>BKCH01000002.1:1512500-2789166 GCA_008635985.1 Ficus erecta
AATATTATTCTAAAATAACAATAATTAAATCTAGCTAATTAAAATAAAGAAAGTCTAAATATAACTAGGAAAGTGGTGATGTTGGCTGTAATTTTCGTGCATCAGATCTGGAAACTTTCTGAAAATAAACTGCATCAAATCAGCATACTTGACTTGTAGGCCAGGAACATTCTGAAACGTCAACTGTGCAGGTGCAGCAACTTCAAGCCCAATTTCGACCTTAATGTAGTCCGTATCTCTCAAAACGTTAAACATGAAAGTTATGAACTTTTTCTTGTCGTTCCATAGCATCTTGAATCATCTCAATCAGAGTCGGATGAGAGAGTTATGCCCAGATTACGAAACAATGTCGAAACAGTTAAAATTCGTCCAATTAGCTACGTTTTGCATTTAATGCCTCCATTTGCACCTATATCAAAATATAAGAATAATGAGTACAATTAGGCAACAAATGAATATAAAAGACTAAACATTAAGGGAGAAAAATAGGACACTTTGCATTCTCATCAATGCTCAAGTCTTTTTACTGTTGAAAACTTTCGTCAATCTATTTTATCCTTTTGTGGCCTTTTTTTTATTTTTTTATTTTATTTTCTGATGAAATTGTTTGATACTTCTTTAATTCTTCAATGCTATTATTTTTTTTTTTACTATTATTCTCTCTCTTTTGGGATGAAAAGCTTTTATTTATTTTACTTTTTTTTTTTTTTGGTATCTTTTCCTCTTATTTTTTGAAATTACTTTTGATTTGCTCATTTTCAATTAAAAAATTTATATCCACATTCTTTTTAAATAAAAATAAAAAATTAATATGTATGTATATATGTCAAACTAAATTCATGTGCACATACAACTAGTAATTGAAGTAAATGACATGTTTTAAAAATATTTTAAATAATTAATAAATTTATTAAATAAAAGATTTATTTATTATTTAATTGATAAATTTGTATTTGTTATTATTTACTTCAAACATTCAAAAATCGTATTATTGATTTTTTAATAAAATGTTTACTACAGTTGCCCATTGTCAATTTGACTATTGCTTTCACATATATAAAATGTTGTCGTTTTGATGTTTTCTTGTCGTTTTACTTTAATAGCGTCCGACTTTCCGCCGTTTGTTTTTAGTTTTTAACAGTGTCTTTCCCATTTCTAAAATTTTATTGCTTTTTTTTTTTTTTTTTTTAAGCTATGGCCGTGTAAAATTTATTGTCGTTTTTGTTCTTATGAGGTTTGATGAGTAAATGTCGTTTTCTGTTCATTTTCTCGTTTCAGTATAAGCAACATCATTTTGATTCATCTGATCTTATTCAAGTTTTCATTGCAGTTTCTGTGTTTACTGCGATTTTCTTTATTCGATGTTCTACTTTATTTGATTTTATAGTTCATTGTCGTTTTCTTGTTTTGTTGTCGTTCTCCAATTTCTTGCGTTCTATATTTCAGTATAGTGTCGTTTATTATTAGTTTTTAATCATAATTCTACTTCAATGTCGTTTTTTTTCTTTTTTTTAATTATTTTTTTTTTGGTCTTGTGGAACTCCTATTCATCATTATGTCGTTTGATGAATTCATCTCGGTTCCAATCTTATTGTCGTTTTCCTTTTAATCTTCTTATCTACATTTTGTCGTTTGAATGCCCGTTGTCTAATTGTGATATCCACTTTAATTATCCTTTTTAGTCTTATAATGTCTTGTACACATTTGTTTGTAGTTCATACATATACATATACATATATATATATATATATATGAACTTTAATCAGTCTTATAATGTCTTATCTACATTTGTCGTTTGAATACTCATTGTCCTAATGTGATATCCACTTTAATTATCCTTTTTAGTCTTATAATGTCTTGTACACATTTGTTGTCGTTCATATATATATATACATACATACATACATACATACATACATATAGCTTCTAAGTTTCAATGGTGAGGACATAGCTAGATCACAAAACCTAGTCAAAAGGCAAGATGCTTGAAATTGAATTAATACCAAATCTGTGGGATTGGAGCCAAAAAAACCAAAAAGGCCAAAAAGTCTAAGTGGATTAGGACCTTTGAAGTTGGAACTGAATGTTGCAATTGTAGACTACTTTTTTTTTTTTTGGGGCCGATTTTGGGGCTTTTATCTAATGCGTTGCTAGCGGAATCTTGAGCAGGATGTAGATAGAACAGAGGTAATATTTCCTTCTGAGGGTAGTCCCTAGTAGGGGAACATATCGTCCAACAAAAAAAATAGTTATAATAATTATAATAAAATAAAAGGAAAAAAGAAAGAAAGAAAGAAAAAGTAGGTCTTAAGATGCTTTGTGCTCTAGAGTAGCCTCAATAAAATAGACTTTTCATGGTGAATTGAGCCTCTCATACACAAGTTCCAAGCATGAGATGTTTCCGTTTGAATCGTTGGTTGCAGTTAAAATATTAAGTCTGAGTTAGTTGATATTTTAAAAACTAGTTATTATTTTGTTGACTTTTCAGAAAAAAACAAAAATCTAGTAAAAAGTACAGTTTAGTTAGAGTTAAACTAATATGCCGAAAAAAGTCAAAAGTTCGTTTGGATAATCGGTTGGAATGAAATTTTAAGGTTGAAGGTTAATTAACTTTTTAGAAAACTAGTTATAATTATTGTTGACTTTTCAATAAAAAAAAACTGAAATGGAATTTTCCAATTCGAAGTGGAGATCCAAACACAAGCTTAATTTTCTTTTATTAGGTCGTATTTTTTTGAACGTTAAAAATAATCAAAATCACACCCAAATGGGTGGATGGAGTGACAAAGAGTCATGATACTTTTGTATGTATCCTCCCTTCATCCATTGAAGTTAGAATCACATTGTTTCCCATATAGGCCCCTGCTTTAGCTTCAACTATTGATGTTTGGGTTTGTGAGGGCAGGAGTTTCTTGGACGGACGACTAAGAGAAACTAGTATAAGAACCTGACTCTGTCAAACCTAAGAAAATATTTATGTCTGTAAGGATGAAAAACCTAGAAATGATATGACCATTATTATATTTTTTTTCTACAATAAAAAATTAAAATAAAAATGACCAAAATTGTTCTGTTAATAGATTAGTTTTTTTGGTACAATCATAAAATTCTCTCTCTCTCCTTTTTTTTTAAGAAGATATTAATCGTTGTGCTGATTATGCTAGTTCTGTCCATGATAAAGTGACAAGTATGTGCCTAATTAGATCAATTCCTTGCTTTGTCTGGAATTTTGCAATTCTTTATATGTTCACTTCTATCAGAAACTTGTGTATTTTCCTTGGGGAATCCTAAAGTTTTATATTGCTAGGACAATCTTTTTACACTCTTTTCACCTCGTGAAAACACTTTAATCTGAAATGCTAATTGGTTTCTTTTAGTAAAATAACAAAAAGATAGAATATCTTTCTAGCGGGGGACGGTATCCAAGAAAAATAAGGACATGATATATATATATTTTAAAATATATATAAGACATAAAAATTTACTACGTGTCCTTGTTTAATAGTTATACAAATTTGATAGATATAAATTTTTTTTTTGGACTTATGTAACTATTAATTGCTCTGTATGTAATTTTATATATAACATATTATAATTTAAATTTTTTACATATTAATAATTAGTATTACAAGAGATTAATCTGGTGTCACACGTATCAGAAATATGAAACTTTATCTATAAAATTCAAAATAAACTGCTAATACTTTATAATTTTGAATTATCAGATATTAACTCAATATATAGATAAAATAATATTTAGGATAATGTTAAAAGACACTAATGTTTGGTGTGTAAGTTTGAGTTAAGATTTGTAAGTTTAAATAGTAATTTTTTTGAATTTTTTTGAATTTTCAGAAAAGACAAACAACTTTTTAGGGAAAAAGACAAAAAACATGATGAAAAAAAGTACAGTTTAGTTTAAACTAAACTTTTTGCCAAACACCCCCTAAATCTAATATTAATTTTTTGAATACTAATTCGTGTATTATATTTTTATTAATAAATATAATTAATTGATATAATAATTTTTTAAATACTTATTAATAAAGAATGATAATAAGATAAGAGCATGTTTGGTACACAAGTTGAGTTTGAGTTGAATTGAAATTTTTAAATTTGAATAGTAATTTTTGTTGACTGTTTCAGAAAAGACAAAAAACTTTTCCAGAAAAGATAAAAAATATATTAAAAAAAATACAGTTTAATTTAAGTGAAGATGAAGAACCAAAGAGGCCCTTAGATATTTATGTTATTTTTCATTTAAAAAATGAAGATTTTTTTTCCCCTTTTTCACCATCAATCTTATAATATACTTTTGTGATGTGCCAACCAGCCAAAAGCCAGAAGGGTGGACAATCTTCTAGATGATTATGAAAAGAAAGAGATAATCCAAAATCTAACATAATAAATAAACAGGACCCAGTGAACTAGAAAACCATCAAAGAAAGAAGAAAAAGCCCCAAACCAAGAAACCGCCAACAGAAAACAAAACAAGTTCATCATTTTTCCTTCACTCATTTCCCCGTCTTCCCTTTTATAAATACCCACTTCACAGCTCTTGCTCTTCTTCGCCTACAACACAACTTTCTAGTTCTAGTTTACTACTACAACACAAACTTTCAGATATTATCTTCTCTTTTTTTATCTCCAGACAGATTCCCAACCGTCCCGATCAGGAGACCGAAGAGTCAAATGGCTGACGTGGCGACAAAGGAGCGGAGGATCCTCGTGGCCGTGGATGAAGGGGAGGAGAGCGCCCACGGCGCTCTCGTGGTGCCTGAAGAACGTGATCGTGGAAAATTCCAAGGATACCCTTATCTTGCTCTACGCCAAGCCCCCAAGACCTGTTTACACCGCCCTAGATGGCACAGGTGCGAGAGAGGACCCCTTTGCCATGTTTGGATTTTTTTTTTTTTTTTTTACATATAATTGTTATATTTATTTTAAGAAAAGAGTGTTACAAAAAAAAATAAAGGTTGATATACTCAAATAATTTCACAATCCCAGGTGAATGTCTTTTTTTGTACGATATTCGGATTTTTCACTAAATAAATTGTCCATCTGCTTAAACACAAACACATTAAAAGATGTTATCAATCTACTTAAAAGATGTTGGCAGGCGGGTATATTTCGAGTTTATCTAGGGGTGTTTTGGCACTATAAAAGAAGGAAAAGAGAATTACCTGTCGTTTTGTCTGGTTAGTGTCGTTTTATGTAATTTTTTTTTTGTTTTTAATTTTTTGTATTTTTTGAAATCAGGGTATTTGTTTACTTCTGATATAACGGCGGCTGTGGTGAGGTATTCTAATGACGTGGCAGAGTGCGTGATAGAGAAGGCCAAGAGAATGTGCAAGGATCTTCAGGATGTGAGTTTATCCTTACTTATCACTGATTTTGATAACAAATTAATTTGATGCTCTCTCTTTTTTTACGGAAATGCTAAGGAACAACATATTTTGGAAGTACTTTTAAAATTTATAACAGATTTTTTAAAAGATAATAAATTATGATAGATTTTTTTTTTTTTGTAAATCCTTATATTTTTCCGGTAAATCCTTAAAATTTCATGAAAATAACAGATTTACAGTTAATTTTTAATAATAAATTTATGTGTATAGTTTTATGTTAGAGAGAAAGAGAGAAAATGAGTGAGAGAGAGAGCGAGAGGAGGAAAGAAGAGAAATTTTTTTTTTAATTGTGTAATCGTAATTTTGATTATACTAGTTATTATTGTCTTTGAAATTTTAGGTTAGAATATTTGCACGGGAAGAGAGTTTTTTAAGATCAAAATACTTCGTTTAAGCACAAAGACTATAACTTAATTACTCTTTTTGAAAATGTAATTTTACTCTTTCTCTCATTTTTTTTCTCTCATTTTTTTTAATCACTGGGACGATTTTATTGTATTGATTCTTATATTACAAAATTTATAGTATATTTGTTTAATGTATTATAAGGATGATATATTATTATAGCGTGAGCATTAATAGATCTAACTATATTTACATCTATATTTTAAAATATTTACTCGTTAAATAAAATAATGGTTCTTAGAATTTTTGTGGTTAAACTAGGTTAAAGTGGAGACGAGAGTAGAGAATGGTGATCCAAGGGACGTCATTTGCCAGATGGTAGAGAAGCTTGGTCCTGATGTGTTGGTCATGGGAAGCCACGGGTACGGCCTTATCAAAAGGTATGTCCTTTTTTTTTAATACATATTTTTCTTTAAAAATCTAAATTTAGTGAATTGTTAGTTTAGATTAATTATGCAAATGGGTTCCTAGTGCATATAAAGGAATTTGATAGGTTTATATCAATAATTTTGAACTCGCTAAAAAATTCTCCTCCCTCAATTTATAAAATGCCATTTATTTATTGTTTTAGAAAAGTGTTTTTGATCGATATATATTTGTGGTTTATAGCCCCTCTTTATTTTTTTATTTTTTTATTTTTATTTTTTCTTGAGAGAGATTTATGTAGGCCCGTCAAAAATCAAAAGACATTTTATAGTTCTGTCCACTTTTTCTTTGCCTAAGAAAATAGGTTGACAAAAGAAAAGGAAATAATTAGATGGATTTGTTAGTATTATGGTGTTTTTATTTATAAATTATCCATTGCAAAGAATAAAAAGGATTTTTTATTTTATTTTTTTGGGGTAAATGACAGGGCTTTTCTTGGGAGTGTCAGCAACTACTGTGCACAGAATGTGAAATGTCCCGTCTTGATAGTGAAGAAGCCCAAATCAAATGCCGACACCAAATGATTTTCCTCCTCTTCGTTCTGTGTGTATATTTCTGAATGACCGTTTAGATTTTCTGTACTCGCTCTCTCTCTTTTTCTTTATTTTTTTTCTTGTGTGTGTAAACTTGTATTGCACGGACTATGATATGAAAGTACATGTTTTTCTATCATAAAAAAAATTTAGAAAAATACATACATTGTCAGAACTGTCGAAGTTCTCTTTTAAGCCCTTAAAAAACTTGGGCAGGACATTTAAAAAGATACAGGTAGAAAGTAATCCCGGCTCACAGAATTATTAAAGCATGTAAACATGAATATCTGCGTTAATCATAGTTAGGAAAATTATGAATTTACACTATTTCTATCATTGACTGGTTACTCATCGTATCCCGCAAGAGTGCGCATATATATATATAAACACACATAGATTATCCTGTGGGTAAATCTTTCTATTATTTATCCTCTAATTGTACGTTAACTTCTTCTTGTTCTTTAATTGGATTTTTTTAATCTGACGTAGTTACATTGGACATAATTATATCGTGCGTGCTAATGAGTCGCAATCAGGGGTTTAGAAAAAGAAAGAAGAGGAATAAGAAAGGGAAAGGAAGCATTTGATGCAGGCGTAAGCTTTTTTTTTTTTTTTTTTTTTTTTTTCCTCTCAAGAAAATAGGGAGTCTTCGGTGTCACATCCCCGTTAAATGTCATTAGAGGAGTCTATAGAAGTTCAGGACTATGAATGAAACGGAAAGAATTCAAACTATCGGTCAAAGATTTAAAGAGTCCACCAGCATATAGTTTATATCCAGTGACAAACTTTTACGTGGGACATGACTCGAATATTGAACGAATAGAAGTGAATACTCCAAATAAAACTTGCTACACTTGTCCATTAGGAATGCAATTTTTCTTTAATTAAGTAAATAATTAAATACGAGAAAAAGGAAAGTACTGTTTTCATCCTCTTTCCATTTAACAAAATCTCTTCCAGCCTCTTAGCGCACACCAGTCATTTGCTCTTGGCATGCAGCTCCTCAAACTCTTGTTTGCAAATTGCAATTTTTTTTTTAAATATTTTTTTTTAAATATTGCTAGTTGAGTAGTAGTTAATTATTCTACACTAATCTTTATATATATATATATATATATATATATATATATATATTGTTAGTTATCATCTGTTTCCAAAATTTAAGCATGAGATCTCTCCCTTAACCCATCCAACGGTATCCCATTTGAAGATTATGTTACCACAGCCTCTTGAGAACATCATTTCGGTATTGAGGAAATGACCAAACTTCTTAGTCTTGATAGAGGACCACTTGTGGAGCTGTATAATAAAACAAACAGAAGCATAATAGCCCTCGTAAATCTGTTGTTGACCAATTAACCAGATTTGCATCTACCAAAACAACAGAAAAGCAACGAGGTGAATAGGAAGATTGCTCGGAGAAGAATCACATTGCGAGGAGCCAAAAGTGCAACAACGATTGGTTTTGGATCCTAAGCATGCTTGGTAGAATTTCTTAGGGGACTTTGGTAACCACAAGCAACAGGGCAACATAGAAAATAGCACGAATTTAATGAGTCTGAGATTACGACAACGACAAGATAAGGGTGCCGTTAGGGATCACGGCTACACTTGAACAAGTCCAAAGAAATCTTTTTCATGCTTCTACCTAAAAAAGAACTCTTTTCATGTGCGCCCGGATATTCCACGCAAAGCAGCATCGTAATCATATTATTCCCCTCACGTGTGTATGTGAGAGAGAAAGCGAGAGAAAAAGAGAGAGAGAGTGAGAGAGATTCGCAAGATGGGTCAATTTGAGTGCCATTTTGGGCTTAAGAGTCTGCAACTATTCATTTTACGATGAAAAACACACAATTCATCATATTGTTCTAGTGGCTCAAAAGGCTAAAGTTCCTTCACCGAGAAAATTCCTACAAGTAAAAATAAAATAAGGAAAAAATTTTTTTGGAGTACTTTTAAAACCCCAGTTATCTCTTTCAACGCTGCTGCTGCACTTTCTCCCTACAGTTCATCCTGCAAATCATGCGGAGTAGAAGAGATGATAGTCAGTAAATTGACATCAAATGCAACTTACGCAGACATGGGAAGAAAGAAAACCTACATGCTTGTCGGAATCCTTGGCTTCCTCACTTTCTTCAATTTCCTCTGATTTTACTTCGGAATCTGATTCATCTCCTGTGCCATCAGTCTCATCGGCATCATCCTCATCGTCAGCCTACAAGTATGTCAACACTTTTAGGACCAGAATAGTAGATTCATTGATTGATTTCAGGACAAGAGTTAAGTGTCAAGCTTACATCGGAATCAACGGGATCATTCTTTGATTCCTGGAAAAGGATTCAAATGCATGAGTCAGCTAAACTTTGACAAAAGTCATACGTAATTCGGAAAAAGAAGCAGCAATGCATAACAGTAACATCCACAACAAATGACTTATAAGATTTAAAAAAATATTGTACCTCCTCCTCTCTCTTCTTCTCTGCCTCGTCAAATGCTGCCTTCTCAGCCTGAAAATACCATGGAAATACATGAGATATTGACAGATAATTATATCCGAAGTTACCTAACAAGGTATAGTAAATAACATACATCTTTCTGCTTGCCCCATGTTTCTTCAGCCAACTGCTTGGCGTACTCAGGATCATCGGTGATCAAGACATTGTCAAAGAGGGTGCCAGATTTCACCTGGAAATTTGTTAATCAATTTTATCAGTCTCTGAGTCAGTGATTGGGAAAGCTATAATTGCAAGAAGGAAATGGAAAGAAATTTACCTGCCAGAGTTCAATTCCCACATATTTCAAATTGGGGAAAACATAGATTTCAGGGTCGTCCTTGAAATCTGTAAAAGGATTAAAACTTTAGAGCTTCAAAATACTTCATACCAGAAAGCTAATTTTTGGCACAACACAGAACAAACGAAAACAAACCTGGGTTGTCAATAAGTGGTGCCTTCCATTTTCCCTTGTAGTTGGGGTTCTTGATTTTCTACAGAGAGATGGAGGAAAGTCATGAGGAAAATGCTGCACATTTTTGCTAAATATACTGAAGTTTCAATCGAGTATTTCAAACGAGGATCCAACTAACCTTTGCCTTCCATGGGCCCTTGTACTCGGGGTTGGGAATTGTTGGTGCGGTCCATTCACCATCTTCCTCTTCATCCCAATCTTCAGGCTGAACAGACAAAAACAGCTTAGTAACTATGATACTTCTGAATAAATCGATTGAAAGTTTAAACACAAAAGTCTATGCTTACCTTCTTTGCATCAGCATCCGGAATCTCTTTTGGAATGTCATCATAGCCCTTTAAATGCACAAAAGGAAGCAGTTTACAATATGCTCTCAGGCGTTAAGCAAAAAAAACCACATAAAAGGAAGAAAGAAAATCTAAATCTATAGCTAATTACCTCTGGCTTCTTGTCCTCAGGGTCGGGAATGAATTCTTTGTCGTCCCAATCTTCAGGCTGTCATAAGTTTTTGTCAAATTATTATCAACTCCAAAATATTAAAAAAAGAAAGCAATCTGATGTGCATCCACGAGTAGTTACTTTCTTGGCTTCAGGATCCTTGATTTGCTTAGGAGGAAGAAGATCCCAGTCGCTGTAGAGACTGCCAGATTGCTTCTCCACATTGTCAATAAGGATCGTGTAGGTAGCATCTGGTCGAAGGATAAATGTGTAAACATGGCTGAGCTGATCGGTCTCACAAGGAACATCCTTCTTGATCAAATGATTTGACCCATTGTAGTTAAGAATGGTGTGGACTTTCTTGGTGCTGTAACCACAGATATCTGGTCCAAACATGATGCTGCAATAATCAAACCATATTTCAAATCAGAAATTTAAACATGATCAAGAAACTAGATTTAAACAAAAGAAATCCTTGGAGATCTAATATCAACCTGTAAGGAGTATCACCACCAAATTTCTTCTGATCTACTTCCCCACTGAGTATCTTCATGTACCCACCACCACAGTCAGCTTCTGCTCATGCTTAACGGAGAATTGGAAAACTAGTGTGTTATCCTTGTTGCTGAATTCAGGGAACTCAGCTGAAATGGCATAGAACCTGTAATCTTCACTTGTTTGGATACCTGTATCAAACATCAAAATGTTCCAGTTTTCATGAGCAGGAGCTTTAAATTATTTAGAAAAATCAAGAATATAAATCGCACAAAATCCTATATTTCAAATTTTATCAAACTAAAAAAGTTTTCTACAGCTGAATTAATGTACCTTTGTCATTGGCGTCCCCGTTCCATTTGCCAGAGGTGTAATTCCACTCCCCAGCCATGTTCTCATCTTTCCTCCAATCAGATTTAACCCACCGGTTCTCCCATCCATCTTCAATATTCAACCAACATACAACAAAAGGAAATTAGATTAGAGAACCAAATATACATTTACACATAGATTGGTACAGAAACCTGAAGTTTAAACTTCAAAATTAAACTGGATCTCTTCCAAATAAATAATCAACTCAATCAAGTCAAATTTGACCTTATCTCCTGAACATTTCCTCATTAACTCCTCGTTGGAGAATTTCAACATCAAGTGGCAATTTAGAAGTTCATATATAAAAAACAAAGTGAAGAGTAACATACACTCATATTGCAAACAAGAAGTCCGCATTTAATTCCATCCCACTCTGTACAAATGATACGTTAAAATCCACGTTTTATCCACTTTGACGCCAATGTCGTCCATCAAAAAAAATAAATAACTAAATTTTGCATAAAGACAACAACACCTCATGAATTGGAAGATATTTCAGGCTTTCATTTCTAATGAAATCTACCAAATAGCGCAAAATATTACTCTCTGAACCTTTCACTTTCGTTATCGTATCGTTCTACTATATATATTTAAGTATACATATACAAATACATATACATTTACAGATACATATGAAGCATTAAAAATGAAAAATACGAAAATCTTTATACTTAGAACTACCTCAAGTTCTAAAGTAAAATCTCGAACACTTCAATTGAGATCAAGGTTTTTGAATAAATCTCGTAATCTTGATCAAAGCTACAACCATTTCTAAAACCTAATACAAGATTAGAGAACCAAATATACATTTACACATAGATTGGTACAGAAACCTGAAGTTTAAACTTCAAAATTAAACTGGATCTCTTCCAAATAAATAATCAACTCAATCAAGTCAAATTTGACCTTATCTCCTGAACATTTCCTCATTAACTCCTCGTTGGAGAATTTCAACATCAAGTGGCAATTTAGAAGTTCATATATAAAAAACAAAGTGAAGAGTAACATACACTCATATTGCAAACAAGAAGTCCGCATTTAATTCCATCCCACTCTGTACAAATGATACGTTAAAATCCACGTTTTATCCACTTTGACGCCAATGTCGTCCATCAAAAAAAATAAATAACTAAATTTTGCATAAAGACAACAACACCTCATGAATTGGAAGATATTTCAGGCTTTCATTTCTAATGAAATCTACCAAATAGCGCAAAATATTACTCTCTGAACCTTTCACTTTCGTTATCGTATCGTTCTACTATATATATTTAAGTATACATATACAAATACATATACATTTACAGATACATATGAAGCATTAAAAATGAAAAATACGAAAATCTTTATACTTAGAACTACCTCAAGTTCTAAAGTAAAATCTCGAACACTTCAATTGAGATCAAGGTTTTTGAATAAATCTCGTAATCTTGATCAAAGCTACAACCATTTCTAAAACCTAATACAAGAAACAGGCCACAAAATCCTAAAACCATTGAAGATTTTCACAGATCTACTTCGAATCATCAATGTCGGTTCATTTCCAGCTTCGAATCAACCACTCCCGCAAAATCACGAAATGCAGATCCATACAAATGGAAAACAAAAAACATAAAACATAAAAATAAAAAAACGCCGATCCTTCGCAAATCAAACGAAATCAACACTGAATGATCAACGCAGAACCTTAGAAACCAAAATTCATCGGAAATGCAAGCAAAATCCGCAAATTCAGAGAAACCAAACACGAACAACTGCGAAAACAAATCGAACGTAAAAGGAGACATGGATAGAGATATTTACCATCAAAGCGCTCTTCGAAGAACACCTTAGCAGATGCGCTCGCGAGAAATGAGAGGAGGAGGATCTGAGAGAGAAGCTTAGGGTTTCGAGCCCCGAACGGCATGGCTGGTACGGAGAGAGAGGGAGAGAGAGAGAGAGAGAGATATAAACTACGAAGTGAGCTCTCGGAGGAGACGAGACTAAATAGGAACATTCGCGCGTGGTTGCTACCCGCCGAGGGTAAACGTCCGACGTGGACATAATTAATGACATGGACGAATACAATCTTGCCTCGTCGTTGCTGTTGGTCATTGGATATACGTGGCGGGCTGGGATTGGTTGATACACAGCTCGTGCTTTCGCAATTGGACGCCACCACGTAGGTTCTTCAGAGTAAAAGACTGGATTTACGAAACTACCCTTAGGCCACTGGAAATTTAATTTGAATTGGCGGAATAATATATGGGTGCGAGTCCTAATATGTTAGACACGTGGCAACGTACTAGTGGCTGATATAACTATAAATAGTATACACCTCTTTTTAGAGAAATTTATTGAATTTTTTTTTAAGTTTTTTAATAGGACAAGAAAAAAAATCAACTTTTTAAGAATATTTTTTAGATATTTTAAAATTTATAATAAGATTTTTAAAAGATGATAAATTATAGTATATTTTTTTTTGATAAATCAACGAATTTCCTTGGATTTTTTTGAAAGTATCGGATTTATAATGTTATATAGTTTCATGTTAAAGAGAAAAAGACAGAAGAGTGGGAGAAAAATGAAGAACAATGGATTTTTTTTGATATTATGTTGTCATAAATTTAATTATATTATTTATTACAATATTATTTATGCTGTTTAAAATTTTATGATATAATTTATTATTTTTTTCTTCAAAAATAATATTTTACTTTTTCTTTCATTTTTGTATGTTGTAGCTTTGGACTGCTAAATTATACCCCAATTATATCTAATTAAGAAAAATTAATTAAATAATTGAAAAAAGAATAATCTAACGAATATATGTATAAATTTGATGATTTAAAAGTGTAGTGTAGAAATATATATTTTTGTTTCCTAAAAAATACAATATTTCTATCGAATATATATATATATATATTTTTTTTGGAATTTGGGATGGGCAGATTTGATGTGAAATTATTGCTACTAACATTTTTTTTAAGACGATTCTATGTAAAATACTTCTTTATTTGGACACTTTTTTTTAAAGTAATTTTTGTCATGTAATGGAAAGGCACCACCATAACCGGAAAGCATCTTAGGATGTGTTTTTGCGTTAACATAAAAGGCCGTTGAGCTTAGGATTGGAGGCTGGAGCAGTTTGACTGGTAAAACTGTAAAAAACGGTTGGATTTCCATGTTCAACTTGTTTCAGTTTAACTGGTCCTTCGAGCCTAACATAGGGGTAACTCTAACTGCAAAGATATAAAGGTTAGACTTAGGTTAAAAAATTCATTTACTTTGACAAGATCGTGATCGTTGAATTCTTCAAGCTAACATAGCAAACTGAAAATATAGATATATATATATATATAATTTATTTGTTCATTTTATAAAAATACTTTAATTTACATTGTTATTTATCTTTTTTAATGGGACAAAAAAATCAATGATGTCCTTATGTTTTATGATTTGAAAAAAATAAAAAACCGTAAAAAAACCTCCTCAACTGTCATTTCACCACCACTCATTTTCTTCTTTTCAAGAAAAAACCAACTCAAATATAAATATTCACATTTATAAGGTATAATTTGAGAGCATCACACCTTATGAACCAACAAAAAAAAAAAAAAAAAAAAAAAGACGTGTCACATTTAGCATTACAACTTCTCATCTTCATGAGTCATTTAACTATTAACACAAAATCCTTTTACGCAAATAAATAAATACATATCTGTGTGTTTATTACCTCAGCATCTTTGTTGATACCAAGAGAACAAGGACAAACGTTTTGGGACTTTCATGTATACCTTAACAATTGGAACCTTTTTTTTTTTTTTTTGGACGAATAGTAAGTGGAACATTTGAACTCAGGTCTACTTTAAAAAGTTCAGTTCAACCTAAAATTGATCTAAAACACCAATCAAGTTCACACAATTGATTCAAAATCGACAAAATTTTTTTTATTATTTCTCTACAAACAAACGTTTTTATGCTTTTAATTAACACCTGCAAAGCCCATACCGATAATGCAATGGACGAACAAAAAAAGAGAGAAATAAAGTTTTAATTTTCGAATGTGAAAATAGTAGGAAAACTTTGTGATAAAAATTGTATTTTTGTTTTATCAGTAGAAATTTTATTTTAAATTTTTGGACAATCTAAATTTGATTGTAGGTAGTTTTGTGCATGAGTTAAAAATTTATAACGTAGATTTTCAAATATTAGATGATAATCGAATGATTAAAAATAATAATTATCTATAAATAAAATAAAAATACATTTATTATCTTAAGGTTTTTCATATATTAAAAGGGTACTAAAAGTAGCTTTTTGCTCTACACGTAACTGATAAGGATGTAAAGATTTATGTATGGTGGTTAGGACAAAACGTAAATGGAAAAGGCTCTAAATTCCATGGCATAAGATAAGTTTTTGTAATTCATATAAATAAGTATTTGTAGAATTTTTTTAAATACTTTGAAATCTCCGAGAGTAGGTCGGCACTCGACAGGCTGTGTTTGGATGCTTTGATTAGAAGGCACGCAGAGCTCATTAAATTTGTAACAAAAACAGCCTTTTTTTTTTTTTTTTTTTTTAATGAAAGGAATTGGCTTCTTCACTTTTCACAGAATAAAAAATATTCTACCTTTTGGGTTGGGTTCATAAAAATGGGTATGGCCCACTTTTTCACATTGTTGTTAGTGGTGTCCATGGCAATTGGGTTTTGGTGTGGATTAGACTTGGCCATATAAGCACAAACTCACCTGACAGAATTTTTGCTTCTGATTTTAATTGGTGGAAGAAAAAAAAGTAAAAACTATAATTTTTTAAGTAAAGATTTAGAATCAAAGAGTTTTTAATATCAAAATGATCTTTAAAATATTCTAATAAATACTAAAAATAGTAAATGAAGTTTATAATGTCTAATTTAAATTTTGTTATAAGTTTTAAAGTTTACTCATAAGTGTTTTTGACAGAAGTCATATTTTTTATTTTTGACAGGAAGTATTTCTGGAGACCAAAAATTCTTCTAACAGATCATCCAAATAATTACAGAAGTTGCTTTTGGACCTGTGAAGCTAAAAATAGCTTCTAGAAAGCTCTGCCAAGTAGGCCCATTGAATCTTCAATTGCTTTGTCGAAACAAGTGTGAAATGGAAGTGATGGCTATGTTAGTTCTATGTGTATCTAAAAAAAAAAAGAAAGGAATGTTAAGGATGGAACCGGAGGAGTCCATGTCACGTCAGCATTGAGACGGTTGGGTCGGTTAACCGAACCGTCTGTCACTAAGTAGTTCAGTTATCGATTTAGGATTTTTAGAGGCTAATTTGCCCCTTCACCAGGTGTTTTGTGCCTCCTCTAGCCCGTTCTCTCGTTGGCACTCGCTTTGTGTTTGTAACATATTGGCATAACCGACTTATCTTACTTGGTTCTGTGTGGTTCTCTGTGTTTTATAAAAACCAACCAATCGGTTGTTTTGATCAACGACCAATATAAAATGTAAAAAACCGTCCGACACAGTCCTAATACCTTTGAGACTTGCCATCATGTAAACGTTCAACACCTAACCAGACATGTACCTTCAGATAAGAAAGATCCATACCACCAAACTCACCTTTGGAAATTTCATGTTTGTTACTTGAGGTAACGCAATAATTTGTAATATTCTTTTTTCTGTTTTTAGTATATTGAGTCCTATAGTTACATCGATATAGTTCTCAAAGTCAACAACATCATGACTGTCACACTAGCCACATGTCAAGGGCATAAAAGGAAAAACATCATCCATAAGAGTGATGTGAAACTCATTATATCAAATCAATAACTATGTTGTACATCATAAAGAAGTGTAGTAGAAGTTTAAAAAAAAAAAAAGAGTACAAAATCGCATTTCTCATACATTTATTAGATGACAAAGAGTAAAACAGTAAAAAAGAGCCCCATTTGAGATAACTACTTCTTCACTAGTAGAACAATATAATATAGTAAATAATTTGCTACTTAAAAGTTAAAAATTCAAAGTAACTTGAAGATAAGACCTCCATGAGTGGCAAAGAAAGGAGCAAAGACCAAGGACTCAACTGCCATGAGCTTGATGAGGATGTTGAGTGAAGGGCCAGAAGTGTCCTTAAGAGGATCTCCAATTGTGTCTCCTATTACTGCTGCCTTGTGGGGATCTGACCCTTTTGGTCCAAGTGCTTTTGCATGCTCTGTCACTCCTGCCTGCAGATTTAAACCCAAGTCGGATTGTTTAGTATTGTTTTCAAAACATTTTTCACGTTTTCCAATAAAGCTGTTTTCGAAAACGATTTCAGAATAGCGTTTGTTTTGCACCAAGTCAAAAAAAACAGAAACAAAAACGAAAAATATATATATTTACCTCTATGTATTTCTTTGCATTATCCCATGCCCCACCAGTGTTTGAAGCTGAGATAGCAACCTGTAGCGCGAGTAATAAGACGAGAAAACGAAATTACGCAGCAATCTTAGGAATATTAAGGAAATTTAAGAAGTTGAACACATGATCGTGTTAAAGTCACATCAAAATTAAATCGATATACGAATCGAATGAAGTTTCTAAGTTAACCTGCATGCTACTGATAGGTTGTTGTTTTACATTTTTTGAAGAATTATACGAAATTGTTCTAGCAAATGCTGGATTTAGTCTAGCAGGAACTTTCAGCATACCTGGACTCCGGAAACTAGTGAACCGGCGAGAACGCCAGCGAGAGTTTCGACACCAAAGAAAGTTCCGGCGATGAGAGGTGTAAGAATAACCAAAGCACCGGGCGGGATCATCTCCTTGAGTGAGGCATCAGTGGAAATTTTGACACATGTTGCATAGTCTGGTTTGGCTGTACCTTCAATGAGCCCAGGAATCGTGTTGAATTGCCTGCGAACCTCCTCGACCATCTTGAGAGCTGCACTTCCCACACTCTTCATCGTCATGGCGGAAAACCAGTAGGGAAGCATGGCCCCAACAATCAAACCGATGAAGACTTTCGGGGTCAAGACATCAACTGCCTTAATGCCTGCTCTGCTCACATAGGCGCCGAATAAAGCAAGAGAAACAAGCGCAGCTGATCCAATAGCAAATCCCTGAAGAAAAAAAAAAAATAATAAAATCGTAATTAGTACTACTTATAAAGCCTAATTCTTTCGGATGAGCAATATTCGAGAAGTTCACCTTGCCAATGGCAGCAGTGGTGTTGCCAGCAGAGTCTAGAGCGTCAGTTCTCTCGCGTATCCGGTGGCTCATTCCTGCCATTTCAGCGATTCCACCAGCATTGTCGCCTATAGGGCCATAAGCGTCGATTGCAAGACTGGTGGCGATGGTGCTCAGCATTCCTAAAGCAGCCACAGCAATTCCATACATTGCAGCCAGGCTAAAGCTCACATAGATGGCAACTGCAATGGCGAATATGGGAATGATGACGGATTTGTAACCGAGGGCCAGACCGAAAATGACATTCGTCGCAGCACCCGTCCTGCAAGAGTCTGCCACATCTTGCACTGGACTGCAAAATGGACAAGGTATTTGCATTATTATTGTATGTGAATAAAACAGCACTACGAATACATAACTGTAACATGAAGAAGATTACGAACCTGTAAGCATTGCTTGTATAGTACTCCGTAATATAACCGATAACAAGTCCAGCCCACAATCCGATTGCAACACATAAGAAAAGATGCCTGCATTTTCTCACATATGATGCACGTAGCAATGTATAAGATTTTTGCAAAGACAAAACAATCTCATTCCAGAGAAAACTAAAGCTGCATACCAGTTCTTGACGACTTTAGCGGTTCCAAAGTTGAAGAGAGTGAACTCTGATGGCAAAGCAAAGTAGGTGACAATGGCAATTCCAGCAGTCATCAATATGGTCGAGATTAGAAGCTGTCGCTTCAAGGTCGGTGCAATCTCGCTTATGTTCTTGATTTTGACGAGATCAGTTGCGAAAAGCGTCGTTAACAAGCAAACCAGAATCCCCATTGAGCTAATGATCAGCGGGTAGGACATCGCTGTGTAGTCATGGCTGATGCCGAAGGATGAGATTGACGCAACAAAGAGCGCCGCACAGGATGACTCGGCATAGGATCCGAACAGGTCAGACCCCATCCCTGCAATGTCTCCTACATTGTCACCAACGTTGTCTGCAATAACCTGAAAAGAAAAAGGAGCATAACTATAAGGTCCTGACAGATGGATTACAAGTAAAGAGAGTGACGAGAGAAAGTTACAGCTGGGTTTCGCGGATCATCTTCAGGGATGTTTCTTTCGACTTTGCCAACAAGATCAGCACCAACATCAGCTGCTTTTGTGTATATACCTCCACCAACTCTTCCGAAGAGCGCCATTGAAGAGCCTCCGAGTCCATACCCAGTAATCGATTCGTAAAGTCCTTCCCAGTCGTCTCCGTAGTACAACTTAAACAAATTGATGGAGACATAAAGTACTAAAAGGCCATTAGCAGAAAGGAGAAACCCCATCACAGCTCCTGACCTGAAAGCAGTAATAAAGGCCCTCCCGACACCCTTCCTCGCTTCAAGAGTCGTTCTAGCATTGGCGTAAGTGGCGATTTTCATTCCAAGAAAACCCGAAAGGACTGAAGTTAAAGCACCGAGGAAGAAGGCGATGGTCGTGAAGATGGCATTGGCCAAGGCTGGTTTACAAGTGTTCCCTGTGTTGTAAGTGCAGGGTTCACTTTTGGTACTGAAACCCTTCACTGAGCCAAGGAAGAGGAAGATAATCACTCCGAAAACGGCCGTGAAGATGCCGAGATACCTATACTGGGTGAACAGAAAAGAAGTTGCCCCTGAAAACATAATTCAAACAGAAGTAAAATCAGTTAAATTATGGTTTTGAGCATTGCAATTGTCACTTATCCGTTTGTAACTGAACGTTCGGATTTGCGTTCATTAACAAGAGAAGTGTCCAAACTTCGGAGTAGATCATACTGCGGCGGAGAAAGTTATAACAACGGAGCAACATCTTGTAAAGGAAAATCACAAAATTGTGTCATGTTCTTTTTCAAAACCAGAAGACGAAATAGAAAAGTTTCCCCTTAAAAACAAATCATTGTGGTGTACATTTTCAAAAGTTGGTTATAACACATCAAGCACATCAGAACAAAGTAACATACATTCATTTCTAAATTGAAGGCAGGACTACTCACTAGTGTTAAATTCGAACGAAGATCGAAAAACTAATTTTTAAAATTTAATTATGTATGAAATTGTGTTTTTCAAAGAAAAGAATTACGGAACTCCGTGAAGAACCAGCACGACAAAAGATATAATAACTTTTTAGAGGTTGTTCTCAATCTTGACAACCACCTTTAATCTCTATGCGTGGCTGGCTCCGTACGGTGACAAATTGAATCGCTCTTTTCCAAGTGAGTCACGCAGTATTATTTGACCTCAGCATATTTTAGCAAATAGTTTTAGATATTTTAGCAAATACTTTTAGATATGACCTCAGCATATTAAAGTATAAGCCAGTTCTTTCACAGCAAAGTACCCCAGATAACACTGCTCCAGAATCATTGGAAAGAAAAACATAGGTATAGTAAATAGTTTTAGATATTTTTGGTATGGGAATAAACAAAAACTCATATCATCACTTTTTTTTTTTTTTCTACATTAAAAGTTCAGTTGATTAAGAAACAGAACAGTGCATCAAAAAAAAGTGATACAAAGTTCATTATCAGCAAAACAAGAAGAATTTTACAATAGGGTGAGGTTAAAAAAAAAAAAAAAATCCTATTAATAGTAGGACATATTTTTTAACCATGTTCAGACTCAAGTAAAGTATGATACTTTGACGAAGCTTGACAAAGAGGCAACGTTTAAAAGCCATGTCCCGTTTGAATCATAGGTTTAAACTCACAATTCAAACTTTTTTCTACCACAAAAATTTAAATTTACTATTTAAATTTATGAACCAAACAGATCATGTGTCTCAATATTTATTTTCCATATCCTACCACAGAATTCTAAACGAATCGAGTATGAAACAGGAGAATCGAAGAGAATAACAAGGAGAGAGAGAGAGAGTCTGACCAACAGAGATGGCATTCTGAATTTCAGCACACTTGATGGTAACCTCAAGATTGTTAAGACCCTCTTCTTGGTCTTCCTCAATCAGCCTATCTTTGTAGCCATTGTGTTCACCTCCAGACTCAGCAGAGACTCTAACCTTTGACACCAAGTACCACTGAAGCAGAGCAAACCCAATCCCAATCAAACCAGCCACAGGTATCACAACCTGAGTCACTCCCTCACTCAACAATCCCATTTTTCCCAAAAAAAAAAAAAAAAGAAGAAGTCTAAAAAATGGTTTTTTTTTTTTTTTTTCTCCCTCTCTCTCTCTCAAAGAAGAACACACAGCAAAAAAGAAAGGAAGTTCTGGGGTTTTATATATGCAGCAAATGAAAACTAGAAACACAGAAAAGTATGCAATGACGTGACATATGGCCAAGGAAGATAATCTTCAATGGTTTTACATGGCCATTGGAAAACTTGAAACTGGTTGTTTTGAAAGTCAGTTGGGACTTGGGGAAGCTTCTTTTTAAAGCCTTGGATTTCAGAAAAACTGGTTGGTTGTTTTCATTAGCTGGTATTTTGGTTTTGTGACTTTCGGCAAGGCAGTCCTTTTTGGGCTTTAATCTTTTTTTATATTTAGGTAAATTGTTATTGGTTCTTAAATTTTTAAATTAGTATAACTTTCAATTTTTTTTTTTTTTTTTTTATATTGAGTGATTCTAACTTATTAAAAACATAGTTATATTAGTTATTTTTATTAATTTTTACATAGAAACTGTTAGTGAATATCACTTTTTTATTGACGAATTCGGTTTTAAAAAATTAACAAAAAGAATTATTTTAATAGTAGTTTGCTAATTAGGTCATTTGAATAATGAAAAAAGAATGGGATGAATAGTTACACTGAATTAAAAACTTAGTTTTTTTAATTTATTAAAACTTATTTTTTTCTGTTATTATAAAAGGGGGACGTTGGTGTAATCACAATTGAGAAGATGGAAAACGACAAACTAGGAAAATACTTTTCTAATTTACGCAGGTGCAAACAAGTGGTGATTAAAGATAAAATTAAAAAGACAGAAAAAGAGAAGTTGAGTTCTTCAGTGGCGAAAATATATACTTCTTTAGAAAACAAATCATATTTAGACCATTCAATTGTTTTATTTTTATTTTTGGTTTAATTATTTTTATTTTTTATTTTTAAGAGAAACAGTTAAATTAGACTTGCTGGGAAATCTAGGGACTGAGTCAAAGGTTTTCATTAAAAGTAATTAATCATGACGTAACTTGTGTACGTGTTTGGAGGTCAAGGAATTGCCATTGTCTTATTATACCAAATATCATTAGTTATTAAATTATTTTTTTCCTAATTTGATCTATTATTGGAATAATTTTATGTTACCCGCGGTAAATTATAATGTTAACATTTATAAATCATACTGTCAATAAATTAATCTCAATTAAATAATAGTTTTTATCGATAATCTAACTTAAGAAATCCTACGGTGACAGCTTCTAAGAAAACATATTAGGCTTACTAGTGAAAACCATTTCTCTTACCATTGTTATTATGCAAAAATTTTATTTCTTTTTTCCATCCTTACCAGTTACCAGACTTGACCCAATAGGTTCGTAAAAGAAAATGAAATTTTATATAAATTATTTTTCTGAGGAAAATTAAATTGGAATTGTTTAAAAAAAAAAAAAAAAAGAGACTGGAATTCTTTTGGTTAGCAATTCACATGTCCTATATACATAGACTAGAACCAATCTCTTCCGAAGGAAAATTTTTTTTTTAAAAAGTTGATGAGCTTGAGTAATAATTAAGGAATAAAAAGCTGGTTAAGAATAATAAATGCAGTCTAAATTAAATTAGTTGCTCTTTTAAGACGCAAAGTCTGCGTTTAAACAGTGGTAATTATTATTTTTCTGTAAATAATAGTCAAACACTAGGTATAATTAACTAGAAATTCAAATTATTGGTGAGAATAACACATATAAATACCAAAAAATCAGATAACAATATATATATTTTTTTAACGAAAATCCATAAAGCTAAAGACAAAATTTTTTTGTGACTATTGAAATTCTAGAAGAGACTCAAAAATTAGACTAAAAAATTATGACTAATTTTTGTGCCCTTAGTTTTTTGGTCGTCAATTAGGACTGTTTCTTAAGAGTGTTGTAGACGCATTTTATGTGTAGTCTACTCTACCGTTCATTTTTCTATTCCTAGGAGATCTAATTGCCAATACAGAATATAAAGATTTGTCAAGCAAGAAAAATAATAAGGGTGAATTGCTAGATTGGTCCTTAAACTTTTAACTTTGTGTAATTTTGATCTCTGAACTTTTTTTGTTGCTGAAATATCCCTAAACTTTTAAAATATTACTACAATAGTCCTTTACGTTAATTTTTGGACAAAATCCGTTAGTAAACATCACTTTTTGACCAAATTACTAACATATACGATCTAAAAATTAACATAAATGACTATTGTAATAACATTTTAATAGTTTAGGAGCATTGCTTGTTCTTTTTCTTATAGTTGGAATAATTATAAACTATTAAAAATATTACTACAGTTGTCATTTTTGTTAATTTTTTGACGGAATCCTTTGCTACCATAATTTTTTAATTAAATTACTAACAAATTCCATCAAAATATTGACGGAATGGATTATTATAGCAATATTTTTAAAATTCAGGGGCATTCCAGCTACAAAAAAAAAATTCAGGGACTAAAGTTGTATAAAATTAAAAGTTCAGATACTAAATAAGTAATTTATCCAAATAAAAATATTAAAAAAACTAGTTAAACGTACAAGGTCAATTTTTTTTTTTTTTTTTTTTTGCTCAATATGGTCAACATTATTTTATTGTATGTTCCATTTCACTTTTCTTAGGCTTGAAGGCTAAACAAAGCTTGCATGTGGTCTAGTCAGCTTCAATCCTCAAAAAAAGTGGCAGCTCCAACCAGGCCGCAACTGCGAAAATACATAGAAGTAACATGTTCATATATAATACATGAAGTAAATAAAGCTCTAATTTAAATATGGTCTTGTTTGTTTGTTTGTTTTTTTTTTTTTTTTGGCAAAATATGTTTCATGTTTGAATTGTCTAATTTTAACTATTCTAGTTTATATATGTTGTTTGATTTTAATATGTTTGCAGTCCACAATCCACATGTTGTTCTATTTATATTATCCTTTAGAAGGCAAGAGAAGTAGAGAGTACAATACTAGTGACTTTAAACCGGAATAAGTACCTAAATCTCATACATTTTATCGAAATGACACGTTTTATTCTGTATTTTTTAGAATGTCACAGTAATTTTCTATTTTTTAAAATTTATGTTAAAACCCTCTATTTTGACAAAATTTGGCTAAATTTTAAGGCTAAAAAATACATTTTGACATAAAAGTTGACCAAATCGATCAAACATAAGATATTATGAGACTGTTAAATTGATTTAGATTGACTAAATCTATAAAAGGAGGTTTTTAATATGAACTTAAAAACATAAGTGAAGTTCATGACATTCTTAAAAATACAAGATAATACATGACATTTTGATAAAATATATATAAGGTTTAAGTACTTATCCTTGTTAATACGGGAGATCGATATTATTAACGTTTATGATAATTGTCAAATATACATATATTACTAATACATTGAAGCATTTGCTATTAGTAGACTTATATGTGTTTTTTTTTAAAGGTTATTTTGTTAAGAAATAAAGGATCAGCAACATCTTCATATTCTCACTTAGTATCGATTCAAAATTTATTGAGATCATGAGTATAACAGAAGTCAAATTTTTGACAAATTGAAGAAAAGATTATAGAACAATCGTCTCTTGTCACTATTTTTAAAGACAGATGGCGACTAATAAGTCGTTATTGTAGGCACATGTAGCTTTTTGATTATGATGCAATTGATGATCCACAGTACCATATTTAATTGTTAAAGATGTTCCCTGAAATTTCCAAACCACCAGCCTTGCCGCATTTTGATCTAATTCAACTCACCACATTAAAAATATCATATTCATCTTTTGCTCCACTATTTTACCTACTTTTTAAGACTAATCCGCGTTCGTAATATTTTCTATATGCCTTTTTCACACAATTTGGGCAGTGACGTGCAAAAAAAGGAACTTTTGCAAAGATGACACTTAGCTCTAGATGACACAAATGGAAATATAAAAAAGAAACATAGGAAATAGATTTGACATAGAACTTTGACAGTTGAAATAATCTCCTATTCCATACAAATTTATGATTATAACCCAAAAAAAAGGATGAAATTTTGGGTTATTCGAATTACAATGCCAATGTCATTATCATATAAATCAAAATCAAACTTCTTCTAGGTAAATCCAGAAGTTTGTAACTGTTGATCAAAAAAGTCAATTAAATACCATACCAGTCACTGAATTATTGAGAATAAAGCAACCACAGTGGCCTTGTCTATTTCAGACAAGGTATTTATGAAGTTGGTTTCTCACATGTCAAAGTCGAGATGAAAATGGAGATTTTTACAATATGACACGTCCTTTTACCCCGCCAAATTTTTTTTTTTTATCATCTGATTAAATTTTTAATGATATGATTTATGAATATTCACGTTAATATAGTGCATCATACCACATAAAAGCACTCTCATTCCTACATCTAATCATTGGAATTTAATCTCGTTTAAAAAAAAAAAAAAAAAGCTCTACTAATAGAGAGCGAAATAACGCGACTTTTGAATTTCCCAAAAAGAGAACAAAGGCGAACTTCTCAAATGAAATGCTTGGCAATAACTAAGTAGTTGAGCAGACTACACAAGAAAATATATAATCTCATAAATTAAAGCAACTTGTTACATCCGTACTACATTATAGAACAATGCTAAAGGGCACAAGTGGTATTTAACACCATACACTAATAAAGAGCGGATTTCACAAAATACGATCATAGATGTAGTGTTTAACATCACTAATGCCCCCAAGCATTTTTCTACTTCGTTATGTTCATATTATGATTCCTTTTCGTTCTTACTATACTCCGACTCTTCCTCTATGCAATCCAAAAGGTCAACTCAGGTCCCTAAAGCAAATCTATTCCACACGACTTAAAAATCCCTTGTGCCTGTACTCTGAATCTCAATAAGACAATAATCACTGGAAATCTGTTGAGAGATGGGTTGCAGCACAACTTCTATGTGTTGTTTTTTCGACGCCGCCTTCCGGGAAAGGTCGACAAACATCATGTTGTGGCAAGCCTTTTCTTTTCTCAAAGTAACATCCAGCACTCGAAAAATCCCCAACAACAAGAATCGACTTTGAATTTTATGTAGTGATGCCACAAAAGCAAGAAAATCAGACCATATTTTCTGGCAGAGATCCATGGTCCGAAAGCTACTGAATGCCAAATCTGTTTCAAGTACATCAAATGGTTATTCATTATCATTGCTGCATTGCCTGGCTTGCCCAGGATGGCAGAGGTGCGCGAAACACAACCGGAAGGCCGGTAATAGGGTGCTCAAACGACAAGCTCTCTGCATGAAGTTCGTGGCCGCCGTAGGTTCTCCCTTTCCACTCTGAGACACCCTCATACTTGACATCCCCTCTTATGGAAATTCCAAGGTACTGGCAATGCAGGCGGATCTGATGCGATCTTCCACTTTTAGGACGAGCCCTTATTAAAATCTCGTCCATCTTTCCATCTCTATCTATTGTAGATTTCTCTTCAACTACTACCACATTATCCTCATCTTTTCTAAACTTCGAAGGCTCTTTGAAGACCCTTTGTCCATTTATTGACAACACTTCGAATGATGTTTCCATTTCTCTTACGACCGACCCACCAGGAAGTGTCCTGCCCACATCTGAAGCAGCATACACACGCCATGCCCCGAACTTTGACCTTCCATGGCCTGATTTCAGGGTGATCTTTTCCCACTTTGGAGCTGATCCTATGCAGAAGGCAATGTATGTTTTGGAAACCTTGTGAGCTGTAAACGCCTTCACAAGCTTGGAAGCTACTTTATGCGACTTGGTGATTAGCATAAGTCCACTGGTGTCACGATCGAGACGATTCGCAAGATGAAGCTCGGGTGGGCTCGCTTCAGTCCCTAAAATTGAATTTCAAACTCAGCAAATGACCAAGAGAGTAATGAAACTGAAGAAAATAACAAATATTCATTTTTCCTCATTGCCAAGTTACTCGAGCCACCTAACTAGACCATAATAGCAATCAAATAGAATCACTAAATGGATCCTTCAAGTCATCGAACCTTATTTAAGGCACCCAAATCATCTCTAGAATGCAAAAATTCTTTTTTGCATTGGACTCTAGTTAACAAATCCCTATATTTTCTATGACATGATCCAGGCTCATTGTATGTCGGATCAAAGCTTCATATTCACACCCGGCCTATATCAAACGACAAAGCGAGTGGCCGTTTATGTGATTTTGCTAGTGTTAATGTCATTTTTTAACAGTTACATCACTGTAAAACTCAACCAGGACCGCGTTTTACGATCAAAAGTACTTCAAACTAACTCCACAGTTAGAAATATTGAACACCAGATACTCTCATTGCTGAATTGAAGACGCCAATTCTTTGTTAAACAAAAATGTGGTTTTAATGCCAAATAATCTGCAACATTGTGCAGTAATTATTTGTAGCTAGGAAACAGTTTTAAACCGTCAGCTAAAATTCAGGGACCCTTTTAAACCATCCACTCAAATCAGAATCATAAAATATGATAAATTAACGCAACCTTACGAAGATGTGACGGTTAAAAACTGTATCTTACCCGGTATATTTTCAAATCCTAACAAAGACCCAATAAACAAAAAGAAACCAAAAGCTGATCCAGAACTACATATTCCCAAAAAGAGAGAGAGAGAGAGAGAAAAGGAGATTAACCGAGTCGAACCTGGTTCAGGCGAGTCAGAGAGAAGCTTCCGAACCGAGTCCAACACGCTCTCGCAGTAGATTCCCTGCGGCTTGTTGACGACGATAAGCCAGTCATCTTCAAAGACAAAGTCAGTTCTGGAAATGGAAAAAAGACTGGATTTTGAAGACGCGGACATGGCTCTGACGAGCTCTATGTCCTTGGAGATGGGCGGCAGAGGAGGGGACAGTGGCAGGGGGTAATTCTGAGGGGTCAGGAGGGCATTTTGGGAAGTGGGTTTTGTTGGGTCAGCGTTGTCGGACATGGTGGTGCAGAGAGAACCGACAGGAAATCTGGGGAGTTTTCTTAAGGTTTTTGGGTTAGGGACGAGGATGTTGGGAACTTGAGGAAGAGGAAGAGGAAGAGGAAGAGAAGTTCCCAAAGGCAAAGGGATTGATTTCATAATGCCAAATAATGGATCTTTGAGTTACCTTTGATCAAGTTGGAAGAAGGACAGAAGACATCCTTTAGACGACGGTTCGTTTAGGTGAGGTGAGGATCGTAAACGACGTTGTTCAAACGCCACACTATTACTTAACATTAAAAAACGACACACTATTTTATTATTATTACTATTACTATTACTATTTTTTTTTTTGGGTAAGCAAGCATTATGTTAAAATGACACACTTAAGTTTTTATTTTATTTTTATTTTTTGCTTATGCATTAAAAAAAAAAGATTGGTGGAGTTTTCAAGCCCTCATAATATTTGTAATATGGAAATTTATTGATACTCATTATTTAATAATTTTTTGAATCAATATTCATTTTTCTATGTTGCTTTATATATATATATATATATATTTTAAGTTGATTTGTTATGTAATTGTTATTTTTTTATGTCATATATTTTAAGATGATTCTAAATGTTTTCTTTTTGCACTTACCTAAAAAGATTTTATTCTCCACTATACTTGGGGTAAAGGAGGTATATTTAACAGAAAATTAATCAAATACCGACCTTTTCTTTATCCATTTATCAACATAATATATATTTATCTTTCTTAATCAACGTGACAAAAACTTTATTTTAATTTTGCAATGCCACAAATGGATCTCACTATTCACTAGCCATTGAGTTACTAACTTACAAGAAGATTAAAACATACTATAGAACGACTCCTCGTTTAGGCCTTCTCACAAAACGATAAGCTGTTTTGCATTTGGCAGTACAAAAACGACGTGGTTGACATCGTCGTCGTCGGACTTCCCAGCACCGTTAAACCCCGGAAATGCTCCACGTCTGCTTAAACCCCAATCTTATACTCTTCTCTTTTAATCAGAAACCAGAGCTCAAAAATGGCGTCTTTGCTCCTCAGAAAACGAACAAGAAGAAACAACCTCTGGTTTCTCCATCCCACAACCTTGACCCACCACCTTCTTCCTTCTTCACCCGAATCACAATCACAATGCCAAAAATTTCCCCTTTTTCCGAACCCCCCAAATCCAATCCAAAATCACGACTTCTCCGATTCCGGGTTCTCCAAATTTCTCCTCAAATTCTCCAAACACGTAGCTTCTTCAACGGCGAACGTTTCCGGCCGTCGTTTCGACTCACAACGGCGTCGTTTCTTCGGTTCTCAGACGGCGGCGGAACCGTCGACCTCCGACGGGCTCACTGTGGAGAGAATCGTCGCTAATGGGTGGACCATTCTCGACGAGAGCGAGAACGATTGGAAGAGTCACGCGGCTGCTGTTGCCCAATCCATCCATCTCATCAAGAAACGTATGAAGGTAACTAATTGTTAGGATTTTAGTTTCCTAAAATGAAAGCTTTTTTCCGGTAAAAAAACACGGTTAATCATAATTTAGTGTTAGTTAATTTGGAACTCTTTTGATAATTATGGGTTTTTGTTCTTGTTACTTGAAGAATTATAGGGTAGCATTTCGAATCGAAATGAGATTTGAGCTATATTATGGTCTATTTTAGCTCGTTGCGAACTATAACTTAATGTTGATGGTGTGGTGCAGTGGAAGAAGTTGCTGGTCAGGTTAGATATGCTAACAATGGAGCTGAATAAGCCGGATCTTTGGAATGATCCCGTGCACGCGGGGAAGGTAAGCCGGGAGCATGGTTCACTTATGGGTAAAATGAAAGGGGTCAATGCGTTTGAGCGAGAATTGCTCGAGCAGATAGACATGATTAAGCTTGCTCGTGAAGAAAATGATGCGGAGTTGGAATCGGTGGGACCTCGTATCTTTTTGTAGGCATGTATTCACTCTCTTTATGATTTTTGTTGTCTGTGCTACACAATCTGCGGCAACATGATGTTTTAGTTCCTTTTTGTTCTATTTTGTATGTAGTAGCATAGAACGTGATCAACATTTAATGTTGTGCGCTTATATGTTAATTTGCTCTTCCATAATTGGAGATTAGCCCTGGTTCTTGTATCTAAAAAGATTACCGAATTGTTGTTTGCAAAATTGCTATGATTGTTAGATTGCTTTCAAATCCAGCTTATAATGTGCTATAACATTGTAATCAGAAACTTCTTTGAATGCTTATCTCGGAATTACACACTTTTCCTTTGAGGTGTAAGTACCAATTCAAGACTGATGATTATTAAGGACATCCTTTCGCGGTCGTCTTTCCTTTTTCAGGAATCTTTGAAAGCTTTGCTTCAAATGAGGAGAACCTCGAAAGAGAAAGAGCTAGAAGCTATGTTATCTGGTGAAAATGATCCTTGCTCATGCTACATAGAGGTTAGTTTGCAATATTTGTAATAATGGCCTTTAAGTTTACTGTCTAAATGAAATTTGTATTTCTAAATGGATTATTCGCCTTGTTAACATTGGTGGTGCTACTACTATAATGATACCATATTTGTTACCCAATGTAGGTTCAAGCAGGAGCTGGGGGTACTGAGAGCATGGACTGGGCATCCATGGTCATGGAGATGTATAAATTGTGGGGTCAACGTCGTCGCTATAAGATTACCGTAGTGGATGAAATGCCTGGTGAAATCGCAGGAATCAAGGTTCACCCTCTTACCATACTCCAAGTATCTCGTCTCCAGTAACTAATCCCACATCTTTAGGAGTTCACTAATGCGGTAGTGAACAGTGCACAGAAAGAATCTAGCTAATCACCTTCCATGTTTCTCCTCTTAACCAGTTGAAAATGCTACAATTTCTGTTCTTTCTTTCCTTCCTCTGTATTTAATATCCAGTGAAGCCTGATGAATCTTACTTTCAGTTTGGTTCTTATTTATCTGTGTCAATATAGATGTGCCTGCTGGTTTTTGAATTGATAGTCATCCAATTTTGCAGCGGGCAACTATCAAAGTAGACGGTGAATATGCTTATGGCTATGCCAAAGCAGAAGTAGGAGTGCATAGGCTGGTGAGAATCTCACCATTCGACAGTAATAAGCGCCGGCATACCTCGTTTGCTGCTGTTGCTGTAATTCCCATTCTGGGTGAAGGATATACTCATGTGCAAATAAATGAATCCGATCTTCGTATTGAGCGGTTCCGCTCTGGGGGTGCTGGAGGCCAACATGCTAACACGACTGATAGTGCTGTGAGGATAGTCCATATTCCTACAGGAATAACTGCCACTTGTCAAAATGAAAGGTACGAGTCATGTACATTCGTAGCTTGTTTTAGGGCTGGCAATTTGGGTCACGACATGACAACACGACACAAACTTTAAATGGGTTTGGGTCAAAACGGGTTGAACCCGCTAGACACGATTAAATAAAGGATCAAAACAGGTTGAACCCGCCAACCCACAATTAAACCGTAATAACCCGTTCAATAAATGGGTCATATATGGGTTGACACGAACACCACCCACTATTCACCAATTTACTAACCTTATAGTTTTACAGTATATGGTTTTCAGAAATATTTTTTATACTATTTTGAAGCTTTAACAAAATTTGATTTTAGGGAAAATATGAAAGGAAAAAAGGCAGGGTTTCATTTTTCTCTTATTCTTCAAAAATCATAGTTGCCTCACCTCACCCTCTCTGATAGGGTTTTCTTCTCCCAACCAGCATACCTTCTCCTCTTTCTCGATCATATTCACACTATCCTAGCCACCCTCATATCTCTTCGTCTCTCACAATCTCTTGCCTTCTTCTTATTGTTCCATCTTTCTCATTCGCTTGTTCTCTCCATCCCTCGCATTCAAACTTGGCCTTCTTATGAGCATGTTTTGGATTTGTGGACTTTTAACTGATGTTGTTTTGCTTATATGAACTGATGTTGATAGCTGAAACTTTAGTTATAGACGAATGGACTTGCTAATTAGGTATTTAATCATCATTCACGGCTTTTTACTTATGTTTTAGCATTAAGTTTTGATTTTAATTAGGTTGGTTTAAGGGTTGTAAACAGGTTAAAATTATAGGTTGACACGACACATTTGTGACCCGTATATTAAACGGGTTAAATAGGTCGTATTCGTGTCAACTCTTTAATTAAAAGGTTGGGTTTGGGTTAATCTTTCTGACACAATTATTTAATGGGTTGGGTTTAGGTTAAGGGTTATAGTGTCAACTGAGGGCTTAAACATGACACGAACACGAGTCACCAACACGAATTGATAGCCCTAGCTTGTTTCACTGTCTCTTTTTACCTATCCCGGTTTGGAATTTCTTTTTGGCTGAGAGCTTCCACTTTCATCCTAATTTTGGAGCAATGCCTGCGCAGATCCCAACACCAAAACAAAGCATCGGCAATGGCTGTACTTCAGTCTCGATTAGACCAGCGCGAGATGGCACGACAGGTTCAGATGAATGCACAACATACACAGTCTCTTACTGATATCACTTGGGGCAGCCAGATACGTAGTTATGTTCTACACGTATGTTCTAAAACCATTCCCAAGTTGGACCGAAGATCCTGGCTTTCCGTTATAACACCTAAAGTCCTTACTAACTCCTACTTGTCTTCTGCATGCAGCCATACCGAATGGTAAAAGACCTTCGAACTAACTATGAGGTGTCGGATACCGATTCTGTTCTCGAGGGAGATTTAGATGGCTTCGTCATGAGTTACTTATCAGCTTCCTTGGATAAGGATGAAGATGACAGATAAATTCGAGCTCCAACACTAAGATTCTGAACCAGACCGGACGATTGTCCGTGACGCTAAATCTGCCCTCGGTATTCTAAGATGCTGAGCCAAGTAGCTGCAATGGCGAGAATTGTCTGGTAACGATGATTTGCAGGTTGTGTTGCCTGTAGACCAAATGCCATTTGGCATGCTGTCACAAATTTTGTGCCATACACAACTCTTTCAAGAGCTTTATTCTTTGTGGAAGGACCGAAATAAGTATTTTCAAAATTATTATTTTTATCATTTTTTATGATATAAAATAGCTATGGTAATAAAATAGTATTTGCAATTTAAATTTATAATCCTACTACTTCATTTTTGCAACTTTATCATCTTTATATCCATCCTTCAATAATTAATATATGATTTAATTGCAGAGGTGCTGTTGCTCCCTCAGTGGCTCTATTGAGTCCGTTCTCATTTTTAGTGGGCAAGGATGCTAAGTCCACATCTTATAATATATATATAATATGTAATTTTTTTTAATTAAAAATGCAACTAAAATAAATTCCAACACAATAAAGATTTTTGTGAAAAATAAAAACCATAAATGATAAGATAATATAACAGTGAAGAGAACAACTAGAATAAATTTAAGAGTAAAATACTTAAAAATTGATCTAATTTCTACAATTTTATTATTTTTTTCGTTCAAAATCTTTTCAAAAGAAGAAAAATTGTGAGAGAAAGTATGATTAAAACCGAAATTGAAAAGAATTAATTTAAAAATTAAGTGCATTAATTCAGTAATGGTAGGAATAAAAAAGATTTGTTAACCTAAATTTTTGAAAATTAGATTTTGTCCCTCACAGTTTCTAAACTTCATGAAAGTACACCAACCTAAACACCCTAAACACTAATATCAAACCAATTAAATAAACAAAATAAATAAATAAATAACAACAAAGAAATCCAATGTATAAAAAAAAAACCCCTAACAAACGTATCATAATGCGTCAAAATTTGTTAAGAAACATCTTAGATATTGAGGTTTTCTGCTCTTGGATGCCTTAAAAGCCCCACAATGTCTCATCAAAATCACCGAAATCTTTCAATACGTCTTGAAGCATACCAGTCTGTTCACCTCCATAGTTAGCGGTGGTCGTGAAAAGATCGGTCACAACGTTCAAGTCCTCCGTCGAATAAAAGAGATACGAAAACGGGTTCTCATTTTTCATCATCCCTTCAGAAAGCAGATTTTCAAATCCTCCTTCATTAAAGTTTTGATGAGACATGATCAAGTCCTCCAATGGGTAGCACGGAAACAGGTTCTCGTTGTTCAAGCCCTCTGTCTCGTTCATCGGTAATTGAAAGGGTGGATTTTGGGGTCCTTCCTCACCATTAGCGAGTGGTAGATTATGGTCTTGATAAGAAATTTTTGAATTCTCTTCGGATTTCACTGGTAAAGTAGCAGCATTCCGCTCTTCGCTTATCATATCTCTTTCGGCTACGTTTGCAGAATCGGTCATTGGTTGATCCAGAAGTGCCGTGTTTGATGCATTTCCGACTCCTAAACTGTCCAAGAGCTCATCCAAATTCATATTATGATTTTCCAGAAGATAATCTAGGAAAAAAACAAGATTAGTACTTCATAGATTTGAAGCTAAAACATCTTCTAAAATTAAAATAAAAGGAAAAATATTATGTCACATGTGCACTTTCCCTCAAATTACGTCATTAATATGTGATAGACCCTAAGCTCGGAAAAACCGACCTCATTTGCAACTTCTATCATTTTCCTTAAATAGATTAATTTTCATGCAAAAATTTGATAGATGGAGCAAATGTAGGCAATTTTTAAATTGAAGTTAAAAGAAATGCATTTTACACACAAGTGAAATTGAACAAAAAAAACTGATAGTACCTAATGTTTGCTCAAGACCGTTAGAAAGAACGGGTTGCGGGCAAGACGATGTTTGGTTTATTGGATCGCAAGCTCGAATAGGAGGAATAGACATCGGGATGCCTGAACAGGGTGGTGGTTGAGAATTGATGACTAGTGACCCGTTGGAATCACACACCAAATAAAGATCCGAGTCCACTTTGTGTAAATCTTCCGAATTTGGTTGTTCATGGGCAGAGTCGATTTCTTGACCGAAATCTACTGAACGTGATGGTTGTCGGACAGAGGTGGTTTGCGACGCGTTTCCTTCGCCACTAACAGCAACATCCCTATCCACATTATGGACCTCTGAAGGAAACTGGGGAGATTGCTGAAGACTTGGAAAAGTAAATTGGTTCATCTCGAAGAACTCTTGCAGTTGAAGCAACCCCCTGTAGTATTTCTCAAGTGTTCCTCGAGGAAATTGTAGACAGTGCGTCCTGAGAATACCATTATAAGTTAGAACACAAGAATTTTTAGCATTCTGCTACATCATCACACATATAACAACGAGTCAAAATTATATTTAATAACGGGACAATTTACTTGTATCGTGTGTTTCTAAACATTTTTTTTAAGCACTGGTGCACTAATGTTAGAGGTCAGGATATATAAGAACGCGGTCCTAACATGCTAAATCGAGTATTGGATTGGCAGCAACAAGCCTTTCCGTTGACGACCCGCCAATCCATGCCCTTATTTAAGTACTCAAACCTCTTACCATAGACTCAATCACGGTAATCCTTTACAGCTAGTCCACCACACTCAGTGGCGTGTTTTTGTAAGGCATTGACTATATGCAATCACTGCCATATAACATTGAAGGTAATTGTGGTTGCAGGTATAGTCTAGCGTTAATATCATATTTGATTCCACCAAAAGGTGTAGAGTTCGAATTCCCCAACAAAAAAAAAAAAAAAAACATTGAAGGTAATTTTACAAACTATAAAGGTGAGAAATTACCTGCAAGTGGTTGCTTGACCATCAGTGAAATCTGTAGCTCTCTTCCAAACCGTGTGTTTTTTCGGAATCGGACCTGTCTCCCTGAAAAATGATGGTGCATTTCTCAACTGCAAAACCAAAACAAATTAACAACAAAATACACGCCAAAAAATCTAATCAACCCTATTAAATTTTCAAACATTTGTAAAAATATATACTTATATATAAATATATTATATACCTCAACTTCAAGAACCTCAGGTTGGTTTTCTTCAATGGTTGCTGTCATGGCCGAAATATGTCCCCACGGTATTTGAATCTTTTTCTTCAAGCGATTCTCCAAGATCTCCCAAACCAGTTGTCTTTTGCCAAAGTAACATTTTGCAACCACATCTTCCAAGTTTTGAGCAACTACCTGAAACATTAAATTAGACGAAAACATGTTTTTGTTAAAGATCATTCCTTTTTATTGTATAAATAGTAATAAAAAGTTACGTAAATCCGGGTTATTCAAGAAACATTTTGTTGGTGTCACCTGCCATGATCCAATTCTCAGCATTGACACATCACTTTTTAAAGGCTTGCTGCCTTTTTTATTCTCCAGACGGGGTATCTCAGGTGCCAATTGAGGTTCACTTGTTAGTTGAGGGAATAATTCCCGATCGACCGATATTAAGAAATCGGTTGTTTTCTCAAGCTTCAGACCAAGATGGGGCAAATTCAGTAGATCATCAGTATATCGTCGTATTGTATCCTATAAAATACACATGTAAAAAAAATTATTATACATATACATCAAATAATTGTATTTAGGGGGGAAAAAGAGAGGAAGAGAGAGGAAAAAAGTAAATAGTACAAGAAGGGTTCTTGTGCAAAATCATCAACAAATGAGAAAGAGAAGGCACGTCTAGTGCTTTGTTAAGAACACTCAATAATATAAATCTATTATCGGCAGATTTATATTTCTTTTTCTTTTTTCACTTTAAAAACAAGGAATATTTTACATTTGGAATCTCTTTTACGAACGTGAAAACATTGTTAAAACAACATAACTACGAAGAAAAGCTATAAGTGAAAAAAGAAAAAAAAAAAAGAAATTAAGTTTGTATTTGGTTCGCCGGTTGAAGATGAAATTTTTAAGTTAGAGTTAGTTGACTTTTTAAAAATAAGTTATAAATTTTATTAACTTTTTAGAAAAATACAAAAACTCATATGACTGAAAGGCCAAACGAAGCCTAAGAAAGTTGGAACCTTTTGATCCGACAATTCGAATGCCAGTCTGATTCTGTTGTTTGCAGCTTCTACGACATCAAATCTCGGAATAGAATTTTCCTCTAAACTGACAATCTGTGGAACACAAACAAAATACTTATTATTGCTCAAAAATGAATATCGTTAGACCATATTCTCAAACCATGATTGCTATTCTTTTTTGTATAGAAATTGTATCGTAAAAGTTAGCTACAGTTTCGTGCAAATAAAAGAAAATTAGGTTTTCTGTTTAACTTAAAAATCAGGGTTTTATTTCTATAAAAAAAAAAATCATTATATTTGTTTAGAAAAATTTTAAAAGGGATGAAGATGATTCTCTCGGTTCTCTCTCTAAAGTATAATATTATGTAAGAAGTTAATCTGCAGGATATCTAATTATCGTAAATTTTTGTGCCCGATAATAGTTACTGAAGTATACGTGTTAGTATCTAGATATACATGTCTATATAGAAATATATATGTCAACAAAAAGAAGCTCACAGTAATAAGAAACAATTACTTAAAAGCCAAAAAGAATAATAATAATATATAATGAAGATAAAGAACAAAAGGAGAAAGAAAATAGTGGCAACCTGCAGTTTCTGGGATTCTCCCATTCCTCCAAACTTGTTTTTCATTGTTTAATTAATGAGATTTTATCACAAAATTTACTTTCTCAGAGTACGTGTGTTGTGTAATTAATAGATCAGTTGAAGCGGAATATATAAGAACCATAAACCTACGTAGAGGAGGAGTTGAATCCTTTTCTACTTCGGATTCCTGAGGTCACTCGGATATGAGAGATTCAAATTTAATATTCATTATTTTCACTTTTTTTTTTCTTTTTTTATTTTTTTTTTGTTGGATTCGACTAGGTTCGGAGACCAATTCTGTTCTCGAGGGAAATTTCGACGGCTTTCATATGAGTTACTTATGTGGCGATGATGGTTTGAAGTTGTGTTGCTTGTAGAGCAAACGCTATTTATTTGTGCCATTTACAAATTTTGTGCCATTTGGAGTGAAGCACAGAGCGCTACGGCGCTCCGATTTGGGCAACCGAGTTTTTGGGTGCGGCTGCAGCGCCAGCCATATGACGTCAAATAATTATCTTCTAGGGTTTTTTAATTCCTTTTTTCTTGTACACCGCCTATAAATAGGAAAGCTAGAGTTTTATTTGTATGATGAGAGATCATATTGTGAGGGCTAGGAAACACCATTGAGAGAGAGAAATATAATTGTGAGAGAGCGTGTAAGAGTCTCATGTAAATTTCATCAATCATCAGCGTGGTGCGCTTTTCTTTTAGTTTATTATTTGCTATCGGAGATTTGAATTGGGTTGCGAACTAATTCCCCAACAAATCCTACTATTTTATTTTTGCAATTTATAATGATTGTTGTGCGATTCAATTACAGAGGTGCTGTTGCTCCCTTAGTAGCTCTTATTGAGCGCGCTCTAATATTTAGTGGACAAGGATTCTAGATCCACGACTCTAATCCTAATTTTTTGAGTACCAACTCATGAATAATATATCTATTGGTAAATGTAATTAATTGATGTGACAATATTTTAAATACTTATAAATAAAAAAAATGACAACTTATATGTTACATACGTTGATACTCAAAAATTGAGATTAATGTTTGTCCCTAGCTTTTTTCTTTAATATATAAATATATTGTTTTTATTAAAAATGTAAGTAACATCAATTCTCACATAATGAAAATTTTTGTCAAAAAAAAAAAAAATGAATAAAAAATATCCTAATATAATAATGAAGAGAAAAAAAAAATAGTAATTGACCTAAATAATCCCTGAACTCATTCAGAAGTGACAGTTTGGTCCCTGTTTTTTTTTTTTAATCGAGATGACCCTAAACTTCTATTTTCTTGGCCATTTCAGTCATTTACATCAAAAAATTAATGGATTGGTCATGTGAGAAGCATACTTCATGTTTTTTGAAAGTTAAATAGGTAATTTTCTAGGGTTTTCCTCCAAATTTTTAAGAAATTAGGGTTTCAGATGACAAACGCAGATCGGGGGGGCGCGACACACAAAGAGCAAGATTAGGAGGTGGCCAAACCCAGATTGCCGGCTTGCCGCCGGGGGGGGGGGGGGGGGGGGGGGGGGGGACCCATAGAAAGAGACGCGGGGGGTTGCGAAACCAAGAGAGGGAGGGAGGAGGGAGATTGAACCCAGTCGCGGCCCGGGGGGGGGGGGTGGGGCTCAAACCCAGTTACAGGGGTGGGGGCGAACCTAGTCGCGAGGCAGCCGGGGGGGGGGGGGGTGTGGGTGCAGATTGAGAGAGGGAAGAAGGGAGGAAAGGAGGGGGTTGGTGGGCGAAATAGAAAAAGAGAGAGACTGGAGAGTGTTTTAGTCATTTTATTATAAAAATAATTATTTGAGTAAGATTCTGTTAGAAATTTAACGGATTTTGACAGAAAGGACCGAAACAATCAAGAAAATAGAAGTTTAAAGTTATCGTAAAAAAAAAAAAGGGATCAAACCATTACCTTTGAAAAAGTTCAGGGACTATTTAGATCAATTACTCAATAATAAATTTGAAGTAAAATACTTAAAAATTTTATCTACTTTCTACTATTTTATCTTTTCTTTCAAAAAAAAAATTCAAAACAAGAAAAATTGTGAGAGAAAGTATAATTAAAACGGAAATTGAAAATAAAGTATATAAAATTAAGTGCATTAATTCAGTAATGGCAGCAGAAAAAAAAAAACAAAAGATTCCAAAATTTTCAAAATTAGATTTTGTCCCTCAAAATTCCTAAAATTTATGAAAGTACCCCAACCTAATATCTATAATTTTTTTCCTTCCATTTTCGCCCCTTCTCGTCTTCCATTTTTATACCTTGTTATTTTCTTCTCTGTCTGTCTGTCTGTCTCTCTCTCTCTCCTGACGGAAGCACAATTCCGTCCTTGGCTTCACCACCGAGCTTTCCACTGAGTAGAAGAGAAGGCCAATTTCTGCAGCCGAAACTTTTTGGACCAAAAAGGTGAAATTTTTGAGGTTAGGGTTTTCCCTCTTCAATGGCCTTAATCTGAAATTCCCTTTTTGAATTTGTGTTTCCTTCTCGATTTCAACTCTTAACTCTGCTGAAACTTTTTTTGTTCTTCTGATTTGACCCCATAAAAAAAACCCTGAAATCCGGAAATTCTCATTTCTTATCAATTCTGAAAACTGATGAATTCTCTTTCTAGTTAATATGATTGATTTCGGTATTTTGAGACTTTTTTTTTGATTAATTTGTTAAAAAGTTTCCCCTTTTCAGCTTAGAGCCGTCTCCGATGGCGTCTTCAGAATCTTCGGTGATATCTCCAGAAGACGTGTTGGAGTCGTTGATGAACGACGGCACCATTGATGCTCTCAGATTGAAGATCATCAATCAGCTCAAAGCCAATGTAAGTCTTTCCCTTTTGTGTTTGTTTTTAAATTTTTAAATTTTCTTTTTCTTTTGATTGTCATACAACTTTTGTCTCATGGGTTTATTCTGAAATTTGTCAAAGTTTCCTGCTTTTGATGCGTTTAAGGTTAAATTTGGGTGGAACTTTTCTGGGTATGTTTTATTTGTCAGTTTTGTGTTCTCTAATTTCTCTTTTGATCTGAAATTTATTTACTTTTCTATAATTTCTGAGACATTGAACTTTTACATGATAACTTTTCCTTTAAACTCTTCGGATTTTGCTCCGTTATGAATTTCGGAATTCGCATGCTCTGGTTTGTTTTATGTCTCAAAGAATAAAATCACTTAAAAATTTGAGCAATTATAAAATTTATGTGTGTGCTTTTTTGTTAACCGCAGGAAGAGCTGAAGAATACAACTATTAAAATGGCAGAACAGAGTAAAGTTCTCAACACTCCCGGGGCAGAAAAACAGACGAAAAGGGAGCTTTTTGATGCGCTTCGCCAGGAACTTGAGTGAGTTTCTATGCTGGTTAGCTCTTTTTTTTTTCCCCCCCTTGTTTATATGCTTTGAGGTTGTGTTGTGTATTCATGTCGATTGTGAACCGGAAAGTCTAAATTTTATATTACTCTGTGTTGATAGGGCTCCTGTGCTTGAGAAGGCCTCTAAGTCCGTTTGGGATTTAATTTTAGACAGTAATGCACTAGGGAAGGAGATAAGTGAAACAGTTGAAAGGGTATTTTGTCGACTAAGTGGCCAGGAACCGCCTTTATTTCCAACCGCTCCGGATTGTGGTTCTCAACATGGTAAGGGAATTGCAAATGAGAGAGCGAAAGAATCAAATGATGATAGTAATGAAAAGGAGAGATCAAATTCAGCCTCAAAGAAAAGGAGTTTTAATGAAATGAGTACAGGGGAGGATAATGATTTAACAAGAAAATCCGATGATTCTTCAGCTTTGCCAGAGGAGTCTAGTAAATCACCACAGAAAGGTTTTTAAGACTTGAGTTTGTGTATGACTATACGGAGTATAGCAAACCTTTTTTTTTCCTTTTAACCTCTCTGGTTGTAGCCTAAATTTTAATTTTCTTGTCACTTTGATCTTGAATGCTCAATATTTAATTGTTGAAGTTCATTTACTGCAATATATCTTTATGAAGAATAACCATCCCGGTTTTTGTTGCAGTTTAGCACCCTACATTGTCCTACTATTTATTCGCTTGACAGAGATAAGCACTCTTCTTAAGGTTTCTTTTGGTCTGGAAAGCGTCAAACTTGATATTCCTTTCCCTTTTTCCTTGGACATATGAGGCTCAAACCCGGCTCAATCATTGACATGAAAAAATAGCTCTTGTTTCACCACTTAACTCTGCGGGGGGTTTTTTTTTTTTTTTTTTTTTTTTAATTTAACTCCAGCATTTAGATATTGATCAATCGGTAAAGATACATATACTTGATACTCTGTCCAAGAAAGAGACCCAAGGCCTAGTAGCCCTGCTAAATGATTATTCAACATAGATTCTACATTTTGGAACCAAGCCAATTTTGGAGCAGTTTTGAGATAATATGCAAATGCCTATGCACCAACTACAGTACAATAGAGTTGTAATTCACTAGTTATTCCAGATGCTCGCCAAATCTTTTAAAAAAAAAAAAAAAAAACAATAACAAAAAAAAAAAAAAAAAACAAAACAGTGGTTATTTGTATTCCTCGGAACCCATTCTTGTTTTTGTGAAGTTGGGGTGCGGGAGAACTTTTCATGTTTTGGTGGAATTAGGTGTTGAATTGGCTATGTCTGCATCGCACGTTTGGTATAATGTTGTTTAATTGGTAATGGAATTCCCTTTGTCTAGAGCTTTGCTAAATATCTCACGAAACGATGCAATGAATTGGTTTCAAGTTTAAGTTAATGGTTGGTTTTTTAAGTTAGAAAGCTTTGGGTGACCTACCCTGAAGAAGACTAGAATATGAGCATTGCTTCATGAATCATGAATCATGATATGATAAATGGGCATCAAGAACCCAATATCCATGGGATTCTAATAAGAATGATGCTAGGAATACTAACTGTACTCCAACTTTTTAAGTACTGACATATAAGTTGTCACTTTTTTTGTTGGTAAATATTTTACATATATCATATCCATCAATTATATCTATAAATAAAAAGATGATAATCGATCGTCATGTTAGTTAATACTTAAAAGCTAGAATTAAAATTGACGTCGTTAACATTACGTTAGCTTACGAAGTATTGATTGCTTACCAAAGCTGAAGGAGAACTAGCACAGGCTTCCCTATTTATTTACAAACATTATTAGCTAGTGAGGCTTAACTTAGGAACATTACCCTCTTGAAATAAATCTCAATTCTTATTCTTTATTCTATCCCTCTTATTATTCTGCAAAATTCCCCAATTTATCAATAAAAGTAGATACTTAAAAATTTTAATAAAATGACGAGTAAAGTAGATAGAGTGATATCAATAGACCTTTGTATTTCTAAATTTAGGTGTGGAGTTGCCAATAAGCCTATAAGCACGTTATGTTTCTTTATTTTTTGTGTATTTGCTATTAAACTTTATTCGAATGTGATTTTTTTGTATTTTTCAATATTAGATTATGTGAACTTTTGAATTTTAATCCCTAATGGTGTAATTACCAAAGATTTAAGAAGAAACGAGTTTAAACAAGTTGCAACAAAAGGGTGTTTCTTAATTTGCTTTAATTGATTAGAATTTTTGGTCCGCATCGTGTATACACAATAAAAAACCAATAAAACCAATATAATATTGCGGTAAATCTTAATGTGAAAATAGTAGCATGTAATATACTGATATTGCTAAGCATTTAAAAAACTAAGCCAATATATACTGAAATGAAAAATTCTTTAGTAGATTAGATGTATCACGTCATCATTCTTAAATGGTATACCCATCCATCGAATAATTTCTCTCTACTAAACCATCCTAAATTCAAAAAGTGAATCCTAAGAAACAAGCAATAGAGTAGTTTGCGAATATATATATATATATATATATATATTTTTGTCGGTGGTGTGAGGAAAATTTCAGATGAAGTACCTCTTGGATCGGAATTGATTCTCAACATCAGACTCCACGTAAGCACCTCCGGAGATAAAGCCTTCCACACTGAAGTCCTTCCAGCCAAATGTGTGAATATTGGGCTGCACCCAAAAATAAAAAAATTTTAATCAACAACAAAATTAAAAAAAAAAAATTTAATCACTATTTTTGCCTTATGGGAAAAATTAGAATTCACTACTTACTTTGGAGTAGTGATGATAGAGAACCATTCCAAGCTCAGCAATCTTGGAGACGACGTAGAACCTCGGCACGATGAACAAATTGCCTCCTTTCACAGTTGTTTCCAAGACCCTTTTTGCCATCGACACCGACGACTTGGACGCCTCCGCTGCCCCCTAACGACGTACGTGACTTGAAGAACGGAGTCACAAGAGAATCCGGGAGAGCACAAAACATGGCTCTTCCATCCAACCTCACAAGGTCAGCCCCAAGTCCAACCTCACCAACCCGAGGAAGGTTCTTGGTCCTTGATGTCCACATCCAAGGGAGCCTCCTCGCAGCTCAACGCCAGCCACTCGCGGTGTTCCTTCTTGGGCTCAGGAAGGTTAAATCCTTCCTTAAGCTTCACTATACTCGACCAACAAACTCGGTGGAGAAACCGGTGAAAATTCCATCGGTGCCGGTGAGAAAGAAGTCGGTGAATTCACCGGCCTTGTGAGCCTTGGAGGTGTCACCCAAGAAGAGAATGACAGGCTCGGTGTCCTCCTTGTTGTACCAACATGTGACAACGCCGAAGGGGAGGGCGATGGCGTCACCCTTCTTGGTTGCAACCACCTTCTCTTCCGATTCCTGAAGGACTATTCCAGCTACACCGCTTCCTGAACAAAGCAAAGATGTTTTTAAGGCATGTCAGTTACACTAATTGCAATGTATGAGCAAGCTGCTAACAAAGAAAAAAAAAAATGGAGAGATATCGAGATAATTATTCTGTTGATTTAAAAAATAAATCATTTTTGTTGGGCGAGAATTAAAACGAAGAACATTTGAGCAAATATCGTTTTGATCTATCCTTATTGTATTTTTTTTTTTCGGTTTGGTTTATATATTTTTGTTTATTATAATTAAAAAAATTGTTGGAAAGATATAAGGTTTGTACAAATTTTTTGGAAATTAGGGATAATATTAAATTCAATTTGCATGGTAGCGTGTTACAATTAAATTAACTAGAAAACGTGGAGAAAGTTTACCTTTTCTTTTTAAAGAGCTTGTGGAATATATCTTGAAACTGAAAAAGTGCATTAATCCACTTCAAAAAAAAAAAAAAAAAAAGTGTATTTATGTTTAATTTTTGTCTTGATTAGTTTTCTTTTTTCAAACTAAATTTCATTCATATATATGAATTTAAATGTTCATGTTTCCTTGACCATCAGTGAAGTCTGTAGCTTTCTTCCAAATCGTGTATTTTTTTCGGGATTGGATCTGTCTTCCGAAAAAATAACGATGAATTTCTCAACTGCAAACGAAAAAACAAATTGACAATAAAGTACTGGCCAAAAAATCTGATCAAATATTAAAGTTTTAAACATCTGTAAATATATATATATATATATATGTATATACCTCAATTTCAAGAACCTCATGTTGGTTTTCTTCTCTCATGGCCAAAATATGTCCCCATGGTATTTGGATCTTTTTCTTCAAGCCATTTTCTAAGATTTCCCAAACAAGTTGTCTTTCATCAAAGTAACACTTTGCCACTACATCTTCTAAGTTTTGAGCTACTACCTGAAACATTAAATTAGACAAAAACACGTTTTGTTAAACACAAAAAGTTTCTTCTTCTTCTTCTTCTTCTTTTTTATTTTTATTTTTATTTATTTTTATTTTTTTTTTATAACTAAATACGTGTTAGGGTTATTTGAGAAATATTTTATTAGTCTTACATTCCATAAGCCAATTCTCAGCATCAACACATCACTTTTTAAAGGCTTGCTGCGTTTTTTCTTCTCCAGAAGGGATGTCTTAGGTGCCAACTTAGGTTCAGTTAATTGAGGGAATAATTCCCGATATCTACAGATACTAAGAAAGCGGTCGTGATGCAAAATAAGAAAGAGAGAAAATATGTAAGTTCGAAGAGTTTTCTCGTGATGCAATTTCAGAACCTCGGATAAGCGAATAGACGAATCAAAATCATCAGTTTCGTCTCGTGGAAAGAAGATCTTCTTCTTGGACCTTTGTCCCTGAACATTAGTATTTGCCATTGTTTTGCCACAGTTGATGAACAAAGAAAATCAAGAATGTGTTCCTAACCGTGTACTCTCTGGAAGGAAAAAGAACAGAGAAAGACAAGAGGATTCAAGTGGGGAAAAAAAGGAAAAGATAAGAGAGAGCGTATATATAGGCCACGTACGTTACTTAAACGCCAAATATATGTGTGTGTATATATATATACACACACACAATAAAAAAATAGTAATAATAACGATAAAGAACAAAAGGAGAAAGAAAATAGTTGGAACCTTTTTCTGGGGTTCTCCAGGTGTTCCCATTCCTTGAATTGTGTTTTTCATTGTTTAATGTGATTTCATTTATCAAAAGATTTACTGAAACAAGAAGGGAAATTGGAATTCAAATATCTCTATATTATATTTTTCTTCGAGTAACTGGCATGTAGGCGTCGGTACAAAAGAGCCTTTTATCAGTTTATTTTTATTTTTATTTTAATTATTTTTATTCTTTATTTTTTATTTTTTTGTAATGGTCTTACCTCCTCCACCTCCCTTTTTTTTTTTTTTTTTTTTTTAATAATTCTATTGAGCAAATTCCATTGATGTACCCCAAACGTTATGCATGCATTTAGTTCTAAGGTTCAAACCTAAATTTTTCTTCTCAGTTTTTGTCTTTTCTGAAAAGTCAACAAAAATTATAATTAGTTTTTTGAAAAATCAACAAATTTTAATGTAAAAATTATATTCCAAACTTGTACACCAAACACAAATTAAGAATTCAAATCTACTATCTCACTTTTCTTTCTTATTAGTTGTCCCTTTAATTAAATTTTAACATATAAGTGAATTGCTTAAATATTTAAGTAGAAGTTATTATTTGTAATAGGATTGTGCCTCTTTTTGTTTGTAAATTAAAAATGAATTTATATCAGGATAATTAGGTAGTTTTTGGGCATTTATTTAAAAAAATGTCCGAACCTTTTTTTTTTTTTTTTTGAGAAAATGATCGGTGGACATTAAAATGTTGATTAATCCATCTAGTCAATAAATGCATATCCATATTGGTTAATCAGTGATTAATCATCTATTAAGTGATCAATCACTAAGTGATCATTCATTTTTCTAATTTAACAAAACTGTGGATATTTATTGAAAAAAATGCTTAAAGAAAATATTATTTACTCACATCTCTCTTTCTGTAAATGAAATGTCTGACACCAACTATAAATAATAAAAAGGAAAAGAAATTGAATTAATATCTCATGAACTTTCAAGCAAGGAAAAAAAATTAATTTAAACCTGCTTGCATAAACTCACGAGATTGAGAACCACAAGTCAAAGAGACAAAGAAAGAACGTAATAATGATAAAGAACGACATGGAAAATTTTATAGGGAAAAAGAAAGAAGAAACAAACAAAAAAAAAAAAGTTGGAAGTTGGAACCAACATTCCTATTGTCACAAGCTTGGATTAGCAAAACGACAATGAAAACCACAAACGACATGTCGTGGAGTGCTTGGATTAATGTCAAAACACTGCGTTTTAGTCTTCATCTATAACAGTAATTCAACTAAAACTTTACCTTTTAGTTTTTATATTTTGATGTTATTTATTTATTTAAAAAAAAAAAAAAAAGGAAGTCCTCAACATGAACCGTTGACACTATTCAAAATTATATCCAATGGTCGATCCAATTTTGGTTGCCTGCAATATCCTTATATGCTTGATCTGGACCAGAATCTGCGTATACCGCATTGTCCTCGGGCGCTCTCCAGCTCATTGTTTGAGGGTGAAATTGGCCACCACTATTTTCATTAACAACCCTTTGGTGTCCATAGCCTGTATTGTCCAATAGAGCAGCAATTGCATTCAAGTCCTCCGTGTATGAGTAATTCGGGAGCTGGTTTCTGTCGTATCCCGACATGAGACAGTGTCGATTATGGAGGCCTTGTTCGTTACTATCCGATAGCAGATTGTTGTTTCGATGAGAAATGACTGGACTGTCATGGGACGTTGTTGGGAACGCCGTAGAAAACTGGCCTTGGATCATAATATCTCCCTCTGCTATATCTGCATAATTGTTCAGTTGTTGTTCCCAAAATCGCATACTTTGTCTACTTTCAACTCCGTTATACGGGATGAGCTCGTCTATAGGCTGATCAGAAATATCCATAACTGTACCACAACAAAGTTACCAAAAAAAATGAGACAACTAGATTAGTATGTGGTAGTGTTTGAAGCTAAAACGAAAATAAAACTATTCGAGCCTGCTTGTTTCGTAAGTTTGAACAGAAAATTTTTATGGCTTGCTTTATCCCTAGAGCTATACCTTGTAAAATTTGCAAACCCACTCATAAATTGTCTAAATTTGGAGCTTTCGTCAACTTAATGAAATATTCTAAATTTGGGAAAGGAAAAAGTAAGACGACCCGAAGATTTACCTGATGTCGGTGAAAAGTCATCAAAATGAAAGGATGGTTTGGTGCAGATTGTTGGATAGACTTGATTCTGGTGACCTTGGATATGAGAAAGAGACATCGGGTCACTTGAACAGGGCAGTTGCTGAAGAGAGTTGAGTTGTGGCTCATTTCCGTTGTAACCAAAAGTAGCGGGAGGAACTGCGGTGCTGAAACCTTTGGAATAGGGTGATTGTAGAAGAGAGTTCATTTCTGTGCCATTTCCATTGCAATTGAAAGAAATATTCTCGGCCTCGTAGTCGAGATCTGAACGGAAATAAGGATCTTGCAGGACTGAAAAAGGGCTTTGGCACATTCGCAGGAACCCGGGCTCGAATTGTAGAAGCTTCTCCCAATGTTTGTTGAGAGCATTTGGAGGGAATTTAAGAAAGTGCCTCCTGAGACAAACATAAGCAATTAGGAAAACGAAGACATCTAACGAGCAGTTGTAAAACATCCTCGTACATACGTGACACATGTGACAACGAGTCAGATACTTTCGAACATACATATAATGATATATGTTGTATGTTAGAACTATGATATACCTGCAAATTGTGGCTTGACCATCAGTGAAGTCTGCAATATTTTTCCAACGAGAATGCTTTCTCGGCTCTGGTTCTGTTTCTAAGAAAAACATCGGCGGTTGCCATAGCTGCAAAAAACACCAATCACATTTAACAAAAGAAGAAATCTCAATATCCGTTTTGACGTTATGATCATAAGAAAAATTTGAAAAAATATACCTCAACTTCAAGAATCCCGGGCTGGTAGTCCTCGATAACGACTCTCATCGACAGAACATGCTCCCACCGTATCTCGATCTTTTTCTTCAAGCCGTTCTCCAAAATTTCCCACAGAAGTCTTCTCTTGGCAAAGTAAAATTTTGCCACCACATCCTCTTCATTCTTAGCGGCTCTCTACACATTCGTTGAACAATACTTTTCTTGTGTCAAAATATTCCTTTATGATCATAAATTTTTTTTTTCGTACATATCAGTTTAGGTGTTTCGTGTTTGAGAGAGCTTTTGTAAGTATTTATTACCTCCCATGAGCCGATTTTCAGCACAAATGCGCTGATTTTCGACGCCTTTAGTCCCTCCTGCTCGAGCAAATTTTCAGCAGAAAATTCGATTTTGCTATGTCTAATCTCAGTAGCCAATTTGCTCCTTTTTTTATGGTTTGATTTATCTTGGATGAAGTCCTTGAAAGATGCTGTGTGAAGTTTCAAACCAAGAGGAGGTAATGTCTTTAGAACTTCAGCCAAGTTCTCCTACAAAAGAACAATCCAACAACAACATTAAAAAAAATAATAACAATAAAAAGAAAAAAGAAAAAAGAAAAAGAAAATTGTGAAGAAAAGAACTTATAAATTTACACCATTTCTTAATCCATCTAACTTTGAAAAGAAAAGAAAAGAAAAGAGATGGGAAAATATTTAACAAAAATAAATGTATGTCGTTTAACTATTTTGACGGTAATCACCCACTATCTTCTTATTTTTATTAAAACACATTAAATTAGTCGTTTTCTTCCCCCCCCCACCCTTCCCTTTTTTTTGTCGTTTCTCTACTTTCCTTCTTGGTAAATCACTCTAATTAATTAAGTAAACCAAGAACTAAAATGGAAAAGCAGAGTACTTATCCTAATTAGCTACCCAAATCTTGTTATGTACATATCCGAAATAAAGAAAAACAACAAATCCATTCAAAAAGAAAAAAGAAAAAAACAACAACAACAACAAACAAAAAATTATCAGGAAAGAAGAGTTAAAAGAAGAAAGAAAAGGAAAAGAGAAAAATAGAGAAACCAATAAATAAACCAACCATGGCAAAACAGAGTGGTCGTTTAGTTCCACTAAAATAATACCAAAAACGAATCTGATTATCCCAAAAAAAAAAAAAAAAAAGGAGAAAAGACAAGAAAAGAAACAAAGAAATGAACAAGAAAGAGAATCAACTTTTATCATTACAAGCACTTATTCATTTCTTTTTGACCGAAAAATTATGTCTAAGAGGGGAAAAAAAAACTGTCACTGTGAAGCTCAAAGAAAGAATGAAAAACAGCAACAAATAATCGCAAACAGAGAGAGATATATATACATACACACACACACACACATATATATAGAGAGAGAGAGAGAGAGAGAGAGAGTTTGGAACTGAAATAATTGACAGCCATTAATTCCAAGAAACCAAGAAAAATGGAAAATAGCAAGAAGAAACAAAAACAGAGAGAGAGAGAGAAAGAGAGAGATTGGGAACCTGGTTCATGGAATCTACATGTGTTTCCATGATCAAACTTGTGTTAAACTTCAGGAACAGAAACAGAAATTTTCTCAGAAATTCACTAGAAAAACTCGTCTTGTTAATGTTGATTCTTTTCTTCTCTGGAGGAGTACAGGGCTGAACCATATATATATATATATTCTGTCACGAAAATTTAGAGGAAAGCCCTCATTGGATTGTACATTTACGTCTCTCCAAATCTAATCCTTCCCACACCAATACACACACACACACACACATATATATATATACACACACTAGATATACACACACACACTCACGTCACTCGTAAGTGAAAGCTTTTTCATTTTTTTTTAATTTTTATTTTGCCTATTTCTTTTTTGGAAGACACTCTCCTAGTAAGAAAGAAGGGAAACTATTAACAGCAGTATTTTTAAATCATGCCCTCTGAGAATATACGAGGATGTTATGTATATTTTCCACAAAAAAAAAAAAAAAAAAATAAGAGAAACCATCACCTGAAAAATGATTAATTTTACATTATTACTTATTTATTTAAAAAGTCAACAAATATTATAACTAGCTTTTGAAAAGTCAACAAATTTCAACTTAAAAATTTAAACTCCAATCAACGATCCAAGCATTTATCTCATAAAAAAGTCGCGTAAGAAATTTTGTCACTAAACTATGCAACCACGGCAACAGCTTATTAGGTCCTCTTAACAATACACCTCCCCTTAATCGTTTTTGGTTAGAAGTTGGCTAATAATACTCATTAGATATTTCGAATTCAGTATTGTTGTAATTGGAATGTTAATAAATGTTATTTTTTAATTTTTAATTTTTAGGATATGGAGTCCTATAGAGATCCATTTTGTTAGTTTTTTTTTTTTTAAATAATGCAATTTTTAAACACTTGTTTAAGAACATGATCAAAAAAAAATTTTCATTAAGAAAAATAACCGTTAATCAGTTATTGACTATAATCTATTAATGATTGATCATAATTAATCAGTTATTAATTATAATCGATCAATAAAAAAATACATATTAACCTTGATCATTAAAAAAAAAAAACACACTCATTTTTCCAATTTTACAAATTAAACTCTAATTATTTATTAAAAAAACTTCTTAAAAAACTTTTTTTATCTGCATATCTCGAGATAAAATAATCAGAATCGGGAACGTGATAAAACCTAATGCCTGCCCCCACCATAATACATTTATGTACATTTAATTTAACCAAAAAAGGACTTTAAGAGGATGATTTCATATATAGTGGTGAATGATGTAATGAAATAATGAAAATGTGCTTGAAAAGAACTGGGGTGTCTGCTACAAAACCTTTATATATATATATATATACATAATTTTCACATCAGCATAAAAATTCCAAGAGTTGATGATTAATTATTGGGCCCATCACTAACTTTTTAATTATTAGGATGTGATGTAAAAAGCTAGATTTCTTTGTTCTATATGTATGAATAGACATGCTTCCATGGACCTGTACAAAAGTAACAATAATTATTTTATTTTTAAGAAGGCTATTTTGTACGAACATTTCTTGAACTTTTTAAATTGGGGATTGTCTTTGAACTATTTTTCTTGATGATCAAACTTTTAAACTTACAATTTTTGGTACATAGTACTTTTTGCTTATATTCATTAGAATTTAGATTTTTTTTTTTTTTTTTTTTGCACGTCACTTGCAAGTGACGGTCCAAGAAGGCATTGCTAGTTATTTTTACTTAATTTCAATGCATATTCCTTTCAAAATTTAGATTCAAATAAGAACTTATTTTAACGTATTTGAGCTATCAAATACAAGTTAGATGTAAAAAAACCATCCTAATTTTAACGTATTTGAGCAATAAGAACTTATTGTGTCAAAAAAAAAATTAGAAGTTTAGAGGTTGATTGTTAAGAAAATAAAAATTTACGGACATGTCAAATGTGAAAAGTTCAGGGTGGATGTGCAAAAAAACCTTTTAAGAATTGGTAGTAGGAATTGATAGTTAATAGGCATATGACTTTTATCAAGAATAAGTGAACTATCCACATTGGGTTATACTCTCTTACATCATTCATTCATGACAACTTGACGATTTTTTTTTCTTTCTTTTTATTTTATTTTATTTTATTATTTTGTTCTTTGGGGATGGACAACTTGACAATTGGGAAGTGTTTCAAATATTGATTAATATTGATCAGCAGCCTTCAGAGGCTAATTAGCCGTGCTCATTTGAAACATGTTTAGAAACAAATAGAAAAAACGTGAGAGGAATTAGAAGTACTACTTTTTGAGAACAACAAAATGTTTTGGTCTTGGCTAGTTGCTGTACAAGTTCGTGGTACTTTGAGCAGTGGGTATCAACGTTATGGAAAAACGGAGTGCCACACTGCATAAATAGTGATGCTTGATATGATTGCAAGTAGAAGACTAAGTTGACTTTGGTCAGTGTTGGTGGGTGGAGAGAGAGAGAGAGAGAATTACACTAGTGCATAGAGGGGCCACATTGGCATTCACATAGTCAGCGAGAGAAGAGACCGATTTTCAATGATTTTGCATAATTAGCAAGAAACTAAGGGTCGTTTGTGGACATCGGGAGATATAGTATTTTAAAGATTGAGTTGGAAATATATATTAGGGGAAATTTTTTTTGAAAAAATTATGTGATATAGAAAATTATATAAAAATTTAAAATACGTTTAGAAAAAAATATGCAAAATGATCTTGTCTTGTTCATTTCGTCGTTATAAGTATTTTGACATAAAAAAAACATCTCATTCCGATTTGAAATGAGAAAGTTGTAAACTTTTAAATTTTGAGTTTTATTTAATGTAAAGTCAAAATTTAAAATTTAGATAGTGAAATACCATCTGCAGATGGCGGCCCAAACGGGTTCTAAGGCTCCATTTGATTGGAGGGATATAATAATGATCTAAAGATGGATAAGGTACATGGGAAGGGGAGTGTGAAGGAAGGGAAGGATCAAAGATTTTCTCAAAGTTATTTAGTATGATAAAAATGAATGAAAGATAATGATTGTCAACTCTAAATGAGGAAGGAATGATTGAGTTTTTCTTATGAAATTAGCTCGAGAAATAATTAGATCTGTTAGTGTTCTGTAAATTTTTGTACTGACAAAGGTCAAAATTGGAAGAACAACTTTTTTTTTCCCCTTCATTCCATCTCAATCCATCTACATTTGGAAGGATTGGTTTTTTGTGGTGTTGGGGATTCACAATCCCAAGTTTATTTCTCTCCTTTCCTCTTTCCATCCAACCAAACAAAGGTTACAATTTACTTTCCACATCTTAATCCATCCGCCCTTCCATGCCTCCAACCAAACACAACCTAAAGGAATCATATGAGAGGGACCAATAATGCTCAGCATCAAACACTAGTTAAAACCTTAGTTGATATCACAAAGGGACCTATATTTTTTATTAGTTATGGTAGCTCAAGTATCGTTTTTTATTATTTGATATGATGAGTTATGATTGAGATTGAAAAATGATTGTAAAAATAACACCATGGAACAATAATGCTAATCACACTTCATATTATCATTTAAGCAATTCGATTCACGTTAATATAACAATGAAAAACGTTACGTATCAATGATGTTAAATACTATAACAAATACAAAGTTTGGCTCATTTGTCAGTTTACCCTCTATTAGTAGGTAGGTATTGAACACCTATACTTTTGATTAGTTGTATAATTATCATGACATTTTATCTTACTATATTGCATAGTTTATTAGTAACTCATGATAAAATCAAGAGAACAACCATATGAACTCGTGCACACACTAATCAATATTGTACTTAAAATATATCTTGTTTGGTTAGTGGCGTGATGAATGTCTATATGCATGGATTTATTTATTTAATTTAATTTCGAAAGCACTATTGTTTAGAAAAAGAAAGGCAAGATATGTGCAACGCAGTTGTGTGGTAGTTGGTTATGACGTGGAGGAAGTTGATCACAATTTGAGGATCTCATTTGACGTGTAAATTATACTTTTTTATTTTTTTTTTATTTTTTTTTATCGGGTTAATGCTAATCAAAGAGCCACGTGAGGTTTGGATTATGCTCGTATGTTTGGCTGCCGAAAGATTTAGAACAGGGGTGGACTAAGTGGATAATGATTGTTAGGCGCCTGCTATTCCCTTACAAAAAGCAAAATTAGGAGAGGAAAAGAAAAAAAAAAAAAAAAAAATTGTCCAATCATCACTTCACCTTCACCCCCATGAATGATATCACATTGTTTTTCTCACTCTCTCTTTTCTTGGATTTTCTTGGTAAGATTTTCCATTTCTTTCTTTTCTTTCTTTATTTAAAAAAAAAAAAAAAAAAAGAAGGGACCACTTTTGACTATAAACGCACATGATCCAATTGTTATAAACATATATAGTTTTATAAGGACAAGCACAAGTTATGATAGGGATTGATATCATGCTTTCAACCCGTTTATGGACCCAATTCTATGAAACTTGAAAGAACTTCAATATTCTTTCCTTTTTTTTTTTTCTTCCTTTTTTCTTGGTGGAATTAAATACGACCCAAGATGACCTTTCTCTCACTCACACACGAAATATGACCTAATCTTGAAGGTTCATGCATAAAATCTCAAGGGGGTCCCAAATGGCTTTTTTATTTTTTATTTATTTTATTTTTTTGAAGCTTGAATAGGTCACAAATAGGAGTCAAAAGGAGTTTTCCAAATTTGGGTTGGATAATTCTTATTGACAAAATCCCAAGATTTGCTAATCATTTTTAGATCATTAAAACGGGTTTAAATATTTTCTTTCAAGTCATTCAATCAAATGCACGCGTGAATACTCAATAGAATATCCAAATCCACTGTGGAAAAAAGGAAATGAGGTGCTAAGTTTCTTAATGATTGCAGAGAATAATGCGGGCATGATTTTTCCTTTTGTGCATGATCAGAAACTCCAAAGAAGTATCCTTCAAAAATCAAATTTAAAATTTCATAAAATCTTGAAAGAAAGATCCAATTGTCTGACGTACAAGGACTTCGCATTACCAGCCCATTTTTCTCCAATGACGTAGACCTAACATAAACTTGCACCCAAAAAAAAAAAAAAAAACAGAAAACAAAAGAAGAAGAAGAACGAAAAAAAAAAAAGGAGATTTAGTCATCACCCCACTTCCTCACAAGCTCATATGTAGAGTTTGTTCTCTTTCATGGAAAAGAGCCAGAAGATACTTGAGGAGGGTTCGGGGTTTATACATACATACATACATACACACACATATATATATATAGGAGTTTGAGCACTGATACACACAATATGAAACAATTTTCTTATGACATGTATCAAAATTCGGCTAGCCCCATAAACATAAAACGGTTGTTTTGTCCTTGCTTTTTTGGATCTTCTACAAAGACCTCGGACCAGTAGTGCATTATTTGATCGTTGGATCCAATACAAATCTGTCAGCTAAGAAACAGAACCCTACCGGTAGTATAATATTTAGAAAATCACTTTTTTATTCTATTTGATTTTTTTTTTTTTTTTTTTTCAGTGACAAGGATCATTTCCAAGTCTTGCTCTAAGACATCAGAGGTCAGCATTTCCTCTTAACATCGTAATTGAAGAATATTTCAGCTAATGAGGTTAAAAACCGGCTAAATTGTGATAAATTCTGTACCCCCAGTAACTCGTGCATGAACATGACGGTATGCACGCAAAACGGCATTGCTGCAGTTGAGCACTGCAATGCAATCCAAGTAAAGAGAGAAATACTAACCAACCAATTATGATCAATTTTCCAAAACTTTATTTCGTTGCGACTCCCTCAATAATTTTTCTATGTATATCATTATTACTTGTTACAAATGGGAGAACTGAATGCCTCCATGTTACAAGAATAAACACAAGTGAAAAAAAGAGGAGAAAAAACAAACAATTAATGTTTTATCAAACATCAATTGCCACCAAAAACAGCTTGTCTCACCTCTATTTTGCCCCTAAACCGTCTTTAAGGGAGGAAAAACAAAAATTAACTGAGCATGCTTCCTGGCTTTTGTTCACCAATCACTCGGAGCAAGAAAAATCGAAGTCGATATCAAGATTAGGTGGCGAAGAACAGCTTACTTTTCATTACTCTGATCATCACTGAAAGCTAAATCAAATATCTGGCTGTAATCATCCACGAAGTGGACATCAAGGCCTTCTTTTACATTGGGTGCGAGCTCATCAAAATCCCTCCTGTTCGCAGAAGGGAATATGATGGTCTTCACTTCGCTCCTCCGAGCTGCAATAGTTTTCTCTTTAACCTGATTTGTTCCAACAAAAAACTTTAGCGAGTTTCAAAACCAACAAAATCAATAACAATGAGCAGAAGTTAGTTCCATTTGTCGGGGTAGCAAGCTTGAAACCAATGCAACATGGTGTGAAACAAACATATAATTTCATATCTTTAAGGACTGTTGCGGAGAAGTAGATTTTTTTTTTAGCATACCCCACCAATCGGAAGAATCCTCCCTGTTAGAGTTACTTCCCCAGTCATTGCTAGATCCTTCTTGACAGGCTTCTTCAAAGCAAGGGACAGCATGGATGTAATCATGGTGCACCCAGCGCTAGGTCCATCCTTCGGGGTGGCGCCAGCAGGAACATGGAGGTGAAGCTTGGAGTTGGCAAAGAAACTGTGATCTGGCTCTTTATCCAGCAATATTGCTCGGGCAACAGTGTGAGCTATCTGGGCACTTTCTTTCATGACATCTCCAAGTTGACCCGTCAGAATGAGGGCTCCTTTCCCTTCTCCTTGCTCAACTTGGGTTGTCTCTATGTACAGAGTGGAACCACCCATAGCAGTCCATGCAAGACCCATCACTACTCCAATCGGAGTTTGATTGAAGATGCGCTCTGCGTGGAAAACAGGTTTGCCAACAAAATCAGATAGGTTTGATTTGTCAACCAACACTTTCTCATGTGTCTTTGTTGCTTCTCCTTCCTGAACACTATCAGTTTCTTTTGCATCCTGTCGAAAAGATAAAGAACAAAAACTTTCACTATGTTTAAGAACTTGAAATGATCAAAAACAAATTCAAAATCACTAAACGTTGCCTCCAGCTTTTCCCAGAAAAACAAAAAATTTTCATGGTTATTTCATTCTTAAGGTAAACAATCCTAGAAATTGCTTCCAGTACTTATCTATCTTCCTATGTGAACAAGCAATCAATTTCAAAGTGAAAAAAAAAATGAAGAACTATTTTGAATTCTGTGTTTAATAATTTGTACCCAGTCTGTTGGTTGATCAGCGGGAAGGTTTACCTGTACGGTCTCAGGTTCTGTTGAAGATTCAATTTTTTGTTCGGGACTGTTAGCCTCGGCTGATTCAACAGCGCTCTGATACTTGTTAGCATCTTTATTTTGAACCTCATCCCCATGTTCTACTTCTGCTTCCTCAGTTTCATCCACTGCATTTTCACCCGATGCTCCTTGTCTAACAAGTTTCAGAGCTATCTGTCAGGCCAAAAGAAGTTCTTGTTTAGTAAACCTATAATAACAACCAATCAATTGACTTTTGAAATCAATGCATTCTGCCTTTATGCATTAGCTCTCGGCATAAGATACAGGGTTCAGAGTGTATTTAACTTTTGAAAAATATGGCCGCTTGTGACATATCATCACAAACCTAAAATTTCAAAAGCATTATCTAAAATGTGCAAACAAACCTTGCGGTATATCTTTTCTATCTGTTTTTGGAGATTCCGAACGCCTGATTCTCGGCAGTAATTTTCTATAAGTGACAGAAGAGCTGCATCGGTAACTTCAACCTGAGAATAAGTTGTTTAGACTGTTATTACACATTACAGACAGAAACAAAAAAGACAAACACCTCATACACAGATAAATTACAACCTGTTCGGGTTTAATGCCACATGCTTCTCGTGTGGACTTCTCCAAGTAGTCTCTTGCAATATGAATTTTCTCGTCAGTGATATATCCAGCAATGGCAATGACCTCCATTCTGTCCAGAAGGGGATTTGGTATCATCTCCACAACATTTGCTGTGCAAACAAACAGAACCTGCAGTGCAATGAATTTGAGCAAAGGTCACCGAAGTTGAACAATGGCAATAAACGCTGAATGGACGTAAAGTCACCCAACTACAAGAACTAGCAAAGATAGAACCTCTACAACTAACCTTTGATAGATCAATTGGAACATCAAGATAATGGTCTAGAAAATTTGCATTTTGCTCTGGATCGAGAAGCTCTAACAAGGCACTTGCTGGATCACCAGCGTGTCCCCTTCCCAACTGCCATCAAAAGAAAAACAATTAAAAATCATAGTATTTACCAGTAAGCATACCACAAGAAGCCTAAAACAACTTGCAATTTGCTAGTAAAGAGATCGGAAGTTAATGATGCCACTCAAAAAAATATCAACCAAGGAAAACGGCCTATATTACCTTGTCAATCTCATCAATCAAAACTAGAGGGTTAGCTGTTCCCACATTTTTAAGGCATTGGACCATCTTCCCTGGCATAGCACCAATATAGGTTCGACGATGCCCCTGCACATTGATTTTAAAAGTCGATGACATAAGACATCACTATGCAATTAAATAATTGTAAAGCTGCAAAGATTGCTATTTACTCGGTAAAAGAGGTTTAACTACCTTAATTTCAGCAACATCAGCTAAGCCTCCAACAGAAAAACGGAAGAACTTACGGTTCAAGGCACGCGCAATTGAGCGACCAATGCTGGTTTTGCCCACTCCAGGTGGACCAGAGAGACAGATGATTTTTCCTGTGATTGGCACATTATAAGACAAATACGAATACCAATCTCAGATCAGTTCTGAGAAGAAAGGCCATTTCGTAACACGTAGGCACAATACCCAAGAAACTAAAGAAGAAAGCAACACTAACCTTGTGAGGTTCCTCTAAGTTTTCCAACCGCAATAAATTCCAATATCCTTTCCTTCACATCAGTTAATCCATAATGATCTTCGTCGAGAATCTTTTGTGCCCGAAGAACATCAAAGTTCTCATCACTGCAATAAAATTAAAAAGGATGAAAATATCATATGAAATGGAACTGCTAAAACTGAATGAATAAACTTATTTAGATAGATTAGATTTTTAAATACTGTCAGACAGACATCAGTCTCAGAATAGCAACAAAAATGACACAATACCAACAGAACCAGCAGTAAGTCATACAAGATTCAAACCTGTAATTACCCCAAGGGAGTGCGGTCAACCAATCCAAATAGTTGCGAGTTACATTAAATTCACTTGAACTTGCCTCTAATAGCTGCAGTTTTGCAAGCTCTTCCTCTATAACTTGCAAAACATGGGGTGGGATTTTGTCCTTGTTTGGTTCAAGCCTTTCCCTAAACTTTGCTGCAACATAACAAACAATCAGAAAAGTGACGGAAGATTTACAAATGTCCATGCAACTTTTAGACTGTCGTCATCTTAAATACTAAAAAGAACAAAACAAGGAGGAAGTCAAACAATTTCATACTAGATAAATCAAGGAGGAAGTCAAACAATTTCATACTAGATAACAAGATAAACACCACCTTCCAGAGTGAATATCATATTCCAAACCATTTTTTTCTATTTTTCCCTTTTCAAAAATCCACCAACAGATCTTTATAGAAGATAAAAATCTTTCGCTTAAACAACCTAACAAGTATCAAATTTGTATGAGCACTTAATTAGAAAAAAGCAACAAGTACTTGACATTACAGTTCTTCAATCAAAAACGTTTGAAAATCTAACAACTTATGCGCATGCATCCCAAATAGAAGAGGAAGAGAAAGGATGAAACTTGAACAGTATGATTCTAGGAATGGAAAATTGTAGCATACTTACCAGATAGTGCTGTTTTATCATCAGTCTCCAATCCCAATTCCTACGCAAGAAAAGAAAAGTAAATCTCAACTTGGCCCAACTGCTATTGCAGAACCACAATTGCATGAAAGAGCATCAATTACAGCGTAAGCCTTATTGAGTATATCTAAATAATATTAGAGCCAAACACCTTCTTTATTGCCTTAAGTTGCTCGTTCAACAAGTATCGTCGTTGTTCACCACTTATCTTCTCTTCAATTGCTTTTGCAATGGATTCCTAAAGACAATCCTCAAATTAAAGTTCCAACAAAGATCAAAGAATGGTTGAAGACTAACGGATAAATAAATCAAAACAATGGCATCAAGTACCTGAATCTTGGTGATTTCTATTTCTTTCTTCACTAACTCCAGTGTGAGTTTTAAGCGTTTGTACACCTGAAATATTCAGGAACATAGCCACCAAATTTGATGTTATAGAATATACTATCTTTAAAATTCATATCATTTCTATCAGAACAAACAACACCCTTCTTTGTCCAAGAGTGTCTCAATCTACAATCTAGATCAAAATTAAAAACTACAAATCACGGTACTATGCTCAATGATACTTACATCTAGCTCTTCAAGCACTTGTTGGCATTGAAATTTGTTTGCCCCAGATATTGCAGCTCCAAAATCTGCTAACCTTGGGAAATTAAAATCACCTATATGCTGCACATATTGGAAAATAAAAGGTGGAATACGTATCATGAACAACTGTAACACCAAGTAGCAAAATTCTTGACATGTAATCAGATATATTGTGATGAAAATGGATATCAAGTAAAGGGCAACAGAAGTAATGATTTCATGATGAACTAAAATCAAAAGTTTACTATTGCGCCCAATTACCCAGTTACCAAAACACTCCTCATCTGAGTATTTGTTAGTTCAGCAGCAAACAATAGGAAAGAAGAACCCCTCGTTTTATCAAAGATCCAATTTTCAAATACAATAATTACTTAGGAGCCAAAAGGAAATCAACGATCAGGTAAACAAAAATCAAAAGCTTAGACCAAGAAGAAGGCATGGTTTTGAGCTTCTGAGCTCCATTTCTATCTCATAGGTTATCAATGCAGTTTCGTATCAGCTCTCAGAATCCTTGGCGCATTTTCATGAAGTTGCTGAACGAGAAGCGCAGCACCTTACAACTTACCCAGTATTTACCTACATATATCTCCTCCCTATTCTTCCTCTTCCACTTCTTCTTTCTTCCTCCTTTAATTGACTGGTAATAGCATTATTACAAAGATTGGATTCAACCACTAATTTCAAAGAAATAAGCCACAAGCACGACCAGTTCAAATGAGCATTATGACCTAAGTTCCATGAACTGGATCATTTACAAGAAAGCACTAGTACAAACTATAATATACCCTGTATATCCATACAGTTGGAGAAAGGTAAATGAAGAAATTTACAAGCTACAAGATTCCCACGACTTTTAGAGGAAGAAAATAATGAAATAGCCAATTATCACTACAAAAGAAGAGGCCTAACATATCCCAAAAGCTTGGAAAGTTAATCGCACCTGAGTATACGTTTGGACATGATCTCTCCAAAGAGAACTAGTCTTTAGAACATCTCTTAAGGTTGATATGACCTCAAAAGAAGTTGCTTTTATAACATCATCATCCTTGTTGTATGGTTTGTCCTACAACAGAAGGAAAAATCCAGGGGGGAAACAAAGGAGAGAAGATAAGAAAATTATTCCATCACACATCCAGCAAAAGTGTTTGGGGAAGAAAAAGAATATGGATAACATGCCTTGAGATGATCAACTTTTACTGTAAGAGGTTCCTCGCTAGCCTGTTAGAAGACAATCTTTATCAGCTAAGCATTTTGTATTGGACTAGAAATAGGATAAAATTAAAGGGATCAACTAAACATGATTTTTTGTGTGTCTTTATATATCAGCTATCAAGAAAAAATAAAAGTTCATGCTTACTGATCACTTCTACCCACCATCTCTGTAATTTGAAGCCGCCTATGACCGATAAGGATGACCTGATCTCCTTGAATACTTGAGATCTGATGTATACATAATTTTAAAAGACAAACAACATCAGTAAGTGACAGCTTGATGCATTTCAAGTCAGTCCATAACTATGACAAATAAGATACCTGGGCAAGAGTGCCAACTTCGTGAAGACGATTAAAGAGCTCTTTTCCTTTCAAGTCGTATATGTTTTTCTCAGATTCAGAACCAGATACCAAACTAGGATCAGTTCCCGGCTCATCCTTGAGAAGGAATGCACCAGCATACGGAGCTTGCCGTTTTCGGTTTTCCTGTAAAGCTGCCAAAAGCTTGGGATCCTGCACAGAAAGTACATCAGTTAGAGATCCCAAAGTTTCACCACCTCTTTCTACAGAATGGTTAATTTCACGAGCGACATAGATCAGTAATCGGTTTCATTACATGAACTTTAGTAGTCTAGTCTTAACTACAAAGATGGTTGGGAACAAATTACAATACCGAAAACAAGAACCAAAAGAGCAAACTTCGAAAGCAATCAACAAGCTTTCATACCTTAACATAGATTGGCATATAGAATCCTGGAAATAGCGGTCTATGTGGTAATGGCAACGCTAAAACCTGTCCCAAAAACATAGAATAGTAATCATTTGAAAAAGATAGGTACACAAGCAACCCCATTGATGCTCTCAAACCAACTTAACAATTCACCACACAGCCGACAATCATTGATCAGTATGCTCTTAAAGAAAACCCCATGAAAAAGGAGAAACGCGAGCTTATATATTCAAGTAATTCCCAAGTTCCCGTTTTTCCAACATATAGATAACATAACGCAATAAAGTTTGTTTCTTTACTTTGTTCCTTGTAATTAAAGAAACAAAATGAACTAAAGTTTGCTTCTTTACCCGTTTTCTCTCGTTTTACTTACACATCTCTCGATTTTCCATACCCCAAAAACGTGCTTAGTAAGCAAAAAAATTTAAAATTAAAAAAAAAAAACCATGAGAAATGCAAAGCATATATAAGCAATTCCCAAATTCACATTATCACAAACATCTAAATTAGATAATCGAAAAAAATTTCGTGTCTTTACTATGTTCCTTGTAATAAAAGAAACAAAAACTGAGCTAAAGTTTCCTTCTTTACCAGTTTTTTCCTCTTTTTCCTCTACATTTTTCCACCAACAAAGCAACAATAAGCTAATCAAATCCACTAATTAATCAATTCAGCTTTTCTTCCACAATTCTCAATTTTCCACACACCCAAAAACAAGTTCATTAAGCAAAAAGTCGAATATTTTACCAACCGTTAGATAATCTTCGGGTCTAGGGTTCGTGGACACAATTGCCGAGGCCGGTTTCGACTCGCTCCCAGACTCGGCCTCCTTGGCCTCGGCGTCTGACGCCGGCTCGGAGCCATCCTTCGCGTCGGAGCAGAAAAACGCGCGGAAACTCCGATTAGGACTTCTCCGAGACGAACCGGTGAGCGAGCTGAGGAAGACTCGGAGAAACGGCGCCGACGAGTCGGCGGACCCGGGTCGGATGCCCGACGGAGCGAGGCTGTGGATCCGGTTCTGAAGGCATGAAGAGGACGACGATGAGAGAAACTTCAACATTTTCCGGCGGAGAATGAATCGGGGATGGGAAGTGCAGAATTAGGGATTTTCTGTTGTTGTACTAGGCGGTTTGGTGGTTTTGATGGCCGAGAACCGCCATTGATGGAGCAAAGTTAGAGAGAGAGAGAGAGAGAGGTTAAAGGCTTAAAGCCCTACCAAAACCCTCGAGAACATTTGAGTTGACAGAATTACCCCTGAAACTAGGTAATATTACGGTTTAGATTTTTTTTTTTTCCTTTTTTGTTTCACTTTAATCCCTTCCAGTAAGTGTACCTCTTGTACATTTCCAGCAAAAAAGCACCGTACTACATACATGTACTTTCCCTTGTATTTGTGTTCTTGCCTTATTTAAGAGGGGAAAAAAAAAAAAAAAGGCCACTTGAAAAAATGGCTTTTCACGTTGACACAATGGGGAAAAACTTATGGTTAAAACAGTAGTTTTATTAAATCGGTACGTACTATAAAATTTTTAATTACTTTTTTTAAAAGTTCATATTGTTAAAAAGTTATCCAATCATTAAAACAACAATATCTATCATTACTCACAAGTGTTATCTTATTTTTTCCAAATTTTAGATATACTTTTTTAGCCCAAAAAAAAAACATATATACATGCATACACTTATAATTTAGCTTCCGTTTGGCTTTTAAGTTTGAAGCTAAAGTTTTCATTTTAGTTTTTGTCTTTTTTCTGAATAGTCAATACAAATTATAATTAATTTTTAAAAAGTGATTCAATTTCAATTTAAAAATTCTACTCCATACTTATACACCAAATGCATGCTAATATTTTTCTTTAATATTCCTTATTTTTTTAAATGAAAAAATACCCCTTTACCAATAAAAATTCACCTCATGTCCCTGAATTATGTAATATGCAATCGTTACTCGTTCGTGAGTCGTTCATAACTAGCATTCTAATGATATAGAAAAAATCACTTTAATTCGTTTTCTTTTTAAATTCCCATATTAAGATTAAAACATTTCATGTTTTCTTTTGCTAAAAAGCAAAGTTTTGAAGCCTTGTTTGGGGAAGGCATTAAAAGTGTTTTCCTTTCTTTTCTTTCCTTTTTTTTTTTTTTTTTTTGTCTTTTTCCTTCCATTTCCCTATTCACTTTTTCAAATCTCTCTTTCTCATTAAAAAACTCAAACTTTTATAAGTTTGTAATTTCAAGTCGATATGAGATGTTATTTCTGAATTACATAAAATTTCAAAATGTAAGAAAACAATATCCATATTATTATTATTTCTGAATACATTTAATATTTTGATATTTTTTTCATTCGAAAGAGTTCATTTTCACCAAATGCACATTTCAAAACTCAAATCATATTCCATCCCTAATATTCCTCAAAACGACCCGATAGCCTTATAAGTTCGTAAGCACGCATAACAAGTATTATGGCGTAGTAGATTAGCAAACAAGTGGTTTTAATGTATCATGGTACAGTAATTATTCCATAGTTTAAGCAATATACACAAGAATAAAATCAAAAGGTTATGACATAAATATCACTCAAGAAATTGTCGACAAAAAGAAAAGATTTGTTGGGATGTTTCAAGAGTAAAACAACAATTAAACAAAAAATCAGAAAAAGAAAATCGCACACACGTCTAAAAATTCGACTCCTTGTGCCCTTTTTGTATTGTCCTAACTCCTAATATTATGACACGAAAAAATTAAAAATTCTCCTTATAATTAAATATTATCAACATCCATACTTTTGTATATACATATATATTTTACTTATACACATACATACACATACATGTATGTTATGTGTATATCCAATCCATACATACATACTCTTAAGCCTATGTTTGGTAGGAAAGGAAAAAAAAAAAAGGATGGAAAAGAGATATAGAAGGATTTTAGGAGAGAAAATAAGAGGAAGACAAAAGATTTTATTTTTCCTTTATGTTTTTTGGTATTATAGGAAATAAATGAGTTAAAATTACCTTCAATTATTTGGTATTGCAAACGAAAATAAAAGGAAAGCAAAAGAATCTTTTACGCAATTACTATTTTACCCCATAATTTTTCTTTAAGGATTTTTATTAATAAATAAAGGTAGTTTGGTAATTTTATTAGACTCCGTTTGGTGAAACAGTTTGAGTTGAAATCTTTAAGTTTGAGTTAGTTGACTTTTTAAAAACTAGTTATAGTTTTTGTTGATTTTTCAGAAAAAGACAAAAACTGAGATGAAAAATTTGAGTTTAAGATGTTTCACCAAACGGAGCTTTAGTCTTATTTTTAACAAAGTTTTCCCTCCACTTTTCTCTCTAATTTTCAAGAGATTAAAAAATATGAGTCCCACATACTTTGTTAATCTCTTCTATTTTCCTTTCTATCCAAAAATCACTTCTACCAAACATCATAAAATACCTCCACCTTCCTCCTTCCCTCCACTTTTCATTCCTACGAAAACATAGCATAAAAGAGCTTCGTTATGCTTTCTCTACTTGTCACGTGATCATTACATCATCGTTTCGTGTTCGTCATGTCATTGTCTTGTGATGATCACACCATTATCATGTGAATTTTTTTTTCTTTGATTTACTTGTCTATTTGTACAAACGCATACAACTAGGAAACGAAAAAGTTGACATGAATAAGGGCATACGAACCTGAATTCGATACCCGATATCCAATAGGTTGTGGCATGGTACAAAGATAGCAAGCTAACTTGTGTAATCTTTCGGTTTTAAAGTTTAAACTTTAAGGCTCCGTTTGGATCATGCATATACTTTTACAAAGGAAAATTTTCTTGTTTTAAATGAGAAAGTTTTTTTATTTTGAGAATAAGATGATGTTTAGATACCTAAATAATTTTCTTATTGAAAATAAAAGATTGTTTGAAATGAAAAGAAATGGTATTGAAAATAGTATAATGTGAGAAGATTTTAAAATAATTCTTCTTTTTTTAAATGGTATCGTATAAAAATTTAAAAATTAGATATATATATTTTTTAATGAGAGAATGATAAAAAAAATGGAAAATTTTTTTTAAATTTTTTTTAATTCTTGAAATTGGAAAGGTCTTCCTAACATAGAGTAAAAATGTCATTTTTGTAATTTAACCTTTTTCCAACCGCGGGTTCTTTTATTCCCTCTCTTCTTCTTCCCACGCATTTTTCGGATTACCTCTCTATGCTCACGCGCCGCCGCAGTCGCACCACCACCTCTCTCCGTCGTATCTCCGGTCGTCATCCCTCTCCTCCCAACACTGAAATCTAGAAATATTTAGAAAATTCAGAACTTCTATCGTCGGATCCAAAAGTCATCGTCGTAATCCAAGCATCACCGAAGCAGAAGAAACACGATGCGTCCAAAGTTCAAAACTTTACCGCGAAACTTTTTCCCGATAAACAAACAGAGCCACAGGCGTCTCTCCACCACTCCCATCTCGGACAGAATCAGCGTTCCAATCATCTCGGAGCTCATAGCAAAGCAACACTGGTCGGAGCTGAAACAAACCCATCTCAAAGACTCCAACCCCACCAAACTTCTCCACCAACTGCTCGAGTCAGAAGTCGACCCAGATCTCATTTTCAGGTACTTTAACTGGTCCCAGAAAGATCTCAACGTTTCCCACACTCTCGAACTCACTTTCCGACTCTTGCACTCACTGGCAAACGCCAAAAAGTACCCCAAAATCAGGGCTTTCTTAGACGGGTTCGTTAAGAGGAATGTTGAGCACTCGAATTTCACTATTTTCCACTCTCTTTCCATGAGTAGTAGCCGGTTTTGCACAAATTCGATCATACTTGACATGTTGGTTTTGGCATATGTGAATAATCTGAAAACCCATTTGGCTTTGAGGCTTTTAAGAGAGCTGGTGATTATGGGTTTAAATTGTCTGTTTTTTCATGTAATCCTTTGTTAAGTGCTTTGGTGAAAGAGAATCGAATTGGGCAAGTTGAGTTTGTGTACAAGGAAATGATTAAGAGAAGGATTAAGGGTGATTTGTATAGTTTTAATATTGTGGTTAATGGGTTTTGTAAGGCTGGGAAATTGAATAAGGCTGGGGATATTGTTCAGGACATGAAGGCTTTCGGAGTTTCGCCCAATGCGGTTACTTACAACACTTTGATTGATGGGCATTGCAAGATGGGGAAGTTGGGGAAGATGTACAAAGCTGAGGCTATTTTGAAGGAAATGGATGCTAATAAAATCGGCCCTAATGAGATTACCTACAATATTTTGATCGACGGGTTTTGTAAAGACGAGAATGTAGTGGCTGCGATGAAGGTGTTTGGGGAAATGCGGAGGCGGGGTCTGAAACCGAACGTGGTGACTTATAATTCACTGATTAATGGGTTATGTACTGAAGGGAAGCTTGAGGAGGCTTGTGATTTACAGGACGAGATGCTTGGTTTTGGTTTGAAGCCGAATGTTGTTACTTTCAATGCGCTTGTGAATGGATTTTGTAAGAAGAAGATGATCAAGGAAGCTAGAGAGTTGTTTGATGATATCGGAAAGCAAGGCTTGGTTCCCAATGTTATAACTTACAACACTCTAATTGATGCGTATTGCAAGAATGGGATGATGGATGGAGCGTTTTGTTTGCGTAGTTTAATGTTGGAAAAAGGAGTTTTCCCTAATGCTTCGACTTATAACTGCTTCATCGCTGGTTTTGGGAGACGTGGGGACATGGAAAAGGCTAGAGAGGTTTTAGATGAAATGCAAGATAAGGGGCTCAAAGCGGATCTCATAACCTACAATATACTGATTGACGCATATTGTAAGAAAGGGGAGACAAGAAAAGCAACAAGAATTTTAAAGGACATGTTTAGTAAGGGCATGAGCCCGAGTCACTTGACATACAATACATTGATGGATGCCTACTGCAGGGAAGGAAACCTGAAGGCTGCGTTGAATGTGAGAGCGCAGATGGAAAAAGACGGGAAGCGAGCGAATGCTGCAACATACAATGTGTTGATCAAGGGATATTGTGAGAAGGGAAAGCTTGAAGTTGCGAACGGGCTTCTTAATGAGATGTTGGAGAAGGGTTTAATCCCAAACCGAACTACTTACGAAATAATAAGAGAGGAAATGGACAAGGGTTTTGTTCCTGATATAGAAGGGCATTTGTGTAGTGTCTCTGACTGCTAAGATTTGCCAAAAATGAGATATCGGGGTGGTCATGTACATACAAAGGTGAGTATCCATCAGGCTATGAGGAAACGAATAAGAAGATGAGTATAACATTGCTTTCCCGTTATGAATATAGCTAACAAGGTTAGAAAAGTACATAAGAAAAACTCTGAAAAAGGATCAATCTTACCCATGCCTCTTGTATTTAAGGATCGTTCTCACTTTGTCCCTAAACTTTAGAAACTCCCCCATAAATTTCACATTAGTCCCACATAACTCCTTTTGATAGCAATATTCATTAAAAACATAGAGAAATAATAAGGAGCTGGTTCTTGGTTCCTAGTTCTTCGTTCTTCGTTCCTTTTGACCTTTTACATATTTACTTGGTGATTGGATTTTGTTATACATTTTTTTTTTCCCTTTTTGTTCCTTTTAATAATATTCCTTGTTAAGGTCATTTTCTTTCCGTTTCTATTTATTTATTATAATTATTATCATCATCATCAAAAGAACATAATAGGAAGCTGCTTGTACAAAACCAAAACATTTTCAATTTCTTGCCTTTTTTTTTTTAGCCAATGTCTTGGCAGGACTATGATTTCAGTTTCCTAAACACCGTTATTGTGTATCTATTATTGTTTTTTGAGACGTTTCCCCATTTTAAACTAAGCAATGGTGGTGTCGACTACGTTCATTTTCCTTTCAGGACCAAATTGGCTTTTTTTTTTTTTTTTTTTTTTTTGGAGCGAACATCTATTTCCAGTTCCAGTGATGTTTTAATTAACTGTCGAAATCTTTTTCAATCGCGAAAAATTCAGGAGGCATCCATGTAGAAGGGGAAAAAAAGCTTTTTAGTTTTCAGAAATTTTTTATATTGGAAAAGTGCATCGAATTTGTTTAGAAAGAGGTGTAAACAAATTTCAGAACCAATTTTGATGGGATAAATTTATTAAAAGCGAACTTTTCGTCCCAAACGACTTGTCATTTTCAAGAAGCAACAGGTTACAATATATGAACGACAAATCGTTTCAGTTAAACAAAATTCAGAGTGTCAACGACAGATCGTTTTTCTGAATAAACGACGAGAAACTAATTTATTTATTTATTTTTTTAAATGACGCGTGATTGTTCTACTTCTATCACAAGAAAACAATAAAATATGAATGACATGTTATTATCATCTTTAAAGACGACAAACTTTGAAATAACAAATATCTAGATTTCGAGTCGTTTTTTCATAAGCAGATTACTATACGTTACCCTTTTCAGGTCTCAGCTTTAACAACAGCGGAGTTTGACTTTTTAAAGAACATGGCGTTGAGGAGAAAAGGAAAAAAATAATTCCAACCTGGCGTTTTTACATGGAAAAAAGAAATCGAACTTTTGCGAGGCAGTGAGCTGTCGTTTTTAAGATCTGTAGCAAAATTGAAAAGAAAAATCACATGTCGTTTCTTCACTCAACAGACAAGAAACAATTGAAAACAACGTCGTTTCTTGTCAAAACTCAAAACGAAATTATGTTTATCAGGTTTCCGTCTTTCAAATAAACAAAAGCAAATCATTTCTTTCTAGAAATAATAATAATAATAATCGTAATCATTATACAATATAATAACAATACGAATAAGAAAAGGATACCAAACAAAATAAACATACGACATGTCATTTTTTTTGCAACAGGATGTCGTTTTATTTATTTATCTCATATGCATAGTAAAATGCATGTAAGTATCTTTTTCGAAAATTAATATATTTAATTTTATTATAAGATATAGATTTCAATGTTTTGTGTAAGTTAGAGAGAGAGAAGGGGGGGAAAAACCCCCTACTAACAAACGAACAACGAACAAAACATGTAACGACATTCTGTTTTTAAGATAGAGGCAAAAACGACACGTCGAAGGTGTAAGAAGTCTAGAAGAGTCAAAAGTCAAACTGAGAGACAGACGAACTCCAAAGACTTCAGCCTTCAAAGGGAAGTGTCGGAGAAAGAGAAGAGTCAGATAAGACACGCACATGGCTTTGAAGATTCTTCCCTCCTTCTGAAACCTTCATTCCTCTACAAGTCTCTCCCAGATCTCATTTTCCATATTCCACAAGGACCCAAATTAGGGTTTCGGTTTGTTTTGAGAGTTTTTTTCCTTTCAATTTTGTTTGTGAAAATAATGGATTTCCAGAATAGAAGGGTCCAATTTCTGCTCGTCGCGATTGGCATCGTCTCTCTCAGCATGACAGGTATATTAAATCCTTTTATATTTTGGTAATATATACGTTTTTTTGCTTTACATGTCAATCTAATCTATGAATACATATACATATATGTGAATTCTTGTGGAATTGGAAAGAACAGAGAGTTGAAAATTTTTTGAATTTTATGTATTGGCTTTCGTTAATGAAAAATTTGATCTCAATAGTTAAGGATTTGCTTTGATTAATCTAGCGAGAATCTGAGAAAAAGTCTAGAGATTTAGGAACGTGAAAACGAGAGGAAACTAAATGCTAAGCATAAATAACAGCAGGTTTGATTGAGTTAGTTTGGTAACTAACTTCAAGTAAAACACAAACTATGTGATTAACCAGAGGAGATTAGAGGCAGAAACCCGCTCGGGCTAGTTCGACAGGTGGGATGGAGGGAGGGAGGGGGAGCTCTCAGGTTCGAAACTTGGACGGAGAAAGGAAAGTCCAGTGCGTATGGCATGTGTGCATCCACAGTTTAACCAACTTGCTTTCGTCCGGTAGGACTATGATAGGGAGCTTAAAGGGGCACTCGCTGTTCAAATACAGAGCTAAAGGTTGCAACTACGTTGTAAAACCTTCTTTCTGTAGGGAATTCTGAGTGGAGGTAGAGGCTAAGAGAACCCGTTAAATGGAATTGGACCTGTATTGCACGTAACAAAATCCAATTTAGTGCAGACTTTCAGTACAAGACGACGGTCATTGATGGTTATAGGTGGGTGGTACCCGAAACTTATAACAATCATCACTGTATCCCGGGGATTTATGGATGGGGGCACCAAGTGGCATGTGACTATAATGCGATGGTGGCTCCATTTGGGGGAATCAGGTTCTTAGGAACAAAGTACACTTTGATGCGATGATATGAGAAACACTTTTTCTTTTGTTGACATTTCACTTTCTTAGAATGGGTTTGTTGGAAAATTGAGAATGAGGTGTCGATTTTAGAAGGTCAGCCCTATTCCATTCCTGTGAAAAGGAATGGTGGGGCTGTTAGTTTAGTAAGGATGGCCCTTATCCCATTCCTATTTAGAAAGAGGAATGGTGGGCTGGAGAGGACAGCGTATGACTGAGGTATGGGGACCAAAAAGGGGAACAGCCACCTTCCTATCTGATCTACGTTCGTGAGAAGTGTTTACATTTCACGTTAATAAGTGGGAGCCATAGGCCCCATACGATAAAAATAGTTTTTTTTTTCCTTTTTTTTGTTTTTTATAAATATTTTTCTTAGGCAGAGCGGCGAACTTTCAAGTGTTTTTATAGTTAAAAGAAATTGACTATAATGTTGTATGGTTATAGCCATAGTTTCTGAACTCTTGGATCTCTCTCTCTCTCTCTCCTTTTTTTTGTTATTGTGTTTAACCTAACTTCCAAATTATAGTCTCAGTTACGAGATGCTTTTGGACTTCTCTCTGAACCATGAAAATTATTAAACATTTCTTCTGGAGTTGTTAACTCTTTTGCCCTATGAACTTTGACTAAATTGGCAAATTGTCCTTGTATTTTAAATTGTGAACAAATTACTCTTGAATTTAATAAAATATTGTGGAGTGCCCCAAATCAAAGAATGATGGTAAAATTTGAAAGGAAATGCCCCACGCATGTGATATGATGTGCTCCTATCATCGTTTGAAATTTCAATCTATTTCTTGAAACAAGCTCACATAAGATATACAGAGTTGTTTCCTTTCCAATTTTAATAGTTGTCATCGCTCTGGGGGCATTATGCGATGCATGCGATACTTTGTTGTGTTTGGGGTTAATTTGTAAAAATTAATTAAAGGGTAACTTGCTGATAGTGAAAAGGTTAGGGGGCAGATGAGTCAAATAACCTTTCTTATGACGTAATTGTTCTTGAAGCCATTCTCGGTTCCTGTTACTCAGTTTAAATCGGCTATTGACTGTTCTTTTTGTTTTCTGCAATCCGTAGCTGAAAAATGCCGACAGCTGGTTGGAGAAGAGTCTTCATCTCAGAGCGGGAAATTTACGTTCTTGAACTGTTTTGACATGAGCACCGGAACACTAGCATGCACCGTGAAAGAGGGGGTGAAACTCTATTTCTACAACATCAGGTCTGCTCACGTCGAGAGAGCAAGGCATCATGCGATAGAGGCTGCGCTGGTTGATGCATTGTCACAGGGGATATCTGCTCAAGACGCTGCCAAGCAAGCACAAAAAGAAGGACAAAAAGCAGCAAAGCTTGCAATCCGGAAAACCAAGCGAATTGTAGGCCCCATAATCTCATCAGGGTGGGACTTCTTCGAAGCTTTATACTATGGTGGTACGATGACCGAAGGTTTCCTTAGAGGTTCCGGAACTCTAGTTGGCACCTACGCCATTGGATTCGTAGGGGAGCAAAGATTTGGGAGATTTGGTTATCTGGTGGGAAGCCATTTGGGCAGTTGGATTGGAGGTAGAATAGGACTAATGGTATATGACGTGGTTAACGGAGTACATTTTCTGCTCCAATTTCTTCAAATCGGAGAAGTCGAAGCTTATAAAGCTCCTGAATCTGAAAGTTTCGAAGCTTCAGAGAACTCCTACGCTTATGAAGCTCCTGCATACTCAAGTCCCGAAGCCTCGGAAGGGTCTGATTCCTATGAGACTCCAACCGAAGAATCTTCAGTCTTTGAGAATACAGAAACATACGTAAATACCGAACTGAGGTAACAACAAAACAAGTTTGTAGCATGATTCTTTGCGCAAAATTTTATGGACCATATATACTATATAAGCCAGATTCCTTACTGAAACTTGTGTATTTTTTGTTAGTATTTGTCATACGAGTGTAAACATTAATTTTTATTGTAGTCTTCCAGAATTCATGTGTAATATAAACAAGATCATTGTCTTACATTGTCTACAGTTTGTTACTTCAGCTTTTTCATGTAACGTGGTTGCCTTTTCATCTGCATCGGGATAGTGGTTTTAAATTTACGGCGGGTGCGTATGAATTTTTTGTCGCTAGTAAGTTAGACTCTGAACTTTTAATTATAACATTTAGTATCGTAAATTTGATAATGTTTGCAAAAATAAAATAGTTCAGGGTCAACTTACCAACCAAAAAAAAGTGCATTTTGTGCAAAAATTATGGGACATTCTATCCACTAATTGATATCCGTATGGTTTTAGGGTCCAATTCTTATTTCTCAAAGTTAAAATTTCAGAGTTCAAATTGTTAAATACAAATAAATTATACAGATAAATTCAAGGTATATCAATGAAAATAAAATGGATTATTCCCGCATGCGTCTCATAAACTTTAGGTCACTCTCAGTTTGTCATTTGAGTTTTAAAAACTCTCATTTTATCCTTGAATTTTGAATTCATCCCACTTAACCTCCTCTATTAGAATTTCTATCATAATAGATTGAAAAAGAAGGGATTATGTGTAACATGTGATCTTTTTTCATTTGTTTGTAACATAAATTCTAACTGAAGTAGTTTAATGAGATTAATTTCCTCTTTTCTCATACATTTTTTATGAAAATTTTTATAAAAGGGGTTTAGTGGGACAAATTAAGGGGTAAAGTGAGAAATATAATAATGATGATTGAAAAATCCGTTAAATTTACATGATATGTAGATTTTGTTTCTTTGTGGAAATCGTGGGTGGCTTAGACTTGCTTTTGCCTTCTTGTAGTGATTCACAGAGGGTGTGATATGAAATCTTCATTTTGAGCACGACAATGCAAAGATAATATAGAAAACCCAAAGAAGATTCCTTGCTGATTATGACAGTTCTTGTACCTGTGCGGAAATCATAGACAAAAGAAAGGTTGATAAGAGATAATAAAATCCCACTTAATAAAAAGGGAAGCTTTTATTGCAGGTGTTCTTATTTTACACTGTCGGTAGAAACTAATTTTTTAACTATTAGATTAATTATTTAATGGTTTGATCTTTGCATGTTCACGTTAAAAACCGTGCATAATTAAAACTGCTTTAGTCATATATCACCCTATTAAAAAATTAATCTAACTACTAGAACAACAGTTACTAAAATCCATTTTCGACGACCGCTGGAAGAGATCTAAAAAAGTTTTCCTCTCTTGGAGTAGCCGCGGGTTTTTCTTATTTGGTTTGTTAGCAGCCTCATTGCCTCCATATTGTCCATATTCTAAGCTTGCCAAATTGACTTGCTTACCAATAACCACCATAGAAGTTGGAATTTTAAGGGATTCTAACACTGTCAAGGTCAGCATGACACTTTAGGTATCAAGTTGGTTACTAAATTTTAGTCACCAACTTACACCACAAGTTGGTAAAGAATGTTTAAACTGTGATTGCATGTATAGACTTGTGGTAGTTTCACATTTGAATCCATCGTATGATACGGGTGTAGATTTTGAATTCCCTACCTCAAATTAAAAAAAAAAAAAAACAAATAAGTTGCTTGCATGTATAATAAACTTAACCAATTGATAAATGCTAAGTAAATTGCAATATGATCAACATGGCCAAAACTTAAAACTTGTATGAAAACTAAATTTCTTCACATTGAGGGGGAAGAATTGAACAAGAGATCATAATCAACACCATTCAATGTTAAGAGGAAACCAAACATGATGAAAAAAAGTTCCGTGACCAAAGACGCAAAACAGATGAAAGCTAGAGGTTAAAATGGGGCGGGATTGTTTACATTTAATTTTGTCGGGAGAAGAATTCCAAGCATTGATGATTGAATTTGCCAACGGATACAATATTAATTAATTATGAGTAGACAGGAGAAACAATATATTTGTAAACCTAAACGATATACTTGCGAACCTTAAGATTCCAATATTGGTGCCAACATGTGTGAGAAAAACAATAAATTTACGAATCTTAAACATTAGAATTGTTAAATAAAAAGAAATTCTTGCAAACTTTAAAGTTTTATTTATTTTTTGGTTAGTATGGCATTACGAATTAGATTAAGGCACAACAGAACGAATGATGGGGCATCTATCGAATCTCGTACCTTTTCATGCCATAGTCGTGTCATTCATCGTGTCCATGCTTGTGCCTAAAAGTTACGTCAAGCATTGATGTGCCTAAAAGTTACGTACATCCTATTTAATAAACATTTTAGGCTGGACCTATTGAATAATTGTAACCGACTGTGCCGTGCTTGTGCCAGCCCGCTAGATTCAATTCGTTTTGACATCTCTAGTGTTGTGAATTAGACACGACACAATATGCTGGGGCATCTATTGAGTCTTGGACATTTTCATGCCATGATCATGTCGCTGATCGTGTCTATACTCGTGTTCATATCAGTTCCCTAAGATGTTGTGCCCTTCACTTGCTTTGTGCCAAAAAGTTGCATCTAGCATGGCTCGCTTAATAAACGTGCTAGGCTGAGCTCGTTGAATAAGTGTATCGTGCCGTGCTCATGCCGGCCTGCTAGATTCAAATAATTCGATCTGATTGGACATCGATAGTGCTGTGAAGTAGACATGGCACAGTATGATGGGGCATCCATTGAATGAATTTGACCATGAAAATAGAATAAAGAGCAACTGAAATGGCCCAAAAATTGAATGGCTTTTGATGTGGAGTGGACAATAAAACAGGGACGGTTGTGTAGGGGAATAGGCCCATCACCATCAATTGCAAGTGTACACCACACGAAGTCGTGTGCCTGCCACACACTGCTTACTCAATAGCTAAAGTGAAATCGACTTATTCATTAAATTAAAAAAATAAAAAGATTAATAAAAAAGTGAAAATTGACTTTGAGTTATAGCCAAAGAACATGGCCATGAGCCTATCTTTTATTGATTGTGATGCTTTCTATTTAATATCAGAATAATTTCGTTCTCTGCATTATGGCATGGAACATGCCACCCAAAAAAAAAAAAAAGCCCTCCATTTTTAGCTATAAAATAATGTTGGTTTTATTGGGTTTGAACCGAAATAAACCAATCCCAAATAATTCCCACAAAAAAAGAAGGAAAGAAAAAAACAAAAAAACAAAAAAACAAAAGAAGACATGAGGTGTTTACCAAGCAAACAAGACTCGATTAGATTTCCTACTTATATAAATATGGATGTATATTCATATATATTGATATTTTATAACGAAACATATACATATATATATATATATATACACTCACACACACTCGTTTTTTGAAGTACAAATGTTATAACCAGATGAGAAATATTGATTTTCTAGCACACAGAGAGAGAGAGAGATATTGATAACCATAATTTCCTTTGTTAGTGATTGGAAGGCAGATGACAAAGTCCAATTACCCCACCATTTGAAAAGGTAGGTGCCTCAACTAAAAGGGAATCAATATTCATCGTCGGGTAGTCGCGGTATTCCTCTTGTTTTGTAGCGAAAGTGGCCCCAAATAAATAAATAGAGCCCTTTTCCCTTTTTTTAATATTCTTATTTATTATACAGTTCTATTTTGTGTCATCTTTTTCTCTCCACCTAGAAAAAGGAAATTATTGCTCTACCAATAATAAGTATTATAATAAGTTGAAAAAAGTAATTATTATAATATTAATAACAACAATAAAAATGTTTTTTTATGGCTACACATGTGTATTTTTCACCCTTCCTTAGTGGATTCCTCTTTTTCAATTAAAAAGAAAAGGCATTTCAATATGGAAAAAGATCTCGAGAAATATAAAGATTGTTGAAGCAACTATTCTATTATTATATTTGTTATAGTTCTATACATCGATCCAGGTATTATGTTTTTGCTGATTCTTTATCAGTCATCACAGTGGTAAGATTAGTAAGAACATTATCTCTAGAATTTGATATCTTGTCAGAGTTAGCTCTCTCTACAAGATTAAGGTTTAAAAACTTTATAGACTATACAGGCTGGCCCATCATGGCCAAGGGTGCCGCTCCAGGGCTTAGCCATTTTAGTTGCGAGTTTTTAGATCTTAAGATTGAGGTGAGAGAAAGATCTCTGCCTTTAAATCAAATTCTTTAGGTCAAGGTCCTACCAGGCGTCCAGGAGAGTTGTACATTTAAAGATTAAATTGTGGCATTAAAAGAATTGATATTTTCATTTCTACAACCAAATTAAGTACTTATGGGACAATCATTTTTTTAGGGGAAAAATCGAAACAGATTTCGTAACTTATACGGCCCTTGCAGCAAGTAAAGAATAAAAAATAAAAAATAAAAGGGTATAAATTAATTAGGAATTTTGAATGGGGCAATTGGATATTTTCACTTTAATAATAGAAAGATAGGTCAAAGACATGATAAGACATTGAGTACATCTATACAACTTTTATCAAACGATGCGCATGCACAGAGGTTTCTCAAATATTATATATCCTTTATCAGATTATATAAAATCTTATATTATATCCTTAGGTTAAAGGGTACAAAGAAAAGAATCTATCTGATAATTAGCACTTCCTAAAAGAGCGGTTAAAATGTAAAGAAAAAGGATTATTAAAACGAAAAAAAAAAAAAATATATATATATATATATATTAAGTTCACCCAATTGAGTTAGAAAAGAATACACTCAACACCGCAGGAAGTTAAGTTGGCCATCCATTTTAAGTAAAAGCCACCCCCTTTTATTCTTTAAAAAAAAATAATAATAAAGGAAGAAGAAGAAGAAGAAGAAAGAAAGAAAGAGGAAGGAAAAGGATAAACCTTATGGAGCACTAGGAATAAGTGTAACGTCTCACAGTAGATATGACCACATAACTGATCAAGAAGAGTCGAAGATATATATTTTCATAAGGCCCACGCTAAATTCGGTTTTTTCTGTTATTGAAATTCGAGGCTGGTTTTTTCATTTTGATATTTTTTTCTTGAAATTATATCAACTTCTCATGTTTTTGCCAACAAAATTTTATCACGTAAATGGTTTTTGTTCTAGACTAAGCTAATGGATTTGAGTCATGGTATATTTTAAAGAAAAGATTGTTTAATGAACTACGTATTAATTAGTTATATGTGTATTTATTTTTGTTGTGTGTGAAAAAAAAAAAAAAAAAAAAAAAAAGACTTGCAAGTGGTTTCTAAAAAAACTCACTAGAGTAATGTTTAATGATTTGATTAGACTGATTAGGATATATTTTTATGTTTACTGGTAAACTCAGAATTTAGTTTCTAAAAAGGTGAAACATGATTAGAATTATTCTAAAATCTACAGATTAAGTCGGTCCATAAATAAACAAACGAAAGAGTAACTTTTTGACGAGAGCATTTTAATTTGGCCAGAAACCAAATCCAACAATCAATGAGGTTGATCTTCCAATCAAAAATGTTATGTGGACCACAATTCATCTTTTTGTTATTTATATATATTCGTCTATATAGAGGTGTAACATGTATATATGTATATATATTTATAATTGGAAGCCAGTGTGAACTGAATGATGCTGATTATAACCTGTCGAAGTATAACACGCAACAAAATGCCTTGCATATATATTTTTAATATATCTCAATTGATCAATTATTATTGGAAAATTAGCTGGTTTTTACAAGTAATAAATGGTCATTTGCATTTGTTATTAAAAATCAAACTTCTACTATTTAATAATTGTAAAATTAACCATCCTTAATGGAGATTACGTCGATCTTGGACCATAATAGAAAGAAATGATAGGGATGATGGGGCGTAGAGACAAGGTACAGGAGCAGTAGTGAGAATAGGGTGGTGCAAAGAAAACAACCGTTAAAGGTACGGGGCACAAAAAAGGGACGACAATCTACGAAAATAGAAAAGCACATCGAAAGGATGAGGATTGTCAAGACCACGGGTGCAAGGAAGGATAACAATCATCAAGGCCGCAAGGTGCCAGGAGCTATGCTCGTTTATGCTAAAAGGCTCTCATACCATATTAGCATTGATGAGAAAGCATAGACATAAATCTCATATCGAAACATTAAAGAAGAAAATAAAAATAAATAAAAATAGAACAATTATGACTCAACAAATGTACTTACATCCATGGACTATGAAAAGAGAGAATTTTTTAACAAGGAGCACTAGCAATATATTCCAATTGAATTTAAGGACGTTAGTATCTAAAAATAACTTGTGTTTACTTAAATATATATAATACCGTAGTATCTAAAGACAACGTATATCTGTCTAAAAACAATATAAAATGAATTTGGTTATAAATCTATCAAGTCTTCTGAAATCACTAAATTAAGTTGTTGTAGATAGATTTAATATTCTAATTCACTTACAATTACAAAATTATTTATCCTTGTGACTTAATTATGTGGTTTATGATGAAAACCTGTGTCTTAATACAAGTGTGAAAGCATTAACCACGAAGAATCTTCTACCAAGTCTTCCTTCATTCTTCTCTTCCCTGTCCTTTTCTTATTATATATTTTATACCCAATTACATTAATTCAAAATCCAAATTCATCTTCCCACGTACCAACAAATATGATTTTCTCCATTTAATTGGTTTATATATATCTATTATAATATACGACTTTCACCGCGCATTCTTTGATTTTTCCTTTTAATCAATCAACAAGAAAATATAATTTAAATTTCAAAAAAAAAAAAAAAAAAACCCATAAGGTTCCCAAACTCTTGTAATCAAAATGTAGTTAATTAATTAATTAAATGGACACTTGAAGTTTCAAAATGCTGTGTTAACGAAAAATTAATTAAAGCCATCCAAATTAATCACTTAATGACTTTTCATGATCATTCTTGCCTGAAATCCCCAAGTGGCATTCAAATAATAAATTATAAAAAAGGGGCATAAAAAAAAGGGGGGGTTTTGGACACGTAGAACTGTTAAGTATGTCAGATATTAATGGTACTTTTGGATACGAGGAATGTGGAAATGGCATCATTTTTCGACATCCTTGCACAATACCCTAGTACTGCTTCTTCTGCAACTAATTATAAATACCTTGTAAGCTTTATATCATCACAACTAACAAAGAGATGACCTTGTGATAGATAGGGACAATGGTGGTCAATCTTGTAATTTTTGGAATTATGTCTCTGACGTTTGGGATGATGAGCTCGATCCCAACTCCCACAGACGCACGATCACATTATTATTTCAAAATTTTGTATAAGAATTCAGATTTGATATCCTGTTTTTTCTGTCTCATTTTTAATATTACTTTGTTTCTACATATGTATGAAATTGTTTTATTGGTACATGTTGCTGGCAATCCGAAACGGACAAATTTAAAAAAAAAAAAAAAAAATGCCAACAAAACAATCACACATATAATATTAGGTAATTAATGCTTTGAGGCGGATAAGAGGAAGAGGGGCAATAAAACAAATAGTGTTGACATCTTCCAATATGAAAAACAACCCAACTAGGCTACTATATGGTATAAAAAGAAACAAAAAATATGTTTATTATGTAACAATGTTAGTGATTTCTTTTACAGTAATTGACCTAAATAGTCTCTGAACTCTTTTAAAGGTGACAATTTAGTTCTTTTTTTTTTTTTTTACCGAGATAACCCTAAACTCTTATTTTTTGCCTGTTATGATTTTTTTGTCCAAATCCGTTAACTTGTTAGGGTATTTTAGTAATCTAACAGTAATTAATTTAACAAAAATTTAAAAAAATCATAAAAAACTAACAAAGTTTCCACCCATTTATATATATATATATATATATATATATCTCTCTCTCTCTCTCAAAATCCAGTTCGGGGGGTTGGAGCCAACCCAAATTGAGCCATCGCAAAAAGGGTGGGGGGTGAACCAGATCGGAAGGAGAGAAAGACGTAGGGGCATCAGCGTCGCGGTGAGGGGAAGCGCCTAAAAACCCAGATCACGAATTTGGGGTTGGGGGGGTGACCCAATCGCAGGGCGAGAGCGAACAGCGGTAGGAGGGGGAGAACCCAGATCGCGGAGGGTGAATGGTGGCGGGGGGGGGGGGGGGGGACCAGTCGCAGGGTGGGGGGCAAATAGTGGTGGGAGGGGGGGGTAGGGGTGGGGCGTGAACAGTGGCGGGAGGGGGGGGCGGCGAAACCGAGAAAGGGAGTATGGGGGCAACCCAGTCGCAGTTAGGGAGGGGAGGGCAAGACCAAGAGAGAGATAGAGAGAGAGAGAAAGAGATGAAGGGGGAGGGGGGAGGGAAGAGAGGGGAGGGTATTTTAGTCATTTTAATATAAAAATTAATCATTTTAGTAAGATTCCGTTAGAAATTTAACGAATATGGACGGAAATGACCAAACAATCACCTTTTTAGAGAGTTTAGGGTTAGCTTGACCAAAAAAAAAAAAAAAAAAAAGAACAGGGACTAAAGTATAATCTCTTAAAGAGTTCATGAATCATTTAGACCAATTAATCTTTCTTTTACAAACAAATCTAGTTATTGGTGAGTGAATTGTTATTTTTCTATTGATAAGATACATTTTACAATTAGTAGTTAAAAATTATACACATCATAAAAAATGGTTTCACCACCAATGCATAATGAAACTAGCATATCATTTATCAAGGATTTTTTTTTTTTTGGGCAAAATATCCAATTTATAGTAATATTATAAGCATTGTGATTGTACGCTCTCCTACTTATATATTTTTATATTTAAGGTTCATTTTTATATTTTTATATTTAAGGTTCATTTTTGCTTTTATTTTTAATCCGTGAAAGAAAAGAACTATAAGTTTTCAATTAATAAATGACTTAAATCATATTTTTAGAAGAGGTTTAATAGATCAAAATGATGCTAAATTACATTTTCTAATAAACAATAAAAATAGTAGAATGAAATTTATAATGTCTTACTAAAACATTAAACACAAGTTTTTTTTAAGCATTTTTAAGAATCCATATTTTTTGAACTTTTACTAGAAAGTTTTTTTTTGTGAAGAACTCATAAGCTCTTTTATTTGTTTATTTATTTAGAATATGAGGATAAAGATATTTGAATTATGTACTTATGAGTAAAGTCAAGTATGATATTACCGTTAGATTATCCATGCAATCACAATAAACACTTTCCATTGATATTTAAACAATATCAAAAACAATTTTTGAAAACTCGGTCAAAATTAGGCCAATAGTAAATTTATTACTTATATTAGAGCAATTGATCAAAGGAGATTAGGGTAATTACACATCTACATATTACACCAAAGATTAAGAAAAATATTTTAGAATATCGGTGGTATTTAATATCATATTAATAGATAAGTAAATTCTATTAAAAGACTTTAAATTAGACTTACTATCTATTAGCGAGTGATATTAAACCTGTAGCATTGTTCAACTATTAATGATGATGGTGATATATGATCACTTCCCTGCTATCATCAGTGGTGCCGGTGGACCCCACTTTGTAGCAACAAACAAACACTTGGCCGATGATAGGGCCCCACTAGTGCCCATAAATAATGACCTCTCCGAAGGGTCGTCACAACCAAGCACCCCCTCTCCCCCTCTCTCTCCAATAGTTTTTTTTTTTTAATTTTTTTTTTTTTTTACTCTCTCCCTCTCTTTATCTCTCTTTTATCTCTCTCTCCCCTCCAATATCCTCATCGTGTCGACATGTTTTGCCAAGACCAAGAGCCGTTGATCACCAAAGTGTGCCAATTATACGACCAAATCTCGAGGCTCGACAGCCTCAAGCCCTCCAAAGATGTCGACACTCTCTTCACCGAGCTCGTCCTCACTTGCATACCCCCCAGCCCCATCGACGTCACCAAGCTCTGCAGCCGCCTCCAGAGCATCCGCTCCAACCTCATCCGCCTCTGTGGCCGAGCCGAGGGCCACTTGGAGACCCACTTCGCCACCCTCTTAGCCTCCTTCCAAATCCCACTTCACCACCTCCACATCTTCCCCTACTACGACAACTACCTCAAGCTTAGCCAACTCGAATACGACATCCTTATCCAACATTTCCCCCACGAAACGCCGCCTCGCAAGATTGCCTTCGTGGGTTCTGGTCCCCTCCCTCTAACCTCCATTGTGCTGGCTTCTAACCACCTCAAAACGACGTCGTTTCACAACTACGACATTGACCCTCTCGCCAACTCCATGGCCTTGGCCTTGGTCTCCTCTGACCCCGACCTCTCTAAGAGAATGTTCTTTCACACCACCGACATCATGGACGTCGCCGAGGGCCTCGAGAACTACGACGTCGTCTTCCTCGCCGCGCTCGTCGGCATGGACGTGGATGAGAAGGCCCGAGTAATCGACCACGTCGCCGAGCACATGTCCCCCGGCGCGCTCCTCATGTTGAGGAGCGCGCATGGTGCTAGGGCTTTTCTGTACCCTGTCGTCGACCCGTGCGATCTCCGAGGCCGGTTTGATGTGCTCACCGTGTACCATCCGAGCGACGAGGTGATCAACTCCGTCGTCTTGGCGCGTAAATTGTACAACGTTTATGATCCGGTGATGGCGGTGAAATCGGCGGCGGCTGAGAAGCAGGGGAATGTTGGTATTGGTACTGGACCAATTGTGCTTCCTAGCAAGTGCTTTCATGAGATCGAGGCTTTCAATCCTCTTAACATCCATGGCAAGTACATGGTTGAAGAACTCTCCTTTGAGGAGAAGCTCGCATAATGATCGACTAAAAGGCCTCGACTCGAATCGAATTCGATCATCGGTCCGGTGATGTTTGTCATGATCATGATCAAATTCCACAACATTATATGATGATATGCTAGTAGCTAGGTTCACTAAAAAAAAAAAAAAAAAAAAAAAAGGGCATGGATTTGTTTGCCTGATTTTGGAATTGTTTTTTCTACATATCCATGTGTTCAATGTCGTGCAATATGTCTAGCTAACAATATATATATATATATATATATATATGAGGACATGTTTACCTCTACTTGTAGTATGTCTCCATTTTGTGTCAAAATAAAGCTTAAATTGACTTTGAATATCATGGAAACTGAATTCTCATCATTGGTTGTTGTTATATATATATATATATATATATATGTGTGTGTGTGTGTGTGTGTGTGTGTGTGTGTCGTGCCATTATATGTCTAATTTTTGTTCAATATGTGTGTGTTTATTAGATTTCTTTGTTGATTTTTTACTATTTTGTATACTTCAGTAATTACACACACCTCTATATATGATTAATTTGGTTGCCCCCAATGACAACTGATTCATATCTTTTCCACTCTATATCTGCCTCAGTTAAATTGTAATATCCCATGAATTACAGTTGCATTATTCAGTTGCTTCTTCTCTTTTATTCATAGTTTATTTTAGCTCGACAAATGAGAAGAGTTTTGAAGGCATAATAATATACTAGAGCTTTAATGCTATCGCCCTGATACAGAGTTGGTACAAAATCGACAAGAATAAACAACTATATATAAATCTTGCGTGGCAGTTTTTTAATTTTTTCTTTGATTCTATTGTTCTCGATGGTAAAAGATTAATGTATCAGTGTGTATATTAAAACTTTAATACTATCGTCCTGAAACAGAGTTGATACATATCGAAAAGAATAAACTACTATAAATCTTGTGTGTCCAAGGATTAAGGTATCACTCTAGAAACATTGCCTTGCACGCTTTGTGTTGTCATTTCAGTTTCCCAATGGCCAATTGTAAAAAAAATTAAAAATAAAAAAAATAATAATAAAAAAAGGGGATAATTCTTAGACGAAAGTACTTCAGTGAGACTCATCTATCTTGTTTCGTGCCCACTTTTAATCAAGAACTTGTTCCTCTTACAATTAAGTACTCCAACATGCATTTTTATCTTTTTGTTCGATGTGGAGATATATATATATATATATATATATATACACACACACACTTTTAAATGTTATAGAGGGGGAAATAAAAAGCCAAAAATTTTCTTTGGTTAGTTTCATTTATTGCAAAATGCTATATAGAGATCGTCAGGTGGAATGGATGCTTTCGAAAGTAATTATTGATTTATGTGATAGCAACTTGCTCGGGGATCAAACAACAAACTTTATCTAGACCTTTTTTTGTCTCTGTACATATTGATTAGTTCAAAGAGGTGGGATCATATATATACATATATATATATAATATATATATATATGGTTAAAACAGTTTTGTTTGAGTTGAGCCACAAAACTCTAAGCGGTATTATCCTTTGTTGCTTTCCCGGCCGTCACATCCATCTATAAAGCATCCGAATTTCTGGTTCCTGACGCTCCAATTCTATATTTTTCTCCATAAATGCATGCCATATATATATTTTCTAATTTTTCCTTTTCAAGAATACTATCATTTTGTCCTTATTCAACTTGCGGAAATCGTATATGTACCACTCTTATAATTTCTTTTCTGAATTAATATACAGGATTCTAAATATGTGTATAGGAGCTATATATGTATATAGTACCCCATGAAATGTACTCATTTTATCACCATTTAGTGATAAGCAAAATTGGTATATCAGTTCAAGTACTTACTAACTTGTCTAGGGAGAGTATTAATAGCACGTAAAATGGGATATGTCGCCAAATCATAATTATTTCCTCTCTTAAAAGTACTAAAAGGGAACTTTATTTATAAGTGATTATAGGCATAATCTGACAGTAATTTTTTACACCTAATTATATCATAAAGTTTAGAATTCAAATCATTCACGTCTAAATAAAATAAAAATTAAAAAGAGAGGAGAGAGAGAGGAACTTCTAAAAACAAATATGACAACAAATTATAAAACTTGGGCAAACTAATATGGACAAATGCATAGGCTTGTGAAGACGTGAAACTTGAAAACGCATCAACAGTTTTCAACAACATTATCAAACTCAAAACAGTGCCGTGCACGGTTTGTGACGTTCATTTCTCAAACTCCATGATGAATTAGCTAGTTGAGAAGATTAGAAGATTAAAGGTTCCTTGAGCTGACACGTGGCTAGTGATGAGACATGTTTAATAAAGGCCGTAGCATGGTTTCATTCTTCCTCCCGGATTGATCTTCTAATTTTACATCAATATATATATATATATATATATGTTATTAAATAGATATACATATCTATAAATATGATTGACGTGATACAGCTAATTTATTAAATAATTTATCATTCAGATATATATGTTCAAACGTGTGAAATATATATATATATATATATTACAAATTTTGTAGAGATTTTTTAAGAGAGAAAAAATGTCAAGTAAGGGAAGCCATATATAGTGCAATATCCTTGTTTTGTTAGTTTTCACCATCAAAATTTTGTTTTTTTATTGGTTTAATATATAATAAGCTAGATCATGAAATATAGCAAGTTGCTAAGGAAAACAACAAAATCCTATGTATACGCATGCTGATCGATGTTTTGTCCATATGTGCATATAAATATATATATATATATATATGTTTATAGTCGGTTGGGATCATATTGTATATATATGTGACTGGTTACAAGTAATTTGTCTTGGCCTAAAAAATTCAAAACCACATCAATCATATCGAAGCATCGATTTTCTGGTTCTTGACGCTCCAATTACAGATTACTATGTACTTGAGGACTCCTATTGAACAAATTTTTTATCATCTTTTTTTTTTTTAAACCATATTATTAACATTGAATGTCATTCATTTAGGATTTTGATCAAGTCATAATAAGGAGTTGTTTATTTCTACAACAATATGACGAAAAATGTATATATTATACACATATACATATATAATATCAATATCAGAAGAGTACAAGATCCTCAAGAAGTACTATTGAACAGATTATTAGGGATTTGGTAATAATTAAATTATTAATCGGGAAGAGGTTTATGAATGTCAGCGGTGTGGTTCACCAAATCACTGATAAAATATAACTCGTGCATACATGGAATTTTTCATTATTATCATTATTTTTTTTAAGTTCGGGCACTAATTTGAGCTTTGAAACATCGTAGAAAAGGAATTTTTTTTCAACTTTCATATAGAAAAGGAACTGGGTAAATAGAATTAAAAAAAATAGAGAAATTAGATGGGATGAGTGGTTTTGCCATCGTAGAAAAATAGTCAAACAATTTTTTAACACGATTGATCATTGGTAGACCGATTTATCACTAATAAATTTGGTGGTCTAATACTACTGAATGGATAAAGCTTTGATTAACATTGATTAATTACTAATTCATATCAGGTTATCAATGATTCGTTAAATCTATCAATGATGAATCATTAAGTAGTCCATCATTAATGAATCATTGTTTAAAAAAAAATCATAAATCATGAAATATTGATATATTTATTTTTAAAAATAGCTTTAAAAACATTTTCTTGTAAGCCCCTAAATGATCTTGTTGCGGTAGTGCCTCATCAATAGTGCCTTGGCAATTTTTTGATAGAAAATCATTTATAATCTAGAGTTATAACGAAAATGTTAAAAACGGCAGCAAATATTTAGAATTTTTTTAAAAATTAAAATAGATGAACACAGACATCAAATTAGAACAAACATCTCACATGGAACTTAACTAGCTCCCTAATTCTCTGCCTAGAACATCAAATTAATTGAGCATTTCATATTGTCTCTTTTCACAGCGATGTCGTTTCTCATGTTAGGTAGTTTTCCAATTCTTCGTCGTTTTCTCACATGGCTGCAATATTGCGGTGTTTCTAAACTTTGTTGTCGTTTTTCCACGCTGTTGTCGTCTTAAATATTGCTGTTTCTTAACGTTGTAATGATGTTCCGTTGTAAGTTGTCGCTTTTCTGTTTCTCGTATTGTTCACTTTTTTTTTTTTTTTTTTTTAAATTCCTCTGCGTTTTTGTTCACATCTTGTCGTTTTTTGTACCATCTACATATTGTGTCGTTCCCATATTCTTGTCGTTTACTTGCGTGTTTCCCTTTTCCGTTGTCGTCTCCAGTTGTGATTTTTCTTTTGGTGTGTTTTCAAGTGTCGTTGTGTTCCAACTTTGTGTTTGTGCTTATGCATGGTTCTTGTATTCGTCGTGTTTAACGTTTCCCCCAGTTTTTTTTTATTTATTATAATTATAATTTTTATAGATTATTTGCGTCTCTTGTGTTTATGTTTTTTTATTAGGTGCATGTCGTTTGTCCACCAAGTGTCTCATTTCGTTGTCGGTTTTCCATGCTATCATCCTCTTTTTTTTCTTTTTAATTTTAATTCCATCATTTTTCTTTTTTTTTCTTCTTAAAAAAAGGTGGTTTCTTGATATCTTCCCGTCCATGAGATCTAGCTTGTGATTTATGTCGTTTGTCATTTTCCATCTAACATTGTTTCTTGGTGTGTTTATTTTATTATTATTATTATTATTATTATTATTGGCGTTGTTTCTGTTTTTTGTCACTATTTGCTTATTAATGAATTTCCTCGGAACTTCTATGTGGTTAATGGAATATACTGTGATTCATCAAATATTGAAAAGCTCTGATATTACTATTATTAACCAGAATTGAATCATAATGAAATGTTAAAAATTAGTACCTAATTTTATATCATCGAGTGCAATAGAATCGTAGCAGTAAAATAAACAATCACAAAACATGCAAATTTTTATACATATTCGTCTTAATATGAGACTACATTATGTTTCAGTTGTTACAATAATTCACTATATGATGATCAAGAAGTTTACAAGAGAAACTCATGCTCTCACACTCTTTGTGTTTTCCTCTAACATCTCATGGTAATAAAACCTAATTACGACACCCACTTTTATAAAGAAGGGCAACTGAAATTATATGTGAAATCCCCACAATATTCTTAAGGTTGATCATATGATCAATATGATGTCTCTGTATAAGATATTTTTTCGTATGAAATTAATTAAGTTTTACAACTTAACACAAAATATTTTAAGTTTATACTAACACTATAAAATCAAATAGGAGAGAAAATTAGAATTAGAAAAGCAAAGATATAGACTCGTGGGAGTAAGAAACTGAAAATATTTATTTTACTTCTATTATCAGTTATGGGCTTGAATTTCCTGAATCCTGATGTACTTTTATGAGTTTATTGCTGTTTGTTCCGTTGATGTCGTTGTAAATTTGTGTTGCGTCTTTTTCCTTATTACGTCATAGCCCATCCATGTAGTCGTCATGCTACTTTATGTTGCTTTCTCTTGTTTCTGTCGATTTTAATGCTTACCACCTACTGGTTTTTTGAAGCTTTAATACTTGAAATACTTGATGGGTTGGTGTTGTTTACATGTGTCGTTTTCTCACGTTTCTATCATTTTCACGTCGTTTTCCTGCTTTATCATGCTTTTTCTTGTCGTTGTCCTTTTCCATGAGCTTGTCATTTCTATCCATAGATGCGTTTATTTTTATTTTTATTTTTATTTTTTTGGGTCGGTTATTTGATGTTGACTGTGATTTTCTCCATCCCGTATCTTAAAAAAGAAAGAAAAAAAAAATGATGCAAACAAACCGCCACAAAATTTAAAAATGCTGGTTCTCAAGCTGAAAGGGTTCTGATTTTGTGGCAGAACAGTCAAGTAAGAGAGATGAAAAAGTTTGGAACATGCCAATATAGTAACCCTTGTCTTCATTTCTCTATCTCCCACAATTTTTTTTTTTCAAATTTCATTTTAACTTAATTACTAACTTTCTTGGCTCTTTATTTCCGCCGTTTCAGTCATTACAACGAAATCTGGAAATTTTTTCAGTGAGAGCACAATATGATTCTATAAAACATGAAAATATTAAAGACGACATACAATTTTTATAAATAGTTCATCTCAATATACTTCAATTTGATAATTCTTTGTAATATAGTCATATAGACCTTATTTTAATTAAGAGGGTATATTGTTGGGACTTCAATGATTCTGTATGGTTTGAGCTCCTAATTTTAATTGAGGTACAATTAGAATTTTAATTTCCAAAGTTTGGACAGTACTGTTGTGATTTAATAATAAATAAATGATTAAAGGCACGATCATGAATTGCTAAAAATTAACATGCATTAAAAAAAACATATCAAAATATCAGTGGGGACATGTGCCGCACTAAAAATAGTGTAGCTTGGTCCATGGTTTCAATGTTGCTAAAGTGAAACCAAATAGAATATATACATATATATATATTTATAAATATATATTAAGGTGAAACCAAATAGTATCTATCATATTTCTAGGTTAATTACAGAAACTAAAGTACAGGTAAAAGCTATGAAACCATGTCCTTTTTGTAGTTTTATTTATATGCAAGTTTCAACAAACTCTAAAGAAACTAGTCTATTAATTACATTATTATTCGCATATATATATATATATATATATCTATGAATACATATAAATATGGAGTTAAATTAATTAAGCAACATAGATAAATCAAGATTATTATAGATATCGTTAGAAAAGGATGCTCCTCCAATATTATTTCCGCAGCTGACTGTGTCCTGCAGCCAGAACAGACTTGATATTCTCAGAGGGCTTCCAGTGTCTCTTCCTTTGGTTTACGAACCAATTGTTTATCTGCTTTTGGTCCAGTCCCGTTTCCGCTGATAGCTTCGCTTTCTCCTCTTCCTATACATATACACACACACATACATACATATATATATATGAATTCCATTATATCATATATCATCTCCAGTTAGGTAATGTACAAGCAACACAAATAACTGATAATTATTCCACGTTTGGTAAAAGGACGAAATTACTTGAGGGAAGGACAGACTTTTTCCGTAGGATATAATATATATTTGGAGGGATCAAAATCAGGATAAATCTTCTACTCGCTCAATTCTTTTAAAAGTAATGTTAAAGATCTGAACTCTCATCTAGTAAACTTTCTCATACCGACTTACGTAGAGGTGAGTAATCATTGATACATGTAAAATAATATAATATAATAATAACTGACCTGACTAGTTATAAATACATACTAATTAAGAAAAATGACAACTCAGATAATACGTCAATTGATACTAAGAAATTGGAATCCCTAGAATTAGCTTATATGTTCTCTTATTTGTGTTTCATTTTTTATCCCTCTAATAATACTAATTCATATGATTTACTAATAACATGATTTTTTTAATTGAGGTAAATGATTTTGTAATTAAATATACAATTTTATTTGACACATCATAATATTGTTAGAGATATATAAAGAGGACACGAATAAGAGGACTTAGGTGTCGAATCCGTATTATTCTTCCCTCAAACACCACACGCACAACTACAAGTCCGAAAGGCTAAAATCCATCCACTAATCCGCCCACCTCTTTTCCCCCCAAATTCTGATTAGTTGAAACAGAAGCCATAAAAAAGTGAGAACATTTTTTTAATCTAGTTTTACCACAGCTAAATATAACATGTATAAATAGATATATATACACACACACAAACACACACACGCATATATATATATATATAGAGAGAGAGAGAGAGAGAGAGGGACAGCGTTATGAATAAATAGTTGTTACCGTAGGATAAGGCCATATGTAATGACGGTTCCACCATTCAAGGAGTGCTGCCCTGGCAGGCTTTGGAAGCTCAACTTTCTTCCTCTTCTTTAGAAACTCAGTCTTCAACATCGTTACATACCCACTGTACTTCTTCAGCAGCATTTCTTTGAGCTCGAATTGCTGATCGCCTGCAGCACCCACACCATAACTATTCTGCTTACAACTTTCTGGACGTTCTTCATCGTCGATCTCCCGATAGCCCATCGTCTCCTCCTGATCGGAATTTGCTCCTACTACTTCATGATCTGAAAGATTAAAATATTTTGTAGTTTTCAGTTAGTGGAGTTGGTGAAGTCTAGAATTTTTTTTCCTTTTCTTTTATAAGAAAGCAACTTCATGAATCTGTGGTAAAATAGAATAATTTTTCTTTGTAGATATATATATAAGTAAGGTCTCGTGTCCAGTATCTCTGTGAAACAGAACTTATAATATAAGAAATATGACATGTATATAACACTACGATCATTAATGCATAACATTTTTATTGGTACATATTTTTTGCACTAACAACTCGAAGTAATATTATGTTATATATAAATCAACTAGTATTTACATGTATCTAAATGAAAAAAAATTACATTCACCAAACAGATACGGTCATTAGACATGATTCTATTACTATATATATGTGTAGATATATATTTTGTTAGTAAGGAGTTACTAATATCCTTCTAGTTAGTTTGGGAGCACTAGAAGTACAAACTAACTATGTCGAAATGAAAAATAATGGTAAGAAATTAAGAAAAACACACTTTTAAAAAGTTACAAAGATCTAAAAAAAAAAAAAAAAAGAATTAAACTCAATATTACCAGAGTGATAATCCAAGATTTTGGTAAATGCACCTTCACAAAGATTGCTGAGTTGAGACTGAATGTTGCTAAGGAACATGGTGGCTTCATTGAACGGCTTGGACAGTTCATCCTTGAATCTTTGAAGAATCTCACGGTATGATTCCTTTAAAAAGAAAAAATAAAAATAAAGAAAGAAAGAAATAGTCACCTATGATTTTACCAATCAAAGAAAAAAAAAAAAAAAAAAGAGAGAGAGAGAGAGGGACAAAACTCCACTCAAACATTCAAATATTAAAAAAATACAAAAAGGAGAGAATTATTGTAAATCAAAGTTTAATACCATTATTGGCTTCCGAAGACCGTTTCTTGCAAACCAAATGGAATACCAAGTATGCACAAGTAATCGGATTATTGAAAGCAAAAAGTTGAGAAAAAAGCTCAAAAATTAACTACAATAGTTGTAGTCTATATTTATGTGTTTATATATATATATATATATATACCATGAAGTTGTCAAGTTCTGGATCAGCTCCTATTTGACTGCTGCAACCGCCGAAGGTGTGTTTCTCCAGCCTGATTTCTTCAAAAAGCGACGCCGTCTCCGGTGGTGCACCAACCTAACCACCCACCCAAAAATAATAATTTTGTAACCTAACAAATACACAAAAGAGTAGCTCCCATTTGAACCATATGTTCAAAACCCTTCAAAAATTTCAATTTTCCGTTCAAACTTACTGTTGAAATCTATAACCGAAAAGAGTAATTAATTGATGTATGTATATATATATATATATATGTTTTTTTGTTTTTTTTTGGGGGTAGTTTAGCTTGTGGAGAGGCTACTCGAAACCCTAATGAGTGAAATGAGAGGCTAATTATAAAGTGGTGCTTGTAAAATAAAACCTTTTGGCATTCAATGTATGCAGCGACTAAATCAGGATAACCAGGGTGTTTGGCAATCTGGGTCTTGATCATCAGATCCGAGATTTTCTTCGATTCCGAGGCCTTCATTCGATCAAATCGAATTCGCACTTCGTTATCTTCATCATGATCATCATCAAACGGTGGACAAATGAACATACAAGTACCATTTTCTGCGCTTGTCACAACATGTTCAACCCCAATAGTAGTACCAGTAGTGCCGTCCTTTGAGCAAGCGATTACATGATCAGCTTTGCTTAGCCTGTAATACTCTTCCATAATCACTCCCAAAAATTTAACCACAAACTCAGAGAGTTAGACAGAGAGAGAGAGAGAGAGATAAGATTCGAAATTAACAACGAATTAAAAACAAAAAGAGGAGAGAGAAAGCAGGAGAAGAAGAAGAAGAAGAAAAGTCCAGGAGGAGAGAGAAAGTAGAGATTTTGACAAGAGTTTGAAGAGAGAAGAGCTTAAGAATATAGTCACTTCAATATCTCAGCAACAGTGTGTGACATGACAATTTTATTCACCTAGCTAGCTCTGCCACTTTTTCATTAATATATTATTGACCCTCAAGCCTGCAACTATAATTTGGCACTACCCCACAAGTTTGGAGTGCCGAATATATATATATATATATATATATGTAAATTATATTGTTTTTTCTTCGTGATACTTCTTTTTTTTAATTTTTTTTTTCTTTTGATAAGTCCTTTGCATGTGCATCTAGTACCTTACTAGCAGTAATGTACTTTTTTGTTTAATTTCTCCTGTTCTTTTCACCCTAAGTCTAACTCTGAACAGAACCGGCCTCCAGTACTGGTAGAAAAGGACAGAGCGAGCGGGAAGAATTAAAGATGCTGAAACCGATTTTTGATCGGAAAAACTTAAGGTAGAAACTGTATTTTTCCTCTATCTGGTCTATTCAAATTGGAGTTTTGAAATTATTGTAACTGGAGTTAAATTGAGTTTTAGAAATGTACATTTAGTTAAAATGAACTATTTAAACTTTGGAGTTCAAAGTGTAAAAACTTGAAATATATCCGAAAAAAAATATATATATATTACAATTTAAAAAAAATATCTTATTTTGACTTAAAATAATAAAGTTGTGGACTTTTAAAGTTTGAGTTTTTAAGTTTTGAATATGTAAATAGTGAAAATGAGTTTACTTTTAAAGTAAAAGATAAAATAATAATTAAAATTGTTTGGTTGGAGTGAACAAAAATCAAACACATACTAGTTATTAGATCAACTTTTTAACAGTTTCATCTAGGATTAAAAGTATTATTAGATGTCACACCATAAATTTTAAACAAGGACATTAACTAATTGTCAATAAACAGTGGGTTCTTTGTCACCATTTTGATGCTCCTTGAATAATAACATAGAAAAAAAATGTTGGATTTAAACCCTTCATCTCTTATCTTGATAACATATGTAGTTTTCATCTGTTATCTAGATAACATGTACAGTTGACTTGGACTTGTGAAATTAAGGTGGACTAGATCTCAAGCTCTAGCGATTATGTGTTTGAGAGGAACTCGAACTTCCTGTCCAATAATTTGTTTGTCTAACCAATTAGTAGTTGGCACATCATTCCTTTGTAAGACCACCAATTGAGAAAAAGAGATAATGTAATCCTCCGTTACACATTCTTTTTTTTTTTTTTTTTTGGTTGGTATTTCATGAAAATAATTGTGCAAAGGCAACGAAATAGATTTTTAAAATTTTTCTAAAATCAGCTTGAATTAGCTTATGTTGTTATATCAAATAATATTTATTTTAATAAATCATTATTATTATTATTATTATTATTTTACAATCTACTATCTCATTCCTTCATCTTTTTATCATGAACAATAATAGTCTTTCTTGTTAATCACCTTATAAGGTTCAAGCAGTACGTAGGACCATGATTAAATGGACGCCGTCTCCTTCTAACTTTTCTTGGCAATGGCTTGTTATCTTTGATAGACACTTTTAAAGGTTTATACTTATAGTACAATGGTTTGGAGTGACAGATAGGAGAAATTTAATTTCTCTACGCTTTTCCTATAGAGAAGTGCCACATGTTAGCTTTTAATTTCACAATTCAATTTTTCGTCCATCAACTATCAACCAATTGGCTGACAAGATATTTATTTAGTTCATAATTGATATATACATTTTTTTTATGAATGAAATAAACATTCTCCGCAATTAACAGGATAACTTATTTTAATAATTAAACAGTACAACTAATTATTGCATCCATCAAATAAATATTTTTGCAACTGATATTCATGTAATCGCTTAAAATATATCAGTATAAAAGAGAATATGAATCAGAACAAAGAGGCGGGAAGGGAGAGAAAGAGATAAACCAAAGATGAGAATGGGAAAAATCAGAGGAATTGCAAGAGTGAGAATTGTTTTAACCGAGGATTATGAAATCTTTTTAATTCCAACTAGTTTTACAAAGGAGGGACGTGTCAATTCCTTGTCATTTCTAGGGAAGTGAATCCTGCTTGTAGGGCTGAAAATATGGTGATAAGGGGGTCACCACCAGAGCTTTGTTCTTTCCTCACAAAAAAAAAAAAAAAAAAAAAAAAAGGATGCTAGAGCTTTCATGGAAAGACTCTTTTCAAAGAAGTTGTCCCAAAGAAAAAGGCTTAATTTTCTTCAATAACGTTAATAAAAAAATAGTGTTTATACAAATAATATTGGTTTTAATTATTCAAGATGATTAATTCTTTTAGTTCTAAATTAAGGTGGCGGGTTCTTGTTTCCATGGAAGACTGGAGAGAATTTGGACAAAACAAGGAAAGGAATTACATGTAATAAGTATTTGAACCCCATTTAAAAGCAAACAAATTTGTCTATTTGTAGTAAAAATTACTAGCTGTTTTGTGACCGACAGAATCATGAGTTGCTCTTTAATAGTTTCCAAAGATTCGTTTAAACAGTTGCTCAAAATGTGTAGATTCGAAATGAACAAATCGCGTGGCATAATTGCACTCTCAATTGATGTAAAAGGAACAATTCTACTCAGTAAAAACAACGGCTTGAGCATAATTTCTAGAGCAATGGGATTCAATCTCATCAAGTTGAATTACGAAACAGTAGATTTCATTATCGAGGTTTATATAGAATCTCATTCTTCTATTTTCTAAATTCTAACCAATAGAAAAGAAGGAGGAAAAAATATCACTTAGACGTTTTTTTTTTTAAATGTTATCTTTGTGCTGATAAACCGTAAAAAATATTGAAGTTTAAGATATCTTTCAAAAATATGAAGACCATTGAGATACGGACAAGTACAATACTGCAAGGGTTATATTTTGAATCATTAAATCTATATTAGATTTTATTTGTTTCGTATATTCTTTTTTTTTTTTTTTATGTTATTTTATTTAAGAATTTACATTCTGGATAGGATGAAAAGCTCCTAAAAGTGCATAACACATTGTATTATTTTGGTAAGATAATAATAATGTAAAAGTCTAGGATAAATAATTGTTTTGAAGACACTAGCAAATATAAAGCTAAAATAATTAATTAGCAGAATCTGTAAAGTGAGAAAGCCAACAAAGGCAAATCTTTGACCGAAAGAAAATGGCGATCCTTTTCTGATTAGTTGGGTTTTGATTAATTTCCTTCCCTTATTTTAGCTTTGGTATTATAATATCGCAGTTCCTATAAATGAAAAAGAGGTCAAAGAAATATTCTTTCATTTTTTTTTTCTTTTTTCTTTTTGGAAAAAAAAAAAATTAGACGAAGCTTAGTGATCAAAGATTCTACGACAGGTGGTAGTGAAAAAAATTAATAAAATAAATAGAGATAGCGAGGAACAAAGCATGATTAGAGCAGACGCTCATTTTGGATATCATTATCTGCTTTTATAATCAAATGAAATGTGATTGATATCTTGAAGATTAAGGCACCTAGTGAATCAACTTTTCGAATAAAATATGTGCCATATGGGGCCGAATTCACTTGAGAACAAAGAAGATACTATTAGGTTATATTTTCTAAGAGTTTTTGTGGAAAGGTACAAAAGATGTATTTTTTTTTTCATACTATTCTCATGTATGCCCTAAATTATAGAGTTGTTAGCACTTTGTTTCTAAAATTTAAAACTCTTACCTTTGTTTTATTTTTTGAACTTGAATTAGTCCCATGTGATCTTTTTTCTGTGGAAATTGCATCATATAACATATTTTATAGGTACTCAAGAAATATATATATAACATGTTTTTAAAAGTTGATAAATTATAGCATATTTAAATTAATCTTTTAAAACAAATTTCTTTATTTTCAAATTTACCCTCGTTTCTCTCTCCTCTCTCTCTCTCCCTTATGTATCTCTCTCTCTATACTCTACCTTGTTACTCCATCACATAAAGGGGTGTGTCTGCACGTGCCGACGACGGAGGACACGGTGGCAGACAGCGATGGGATAGCTCATCTTTCTCTTCGCTATCTCGCGTAGTGGGTTCTCCATCGCGTTTTGGAGAATATCGATTCCCTTGAGTGGCATCTCGTGATTTCTCGGTTGTTGGTGTCTTGCAATTTCTCGATTCAATGCTTTATTCTTCATCTTCTCCAGCGATGATTACTGTGGCGGCGACTCTTCGACGCGTCCTTTCTCGCGATTCCCAGCGAGATTGTGAATTCCCCGGTAGACGTCGTGGTCTCAATCGCGATCTTGGAAGACAAATTAAGCAAGCGATGGCGGCGATCTCAGAAGATGAGTCGAGCAGGAGATGGCGGCAGCTCGCGAAGCTTCTCGTGATTTCCGACGATCTGGCAATGTCGGCGGCAGCGGCAGCAATTTGGAATTAGGGTTAGGTTTGATTGAATTTGGGACTTAATTTGGGACATTTTTTAGATGTATTTTACAATTTAAGAAACTTATGGTGCGTTTGGTAAAACGGTTTGAGTTGAAATTTTTAAGTTTGAGTTGATTGACTTTTTAAAAATTAGTTATAATTTTTGTTGACTTTTCAGAAAAAGACAAAAACTGAGATGAAAAATGTGAGTTTAAGATGGTTTGCCAAACGGAAGGCTTAGTAAATAAAAAAAAAATTTATTGAATAATAAAATACTAATAAAAAATCATTTATTTATGAAAATCAATCTATTTACTTGTAAATATTTGAATTTACTAATATAAAAAAATAGTAATCAATATAGTTACACGTAAATATTCGGATTTACTAAATATACAATAAATAACATATTTGCATCGTATTATGCATATTTACAAGTTAATAAAAATATTTTACTTAACAAATTTAGTAATTATTTTTTTGTAATTCTTTGTATTTACATGTTAAACAAGAAAGTTATAAAAATATTTACTTAACAAATTTATTATTTACAAGGTAAATTAAGTAATTATTTCTTTGTAAATCTTTGTATTTACATGTTAAACATGAAAGTTATATTCTAAATCTTACTTAGTTAATATTAATTTTTACCCGATATTGAATTTACTATATAATCTCAAATCTAAAAAATTTTCATAAATACTCATATTTACAATTTATTAAAAATATTTACTCATCAACAAATTTAGTATTTACAAGGTAAATCAAATAATTACTTCTTTATAAATATTTGTATTTACATATTAAACGTTTATCTTTTAAATCCTACTTACCATAATATTAAATTTATTTTGAATCTTACTATATAAAAGATTTACGAGAAAATTATTGAATTTACTTATTTTTATCTATCTCATTTAGTAACTCCAATTTATTTCACTAATTAAATAAATTAACCTACCTGTAAATATTTGATTTAATTTCATTATCATTAATGTTTTTTTAATTTCTTTCTTGTTTTTTTCTAATTTTTTAAATATCTCTGTTTACTTGTAAATTATATATTTATCAATAAATATATTACATTTTATAATAATAAATATTGTAATTTTTTTTTATTTTTCAAATTAAGTAAATATCACTACTTACCAATAAATATCATGATTTACATGTAAATATTATTGACTCCTCTTTTACTAGTAAATATTTTAAACCCTCTATGGCTTTATTGGCTTTTTCTTAATTTATTTTACAATTACATTTTACTTTAAATTGCAAAAATAGCGCTCAAATTTTAATAAAACCTAAAACTAACCCCAAAGCATCCACTTGCTACCAAAGCCGCCGCCGACACCGGAGATGATGGAGACGCAGCCGAAGAACACGATGTGCGGAGGTCATCAGAATCTGGACTCGAATCGGAGTTTCGCGTGGAGATCCCGTTTGTTTCTTGGGGGGATGGAGACGACGGGCGACAGAGATGGAGACGTGAGCCACGGCAAGGTGAAGTAGCAAGCGAATCAGAGAAAGCAGCCACTGGGATGGCCGACGAAATCACCGATGACAATGGGTGAGTCGGAGAAAGCAGCTGAGACTTGCTGTAGGATCTATCGGGCTCATGATTCACGCTGAGATCGGCGGCGCTTCGTACGGCGACGATCTCTGACCGACGAGAAGCAGACGCGACGTGAAAATCTTAGACCGGCAAGGAACAGACGCGGTTCTCGCCTCCCTCGTGCTGCGACGGCGACGGCGACGGCGATCGGAATTGGGAGCTTCAAATCTAGGTGAGAATGGGGGGGGGGCAGGGGAGAGAAAAGGAAGAGAGAGGGACAGGGGTAAAATGGAGACTTTGAAAAAAAAAAGAACAGGATCTTCTATTATTTTCCACCCAATCAAAAAATGTTATTATTTTCAATTCTATATTTGTATTATGCTATTCCATTCATTCTGCCTTTTTTTCTGTTTATTTTGAAAAGATAGTGAGACTAGTTAGTCTTTTTTTTTTTTTTTTTCTTTTTTTAACCAAAATTCTATTAAACTGTGGTCAAGCAAGATAAATTCAAAATTTTAAAGATAAACTAAGGGCCTGTTTGACGTATCAGTTCAAACTCATCACCATTAATTCAATTTTTGTCTTTTTTCCCAAAAGTTTTTTGTCTTTTCTGAAAAAGTCAACCAAAATCACTATTTAAATTTATAAATCTTAACTCAAACTTACACACCAAACACCCCCTAATAGTTTTTAAAGTCTAAGGTGTAAGAATAATCCTAAAGTTTATGAGTAGGGTGAGATTCCTTGTACTTATTCTTTTTTACAAATATATTATAGGTTTATTTAAAAAATTAGATGGTGGTTTTTAATCTCATCAAAAAATACTATTAGAGTACCTGCATTTATACTTTTTTCTTGGTTGACATCCAATTTTTTACTTCAAAAATGTACGAAATGCCCTTTAATTAAAAAAAAAACTATAAATTTTAAAAAATAACAAAAGCCAAAAAGCCTTACTAGTTCCATATATAAGTGTTATGTCTTACTGGTTTTTTGTTTTTTAATTTTCGGAAGTTTTTTCCTTTAAGGGTGTTATGGATATTTTTCAGGAATCGACCGAAAAAATGAGTGCATTTATCTATAAAAATAATTTGATGGATTACATCTGGTGAGGTAAAAAATCAAGGATATTTTTTAAATAAACCTAAAACACCTAGTACAAAACCACAAAAAAATCTACTCTATTAGTAGCTAACAATTTTAAATGTCAAATTCATTATTGGTCTCATCAAAATTTTAATCCTGCTTAAATCCTTTATATGTCCAACTTCAAGTTTAAATCATAAATGTAAATAACCAAAAAAAAAAAAAAAAAAAAGCCCAAAAATAGTCCAAGAAAAACCTGTCTATTCTCCCAAATATTTGGTCAATTTTAGATCAACATTTTCTCATACCAACAAAAAAAATTAATAAAAAAAGAACACCCCCCTAATCCAAACGACCGTGCACCCTTATTTGTCGGTGTTCGTTTCTCTTAACAGAAAAATGCTTTAAAAGCATATTGTAGTAGTCTAGCTGACTCAGTAGTCTGGTTTTTGTTGAGGGGGAAAAAAACGTGCAATATATTTCAGTACATTGATTTATATGGAATAAAAATATATTAGGAATATTATCGATATTAAACATCATTATTTATAAGAGTTGGACTCCATTTATGGGTTTCATATCATGAACCCGTCTTCTATTAATGGATAGCATTGTTCTTTATGTGACAACAAACAACGTAAAAACGATTAAATTCCAATTTGGATAGGTGTCGAACGGCAATAAATATAGTTGATAGAAATGATACCAACAAAGAGAGGACCCAACAGACTTTACCAATGCTTTAACGAGGACAGACATGGAGAGCAAACCACGGAAGACAGAGAGTTAGGACCCTTTAATCTTTCAGCTCATAGTCCTTCTTTAAGCTAAGAATCATAGTCCCCTTTGTTTTTTTTGTTTTTTTTTTTCCAAATAAATTATAGGCCTTTTCCGATCAAATTTCTATTTTTCTTTGATGCTCTGTTGTGAAAATGAATAGTCAAACCTAATAATGCTACACTTGTAATTTAGTTCACCTAACAATTACGCATAGTGTGACAACCATGTTCTACTCATTAATTAGTATGGGGCTCACGTAGGTTTTACACTAATCAACGGGCTCCGTGTAGAACAGAGATGAGGGCAATTGTATCTCTTGTTGAGCTGGTTTTGTGCAGAGTTCTGTAGTGTTATAAGTAGTGGCACCTACCATGATCGATACTATTGTTCTCTTTTTGAAATCAATAGTTTATCAGTCTGGGCGTGGATGTTCTTATTTGGACATCTTGTTTTACGATCGGAGTGATACTGAGCTGTCAATATAGTTTGTTTCAACATCCATGTTGCTGTTGCTAGTCAAATTGAAAGTTTTGTGACATTGACGCCTTCGTACCTTTAGTGCTGCCTTTGGTTCTTCGCAATCTTTTATTTGTCCTTCTTTGAATCCGACATTGGGGAGTTTTGAAATATGAATTTCCCATTGCTATTGAATCGTTCACAAAATATTAGGCTAGCTTGTGAATTCAGCCAATGGCAATTTTGGAATTACAATAGTCGTAAGTTATGCAGTGGTTTCTGTGTACAACATGAAGTTAAAGCATAGAAAGGGAAAGGCAATGAAGCAGAGAGGAAGGTCTAGCCTTGCTCTATAGCCTAACAAGCCACAAGACGGGTTAGCTCAACCTACAGGTATTTCGCACCGACTTGTTACTCTTTAGCAACTTACCTTCTAAATTTTTAATTTTGACAATTTACTCCTTGAAGTTGTTAAATTGTTGAAATTTACCCCTTTTAGTTAATTTGTACTAAATAAAAAATTTGAAATTAGAATATTTGCAGGAGAATTTGTATTGGATTTAGATTTTTTTTTTTTTTTTTTTTTTTTTTTTTTTTTTGGAAATAAGTTTTTCTGTCTTCACATGAAGCGTGCATAAGTTTTTCATAATTAATTTAACAGAAAATTAACTTATACGAAATACATTGTCACAATTTAACAAATTGAATGGGCAAATTACCAAAATTAAGAGTTTGAAGGTAAATTGTCAAAGTGACAAATTTATTGGCCAACAGTACTAAATACCCCTCAAACTACTTAGTTCATATTCAAAGAGAAAATTGCTATTTTACTGTGAAATCTTCAAAACAAAGAAATAAAAGAAAAGGACTCAACGGGACAGGGCGCGCCAGCTCATGGGCCTAGAATCCAATCTAGCGTGGTCTATATTCCTAAATTCTTATCTTAATGTCTTGGTATTAAAAGAGACAACCAAGTGTTTGACAAAATTACTACTTTTGCTTTTCGCTTTTTAACCATTAGAAGATGAGGAACAAAAACGGCAACTTCTTACTTTTTAATCATTAGAAAATGAGGAACTGTGACTTCTGAGTATGTTTGAAACCAAAATAATCTATATAAAGTTATCTAACGAATAATAAAAATATTAAAATACAATTTCTAATTTCTAACTTAAAAATTTGTTCTAAATTTTAAAATCTACTCACAGAAACTCACACTAAAAGTCACATTTTTTAGCATTTAACATAAAACAGAACATTTATGAAGACTAAAAACTCTTTTAACAAATCATCCAAATACTTCCAGAAACTGATTTTGAAAGCAAAAAGCATCTTCAAAAAAACTCTACCGAACATGTCATAAATATACTTCCTAACGTTGTCAAATAAGCCGATTAATATTTGCATAACTATTAGACTACAAGAGTCTATCTAAAACACGCATTAACAAACCGGGCATTAAGCCCTTTTAATGATCTGAGAGTTCGGTTAAAGATAGAGAGCTACAAGCTATATTATCCTAAACAATTGCATCTGAAACTTCCTAATAATTTACAACAAAGGTAACACTTTCTACAAAAGCGTCAGATTTTTATCTTTCTAACACCCGGCTGCCTTGAGGAAGTTGTCAAAAGGACTAGCAGGCGGCAGCCTCATCGACAACCACGGATCCTGTGCAAACACCGCTCCCTGAGCAGGCTCAACTTCGCTTGTTATCTGCATTAACATCGAGAGAAATTAGACTGTTCGTTATAGATGCGCAGCAATCTAATATTCAGGTTATAGATCGGGAGTCTAAATGTCGATATTGATACGAGAAAGAGCCATGCATATAATGACAGTCCATCTGACCTTATGGAGGGTCCTGCGGCCATTTCCGGGAAATGCTGAAAATAATTTCTCAGTGGCTTTGTTGCCGTGGTTTTCATGGGCCAACCAGTTGGAGAGCTTCTTTCTTGTGCCTGTGCCAAGGGCTTCGCACTGGCTAGTCATGGCGTTGTACGGGAGGGGTGACGTGGAGACAGATGATCCCGCTACATGCCCGGCAACCTCAAGTGCCTAAAACAAAGAGTCTTCAGTATATAGGCAAGAGGAACAATTTCAAAGTTGATAGGAAAGAGACGGATGATTACCGATTCCAAGAGCTGTCCAATGCTGATAACATGGGCCCCAGATACGGATGAAGGCATTCTGGGAATGAAGCGAGAGAGGTCTGCAACTGATAACTCACTTGTTGCATCATCCTCAACCAATGAATTTGTTGGCAAATCCTGAGAACAATTCACGATAATATTAACATCGTCAAATTTCGTAATTTTTCTCTCTTAATAAACATGCAACTACTTGGTGGTACGTGAAAATCCGGATTTTAGGAAGAACAGAGTAATTGAAAAGTATACCCCATCAAAGGACAAGGATTCCTTGGAATGAGCAACCATCTGATCATGATCAACGTCAAGCGCTGATCGAGGGCCAAATGTGAACGCATCATCAACTGTGAATGGCTCTGAAAGTTGCTTCATGACATCTGCCGCGTCCAGCTTAAGGAGCATAACAAAACAGCCAAATGAGACGGACAGGGAAAAAAATTTAGTAATTTAGAAATTTGAACTCTACTGTCCATTAAAAAGTTATCATACCTTAGTAATGTTGGTCAGATTCTGAACTAAGATGTCTATTACAATATTCTCGGATTCGTAGATTTTGTTCCGCAACTCGATTAGAATTGATGCAGCCAGCTGATTATCAGTGGCAGATCCATACTGTCTTGCATCCGCATCAGGCTTTACGTATACTTGAAGATCATCACCAATGCCAAGATAGGGATCAACCTGAATTTGGAAAAACAAAAAATGGGTTAAAAACATAATCTTATGCTAACCAGAGACTGAAAAAATTTGCGAAATTACATTATTACTCACATCACGAGGAATTAGCGATTTGAGAAAATCAATCAGATCAGTAATGTGATAGATTTTGGCTGCAAACATTAACATGCCCATTGATAAAACAAAAACGGATCTCTGGCATGCTTGAGGCAACATCCCTGATAAGAGATAGAGAGAGAAATTAGAAAGTTGTGATTTTCTTGGAATTGAAATATCAAAAAGTTCAACCAAATATACCATTGTTAGGATCGAGAGACGCATTCCTAAGAGATAGAAGAAGCTGAAAGAATTGGACCACAAGGCTGTCATTTGGATCCTGCAACATTTACAAATACGAGACCTCGTAGGTGATTAGCTGAACAACCATTATGTGAAACACATGAATACATGTATAAAACTAAGCGTGCTCACTTGTTAACCATGAGCATGGCAAATTTGAGAAGAAATAAAAAAAAAGAAAATGAAGATGGAAAAAACAGCTAATATGTATCTGATATATCACCTTCAATCGTGATGAAATAATTGTTAAAATGAAAGAATGAGAGATGGCTTCGATATTTGAGGGAAGATTATCTGGAAGATTGGCTTGGATCCAAAAAGCGGAGAGCAACTGTGCTACTTGATCCTCACTAAGCCTCATGACAAAAGGTTCCTGAGCCTATCCACAAACCACAAAAAATTATACGCTAGAACTATAGAACTTCACAAACTAGCCGGTTATGATTCCTTATAAAAGCAAGAAAACTACTTACCGCCTCATTTAAACCAATTGAACCGGCTTTTCTGTCAATGATGGAACTAATCTTATAAAAGTTAGGGGAATTCTTGCGGCCACGACCCTGCTTGCAGTCCTCTTCCACACTGTCCCTTTCTTCAGAATCCTCATGAACGTTACTCCTGTGCTTATCGGCTTTGGCACCATCCTTCTCCCTACGAAGCTTTTCAAGTCTGGCAGTAATCGAAGCAAACGCAGACGCAGTACTGGAGTGCCATCTTCTAGATTGATACAGAAAACCAGATCGCAGAGAAGCAACTTCATGTCGCGGACGATTAGAACTTGGAACAAGAAGAATAGAAAATATTTGGTGTGCTCCTACACGCACTTCAATATCTGGATGTAACATCACCTTTAGAAGTTGTACAAGAAGAGACTCCGGAAACACCTAGATGAAAAAAATTACAAAACGGTTTATATATTCCACTCAAAGTCAAGATAGTTACAATAAAAGATTGTGAAAGCCTGAAATACCAAAATAAAAATACTAGTCAACAAAATCTGGAATATTAGTACACTACTCTCACCTGCTGTGTGCGTGAAGCGACCAAGGCCAATGAGATTGAATGAGCAAGAATTATTAACGATCCAATAGTCGACCTAGCAACTGTTCCCGAGGGAAGCTTCTCCAAAGTTATTGTCATCAGGTCAAATAGTGGCGGTGCATTGCCAATCTAGTAACAAAAACAACAGGCGTTGAGCTGCTAGAAGCGCTATGACAAAATAATTTATCTACAGGTACGACAAGAAGTATCAAAATTACCCTTTTAGCAATTTCAAGTAAGCAGTCTTCAATGGAATTCTGAAGCATGACATTCAAGTTGGACTCTTGCTCTCCAACAGACTGAAGAGTGGCTTGAAGGCTCTTTCTTAGATGCCTGCAAAGATCGGAGACAAACCCAATTTCTGCTAGCATCGCACCCGATTGGATTTGCCCAGCTAAAGCAGTAGCAACTTGGACCGCATAAGATTTGAGTTCGGGATCATGTGAAACGTTTTTGTGGTCAAGGTGGCGAATCACATAAGTTAAAACCAACTGCTGGTTCCCTGAAACGGAAATTGACATTAGTGACGACAGCCAAAGTTTAGGAGTAAAGTGTTTGCATAAAATTTCGAAGAAAAAAAAAATCAAATTACCAGAGTTCTCCATAAAGTAGGACATATCTGATAAAACCAGCAAGGCCAACCCTTGCCTAGAAACCCAGTGACGTCCGGAGTCAAAGTAGACAAACATCGGGTCCAATACTCGGCGCATCGTTGTGCTCTCCTTGGATAACTCAACCATTCTCTGAATACAAATCTGAGCCCATACTTTTGGCGTCTCCATTTCTTCTCTGAAAAGGGAAAAAAGAACCAAAATGCTTAAAAAATGTTCTAAGTGAATGATCAGGGGGTGGGGGGGTTGGGGGACTGTATTTGTAGCCTAAGAAAAAGATGATTACCTTGTCAGAAGAGAAGGATCCTTAATCTCTGGCCGTGGCCTAATGACGCTGCAAGGGCTGGTATCACTACCAACAATTGCACCGATTCTTCCTTCACTTCGAACCACTTCATCCACCCAGTTATGATGCGATTCCGCTCTCTCATCATCATCTTCGCCAGGGGTATCTGGCTCATAGTTATCTAAGGTCACATGTACAATCTGCATCATTAAAGAATCACTTGTTAAATCAATTTTGATCTAGACACTTGAAAATTTGAACATGAAAAAATATAAAGTAAAAAAAATACTACACCAAAAGGAAAAATACATGTATAATTCATTTTTTGTTTCAACTGTGGTCAACCATTCAGACGTGTATTTTACTTTTCAAAAAGGCACACAGAAACATTTAAAAATCTCATAATGAGACATTTGATTGTCAAAGTCTCATTTTTCATGAAGATTTTATGAGACAAATGTGCTTTGGTGCTGTAAAATTTGTACAAACACCTGCAAAAATATTCGGCGGCTTCAAACATAAACTTAAGGAACTGACCTCATCAAAATCAACAAAGATATGAGAAAATTCTGCCATGAACCAGACCTGCCAAAGAACAGACGTGTGAAATAAGATACACTCAAATCCCCCATTCACATTTAAATCCTATAAAAAAAGTAAATAAATAAAGAACCTTATGGTCAAAAAAAGAAAAAGGAAATTACCATGGCAGAAAGGCACTGCAAGCTTGATGCCCTCAAGCAGCGCCCTTGATTGTCACCTCCTCTTTCACGGGCCAGCATACATACTTTCTGTACGAAACTCTCAATATTGTGTGTGTAGGTTCCATCTGCCTGTTTATACATTGGACCATCAAACATACGTTGGTATGACAACTATAACAGAAGAAAATGTTATTTATATAAGATAAAACACCGACAGATCATTCTATGCAGGACGACTAATGGGATGTTGGTAGCTTCATTAGAGCTCGAATAGTTTGCAATGAATCTCCATTTTTTGCCAGAAGTTGGTACTGATCTCGCTAGTCAAACAGTAGTCTTTGCATTCAGTAGGTATATCCTGAAAGATCGTTCAAGGAAGGGTTGTAAACCTAAGTTGTAATTCACCTGGTTATAGATGAACCTTGTAAGAGTTTGGCATCCAAGTATACGCACGGCATCTTGCTTAGAGTTGTCAAGAAGTTCAGAAACCACATTCAATAAACTAACAGCAAAGTAAGCCCTGCAAAGTGCAAAAAATATTTAACACCACATTTAAAAAAAAGAAAGATAAGATATACTAACAGGATCTTTATGTAAAATAACCAGCACCAAATACCAAATTGAACAGTTGCCTCAAAATTCATATAAAAAACTCCTTCTAAAAATAAAAAATATAAATACATTCAGTAAATGACAAGAGAAGCATATTTTTTATCTCATAAAAGCTAAATATATCATAGATTTTTGGAAATTTTGTTCAAAAGAGATACAGAGAAATGCATATTTTTCATATCATAAAAGCTAAATATATCATAGATTTTTGGAAATTTTGCTCAAAAGAGATATAGAGAAATTTGCCCAACAAGAATAGTCCAATCAAAGAATTAAAACCTAGTTTCATCATCGGATTTTATAACCAAAACGACACTGTTATTGGTATGGATAAATAAAACCATGGCAATCAGCATTCGACAATAAAACAAAAACTAAAAACGAAAGAGGATAGATACAAATTGGACATACATCTGCTCCTTGCACAGACAAAGCAATTTGCTGTAAGTGTCTGTAACAATATTGATGAACTTGATGTTCTCGCATCTAAGCTCCTTGTAGCATCTTTCTCCAAGATATGTTGCAATCTATTGAGAATAATTTATAAAATAAAAAATAATAATAAAAAATAAAAAGAAAAAAAGAAAAAAAAGCTCGGCATTCAGCATCTGATTCACTATTCGCAAGACCAAGCCTACCCACAAACAGGTTTAGAACGTTCAATAGAAAGTAGAAAGTTCATACCTTTGGGATCCGAACGGGGTTTCTAGCAGCATATTCACAAAGCTTGACAATTTTCCTTTCACTCGGAGAGCCATCCTGTAAAGTTTTGAAAAACTCAGAACTTCCGTTCGTGCTATAAAAATTTTATTAAAAAAAAAAAAAAAAAACCCATATATTGTAGACAAAACCGTGCCTGTAGGTGGATAAGCTATCAACTTATCAACAGAACCGATGAGGAAATAAAAAATCAACGGTACTACTTAGGCTGCATAAAGATTTTTAAAAGCATGAGAAACATGAAAAGTAAATGCTTCGAATTCCCACCTACAAATACCTTCAAAATTTTGCTATCCTTTTTTAGGCTTTCCTAGATCTCGAAAACAGGACCCAAAAGTATGGCCTAAAACATGATTATCTAACAAAACCAACGGGGGATTATCAACAATCAAGTGATCGGATTGTAATATATACATACATGTGTGTGTGTGTGTGTGTGTGTGTGTGTAGCCATAAACACAAATTAACAATGCTGAATCACAAATATTCCAACAAAATGTTTATGAAGGAAAAAAAAAATGCTCACATGAGATTTAGGGAAAATTTCAGCAAGGAGTTTTTTGTAGCGCTTGACGGGTTTCCGAGAGCTGGACCTGAGAGCAGGGCAACAGACGCACATGCTCCCACATGCTGGGAATATCTTTCTGGAGATGACACCCATGTCCTGCTAAAAAAAAAAGGAACAAAAATGGTGAAAAAACCCAACAAAAAATTTCTCAGAATAACAGGCAAAATATGCTCGTAAAAATGCACAAAAATGGTTTAGAAGACACAACCCAAAAGATAACCACAAAACAAATGGAGTTAAGAAAAACTCATCAAAGCATAACAAAGGTATGTCAAATGGGCTATTATACATCACTAAAGTTTTCATTTTTGGTAAATTTTTGAAAATAAAAAAAAAAAACCAATAACAACAACAATGAAATAAAATAAAAAATAAAAGGAACGAAATTTTTTTTCTTATCAAGTAAATGATGACAAAAAAAAAAAAACCAAAATGGTGCCCGAAAAAAACCCGAAATGGGGCACAGAGAAAAACACCAAATCTCAAACAAAGAAGAGAGGAAAAACTACCCAGAAAAAAAACCCCATCAAAGAGAAACAAAAACAAAGAAAGAAAAGGGTAAATAAAAAGAAAGAAAGAAAGTAATTTACAGTGCCTTGCCCTGAAGAGGCAGATCTGGGGAGTGAAAGGAAACGACCCAGAAGCCAAAAGCAAGTGTCTTTAATTAAGCAGAGAGAGCTAGAATTATCATGAGAGGGAAGTTTTTATAGAAGTACCCGAGTGGCGAGAGAGAGAGAGGCACAAAACAACAAAATTAAAGGGAAGGAACGAGTGACTTTGAAACTGAACCGAATTAATGAGATTGTAGAGAGAGAGAGAGAGAAAGCAGAGTGGAGAGAGAAAATGGCGCGTGGATTGAGACGAGTTAAAATAGGAGCACGTGATGAGTGTCAGCTTGTTTTCCTCACTTTGAAAGTAGAGCAGTGCTCTATTGAGAGGTTTGTGTCAGAACCTTGTGTTGTACACAAAATAAATTCGTGTCCTCTAAGACATCTGAAAGTGCTGTTTTTAAAATTAAATTAAAAATATATATTTAAAAAGAAAATTTTTTAAAAAAATTATGATATAAAAAATAATATAAAAATTTAAAATATATTCAGATAAAATATGTAAAATTAATTTTATCTTATTTGTCTCGTTAATATTAGTATTTTGACATAAAAATTATCTCATTTCGATTTTAAATAAGAAAGTTATAAATTTTAAAATTTTAAATTTTTTAAAAATAAAAAATTTGATATAAAGTTAAAATTTTAAAATTTAAATGATAAAATATCATCTGAAACTAGCATCCAAACGGACTCTTAAAAAAATTAATAATAATTTAATCTATTTTGAATTGTAAAATAATTTAGGTGGATAAGCAGCTTTTTATCACTTTTAAAATAACTCAAGTTCTCAAACCGATTGAGATTTAGTCGATAATTTAGGTGGAGTTAAGTTGAGTTTTAGAATTATGCATTTTGTTGAAAATTATTTATTTGGAGTTAAAAAGTATAAAAGCTTAAATGTATGCAAAAAAAAATCAACATGAATATTATTTCGTTTCTCTTAAAAATTTTATGAAAATTTAAAAACAAAATCATCTTATTTCAACTTAAAATAACAAAGTTATAAATTTTTTAAATTTTGAATTTTTAAATTAGGATTATATATGTGAATAATAAATTGAGTTTATTTTTTAAAAAATTAGAATTATATGATTGGAAGAAATCAACCAAACACTCTCTAAATATTAAATGACTCATTGATTAAAAAGGAAAATTAGGATTTGTGGCTTTTTTTAGTCACCTAATTTAATAAATAGTCTAATATTTTTTTATTTAGGAAAACAAACATTTTCCTAAATAAAAAAATATTCTAATTTAACAAACATTTTTAGTCACCTAATTTAATAAATAGTCTAATATTTTTTTATTTAGGAAAATGTTTGTTTTTTAATTTTTCAAATTTAGTTATTGACTAGAAAATTTGGTGATTAATTATGAACTTGATGATTTATATTATGATTAATCAGTGATTTATCGTAAGTTAATTACAGATTGACTATTATACAGTAAATCATTAATTAATTATTTTTAAAAATAATATTTTAATTAATTTTTAAAATTTTTGATTATATATTAAAATATTTCTTTAAAAAATTATTCAATTATAAATCATATTAATAATTGTCTGATAAAAAAAACATATTTTAATATCGAATATATAAATATTTAATCATCTCAATCAATCAATTAATCTTTTTTTTAAGAAATGTTTATTTTATTGGTTTAACAAAACTTTAAATATTTTAAAAAAAATACTCACGAAATGTCATTTATAATATGTTTTTTGAACGGCATTGGATCAAAGGGTATGAATATTCAAATAAGGAGCAGCAAATTGGCAGGTTTTCTTTCACGCTTTCGTAGCCTTTGCACTCTAGGCAACAGCCCATACTCAAAAACTTTTGACCTTTTTGTCTGAAAAAATTTGAAAAAAATAATAATAATAAACAAACTTGACTTTATTTTGAACTCTTTTCGCCGCCGATAGGCTTTGCTATAATAATAAACAAATTTATGTTTTTTCCTTTTTTGTTGAAGCTTTTTGTTGCCTCATTCTCAAGCAAAATTTGTTCTTCTTCCAATAGATTGGATCTTTAATTAGCTCAACGCGTAGCTGAATATTGTCTTCTCTTTTTTCTGAAAAGGGGCAAAAAAGAGGTTCTACATTTTCTTTTGTGGAAGATTATTCAAATTTGTATTAAAAAAGCTATTGCATTTCTCAAAATGCAGAAGTTATTTAACTTTATCAATTTTCATTTTGTCATTTTTACTAGAGGAGATGAATGTTAAAATTTTATGGTCCGTGTTTGGTGAATGAGTTTGAATTAAAAATTTTAAGTTTCAATAGTAATTTTTGTTGATTTTTTAGAAAAGACAAAAAAAAAAATTTCAGAAAAGACAAAAAACTTTTCCAGAAAAAGACAAAAACTGAGATGAAAAATTTGTGTTTGAACCAATTCTCCAAACATAGCCTTAGGATTCGTTTGGTGTTTGGGTTGAGTTTGAGATAAAATGAAGGGTTCGTTTGGATCGCAGGTTCAGTTTGAGTTGAGTTGAGATTTTTAAGTTTGCATAGTAAATTTTGTTGACTTTTTCAGAAAAGACAAAAAACTTTTTCAGAAAAGACAAAAAACATGATGAGATTTGAGTTGTTTAGTTTGAGTTGAGATGGTGAGGCAAACGGAGCAGAAATTTTTAAGTTTAAGTTGGTTGACTTTTTAAAAATTAGTTATAAATTTTGTTGACTTTTCAGAAAAAAGATAAAAATTAAGATGAAAAAATATAATTTAGTTAGAATTAAACTTTGTTATCATACGTAGGCTTAAACAAAAGAGCTCTTGATATTTGCTATTTATTAGAAATAAATAAAATAGAAAGAGTGCAAAAATGCTAAAAACGTTCACGAGTGTACGCAAACAGCCACTTATGTCACTCGCTGAGTGCAATTCGCATTAGTGGATAATAGACTTCAAAGACTGATCATATTGATAAAAGTTTTTTTTTTTCTTTTTTTTTTTTGGAGAGAAAATAATGCAGATCATGTCGTATTAGCAAAAGAATTTTTAGCACACAGGTCATATGCAGATGATATCTATGATGATCTTGTTGGCAATTATAGAAGCATAACTTTTGAAAGCTTGTGAGAATCGTAGGTGACAAACAGAAGCGTCCAAGTCCTTACAGCCCATTGGTTGAAAAACCCACCCCCACAAAAGAATTTCTTGCTTCAAGAAGTTGGGCAGTTTCAAAATTACCATTTTGGTTGAAAAACCCACCCCACAAAGGAGTTTCTTGCTTAAAGAAGTTGGGCAGTTTAAAAATTACCATTTTGGTTGAAAAACCCACCCAACAAAAGAATTTCTTGCTTTAAGAAGTTGGGCAGTTTAAAGATTACCAATTGGTTGAACTTTGCAAACCGGTTTGACTACTTTTTGAGCAATGTTGGTTAAAACTTTAAAGGGTTTCAATATTTCAACACATAGCTCTTAAAGATAGGGAGTCTCCATTATAGCACAGTGAGTATATCTTATTTTATACCATCGGTAAAAAAATGTTATTTTAACTATTAGATTTTTTTTAAGAGTTGATGCGTTATTATTTTTCTTAATGTAAACATTTAATAGATTAGATCATTAAAAATTTAAGGGGGTGTTTGGTGTATAAGTTGAGTTTGAGTTGAGTTGAGATTTTTAAGTTTGAATAGTAATTTTTGTTGACTTTTTCAGAAAAGATAAAAAACTTTTTCAGAAAAGACAAAAACATGATGAAAAAAGTATAATTTAATTTGAGTTGAGATGGAGAACCAAACTCCCCCTAAATTAAATGGTTAAAAAGTAGTTCTACGACGAGTCAGAGAAGACGTGCCATAAAAACTCCTGAAAAGATAATACAAAGTTCAAGATAGAGCATGGTAACACTACAAAAGGACCACAATACCATGTCAGGAATCTATAAAAATCTTATCTGGAGTGAAACACCACAAGACTTTGGTGTTGAGGATAAAAATCTTTCCCCAAGAGTCTCATTGCAATTAATTTATACAATTATTAGGAGATTGCTTGTGGGAAAGAGTGAAAATTACGTTAGATTAAAGAATCTATTAAGTTGATATATCATAATGAAACTATACTACATTTAAAAAAAAACATATAATATTTATCAGAATTTGATAAAAAGTTGATTATTCAAAATGGTACACTATTGTTATAGTACTTTCCAAACAATTAATTTAATACTATGATGTTGAAAATAGGCTTCATTAACTTATTCATAGTTCACATAATATTTGACACAAATGCTAGGAAAAGTTATGGTACTCCATAGGTGCACCACAATACTCATGCACTTGGCCAATTCTAAAACAGCCAGGATTTTAGTTTAAAAAATTCTAAAACTAGATTTGTTCAAAATGAAAAATACAAATATTATTTAATTAGGAATATTGGACTTTAATAATTGGCAGCTAGCTAGGTAAACCTGCAGAGAAACCATGAGTAGATCTCCCAAGTCGCTTTTCTAAATTCCATGCTAATCAAGCTATCGGTATCTAAGAAATGTAAAAGTTTTGTCTTGATATAGGTGGGCAATTAAGTCTTGGGTCTTTGAAAACGACCCATAAGGCGTAAATCAAGGAATAATATTTTTCATGCAGATCATTTACATAGACCAAAGGACCTACATCTTGATTCCTCCTATCATACCTTGAAGAATACACATATATGTGTAGATAGTAGTTGACGAGAACAAATTTCACGCGTATAGAATAGACAAAAAAAAATTATGACGATGATTGAATCATCACATGATGATAACAGGACTATCACATGACATCTTTAGAATAAATGACGAAAATATTGTTCGTAATACATTCATCATTTTAAATACATAGATAATAGATATAAAACTTGTCTAATATAATCGTTCCATCCTCTACATATCCTAAAATAAAAGTATAAAACTATATTTATTTAATGTGTTGATGCTAGAAGGTTGTAACAATAACAACATTTAAATTATTCGGTTTAGCATCCATCTAACATTAACATTGCGTTAAAAGGTTATAAATATATAGTCTGAAAAAGTTTTTTCGTGCTACACCTCTCTCTATATTACGTTGAATATAAATTATAATACATTCTTTTTTTTTAAATTTGTTATGTTAAAACTTAAAAAGTATGGTCAGCAGGAGGATTAAAATAAAAGTGTGTGTATATATATACGCATATTATATATTTTAACAAAAAGTTTGCCAAAATTAGGATTTTGTGGGGGATAAGAAAGCCATGTGGAAGGATTATGTCATGTAAGCAAAGACTTAGGGGTATGTTTGGTTGGAGGGAGGGAGGGCGAGGGGTGGGGGGAGAGCACCAACCCATTGTTTGGTTAGTAAGGAAAAAAGGAGGAAGAGAAGAGGTGGAGAGAGTCTCTCCTTCCGGGTCCACCACATTGCATCATTTCATCAATAGAAGGATGCGAGATCTCATTCCCATTTTATTTAAAAAGACCATTTTGACCACATAAAAAAAAACTATTAACAAATTTTTTTAAAAATAGACAATTTAGTAATTAGACAAATAATTATAATCAATCATTTTAACTCTCTCTTTCTCTTACCAAACTACATAAATGATTTATATAATCATCTCCATCCTTCATGTTCTCCATCCCTCCAATTTCTTATCAAAGTCAAAAAATATGACTTCCAGAAACAACACTTATGAATAAACTTAAATATTTGTATTAGAGTTTAAGTTATACATTATATACTCGATTTAACATTTTTATTGCTTATTAGAAAACTTTAAATTCATTTTGCTTTCAAAAGCTCTTTTTAAAATTGTGATACATAAATGCTTATTAAAAAGTCACAGCCTTAGTTTCTCTTTTTCTGTTGGTAAAAAATAAAAGCAAAAACTTTACTAAACGGGGCTCATAACCTTAGTAAAATTAGGGCGAAAATAAAGAGCATATTTCTTATTGTAATTGATATAGATTTCCTCCTCTCCCTCCATGACTAAAATTTGGATTCTTTAGAAATCCTTCACCTAATATGTTCTTCTCTCATTTTCTTTTCAACCAAACTTCCCCTAATCGCCTAGTCTGTATTCCTCATACTTCTTCGCTCATACCTGATAAGTTTTTAATGTACACTGGTTTTTCGGGTTTTAAAATATGATTAAGGTAGTGATTGCAAATTTGGCCTAATTGTAATCACTCGCTCACTTTAAACTTGAGGTATTACGTTTGAGTCCCAATCCAAACATGCATATGCATGTTCCCAATATGTATATGTGTGTCCTTATACATAATATATATACACACACACACACACACACACACATACAAGTACACATGTGTGTGTTAGGTAACGCTTGAGATAATTATCTCATTCACACAGAAAACAGTTGTTAAATGTTGGTGCACCAGAAAAGCTGTGTGATTCTTTTTCAAATTATATTTTGACCAAAATTTTTCAGTGAAGAACTTGTCAACAATTCATCCATAAAGGGCAAGAACAGTGAATTTAGTTCAACAAAAAGAAAATTGTGAGGATAAGATTTTTCCCCATCAGAGTATTTTTAGCTCTCTCTCTTTCTGTCTTTTCAACAGGATAAAAGTGTCCTTGAAATGTAATGGAAGATGAGCAAATGGTGACTCCAAGAAATGAAAAAAGCTAAGAAACATAAAAGATGAACATGATTAACTCTTTTTTTTGGTTAAAAAAAAAAACGAACATGATTAACTTGCTTATTCACAAATCACAACAAATTTGGAGGACCCTCAAATTGGATTTTATAGGCTGGTCTTTTTTCTTTTCTTTTCTTTTCTTTTTTCCCCATATTTCTTTTGGGATAGGCTTATTTAATGGTGGAGCCACCAAAATATGCACCGAGGAACATGGATCACACTTGTAATCTTCCCCCAAAAAAAAAAAGAAGGAAAAGAAAAAAACTACAAGATCTTGCAGTCTGCTGCTTCACCAACCATGATGCATTTCATTCGTCAGCTCATTTGACTTCTAGTTAGGGCTCTACAAAGAACTCATATGAGTTTTTTGTGAGAGTCAAATTTTATGGTTTTTATGATTTTGACTGAAAATTGGAAGTCCTTCCGAGACAACCTAAGAAGAGTAGCAGTTTTCAGGAAATTTATTTTATTCGGAAGAATTTTTTCTAAAAGCCACATTTTTAGTTTTGACTGAAAGTTCTTTAAAAAAAATAGAAGTTTAAAAATTCATTTGAGAGACCATCTAAATACTTTCCACAATAATGATTTCTGAGTGTTACTCGTAGATGAGAGGCTCTTTAATTCCATTCACAAGAGTCAGAGAAAAAGGTTAGAAAAAGAATGGCCACACTGGATCCTTTCCCCCATGGAAACCGACAAAAGACTATATGTATATGTAGGAGGAGAACAGAACTGTCTAAAAGAAAATGGGATCTTCAATTACTCCCAAAACCAGAGAGAATGGCTTCTAATACACTCCTAAATCATTGTTTCCACTCTAAAGACGAAATAATGGATCAGTAATTATCCTATAACATTATTAAAGAACAATAAAGAATTCAATTGAAAATTCAAACACCCTTTGAATAATAGAAAAGAAAAAGTTATTCAAGAAGTTGGTCTTACATCTCATCATATGAAAAAGTTTTTCTATACACTGGCCCTTCTACGGCTCTACCATTCAGAACCCACCCAACTTATAACTTTTTCATTATTATTTTTCGGAATTTATACCGTAAATCCTCATTATTGGCACTACCGGTAGAAACATTAGTTTTAGTTGTTACAAATTAAAATTTGCTACAGTCTGATCTATAACTGGAGTAGTTTTGTGTCAGGTGTTACAAAATTTTACGGTACTTGCTCGTAAAAGTCAAAAAAAAGTTCCTTGACGGTGGTGCATAATAAGAGATCCTGTAGCAGAAGACATATAAACCACCTACTTGAAACATACTAAAGTTTTAATCATGCCTTTTTTTTTTTTTTTTTCCTTTTCTTTTACCAGAATTGCATATTCTTTCAAAGGGAGGAAAAAGTTGAGTTGAAAGCAAACTGGACCTGATACAATACCGTTAATCAAGATAAAGTTTCATAACCTCAAAAACTTGGCTTATAATTTATAATACAACTGACAGTCTCTTGCATAAGGTGGATGGACCGTTCCCAATGTCTAACAAAAATGATTTACAAAGGAGATACAGCAGAACGAAAATTGAGAACTCAAAAATATCTCCCTCTTAATCTCATAGCAAGTTTATCACCGCATGAGGCGGTACTTCGAACGCATGTTATCTAGTTTCTCTGCGTGCTCAATTCGAATAGCCTCGTTACAAAATACTTCATTCCATATCTTAACAAGATCTGCTCATGTGGCAATTAAGTCAGTAAGATGATCGTGTCCACGCTCTAAATAATAAGAAACAAATGGGCAATTTAATCCTAGAAACCAGAAGATAGTTTGTTTTGGAGGTGGGGGACCAGGAGATAGTTTCAGATCGCCATTTTAGTATTAAAAGGGTAAAGTTTTCAATAATGCCAGAGACATCTTTAAGAGATCCGGCTTTTTAGAAACATTTAAAGTGTGTTATGACGCACCAGCACATGGATAGAGAATATCTAGCATGCCAAGACTCTAAGGACGTAAATGCAAGAAATGGTACCTGCTCTGTCTGTGGAAGTGATACACATGACAAGCATGTCAAACCTCGGGACCTTGGTCAAGTTCTCCAAAAAACTTACAGCAAGATCCATTTCCTCACTGTCAACCCGTAGGGAAATTATGAGTACTTTATCGAGCTTAAAGAGAACCAAGCATTCTAGGGATAAGTTTCATTTACCTGAAAAAAGATGCAATACACTTGACAATGTCAACTAGAATTGGAACGGTCAAAGAATTCTTGAATATCTGAGGTAAAGCTCCTGGAGATACAGCCTAAAGAAAGACCACAGTAAATATTTTACATGTAAGTGGAATGAAGAAAAACGTGGACATTTGATGATCTAAAGGTATTTAGAAATTGGTGAACAAGTGATATTGGCAGTATATCTTTAAAATGACCTTCAATTAAAAGTCAAAAACTAAAATCACGATCACTCTAATGCAGACCTTCAATAGACTAGCCTGCAAAGCACGATCACCAGAAAGACCTCGCCAAGAAACCTCAAACTGATAAGCTGAAGTTGGTGGTGTGATGTCCTTTGCAGTCCCATTCATAGCTAGGGAAGCAGCTCGAGATGCGAGCTCTTGCACTGATGCCTTGGGCTCTTGCTTTTTAGCTACTTGATTTGTCTGCCAAGAAGTATGAGTATCGTGAGAGAGATTTAACATGAGTAGATGGTGTGTCAATAAATATCTTAGGACATAACACAAATTATGATTGCAAGCATAGTCTAACAATAATCTACACCTGACTTCACCACAAGGTGTAGAGTTCACCACCCACACACACACTTGTGATAGGTTACTGTTATAATAGTATCACAAACTAAGAAGTATTAAGCAGACATATTAGGAGATAAACAAATATCGATCGGAGGAAAAATAAAATTGTTGATACCTTGGTGTAATCTTGAGCAACGGCTTCTTGTATCTTTTGAGTAGCACTTTCAACAGGCTGGAATCCCTGACTTTTTACTTCGGTATCTTTCTTTTCAACTTTCTGCATTTTTTGTACGGTATTTTCCAGTGCCACAGAAACCTTTTTAAGAGTTACCTGAAAAAGATGACATTATTTCAATTTTTTTCCCCCTTTTTTTTTTCTTTACCCCATTGTTTTCTAATAAACCTCCAAAAAGATATAAATACAGAATCAAAAACAAAAAACCATAGAAAAGCATAGCAATTTCAATTGATACCATATACTGTCAATATAGTCATCAGTAAACAGTACATACAATTTCGAGATCTATAAAACCCACATTGAAGACTGACAAAACATGCTCCTATGAGATCAATCCTTTGAAAACGACACAATAGCTAAATATTAAACTCCAATCTTTAAGAAACTTATAGGAGAACAACAGAAGAAACGTCTAAAAACGAAGATATGCTTACTTTCTCATACAAAGATTTGGCCTCAGAATACTGTTTCTTGATTTCTTGGTTGTTAGGCTCCAACCGCAAGGCAAACTCAGCATCTGCAGTTAGCTATATTCATTACATCATAGAGATCAAGATCACAGTGACATACAAGTTTTCTAATACTATAAGTCAATATCAGGAACCAAACCCAGTTTGGCTGCCGCTTACCCTCAATGCATTCTTTACGTTTTCCAAGTTCTTTTCTAGCTGTTGCTCGCCTTGAATATGCTTTAATGTAACGATCATCCATGTTCAATGCCTCTGTACAGTCATCCTCTGCCTCTTGGAATCTAAGGAACAAAATTGACACGCAAAATCATATTATGTACGGATGGAACTTAGGAAACATTTTTATAAATTGCCTTTTAAGGCTCACTCTCACAGGCATACCCACAATGTCGACATTTCTTTTTCTTTTCCTTTTTTTGGTTAACAAGTAAACAAACTAACCACAGCATCACACTAACATCATTTTGGAAGCAAAAAGTTTGTCATGCATTCATAAACTCCATACACCTACTACTCAATACAATTACGCATGTAAAATTTGATGGCAAACCAGAGTGTTTTGAACGGAACTTGCCTTTTTAGTTTAAGATATGCCATTGCCCTATTTGCGTAAGCTACTGCAGTCGGTGACAAGGCAATGCTTCTTGAATAACAGTCAATAGCTTCCTTAAACTTCTTCTGCTTAAAGTACTCATTACCCTGAAAGTCAAGACACCGACAGAGAACTTAACATCTAAGTCGACCAACAAATGAAATCTGAGATATTCTTCAATAACAATGGAAAATCCCCAACCAGTTCCTTCTCTGAAGCTGCATCCTCATAACCGTCGTCAGAAATCGAACTACTTGACATTTTATTGATTTCATCATATTTTCTTGAGTAGTCATATGGCATCGAGCTACTTGAATAATCAACCGTAGAAGATATTCCTGCTGGTTTCCTGCCTTTTCCAGCTGCTCCAATCTTATGGGAAGACGAAATCTTTACAAAGCAACAGTCAAGATCATGCAAATTATAATCTTATTTTATATACTGGTTAATTTAATACACACACACACACACACACACACGTAAACAGACCAACTACTTATTAAGCATGACTTATCCTTACACCCTTAAAATTTTAACGCTAAATATTCCGTTTGGAACCCCATTCTTAAAAGTAAAAAAAAAAAAAAAAAAACCCAACTTTCACCATTTTATGCCCATTGTCAAAAGCTTGAAGAACTCACAACCTATGAAAAGAACAGAAAAAAGAGCCAAAATACCAGAAAATACATGGATTTCCTAAACCAGGTAAAACGACAACAATCGAGGTTCTAAAATACCTGTAAAATTAAATAGTGGGTGTTTAACAGGAATTACCGAGATTTCTTTGTCGGAAGCTTGAGCTTTGAGTTTCTTGTCCTTGTCCTTATCCTTGAGGGAAAGTTCCCAATCCTGCAAATCATTCAAAAACCCCTGGAAATCCTGGGAGAACCCGAACGACCAAAAAGGTATCCAATGAAAAATCAATAACCTAATCCCACTCATAACATTAGCAACAAAAAGGAGGGGGGAAAAAAGTTTTCTTTACTTGTTTATGATCAATTTCACAAGAAAAAAAAAATAGTAGCTCCAATTCCATGTCGCTGATAATCCTACATTACTAATTGTAAAAATCTGAATTATTTACGATCGTTTCAGTGTTTCCATTGTCGGTTTCCTTTTCCTCGTTAAATTTTTTTTGGTTCTTAGAAACTTTCTCAGACGCCAAACAAGTGAAGAAGAAGAAGGAAAAGAAAAGGATAGTAAGAGTGATACCATAGCTTCGTCGCGACCGTGCTTGGTTGGAGCCCTAGCCATGGTGATCGTATGAGCTCGAGTTGGACTGAGATTGGATTGTTCCAGAAGGAGGGAGAAAATACTAGCTGAAATACGAACCCAGAAGAGAACAAGAGAAAAAGAGAAAATGCGCGAAATATTTTGTCGTTTTAGAAATTCTGCTCGTACAAACGACAACAAAAAATAATTTTTTTTGTCGTCTCTGTTGCAAACGACATTCTATTTTAGCTGATAAACGACATGTCAGCAATTCTCAAATCGAAAAACAAACGCAAGCCATTTTGTTTGTACAACAAATGTTGTCGTTTTTTGTCATGTGTCGTTTAAACGAGTAGCGTTGTCCATGTCTAACGTGAGATCATCTCTCATGTATTGTCATATTTATTTCTTAAAAAAAATATTAAAAAAATAACATTATAATATTTCGTGCTTAAATATCTAATGCTATATCCATTTATTTAATTATCATCATTATATTTAAAACTTATATAAGTGATTTTTTTACAAAATAAGTGAATTTTTAATATTTAAATAAATCGAAATTAAAAATATTGTTATAATTATATAAAAAAAAATTAACACAACAATCAGTACAAATCAAATGTTAAATTTGACAATGATTGTACAAATAAATTTACTTTTAAGTTTAATATATAATTAATTGTACCTCAAAAATAACACTTCATTGAAATGCACCTTTTTCACCTAAATGTAAATATTTAACATTGCGATAATAATTTAGCACTGCATTAGATGAAGATGCTCTAAGTTTGGTCGTCGTTTATACATTTTCTTAAATCTCCAAAAACGATCTTTGATTAATCATCATCTTGTGCACATACCAACACGTACACTGATGCAACATAGTATATATATATATATATATATATATTTTGGTGAGTACATATGTTTTTTACACGGTTTACTCATTATCATACATCATTAACTCAAACCTTTGGATATCTATATATCAAATGCCAATTTACACTCCTTATAGTCCAATACGGAAGCAGATTTACTAATCATTCTATTCACAAATCCTCTTATTTTTACTAATATTAAGATTAAGAATACCAAACACAACTGAAAAAATAGGCAGGCCGACAAAATTTAACAGGCAGTTAGAGGCCTCGTCTTTTCATGGATCGCCTTGTAACACTGGAGACTGCAAAGGGGAAGCTTCGACTCCGAATCACGGTACTTGTAAGGGTTTGTACAAGATGGACCGGCGCATTTCTCACGAGGAGGCGGGTACCTGAATTCAAAGACAAGCAAAAATTAAGTAAAATAAGGTAAAGATTTTCAAATGAAAAGCATCAAAATCCAAATTCACCTATAACTGAAATAACAGAGTTTAAATTTTAGGGGCTAAAATTTTTTCAGAGATTAAATGCGAATATAAATTCATGAAAGTTAAATCACTAAAATGATGTACAAGTTTGCAAGTGATATATACATACCTGCGAGGCTTCGAGTCGAATATAGTTGGCAAGCCCATTTCATTGGGAAAAGTTACTATGGTTCCGGAAGGACCCATCACCCATCTAACAGTATCGGATGCGAGGATCATGGCATTTGCGGCCTTCTCCTGCAGAGATTGATAAACATAAACCGCTACTAAAAAGAGTGTCCTATCCATCACATGACAAAGAAACCATGAAGGGTTTCCTTTTATGCTGCCATTACCTGTGCGAGATCTTCTTTACGTTTCTTAATCTTGTCTTCTCGTTTCTTCCTACTCGAATCTTGACCCAGGATCTTTCTGATTGCTTCTTCCTAATGTCCGAGAAAAGAAAACAAACACACAGGAAAATTAGATAGAATTCCTTGGTAAGACCAAAAACATAAAATACATGGTAAATAGAAGGAAGCCAAACCTCAGATTCCCTTGCAGCCTTCTCTACTTGCATTCTGCGTCTCTGAGCAGCCTCGGCTTTCTTCAGTTGCTGCTCCACTTCAGAGAGTTTTTCCTTTTGCTCTGTCAAGAAAACAACCGATACCGATGTCATGGAGGTTCAACATGTACTCAATAAGGTGATTTCGGATGTAAATAACACAAAAGAATGAAAGAAAGGATCACGCACTTCTTGGTGGAGCAGGAGGCAACCCATTGGGGAACTCTATAAGATTTGCACCCAAGCTGGATGAGACATCTTTGCCGGTTTGCAGGGCTCGTTGACGAGTTGTCACCATCATTTCCTTCTTGTGATCTACTATTGAATCAACAAACTCCTTCCTTTGTTTTTTCTTCTTGCCACTAGGCTGTTCATCAGAAATCAAGTCTTCGTCTTCCATATAATCAGTATCATCTAACACTCTTCCTGCTCTGGACCTCTTAGTTTGCTTCCTTGATCTTGACGAGCCATAGTCTTCCACATCTAGATCATGTTGATCTTCCGAGTTCCTCTTTGACACCTTTGAAATCTTTCTTTGCCTCTTGTTTTCTCTTTCCTTGTCATTTTTGTATTCTGCATTGTAATCACTGGCAATCCTAGAAGTTTTTATTTTTTCAAGATACAGAATCTCCAGGTTGTCATCATCTTCATCATCAAGTGCATCGTCTATCAAGCGTCTCCTCGAGACCCTTTTGCTCTTACGAATAGGTTCATCCTTCTCCATTTCCTCCAAATGTACATGTTCATCAGGCCCCAAAGAATTTGCCTTCCCAACATTGAAGAACCTTTTAGAATCTTTCGATTCACTCCCTTGCATGTTGGTCCTCTTGTCAGAAGTAAAGGAGCGATTTTCTTCCGGATCCTGCACCAAATGTGTAGTCACATATCTCGATCAAATATATCACACAACATAGAAGTTCACGTAATATAACTCACTTAATAGTGTTTGTCCGTTCAGTAAACAGAAACAAAAAACAGCCAACCAGAGGTTGCAAGAAAAATATTAATTGGTGATCCAAACAGGGACAAAGAAAAATGATTTCCAAGACATTGCTAACAGGATAAAGAACTCTAGTAATTAGAAAAAACTTATGTGCAGCCCTCATAGCATTCAGGGGATGTTTATCTCCTTATAACCAATACCTGCTTCCGTTGAAACTATAAACAGAACTCCTTGTGAAAATACGTGCCAAATAATTTAGATGGTATTTAAGAAATGGTCCTTGATACCTGCATTAACTTCTGCCGAGGACGAGGGGCATCTGAAACACGAGAAGATTTTGTAGTAGATGACCCAACAGCGGATGCACCATCAGATATAGATTTGGCACGAATTGTTCGTGTAACGCCACCAACTTTAAGCTTAACTTTTTTCACTTTATTCTCACTATCCAAATCATGAGAATGACTCACGTTGGCTGTACTCGTCCAATTTGCGGGTGCAAGGACACCTTTGCTGCTCCGTTTAGAATCAACCCCATTGTGCTTCTGCTCATTACTGCCTCGAAAAGAGACATTGTTAGAAGCTTCATCGGAATCTACAAATCCTCCATCTTCATTTTTCATCTCATTTTTGGCAGACACGGATTTCGCATTATTACTAAACGAGGCCCTTGAGCTGTGCAGGTTCACATTCATTTCTTTCTTTCGAGCAATAGAACCATAACCGACATCTTCCTCGCTAGACCCTTTGCTTACATCTGACAAGGATGAGGCATCACGGTAATCCATAGGGGCCGGCAATTCATTCCGAGGACGACGTGATGTATTACTCCTTTTCTTTTTCACAGCACTGCTTCCATCACTGACCCCCAAACCTCCAAATCCTTCCATAGAAGCCCCAAAAGACTTGATGAGCAATTATCCTAGTGCCTTCTAGGATTCCAAAGAAAGAGAGATGACAAAAAATTAAAAATTAAAAATTAAAAAAATAAAACAATAAACAACAATACACAAAAGCAAAAATTAATTTGGAAAGAAAAAACTTATGAAGGCATTAAAAGCTATGGAATTTGCTAAAAAAAAAAAAAGGTGCACATTGCAAGACAATTTTCCTTAATTTTCTCATTGTCAACAAAACAGTATGTTTAAACAGATCTCCTTTTTTCCATTATCAATTTCTGAAACCTGAGAAAGTAAAGATCTTGGTTTCTAAAACCCGAGAAAAAGAAGTTCCTATTCTTCTTCATCCTAAAGTTTGAAAGCAATAACAGCAGAAACTATTTTCCTCAAAGTTCAATCCTTTACGGGAAATTTAAAAAAATAATAATAATAAATCCAATCTTGAATTACAAAACCCAGATTGAGAAACCCAGAATTTAACAACAACAAAGCAAATTTTCTAATTTTTTTTCCTAGTGCACGAAATTCAGAAGGAATTAAAATGTTATCGAAATTGCCCACCAAAATTCCAGAATCGCCCAACACAAAGCAGCCAGAATTCAAGTAAAAAAAAAAAAAAAAGCGGTTGAAAACGAAATTAAAAAGAAATTAAGAAGAAGAAGAATGAGGAGGAGGTTACCTTGAAACCCTAGGCAAAAAGCAGTGTCAATGAGAAGAATTAGGAATTTTTGGTAATCGGGGTGGCCAAGGCTTAGGGTTTAGAAATAGACGAGAAAATAGGAAAAAGAATGATCGCACGTCTCTGGCTCTCTCGGCTCGCGCCATAAGCCTTCTGTTTGGTTGTTTCTTTTTCCTTTTCTTTTATTTCTTTTTTTTAATTTATCCATTAGTCCTTGAATTATATCGATTTTGTTTCTTATGTACTGAACTTTTAAATTTTGACAATTTTAGTCATGATGTTGAAATCAATTAGTGATATTTTTAAAGATCTAAGTTATATAACATAAAATTAAAATTAAAAAAAGCACTAAATTTAAAATGTCTCATTATTCCGATTAAGAATCCTTGAAAACTATAACATTTTCTCCTTATAACATTAATGTTATAAGTTATTTAAACTTTATATTTTTATGGGATAATAATAAGATAATTTTTACTAAATTTCAAAAATCATTTGACAATTTTAATACAGGGACTAAAGCTATTTAAAAAAACGAAAACCGTATAATAATTTATCGAAATTAAAATTCAAAAATCAAAATGAGAAAATATTCATAATTTAAGAAATAAATGGATAAAATTTTGATACATTATTTTAGTCTTATTTTTTTTAAATTTTCTCCTCTCACGAAAATTTTAATTTATTACTCAAATTACATGCATTTTAGGTCATTCGTGTAATATATTACTAAATTCCCATTTGACACCCTATTTTAAACATATTTTAAAAAAAAAATTCTTGCGTGGTTCTATTACAGAGAAATTGAATTTACTATTTAAAATTATGGGATTGAATCTAAAATCTAAAATCTAAATTAGAGAATTTATACTATTATGAATTGCTTTTTAAGTCTATAAGTGTCTACGATTATTTAAAAATTAATATAACAGTTAAAATAATAGTACTTACGAATAATGCAAAACAGAGAACATACCATGCTTTCATTTTTTTTTTAGATTTAATTAATCCGGTTGTGTTCGATACTTCTACTAATGTTTTTTTTGCGAATTGATATGTTTTCCTTAAATTTTTATTTTTATTAAATTATTTGTGAATACGTAGAATGTTTTTTTTTTTTTTTTTTTTGGACTAGTAAAATGAATCGATAAAATGTTACAGTGCTCCTGTATCAACTACAATTGTGAAAAATTAAACGAAAATACTCAAGTGTATATGTGTCACGTGAGTTCATTTAAAGAACAAACATCAGAGTACACCACATAACGTACACAAGATATTTCCATGACAGTTTATGACACTCTGTAATATATTTAGCTAAATTCAAGAAATATGTTTGAAAAACAAATAGTTTTAGAAAAGTTTTTTAAAGGAAGAAAAACACCAAACTAGTTCCTCTTTTGCATCCATAAAATGCACTAAAAAATGTTTGTCAACAAATCAGATAGACTATCTTGTCGTTTATGAGTGGCATAATCTTTGCTATAGGAGTTCTATTTAGAAAAATTAATGAAAATATCGATGTCGAGAGAGTTATCGATGTTTTGATTTACTGATAAGATTAATAGAAATGTTGATATTGGCAACATCGTAAACATCTCCATCCACGTGTAAAGGAACCAAAAACTTTTAGGAGAGAATCATCAATAATTTTATTACCGAGGCTCCTTAAGAAGAAGCACTTTTGAAAGCTCAAAACTTACAAAAACCATCCCCACTATTCCCTTCCCTTATTCCCTTACTATGGCATAGGCATACCAAACATTAAATAAATAAATAAAAGGTTTTGCGTGTGAAAATTGGCGAGAAAGACTTGATAAAGGTCAACACTTGGGAAGATCAGACGGTGGTGGAGGCAGCTTCTGATTAGGGAGATCCCCATCAAGGACAATCCAAGCCATCCTCAATCCCCAACTCAGATGGACATCAAAGTGGCAGTGCATAAACCAAACCCCTGTTTCATACACAAAATATTGGACAGGGAAAACCATTTTCAGTATATACTATACTACATGGGCAAAGAATGAAAAAGATACACATATATGTACAACTTTTAAGAAAACAAAATGACCCACCTTTTGCTTATCTTTAAATTGAAGAACAAATCCCACTTTTTTTTTTTTTCCTTAATTTCTCAGAATGAATCAACTCCAATCTGTTCCTTTAGATCACTCAGTATTGTGAACATGAAAATATCATAAGCATTAATCTAATCCCAACTTACGTTTTAATAATTTATCGTATTTTTACTGATATACGTGATCTTTTATTATTAATTGATTTGATGGTCTCTTAAACACCTACTGATTAAAAAAAATGAGAATTCAAATATATTAGGACTAAAATTGTGCAAATGCAAAACGTGGAAAAGAATATAGCAGAACTATATAATGTAACCGTAAAAGGTGCAAATGCAAAAGGATAGCTTAACATGGAATTACTGACCAGGGTTATCAGCAAAGAAACGAACAGCCACCCATCCACCAGAAGGAACAGCAACGGTGTTCCTTTCGACAGGGTCGACAAGATTGAACTTTGCAGGGTCATTTTCTGGGTCAAAGTTTCCAAAACCTTGGCCAACAACAAAGACATTGTAGCCATGGAGATGGAGAGGGTGGCTCTCAGCACCAAGTATGCTAGTGTCCTGCATCACCACTTCCACACTTGTGTTGAACGGCAGCACCACAACTCTCGTCCCGTTGCTCACATTCGTGTCGTTAGGCGGCATCCCGGTGTAATTGAAAGGGACCAGAGGAGTGCTGGGAAAATCAGTCGTGTAAACCCCATTGGACTTGTCAAAGAAGTAGGATTGGAGAAGCGCTGTGGTGGGGAGTGAGAAGGAAATGTTGTTGACTGATGCCGAGAATTTGGTGCCATTGGGGCCTTGGCAGGTTTGGTTTTCGGGGCACGGGTTGCTTCCTAGGCCAACGGTGAAGAAGAAGCGCTTCTGGACGGTTTGTGGGACGTTTGATGGGAATTTTTCGCTGGCCAGGCTGCGGAATCTCTGGCTGAAGTTTGCAGCGCTGGCGGTGTCGTTGATGGCGGGGAGAGTTGGTTTTAGGACCCGAAGGCCTTTTTTCGATGGTTGTGTGTATTCTAGAATGCCTGCAGTGGTCGAATTGTCGATGTTGCCTTGGCCTGTGAAATACGGCCTGGCTGACATTAAGAAAGTGGCATTCGGAGAGCGGCTTTTCGTTTTTAGGAGAACATTTGTGGTCTGTCCTGGGCCAAGGAGGACGATATTTGTCCCGAAAGGCTTAACATAAACAGCATCAGCTTCAACTACAGTGAGGCTGTGATTCGCTATGCTGAAAAAGAGATCATCGTTCAGCACGGCATTGATCAGACGGAGCAGGTAAGTTTTCCCTGGCTTCACTTTCAGCTTGAATGTATCTGTCAAAAACCAGAACAAGAAGTAATGAGATGTACTAAATACTCTACTCCATTTGGTCCCAAACATTCAAAACGTCGTATATTCCTCTTTTTAAAGGATCCGTCAAAGGTTGGATGAAAAGTGACATGTGACAGTCATGTAACACTTTAAAGTAATGTCACATTGCTCGTTGTGACAGACCGTTTTTCATCTGTGTTTTACATGACTAAGAGCTTTGAATGTCAGAGATAAAATTAAAATTCGCTCTCAAGTTTGGCTACCGGAGATGAAATTTAACCTTTAGTAGAGCAATTGTATAGTAGTCCGGGAAGACCATTTATGACGTATGCATTAGAGACATTAGGACCAGCACCAGTCTGAAGAGCCTGAGAGATAACTGCTTCTGTATCAGCATTCCACCACTCACCTATAGTTTATGAAAATTTTCAATATTTAGGTCAAAAATCATGTAAATGCTGTAAAAATGCACTGTGAATTTGGTAACTGTTTGTTGGTAAATTTCAATAGTACCAAACAGGATGGGGATTTCTTTATGTGGTTTGGGAAATGGGTAAAAGTCTCCTAGCTTAGGGAGGATAATCATGGGACCATAGAGAGTAGCTCTTAGCCATGAAAAGTGGGCATGCCACCATAGAGTCCCTCTTTGTCCAACTATTGTGAAATTGTACACGTAACTCTGCCCGGTTTTGATAGGGCATTGCGTTATATACGCCGGTCCATCTGCCCACCCGCTTTGAAGTTGTCGAATCCCGTGCCTGTTTTCAATGACAGTGTCATAAATATTTTTCAGTGAGGACATTAATAATGAAAATCGTGAATATTTTTAATTATAAAGTGGGATCACAATTATAATTTTTTTTTAATAAAATGAACGCATAACTAAAACTTTTAAGAAATGTTCGGACTAAGATCGAAATTCTAAAATTTGAGGTGAGGGCATGTGCGACACGTTCCCTACTCACCACACAAGGGCTTTGTCACTGTGTTTTTATCAAACAACATTCACCAACCACTTGTAACTTGGTGAAAACAGAATGTGAATAGACTAATCAGAGTTTTGAGAATTTACAACACTGTAGAGCCTTTTTTTTTACCCCCCCCACGGTAGAAAAGAAACTAGTAAAATGAAAGTTAAAGTGAACCAAAAAAAAAAAATTTCATACCAATGAATAGTAACATTGTTATTGACATGGTTGAAAACTTCAACCACCACTCTATCTCCTTCTCTGGCGATTAGCGGAGGGCCAGGGAACTTCCCATTAACGGTCGCAACGCTCTTTGTGTGGCACAACCTCGTGACGTTTTGCAACCGTACCTGCGATATCGAAACGACAACCATCTCTATTAGCAAGAGAAAAATGGTCTAAAATTTTGATAAAATCGCCTTAAACTTGTAGTGTGTCACATACATCAAACTTGTGGTGCCTTGTGACAGCCCCAGCCTCATGAAAGAACCAAAAATAACTCATGCAAAACAGCAGAAAAGCTGCAAAAAATAATGGTTTTGGCATAGGAGAAACTACCATATTTGTGTTTTACTCGTTCTTTTTTTTTCCCCCCTACATATGTGTTAGAATTATGAGTTGGGCAATTGATAAATTTTTGCTACTTTCATAGTGGAGTGATTCAGATAGAGTGTGAGTATTGCTTATATATGCATGTTAAACTGTGTTTTATTTTTTATTATTATTATTTTTTTTTTTGGTTGATTTCAGATTAAGCAGCAGGTGGTCCAGCTAAACCAATTTGAGTGTTGTAAAAGTCAATTTTAATTTTTTTAATCTCCTCTCTGTTATTATTTTTTTCCCACCATTCTTTTCTGGGTCCTCCTTGTTCTCGCCCTTTTTTTTTTTTTGGGGTCCAAATCAAGTTCAAAATTTTTTTTTTCTCTTGCCAAATTTGCAAGCAAAAATAAACAAATAAATGTAAATTAAAATGAAAAATCTCAGTGATTATCTTCAATGTTAATTTGCAAATTGTAATTACTCTAGTATTTTTCAATACAAAATATTCAATTGGAGACGGAATTTTGGAGGTTGGTTTGCAAATGCGTGTGTTGGCAGATGTGTGAATTATAAATGAACTGTGATATATAAAAAAATATTAAATTTTGAAATGTGTCAGGATAAAAATCTACAGTACGAATTTTGTTTTGTTCATCTCATTTTTTTTATACGATTTGAAAAAAAAAATCTTATTTTGACTTAAAACAATAAAATTACGAACCATTTAAAGTTTATGGTTTTGTAAAACTGGGAAGAGAGAGAAAATAATATGTATATTTGATAGTTTTGGAGTTGAGTAGTGAAAACTCTATCTGGAATTGTCGTACCAAACTGGCTATTTGTCTAAACTAGACAAAAGCTTTTAAGCATAATGATCAACCAATTAATGCTTTTTTTGTCTATGTTAATGTTATTGATAACCATTCTCATGGGACAATATATATATGTATATATATATATATATATATATTTAATTTGTGTGATTGTGTTTTTATAAATGGGTTGGTGAAGATGGCTTCAAGGCCATGGAAGAGGACATCTAAACTACCAATCTTCTAGCAAGAAAAAAGTACAGATTGAGTAGGTCCATTTGTGACTTCTAACTGTATTGGTGCATAGTTTATACTAAATAGTCACTAGACCTTTAACCACAAAATACGAAAACTTAAAAAATACATATATATATATATATATATACCAACCCCTTACCTTCCCCCAATTCCCTCATCTCACATTACACATAGGACAAGACAAAACCAAAGTAAAAAAAAAAAAAAGAAAAGAAAAGAAAAGAAGTCATATGTATATCTGTATGTTTTAAACCTGCGTATATATAATAACAAATAACATGTCATTTATTTAAACTAATGTTAGAAGGGCTGTAACACCAAAAATTTTACTTATTTCATACCTATATATTTTTCAATTCAGTATTGATATTGGAAAAGGGTAACGCCAAAAGAATTTAGTTATTCAAAACTATTTTAACAATATTTTAATGTTATGTTTAGAACTATGGTCCTTTCTCGATGACTGTAGACAAGCCTTATATATGGCTATTATAGTTTTGCTTAAACAGCAAATATTGGTACGTCTATTTATGTGTCAATTTTATTGTCAATACTTAAAAATCTATAGAGAGAGATATTTTAAACTTTGTTACTTGTTATTATTGTCGTTATAATAATAATAATATTAATAATTATTTTTTATATTTAGGATGAGGATTTAATCTCAAAACTTTTATATGAAAATGATTAGTAATTTTACGAATTGGTTATACCTACGGTTAAACTAATAGCATTATTCATTATCAGAGAAAGGAAGTAGAAGACTAAAAATGAGAAAATTTTGAGCTAAACAAAAGAAAATGAAAAATGTGACGATCGCATGAGAAATTAATGCATCAGTTTCTTTTTTTTTTTTTTTTTTTTTTTTTTTTTTTGGGATAAGAAAGGAAAGTGCATCAACTGTTTGAAAGTGGAACAAAACGTACCCACGTAATGCATGCACACTTGTGGATTACGGTTTCTCAACTTGGACGATAGGAGATTTCATATTACCTTCAATATTGGGTGAAATAGTTATTGCCCTACCTCTAAACTAATATTTAGTGGGAGAAATCATTTCAAGTAATTGGAAATTTATGGTCCCGTTTGGTTGGTATTGTTTTGAAAACGTTTTGAAAACAAATCTCACGGTTTCTAACAAAGGTGACTTGAAAATTATTTTGAAATATCGTTTGAGTTTTGCACAAAGTCAGAAACTAGAAACGGAACTGAAAAAAATCATTTTTATTTATGATAAAGTCTACAAAATATGTTTTTTCCGACAATATTCCTAATAAAAATCTAAAGTTTAGAAATTAGAATCGTATTAGTAATGTATTTTTTCAAGTCGTACTATAGAAATCTCCTTGGAAACTTTTTGTGAGGATTGAAAAAAAAAAAAAAAAAAAACACACGCACAATGTAGTTGTTTTCAACTTCAAGCTTCAAGGTTCAACCAGACAACCACTTCAATAATTCATATTGGGATAAGACTCTGGCACTAGAAATTCAAAGTCACTTCTTGTTTCCCAATTACGTGTCCGTGCAATCTTCCTCTCCTTGTATTAATATATTAGTTGGATTTATGGTGGTATTGGATGGTACGACTGGATTTAAACTTTCCACACAATAAAACAAAATAAAGGATCAGACTGTGATCAAGCTATTTTTATATATTTTATTGATAGAGTTTATTCTTAAATCGTTTACATCTAATTGAACGGTTGAAATATTATTTGTGCATAAAAATTAAAATACACCTTACCACATAATAAGATAAACTAAAAAAATTAAAAATTAATATATAAAAAATAAATTTAAAAAAAAACTAAAACACACTCCGACGGCGACCTAGTCCCCCCGATGCTGACGAACCCCACCCCCCCTGACACCGACAAAGTCCCGTCCAGCATCTAGCTTCCCGTGGCAAGTTGTCCCCCAGATTCGATTCCTCTGCAACTCACCCCCCCTAGCGTTGACCTTCCCCGGGCAAGCCACCCCAAACATCTGGTCCCTTTGCAACTTAGCCCCCTGCCCAGTGACCTTCTCCGGTCCCTCTGAGTTGCCCCCAACAGGCGACCATCAAGCCCCCCCCCCCCACCCGATGACAAGCCCCTCCTCTTGAGGCCCATGACCCAACCCCCCCTCCCCGAACAACAAGCCCTCCCTCCCCCCTTCCCGAACTCAGTGACGGAAACCTCCCTCCCCCCCCCCTGCCCCAACTTTCCATTGGTGAAGGTGGATTTTTTTAAATTGTTTTTAAATTTTTTAATTTCTTAGTCAAATATTACTGTAAGGTAAAGTGCATAATAATTACCGTACACAAACAACGTCTCAACCGTTTGATTACATCTGAACGGTCTAAAAATGAACCCTACCGATAAAATATATAAAAAAGACTCTATTACAGATTCTCCCTGAAAATAAATCTTTTCTTCAAAATTCTTTACGAAATATAAGGTCACATCAAGATTCAAATTTGACATTTGACATGATGTTAATTGGGATATGAGATCGAATTTAACTTTCACTAAAGTTGTGATCTTTGAGAAGTAAATTACTAATTTAATGTTAAAACACACACGTTATTATAAAATATTCTCAATGTTTTTTCAAGTATAAAGTAATCTTATCAAAATAAAATAATATATAAATCTCTAGTGATCCAATAAAAATACTAATAGAATTTAATTAGTTTCAGAATCACTTTGTGATAAATTCTGTCCCCATTTCAATTTTTAAACCTATACTTTTTCAAAAAAATTTAGCTCTCGTTTGTTATAATCATTTGAAAACATTTAAATCATTTCATTTGAATTAGTCATTCAAATAGGTGCTTAAGAGCAAAACATTTGGAATGCTATTCAAATTGTGTCAAATGGTCCTTTTGATCATTTAAGACGGAAAATGAAATATTGCTCCCCCTTAAATTTGCTCATTTGAGTATACACGTAAGAGAAATATTTAGGTTCTCCTTAATCAAAACCCTTTTTTTTTTCTTTTCTATCTAATCTTCAAAATAAAAGAACTTTTTCATTTTAAATCCGATTTAAACGATTTTTTTTCTATGCGCTCAGCTTGTAAAGAGGAACAAAACATCATCCATTTATTCTATGAAATTTTTCAAGGGATATTAAGGTTTTGTAAGATTAACTAGAACTGTTTTCAATATCTATCCAAATACACGTTTAAATATTTTGTTTTTATTGCAAACATTCAAACATCACTCAAATAATAATTTAAATATTTTAATTCAAATATTTTCATCTAAAATGTTACTGTTCAAATAGCTCCGCCAATTAGATCTTGCCTTTATCTTGCTTTTATTTTTGTAGGAAAATTATAATTTCTCCTCCATTTAAGTTAGAAAACCTCACCCTCAAGTAGAAAAGGAAAAGTATAAAACAGATTCATTGATTTTTACATTAAAACGGCTAAACCTAAAGTTCTTCCCTGTAAAGTAACAAAAATTCTATCCTATAAACACGGATTAAAAAATCGCGATTTTTCACGAAATATCGCGTTTTTCACGCGTGCGGCAGCGATACCGGCGGAAAGGAAAATTTCGCCAAAATATCGCGAAAATATCGCAATTTATCGCGGTAATTTCGCTGTCGAACGAAAACAGTTAAAAACAACCAAAATTTTCGCGAAAAATCGCGATAAATCGCGATATTTTGACGATAATTTCGCCTGCTGCCGCCGCCGGTTTTCATATATGGTTATTTTAATAAATTATTTTATACATATATGGTTATTTTAATATGTATAAAAGCCATATTTAAGTTTTATGTATTTTTAAGTTAATTTTCTAACTTTTTTTAAATTTTTCCGAAATTTCCATCGATATTTCCGTAAAATGACAGTTGTGAAATTTCCGTCATTTGCGATATTTTAATCCTTGAATGAAACAAATCAAATGCGAAGTCGACACGTGTCGAGTTGTACAACGTTGGTGATGGGACCCACTGTAGTTCCGTAGGATGGGAGGCTTTGCCCTGCCTTCGCCTTCGCGGGAATCTGAGCGAGAGAGAGAGGAGTCAGCGAAGTCGATGACGTCAGTGGCAGAAGGTAAAGGACGAAACGACAGGAGAGAGAGAAAGAGGTCACGTCAAGCGAACGACAAGACGTGTGACGCGATGAAAGACCCCCGGGCTTTCCGATTAAACGGCAATCAATCAGTGTCGTTTGATAATGTGGCAGACATATCGGACGGTTGACAGCGACCGCCTTTTCTCCTCTTTCTCTCTCTCTCGCGCGCGATGCGCGGGGGTAGAGAAGAGAGAGAGAGGGAGATTTTTTGTCTCTGTCCAAATTACCCCCCTCGATTCTCTATTCCTTTTGCTTACTTCTGGGACCCACTAACCTCCAAACTTTGTTTTTTTACCCCCGCCTTTTTCCCCCTTATTCTAGCCAAATAAGGTAAAAAGAAAGGATAAAGATATGATATAACTTTTTTTTTTTTTTTAATATAATGTATCAATGGAGCTTATTTTTAAACCGTTTAAATATAATCAAATGATTGTGATATGATAATTATAATATATCTTATCTCATAATAATAATATTATTAAAAAAATTAGAAAATTTTTTAAAGAAATTAAAAATTAGATGACGAGCCTCTCCCCTCCCGACGCCGACGATGGACCACCCCTCAGCCCCGCCGACGTTGAGTCCCCCCACCTGCTAGCCAGATCCTGCCCCACTGGCAACCCAAGCCCTCACCAGTCACCCCCTAGCCCCGATGACAAGCCCATCCCCTCCTAAGGCCCGTGACCCAGTGACGGACCACCCCCGCCTACGTTGAGTCCTCGGCGAGCATCCCATCCACTGGCCAGATCCCACTCCACCTACGACCCAGGCAGCCTGCGATGCGCCACACTCCAGACGATGAGCCCCTCCTTTCCCGACCCCAGCCACGAACCACTCCCTAGCCCCATCGGTGTCGAGCCCCCGGCGAGGAGCGCCCCCTCCCCAACTTTCCACCGATGATGATGGTTGGGTTTTTTCTTTTTTTAATTTCTTTTGTTTTTTAAATTATTATTTAATTTCTTTGTCAATCTATTATGAGGTAAGACGTATTATAGTTACCGATGCACAAACAACCTCTTAGTCGTTTGATTATATCTAAACGGTTTAAAAATGAGCTTTATCAATAAGGTATATAAAAGAAGTTGTATCACAGTTTTCCTAAAAAGAAATACCATAAATGTAAAAATTGTGATAGAAATGACTTTACGCGCTTCAGTGGTATTAAATATCGTAATTAATACGAGTAATATTAGTAACACAAATTTTAATCTTAATTTTTTAAATGTCTGTTCACGTGTTATAATTTAATTGATATATATAATTAATTGATGTGATAATACTTTAAACATTTATCAATAAAAAAATGACAACTCACATGTTACATGTTTAAAAGTTTGAATTAAAGTTGATGTACATAGCATTTTTCTTTATTGCTTGTTTAACGGTGTTGTGTGCAAATGTTTACGTTAAAAATTTATAATGTGACACGGAGAATTACTTTCATATTAATATTAGTCACAAAAGTTATACACCTAAGATCAAATTACACATAAGCCTCTGTAAGACAAAATCTCTAATAATCGATGAAAACTTCCGATTGATTGAGAGCCATAATTTTGTTGTGCAACGGTCACCACATACTCCATATAAAGACAAATTAGATTTTTTTAAAAAAAAAAAAAAAAAAAAACTAAACACACAAATTTGATAGATAACTAATCAATTCAAAATATGGAGAAACCATCTCTGTTATTTGAGACAAAACGACAACAACACAGAAAATTAAAATCCTACCAGGCAAAAAAATGGTCCTTATTATCTCGAACACAAAATTGAAAACTCAACCTTACAAATAAGACCATTATAACAAAGCGAACCCTACAACCGAAAACATTTAAAATATTATTGATATTAAAAAAATGTAACAATAATTTAACATAGCTAAATCCTAAATGTTATGCTTAAAAAAGTAAAAAGTGTTGTAAGTTGTTTTTCGGTCAGTAAAATTTTTTGAAAATTAAATCTTAATATGATTCACTTATTAATCCATTATGAATTCTTTTTCTTAAGGTCCTCGTAATCGATCTCTCTTACGAAATAACGTGTGTTCTTACTTACATCAATACTTAAAAAAAAAAAATGTTGAAGAAGGAAGGATTGTAGACAAGACCGATTAGATGTTGCCATTTACTTTCCAACCAAAACGATCCCATCAAGGGGTCTCTTTTCCAAAGTGCTTACAAGCAAAATGAATGCCAATCCTTTTCATGGTGCATAAATCATTTTGCAAAGATATGAAAGCTCTTAATTAATTAATTAATTAATATTAATGCTAAATTAACAAGATTAATACCGGCCGGTCAAGTACAACAATAGATGAACCATGACCAACTTAACTACCTCTACCAACTTAAAGAAAAAAAAAAAAAAAAAAAACATGCTACATATTTAAAAGAGATTTACAAAACTTCAATTTCCATCTAATGCTGGTTGCTCCCAGGTCCTCCTAGTGTTAAAACCACACCTTGAAGATCACTTCTAAGGCTTGGTTCTTTGGGCAGAGACGATGAACTGGCTCGGAAGACGGGGAACGGCCGAGCCACTTGGTGTGGGAAGCTCTGGCCAGACCCCAGACCGGCACTCTTCATTGGCTGCTGGAAAAGCCTTAAGCGCGGTTCAGGGTGGTTCGAGTGGTTCGGTAATGGTTGAGCCATAGCCACGTGTGGATTTTGCGCGAGAATTGGACCTCTTGGGACCGGTCCTAGTCCCTGTTTGGTAAAAGTTTAGAGTTGCATAAAGACGTTAGCTTTAGCTTGCAAATGTCGAAACATTGATCAAGTTTTGTAACTAGCATTCGGGGTTTTTCAAGCTTACCGGTGCAAACAAGACTCCTCTGAATAGCTTTCCATTGACAGTTGCGGTCATTAGATAACCTGAGTCGAATGCTCCGTCTACTTTGCCTCGAACCTCAGCACCAATCTATGGACAAAGCAAAGCATCTCAAAATGAATTCTAACGACAACTAGAATTGCGAAACTAATAAATAGAATTACGAAACTAAGTATAGTGCAATTTACCGCATTTTGAACAGGCCCTGCATCCAAGAGCTTCTGTCCTGAAAATTGCGTACTATTTCTACTCATGTTGCTACTTGGTAGAGAATGACATTCTTCTAAAAGATGAAGATCGTTTGGCATTCTTTGGACCGCATTTACGGATTCTTTCTGCTTACTTGAAGTACTGTGAGACTTGTCATTGCTTGGAATCTCATTCAATTTCTGAAACAAATGAAATCCTTGAGAGCCTGTGGCTGAATCGGCGGCTTTCTGTGTTGCTGTCTGCTCTTGATCAGATAGTGATGGAGACGAGCTATGGGAAAGTGAAAGAGAGTGCTCCTCTTGCTCGGAATCGACATCCCATGTTTTTGCAGTTGTGGTTCTTCTCCTCTTTGGATGTAAAGTATCTGATAGAAAAAAGCCGAGTTTATACACATCCGTTACAAGAGAGGATTGAGATTTAAGTGCCTACTTTGACCAACCTGAATTCAATGGAAACGACCGCTTGCTTTCTAATTCGGGTTCGTAGGCTCTCTCTCTCACTACTACATTATTCCCCAAAAGCATCGTTTTCTGCATCAACAAATATCGTAAGTTCCCTCTTTAGTATACAAATTATGTCGTGAACTAGAGTCTAAAATTTGAACTTTAATACCAACTTTCTTACCATGTTATTCCCATCTCTTGAGGACCTTCTCTTATCTTGGTTCCAATGGCTTCCAAAGATTTTGCACATGGAAATGTTGTAACGGCCGTTGGGATGCTCCGCTCCTAGCTGCAACACCAATAACTCGTTGAGTGGACGCTCATCCTCCCCACACCTAAAAGTTCAAACCACCAACGAAGACCAAGTTATAATGGAAATTAACGTTAGGTAAGCGACTAAGAATTCACGTCATAGTTAAACGAAGGAAATTACCCGCCATAGATAGCGATATCAAGGTCCATAACAATAGCTGTATGAGAGAACCGCCCTTGTGGCTGTTGGCCTCGTATATCAAGCTGTGTCCAAGAACAAGTGCTCAAGTCTAGGATCCAGACATCATTGTAGTAATGTTTGTCTCCAACCCCTCCAATGACATAGACCTGAAAATTGTAAAGATACCTTAAACTATGAATAGCAAAAGCAACAAACTAAATTTTTTATGCTCCTTATAGCAATACGACTTGCCTTTGTCCCAATGTTCACAGTGGCGTGTCCCGCTCTTACACCCGGTGAAGATCCTTGAACGGACAACTGTTGAAGAAAAACATACCAGCAAACTCAGTTTCAACTTGCTGAGTATACACGAGAATCATATTACTAATACATAGGCCAACCATTTTTCGAAATGGTGACATAGTAGAGAAAAAAATTATACCCTTGACCAAGTTAGTGTGTTAATATCAAGCATATCAACGTCGCCATTATACCGGTCACCACAGTCCCCACCATAAACGAAGAGCTTGTTTCCTATTGCAACGGCGCTATGACTATCTCTAGGGACGGGAATATCACCCTTCACTTCAGGGGAAGTCCATGTCATGGACTTCAGATCTAGAACATGCAAATCGTTCAAGTAGTTTCCTTCACCTTCGCCACTGCCCCCAAATATCACCAACTTCTCGTCACTGACAAGCGTGGTGGTGTGACTTTCGCGAGGTGAAGGCGGAGTCCCACTACACTCCGGTTGTATCCATTCTTTTGTCGAGAGGTCTAGTATATGAAGATCGTTCACTTTCTTGGAGCCATTCGTTCCGCCAAATACTATCATTCGCTGCCCCACAACAACAGCACTATGGCTGTCTCTTGGGCCAGGTCCTTGGCCAGTTGATACAAGAGCATTCCAAACCATCGTATCGAGATTTAGCAGAAGAACATCGCTGAAATGCAAACCGCCGCAACATCCCTGAAAGGAGAGATCAAAATGTAGCATGAAAACAAGATACTTTATCAAAGAATATGTAAGAGCTTGATTTCTCTCTCTCAAATAATATGTAGGAGGTTGTACTAGAATTTCATTTAAAAGAAAAACATTGAATTTTGACAGTTGAGGAAATAATTAATTTGATTCTCTCTTGCAAACGTGGTAGTGAAACACACACAGCACAACCCTAGTTCATAAAACTTGATTCTCATTTGACATCCTGTTTTAAACCCTTCTAAAATTTCTTTTTTCACGGTGTTTTCTCTCATAGAAATTTAAATTTACTGTTTAAATTATGAGTTTGAACTTATCATCCAAAACGGGTACTTGGTTTTTGACCACTATGAGGCTTGAACCAAGGTTCTTTTCATTTTTAACCCCCATATGAAATGAGGAAGAAATTTAACAAGTAAGATACTAATAACCCTGCTCTGTAAATTCTATGACTAGAAGAAAGTCATTAGAAGGAATTCAAGAAAATTAGCTAAATTGAGATGACACAAGAATCAACAATGCAACTAAAGTCACTAAAATCTTTAATTTCCATTTAGACTTAATTTCACTCCTTTTTTTCCCCCCTTGATAAATATGAAACTTTGAAAAATGAAAAAGAAAAAGGGGTAAATAGAAAAAATAAATAATAATAATAATAATTCTACCCAAAAAAAAAAAAAAAAGTGATAGGAGAAGAGGTAGTTGAACTGCCATATTACCAAATATCTGTCCTACAAATTAGACAAACTGCAGACCAAAAATATATTCTCTAACGGAAAGGAGAAACAAGGAAAGAACAAAAGCCAGCGAAGAAAAGTGTCATTTTTCAGTAGCCCAAAATAACCGAGCGCCGAGTACTAGATTTTTTATATACATACGTATATATATATATATATATATATAATACTGATTAAAAATTTAAACCATAAGGACAGAAGATCAAAGAAGAGGACTAAGAGGAAACAATTTCTTCTGCATGATAACCAGATTTCCAAAGAATAGAAAATTTAAAAAAGAAAACAAATATGATTAAAAATTTAAACCATAAGGACAGAAGATCAAAGAAGAGGACTAAGAGGAAACAATTTCTTCTGCATGATAACCAGATTTCCAAAGAAAGAAAATTAAAAAAAAAACACATAATATATATATATATATATATATATATAAACATACCCCAAAGACATAGAGAATGCCTTGAGAGAAACAAGCTGAGTGACCCCATCTCTCAGAAGGGTTGAATCCCATAACCTTTGGGTAGAGCCACATTGCCTTCTTCTCTGCAACTTCAACTCCCAACGACCCCATCTTTCTCTCTCTCTCTCTCTCTTAACTTTCTCTCTCTAGAAGCTGAGGTTTATGATGGTGGTGGTGGTGGTGATGATGATGATGATGATCAGATGAAGGAGTTATATTTACTTGAACACAGTATTTGACAAAGATGAAGGAACAGGGGAGAGAGAAAGAGGATGAGAAGATGAGAGAGAGAGAGAGAGAGAGAGAGAGAGGGTCAAAAGAGGACATGAACAAGGCAAGTGATGTATCAACTATCAGTGTCAAAAGACAAGAAAAGATGGGAGCTTTCAAGTCTAAATCACTGTGGCAACCAACAAAGACAGAAGGGTTGTGGTGAAAACTACATTTTATTAATTTTTATTTATTGTTAATTGTTAATGAATTAGTCTCATTCTCTTCCATTTAATTTAACTCTCAAAAACATATACATTGGACCTATACATGTGGGAGCATAGTTGTGTTTACTTGTACTCCATGTATGAGAAAAGGGTGGAGACTATCATGTATTATCAATAAGTGATGTAAAATCATGGATGTGACTGTTTGGAGAGAGAAAGACATGGTGATCTAACTTTTTTATTTATTTATTTATTATTCAAAATATATATATATATATATATATTCTTTTAAAGAAGATTGATTTGTTCCCTTCACGCATTTGTCTAACTGAAAATGATGGAGTTGGGGGGCATTTGGGTCGTGGGAAATGATGGGGGAAAGTGTATGTGTGTGTGTTATAGGGGTTTTGAGGTTTTGTTAGATTGAAATGGGGGGTGTTTCTTTCCTGTTTTTACAACTCATATATATGTATATATTAATTAGAGAGCATGCATAAAAGCAAAGCAAATTATTTAAAAAAAAAAAATCACATAACTGAGTATATAGAAGCTATCACGTGATAATCTGATAAATTAGAAGAAAGTAGTATAAAGAATCATACGTATTAAAAGATGAAAGATATATATTTTGCTTTTTTCTATATTATCATATAATAGTATAATATTGGAGTAAAGTTTAAAAAAAATTCACACGATAAATGTTAAAAACTGTCATGTGACAACTTAATAAATGTAAACAAAAATAGTATAAAAGTATCTTATGTACGGGCCTATTTGGTGTACAAATTGAGTTTAAGTTGAGTTGAAATTTTTAAATTTGAATAATAATTTTTGTTGACTTTTTCAGAAAAAACAAAAAAACTTTTGGGGAAAAGACAAAAAATATTATGAAAAAAGTACAGTTTAATTTAAACTAAACCTACCAATCAAACGGCCGTAGTAAAAGATATAAAGATAAATATTTTGGTTTTTTTTCATGTTATTGTATAGTAGTGAGAGATTTAGGATTGGGATGGGGGGCGTGGGAAGTGTGTGTGTTGTTTTTCTCTCTTGCTTTCACTAAACACCCCAAATTTCAAGGCGGGTTATTGATGTGGATCTAGAAATATGTCTCCTCTCAAGGCTCTTTGGGTCAAGTGTGGGGGCTCTTGTGATGTGGAAATTCTCTCTTTTCTATTCTTTTCTTTTTCTTTTTTTTTTTTCTTCGGTTTTGGGAAATGTGATTTGGGATGGTGTTGGTTTACGTCAAAAGGTAGGGTGTTTTCTTGGAAAGCTGGTCTTATCTCTTTTTTTTTTTTTTTTTTTAAGCTGTTCTCAGTCAGTTTCTCTCTCACGCTTGAGAGAAATTAGTTCCTTAACAAAAAAAAAACATGGATAAAAAGATATAGAGATACATGGAACCCAGTCAAATTATGAATGGGTGAGCCACAATTGGGACCTTTTTTCCAACTAAAAATTGCAATTGATTTTACATTTTGTTGTTCAATTCATGCATTACTCATAATAATATCATCTCCCAAAATATTGCCCTCCATGCATTATCTTTTACTGCGATGATCTCACTTTAAGATGAATATTCTTCTACAGGTGTTTAAGCACTTATAGCTCAATTTTTACTTGTACTAAAAAAAAGAAAAAAAAATTTATTTTCTTGTGAATTTCAATAACAGAGCATGAAATTTTTGCACCTTAATTATTTAAGTAACATAAAATTTATTAATAAAAGAAAAGAGGATAATTCCTTAGAAAAAAGAGGTTAATTACTTAAACCTCATTTCACATGGATATTTTATTAAGTAATTCAACAAGAAAGCTTAATTTTCTTTTGTAATATATAAAAATGATCCGTATATTTGGCAACTAAATTTGAAATAAAGTTTTAGTTTTTTAAGGGGTTTTAACACACAATTGAGATTTGATTATCTAACATTAAATTTAATTTTTTTTAATTAATTTAATATAAAAAATTAAAAGTTCATGAATTAACTTATTAAAATTAAAAATTTAATGGATCAAGAGAATAAATTACCACTTTTTTTCCTTCTACATAGGGAAATAATATGAGAAGTAATTTGTTGCACTCCATTTAGAACTTTAAGGAACACTAGTGAAATCTGTCCTAATGAAATCCAAATGAGAATCAAAATAATGATTTAGTAATAAGCAGTCCTTTAATATGCATTAAGCAGAAATTCTCTTTCTAGTTTAGAGACATATATATATATATATATGCACTAATTATTTGTGCGCGTCTGGGCATGCGTGGATTTAATTTATTACATAAATATATTATTTTTTAAGTTTTTTTATTTAAAAAATGCAGATATAAAACTTTTAAATAAAATGAGCAAATTAAAAGTATTTTTTTCAAAAAATTACGAGCAAAAGATGAAAAAAAGGATAAAAAATAAAAATAAAATAAGTAAAAACTTTTATCTAAAAGATAAAGAATAATAGTAAAAAATGATTAGATTAAAGAGTGAAAAACATCAAATGTTTTCAATCCAAAAAAAGGAAAAAAATTGAAAAAAAAAAAAACTCAAAAAAGGACAAAATAGAAATATCAAAATTTTAAATAGTAAAGCATTTGAGTTTGATATAAGAATAATTGATCTAAATAATTTTTCAATTTTTTAAAATATGATGATTTAATCTTTATTTTTTTAATTTTGATTAAAAAAATTTTAAATTATTTAAATATTGATAATTATAGTCTTTATGTAAATTTTTAATGAAATCTTGTTAAAATAATTATTTTTATACTAAAAAGGCTAAAATATCCTTAAATTTTCTCTGGACTCTCCCTCAACCCCTTTTTCTCCCCCTCCTGTCTCTACCTTCGCCGTCTTCCGCCGACAGCTTCCATCTCCGATGAAGGAAGTGATGATGGACTCGTGACGGCGCCCATCTCCGACGACGCCAGATCTCCTCATTTGCAGTTTCCATCTCCAATTTTCTCGTCAACCAAACAAAAATTAAAGTAAAAAATAAATTGCCCAAAACCAAAGTTCTTTATATTAGTCATGATATGGATCTATGAAGGGGGAGTTGGAGATTGGCATCGAGTCCTGCTTCCTACCCACGAAGCCATTCTTAAGGGAGATGAGAGATACGGTAAATGAAGAGAGAAAGAAGAGAGAGAGAAGAAATTTTAGGGTTCTCCACCGTTCTTCCTAAAATTCCAGCGCCGTCGCCACCGCGCTGAGCAACAGGCCTCGCCGCCCCAGGCCTAACGGCGACCAACAGGCCTCGCCGCGGCCACTATACCCGTGCGATCCAGCCTTCATCGCCCCTCCCCTGCACCGATTCAATCTTCGTCGGCTCTCCCTTGTGCGAACCGGCCTCTGCCGTCCCTCCCTCACACCTCCAGCCTGCTTCCCCCCATTCCATTCTCACGCGACGCCCCACCCAAAAATCTGATGGATTGTTTCTTTTTTTTTTTTTTTTTTTTTTTTCTGAATGTAAATCTGATGGATGGGTTTCTCTCTCTTTTTTTTTTTTAATTTTTTTATTTTTAAGTAATAATATTTTAAAAAAATGTATTATTTTATATTAAATTACTAAAACACCTTTTAATATTTTGTCACATGTCTCATATATAATACCCTGTTAAAATTTTAACAATTTTAGAAGAGAAAACTAGAATTATCAATAATTAAAAAGTTTAAAATCTTTTCAATTAAAATTAAAAAAAAAATATGAATCAAATTGTTATTTTTTAAAAATTCAGAGATTATTTTAATTAATTATTTTTTATACGATAGTAATAGAGAGAGAGAGAGAGAGAGAGAGAGAATAGTAGGAGGAAACGAGAAATGGAGAGTAAAATGAAGAGGGAAAAAAGAGAGTGGTAAAGAAATTAAGAGAAGACATCTGAAGGACAGAAGTGTGTTTTTTAGTTACCATTTACCGAAGCAACATTGACAGCGTAGTAGAGAGACGTGGAACACACGCGACAAACGAAGTTTCTTTCTTTCTTTATTTTATTTTATTTTTTAAATTTTTTTTAATTATATTGTTTGACGCTTGTGAGAGACAACTCAAGTGACTGCCCCTTTTGTTTCACGTGACTCTTTCTTTTTTGTAACTTGAATTTTTGCCCTTCGGACTTCCACAGTCTCTTTTCTCCCCCCTCCTCAGTTATTTTTTTTTTTCGACAAGGATAGAAAAGAATGACATCCATCCTTTCGTAGAACAAGAAAGCTATTTACTTTTTTTTATTTTCCATCACAATTAAGAAGCACTGTTCACTCCAATAGAATGGAGTTCTACAACAGATTATTGAGCTTTTTCAAGAATTTCTTTCCAATGTACTCACGTACCATTCTTTTTAAATATTTATTTTTTTTATGGGATTAGACTACTAGTCTTGAGTTGACAAAAATTTATAGGAGATAAATTTATAACGGATATCTTAAAAAAACGGTTAATTTCTTTAAAAAAAAAAACTATTAAATTATAAATATGGTAGTTTGATAGAAATTTTTAAAAATTTAATGGCAAGACTATACTTATCAATTGAAAATAATTTAAAAAAAAAAAAACTTAAGAATAAGTGAAATTTAAACTCTATATTTTTAAATAAAAATAAATGTTATATATTACTGTTAAATTATGTTTATAATTATAATTAAAAATAGTTATGCACATATTTTTGATTTTAATTTCTTATTTCGATTCATATAATAATGAGTTGAAATAGTTTTTAATGTCTGTTTAATATCAGAAATGTGGTAATTTTATAATCACTTGATAACTCATATATTATATAAAATTATAATCACTTGCATTAAATTTTTTTTATTATGCAAAAGGATTCCCAATGCTTCCTCGGACCAAGAAGGAAGAGAGAGGGGAAAAAAAAAAACCAAAAACAAAACAAAACAAAAAAGAAAAAAGAAAAAAAGAAAGTGTGAAAGTTTTTACCTTGGAAAAGGGGTCTGCACCGTGACGGATACGTGCAGTTGATTGACTGGCAAACCCAACGTACGATGTATTGAAAGACTTCCGTTGAATCCAACATCCTACTTTAATTTTAATTAATCAGTTTCCTTAAAAAAAAAAAAAAACATATATATATATATATGGCACGCATTTAGTCGAACTTGTTTCTTTACCAAAGAGAATGGCAACAGAACTTGTCTTTTTTTATTTTTTATTTTTTATGGGAGTGACTGTGGTAGAGCCCCTTTTAGGGGCTCTACCGGTAGAGTCATTTTTTGGGCCGTTATGATTTAATCGAACGGTTTAAATTTTGATGGTATATCATATTATTATACACCTTACCCTACATAATTTTTCCCATTCAAAGTCTTCTCCATCGCTGGCGATCTTCCCGCCGCCGGCAACCACCTCCGGCGACCACCTCCGGCCGCCGTCCGGCCACCTACCGCCGGCGATTTTCTCTCTCTTCTCTTCTCCTCTCTCCCGCGGCGACCACCTCCGGCGCCCCCACCGCCGGCGGCCGCCGGCCACCCCCCTCTCTTTCCTCTTCCCCTTTCTCTCTCTTCTCTCTCTTCCCTTTCTCTCTCTTCTCCTCTCTCCTCTCTCCTCTCTCCCGACGCCCCCCACCCTCGGCCCCCAGCCCCCAGCCCCCGGTGGCCCAGGTCCCCCGGCCTCCCCCCCAGCCCCCAGGTCCCCCGGCCTCCCAGCCCCCCCCCCCCCCCGAGGACCACCCCAGGCGCGCATGGACGCCACTGCGAAAAAAGCGTGGACGCCGGCGCGCCTGGGGTGGTCCTCGGGGGGGGGGGGGCTGGGAGGCCGGGGGACCTGGGGGCTGGGGGGGAGGCCGGGGGACCTGGGCCACCGGGGGCTGGGGGCTGGGGGCCGAGGGTGGGGGGCGTCGGGAGAGAGGAGAAGAGAGAGAAAGGGAAGAGAGAGAAGAGAGAGAAAGGGGAAGAGGAAAGAGAGGGGGGGGTGGCCGGCGGCCGGCCGGCGGTGGGGGCGCCGGAGGTGGTCGCCGCGGGAGAGAGGAGAAGAAAAGAGAGAGAAAATTGCCGGCGGTAGGTGGCCGGACGGCGGCCGGAGATGGTCGCCGGCGGCGGGAATATCGCCGGCGATGGAGAAGACTTTGGATGGGAAAGATTATGTAGGGCAAGATGTATGATAATATGATACACCATCAACATTTGAACCGTCCGATTAAATCTTAACGGTCCAAAAAGTGACTCTACCGTAAGTTGTGGTAGAGCCCATAAAAACGGCTCTACCACAGATTTACCCATTTTTTATATTTTATTCTTTTTAAACAATGGCTCTCTCTTTCTCTCTGCTGAACTTGAAACAAGAGAACTTTTTTCTCTCTTTTTTTTTTTTTAATTTTATTTTTTTTTAGCTTGAAACAAGAGAACTTGAAGAAAATATTTTGAATTATCAACATTATACATTTTTATTTAGACTTTTTTTTTATATAAAAATATATATAAATTACTTGTTTGGTCTTTAATTTTTAAGACAATTGTGATTTGATCCTATTTTTTTGTGACTAAAAAATTCAAAAACTCTTTAAAATGATACAATTTGATCTTTTTTTACTAATCAATATTAAAAATTAAATGAAATAAATCACATATTTGATACACATATTGCATTTTTTTAATTACTCTTAATATAAATCATGTGTGATTAATGTAATGTTTTCTTATGTCAAAACAAAATAGATCATTTTAAAGAGTTTAAGAATTTTTTAACCACAAAAAAAAAATTTAAATTATAATTTTATAAAAATATTAGAGACCAAATTAATAATTTATCGGAAAAACATACCCTAATCTGTATCTATCAATCTCTCTGGTAATGGGAAATTTCCCCTAAGAAAGATCTAACGTGAATCCATCGTCTTAATTTCACATCATCATCAGGTCATAGGGGCGGGGGCAAAATTCAAAATGTACCAACTGGGGTGGGACCCCACATCACTCTCATTAATAACACACGGCTATTCTGATTATGAATTGATGACCACTCTGCATCATCTGAACTGAAGTGGACTATGCAAATATGCATTCACATTTTAGGTAGAGCAGGCACATATAAAGTTTCCTAACAGCTGCCTGGTCAGTTGTCAAGACTTATTAAATTAAAATTTAACAAACTTGACGACAAGTACTATATATTACTTAGGTTTAGCGTATAAGTTTACAATGAAAATTTTAAAATCGAAATTGATTGATTTTTTAAAAATTAATTATAATATTTATTAATTTTTAAGAAAAAGATAAAAACTTTAGGTTTGCATTAAAAGCCAAACGAACCCAATAAGGAGAATTTTGACCCTAGTATAACACAATTTTCTTTTATCTGAGTCTCGAAAAATTATCATACTTCTGTAAATCTAATGTAAATCTGTTATGATCTCCCGGTTAAAAATTGTGCTAAGAGCATAATCCATTGAAATCATGACAGCACGATTGCACAAGCCAGGCTGTAGCATGCATGGCGTTACTTTACTATTCTCTTAGGCCTCGTTTTACATGTCATGTCATGCAATGAAAACAATACAATTAAAATCACCAATTCATTTTCTTGCCTAGGCTAAATTCCTCGACGTCATGGATTAAAGCTTAAAGAAGTCCACTCAGATAAGTTCGAACTCAAGTTAGCTCAAGGAGAAGCGTCGTGATTCTATGGCGTGTTCACTTCGATTCGGTACTTTTGGAATGAGATATCCCCAGAAGCGGAAGAAGAGATACAAAAACATTTTTGCATAGAAATGTGTATAAAAGTCTAATTAACGCCTGGTTCCCAGGAAAAGAAGGATTTTGAATGGATCTATGCTTTACAAATGTTCTAAAATGCGTGTACAAATAAGGCCTATTTGTCGCTTCTCATCTGTTCAATATGTAGTTAAGGCAAGTTATAGAATTTACAGCCAATTTACCATACAAAAAAATGGGAGCACCAAGAGGATGTGCAGAAAGTATACCTCATGATGGGCACTATAAAGGTATAGACAGCTCTAGATGGTCGATTACGTCAAAACCGAGACCCCAAACTGCAGTAAGTACCAAGTTAAATCGATTACAAGTTAGAAAGCTAATTTAACATGTCTTTTATATAAGCTAATGGAAGCAAAATCTCATCATTTAAGTTTAAACACACACAGACACAGTCCTCCTAAAGGCGCTTGTGGTCAATTTGCACGTGTTTTGTGCATTCTTTGCTTTCGTGTGCATCAAAGGAAAAAAAAAAAAAAACGAAAAACAGAAATACTTACAAGAATGATTAAACCGAGGATCAAAAAGAGAAAAGACTCCTTTGTTCATCTGTAGGATTATACAACCATCGGCAGTACATGACTGCAGAGCCCACTACTGAGAGAAGCGACAGCATGGCTAGATATCCGAAATGCGAGACATCATTGGCAATAATTGCAACACCCAGCATTGTCGATTCTGCCAAGCTAGCAACAGCAACCTCTGTTGTCCCGATAAGATTGGCTTTCGACGATGGTATGCCAGTTTGAAGAATCTGTGCAGCCACCACATCGTATGACATGTGTCCCAGCCTTGATAATACCTAAAGCAAGAGTGGCTCAGCTTTCTTAAAAGCCTCAGAAAAATGTCTGACAAAAAGCTCCATTCCAGTGTGGTACGTTCAGCAATAACAAAAATTTGATAGAGCAATTAAATGCCGAAACACAAGGAATACATGTCACTTTTTTGTTTTTTTTTTGTTTTTTTTTGGTTGGGGGGTGGCAGGCTAGAAAAACACTTTCTTAAAGTTTCACGAGAAAGAGTGCAATTTATTAACAGAGAAAGCATGTGCTAACACAATAAACAACTACATTCTAGACATTTGGTATTAAAACAAGTCAAACAAGTGTAATCGAATTCTAACTCGTTTTACCATATTTAATTTGGATATAGTTTTACGATTAGAACAACTAATCTAATCAGAATTTACCGTCATTCTGTTAAATTCTATTTAATGCATATACTCTAGGCTCTAATCAGTTGCTAATCTGATTGTCTTTACCATTTTGAACCTATCTCCAATGTATCTGGACGACACATTTGTTTAAACTTGTTAAAATTTTGTAAGATTTTTCTGCATAGTCAATGATCATGTTGAGAAAACGATAGAGTCAAGAATGATTCTTACAATCATACACAAGAAGAAGAGAAGGGGGCTCTGTCGAGAAAGTGATCCACTCCAATATACAGCCACAGCTATGGTGAGAAGTGAAGCTTGATATATCAATCCAATTGCTCCAGCCTGGTGGTTAAGAGACTCTTTGAGAACGCGATCTAATGCTAAATTATAATAAAGTGGAGAACATAGAAAGAATGGAAGAACAACCTTTAAAATACCAAGTCGCTTGATCAGGCTTGCAGACACAAATGTCGCTGCAACACCCATAAAAGCACATAATCCACTGAACCCCCCTATGATTGACGGATTTAGACCTGTTCAAGAATTTAATTCAGTTAAAATTATGTAAACCTAAACTTATTTTGTTATTAAGAATGGAAGATGGAAAGAAGAGAGCATCCACACCAAAGCACACTAAGGAATCCATGCTTCTAATTCTGAGGTTTTAAACAACACATTCAAGGTGTCTACAGATGATAAATTAGACATCCCAGAGGCACAAAACAAAAAATAACCAACAAACAGTAGTTTGAATTTGAAATCAAGATTAAATACAAGCACATAACAGATCAACATATTACGATGTCTAATTTAGCAGGATCTTTCATAACAGGCACTGACTAATAGTTAGATCTGCTTGGTGTATTCCGTACTTTACTACTAACATATTTGCGTCATCTTCGCTAGAGTAAGTTATAAACAATCCCAATCCTGAACTTCAAAAACAATCAAGGCCACCGAAATACTAGTAAGTCGTGGAAAAAGTTTTACAATACCACGCTGTGTTAAGAATGCTGTCATCAAACTGCTTGGAGTGAGAACAATATTGAAATAAAGGAGCACGTAAGCAAGGCTTGCAGGAAGAACTGGCTGCTGCATGTATTCCTTCCACCCAAGCTTGAAAGCTTCCACACCTTTTTCCACTGGTTATGCAAGGATTCAGTTAATACAATATGAATAGTACTCTCTTTTCCAGGAAAAACAAAAAGTTGAAACACCAAATTTTACCTATACTTTTGGCATCGGGAAGAGCTCCAACAGTAAATGTTCTGCAACAAGTTTGTGAACACTTAGGGCGGTCAAGAACTCCAGAAGAAAGCTTGTTGGTTAAACATGTGAGGGTTATCTGAGAATTGGAATTACATAGTTAAAGAAGGAAAATAATGATTTTCCAAAGAAGAAAAACTGAAAGAATGAAAGAGAAAGAGTGGAAAAAAATGGTTCAAAAAAGGTCAACAGAAAACCACTTACCGCAAATGGCAATGACCACACCATTAAACCAGCAGCAAACTTCAAGCAGGTAACAGGATCATGCTTGGAGAGAAGAATGCCAAATAACGATGCTCCTGCTATCTGTAATAATTCTATATGAATATTTGAGTTCATCCACAGGAGTTTGAGGTAATCAGGAACGTATAGGACTGGAAATATCTCTACTCCTTTATAGATTGCACAAACTTGTTAAGCAAACAAGCAAACAAGAACTGATTATCAATGTCATAAAACATCTATACATATATACAAAAAGGGAAAACCCGTCGTACCTCACAGAGAAGATCAATTCGACTAAGAACTGCATTGGCTTGTGCAAGTGCGATAGGCCTATTCACTCCTGCCAACTGTCCACACAAAAACAATGCTAGTTAAGGACAACTTAATTGTTGAGAAAACAGTATCCATATGAGGATTCTAACTGAACAAGGACAACCATAGTGGCACTACCAGCACAACCCAATCACGTTCCATTGCCACCCCCAGTGCTAATCCAGATAACCTCTCAACAGCCCCAGCTAGTACAAGTACAATAAACCAAGGACGGGGAATAAAGGATGACCCAGAAGAAAGAGGGACAGAATGAGCATGAATTATCATAGTTGCAGATAACAACTGAGCAGCTGCCTGACAAAGAAAAGTTTGCAAGCTTGTTAGAAGAAAAAATATAGTGATAAGCCAACTTCCATTGAGCTATGAACCACAAGGAAAGTGAAACTTGTCACCTGGATAACATTTAAACAATTATATGCAGGGACTCTAGGAAAATAATCCAGAAACTTGCCAACTAAAGGGCCTCCAACGATTATTGCAACCTGTTAAACATGAGACACAACTTGTTATCTTAAGTATATTCTCCTTTTCCTTACCCATAAATGATTTAACTTCACGACATTAAATAATTGTAACCTTTGTGAAGAAACCCATAACTGCCACTGGTAGAAGGCTTGGATGTATCAAAGCGATAGCTGATGGCCAAGCAAAATTCCAAAGCTGTTCCACTAAATTTCCAGCCAAACAACTAGCATATAAAGCTGAAAAATATGTCCCTCTGGTCAGAAAATTACTCTGAAAATACAAAATCATTGAAACACTATTTTCTTAATTTTATTGACCCATAAATCAGGTAATAAATAAGTCTTACATTACTCAATTGTAGAAAAGGCCTTTGACTATTGTTACAGCATGCAAATGAAATTATTTCAAATGCATTACTCACATGCTACAGTTTGGCAGTTTGGTAGAGGCTCTTACCATATAATCCTGCTGGGTGGGCTGGAGTCGCCGCAAGGGCGTGCTGCTCCTCCTCTGATAAAACCTGAGAAGAAAAAAGAAATCGAGCGAAAAATGAGATTGAAAACAAAACACAAATAAAATGAAACTGAGACTGATAAAAATGAGAGGGGAAAAGAATTATGAACGAACAGAAAACATACGGGCAGGGTTGTCAGTAGGCAATCAACATAAGTATCTTCAGTTAATAAAGTTAGAGGCTCAGCCTCGAGGATATCAGATTTGAGATTAATAATTGGAACCGAACATTCCGGTTCAACAGCCGACAACTCTTCAGAGGCCTCATCCTCAGTAACAACATGGCTGCAATGTGTATCGGTGTTGGTAATTGAACACCTTGGAATGAGTGCATCAAATCTGAAGCACAGAGAAAGCAAAAGAAACTCAAAGTAGTAAGTTAAAATGTTAAATAATATTTTTACAATTTTTTTTTTTTAAAGAAAACTTCCTTTCATCAATAAGGTAATCAAATACAAAAAATTCAAATAAAAACTTCCTTCATCAATAAGGTAATCAAATCAAAAAATTAAAATAAAAAATAAAAATAAAAATTTCACAACTCTCATAGAATTAGTCATTATTCAGAAGTAGTTGTACCAAACTCAGTCCGATTAAGGTCCCAATGAAATGAAAATAAACAACCAAGATTCATAGTCTCCTTTGTTTGGTATCGGAGAAAACAAAGCAACAAATAGGAAAAAAAAGAATGTATCTTTAAGCTTCGAAAGAACCCCAAAAGACAAAAGCAAATACAATACAATCAAGATTAAGGAATTTACAAAATTTTAGTGGAAAAAAGAGAAGAAAAAAAAACTCAGAATCGAATTTTCCACAATCTGGAGACGAAAACGAGAGAAATGAAGTTTTGCCGTGTTTCTAATTGAACATAATTCCAATGAAACTTGCTATGATTTTTCCACTATAAGAACAGAAATTCGCTCGAATAAGGTCCAAAATGTCAATCTCATTTCTCGCAATTTCCTAGCAACCAGACGGAGAAAAGAAACCGGAAAAAGAACAAACAATTAACCAACAAAACGAAAGCGCACCGGTGAGAAGCAAGAGAGAGACGATTGGAGCTCAACCATCGGCGAGAAGGGAAGCGATGGCGAATTCGAGAAGAATGCGGCGGCGCTGGAAAAACCGAACCTTTCCGGGCGGAGAAACCGAGGGAAAGCGACTGCGAAAGAGCGACCGCACATCCACAACCCGTAGCTGCCATAGAAGTAGCCATTGTTGCTTCAAGCTCCCAAACTTGAAGAAGAACCCACGAGATTCTAAACCACTCATGCAGCCTCCGACGCTTGTTATCAGCTGAGCTTCTTCACCCAAGATTCTGAGCTCATCCCAATCCGATTGAGCTCGAGAATTTCGGCTATGGCATTTCTGTTAGGTTAGTATTTTTATTTTTTTTTGGAAAAAAAAAATCAGAAAGTGTGGAGAAAAGCCTTATCTTTTTTTTTTTTTTTTTTTTCCCTGGTTTTTCTGAGTTCTAGCTCGAGAATTTGTGTTGGTTACTTGAGTTCCAGAATTGAGTTGGGGTGCGTTTGGGCACACGCGAACTTATCGTGTGCCCCAGGAGTATGGTGACGTGGATCTTACTCACAATGGGGTGTCGACACTTGGCGTGTTGTGTGTACTGCGATGTTGCACCAAAAAGATTTCACATAAATTGGTTTTTTTTTTTATTTTTTATTTTTTGCATTATTATCGGCAGCGGAGTCATGATAATTTTTCATCTATGAAAAATTATAGATAATTTTATCTTAAATAAGGACATAATTATATAGTTTTAATCATTAAATGTGGACACAATAAAATTTCCTTAGAAGATAGGTGAATAATAAAATTCTATTGAAATTTGAAGATTGAAAATTGATATATCAAAATTTGAGTAGGAATGTAGTTGAAAATTTTCTTATAAAACAGTGGTAAAAATAAAATTTATAAATAAAAATCAATTTCTTATAATTTGAGTAGGAACATTTGTCGTCATTGATTTATATGTGGCTTCGTCACTGTCTATATCCACTAAATTTTATTAATGCTTGTATTTTATTCTTTTAATTTTAAAAAACTTTGGTGCGATTGTTGAGAGGAGGTGCGCTCTTAATCTCACTAATTTGAATGATCTCTTGATAAAACATACATAAAAGGGAGTTAATGCAGTTATGTGATACATTCTAATATAAAGAGTTTAAAGAGATTAATTATTATTATTATTTTTTTTACATATCCTTTAATTAAATTTTATTAAAAGGAATTAAGTGAGAATAATTCAAAAATTCAGAAAGTAACATAGAAATTAAAGTTAAAAAATAAATAAAATGACTCTAAAATTAGAAACATAAACGGGATTGTTATTAAATTTTTTTTTAATTCTTCCATATTTGACATGTCATATAAAAGAAAAAGGGGAATAAATCGACTTTTTCTGATACACAAACAAAACAAAATAGCACGTGCTTCGCATGTGAAAAAAGAAAATGCCACATGACAATATTGGAGCCGTCACGTGTCAATGCCACAGCAGTGATTATTAAAAGACTAGTGCAAAGCATGGTTTAGCTCCTTTTATATTTGAAAAATAATGAAATAGATTCTATTTTTTTTTCCCTAGAATTTTCCTGATATTCTTTTTTTTTTTAAATCATTTTTCCTTAAATTTATGTCTTTTCAGAGTAATGTCATCTGCGAAAAAAATAAAGATGGAAGTGTACAAGTAGAACATCATATTTGAAAACCACGAGAAGTTTCTAGACAATTATAGTTATCTTGTAATTTTATCTCTTTTTTTTTTTTTTTTTTTGCCAATAATATTTTTCTTTTTTTTTTAGTATTTTTTTTAATACACAAGAAAAGTAAAACATGCAATTTACAATTCGATCGTTTTGATCTTCAGGAAAAATAATTTGGTGGATCCATTAATAAATTCAATTAATTTGGTGGATCCATAAATAAATTCAATTAAGTTATAATTTTAAGACAATTGCTTTTTCTTGATACTAGCATGATGTTTAATTCCTCTTATGAAACTTATCTCCCTGTAATTATTATTATTATTATTTGCTAGCATATCTCTCTGTATTTATTTGTATACTGAGGTTTGTCACGATGTATGAAAATATGAAATTTTTGCAGAAAAATAAAATAAAAGAATCTAAATTTCTTCTGTTATATGACATTAATCATATAGTACTTCTTAAATACATATAGAAAATAAATATGTAGATCAAGCAATTACATATTCATATATAATATTTTTCAATTTGTTTAATTGCAAGAAAAAAAAAAACCAAAAAAAAAATATTGAACTATTACGAGCTAGCTGTTGTAGCCTCAAATAACCCAACAGAAAGAAAATGACCATGTCAATAATTAATAATAGGTTTAGAAAATGTATTCCATAAAAAATAAAATAAAATAAAATAAATAAAAAAATAAAAACAAGGGGGGATTTCCTTCAAAAGAAATCAAGGGTAGAAGGCTTAATGAAAACAAGGAGGGCTACAAAATTTTCCTTTTTTTTTTTTTTTTTTTTTTTTTTTTTGGGCTGGTTCGGACTGCTTGTTCTGACAAATTGCATTTCACTAAAACAGAAAGTTGGCTATTGAGGGAGTCTAGCAATCCAGCCTTCTTGATCAATGAAAGATGATCTTGAATACTTCTGTTTCACCTGCGACATATTATCGGGCTTCTTTTCCCATGAAACACGCTTAGAAATGTCGGATCCTGGTCCTTTACAATCGATCTCAATGTACGTAAACTTCCACCTAAAAGGTATTGATTCCGCATTTATATCCAATCAGTGTGAAAATTTAGTATGTGTTTGGTTTTCAAGTGTGAACTTAAGTTTTTTATATCTGTTTTTGTTTTTTTTTTTTTTTTGTAAAATTACAGAAATTATAACTAATTTTTGAAAAATCAACCAATTTCAACCTAAAAGTTTTATCTCAAATGTCAAACATTTGTTCCAAACATACCATTAGACATTAAAAATTTAACGAAAACTAAACCGTTCAAAAAACGAGCACACACAGAGATTTTGGAGAATCGGAATACTTACTCTTGGCCTACGTGAGACCAGGCATTCCATCCTTGAGGGGCAACCACTCGATCTAAATTCACGCCATCAAATATTACTGTTGAATAAGCTCCATAAGCTCTCCCCAAAAATACTTGGCCACTCCCAGAAACAGAACCTCCTTTGAACACAAACCCACTAGGATCATTGCTAGATGCTCGTCCGTTAGCCGTTACGAAACCAAAGGCAATCTCTGAACCAGCCGTCACGTTTATCGATGTGTTCTGCGGATATTATATTTCATTACGTGGTCAATATGCTTGACTTGATTAATATCTTTGTTGATCATCTTAATTAGTAATAACTAAAAATACATAAAAAAGAAATCCATACAAGTTCACAATCGGAAAAGATATACATATTTTACTAAATAATTATAAGTTTTAATTTTGTGTCAGTAAACGTGTGACTAAATAGGAAAAGAAAGTGTGTCTTATTTTACACGAAATAAGATTTACGATGATATACGTTACCTCGTAAAAAGATTGGGCAGAACCAAAGATGAAATCTATGGCCCCTTGAATGTAGCAATTGCTGAAATAATGGCGACCTCCTACATCCCACAAGGTATCTTGAAAGCCTAAGAAGCCACATTCAATAAATGCTGATTTGTCACCATATATTCTTGCTGCCAACGCTTGTGCTATTTTTGAATTCAGATCTCCAACATTGACATTTGATCGACAAAGTGCACAATTATACGAGTTCTGCAACATTAATAAAAGATTAATGAAGCTAATTAACAGTTGTTTAAGAAAATATAAGCACCGATTAATTCGTAAAACTCAGCTCCGCACTCTCTGATACGATGATCAATCCCCCACTGACTAAAGAGATAGATTGGACCATCGATGATAGTGGTATAATGACAAGAATGTCCTACCTAATACCTTAACTCATATCAGCTCTTAGACTTATAACTGTAGACTTATAACTGTTGAAGAAAGCCTAGGGTCAGGATCCTTATCATCCTATCGATGGTCCCAGATGACACTGTTATCCCTTTTTTTTTTCTTGAAAAAGACATAGATCGGGTTTGGGCTTGAATACTAAATTAGTTTCTATTTTCTTGTACATGAATTGATGTTAAACACCAATTAGTAAGAATTAACCTTTTTCTTTCTTTCTTTCTTTCTTTTTCTTTTTCGTTTCCTTTTTTTTTTCTTTTTGTCACAAAGAGAGGTATAATAAGTTATCTAATTAATTTTAGACCTTGAAAGAGATGCCCTTAACAACAACATTATCTGGGAACGAAGTGAACGTGGCACTTGTGTCTGTTCTTTCATGGTCGCCAAACGTAACAATTGTCTTCTCACGACCTTGTCCTTCAAGAAAAACATATGGTTTTTCTAGAGGAATAGTCACTTTCTCTCTGTTTAAATCAAAATGCAGATTTATAACTTAATAAATTGCATGAAATTTTTTCCACATGAACAGTAGATTGATTTTATCATTCAGCCAACTAATAATACGTACCCGTATGTGCCCGGAGAAATCTTAACTTTAATCCAAGCATTGTTACGCGACGGTATGAAGTCTAAGGCTGCCTGTATGGTTTTGAAATTCCCGTGACCGTTTTGATCAACGGTAATCGTAGATGCTACGATGGAATAGTTGAAATTTTCGCTTCTAGCACGACGATCTACATCGACAATGTTGTCGCTCAAAACCGTCATAGAGTGGGAGATGAATAGTATGAAAGGGAGGAGAAAGGGTGAAAGGAACTGCATTTTGGTTGGAACTAAGGCTTTAGCTAGAACAATGGCCTGAGTATGAAACAAATAGGATATGTATGTGTGTGTCTATATATAAGTATATATATGTGTGTGTCTATATAAAAGTGTATATATGTGTGAGTGTGTGGAGCATAGTTCTATATATGGACTATCGGTGTTTGTTTTATTTCGTTATTCGTTTGTATTTTGCACAAATTATTAAAACTAATAATTTGTGTAAGAAAGGTACCAAAATTAATAAGAAAGGTACCAAAATTAATCTAGCAATTTCCTTTTTTTTTTTTTTTTTCTACGGTCATTTTTTTAATTTTGGGAAAAGAGAGAGAGAGAGAGAGAGAGATGTTGAATTTTTATTTCTGCGAAGAGGGTGGGTGAGAACCGGATTGGGAAAGAAGAATCTTTAAATGTTGGAGCAGATTTGAAACCGAATTAATTGTAGTCAAAATATATATTCATTAGGAAACTGCCTAGTCCATTTTTAAAGCATTTTAAATTTTTAAAAGGCATGGCATATTTTGATTGGTTAAACATAATTTAAAAGGCCGAAAATTTAGATAAAAAATCTAGGAAACGGTCATATCATATATGAGGATTTACGAAAGTATCAAATAAAAAAAAAAAAACAAAAACAAAAAACAAAGATATTACCAAAACTGAAAGAGAAAAAGTAATCTAAAGTCGAATTTGTCTACCTTCTTACAAACATGGGACTTGCCCTTAGCCATATCCCATGTGCATAAATAGGAATGAGTCCCACACTTTTTTTTTTTTTTGTTATTATTATTATTTTTTTCATACTTGCTTATTATTGACTAAGATCTTTTGTTCAATTTTGATATCTCAAATGGTATCAAACTCGTCACAATATGACATATAATTTGAAAAAGTTTTAATTCAAAAGCATTATGAAACGTTATATAATCATGCATCATGATATAATTGGTCATAATATATCATTTGTGACATATAAAATTGGAGATGATCTTAATCTAAAGTTTAACCACTGCAATATATTCCCCCAATGAAAAACCTTTTCAACTGAAAAAAAGAAAAAGAAAATTATTATAGAACATTAGTGATATTTAATATCACACTAATAGAGAAGTGAATCTCATTAGTGAGCCTCATGTTGTGGGATACATCATTTATTAGTAAGTGATGTTATACAAAAATGATGTTCCCTAGTATAGTTCAAAAAAAAAAAAAAAAAAGCTTTTCCAATTGAGAAAAAAGGAAAGTGATAATTTGTTAGAAAATATTGAAGTTCAAGCTCTAAAACGCATTTTCCATAGTCCGTTTCTCTTGCTGAAACTGAATCCGTTTTTATTGTATTATTATTTATAAGCAACAATTTCCATATTTGAATAAACGTTTCCAGTGTTGTTAAATGGAAGAAAAAAGATGTTCATATGTTGATAGTTTAATAGAATAGTCATAATATTTAAGATTGTTGAATTTCAAGCTCTAATCAAACGCATTGTACATTAATATTTTTTAATGGGCTATAAAAAAAAGTTTCAGTAACTTATTCTTTTTTTTTTTTTTTTTTTCATGTTTTGAACTTAGAATGTAATCAAGTGTGAAATTATCATTACATTATGTCTGTCACTGCGGTTATTTCTTTTCTTGAAAATCATGAATTAGGAAAATCAAATATTCTGCCTTTTCATTCATTCTCTATAAAATGTATTACATCTGTTACATCCACGTACTTTTCAATAGAATCCATTCTAAATAGTACATACTATTTTTGCTTGAAATTAAGACGTTACCTTGTTGATTCGTTCATACTAAAACACTACTATTAATAGAAGATGAGTCTCATCTGTATGTTTCATAATATGAACTTCACTTTTATTAGTGAGTGACGTTTAATATTATCAGTATAATTTTGTATATAAGTATGTGTACGAGTTACTTTCTACATATATATATATATATATATATATGCAATAAACAACATTTAGTGCTGGTTTAATTGTCTTGATTTAGGAAGGAATGATATTGCTAAAAATTTCTTTTCAACTACTGTTTATTTCTTCTCCCAATCTACACGTTTAGACTTGTTTGATCCAGGTCCGAAACACCCCACCTCTGCGAAAATAATAAAATCCCTGTTCAATAATTACATTCGAATTAGATATTAATATTAAACTCAATAACAAAATGACTTAATCCTTAATTATCATTATTTATAGCCTTTGGTAAGCATCTTCTCAGTAAATGTTCCTAGTTTTGTTTTACATTAGAAACGACATGTGCCTTTTTCGACGGACTAAAAATATATTTTTTTTTAACCGTTGGTAAACCAAATGATTTTAACGAGTCAAAAAAAAATTTTCCTAAAAAAAATTTAATTTAACAAACTAGAGACATTTATTTCAAACAAGATTAGAAAAAAGGGGCGGTCCACCGCAATTTTTAGGGAAAATTTTACATTTATAAAGAATATATATATATATATATATATATATTTCCATGCGGACCAACCCTCAGGAACAACAAATATTCTTCATATTGGCCTTGTAAAACTATACTCTGGAATGACTTCTGTATGCTCTTCCCAGATAAGTAGGTCCTGTCCCGAACACAAAACCATAGCTTTCTTTTTCGTTTTCTCGCCCTTGAGCTCCGATATAGTTGCCATGCCGGCCCGGACCTCAATTGGGGAACAATGGATTTTTTTTATTTTTTTTTAATTCTCATATAAAAATTTGCAACTAAATGATTAGTAGGGGAAGGGGGAGACTAAAAAAATTGTGGAAAAAAAAAAGACAGTTATTGGCGGAGAAATTAAAGAAAGGGCTCGGGCAGTTGCCCCATGCCCAAGGTAGTTTCGTCATGAATATTGTCTAGGATTCATGCTATACCTACTTTGATTAATAATTTTTAAGAAGATCTTTAGTCATGTCAACAAATTTTATATATGACTTAAAAAAAATATAAATAAGTTTAAGAAAACTTACTATTAATTTTTTAACCACATCAACAAATTTTCTATAGGAAAAATTAGATTGGGTGACCCATTTAAATTACCTAATATAATAGATAGTTCAACTTTTTGTTTTTAATAGATAAATGGCCTAATAATCATATTTGACCATTTTTTTCTCTCTCCCTCTAAATTTCTCGCCTGTTTGCCCAGGGTGTTGTCGCCACCGGAGTAGGGGGCGGTGGAAATCAGATCGGAGCAAATCGCGTCTTCCTCTCACGACTTCTAGGCATTGGTTCCGCGACATCCAGCGACGGGATGCCGGATATCCAGTGAGATCCAACACTTGCTGCGATTCTTGCGCGTGAGTCTTGCTGTTCCGATGCCCGCCGATGGATGTAGCAATAGTAGCTCTCGTCGTCCTCGATCAGTGTCGGGCCTCACCAGTGGAAGTCGCGAAGGCAGTGCGAAGGTCCATGACAGCGAAGGTTGCGGATGACCCATATCTGGCCACTGAGGGAGAAAGATGGCTCTGTTCTGGCGAAGAGAGGCTTATGGCGAGGGCGACGACAATGACAAGACGCCGACGGCGAGGGCAAGTGGTGGAGAATTTCTACTACCAGTGCAAGTGGAGATTGAGGAGAGAGGGAGAGAGAGGAAGAGATAGGGGAAGGTGTTGAATGAGTTGGTGTTGTTTCAATTATTTTTAAGTATAAATCATTGAATTATCAATAGTTAATCATTAATTGATCGAAAAATTAGTGATATTATTTATGGTCAATTAGTGATTAATTATGGGTCAATCAATAATTAATTATAATTTGATAAGTAATATTATGATTAATCAATAATTAACAATCGATCAATCAATCAATCATTGACTTAACGTGATTTAATTCAGTGAGTATCTTTCTTAACCGTTCAATTGATAATTTGACGTGATTTAGAAATGGACACTACCAAAGAAGATACTATTTTGTATCTTTATCGGTATTATATATCATTACGGTATCAGAATTAGTACGGAAATATAATGGAATTATTATTTGATGAAAATCCAACAACTCGTAAAACACTCACTATGTATTTGATATGTGTGTTTTTTTTTTTTTTTTTTTTTGTGTGTTTGTATTACCACAAAATTTACATTAAAGTTTTATGTAAAACCAGCTTGAATGTTATTAGACTGCCCACGATATTGTCAGTTAACAACTTAATCGTTGGGCTATCAACGACACTGCCACCGTCAGAGACGTAGGGAGAGAACGCCTAGAGCCTATATGCCCCTCTCAACTTTTGGTTTTTTAAAAATGTCCGATAATTTTAATTTAATTTTGATGGTGGCCCCTCTAAAAATAAAAACTTGCTTTCTCTTGTTATTCATGATATAATTATTAGTCCCTCTGAGAAAAAGTTGACTTCGTCTTTGGCCTTCGTCTTCCCATTTGATGACAGCCGTTCGACGACTCTCTCCTTCGAGAAGATATATTTGTTTGCCTTGGATCAACACCTTTTCAAACATGAAATGTACAACAAAATAAGTAATTTAACGGATATCAATACAAAAGTTATAAGTTTCAGTTGATATGTATCCTTTTTTGTCTACCAATAAATAATATTATGTCATATTAATTAAAATATTTTAATTAATATGACATGATATTAACATTTTAATTAACTTAATATGATGTCAGTAAGAGACATGAAAGGCGACATGATAGACTATTGATTTATTTGCCAACTAAAATGTAAATTTTTGGTTGGATTTCTTTTTCCCTGAAAAGTCAATGAAAATTAAAATTAGTTTTTGAAAGTCAACAAACTCTAACTTAAAAATTTCAACTCCAACCGGCGATCCAAATGGAAGCTATATATATATATATATCTATATATATATATATGTTATTACTTACGTGTATGAATTCCGGGATTAAGATGTATGTGAACCCACAACTTGTTATCATCATTTGGTTTGGATTCAGTGGCCTTCTGTATTGTGGTGAAATTCGCATGGCCTGACTTATCAACCGTGATGGTCTTGGAAATCCTATTTTAAACAACATGTGCATCGTAATTCATTGCATTGTAGCGCGTAGGTAATTAAAGCACGTGACAAAAATATAAGGACAATGGTAGAGAAGAGATTATAATCAGCATCTTGATTAGTACGAATTAGGATTTATGCAAAAAATAGTTAATTACGAAATGCTGAAGAAATTGCATCTTGAGAAACTTTGGTAGATCAAGATTGGTATGTAAGAGATATGTGGTGAGTTGCAACAAATGAGTTTGTTTAAAATAGTTCTAATTGATTGATTTGTTGATTTATACATACACATAGGAAAGGTCATGTATCCGGTGCCAGATAGTTACTGGATACTATCTAGCATTTGTAACTTTCTGTTTAGAAACTTATAATAACTAGTTGATTTACATAACTTCCTAATCTAGTAGTTTCCTATTTAGAACCTTATCACATGGTACTAGTTAATAAATTTTACATTAAAATCACCTGATTAATATAATATACCACAAAAAAGTCACAAGTATCGTATCAAAAAAGTGTTGGATAACAGACCCTCCTTATATATAAATATATTTGTTAATTTATAGCTGATGTTAATGATGGAATATTGTGATTGATGTTAATGATGGAATATTGTGATTAAATTGCTAATACAAATTGAGGACTTTGTGCTAATTAGGGTATTATTATATGTGTCATTTTTTTTTTTTGGCTTGTTGGCTAGATTAAGGAAATAAATCTACTTCCTTTAAAAAGGAAAAATCTACCCTATTTTAGTATTTTTATTATCTAAGCATTGTAGTGGCTGTATCTTAGTAATTGTAGAAAGTTAAGTCATAAAAAAAATCTTCAGACGCAAAGTCAAATTAGTAACTCATTATTCTTATCAAGAAATCTGTAAAGATTTTTGATAAATAAATCAGCAATTAATATTTTCATAAATGTAAAGCAGATTTTATTTCTACATTAGGTTTCTGGTCCTCTCACTACGAGAGTGATCAAGCTTAATTTGATTTACCAATAAAGCACAATCAGATATTGATAGTTGACTTTAATATGTGTGCACACACTTCATTTTTAATTTATAATTCAAATACCTAATTAAATACTTTTAGAAGGAAAGAAACGATATATATATATTAATATGTTAATTTGAAGGTAAAGGATTTGAACTATAAAATGAATGTGTAATTACTATTAAAATCAAATCACATAAGGTTAATTTTGCAAGAATAGAGTAAAGTCTAGATAAACATTATTATGAATTAGGATTCGACTCCAGTATTATGTTATTCATGTTACGCTTTGTCCTTTTATGAATATCATGACAGATCAATTATAATTATACATCAATTAAAAGAAATCATATCACATCAGTTAAAAGATGTCATGATAACATCATATGATCACAAAGTCGGCCAAAAAATAATAATAGTAATAAGACATACAAGCCAAATCCTAAGAAACTATCCGATGAATAAGAAAAGTAGTTCCCTTAATAAGGACCTAAATAGCTAGGTTGCTTCTCTATCCATTCATCATGGTTTAAGAAACGATTGACATGTATCAGATTTCTCAGTTCTTGATATGGCAATCGCTTCTCCCACTTTACTCGATTGGATTGGTCTGATCCAGCTCCAGAACATCCCACCTCCACATAAGTGAGTAAATCCCTAAAAAAAAAAAAAAAAAAAAAAAATCACTTGTATTTAATATGCAATTACTCTTGAAAATATTAGAATTTCACGGTGGAATTGTTGTTGAATCTAAGTTTAGCCTTTTTATTTAGGTAATCCATTTGGTTTTTAGTTTTTTTTTTTTTTTTTTAACAAAAATTCTAAGAAAAATAATTAAGTGAAACTAGTGCAAAGGTTTTCAATGTAAAGTGAAACTTTTATAAAAACCTTAAGGGTAAAGTACTCAGAATAAATGTAAAATTCAGAGGCATGAATAAGAATAGCGTCTTTTAAATACTATATGGTAAAGAAAAGACGAGAAACTTACTCGTGACCAGCATTAAACCATGCATCCCAACCCTGAGGGGTAACAATGCCATCCATATGTGTCTTGTAATACACAACTCTTGAATGGTTTCTGTATGCCCTTCCTAGAAACGCAGGCCCTGTGCCTATCACACTGCTTGTGTGAAACACGAAACCGCTACTGTCGGTGTCGCTTTCTCGGCCCTGCGCCGTGATATAACCCACGCCGCCTTGTCCCAGCTGCGAGGCTGTCACGTTTATGTTGCATCCCTTTTGCAAAAGAAGATTAGTAAGAAAGTTACTAACTGAATCTAATAAGGACATCACTTTGACATGTTTCTAAATTGAACAACCAAATAATAAAGTGTCAAGATTCGTACTTTTTCTACCGCTCGTGCCTAACACCCGTAGTCATTGGGTAAATTGAATAAAAAAAAATATTAAACTTATCATTAACAATATTGAAAATATGTTTTAAAAAAATATACATAAAAAGGGAAATACATGATATATATATATATATATAAACGGAAACTGTAGTAAATAACATCTTTTAATTTAAAAACATTATATAGTAGTTTTTAAAATGGTTGAAGTAAATAGTGCATATATATATTTATAACTAATTTTGTATCAATAAAAGATCAAATCATGAATGTTATAAGGATCTCCGTTATAATTTGTCATGTCAAAATATTAGAAAGATCCATTTTAAATAAAACTAAATGTATATCATAAAAGGCCAACTTAAAAATTCTACCTACTGCGTTAGTTTCTTTAAACGTCCAATCATATCATAATCAATATTTAATACGTAAATTTAATAAAAATCGATAAAAATTTAACGGACTTGAGATTTTTCATTTAATACCGAAGGTATAAAAATGTACCTGGAAAAATGACTGAGCATTGCCCCAGATGAAGTCCACGGCGCCTTCGATGTAGCAGGAACGGAAATAGTGACGGCCTTTGGCGTCAAACAACGTGTCTTGCAGGCTTATGAAGCCACAGCGATAAAAACTCACTTTGTCCGCCGCAACTAGAGCCGCCGGTGCCCATGTCATGGTATGCTTCACCTCCGCTCTTTTTATAATTACATGGTTATACGTATTCTACATTCAAAAGTTACAAAAATTATAAAAAAAAAAATCATAGGTACTTAAGAAAAATGCTATTTATCATCGGTAACGCTCAAATTGTTATCATTTTTTTTTAAAATTCAATCACCCAAATTGTTGTCTTTTTTTATTCAATCAACGAAACATTAACATGTAAGACTATGCGAGACTCGTTTATCTACATGTATTCTTAGAGTATACAGAAGTGAAACGAATTATTAAAACTAACTGATATGGTTTTTTTAATAAATCTATAAATTATATATATATATATAATTAAAAAAAAAAAAAAAAAAAAAAAAAAACCTTGAAGGCTATGTCACGTGCGACGAAATTATCTGCTAACATAGTAAAGGTAGAGCTGTTAACCACATTGCCACCAGCTTCCCAAGAAATCACAGTCGTATGGCTACCCTCTCCTTCCAGAAGTATGAACTGCTTGTCTTGTTGGATCGTTACCTTTTCACTGCACATTCATCACCAACACACACATTTACATATTTATAGATATACATATATAGATATATACTATACACACACACATATATAGCAGATCATATAGTTACTGTCCATTAAATCATAGATTTGAAAAGTTTAAATTTTTGACTGAAAATACAGTAAAAAAAATCATAAATATGCCCCAAAACTATTTTTAAGTGGAGTGTCGAACAAATCATTAATTTTGGATTTATTTTTCATTGATATGTTGTACAACATATATTTCATAAAATAAGGAAATAACCGATATATGAAAAACCTATAGCACATCCCAAACGAACTAAATAAAATCGAAGCAGAAATAAAATGTATAGCCGGAAGCTAGTAATTCAAAAGATTGGATCAAAACTCACACACACACAAACACTTATGTATACACACGTATATGTATATACTTACGTGTAGATCCCGGCTTTAACGTGGATGAGAGTCCACAACTGGTTGTTGTTAGGCACGGAATCAATGGCTTGTTGCACCGTGGTGAAATTCCCATGGCCAGATTTATCAACGGTGACGGTCCTCGAAACGACAACTTGGTGGCTGTCGTTTTTCATGGCATTGATGATATTGTTGCGGGAATAAGCTGATATAGGAGCAATTCCCAATAAGATGATGATGAGAGCACTAAAAATGGTGGAGTATTGGAGCATAATTAACTTAAGAAATTTCATTCTCATGAAGAACGTGAAGAAATTAAAAAAGATTGAAAAATGTACAAGGCAACATAGAGCAGAGCAACATATCTACATATATATATATATATTGTATGTATATATGTATATATCTTGTATTTAAAGAGATGATAAATCTAATGATATTTGCCAAATATATACATATATAGATATATAGAGCTTTTTCTGGAAAAGAAGACTAAATGGTTCAGAGATATATGGAAATGATGATATTATAAAATTATCTTCTACCTAATTTCATGTTTCCTTTTTAAGTAGGAAATTTTCATTTATTTTTAATTGTTAACAGATTGCATAACATTAGTTGTAAACTATCTGTTGGGAACAATTTGTTTTTATTACAGGTTTTGGAAGATATATGTGTGTGTGTGTGTGGAAATATATGTATGAATTGCGTGAACAAAGCCGTGTAAGTAATTTACATGCAATTTGCAAATAAAAGGAGTGCTAAGAAATGAAAGATGTAAAATTAGGGTGTGTTTACTAATGAGTAATCCAATTCGGGAAAAATAATTTAATTCCTGATTTTAAATTCCAGTGTTTACTTTTGTATTTGAGAATTAAATAATGTGAGTCCCACCTAAAAATAGGGTATTAATTTCCTTGATAAGGAGGAACTTGTCTCATACTTACGACCTACAGAAATAAATTCCTTATTCTGAAAAATAGGAAGTAACTAACTCTATACCAAATATACTCTTACTCTTTTTTAATTATTTTTTTTTAATTTAAGGATAATTTCGTAACTATAATAAATATATTCTCAATCCTTCTAACTTTATAAAGTAAACAACATAATAAGAGTTTAATTTCTCAAGTAAATAAATTTCTTGTTATATTAGTAAACACTTTTATCTAATTCTGAAATTTAATTCCATGTAATTTAATTCCTTTTTTAATAGAATTAATTTACTAATTTTAAAATTTCCAATGAGTAAACGTGCCCTTAAAGAGTTTGGGTTTTGCAGCAAATTATCTCCTTGATTTGCTTTATTTCTTGCTTTAAGGAGATTTTTAATGAGAAAATACAGTTCTGATTTTAGGTATTTCCTCTACCAAAATAAGGGTTATTATGATTTCTGATTCGTGTACTTCATAAGATAAATATTAGTTGTCGTTTGAACCTGCCAAAAAGGAAACACTTATGGTTAGCGCATCTCCTGATATGACGATTAAAGCAAAATATATAACGTATACACACACACATATAATACAACTATATGTAGTTAGGAGGGGTTTTTTTTTAAATATTTTTTATACTAACAATCAATGTTGCTTCAAAGAGTCAATTAGGTGGTTAAATGTTGTCTTTAATTTTTTCATACTATATATATGTATATTTGTTCTATATTAAGATATATATCTTAATATAGAACAAATATACATATATATAACTTAATATAGATCAGATATATATCTTAATATAGATATATATATATATATATCTTAATATAGAACAAATATATATATGTACGTATGTAATGAGTACCAATTTCTAAATTATTATTAAAAATGAAATCTACCGAATATGTGGTAATTCTTGGATTATACTCTAAAAGATTCCTCCCTCAAAAAAAAAAAAAAAAAAGGATTCCCTCATGTATGATATGAAATATATATCTGAGATTTAGAAGAATGTGATTACAATATACGAATTATACATCTTATAATAAAATTAATCTAATTTAAATTTACAACTAAATTATATTTACAATTATTTTGATAACAAATTGTGAAATATCATAGGAGCCCCATGTGTCATTATCGTCGTCACCAAAGGACTATATATCGCCACTACTTTAGGAATCCCATCATCGTGCAAATCAAACTTTGAAAGATTTCGGTTGCTGGATGTTATTTACACTAATGACAATTCTCTGTATATGTTATTTTTTGAGGATCACAGTAAAAAGAAAAAAAAAAAAAATATATATATATAAAGTGAAAAACTTAACAGAGTTCAAAGGGTTTAAAACAGAGACGTATTGATATATCATTTTTATACCATATTATAAAATTTATCCAAATAAAATTTATAAGAGGACATGTATTTTTCCTCTACCGGTGGGACAAGTACTCTTTTATTTTGACAGATGATCTAAAGGTGAGATATGAGAGGCTTTTTTTTTAAATTTTTTTTATGGTCATTTTAAATCTGATGTTTCATGTTCTACTATGATATCTTTTTAAACTCTCAAAATAATTTAATTTTTTTCGTCAAATTAAATAATTTTTATTACTTAAAAAGCTAAAATTTAACTCAAAGACAGAGAAGAACTTCTGCAAACTCGACCACACCGATGACTCCTGCAATTTTGTTGACAAACTGGCCAACATCTGTGACCCCTCCCAAAAAAAAATACACACACACTCAGCCACTGAACAAAATTTTTTTTTGAAAGTTTGGTCGTCGTTTTCACGACTAGTGTAAAACACCCTATTGAGCTTTGGGATTTTTTTTTTATTGAAGTTAAATCAAACTGAAATCTTTAACTTTAATTTAGTGGGGTCAACCTCTTGTACTAGATAAGACCAAAGTTGTGGCATGATGTTCAGAAAGCCTTTCTTATCTCTTCTCATTCTTTCCATCAAGGATTGAATCTTGTAATCACCATCCAGGATTCTGCTCCTACTTTGGTAGTAGATGTACTAGGTAAAGTGGCAAGCGATAGTGACCATGGATAGAAAGTTTGGTAACAATAATGTTAGGCTCTGACCACTCCTCGGTGTTCTCCAGGATTTCCACAAGGCGTAAGGGAGAGGGAGTGGGATGAGCATCACCTGATTCTCCTTTTATTTAAAAAAAAAAAAAACAAGAAACCTTTTGTTCTAGATCCTTCCCCATCAATTTGCTCATCGATATCGGTACTAACACAACTGAATGAACTCTCTAAGTGGTTGGTTTATAAAAGTTATAATAGTATAAGCATATATGAAAATGTAATTACCAAAAAAAAAAAAAAAAAAGCACATATGAAATATAATATAGATAAGGGATTTATAGTTAAATAACTTTTTTTTAAGAAGTTTTTTAATAAATGACCAAAATTTTTAAAAATTAATTAAAATATCATTTTTTCCTAAAATGATTAATCAATTGTCTTAAATGGTCAATCAGTAATTGACCGGATGATAGTCAATATGTTATTGACTTACGGTCAATTATTGATTAATCATAACATAAATCACTAATTTTATAATCAATCACTGATTAACCATTAGTCAATCACCAAATTTTACAGTCAATCACTGATTAACCAAATTTGAAATATAACAATAGCCATTTTCCTTAAAAAAAAAAAAATTTGATCGTCTATTAGATTAAGTGACTAAAAAAGATCACCCAACTTAATTTTTCAAAAAATACATATTATCATCGTCCACCATACGATGATCATAAGGTTGAAAAAACTTTCTATCATAGATTCACCTTTAAATTAAGTTCTAATCATGATTTAACCTAATATATGCTAATAAGTTACTGGGCTATGCTAGTTGGTGAAGGAAAAGGGAATTTAGACTCCGTTTGGTGAAACGGTTTGAGTTGAAATTTTTAAGTTTGAGTTGGTTGACTTTTTAAAAATTAGTTATAATTTTTATTGACTTTTCAGAAAAAAAACAAAAACTAAGATAAAAAAATACAATTTAATTGAGTTGAACTAACTCATCAAATAAACCCTTAGGTTTTAGATATCGTAAATCTATGTTCCAGTCCTTGACAAGTATAAAAAAAAAAAAATTATAGGTTGGATTAGATTATTCGAAAGTAGGTGTTTATAAATAAAAAATAAAAATATGTTATAATTAATATAAGTGATGGAGGGTGGTCTTTGTTGGCCATTAACCAAGGCTCACAATACGAAGGATGTGAAAGAAGACATAACTCCCCCCATGAACTGAACCCACCCCTTTGATTGAGTCAAGGACTTGTCCTACTCAACTGATCTAAATCCAAACCCAAGGAAAAATCCAAATCCACCAAACACTTGGCTTTGAACCACTTAAAAAAAAAAAAAAAAACCACATAAAAAAATGTGCAAATAAAACTTTTGACAATCCCCACGTGTTCCCTCTTTTCACTACATTGGTAATCCAATCCAACGGCCACGATCCCCTCCACGTGTAACTCCACAAAGTCAGTTGCCTTTTAGAACTTGACAACTTGATCTTATTTTTCATTTTTTTTTTTCAAAAGTGGGAATTAGGATAAAAGAAAATTATAAGCCAGCCATTGAAGCTCCTCTGAAGGAAAAACTCCAAAGCTAGCGCTACTACAGTGGTTGAGCAGCATGCAGATGGAGAACGGGAATGCGGACCCACCAGAGAGCCCGATCAACGGCCTACGATGCTCTAGTACTGGCACCAACGGCTGTGATCTGCTGGCCTTCTCTGGGTGGGATGGGAAACACTTGTTGGACAACTCGGAGAGCTTTTACCAGAAGCTCTCTGAGTTGTACGAGTCATCTGGACTCAACCTTGTGTAAGTCTTTCCCTACATTTGTTTTTTTGTTGGGTTTTTTGGAATTTTTTTTTTTTTGGTTTAGAAAAAAGGGGGACCTTTTTTTGACGATTTGTAGCTTGTGGGCTTGTTTGGTTGCTGAGAAACAGTGGGAAAAGCTGGGGGAAAGTGAAATGTGTTAACTTTTGTCACAAAGTTCGTGACTTGCATGGTTATATGTTCTCTTAGAAAGAAAATGACCTTTTTGTTTTGGTCAATTTCAAGATGTCATTTTCTTTTCTCTAGAGCAAAATGTTAAAGGTGTTTTTTTTTTTTTTTTGGTTTTATTTTTAAGTCATTTTTACTCCAATGCATGTTCTTTCATATGGTTTTTTTTTTTTAATTTATTTAAATGCAGATTAAATGTGCGAGAGACATTACTGAACTTGCATGTCTTTTACAAAGAAGTCACTTTAAGAGGCGGATTTTACCAGGTTTGTTTACTGACATTTGCCAATTTATTGAGCTGGTCCTTTGTCGTTTACAAGTAAAATCTGATATACATGCAAAAAATGTGCAATTTTTATCCAAATCTGTTACTTGAAATTTTTTTAATTAATTTATTAATTAATTTTAAAAAAAAAAAACATGTATTCTGATCTTCTAGTCACAAAAGGCCACATCAAGAATGCAATTTTTCCAATATCTACATTAAACCTGCCTAAACAATGAACAGAGGAACTTCCGGAGATTTTAAGAAAATGGGTTTTCTTAATATATATATATATATAAATATTTAGTGTGTGAGGTAATTTCCCAGGTTACCAAAGATAAGCGATGGGAGGATGTCGCAGTAGCCCTGAAACTGGAGGGCATCAAAGTGAAATTCCCTACTCAACTTCAAAACGTTTATGCTCTTTTCCTTTTCCAGTTTGAGCAAATTTACTTCTACAGAGCACGTGACAAAAAGGCTTCTGATCCAGGTATTTTGATTTTTTTAAAACTTATTTGCCACCAAAAAAAAAAAAAATAAATGTGGAGTACTCTTTGCTTAAGATCTTTGGCTTGGCATTTGCAGGTCATGTTTTCGGCACTCTTGGGAATGGTGCGGCGTTGAAGCGGAAGAATTCGGGCGATTTCTCTGAGGTGGTGAGAGTTGAAGAGGAAGATGTTCAAGTGAAGAAGAAGGTGGTCAAAGACAACTCTCATGAATCGGTCACAGGTCTGTTGTTACTGTCATGTTGGTTTGTCACTCTTGATGATATTGGTTTTTGGGGGGGCGGAAAAAAGAGCGAAAACAATGCACATTTGTTTATCTTGGTGGGATTTTGTTCTTTTTTGACAAATGCTATATTTGAAGTTTTGTTCTACTTAACTTAAAGGTTGTGCTTCAAATCTTGTTTTTGAATAGTTGGAACCACGGAGCAGAAACTATCCCCGCCGACGCCCTCGAAAGCCAAGGAAACCAAGGATAGCCTGGTTCGTGGTCGTGGACGGACTGCGTATCATATCTTTCTGAAGAGAGAATGTGAACGGCTGAAAAGAACAGAGGGGGACAAGCTAAAAGCTGGCCAAAGTATCAGAGGCATGGCGGATTATGCATGGAGGAACCTCTCTGAATCGGAACGACAGGTATCTAGACGCTCTTAAACAATTCGTAGTTTATGAAGTTTAGAGAAACTTTCCTTATCCTAATTTTTTTTTTGTCCTGGTTTTGCAGCCATACATAGAGGAAAGCAACAAGGACAGGGAAAAGCATTCTCAAGAAACGGATGCTTGCAAGGAGCACGAGGACAATGGAGATACAAAGCCAAAGAACAACCCGACGCCTCACGGTGACTACCGCATCCAATCTGAATTCGAGAAGCCCCAAGTCCCTGATCAATCTGCGGTCGACTTGGCCGTTCATATCATGAACAACTCTCCAGACCCGAAGTTGTAGAACTTCACTTGGAAGGCAAGATGTAGAAAAATGATGCTTCTGTTCCGTGGTGGAAAGTGTTTGTACATATTATCAGAAACTTAGGACTGTCTAACTTGTACCCTCTAATGGCGGCTCTTTTCGATTATGGTTTTGTCCTCTTGACGATGGGGGGTTTTTGGTGTTTGGCTTGTAAAAATTGTGCTTAAAAAATGGGCTGCTTGTATTCTGCGTTTGTTTTTTTGCGGTTTTTTTTTTTTTTTTTTGGCAGAAAAAGGGCTACAAGAGTTTTTGGTGTACTGTCACTTGAAGTAATCAAAGGACATTTTGTTGTAGCTTTGCTTGCATTGTCTTGGTTTTTAGTTGTCAGTGTGAATGGTGAGACTCAGACACCGGTATATTGGTAGTGTTTCGAAAATATAATCTTTCGGAAAAAAATGCAGAGATTGTTTTTAAAATTGTGTGTTTGTTATGTTTTTAGAGAGATTGATTCAATATAAATAAGGAAAAGAAATGTCAATAGCAGATTTATCCCATTTTTTACGTAAAAAAAGTAATCTGGTCAATGTTACATTTATAAGTTTTTCTTTCCTTGGGTTTATATCATAAGTTTGAATTGGAATTATATATATATATATATATATATATATATTTTAAAGAAAACACTCTACTGAAAAAATTAAAGCTATTGGTTTGAACTGAGGCTTAAAATTAACTATTGGCCTCCTGAGTGATTTTGTGATTTTAAAGTACAAGGAAGAATCATTTTTCACTTTAAAAACACTACTAACAAAAACACATGAATTCTGCTATAGATAATAATTTCTGCTATAGATAAGAAATAATATTGATATTTTTTTACATCATTCTACTTTATTATGTTCGATCTTTTACACCGTTATAATATGAAATATCATTTTCTTACAATTGGTAAACAAAAACTACTATTTTCATCGTACTAAATTTTCAACCATCTAATTTGTGACAAAGATTACCAGTTGTAAATTTTAAAATAAAACTTATTATTTTACTGTACCGATGATTTAAAAAAAAAAAAAAGGGACAAATTTTACCATAGATTTCTTTAAAAAAAAAATAAAATATAATTTCAATCAAATTTAACATTTAGCTTGGAAAATAAACAAACATGTCAAGTCAGAGGGAACAACCAATCTGATGAGGCCACACAACCCCTATAGTATATAAAATACATGACCATACCATATTTTTGTATTAGCCAATAACGGATGGCAGAGCCAAGATGAACCCAACACCCACAACCACTCCCACCACAACCCTTCCTTATCACTTCAAACCAAAACACTTCTCAACAGAAAACACAACCCCGACTTCCAAACTCTCTCACAAAGCAATCTTGGACCTCCTAAACACAAAATGCACCAATTCTCTGCCCCACCTAAAGCAAGCCCACGCCTTGGTTCTACGCTCAGGCCATTTTCAAGACCACTATGTAGCAGGAACACTGCTCAAACACTATGCAAATCCTCAGCTCGGCGACTTCGCCTTTGCACTCAAGGTGTTCGACCATTTGCCGAAGCCGAATGTTTTCGTGTGGAACATTCTGCTCAAAGGGTGTCTAGAGAACAACCGGCCGTTTTTGGTTGTGTCGTTTTATCGCGACATGGTGGCGGTGAATTGCAGGCCTAATATGTTCACTTTCCCTGCGGTGTTCAAGGCCTGCACGTTGGTGCGGGCTGTCGAGGAAGGTGTGCAAGTCCATGCCCACGTTGTGAAGTATCGGCTTGGCGGAGATGAGCATATAAAGAGCGCTGGAGTTCAGATGTATGCTTCTTTTGGCTGCTTGGAGGTGGCTCGGAGGATGCTCGATGGTGAGGAGGGGGAATCGTCGGATGTCGTTTGTTGGAATGCGATGATCGATGGTTGCTTCAAGTTCGGAGATGTTGAGGCGGCTAAGGAAGTGTTTGAGCAGATGCCGAGTAGAAATATTGGTTCTTGGAATGCGATGATAAGCGGTTTTGCTAGGTGCGGGATGATAGAGTTGGCAAGAAAGTTCTTTGATGAAATGAGTGAGAGGGATGAGATATCTTGGAGTGCTATAACGGATGGTTATATCAAAGGAGGGTATTTCAAGGAGGCCTTGGAAGTTTTCCATTTGATGCAAAAGGAGGAAATTTGGCCGAGAAAGTTTATCTTGTCAAGCGTGCTGGCTGCTTGTGCCAATGTTGGAGCACTTGATCAAGGAAGGTGGATTCATGCCTATGTTGATAGGAATTCGATTCGATTGGATGCGGTTTTGGGGACTGCATTGTTGGATATGTATGCAAAATGTGGGCGACTCGACTTGGCGTGGGAAGTTTTTGAGAAGATGAGATGGAAAGAGTGTTTCACTTGGAATGCCATGATCGGTGGACTTGCCATGCACGGCAGGGCAGAGGACGCTGTTGAGCTTTTCTCCAAGATGCAGAAGGACAAGCAGAAACCAGATGGGATTACGTTTGTGAACATCCTAAATGCTTGTGCTCATGGAGGTCTTGTTGATGAAGGTCTGAGGATCTTTAGATCCATGAAGAAATTGTACGGTGTTGAGCCAGAAGTGGAGCATTATGGGTGTGTCGTTGATCTCTTGGGAAGGGCAGGATTACTTACTGAGGCAGAGGATTTTATAGGATCAATGCCGGTGAGACCGAACGCAGCTGTTTTTGGGGCACTTTTAGGCGCTTGTCGGAAACATGGAAACGTTGAATTGGGTGAGATAGTGGGGAAGATTTTGCTTAAACTAGAACCAGAGAATAGCGGTCGCTATGCGTTATTATCAAACATCTATGCAAAGGCAGGAAGGTGGGAGGATGTTGAAAAGGTGAGAAAATTAATGAAGGAAAGGGGAGTAAAGACAACTCCTGGAATTAGCATGATTGACTTGAATGGCAAAGTTCACGAGTTCAAAATGGGAGAAGATTCTCACCCACAAATGAAGGAGATCTACTCGATGTTGGAAAAAATCATAGAGAGGCTTCAAACGGACGGTTATTCACCCGATACATCCCAGGTTTTGTTCGATATTACAGAAGAAGAGAAGGAAACTGCACTTCAATACCATAGCGAAAAGCTAGCGATTGCTTTTGGCCTTCTCAACACAAACCCGGGAACAACCATCCGGATAGTGAAGAACTTGAGGGTCTGTGAGGACTGCCATTCTGCCACCAAGCTCATATCGAAGATATATAACCGCAACATAATTGTGAGAGACCGAGTCCGATATCACTATTTTAGAAATGGAAGGTGTTCATGTACTGATTTCTGGTAAAGTTTTCAGCCTAAAGAGGTAGGAAAAGTCGTCTTAAAATCCGTTTTTTTCAACGTCGCTGTGTTAAATCTTGTTGATTATGCCGTGCACTCTTTTTATCCTAAACCATCTTATGAAAAACTTTAGCTGTTCCTCCCTTATACACATCTGCATAATTATTTAGAGCACTTTATTTCCATTTTCCATATGTAGTGCTTGTTTAACACAACTTAAAATACTTAAACCGGCCTAGAGGCCACACAACTATGGAATACTACATGAGTAACAAAACCCATGTTCAGTTCCAAATTTACTTTAAAACTTGCATACATACACACTATTTCCACATTCATAATCTTCCTTACTAATCAGCAACCTGGGCGAGGCGATTTGAAAACGTGGTGAGAATCGGTTGTTGACCCTTCGGGGTTGCTAGAATTCCCATAACTCTCATTGTTGTCATCGGCAGTAGCAGCAGAGCTGTCAACGGACTTCTTGTTGTTGCCTGAATTCTTTTCCTCCAAGAGAACCCTTTTGGCATCACTTTGAACACATAGTGATGCTATCACAATAGCAATTAGCACAAGCCCCGTCTTCCTCCTCAACCTGTGCTTCAAATTTAAAAGCGATTATTAGAGAATTTCCGCAATAACTGACGTTTGGTAAATATAATCCAAACTTGTTAGTTACATATTTTAAAACGAATTGACATGGAATTCAATCACTTCACCATGCTTTTACTCTCATAAGAAATCTGAAAAAATTAAAAAGCACAGCAATACCAAACTTGCCCAAAAAATAAACTAAACAAAGTAGACTTTCTTCTCTTACCTCTTCATTTTCTTCTTCTTCTGTCTTCTTCTCATGCATTTCCATGAAGATGGCTTGAATTGGAGGCAAAGAATTTATAGAACAAGAAAAGTTAATGCTTATTGGTTAATCATGATTAGTGATATTGTAATAATTGAATTTAGCCACTATTAAGAGCCAAAATATAGTGGAGGTCTCGGCCAACTAACTAGAGAAGAAAAATGTCAAAGTGTCAACAATTGGGTTGGTTGGACGCTCGTCCTCCTCACATACGGTTTGGATTTGAGTCGCTCTTATCGTGTTGGTCAGAGTATATGACACGAAAATATGTAGTACATACCATGCGGAGTCGCTAAAATTTCGGGATTATCTGAAGACACCAACCTCTCCTAACTTTTGAGTTTCAACAAAGAAAAATTAAAGAAGAAACGTGGATATACTCCCCAAAGTCGGTATAGAAAAATCTAGTTGGTTCCCACAATTGGAGTGAGGATTAGTACATGGAGTTATTTGAAGTATAGTTTGATTATGTTTCCATTATAGGGTTCAAGAAGTGCGTAATTGTTATGCCCACAGTTCTCTTCACTACATGAAATGCAAGCAAAGACATAAGTGCTAGGATGATGATATAATTATAATGTCATCAGTTCAATTCGAATGGAGAAATTGTCTTTTAAAGGTTTGTTTAATTGGTTAAAAAACAAGCATTTGTCACTTTACAAGTCTGCCTAATAATAAATTATCTTTGGACTTTTCAGCTGTCGAGTTTTATTGAAATTTTTTAGGAACGATGCAAAAGGTCTCATCTTTATATTTAAATCAGGAATACATACAAAATTATGACATGCCACCTAATTTTCTCGCCCAAACATCTATGTGTTGGAAAGATTCATGCTCTTTTTTTTAGGGGGAAAAAAAAGGACGGATAAAACTCTAATGGTTCATTTGGTATTTGGGTTAAGTTTGAGATGAGATAAAATTTTTGAGTTTGAGTTGGTTGACTTTTTAAAAATTAGTTATAAATTTTGTTGACTTTTCCGAAAAATATAAAAATTGAGACGAAAAAATACAGTTTAGTTGGAGTTAAACCTGGATGCTAAACGTGGGCTAAGAGAAAAGAATTAGAAGTTACAAATTGAGGAAGAGAGTTAAAAGGGAACACATTTCTTAAATTTGTCAAGCTTTTGGAATTATCATAGAAAGTAGTTGAATTGAGTTTCAAGATTCAGCCTCCGTTTTTTCACCGCAGACGGTGGTCTTCGTGTCAAGATGGCGGAGACTGATGCAACCCAAGTTGTTCACAGTGTTTACAAGAGGGATTCTGTAGCTCCAGAGTTTCCGTTAGTTGAGGATATCTTGGGTTTGCTTGGTGCGCCCGGTGTTGACTCGTGTTGTGCCATTTTTCGTAATGCTAATGGTGCAGTCCATTCACTAGCTCGTCATGCTCTAGCTCTAAATGAGGAACGGTTTTGACTGGAAGAAATACCTGAATGTATTTCTAATGTTGTTATCAATGATTTGATTCAGCATCAATAAAAATATCAGTCATTCCATTAAAAACAAAAAAAAAAATGAATTTTGAAGCGTTTACTAGTAATGTGAGAAAATTGAACATAAATGTGATTACATAAATAACTTCTTGGCAAAAGGGACATAAACAAGATGAGAACATTCCCTTTCCAAAATTAGATTCCTCCTCAATATAGAGAAACCAATTACACATTTATATGTATAAATATAACCTATTTTAGTTGGTTCCTAAGCTAAAAGTATGCATTAAAATTTAAAAGCAAAACTTAAATGCATTCCTCTTATATCTTGCAAAGCAAGAAACAAACAAATAAAAACCAAAAAGAAAGAAAAAAAAAAAAGGAGTTTGTTGCATTTATGCCCTTAAACTTTTTATAATTTGAAATATTTGTCTCTAAACTTTTTTCTTAACAATTTATAACTAATTTAGGGATTACATTACCAAAAAATAATCTTTTAAGGACAAAAGTGTCATACTATGAAAGTTCAAAGGAATAGGTGTTAAAAAACTCGGAGTTAATTCCGTTCAAGATTTAAACTTTTAACTACATCATAAAGTAAAGAGTTCAAATCCCCCTCATCTTAATTTAGAGTTAATTTCTATTGAGGAAAAAATTTTAAAATACGTCGTACTAAGAAAATACAAATGCTCCTCTAAGCTTTAAAAAAAAAAAGAGATAATTAAGAACTCGTTTATTTATTTATTGCCACACCTATAAATGGAACAAACTTGGCCTCCTTCATCGCCACGAATAAGAAAAAATACATGTTACTCAATACCTATTAAATTTTTTTTTTTTGAAAGTGAATACCTAATAAAAATTATGAAAAATAAAAGAAATGAAAAAAAAAAAAAATCCTTTCAATTCAAAGCAAAACCATACAAATAAAAAATTCCCTCCCACCACAAAACAAAAATACCAAAATGACAAAACAAACCAAACCTCGGTCACAGAAACCTCACACATAGGAAGGGCAAATTCGTCAATACAGACAAAATGGAACGAAGTCCTTTCCCCGCCACTCAAAAAAGCGCAGAGGCTGAGAATTAGCAGTTAGCTCTGCTCGCTCGCTCGCTCTCTAGCTCAACTCGGACCGCCATGGCTGCGAAGCTCGTCTCGCCACCTTCTTCTCTCTCGCACTCGGTGAAGCTCTTCTCCTTCTCTTCTTCCAATTCGAAGCTTCCGAAGCCGATTTCGCTCCCGAGCTGTCTCCTCCGTCAATGGAGGTCCAAAAGCTCTTCGCTGTCGCGGAGAATGGCCGTGAAATCTTGCCTCGGAGTGGAGGAGAAGAATGTGGAGAAACCTAGGGGAGCTGAGTGGGGGAAGGTCTCCGCCGTGCTGTTCGACATGGACGGAGTGCTCTGCAACAGCGAAGAACCTTCTAGAAGGGCCGCCGTCGACGTCTTCTCCGAGCTGGGGGTCGAGGTCACGGTCGAGGACTTTGTGCCGTTCATGGGGACTGGTAGGTTAATTTCAACTGTCGAATTGTTGTTCATTGTTAAGAAGTAAGTGAAACTATGAGAAATGCGGTTCTGATTGAATTTCTTGGCCCTTGGTGCTTGCATTTTCAATTCTCATAAATTTTGCTTTAATTGTTGGTGAAACGTTATGTTAAATTTACTCGTTGTTGGCTACATAACTAAGAATTGGGTTAAGAGAAGTGGGAGAGATTATTCATGATTAATTTGCACAAATAGGAATCTTTCTAATTCTATTTTATGGATTGCATAAGGATTAGGCATGGTGAAAAGAGGGGGAAAAAAAAAAATCATTTCGCCCGTTGCCTAGCTGAATTCGTTGACGCCAGTTTGGTCAGTAAGCAAAAACAATGGTGATGAGATGAGTGGGATGGACTCAGTGCTGGTTGTCCGATTAGTGAATTTTTGTAGTAATTTTTACCTTGAGCAAGAAGTGTTTCAATTTATTTGCAAATTTTTCAATTTAGTCCCAAAGCAGAAATGTTTTAATTTATTAGATGCATAATTTTGACCGAAATATTTTGTTAATCCTGTTCTCTTTTGCATCAATGTACCAGGTGAGGCAAACTTTTTAGGAGGGGTTGCTTCTGTTAAGGGCGTGCAAGGATTCGATCCCGAGGCAGCCAAGAAGAGGTTCTTTGAGATATATCTTGAAAAGGTTATTGATAATTTTGTTGCTAATTGTTGGTATGACAAAACCTATTGAGTGAGACGATATATTGGTATGCGATTAATGTTTGGACTAATCTTCGACATTCTCCTCCTCTTGTAGTATGCAAAACCAAATTCAGGAATAGGATTTCCAGGTGCCCTTGAGTTGATTACTCAGGTATGCAAGATGATGAATTATGATGGCGTTACTTCCTAGCCAAAGTGTTTAATTATATGTTGTTCTACACTTATGTCCAACAGTGTAAAAGTAAGGGCCTCAAAGTTGCTGTTGCATCAAGTGCTGATCGGATCAAGGTTGACGCCAATCTAGCTGCTGCTGCTTTACCATTGTCCATGTAAGCCAATCCAGCAATGTGCTTTTGTCTTCTCAACTGGGATAGATGAATTCTGCCCTGGTTTATACCTTATGCTAGAAATACTACCAAAAAGATGCAAAAGAATTTGGGTTGGGGTTTGGACTCTATGATTCAGCATATTTATGAGACTTGATTCTATCATTCATTTTCAGGAATGAAATATGTTTTATTAATATGTGTGTGTGTGTGTGTGTGTGTGTATTTTCTTCTATCAGGTTCGATGCTATTGTATCAGCGGATGCTTTTGAAAACCTGAAACCTGCTCCTGATATTTTCTTAGCAGCATCGACGATCTTAAATGTGCCCATTAGTGAGGTATACTGTCATATCCTTCTCACTTTTTTTTAAGAGAAGAAAATTATTTTGTTAGTAAGAAAATAATGGGAAATTGGCCACTAATGACTTGCAATTTTGTTAAAATTTGGGGTAAGGTCTTATGCTCATGGCTTTATTGAATGCTCACAATTTCTCCATAAAAGATTCTTATTTTACTCTTCGAAATAAGCTCCTTTGATCATCAAAGAGGTTACTGTTGGTAATGAAATTCAATCGAATTTTCAAGTTCAATCGAATTTTCAACAGACTCTCACCTTTTATTTTTCCTTAATTTAGTTTTCGTGTCCATTTTAACTTTTCATAATATATTCTTGCAGTTGCATATCATAATATTCTTTAGCAAAAAAGATCTGCATTTCTATCTATATGATGAAAAGTGATCTGGACGCATTTTTCTACAGTGTATTGTTATTGAAGATGCACTTGCTGGTGTTCAAGCTGCCAAAGCTGCAGGAATGAGGTAAAGTTATTAATCATCTATGATCTATATCTTCACACGAAACTGGGATTTTTTTTTGGTTTGTTTGTTTGTTTGCTAGAGCATGGAAAGCCATTTGTGCTTGACCTTGTATTGTCTGTCGCATAAATCACTTTGGTTCAACTTGTTGGCTTTAGTTCTTTGTTTGGTAAACAAAGTAACATGTTTAGAGGTAAATGCTAATCTTTTTTCTGCTTCTTGCAGATGCATAGCTGTCAAAACTACTTTATCAGAAGAGGCCTTAAAAACCGCTGATCCATCACTTATTCGAAATGATATAGGAAATATTTCACTTGATGATATTCTCAGTGGTGGCTCGGATGACTATAGTATGTAGTCCTGCGAATATTCTGCAAATGTCATTTTGTACCAATAATGTAGAATGGTGAAGCTAAACTTTGCCATTTTTTAAGGACTATAGTCTGTAAGGAAGACATATTTTTCTTGTGATGGGTATTCCATGTATTGGGCAATTTTGTCCTTTACTGCTGAGTGAACTCTTTGGCTCCAAGTGATTTAATTTTTGAATTGTAGTTTCATTAAGATGGTGGGGGCTTACACCTAATATTTACAATATTATTATCCAATCAAATTGTTACGGCGTGATATGTAATATTCTATATTATCTAACACGAAGTCTTATTAAGAAATTCCATTGCAGATGGGAAGATTCAAGGAAGCCAAGTTCTAAATAATTCATCCCAAAACTCTCCAGGGATGCTAAAAGAAAAGACAGATAATGGGCCAATCCAGAATACAAACTCTGATAACGGGGTGGTTTCCTTAACAGGAGGGTGAGTTGGCATCTGCAGCTGCAACATTTCACTACATGTTGATTGATCCTTATTTATTTTTTATTTTTTGTTCCATATCAGAATGTTGTTTCCTGGAAATTTGGATATAAACTTGCTTTCAAAAAGTCTTCATATACTAGGAACTCTTCACAATGAGTCATCTATTCTTACCGTGGAAACATTTACCATGCTGATCCAATTTGTGTCTATTTAAAACAATTTTATTTAAAACCTTAGCTTGAGGCTGCAGAAATAATTATGGACAGGTTGCAGGGTTCTCGGCGAGATATATTGAGATATGGAAGTTTGGGGATTGCGCTTTCTTGTCTTTTCTTCACCATCTCAAACTGGAAGGTAGAGATATTCAGAAAAGATTAGCTTGGTAACATAATTATGATTTAAGTGGAATTTCAGTTTAATTTTCTTCAAGTGATATATGCAAAGATAATCTGTTTAAATTAGTTTTGTTTTTGTTTGTCTTGCGGCTATTCTAGTTTATTTAATGTATTTGTTCAACTTCCATGCCTGCAAAGGCTATGCAATATGCTTCACCTAAAGCTATTTGGAATTTGTTGTTTGGGGTGAACCAGCCATCTTTTGGACAGAATGAAGGTAATGGTGCAATAAATTTCAGTTTCCCTCTAATCTTGTACTTTTCTTTGTTTTGTTGTCATTTTCTTTATGAAAATTTCCTTCTTTTACACTCCCGTGTATAAGTTTATTTAGGATCATCGACATGTTCATAACCGGAAGTATAGTTTTTCTAATTTCCCTTAATTGGGCGTAGGGAAATCAAGATCGAAAAGAATCCAACAATTTGTGAAATATATAGCTGACCTGGAAACCAGGTAGAATGGATTCCCCAACCTCAACTTCCACGTATACCTTACATAATTTCTATTTTATTTTTGTCTATTAAGTTTCTGTTATTCTAGCTTCAGTTTCTGTAACTTCTCAATATATTAACACGTAATCTGTTCTGAGTAAACAATCTTTCACTGTGGAAGCGGAACTACTCCCGTGGTACCAGAATTTCCACCAAAACTTGACTGGTTGAATACTTTTCCCCTTAAGTTTAGTAAGGTAAATTCTAGTTAACTTGACACTTCATATTTAATGAAACCAGAATATCCAGTATTGACTCATTTTGTTTCTTTTTTTGGGCAGGATTTAAAAGGAAAGGTAGTGGTATTGGACTTCTGGACTTATTGTTGTATAAATTGCATGCATGTACTACCAGATCTGGAGTTTTTGGAGAAAAAATACCAAGATATGCCGGTAGATATTTTATTCCGTCTCAGAACTTAATTTTTCAGCAATCTAAGATTTATTGTGATGTCAACTCTTTGTTTTAAAAAATTGCTTCCTAAACAGAGTTGTAGAGTTATGTGATTAAAGGCCTTGTGGGAAAGGAAACCAGGACAAGTTGTTGTTGGTTTTTTTTTTTTTTTTTTTAACTAGGGTGTTTTTAGTGTGTAATATCATGGTGTCCTTGCTTATGCAGTTCACGGTAGTGGGAGTACACTCGGCAAAGTTTGATAACGAGAAAGATTTGGAAGCCATTCGCAATGCAGTGTTACGCTATAACATCACTCACCCAGTAAGCTTCATCATCAGTTAGCACTGATCCAAACAAAATATATACCCTCCATCCAGCTCTACAATATTTCTCTTTATCTTCTCTATTTATTTTTTCTTCCTCTTCTTATTTCACTTTACAAATGATTTTCTCATTTAGCATATTAGGTGCCACAGTTTTTTAAAAGTGCTACACCTGGATACAGCTGTGGAGACTACGGAACATCATAGTGTTCGATATTACTTTTCACCTCATGTTAATAATATCCCACCCTAGTAATGCTGCATAGGTAGACATGTATCCCATTATTTGACAGGCTTATCTCGTTAATGGTCGATATTGAATTTGTTCGATTTCTCCTTTATTTGGTCTTTCATATTTCAACCATGGAACTTGGAAGTATTTCAGTATTTTTGATGTGTTACTAAGGTCTCGTGAGCTTTATAAGTTTTCAAACAATGCCCGTCCTCAATTTTGAGATGTTAAAGATAGTTCTTCATGTAATTGGTCTCTGTTGAGGGAAACAACAGGCGAATGGTCTTTATTAAAATTCTAAAAGTTGGTGTATTTTCAACAACCGATACAAATTAGTTTCTTTCTTTACTTTAGCTCCGTGTTGACCTTCAACTCTATCACTGAGTCGTTTCATGAGTTCTTTTCAGGTTGTGAATGATGGGGAGATGCAGTTATGGCGGGAGCTAGGTGTAAATTCATGGCCAACGTTTGCTATTGTTGGGCCAAATGGTAAGCTCCTTGCACAACTAGCAGGCGAAGGTCGTCGAAAGGTACTACTCATTTGCTTTAATTTCCCTACTGTGATATCCATGCATAAAATAAAAAACTAAAAAATGGCTCTTCTTTAAGGATCTTGACGATTTAGTGGAGGCAGCTCTTCAGTATTATGGTGGAAAGAAACTCTTAGACAGCACATCATTACCATTGCGTTTGGAGAAAGATAATGATCCTCGCTTGGTTTCATCCCCACTGAAGTTTCCTGGGAAGTTGGCAATTGATGTCCTCAACAACAGACTTTTCATCTCTGACAGTAACCATAACCGCATAGTAAGCTCTTTCGCTCTCTCATCTTATCTTTGCATGGCCCTAATGAGCGTGAAGAATTACCCACTTTGGGATGGCTGAATCTCAGGTGGTAACTGACCTAGACGGCAATTTTATTGTTCAAATTGGAAGCACAGGAGAGGAAGGTTTACGTGATGGTACCTTTGACGATGCCACATTCAATAGGCCTCAGGTAGGGATAAAGTAATGTTTTCAGGCTTGCTTCAATAATAATTTAAAAAAAAAAAAAAAGAGAGAGAGAGAGAGAGAGAAGTAATTCGTTAAGTTGGAAAATGGGTTTCGGCATATCTAGTAACTGCATGTAGTTTTGGGCCGGAAAGGCCCATGCACATTGGCTCGAACCTCCTGAGCTGAAACCGAAACGATTTCATCGATTGGGCATGAGGCTGACCCAGTTATCTTCTTAAACTTGGGCACCACAAGTGCCAAGCGCCACAACTAATTGAATGGTCCAATGTTATGGGACTTAGTTTCTATTAGTGCGTGGTGTTGGGTACACCGGTGCTCCCCAACATTGCTCTTTAAAGTATGCTGTAGATATTGTAGTGATCTTTCGTCCTGTTTCGGAGTCAACTTATCTCCATGCTCTCTTTCATTTAATGAATACTTGCATGCTTACATGCTGAGTGTTTGATGTTTGATTTGGATATGTAGATTTTTTTTTATTTGGATATATAGATTAGATAGTAACAGTGGAGTTATATGATTTCTAGGGCCTTTCTTACAATGCGAAGAAAAATTCACTGTATGTAGCAGACACTGAAAACCACACTTTAAGGTAATATTGTTTTTGCGTATTTATGAGATTTGGGAGTACCTCACATTAATAGCATCTTCTTAGTGATCTTTTGTCTATGATTTTTTAACCATATAGCTTCCATAAATGCAGGGAGATTGATTTTGTCAATGAGACTGTCCGCACTCTTGCTGGAAACGGCACTAAAGGTTCTGACTACAAAGGAGGAGGAAAAGGAAGTGCACAGGCAAGAATTAAGTGATCAATTTAATTCTCTTAAGTTCTCATCCACCATGGTCATTGGCTCTTCTATTTTCTTATTTGCTATAACAAGCACCTCTTATATACGCATATTTTGTGTCATCAACAGCTAAGGGCTAACTGGAATTTATTCTTATATATTATGGATAGTTGTAGACTTTCAGTTTAAAAGTTCTGAAACTTCTTCTTTCAGCTCCTGAACTCTCCATGGGATGTCTGCTTTGAGCCAGTCAAGGAGAAGGTGTACATTGCTATGGCCGGCCAACATCAGATCTGGGAGTATGATACATCAGATGGAATCACTAGAGTATTTAGTGGTGATGGTTATGAAAAAAAACCTAAATGGCTTCAGGTATAGTCACGTAAATATGCTCAAAGGCTATTGTTTTTCTAAATTTCTTTCTAACTGAAAGCTTCGAGAGAAAAAAATATCGTATTTTTTCTTACTGAACCAAATCTGAATTACATCAATATATAGGAAACCATCTAACTAGCAGATCCTAACTAATCATTTAGTTCTATAATAGCGCTAGAATCTGTTTCCTAAACTAAAGGAAACAGATTTTGTATTAATAAAGAATCATAACAAATAAAATAATCAACAACTCTAACAAAAAATCCCTAAGTTTCCGACACTAACCTTTAGGTTTATATTCTTTTTCTTTTTCTCCTGCTCTCTCTCTCTCTCTCTCTCACTCTCTTTCTTGACGTTATATATCATATGGATATTTGTCACTTGGTTCCTTTTTCCCCCTAACATAGAGTTTTTGCAAAAAATCTTAGACTGTGTATGCTTGCACTATTTCTTAAATATTGAATGACAGAAAAAAATGGTAGCCCTTTCGTTTGAAACTCTCTTAGAAAAGTGAAGCCGTGCCAGTAAATAATTTAGCTGGTCAAATAAGCTGTCTATGGAGGACAACTTTACATCAGTGGACTTCTTAAACATTTTTTTTTAATCTATACGGATTTGAACTCTTGATATTTGTGCATCTTTTCATGTTTAACACTTATAGCCTTAATACGTTCTGTGTGCTCCTTTTACTATTTGGAATTTTAATTTTGGTTGTTTTCTGCTACCACGATACTCCTAAAAACTTTGACACCATCCTTTTGTTTTTCCGTCAAAACAGCTCAACTAGCACATCATTTGCACAACCTTCTGGAATTTCGTTATCTCCTGGTAATAAGTTGTTATTTTAGGATACTTTTGAGGATTCCATTGTCATTTTAGTTCTACGGAGATGTCCATCCAGATCCAGTATCCATCCTTTTGTGATTTTTTTTTTTAGATTTGACTGAGGCATATATTGCTGATAGTGAAAGTAGCTCCATTCGAGCACTTAATCTGAAAACTGGAGGATCTAGACTGCTGGCTGGCGGTGATCCAGTTTTCTCGGACAATCTGTTTAAGGTAATTCTCTTTCAACCTTGGAAACCGGTTCAATAGTGGATGGATACCTTTCACGGTAGTTTTATTCATCTTTCTTTGTTACAAAACCTTTGCAGTTCGGAGACCACGATGGGATAGGGGCTGAAGTACTCCTCCAACATCCGTTGGGCGTCCTGTGTGCAAAAGATGGTCAAGTTTATCTAGCTGATAGCTATAACCACAAGGTAGAATGGCCATGACTGAAAAGGATAAGAATATATAATTGCACTTCATGAACATTTAACCATATAAGTTAAAATAATTGCACTACATCAAGCATTTAACCTTATATTAGTATATCACAATTCCTCTCATTGTGTACTACGCCCTTCTGCTTCATAAATGGGTTCGTTAAATCTTTTTTTTTTTTTTTTTGGTTAAATGTTCTTCGTCCTAATATTGAAATTCAAATATAATTATTTAAAACTTTGTGACATCTGTGTCATGTTGACCACAGTCCATTCAGATAGGCTAACACGAATACTGTTTTGTACTTATTCTTAGTTTTCAATTTGCATCACTTCAATTCCGACTTATCTTAATTATCGAGTTAAATGGTATTAATGTTTTAGGATTACCCTTTAGAATTATCACTATAGTATATACATTTTGCCATTTCCTCTAGTTTGAAGTATTTTAACTTCTTTTTTTTGCATTGAAATTTCAGATTAAGAAGCTAGATCCATCCACTAAAAAAGTTACCACCTTAGCAGGTACAGGGAAAGCTGGTTTCAAGGATGGAGCAGCCCTAGAAGCTCAGGTTGACAATTATTTTGTATCTTTATTGAATGAATTCTTTTAAACGGAAACCGCAGGGAAAACCACAAATCTTTAAATTTTTAAAGAGCAAATATAATAAATAAAACAAACATAAACTAAAGAAGTATAAAGATACATTCTCTTTATCAGCTGAATGATAGTATGATTTCCAGCCTATGGTAAATACATCAGCCTTAACGCATTTCTGTTGTTTTATTTCAGCTTTCAGAACCATCAGGAATCATTCAAGCTGAAAATGGTGAGGTTTTCTTGTCGCATATGCCACCTATATTTTAGCACCTTTATATCAACATGTACTTTTGCAAAACTACGTTATAAGCTCGGGTAAATTCAAAAAGGTTCTTTTTATAGACTTTGGTAGATATTGATTTTCATGAGCGTAATCACTTTCAAGTATGGAAAGAGTGGACCACCACAAAAAGTTCTTTTATAGGCCAATTTTGTAAAATTTGTTTTCTCGTCGTATTTACAAACCACAAAGTTGGTTTTCATGAAACAGAATCACTTCCAAGTAAGGAAAGAGAGTTGCTATACATTTCAATATGCAGAAGTTGTCAATAAAAGAAGTATTTGACTCAGAATATAGAGTCACGTGTGTTTCTTGTGCCCTGTATACCAAAAAGAGTAAGTGGAAGTTGGCTATTTGTTTATTCATTCATTCATCAATCCATTTTTTTACAGGAAGACTTTTCATTGCCGATACAAACAACAGCGTAATCAGATATCTGGACTTAAACAAGAAAGTACCCGAACTCCTAACTTTAGAGCTGAAAGGTGTTCAGCCTCCTAAAAAATCCAAATCACCGAAGCGAATCAGAAAACGAGCACCGTCAGACGCACAAACCATAAAAGTTGATGGTATTTCATCCAGTGAGGGAAACCTGTCTATTAAGATATCACTACCCAAGGAGTATCATTTTTCAAAGGTTCAGTACTTGTTTACACGCACATAATGCTTTGAATCCATTAATCTGTTTGTGTATTTTTCTAATTATTGTCACATTCAATTATGTAGCAATCCTAACTGCATATCACTCCATGTTTTCTTAATGCAGGAGGCCCGCAGTAAATTTATCATTGATACCGAGCCTGAAAATGCGGTGACCATTGATCCCTTGGATGGATATCTTAGTCCTGACGGGTCTGCAACTCTTCATTTTAGGAGATCCTCACCCTCAGCTTCAACGGGCAGAATAAATTGCAAGGTAACCTCATTTTTGGTAAATGTAACAATATATTAGTACAATTTCTTATGTCACAATGCCAGTTTATGAGCAAACGAACGGGTTTTCCGTGATTAAATACCCTTACGAGTCATGATAACTCATAGACGCTTCAACGGTTTCCTAGAGCATATGGGCCTTGTCAGCCTTTTATAACATCCATATATATATATATATATATATTACTCTATGTGGGTCCTCATCTTTTTTATATTCCAGTACACAATCTTAAAACTTGATTCCAAAGTAGTTGCTGCTCTTGTAAAGGACATGAGCACCTTATTATTTCAGTTACCACGTGAGCGAAATGCTGTCCGCATCTATACGTTGAAATGGTGTGAACCAATCATCCATTCCGGATCAAGAAAGGACAAAAAGGAATCAATTGGAGAACACAAACTTTCCCGGTTCTAATAGCTTTATTCTGACAGAAAGATACCCATTCCTTAATTTTTGGAAATGAACATAGGTTTGGGTTTACAATTCGTCAGTTAACTCGGGATCTTTCTGCAGGTCTATTATTGCAAAGAGGATGAGGTTTGTCTGTACAAGTCGTTGTCGTTTGAAGTACCTTTCTTGGAGGGAGTTGCAGATTCAACCGCAGCCGAAATCACTATTCCATATGTTGTGAAGCCAAAAACCTCAACGAGTAGTTTACAGCTACCAGTTGCCCCATGAAGTCGATACGTTTCTGTATATAATAGTAAGGTCTCTGTCTATCTCTTGCTCGCTTTCTTATATTGATTGTTGATTTATTTCATAAATTCTATAAAGCACATGCACTACGAATATGCATGTGAGAATGAATACTTTGGAGTAAAAAAGGATAAAATAAGTAAAAATATCATGGAAATTCTGCACGATGTATGTCAGACCACATTGTTTGCTTATCAAAAGTTTTTTGCCGTCAAGCGAAATGACATGCCGGTTAAAATTCTTGGTAGTTGAATTGATCAAACAGCGTTTATAGAGAGCGTCATTTAAATTTTCAAATGCATCTTGATTGGTTGTTCTCGTTTTCGCTGTAAAACGACAATGTCGTTTGTCTTAGGCACTTTCTATGGTCCTTTCGTAGGACCAAATTTAATTTAATATGTAAAGAATAAAGATTGAGGTGTAATAAGGTATCTTGTAATAAGATATCCTCATTTTATCTGATCAATTGGTACATCATTTTGAAAAGATTATTACATAGAGTAAATGAATGGCCTCTCTTAAACCTCAACTTTACATGTGATCAGTCAGTCAATGTTGAAGGACTGTTAAAGGGCCTGTATATTGTTGATGACATGTTTTTGAAATGAGTTTTTTTAATTATTTTATTTATTTTTTTTATTATCTATTTCCTTAAACGACGTGAATTTTATTATATTTCTATTGTTGTCTATATGAGAACGACGTGTGATTAAATTTTCTGAGTCATTCTGCTGCTTTTAATCTTTACATTTATGCTGCTACGTGCCACTGGTTCTTGTTTTTGAATTGCAATTTCTTTCTTTCTTTTTTTTTTTCTTTTTTTTTTTTTTAATGTTTGAATTATTTGAAGATTGAAAAAAGGGAAATTTTTTTGTTGTTTTTTAAATTGAATATTTTCTCTGCTACTTATTATTCCTGACAATGCTTTAACAAATATTAGTTTGAAAATTTACATACACATAAGTAGTAGCTGGGCGTATGCATATAACTATATTTCATAAGTGAGTCTTTTTTTGGAATTGATATCCAGTTTGTTGCATCATTTGTCACCCACTTTTATTATTATTATTATTATTATTATTATTTTTAAACAGAGTTTTCTCTAATAAAAATTTGGATTTACGATTTAAATTGTGGATTTGAACTTATAATCCAAATAGGATTTAGTATTGCATTGTTTTCCGGGGGCTGTGGTATCATCCGAGTTTGTGTTGACCTTTGGAAAAAAAAAAAAAAAAATCAAAGAAATCACACTTACTTCTTGGTTATGTAATAAGGACACAAACTAAATGCCGCATGCCAACAGACGAGAATTCACACCAACCTGTGTTTTAGCCAAAACTAGTAATTAAATGAACATACGAAATACCGTCTAATTGGCAGGTCAAACAATCTCACTAGGAAAAAAAAAAAATATATATATATATATATATATATATATATATATATATATGAAGAGCAGTTAATCCTTCCCAGTTGCCAATTCTATGTGCAAAAGATAAGATTGTCGATGTCAACTACAACTATTGTTTTTTTGTCAATAAAAACCACGACATTTGTAAACTTATCAGATAAAATCAGACTTTTCATGTTGAATAATATGACAAATTGCCAATTGCCATGTTCTGTTATACCAGTTGCCTGTCTGAATATTTTTTTAATAAATTGCTAAATTGGTCTTTAAATTTTTAAGTTTGTACAACTTTAATCTTTGTTCTTTTTTCATAGCTGGAGTAGCCATAAGCTATTAAAACGTTATTATACTAATCATTTCTATTAATTTTTGGACAGAATTCGTTAGTAAACATTAATTTTTAACCAAATAACTTATAGGATTATGTCTAAAAATTAACGGAAATGACTATTGTACTAATATTTTAATAATTTAGGGTAATTTAAGCTACGAAAAAAATAGATTAAAGTTGTACAAACTTAAAAATTTAGAGACTAAACGAGTAATTTATTTAAAAAAAAAAACTATTTTTACATAATTACTCGTCTCTCGTTTTTTATATTAATGATAACAATTTAAGTTACAATAATCATTATCATCATAGTTCCTGGCATGATCATGGGATTAGGATAGATTGCTCACCAAGGCACGCACTCGTGCGGTGCTCTTGTTTGCTATTCGCCTAAAAATGATCGCTCTCCTACTCAATAATGTCTAATTATATTAAATAATTTATATTCATTAAGCAGACGGCGGATCAGCCCTCCTACATACCTTGCACTAATAAGGACACAAATCTTTTTACAGGTTTTAAGAACCAAATCATGTGAGAGCAACACATTTGTTTAATGCAGTACATAATATTGTATTTGCTCTAAAACCACAATTATTGTATGTGGAATATATATATATATATAATGGGCAGTGTAAAACGCGTTTGTTCCACCAAATCCCCTGTTTATCTGCTATCCAAACATGGGTTCTCTGAATAATTTAATGTTGCGATTTGCAGTATGCAACTTGGCTTTGTGCACTGACTTGTTCCTTATCCATTGGTCATGGTCTGCCTTGACCTTTGCACTGGTAGGAGTCATGTTAGCTTAATGGTCTGATTTGAGAGAGAGAGAGAGAGAGAGAGAGAGAGAGAGAGAGAGAGAGAGAGAAATATGAGGATCCATTATTAAAAAAAAGTGAAATAAAAAGAAAATAACACAGGTGGTGGTCATGCTATGGTGGGGAGGGCATCTTATAAGTTACGTTAAACAAGTTATGCTATACGTAAAAGTATGGCCCTCGATTTAGACTGTGTTTATGGACTCTTTGAATATTGAGTCTATATTATATCTATTGAAGTTCCAAAATCAGAATAATCTATATTTCACTTGTAGTCTCAGTAGATTTATTTAATGACACTGAGAGGAGAAGGAAAGATGCAACCATCCTCCTTTTTTTCTCAACAAAAAAAATAAGATAAGGAAAAAGGACGGACATAATTAATGTGTCCACGCATATGAAAGGCTAAAATACAGCATTTGGTGAGTATTTTCAGAACGCTTCTCAAAGAGTTAAAGCAATTTGGTCGGAAAAAATGTCCACATATTTATAAGATAGCAAACAATCAAAAAAATTAGTTGAACTTGGAACCACGTTGATATCCATGCTTCTTGAACACACTGGTAAGAATAAACCACATTAGAAGGGTCATTAGGTCAATGACCCTTATATAATATTGAAAAAAGGCAAACGTAATCCGTGACACATGAACCGAATAGAACGTTTCCTTGCCAAATTCATTTTCATTAAACTATTGTTGATAAGGTTATAAAAAACAATTATCAGAAAATAAATTCGGTGAACATGGTATATTTTAATTCGAAAACCCATGTTAGGGAGCAATGGATACCACAAGTAATCAAGGTTGTCTGTCTCATTTAATCACAAATCTTTTAATTAATCCTCCTTAGAGTGCCATTTGGTTTTAATTAAATAATTCGTAAAAAGTATTTTATTTGCTAGGAAGTTCTGAATGAGAGCTCATTGGCTTCTCCATAGATAGTAGTTAAGAAAAAGGATAAGCAAGAATATTATTGGAGAATAGAATTGTTTGGTTCAACAAGAGGGAGCAACAATTTTTCACTATTTGCATGAAAGTTTTATCATTATCCACTTAAAAAAATAAATAAATATCATTCCCAAAGGGAGCCACCTTTGTGCAACAAAACAAAATAGGTTTAAAAAATTAAAATGTACCTTTCACTCCGAAAATTTCTGCATTTTACGGCCATTTACTGCCGACATATAAATATCTTAAGTAATAATAAATTAAGAACTATATATAACCTGGTCTGGGGGGTAAGCATTAAATCATTAGTGTTATTAATTAAACAAATATATTGTTTAGTTTGAATCTTTCTCTGTGATATTATAGCCTGTCTCACGCAAGGAGGCAAAGCGCTCTGGCATGTCTTTAGTAGAGCAGATTCTTCAATTATTATCTCTCTTTTATTTATAAAACCAGTACCGTATTTATATTTTTGGAATTGAAGATAAACATATGATGTAAATAAAATTTCTTTAGTGGCCTAGTGGCATAATAAAGCTAGCAACTTCCTTCCATGGAAGTATTTCTCCAATTTGGAACCACAAAAAAAAAAAAAAAAACAAAAAAAAAAGAAAGAAAGAAAGAAAGAAAGAAAGAAAGAAAAAAGAATAAGCAAAAAGAGAACAACAACAACACCAACATTTTGCATCTGTCTGTTTTAAAGGAGGGAAATTAAAAAAAAAAAAAAAAAAAAAAAAAAAAAGGGGGTCTGCTCATAAGAAAAAGAGGAATATTCTAGCATTATTGTGATTAAATATAAATAAAATATGTAAAAATACATTCTTAGTTCATTTAGAGAAAAAAAAAAAAAAAAAAAAAAGGGAGAGAAAAAGGGAGAGAAATGCATTTGGAAGTAGGCAATGTGGATGAAACCTGGCCACATTCATAAAGGGGGAGATGAGTCCAACCCCTTGTCATAAAGAAACAAAATAAAGGCTCATATGATGGAAAGTGCCACGAAAACAACCACATGCATTGCCCTCTTTTTCTCTATCCTTAATTTCCATTTGGTGCATTACCCACTAATCATTGCTCCACTAAAATCCAAAATTCCGTTGACCCCACTGCCCCCAACCAATCACCCAATGGCAATGTATAATTTGTTGTCGTATTATCCAAATTCCCGCACTGCCGTACCAAAAAAATGTTAAGAGGACACCGCAATATTAAGTATCAATCACTAATAGAATATAAATCTTATAATATGCGATTCACTTTTTATTAATAATATTATTTATTATTGATGATACTATCATTTTTTTATTTATTTAAAAGTTCGACAATGAAAGGGAAAATAGAAAAGCGAAAATAGGAATAATAATTAATTTGCTTTGTTTGCTTACCACCATCCCAACCCCTTAAACTATATGATTAAAGGTGGAATTTGGAATATGTTATTGCAACATACTGGCCTTGCAAGCAAGACAAGAAAAAGATGAGCCCTAGCCATTTCATGCCCTTTCACCTTTCATCTTATTAATGCTTTTTTCCCGATCCCTAAAGCTTTAAATAGCAACAACTTGCATAAATAATTAATTTTGGAGGGTTTGTTTACATATTATGATTTAAATATCTCATTTATGGCTCTTTTCTTCTTCTTCTACTAAGAAGAGAGAGAGAGAGAGAGAGAGAGAGAGAGACGTTGCTTGGTGCATTTATTCATGTTTGGTGAAAAATATAAAACCGAGTAAATGATGGCTTTCCTATTTATAGCACGTTTGAAATGTTTTCATTTTTGTGCGAGTGTGTGTGTGTGGAAGAGAGTGGCATGAAAATGAAATGTTTTTACCTGCGTGATGACGTATAACCCTATGTAAAAAATTGTCACAAACACCTTTTTTTTAGGTACACAAACACTTTTATAACTCTCTTCTAAGCTTTTTTTTTTTTTTTCCCCCCCTTTTTCTTCTTCTTCTTTTTTTAAAATCTCTCTTTTGTAAGCCCTAAACAGCCTAAATGAAGGTTAATTAGGCACAACTGGTAGACTTTTTACTTTTATTTTTAGGTAACAAAAGAAGAGAAGTAAAAATTATGAATTTTAGTTAATATTTGAGAATTACATTTTTTAAAAAGTTTTTAAATACAAAACGATTTTAAATTTTCTAATAAATAAAAATAATGTTAAAATGGAGTTTAATAATCCTAACTTAAACTTTAAGATAAATTTTAAAGTTTATTCTGAAAAGCTTTTTTTGGAAGTCATATTTTGTAACTTTAACAAGAAACTTTTATGAATGTTGTAAACTCTTCTGACAGAACAACCAAATATTTTTAAAACATTTTTTAAATTAAAAAAAAAAGTCTAAACAGTTTTTAAAAAACTCTTTTAGACAAGTTGTTGGTTACTTTTGTTGTCCTATTTTTGTAATTCATGTTTTCACGTGTAATCCAGGGCGCACAAAGATATATAAAATCTCTATCTTTGATTGCAAGGTAATATGATTAAATCAGCATGCCTTTTACATTGCACATTAATGAAGTGCTTATAATGTTTTTTTCTTTCTTTCTATTATATATATGCACACACACACACATATACATATATATGCTGAACTTTACTTTGCTGTGTTTAAATGTTATACACACACATGTATATATTACAATTTAAAAACTAATTTAATGGCAAGTTGTCCACTACAAAGATTTGTCCAAAGAATCAAATATTTAAATTTCTCATTGAAAATGTCAATGCAATGTCTGCCATGTTCTTGTTCGCCGTTGTTGCTGCTTTTTTTTTTTTTTTTTTTTTTTTTTTTTCCGGTTCTATATTATTATCTATGTCTAATTCTTTAATTTTTCATTATAACTTCAATGTTAAGCAAATTATTCCTATAATGAGATATCAACTTCCACTTTTGATTAAATAATCATATCACAAAGAAAAAGAATTTTGAGGTCTGAATGTAAGAATTAACATTTAAAATATATATACAAATTAAACGCAATTAGCTATATTGATTTACTTTTTCTGCTGGAAATAGACAAGCAATTAATAAGTTTAAATACAAATATATATATATATATACATTTTTATAACCTATTAGATTAAATACAGAGCTTAAATAAACAGCACCCATCATTTATTGACGCTAACCTGAAGGCTTTTTTGCCATAAACAAAAACCCTAAAATATCATAAATTTGTGTTCAATAATGGAACAAGTGTGGCTTACAACATAAAAAAAAAAGTCACGTTTACCTTTTTTTGTTTTTGTTTTTTTTTGTTTTATTTGCTAAAGGTTATGTTTATACACAATCTATTTTAAATAAAGGAAAAAAAGTTACCTCTACCATAAAAATCAAAGAAAATTGTTACATATTTATTCCAAAAAAAAAAAGAAAGAAAATTGTAACATATTACACTTCAGAATTTTTAACACTAATAACATAATTTTTTTTTTTACGAAAATCAATGGAAAATATTACTCATAAATGATATTAGTGTATATAGTATGAAATATAATTTTACATTATCAAAGGTATACTACCACTGGATTTAAAACTTTATCTACACATATCCTAGGAGTATTATTTTTTAATAAAAATTAGCATATGTTTTTTTTAAAAATAAATTCGCAATGTTTTTAAAAAGAGAGAAAGAAAAAAAAAATCTGAAAAGAGAACATAGGCGCAAGAAAGCTGGAGGGAAGACGCCGGAAAAAAAAGAGTAATAAATATGAAATTACATTTCGACGCGTGGTTTCCCGTGACTCGCCTTGCCTTTGCCTTTTTTCTTTTTTTTTTTTCATTTTCATTTTTATTTTTTTATCTTTTAAATTTTAAATAATTTATATATTTATTTTGTATCTCTCTCTCATATATACATGTCCCTCCCCTCCCTCCCCTCTCATTACTTCTCTGTTTCCACAAACCAACCATTTCTTCAACTCTCTCTCCTCTCTTTGCCTCTCTCTTTCTCTCTCTAAAAAAAACTTCAAACCTCAAGTTCAACTTCTTGGGAAAGGTAATTCTCTCTTATATTCGCACGAATTTGTTCGAGTTTCTGTATTATATATATATATATATATAGTTTTCTTCGTCTCTTAATTTCGAAGTTTGAATTCGATATTTGCAGTTTGTGATTCCACGGTTTTGAAGCTTGCGTCTCCTTCCATGGCGTCGTCGTTCATCACTAACGTCGAGTCCGTCTCGGACTCCTTCGCCGAGTCCAGTCGGAAAAAGCGCCGGAAAATTGTCGTTGGAGGTGAAGACGAGGTTCTTCCGAGTCAAACTCCGAAAGCCGCGATCAGATGGAAATCGGAATCGGAGCAGCGGATCTACTCCTCGAAGCTAGTCGAGGCTCTCCGCCGCGCTCGCCGGAGCTCCTCCACTGCGGAGGAAACCGTCTCCGTCGCCGGCGGCGGAGAAAAAGTCCGCGAGACCGCCGACCGCGTCCTCGCCGTCGCGGCCAAGGGGACGACTCGGTGGAGCCGAGCGATCCTGGTGAGCCGATATCGTTCGATCAGAAATCGGCTAAAGCACAGAAAGGTGAAGAAGGTGACCGGCAAGAACCGGTCGCCGAAACCGGAGACGACGAGGAGGTTACCGCCTCTTCAGCGGAAGGTTCGAGTTCTCGGCCGGTTGGTTCCCGGTTGCCGGAAGCTCCCCTTCCCGAACCTTCTAGAAGAAGCCACCGATTACATCGCGGCCTTGGAGATGCAGGTTCGCGCCATGGCCGCTCTCGCCGAGCTTTTGACCGGTTCGCCGCTTAACCGGTCCGGTTCGAGCGTCAACGGTTCGAGCTGACACACAAAAAACCGCTGAGCCGAGGCTTTGTGGAGAGCCAGGTGGTTTTTAAATTTTTTTTTCTTTTTTTTTTTTCCTCCGAAAATATTTTTATTTTTGTGGATTTTTAGATTCGTGTATTCTATTGTATACATGTCTTTTTCTTTCTTTTCAGCTTCACTATCCAATTCCTTTATTTATTTTTGTCATTTGATTCTATTTATTTGTTAATTTTTAATTAATTAATTAACATGCCACCTAATATGACGACGACAAAAAAAAAAAGGGTAATCTTCGACCAGGTTTTTGTTCATTTCATGTAATTTGTTTACTTTAAGACTTAATATTAAAGATAAAGAGCCATACGGCAAATTGTTTGTGGTTCAAAAAAGAAAAGTTGTTACATCAAAACAACCAAGCTTTTACATATTATTTCTTTATTAGCCCACAAAACACTATTAAATTAATGACAACAACAAAGATAAAGATATCCATGATTTTTTGTTTTTTGTTTTTTTTTTTTGAGATGACCATGATTTTTTCTTTTTAAGATTACAAGAATGTAGTTCAAGTGGAAATCCATCATTAACTTCGCGTTAAGCGAAGCAAATGTTGACAAGAAGATTAGGTTTCAAGTATAAATTCAATGCTCAATCTACTAGGAATCTTTGTTAAAGAGCTAATTTTAGGGTCCACATATATATCATGGATATATCTATGTTAAAGAGCTAATATAGATATATATATATATATATATATATATATATATAGGGTTTATCTATGAAAGGAAAGGGTAAGCTGTTAATGTCACGAGTCAACTTTTTAATATTTGACTGATGGTTGTTTAAGAAACTTTTGATAAAATGCATATTCGAAAAAAATAATAATAATTATGCAACTTACAAGGCATGTGAGATGATAAAAAGTTAAGATCCTTAACATTAGTTTTATTGCATCAGTTAGCTTTACAAACATCCGATGGACAACTTTATAGTTGTTTACCTATCCAAGTCTCTAAACAAACCATTTTTGTTGTCTTTCCAAACAAAATAATGTGACATTACCTTACCTTTGTTTTATTGGCAGAGCAAATCAAGGAAGGAATCCGTTAATGGATCGGTTACTTTAAAGAAAAAAGGTTAACCGGGTTGGTAAAGTTTCTTTTTTGGTCTCAAATCTAATAAATCTTTGCTTTTACCATAATTGGAGAAGTACTAATGAAAAATGAGAGGATTGCCTTTAAGAAGAAAAATTAAAAGAGCCAGAAAAGAGGTAACCTTAATCTTCTTGTTCGGTTGGACTTGTCATAATGTTGTACCAAATGAAGCATAGCATTTCACTATAAGATATGAATTAGCCTATTTATTCATTTGCATATGAGTTTGTAAAGTCTAGTCTCTTAACCGTTAAGGAAGTGGCCTAATGGCATTGCGTTCTAAGATTATTTTCACGCTAATGACTCAATGTTTATTTTCACGCTAATGACTCAATGTTCACTGATCCTTAACGGAGCTTAATCGATATGATGCAAGTAACTATGACTCGACATAGACATTATTTTCAAAGAAATAGCTGCATTGAACGTCTCCCTACACTTTTATTCATTAGAAAAGTAGAGTTTCTTAAAGATCAAATTTTAGGATTTGGGAGAAATTCCCCCTTCACCAAGACTGAAAGAAAAAGAACAACTAAAAAAAAAAAAAAGGAAAATTAAGAGTGATCCTCAATTCTCTTTGATATTAATTCTATGGTTATTGTAAATATTAATATTTTTTGGATATTTGTGAGATACGAAATCACAAAAGAGGGGAAATGGTCGGAGTAGAGGTAGCCCCACAAGCTCAAAAAAATAAAAATAAAAATAAAAATAAAAATAAATAAATAAAAAGGACACCGGCCAACTTGGTCTCATATGAAACAGTCTCATAACATGTGCCTTAGTGACCCTACAAATTCAAGTGCACTGACCCTCTAAACCCCACTTTCCGACCCCTTTACAAAGGCCTTGCATGTGACTGCCTAAGCAGATGCAAATCCATCCCCCAATTAGCCCCATTTCAATATTTAAACAGAATACAAATGGGGCTGTCTTATATATATATATATATATATATATATATATATAATACATATATATAATTACAGACGCACACATCTTGGAATCCACATTGTTCTAAGAACAAACATTAATGTGTTCTTAATTAAGACAAGTCTTTGGAGAGACCAATCTCTCCCACCACCATTATATATGGTCTTTTGTTTTTTGTTTAAAAAAAAACAAAAACAAAAACAAAAACAAAAACCAAAAAAAAAAAAAAAAAAAAAAAAGAAGGGGAGGGTCACTTTAGGGTAATTCTTTGTCCTAATAACCGTCCAACACGTGTGTACTGATCGTCCAGCTGTCACTTGTTGGATGGAGACATACAGATGCCTTGTGGCATCCCTATCAGGAGAGGTTTTTTTTTCCCTCTTTTCGGAGCCCTAATTAGTCATGATATTTGAATCAAGGACCACATATATTGGTTCATTCTTTTTCCTTTTTTTTTCCCCTTTTTTTTTTGGTTTTTATATTTGGAGCTTTCCTTCTCTCTAGCAAGTCACATTATTTGTGCGCTCCTTCTACTGATTTCTATGCATTCCCACATACACCATATTCCACCACATGCATCCATGTGCCTCCCTTTAAGACGGCCATCATTTTCTCTCCTCCTTTCTTTTTCTTTGTAAAGGTGAGTTACAGTATAAATTGTGATTTCAGTGGTTTGATTAATTTTTTAATAGTTTAATATGTGTTACCTACATATTAATAATTTATAACACGCTATATAAAACTATTTCTATGTAGTATCTATCATTACAAAGAGAGAAAGCCCGTTTCGTGTTTAAACATCATAGTAATCATGTAACTTAATGATATATGACAATCTTATAATATAACACCTTTCTTTATGCCTAATGTGGACCAAGATCCAAACCCATCATCGCTTATAAAATCTATCTTTAATATATTGTTAAATGGACTTGAGTAGGACTATCTTCAAAAGATAGCTAAAAAAAAAAAAAAAAGAGTTCATTTTATATATAAATATCATAACAGTTATGTAACTTAGCAATATATGGGACAAATTCACGATTTAATAATTTAAACGGATTTATATATAAACATGAAGGAAAAGCAACCACGTTGTGCTTCCTTCGTGGGTGCATGTGATCCTAGGAATAAGTTTACTGACAAGATCATTTTTACCATGTTACACCCCACAAAAAATATCACATCTATTTTGCAGTAATCACATGGGGTAAGAGTTGAGGCCAGAAGTGCACAACTGATCAAACATAGATCCAAACAAAAAGGGCAATGCATAAAAGGATATTGTAGAAAGAGTCCTCACGCAATATGTGAAGGAAAGCAAGTTCTTCAAGTATCCAAACTTTTCACACAAGAAAACTACTTGTTGAAGAAATTTTCTCCCATTTTTATGCCTAGATCCTGTACAAAATATGGATTTGCCTTTTGCATCTTTTTCAAAAAGTTGATCTGTTTGTCACAAATTTCAGGAAGCATCCTAAAAGGTCTAAATGGGGTCGAAAGGATTTCTTTTAGTTAATTTCTTTTCCACCAAAAAAACAAAAATTACACTATCATCATTATCCAATGTTGTACTTGAAATATTGGATATATATATATATATATATGTGTGTGTATACATAGTTATATTGTTATCTTAAATGGTAGTTCATTGGTACATGATGCGACCTCTAGTGGTGAAGTAATAAGTACGTGTATTGGATGCCATTGATGGTAGTGACAATTTTTTTTTTTTTTTTTTTTCCATAGTTTTGATTTTGGAGTTTATATCCTTACGACTTCTTTTTTTTTTTTTTTTTTTTTTAATGTAAGTACAATAAATTTGTGGTAGATTGTAATGAAAAGTTGTCGTTTTGGCAAATATTCTGATTATAATTATGAGTTGAGTCTGATGAGAATATATCAGGCCTTAATAATGTTTTATTATAAATTTTATTAGATTTTTAAATAGATAATAGATAATAGATAAAGAGTTTCAAGATACTATTGATATTTTTTTAAGATGCCAAAAAGCATGTGCGTGGAATTAAAGTATTAACATTTTGGCCTCAAAGCATCATAGCACACCACGTGATGCATTTTTAGCGGCCTTGTAAATGTACTATATACTTTTGTGCAGTACAATACATATTAGCTATTTTAGTCTACTTGTAGAACTCTTTTTCCATGTGTGAGAAAGGAACAATTTATTTATTTATTTATTTAACCAGAAAACCTCCCATACTAAATATATATATATATATATATATATATCCGTATTGAGTTACAAGTCATAACTATCGGCGGATTAAAACATGTGATATCTGTTTGATCAAAAAAACACACTAACAGTCTGAAAATAATCTCAAACGCTCTTCATATGTAACTTGAACAGGAAATCTCCTAGAGCAAACATACTTAAAATACATGGTTTCTAGTGGATTATGAACAAACACCATTCATTTATTACAAACTCTCTAGAGGGTTCTGTCTCTATTTCCGAACAATATATAGAATCTATATATATACATATATATATATATATAATAAATGACTCACGAGTCATGACATAGTTTGTGGAAGTGAAAAAAAATCTCAAACTGCTCCTTGGGACCAAAATGAGAGCTAAAGGCTTGTATTAATGCTTCTCACATCTCCATCTGTTTTTTGGGGTTCTGTTTTCATTTTCTCAGAGACCAACCAACATCATCTACTTTCTCAGGAAAGTAAAATTAAATTAATTAGCTTCAAAAAAAAAAAAAACATTTTTACGAAGATTTAAAAAAAAAAAAACTAAAATCTTCCAACCCAAGAAGAGCACTTTTAAATATAGATATATATATTTAAATTTTTTTTTTTTTTTTGTGGTGTTACCGACAGTTTTTCAGTAACAAAAAATTGAAGCAAAAGAACAATCTGAGAGGGGGACCCTGTTTGTTGTCTCATATAACTGTAGGTGCGAAGAGACAAGCTGAGAAAATTTTTTGCCTTTTGTCGTGAAGTTCTGTTTTTATTGTTGTTCCTATATTATATTATATTAAATTCCAACACGTTTGTAACTTGGCACGCCCTATGTGGTCAGTTTTCTGAGGTGGTCACCTGATTCTGACGTATACACGACACTTCGCTATTTATGGGAGGCCACTACCAGACAAACCACAATGTCCTAAGTTGGAAGTGGAGGCTTCTCGAATGAAATATGCTTTATTAACATCATACGATTAATAAAATTTTAAACGTTCGAGTGACATTTTAATTCAAATTCAAATTTTTTAATTTAATTTTTATTTTTTTTTTTTAATTTGTTTTGTCTTTTTTATAAAAATTTTTTTATCTTTTTTAAAAATTCAAAAAAAATTACTATTTAAACTTAAAAATTTTAACTCAAACTCATTCATCAAACTTTCCCTAAAACTTATATTATGAAGTTTATTATTTATTACCGTGTCTGATTAACATCATTTTTTACTCCCTAATATTATTCTACTTGAATACATGTACAAGTATATACTTCTCAATCATTCTTTTTTTTTTTTTTCTTCTAATTCTCTGTTTTTGTTTTCTCCCTTGTTTTCCCACGATGCTTTTTATGTGGTCATCTTCTCACCATGGACATACATGCATGTGGTTCTTTAAACCATAGCACTAGCACTAGCTATTGTAGGCAGTGATGAAACCAGAATTTTTTTTTTTCAAGGTTGATAATTATATCATGGATAATAAAAGAGTTATTATGAGCTTCTTTTTTTTTTTTTTTTAGGATTAATGTGAAAATTTAGTAAAAAATCCCCCCCCCCCCCCCATCCCTCCCACCTGGCTCCCAGGCCTCCTCTCCCTCTATCCCTGACTGTAGGGGTTGTTCGGTATAAGTTATTTTTATTATTAGATTCAAAAACTATTTAAGAAAGTGTTTGGATTATCTATTAATAATGTTTTAGCTTTTTAAAAGAGCTTCAAGTTGAAGTTATAAATATAAAACTCTTCTTCATGGACTTTTATTATGTTTGATAGGAATGATAGAAAATAAGAATGAGAGAGTAGTAGAGGACATACGTGAGCAGAGACGTAACTAGGAAATTTATTTAGGGAGCTTAATTAAGCCAAATCTTGAACTAAATTAATAGTCTAATAAATAGTAAAACTTTAGGAGGGCGTTTCCTTCAAAAAAAAAAAAAAAAGGAGACTAAAAATAATTTAAAAAAAATAGAGGGGAAGTTATAATTTTTTTTTTGGCTTATCTCTGTAGGTGAGGAAAATGGGAAAAAAAAACGGGAGGTTCATTCTCTTACGATGTTTAGTATGAAATCACTTTAACAATCTCTCTAATTTAGAAAATATCAAAATTGAGACGTTTAGAAGAATTTGAAGTCCCTTCTCTAAACTATTTATTCCTTTTTTTCTCTACTATCAAGTAATCATGAATGTCAACATAATTTCAATAATCCCTTCACCTCTCCCCTTCCTATGATTTATTAGAAAATGTCAAATCAATTTAACCATTAAATGCTCGTTTAAAAATCAATTTGAAAAATCATTTTTTTGCTTTTCTTTTTTAGTTGATAAAGAAAAACTCTATTCTTATGAGGTTATTTACTTTAAAAACTGCAAATAATATATTTTTTCTTGGCGTCTTCTATTTAAGAAGAATATAGAGCAAGTCTTCTTTATCCTTTACAAGGGGGAAAAAGATTAACAAATCAACGTATAACACCATTTTAAGAAGAAAAATAGATAAAGAGTTCATGCAATGGCAAAAGAAATAAAAAAAATTTACAAGGGTTGAAATTTCGGTTTTTATTTTATTTTTATTTTATTTTATTTTTTTGGGGTGAGTTTATGATGGAGCTTTCATTTATGAACAAAGTAGAAGAGCCGTTGGTTTTAGATTGGGTCACAATTATGCAACCGATTCTGATCCACCCGAACTGCACCTGTCTTTTACTTTCCAAGATTTTGGACTTGTCAAAACGACATAAATGAGCCAGTAAACGACAAATTTGGAGGCAGCACTTTAGAGCTGTCAAAGTCCAACAACACCCCCTTTAAAAGGCCCCAACAACATTGGTCACATTTGGGTTGGTCCCCTAAAAACCAAAGGAAGAAGCTAGAAGACAAAATGTGTGTCAAAGCGTGCTTTTTTCCCCCCTTCTCTTTCTCTCTTTTTTTTTTTTTTTTCCTATTATTTATTATTACTTTTTTTTTTTTGCCCCCTTAGTTTGCCATTTTCCTTGTGTGGTGCCATATAGAAATTGTAGAGAATTTGGAAACTCGTGGCACTAACATATGAGCACAAATGACAAATGTCTCTCTCTCTCTCTCTTTCTCTCTCTCTCATATGATACCTTGTCCTGTGACAAACTACAAGTTGACTCTCAAACACCAAAAAAAATTTGTTTTGGGTTATGTTTGGGGCCCATTTTGTTATTTGCCACACGTGGTTCCTTGGTGGCTGCAAAAAACGACCACTTTGTCATGCCTCACCGGCTCCCACTACCCTAAATATGGCCTGGCTTTAGATAAGGCCTCAACTTTTCTTCTTTCCTAATAATAAGTGTGAGACCCCATTTTCCTATTCTTAATATTTTTGTCACATATCATTGAAAGTTGTTCAAAATATTTCTTTTTTAACGTTAAACATTTATTTATATATATAAAAAACATGAAGATCAATAAGGCTCTTTAAAGAAAAGATTAAAAAAAAAAAAGAATTGATTGAATACTTAAGTATTACAAATACAAAAAACTTTTTAGGCTTTTGTTTTCTTGAAAATTAATACATTTAAAAGAGTGTTTTAGGTGATGAAGGTTGTTAGTTACTTGTATAACCAAACTACTTAATGGATCTCCATGATTGGATTGACGAGAGTGGCTCAAAAGTGTTTTAGTCGTGTCCTTTAGGCATTTCAAAGTCATACGTTACGAAATTTGATTTGAGAGAGTGGCTCAAGAATTAATATCTAATCCTATATTTTGACTACGAAAAGAAAAGGGCTAATTCTATTATTTTGGAGTGTAGGGTAGCAAACCTAGCATTTGAAAATCGAAAGTCAAAATCATCGATTAGTGAATTAGTGAAATATAAATATTACGTCAATCACTGAATAATCATGATCAATCAATCAATTATTAATTGAACATTTTTTTAAAGGGTCATTTTGCTTATGAAAAAAAAATAAGATTATTTACATAAATGTCCAAAGTGAAGATTATGATTTAAAAAATATCTATTTTTTCTTTTATTTATATGAATATCCAAATTGATATTTATAAAGACCACAGTATCCTTTCGTCAAGAATTGAAAATAAATAAATAAATAAATAATTGATAAAAAAAAGGGAAGAAAAAATCTCTAAAACATTTCAGATTAAATGAATCTTTTATAAGGAAAAAGATCATTTTACTTGATTTATTTTAAAGAAAAAGGAACCATAACAGATATTAATTGTATGGCAAATGAAAAACATTCATTATGATAAACAATTGATCATTAAGATAAATTTACAGCAATTATATTAAAAAAGGACATCGTAAAGAAATACTAAACATTTTTGTTGATGCCGAAAATGTCTCCGGCAGCAACACTCAAAGTAACAGGGTCATCCGGTCAGTTTAGGCCAGTCGCTCCGCCGTCGGTCACCTGCAAAAGAGAAGCACCTCGGAATGATGGGGACACCGGTGTGGTGTCTGCCGCGGACACTTCGATGCCTAAGTCAGTGATGATACTGATGAGCGTAGCGAGAGGCAGAGATTTGGCAAGGCAAAATGACCGTACCTGAATTCGTGTATTTTTCCTCTATTTATAGGCGTCCTCCCCGGACTCGGGTGCTCGGGGCGACCTGGTCAGGTCGGCTACCTAGGGCGCCCGGCAGGAGGCTAGGGTTTTAGGCCTGCAGGGGCTATTGGCCCAATGGGCGTGCGCCACGTGGGGCCTGACTCCATGTAGGGGACAGAAGGGTGACTGTCGCCGGCGCCTGCAGGGGCAGGTTTTGTCAGAGTAGGTGGCGGCGGGTGGCGAAGTGACGTTCTGCAGGAGTAGGTGGGCGGCGCCTGTAGCAGATGGGTGCCAGGGCAGGATTAGTATCAGCTGAGGTGACCGCGGGCCCGGATGACCTGAGCAAATCCGGAGACAGCCGATACAATGGGTTAATCCGAGAACATCACGGTCCGCGTACACAGCCAGCTCTTGCGGGGTCACAGGATGTTGTCGGCCAATGTCTCGGTCAGCCGACCATCCGAGACGGTGAATGTGTTTCCGAGAAGGTGGGAAGATCGATGAATGTGGTCGGCGGTGGTACTTCGTGGTCGGAGCAGAAACCGACATCAATAATTTTAAACCTAAAAAAAAATCATACTGATATTATAATTATCATAAAGAAAGAACATCATAATGATATAGTAATTCATAATGATATAGTAATATCGTAAAGAAAAAAACATAGCATTTTTAAAAAATTATCACAATGATTTAGTAATTACCATAAAAAAAATAAACAATTTCATATCACATTTGAACTTTAGATACTATATTTTTATTAAAAAAGAAACTTTAGAAACTATCTATTAAAACAATACCAATAATAATATAAAAATAAATTATCATAATAGCGTAACAATTATTATAAAGAACCTAAATCATACTAAAAAAATTGTTTTTAAGAAACCTAAATCACACGCTAGAAATATGAATATATAAAAAACATAAATCTAATAAGCAATCACTGTAATAAAAAACTAGTTATTAAGATTAAGATACAAAAATGATGAACAAAAAATAGACATTTTAAAATAAGATTTTAAAAATAGACTTTTTGTATAATTATTATAAAAATAAAAAAATAAAAAACAAAAAAACAAAAAAGGTGTTTACCAATATATCTCATATTTCAGCGTGTGGTCTTTGATGAGAATCCTCAAAATCACCCAAAGTTGGTATGGGTTTCTGATGGGTCTCTTGTTGGCCCATTTCCATTAGAGCTGAAGACCATCCAAATGACCATATTTATACAAAATGATCAATTTTTAACGCCCTTTTTAAAATATAAACACTAATAAAAATTTTTATGAATTAAAATAAAATTTATAATTCATTCTTTTTTTCTTTCATTTTTACCCTTCAATGGTGTTGACTTTTTTAAAAAAAAATTCATGCACGCGTGCTTTTTATGGGAAAAACAAATTATCCTTATTTCACGCTATCAGGTTTTTTTTTTTTTTTTTTTAATTTAATCAAAATTTCCATGCAAGAATTCAATTTTAATTATTTTAAGGATAGGAAACATGCATTTTAAAAGGAAAGGTTTTATTTTTTCATTTGAATACTTAAGAAACATGTTCTTTTTCTTTAAAAGGGGGGGGGGGGGGGGGGGGGGGGGGGGGGGCGCGGGGTTCTTCCTTACTTAGATTTTTTTTTTTCTTGTTGATTGAATGTCTACAAACGATTATGTTAGTCATTAAGTTTTTTATTATTATGATAATGACCATATTATTTTTGTAATGATTAATATTTCAATATGGTGGAAATATCAATATAATCGTATGATCTTGTAAGAACCTTATCATTATGACTTGGTCACTTTATCTATTATGATATTGTAAGAACCTTATCATTATATTACATACTCTTAATCAGTAACATCTAAACATATAATCTATATTACAATGACTATATTACTTAATGGAAGAACTTAGCATACCATTTTTTTTTTTCCGGATCAATGTCATATTCATCATATCCTTAAGCCAAAAAAAAAAAAAAAATCACAAAATATAATTTCATACAATATTGACAACAAATACAAAAAATCAACAATGTATTCATAAAGATGTTAATAAATATAAAGAGGAAATGTTTTTTGGGATTGTGAATTTCTAATTTTCAGATATACAAAATGGGTAATGGAATTAATGTAGCTATTTTTAGGATGAAATATGTCTCATTTTTTTTTTCCTTAAATTAGATTTAAGGGTATTTTTGTCAACACATTATGATTAGTTTTAATTTTTGTTCAATTTTGCAAATAAGTTTTCTTGTAGACATTTTTTAAAAGCGTACCTTTAATTTGACCATATATGTAAATAGTCCATGATCATCTCCTTCATTTTTTTTTTAAATTTTTCATAACTATGTCATAATCTTACTAGAAATATTGAAACGTAACAAAATATTTAAAATATTCTTAAACTAGAAAAATTCTTATCACTATACAGAGCAAAAAAAAATTCACAAAATTACAATAATTAATAACAAGTAATTGCGTACTATAAAATGTAAAAATCATTACAATTATTACTATATGTTTTGTGGGAGGCACTAATTAACGAACTTGATACACGTAACAAAATAAACGACGGACATGAAATAGTTAGGTGTAAGACTGCTGTGAAATTGGGTTATCTATTTGCTCGGGCGCGCAAGAATCCTGGGTTTGTGACTGTGCCCAAGTCTTCTTGGAGGAGCACATATATAATTTGCTAACTACAACGTTTATTCACTAAGCTGCTCATGTCTTCACTTTGAAAATAGTACCTCTAATCTCCAAACATTAAACTAGATCGCACCTCAAACAAATGACATTTTTTCTCTGTCAAAAATTATATATTTACAGACATAAATTGTAGCCCAATATCCTCTCCCTTCAATTAAAAAAAAAAAAAGTGCCTTTCCTCTAACTAAATTACAAATATAGGTTAATTAGTTTTAAATACGGAATTACAATTTTTAACTAGACCAAACGACATTCGATAATTATTAATATAATAAACATATTTAATGACTTTTGTCTTTCCATTACCCAAGATGAAAATCTGGTATCCATTCAGATTCATGGCCAGGCATTATGATTATTAAATTCCAAGCCATTTTTCCCACTCAAATTCAATAACATATATGGATTATATGATATGATGGGATATTCAACGGTTCTTTGAGAGCATTTCACTAGGCCTTTATTATTTGAAGTCTTGAAGAGAGTGCTTAGTTTAGACCGCGTGCATTAATATTTGAACTAATCTCATTTTCCGATCGAATTCATTTTTGATCTTTATGATGTAAGTACTGTCCACTTTTAATAATGTTTTAGACCGAATGACTAATGTGTTGCAAATTGATAGTTCAAAAATTGATTCTCGAACAAATTTAAGTAGCCACATAAAAAATTCTAAATATTAAAATTTCTTAAACAAATTGATTAGTTGTCAAAATACTATTGAGTGAACAACCTTTCAGACATGAAAATGAAATAGCAGATGTGGACTCCACCTAAGACCAGGATTGAGTACCACAGCTGCTAATTGCTCTCGGTTGTTCAGTAGAGAAGTTGTCGGGGTTCAAGAAGTCGTTAAAACGATCGACGAGCCATCGGACTTGATTTTCGATTTCTCAAGCGTAGCGCCTTCTCATGGATACTACGTCTGTGCCAAGAGTCACTGCCTGATGTTTTTGTACTTCGCACTTGATCCTTTTCCGGAGTGTTTAAAGTTGTTCTTGGCCGATGAGACAATTTGCTATGCGGTAGTTAACATAAGCAAGGCAATTCGCAAAATAGGATCGTATCGAAAATTTGAGTGTAAAAGTGGTGTGGAACTGGGTTATTTGGCTGCTCGGGTGCTGAAGAAACCAAGCATTGAACTGTTCTCATTGGAAAAGTTAGGTGGTGAAGTTGGACTTGACATGAAGCCGTTGATGAAAGTGCGGTCGGCCACAAGTAGTGGCATCCCGCCGTCTTCTCGGCGGAGCAGATAAAATGTGCCGTGCATAACGTTTATTACTCTTATGTCATTGCCAACAAGCTGATGGATATGCTTGGTTAAGATCGAACTCGCGGAAGATGGATGAGTAAGTATCGGTTTGATTGCTCGTGTGATGTTTGTTGGGGTTTATTAGTTATGTACTTTAATGTCGTGTGTAATTTGTTATGTTTAATTTCTTGAAAATACATGCGTATTAGTTTATGTGGTGTTTTAGTGACATTAATAGCCTTGGAGATTTTGTTCAATCAGTTTTGTGAAACTGAACCAACTATCAATCTTTTACCAATAAAAAAAAAATGTATATCAACTTGTTTAGTCTCTCGAACATCTTCGTAAGATAAAATTATTAATAAGATGTAAAACGACGACTCAATCACAATGAGGTTATCCGTACACAATTTAGTACATCACCAAGATATGATACCCTTGGCCTTTGTGTCAAAAAAGAGCATCTACAAAATTCCATTTCGTGATGTTATGGTCAAGGTCAATGTAATCGATCGACCATATATCCTTCTTTGCTCGTTAAGAAGCTCCCCGAAAATTCAAAAATTCGTTAGAAAGACAGTGTCGTTTCAATCGACAGTCGATTCAGCTCACCTTGGAACCGTCGTTGGTTGCTATTTCTTGCCAAGAATCATTGCCCGATGATCGATATGCATCGAGTGAATCTGATTCCGGAGAGTCTAAAGAATTTTTTTGGCCGACGAAACTATCTGCTTCGTCGGATTAAAAATAAGTGATCTATGCGATGACATGAAAGGGAAAGGATTAAAGTGTGGTAGTGAGGTGGATCTACGCCATTTGGCTGCTTGGATGCTGAAAAACTCCGCTATCGGGTGGTCGTCGGAGCTCGAACTTTTGGCTGCTGAAGTTGGCTTTGAGGTTAAATCCATTGATGATGAGAAACGAAAAGATTAACCGGTTCCGAGAGTTTATTCTCGGAGGAGCAGATAAAATGTGTTTATCCATAATGTTTATCATTCCTATGTTATCGCCAACAAGCTCTTGGACATGCTTTGAAGACTATATATATATATATATATATATATATATATATATGCATATACATCTCACTCCATATACTAGGGTTGACTATGGTAATTATAGGAAGGTTTTGCTTATGTTTTGTTTGATTGGCCTGTGTTAAATTGCATTGAAGTCAACGTAGTACATTAGTAAACGGGAGTTTTACATTATGTTTATGCAAATATTTGATCATTAACGCAAAATTTTCAGGTTTATTTTTTATTTTTTAGTTATAAAGATTTTAGTTCAAATTAACTTTTTAGAGAATTTTCTTATCTAGCACCACCGGATTGTTGGATGGAAAAGTTCTTCATTTCTCTCTCTACTGGGTTGTACCACTCTCTCTACCGGGTTGTGCTGATCTCCTACAGAGGTTGTGCCGTCGGATAGAACGGCTGCTGGACTAAAGGGATTTCTTTAAATTAGTGTTACATCAGCTTTAAATGGATGAAATATGATAGAATGAGTGTTTTCTTTAACAATTTAAAGATTTAGAGGTGTATGTATCAGTTTTCAAAATTTGGGACAAAGTTATAAATGTACTAAACTTTAAGGGGTGGTCAAAAATAAAGTTTTACCAAGTCTTAAGTGGCCAAATTATGACCGAAACGCTGTTTTTGCTAATGGTTTCAAGTTCAACGGGTACTCTATCTAACAGTTTAAGTTTGAGAGGTGTAGTTAGCAATAGTTTTCAAAATTCCGAGGCAAAGTTACAAGAGTATGAAAATTAGGGGCAAAATCAAATTTGTCATTTTTTTGGCTTAATGAACTGAGGTTTTTTTTTTTTTTTTTTTTTTTCACTATGAAAAATTTTAGACTGTTATTTTTAATAATTTATATTTGATTCCTATTATATAAATCTTTCTACTCACACATTAAGGCCAAATGGATGAAAATCTCTCTCTTCTGTCCCAATCTTTTAGAAGACGTGGATTACTATTTTGTTCATAATGTGGTTAAATATGGCAAGAACTCTAAATAGGGTCTTCTTTTTCCCGGAATCATTTCCATCCAATTTAGAGCGTCAATATCTTATTATCATCTATTTGAATCATGTGTCTTCCTTCTTCTTTGCTACCTATAATTTTTTTTATTGACGCATTTGCCCCTCTATTTTTATTTGTTGTCTCTCTCCTCCCCTCTCCTACAAACCACAGGCGTAGCAATATTTCTTCTATTGTTTTTCTGATAATTCTCTTTTTCCTTTTTCCTTTTTTTTTTTTTTTTTTTCTTTTTTTGGCTATTTTACTTTTTCAATTACAGGGAAAATAAACGGTGGAGGACAAGAAAAAACTTTTCATGGAGGCCATACTGATGGAAATTCTAGACACTTCGCGGGTTTGGGATAGGAATTTTAATTAATAAAATTATTGGTCTTCTCAAGCTTCATTCTGACCAATCTTAGCTATAAATAAGGATTTTTGTTTCATATATATATATATATAAATGTGTGTGTATTTTCTCCTTTATGTGTGTTCCTAAGATGCTTCATGGCCATAATATCGGTTTTTAACAAGGAGATTTCGTTTGATTTCAATGGATAACATGGCCAGTTGTATGAAAACCGATTTCATTATCGACGTAGACAGTGGTTGTGAGGCCGAAACCACCACCGAAGATGAAGAAAATGGAGGTGATGATGATAAAGATTCAGATTCAGACGTTAAACATCCAAAGAAAATATTGAGCAGGTTACGTAGCGGACACGTAATGAAAGATAGATCAACCAAAGACAGCGATGGATTAGGCAGAGTCAAGCATTTTGTGATCAACTTTGACGAGAAAATGGTGGAGAAGGCAGATCAAGAAAACTTTGGGGATCATCAAAAGAGGAAAATAATGAATGAGAAACGCAAAAAGAGCATGAGCTTGAATAAGAAGCATCCGAAACCTCCTAGGCCTCCCGGGCGTCCATCATTAGATGCAGCGGACATGAAGTTTGTCAAGGAGATATCGGAGCTCGCTGGGTTGAGGCGTTCGAGGAGGGAACGATTGAAGACTTTGAAGAAAATGAGAGCAAATAAGCCACCATCTTCGAACATCAACCTCGTTGCAATGGTCATCACCATCGTTTTTTGTCTCGTGATAATCTTGCAAGGTAGCAATGTGTTGGGGTTTTTCTGTCTCCTGTTTTCTCTTTGTAGATATTTTACTCTTGGTAATCTGTGCTTTCAATGAGAAACCATAAGGGGTTTATGTGTTCTTAATTTTTAGGTATCTCGGGTTCTCGTGGATGATGCTTTGGTGCTTGATTAAGTTTCACACCGAGATCTCAGAGACCATGACGCATTAAAAAATACTGAGATTCTACCTTGCAAGGACCGATCTTGTATGTGTTGTTGCTTTACCTCCACAAGAGGCCTTGAATCTGCAACATCATCTTTTTCCGGAATTGTTAAGGAATGCTGATTGCGCACGAGTGCAGGATTTGAGCCGTTCATTTTTGTGGTACTCACATGAATGGATAGCCCAAATCAGGTATTCATGCTACTAGCAAGTGCATTTAGTATTTCTCCGTGAGTCATTACAAACTTCTGCTTATAGCTGGACAGGCCAGTGAAAAATGGGTACACACACACAAAATGATGGGTTGTTCAACGACAAGCGCAAGGAAGATAAAAAGATCTTATTTCAGCGTAATTCTTAACTATGTGTTCATGAATTTGCTCCACAATTAGCAAAGTAGCAAGCAACACGACTCCCTAAGGCTGAAGATGGCTTGGTTAAAGTACTTGACGACAAACCACCCGTAGCTTCTCAAGTATGGTGTCATCTTTCTAATCCAAGCCTCGAAAATGAATCTGAATCACTCGGCTGCTAATTGTTAGATGCATTCCGTGACTATGCCTCAGTCCTCAGACAGCTCTTGTTCTTAATCTTGTAGGTTAGATACCTACTTCTTTATGATCCAAGTTAGAACCTGCTTGAAACGGTAGAGACGACGAGAGTTTCATTGCATATGCGAGTTTCACTAATTTAGTAGCCTTGGCGTTGGAGAAATCCCCATAGAAAATGTCACTGTATATTCAATTTTGTTAATTGATTATCACTGTTCAATGCTTGATCTTATATGCAAATCCAGCTTTTCTATACCTTTATCATGTTTATCTCTGTTCTATTACGAAAGCAAATAACTTTCATGACCTTTAAGATGGATCTGCAAGGAGAGGGTGAATCCTGATCTAAGAGAAGATGCAAAAAAATTAATGCAACTATTCCACTGCCGAACTTTATTCGGTATGCGGTTAACTACAAAATTTGTCACCAAAATGTGAATGAAGATGAAGACTAAATACTAAGAAACCAAGACTCAACCAATATTAGTTCCACATGTAAAATGCTCATACAGTTGAGACTCTTGACTAAGATAGTTCCGCATGTGAAATGTTCAAAAGTTTGATCGTACAAGTCCTTAAAGAGACAAACTTGCTAGTTCCAAAACCGACTACGACTTTGCAGGCTCAGCTCGAGGCCTCCAGAGTCCCACCTGATACTTATGGGAATATTTTAATATCAGCTTCCTCTGGAATGCAAAGATTACACAGAATTCTTAGTATGTAACAAGATGATCGCGTAAAAAAAATAATAATTAAAAAAAAAACGCGAATCATAAAATAGAGAAGAAAAAACTCCCCACGCTGAAACCTAAGGGAAAGTTTAATCCTTCCCTTTCAAATATGTGTGTGTGTGCATGCAAATATATAGTAGCAGATTTAATATATAATAACTAAACATGATTAGTGTAATGATAATGAACTTTTAAACAGAAAGGAGTAAATGCATAGCGAGCCCAAAAAAATAAAAAAGCAACAAGAGTATCTACAAATGAGATAACCGCAAACGAAAACAATTAAACGATGACACATAAGCTCATTTACCCATATCTCTAGACTAAAACTCCATCTGGCAAAAAGCTTCTCCCTTGAAAATGGAACCAGGTTTCTGATCAACCGAGAGATATATAATCTAATAAAAAAAATCACCTTCTTCAGCAACAAATTCATATTTGGCTGATACTTTCATCAAGTTTCATATTTCTTTCTCAAGATATGAGTTTAGCTCTTCAAGAAAGTAAGAGGCTTGACTTTCCATATTGTGTTAGACACTAAAATCCAGCAACCTAACCCACCACAGCTGTTGAAACAGAATAATATGAAAACTTGCTACCTTATTTAACACAACCACACTATAAAACGAGGTTGTTTCGGGTGGTTTATAGTATACATGTAGAGACACATCAACTCGTCCCGGAGTTTCCGTTGTTAAATCTATGATTTGGGATACCTTAACAGAAGCATACACAAAACTTGGTGTGTTATGTTTTTCATAAAACCTATGACTCAGATTTCATCTGAAAACGATGGTCCACCAGAGCGGTTTTCTAATCCCTATATGACAAGAAAGACTACATATATCAAGAAAAAAGAAAGAGATTTTCAAATCTTTCAGCATATTCATATGGTGTATCTATATGCTTGTATATTGTGTGTGTTTGTAGAGAGAACAAGAGTTTTCGGAAAAGATTACATGTTTGCAAGGGATGCCAAGCTTCTTGAGCTTAAGAGTGCGAGTGACAAGAAGCTTCTGGAAGTCACCAATCTCAGATTCAAGCTTGGGTACATGGGTTTCAACTCCTTTGCCTATTCCTTTCAGAAATTCCGGTATTCCAACTTTCACTGCAACAAAACAATTTCTTCTTCACTTACAACACCAATTTGTTTATATTATCTCTCTAATCTCCTAAAAATATTTTCCAACTTTCACTGCAACAAAACAATTTCTTCTTCACTTACAACACCAATTTGTTTGTACTATCTCTCTAATCTCCTAAAAAGATTTATAAATCAAAACAAAACTCATCAAAAATTTGAACTTTAGGAAACAATTCATACTCATTTGAGCATAGAATAATCATAGGCTTAAAAAAAATCCAACTGACAACCAGTAATATTTCGTTATTTTTTTTTTCATGTTCCTAAGTTCCTTAATATTTCAGCAACCAAAAAACATTTATATATAATTATACACACACACACACACACACACTTGGAGAAGAATCCAGAGAAACAAGCTCTGACTAACCTAGACTAAAATTTTAGTAGTAATTGTATTATAATCTCTAAGGAAGCTGAAGCATTGAAATTTCACAAAAAGGTGGAAACTTTTCGTTAACGTTTTATGACTTTCTAGGGAAACAAACGGAAAGTGAGAAAAATGGAGTAAATGGGTATTAAACCTTGGACGAAAGGAAAGGAAAGGAAAGGAAAGGTGGCATATACCTTCATAAGCGATTGATTTAGAGAAGAATCTGGAAAAAGTAGACGTAGAAGGGGCTGCGGAGATTGCAGTATTGTTGAAGAGTATTTGCCTCCACGCCATCTTCTTCTTCAACCTTCAACACGACCCAGGTTTTCTTTTATCTCGTCTATGGCTGAAGTGCTTTTGGGTTTTTCGGTGATTTTCCCAACCATACGTCGCCGTTTTGATCTTGACAATTTTTTTTGGAAAATATTTTTGAAACGATATGTCGTTTCTTCTTTTTTTTTTTTTTTATTATTCTTTAGATAAATAAATTTGTCACTAGACGTCGTTTATGATAAACGACATGTTATAGTTAGGATTTTTTTTTTTTGTTTTTCCAAATTTTGGCTCAAACAAACCACGTGAGATTCGTGTTCAGAAGCGAATATGACTTTTTGTCGTCTAGAATTATGTTAGTTTCCTATATCATAAATATACTTTTTCTTCATTTTCTTCTCTTTATGTGTTTATTCAAAGTGGTTTGGTATAATAATAATAAGTAATAAATAATAAATAGTAAAAACACATGAAGTTAATTCCCAAAAAAAAAAAAAAAAAACCGCATGTAGTTGGTCGTTTAATTTACCATCTTTGTACATCTACTAGTTGAAAAACGTGATCCACACGAAATATGTTCTTTTTATTTAGTGTCTAACAGATTCTTTATAAATGTAATTAAAGGACTTTGAGTTGAGTTTTATTTGCATTTTTAAGTTAAGTTTTGTTTGTATTTTTATTTAATTTTTGGGAAATCTAGAAGTTCAATTTGAAAGTTTGACAATTTGTTATTGTGAATCATGAATGTCAAAGTATTTACAAATCCATGTCTATTACCAATGTATTGAAACTCAATCATCAAAAAAAAAAAAAAAAAAAAACGATGATGTATTGAAACTTGACCAAATGGATAGCATTTTGTTTTACCAGAGAAAAATAGATAGCATTCAATCCCTCCTAAGTTAAGAAATTTAAGGAAAAAAAAAATACTTAACTATATCCTCTGATCAATTATATTAAATCATATAAACACATCAATATGTTCTATCTCTAATGCAATATTAAAAGGTTGTGTCAATAGTAAATTTTTACAATTTGGTAAAAAAGTACTATCCAATAACATTATATTAATGCCAAATTTACCACATGTTAAATTATGTGACAAATTTAGCCCAAAGCTCCAATGCTCTAATTTTGGTGAGTTGTAGTCATCGTTCGTCGGGATTGTCTTCCTCTTCTTCTACAATCTTTATAAAAAACGAAATCTTTATAAAAAAAAAAATAAAAAAAAAAACAAAAAAACAGAACTCTTAGTTAATCTTAAGTACAGATCAAACATTAGGAGAGAAAAAAAAAAGAAAAAAAAAAGAAGAAGAAATCAACCGGAAAAAGAACCGAAACGAGTAAAAAAAAAAAAAAACTAAAAGATGGACCCATACATTGGAGCAAAAAAATTTATAAGAAACCATGTTAAAAATAAATAAATAAAATAAAAACAACAACAACAACATAGAGTATAAAATGTAAAAAACATGGACTTCTCCGGCACTACTTATGTTTTCCGACAAGCCTCTCTTACCATTCTTGTTGCCTACCATGCTTGTATCAAACCCTATGTTAATTAAAAAACCTTAAGCAAAACCCCGCAAAAATAAAATCTATATTCAAGAGATTGTGGGGCTTAGAGATTAGGGATTGAAGATTTTATATTGAGAAGACTTACTCTAATGAAGAAGATAAGAGGATGAAGAGGAAGAGCAGAAGGGAAGAAACGGAAATCTAAAAAAAATAAAAAAAAAATGAGGAGGAACTAGCAGAGTCGCATAGGTGGAAGAAAAGAAGATGAAAGAAGGGAAAAAAATGGAAAAAGACCACAAAAGCCATGGACTTAGGAGAAAGATAAAAGAAGGTAGAAGAAGAAGAATAAAAAAAAAAACCGATACATGGCGAAATGGGCACATTAGCTCTTTTATTTATGTAGAGAATCATGTTGTCGTCTATTACAGAAACGACATATCGATTGTCTTAAGTTTTTTCTGTCCTTCGATGAGAACGACTCAACGACATACCGTATTATGTGAATAGTTAGCTGCCATTTAGTTCCTGAAGGACATGTCTTTTTAGTTCGTATTCTAGTTTCATTTGGAGAATTAAAATTGACGTGTCATTAGTTTATAGAACCTGCAGACAAATTACGTGTGTTTCTTGAGTTGACGTGCCTTGTCGTTTTGCTTTTCAAATGGCATGACAGCATGTCGCTTATCCTCTATGCCCCTAAAATCCAGAAAACGACGTGTCCTTTAAAAGTAAACTTGTAAAGATTTTTCCGTTTACTCTTGACCCACATGTTATTTAATGTATAATAATAGACAAGAAACGTTTATGTTTAGGCTAAAGTTCTAAACTTATTATTGAAACCAAAATTAGCATTTCATTATTTTGTAAGATTTGATGTTGTTTATTCAAAAATAAAATATTATGTTAACCTTATTTAAAGATCTTCTGTCGTTTTCATGAAAGTTTATTTTATGACAACTCTTTAAGGTCAAAATAAAAAGAAATCTTGAATAACTTTTATGGTTGTATATGTAGTCTAACCGTAAATATACGCAATAAGTTCAAAGAATTAAAAATCTCAAATAACTTTTTACGTGTCTCCCTCCAATATTTTAAAGCAAGATCCATCTTGCTGCTCAAGTCAACAATCCACTCGGAGTGAATTCCTCCATAAACCACCTTCAAACAAAATTACATTCCAAACTTTTCAACCCAAAAAACAAAAATTAAAAATTAAAAAAAAAAACCTCCAAGGTAAACACCAAATCACCTTCCTAACCTGCCAAATTTTGGCAAAAATGGTGGCCAAATTTTGCTCAAAATTATGTCAATTTCTTCCCACTTCTTGCTTAGAGTCTACTCATAGGGGAACGAACAAACAAGCTATATAGCTAACCTTGAGGTCCATTATATTCAATATTATTCATCTTCATTTTGCTCTAAAGAATGATTTGAGTAGCTCTTATGACACCATATCTTATCCTGTTTTCTCCATGCTAGCCATATATAAAGCTTTGTCACTTTATCTCTTATCCTTACACCTTTATCTTCGACCTCAAGAATGGAGATTTCGTTGCCCCACTTGAATTAAGAGTAATGCAACTTCTCAAATGGCCGAAAGGGTTGTTAGTTGACATTATTTGGTTGTTGTTTCCAAAAGATTACAAAAATTAAAAATAAAATAAAATAAATGTTTGCTTGTATTCTCACACAATATTAAATGCAAGGGGTGTAATTTGCTTCCTTTTTTAAGGAACCATGTTCTACATAAATATCATTAATATTATATACAACAACTAGTACTAATATTCATATACAAACTACATTTATCATCTAAAGCCTTTTTGTTGTTAGTAAAAGAAAAAAAGAGCAAAAAGGGTTTGATTGTATCCTCACACAATACTAAATGTAAAGGTGTAATTTGCTTCCTTTTTTAAGGAACCATGTTGTACATAAGTTTCATTAATATCATAGATAACAAGTAGTAGTAATATTCATTTACAAAATATACTTGTCATAAAAAGCCTTTTCATTGTTTCTGAACTTCCTTTTGAAGTTTTTTCAATCTTTTTTTTTTTTTTTTTGTGAAACCCAATTGCTTACAAACTTGCATAACAACTAAGCTTAATAATAATGGCAATACCAAGTGTCCTATCATAATGTTCCTAGAGTTCCATACAAGGATCACATGGCCATATACCATATTCTTAAAAAATAAAAATAAAAAGGATAAATTACTAGATTAATCTTTAAACTTTAAGTTTTGCAATTTTGGTCCGTATTCTTTTTTTTTTTTTTTTCCCGTAAATGAAGTGACCCTAAATTATTAGAAACATTGCTACAGTAGTTATTTTTATTAATTTTTAGACGGAATCCGTTAATAAGCATCATTTTTTTTACTGAATCACTGACGGATCTCGTCCAAAAATTAACGAAAATGCCAATTGTAGCACACAAAAAAAAAAGCATGGACCAAAATTGTACAAAATTAAAAATTTAGATACGAAACGAGTAATTTATCCAAATAAAAATAAAAATAAAAAGTTTGAAAAAGACAAGAGGAGAGAACCTTTGGATGAACTTTAGAGACAAAAGTAGAAAAAACCAGCTGATCTTGTCCTAAGTCTTTCCTATACTTTCCCCTCATTACCTGCCAAGATGATGTACTTATCTTTCCTAGTTAAATTAGTGCACTCAAATCCTAAAGCCTTGGCAATCTTTGACTGAACATAATTGGCTACTTCAAACTTAGATTTCCCTCCAATCCCACATGTGTATTCTTTTGGTAACTTCTCAAGAGCCTCTACACTGCAAGAGGTTATTGGATTTAACAACAGGAAAACCGGATCCATGAATTTGTACCCGCCGGCAGTCGTTCCGTAGAGCATACTCACCCGATAATCCACGGCGACCGGGACTATTTCGTCGGTCAACTCCGCAAACAAAGGACTGAACCTCAGCAAATAAGGCTCTCTGCAGGTAGTCCCTTCAGGACAAACCACGAGGTCACTTTGGCTCAACAACTTGTCCATCATCGCCAAGTCTTTCTCCCGGTTTCTCGTTAACCTTACCGTCTTGATCGGTGAAATCAACTCGCTTATTCTGCTTAAGCTGTACGTAACCGCAATGAGGGGCTTCTTGACACCCACTGACACATAGATAGGATCAAGCAGAGTTCTGTGGTTGCATACATAAAGTGTGCCCTTTGATTTTTTTGTGCTTATGCTGTTTGGTGTGACACAAGATTTTTCTCTTGAAATACGGTCTGTGGCAGTCACTCCGGTGAATGATAAGATCGGTATGGACAATTTGTGAGGAAGGGAAAGGAAAACAATAAGCCGGACGAGGAAAAGAAAAAATCCGAAAGGAAGCCATAGAAGCATCACTAAGGTGGATAGAAAATCGGGTTTGAAAGCCAATCTCCCATCATGAAAGATCAACGGTCTCGGGTATTTCTTCCTAGGAAGGACTTGCCAATTCCTCTTCTCACTTTCACTTACCAAGTGAAGCACCTATTTTTGCAACAAAAACAAACATGATAATTAGTACTAGTAACAACCTTAATTACATAACAAAAGAACACAAAACAAACAGAAAAAAAAAAAAAAAAAAAAATTTGAGGAGAAAAACCTTGCAATGAGAAAGGAGTTGTTGATCAAGCGATTTTTTAATGCTACTAAGGCCGATGACACTCGAATCGACTTTTTCTTCCCCGAGTATCTCGTTCAAGACTATGTGATCACCTGCTTTCTTTTCCTCCATTAGACCAACAAAATAGCCACAAACAACCTTCAACTCTCTCCCCACAATTGCATCGACACCGAGGTAGTCTACGAGGAAGCCTTCCGCCATAACTCTAGGCAAATCGGTTACTCCTACTCTCCGGCCGAACTTCATCACCATGTCGAAACCTTCCATACCGACATCCTCCAAGAAAAACTTGGGCAACACGGCTCTTCCAACTCGGAAGGTTCTCTTCCTGATCCCGAAAAAGGATACGAAAACCATGATCTTCAACCCCAACTGATCCTCACCCGCCAAGCGAACAAAAGGGTAGAGAAGAAACAGGACAAGTGCTCTCAAGAACCCCCCGGCTTCGAAAGCCACAAGCATGAAATAAGGGAAGAGTGAACATGACTTCAACACTGCTCCTTCCAAATGAAACACTAGAGCCGCCTGATGTGGAACCACCACTTCTCCTGATATCTGATCGAGAAAAGGCGAGCTTTGGTGCTTCAATCGCGACGTGTTCGCGGTGCTCAGCTTCCATGGTGGGCTAAATTGGCTCCCTCTTCTTGTCACCAGAGCTCTAAACCTGAAAAACAAAGCCTTCAAGTTGACAAGTTCTCTAGCCATTTCTTATGCTTTTTTTTTTTTTTTTTTTTGGACAATGTTGGGGACAAAATACAACAAGGAGAGGCATTCTTATAATCCACAGAAATCAGATGTTGGTATAGGCCTTACACGTGGAGAAAAACATTAATAGTATTAACTGCGGATTACCCACATAAGACACTCATTTCTACACCAGGATAAGATAAAGGGTCATCTCTTTTGATAATATTTCAGGGTTTTTTTTCTTTTTTTCCAACTTGCATTTTCTTTTTGCCACCATAAAAATCAAGTTGAATATGCTAATTTTGAGCTTTTGTTCTTATCATTACTAGTATCATGATTTTTGTTTTCCACTTCCCCAAGTAAACCATGTTGAAATTAGTTATTACCACCACATGTCAACCAAAAGGAGCTTGAAAAACTCAAATGTTATTAATGTTTCAATAAATAGTGAGCATCGGTTAGTGGTGGAACTAGCCTTCTAATTCAGCGAGAATGTTTGGTAAAAGTATTTTCAACCTTTGTTTGGTAGAATGGAAAAAGGGAGGAAAAGGAAATTAGAGGAGGGATTTTGGAGAGAAAAATGAAATTTTGATTGTTTGCTAGAGAGGGAATTGGGAACGACGGGAAGTTGAAAATCTATGTGCCCCATCACGTTTTAATTCTTCAAACTTTGAGAAGAAAAGTTAATGGAAAATTGTTTACAAAGTAAATGTGGGTAAAATACCTAATTTAACATTAATATATTATCCTCTCCTAATTTATACACGGTTATAAGTATAAACTGCATTTAATTAGACATTTTCTTTCTTTCTTTTTTTCTCCTCTACTAAACAACAATCTCCCTCTTTTCTATCATCTAGAGATTTTACTTCCTTTCTAATTTCTATTCCTCTTACCAAACATATGGTTATTTGTTCTTTTACATTAATGAAGTAACCAACTTTGACTGAGGACAAAATGGAGAAATTAATAACTAAAATCTTAAATTATTTTAAAAGAAGAAATATTAAATAGGGGTGGCCGCCCCTCATTTACGCCTTCCTTCGCTCCTCATCTTGTGTACGGCTGATGAGTATATTTGGTATATAAAACAAAGGAAAGTTTTCAGTCGCGGTTGCCATGAAGTAACCCACTTTTAAGTGAGGACAAGCGGGAGAAATCATTAGAACTTAAAACTATTTTAAAAGAAAAAAAAAAATCAGTAGGGACGGTCGCCCTTCATTTATACTTACATCTGTCCCTATTCATCACCTCATCTTGTATATAGCTAATGAATTTTTAAGATAAGAAGTATAATTTTAAATTGGGATTGACATAAAGTAACTGACTTTGAGTGAGGACAAACGGGAGAAATCATCGTAATTTAAAACTATTTAAAAAGAAAAAAATAATCAATAGGGACGACCGCCCGTAGTTTACACATACCTACCTCCGCCCCTGGTTCATCGCCTAATCTTGGTTTGACAACAGAAAATTAAAAAAGAAATATCTTGTCATAGATATGGGTCCGTTTGGTTGAAAAAATACAGTTTGAGTAAAAAAAAATTTGTTGATTTTTCAGAAAAAGACAAAAACTAAGATGAAAAAGTATAGTTTGAACTTGTTCACCAAACGAGGCCATAGAGTCAGTGCGGCTGACCAACGTTTGACGGCTTGCTGAGATACATAACTTGCATTAATGTTTTGCGTGTATGCTTTAGAGTTTAGACTTAGGCATTTTAAATATTCTACATGACATTATTTAAAAATTAAAAAATTAAAAAATTAAAAATATGATATTACTTGGATTTTTTGGAATCAATGACTAGCTATGTTGGCTCGTGTCATTATCATCTTAATCAAATCAGACGTTGATTGAAACCCCACTGATTAATTAGCATTTAGCAACCGAAAACAGCGATATACAAAATATCATATTTATATATATGTGTGTGTGTAGTTATATACGTGTGTGTGTATATCTATATAAATATACAAGTTCTAGGTACTTGGCAAGCAACCACCTAGCAATAACCAAATGAGTCAATACTGGAGGAACAAGTCATTTTTCTAATCTAAACACACAATTTCCCATTCAAATGAGCAATGAAATTCTGCCTGTCACATTATCTCTTTTTCCAATCCTTGAAGATGACAGCATAACTATACGAACATATATATATTGATATTTATAAATATTAAATATATGTGTGTGTGTGTGTATATATGATTTGTCGTTCAATTCGTTCACAATAACCGGTTCTACATTGCAAGCCTATAACATGTAAAAATAAAATATATAACATAATTTTTATTTTGTGTTACAATAATTTTAGAAAAATGAAACATTTTTCAATAACCAAAAAAAAAAAAAAAAAGACAATATCATCATTACATAGAATAAATATGATATTACACTCTTTTATATTTATATATGCTATATGTTATTTGTTTCTACTAAACCATGATTTAAGCTTTTGTCTATATATATACAAAAGATACAATATTATAGAAAGGAGAATAACTCCTATTGTTCATCAAAACGGTTCGTTTTGGACGAAAATTTTTTATATTTTCTTTTTGGTCCTCCGGTTTCTTTATTTTCTTTTACGGATCAATTTTTCTGTTTTTTTTTTCATTTTAGTCTTTTTTTCGTATTGATAAATTTTTTTTTCATTTTAATCCTTTTATCTTTTTAATCTTTTTTTCTTGACTTTTTTCTTTGTTTTCAGGTCCTTTGATTCTTGTTTGTTTTTTGGTTTGTTTCTTTTACTTATTATTCTAATTTTTTCCTATTTAGATAAATTTTCTCAAACATATCCAACATGTATATATTATATACTTTAGACTGGTATATATATGTATATGAACATTTACGTTTTCTTGTTTGTAAGCAGCCATCATTTGAGTGTGAGACATGTCAATCGTCAACTTATTAATAAGCTTAGTTCGCATTTTTCACACCGTCCTTGTTGATTTTCGTTTTCTAGGTGTGAAAACAAACCCATGTCAAAAGAACTAATTAAAGCCCTAGGAAAAAATTAAATTATTGAACTGGTCAAAAAGCAAATACTGCAAACAAATTACATCAATAAAATTAAAGTCCCGTATGACAAATAGGTTAGAACTTACAATTTAAATTTTTTTTCAACATTGTTTTCTCTTAAAAATTTGAATTTTTTATTCAAACCTACTTTATGAACTGAACTGGACCATATGAGTTCTTGTCCAAAAAAAATGTTGCCTTTTCATTTGCAAAAGAAATTTGTAAACGTCGTGCATGCTTATAGTTGTCGGTAGATAAAAACGAAATGGCATTTTCCAGATATTTGTACAGATACGTATCGTGGCATGTCCTCTTGAAGAGTGTTCAATGAACAACTAGGAGAAAAAATTAAATAAAATAAATTTAAACTATAAAGTGGATCTTTGACTTTGTTATCGATCACCCCCATTTTATATCATTTTTTTTTTAGGACAGATCAGAGCATAACAATTAAAGACGTGAAAAAATGAATAAATGTTGTGGACCATTTTTTTTTTTTAATTTAATATATTGTAACTTAAAAGAGGCGTTGGGGATACATATAGAGAGTCATGTCAACATAATATTTATGAGAAGTGTGTACAGTGGGATTTATTCAAATGATATTTGAAAGGTGTAACATTTTTTTTTTTAATTTATTGTTATAATCTTATAATGTTAGTTACTTTTAAGAAAATATTTCGTACTGAAAAATATGTTATGTTGAAAGTATAATTCTCCTCGCAAGACCATAAAACAAAAGCATATATATATATATATATATCTACGTATATATGCTGGTGTGATTAATTATGACGAAAAAAATCATTAAATTGATTGGGTATATGTTGTAGTTAGATGAGTACGAATTTGAAAGTGGCCTTGCATCAGAAAAATGGAGTTTTGTGGCCAATTTTTCTCAACGTGCAGCATTGGCAAACCATACATTTCTTGCAAATATGAAATGGGGTCTCCTTTTTTAATTATTGTTCTTATTTTCTTCAAACTATATTAAACACCCTTATGTTAAGAAAATACCATTCAAGGAAAGTATCACGTTAAAAAAAATGGAAATTACTTTTTTTTTTTCAATAAAAAAAAAATAGTGAAGAAAAAACAACTAGTATTAGCATATCCCTAAATCTTCATCGGAGGATATTTTTCAGATACGTTAGCTAGGGCACCACATTTGGTGACAGACATGACAATGAGGTAGTAATTATACTCACCTAGAATCTGATCACCAATATATGGAGTAAAATTTGTCGCACAACATGACGAAATTATCAGCAAAATATTGATTGTTCCACCGGAATTTTTATTCTTAACTTGCGTTTGGTTCACCGGTTAGAGATCAAATTTTTAAGTCGGAGATTGACTTTTCAAAAACTAGTTATAAATTTTGTTGACTTTTCAGAAAAAGACAAAAACTGATATGAAAATGTATAGTTTAATTGGAGTTAAACTTAAACGTTAAACGAAGCATTAGATTACCGTTGACAACTTAGCTTGAAAAACCATGTTTATGATTTTTTTTTTTCTATCTTTGTGAAAATAATATCAAATCCCAGGAGGAATATCTGTAAGCAACAACGGGTAAATTTGTAAAAGGGATCAAAACCAGCAGTTGACATAAAATACGAATTTTGGATACAATCTGGAGGATATTTAAAGATATATAGTATTGTTTTAAACTTAAAATGCAAGAAATGAACCAAATTAGCAATATTAATAACAAAATTAATATAAAAATTTTTTTAGAGAAAATTACTCAAATAATCATATTTTTTTCATCTATTGACCAACATAACACAAACTCCCTCATTTTGACCAACATGACACAAAGTTTAGTTTACCTTTAGTCTAATTTTGTGATATATTGGTCTAATATTACTTTTTTGTGTCATATATTAGTGCAATAGTCTTTAAATTTGTATTATTCAGGTACTTTCTTCTTATAATAGTTACAGAAAATACAACTAGCAACAAGGATATATGTAGGCTAGGGGTGGCAATTCGTGTCACGTGCCGGGTTCGTATCGTGTTAGAACCGTGTCGATTTTTTTCTTCCCCGACCCGAACACGACCCGCGACCCAAACACGATACGAACCCGTCACGGGTTGACACGATAAGAACCGAAATTGACCCGCGACACAAAATTGACCCGCGACACAAAATTGACACGAAAATTAACACGAAATTTGATCCGAAATTGACACGGAAAAAAAACAGGTCGTGTTCGGGTTCGACGTGTCAATTTTGGGTGACCCGAAATCGACCCGTCCCCTATTTTTCCCAACCCGAACCCGCGAAATTCGTGTCATTTTCGAGTCGTGGCGTCGTGTCGCGACCCGTATTGCCACCCTTAATGTAGGCCATGAAAAAAGGAGTAAAAAATTATACTACCCTTACTTATAAAACAATATAAATAATATAATAACAACAATAACAATATTAAAAAAAAACACTAATAACGATAGTGATATTGATTAGGCACAAAACAGAAAAATGTCCACCTCCACATGGTCATAGGGTCAAAATTTTCTGCGACATAGGTCTACTATCTTCTGTTACTTGTAATTATTTATATACGGACAGATAGTTGTTTTACAAAATTAAACATAAGATATTTGGAGGATAAATACATACTGGATTTGTAAATAAAGTATATGTTCCAGTTAGCTCAGTAAGTAAGAAGGAAGATATTTAAATAAGTGCTTTTAGATTCGAAATATGGGAGTTTTTCTTCTTATTAAATGATAACCATAAGTCTTATAACGTAATACAAAATATATATGTTGAATACGTAAAATGATATGTTCAAAACTCTTAATGCAAGATTTGTGTCACTTACTTGTCCTTTGATATTGACATTGCTGATCAATAAAGATAAAATTAACTTGATGTTGATATAACTTTTGCTCTTTTAGTTTGATATATATTCGAATTTTATATTTTATGACGAAGTTATTAAGTGTAAATTTATAATAAGATGTATGTGATTATGATGTTGATGCAAAATTTTGATTTGTCAACAAAGAACAAATTGGACATAATTACGTGCAGGTTTTCGAAATCGACAAGAAATATTTATGCCAAATTCATTTTCCAAACTTTAGTGACATAATTACTAGTCAAATAATTCGTACTAGGAGTAGATTACCATCCCTTTCAACTCTTAACTGCTAGTCTGCTACTGAAATTTATTTCTCGTCCTCACGAAAAGAAACCCAACGTTAGCTGACTACGTTTTCTGAATTAGTTAGGACGTCTCATTAATCTAGATTTTATTGGACTTAGTCCACTTTGAAATGCAGCAAATTACGGGAGTTTTTTTTTTTTTTTTTTTTTAATTACAGGAGTTTTGTTTGATGGTGTCGGGAGAAGAATTCCCACCCCGTTTCAAGAATAAGATAATTACTTGCGTATTCATGTTGGAATATGTAATCTTTGAACGTTAGAGTTGTATATGTTTAGATAAACTTTTGAACTTTTAAGAAAATACAATACTTTTATATTTGAACGATTTAATTACAAAATGGTAAAGTTGTAAAAGTTACTAAAAATTTGTGTAATGATACCGATGCTGTGATCTTTCCCTTAACTCATTCTACTTGCTTACCAATTGAACTAACCCTAAGGCTTCAAGACTTGTGATAAGTTGTCTCATTATCTTTGAGTCAAAAAGTAGGTCTAGCAGTTCATTGTAAATCGCCAATCCCTCATTCTTCTTTTGAAAAACACAAGGAAAACTTGGAGTTTTATTTTTCTTTTGTACTTTCCTTAGGCTAAGTCTAGGTGTGCTTCAGAATTCGAGCATTTTTCAAGTTCTCCGGAGGCTATAACATTGGTGTGCCGCTACCGCTAGTAAATCGTTGTATCCTAGAAAGCAGACACCAGTTGATTCTCGAGCACCAATGGTGTTTTAAGGAAACCGTGTGGTACACGGACCTTAGTGTTTATCAATTTTTCTAAATTTTGGTTTCATGTTTATTTACTTTTTTATATATGTTCATTGTCTTTTTCATATATTTCGCTAACAATACTTAATACATTCTCATGTGCCAATGATTGTTCGATTGTGTAAAGGAATATTTTGATAAATACATTGATAAGATTAAAAATTAGAAAAGCAATCAATGGTCATCCATGTTATTCCTTTACTTTACTTCCAATCTTATTACTTTTCTCATTATTCATTTACGATTTGACAAGTATTCCCTTAATAGAGCACTCTATGATGAGCAGGCAAGATGAAGAGAATGTTATTATAAGTTGAATTTGTCTCAGATTATCAAATTATTAGATTGTTATTTATATATAGATTGGACACCCTTTTTTTTCCCCGAGTTAGCTTTTGGGGATAAGTTTTACCCAAACTTATTTATCATGGTATCATAACTAGACTTCTGCAGGTAATGATGGGTTCGAACCTCGGTCCATTTGCATGACGCGCTACGTGTGAGGGAGGATGTTAGAATTATATTTGTCCCACATTATTAAATTACTTGATTGATATGATATTTGTATATGTCGATCACCTCTCTCCTTGAACTAGATTTTAGGGAAGAATTCTAACCAAACCCAATCGGCTCCTCATTTCTATTTCTTTTTAATGGATTTATTCTAGGAGGAAAAAACTATGCACCTTAATTGAAGGGAGTTTTACAGCGCACAAACATAATCATTTTTTCAATTTTAAATATAAAGATCCAAACTCTATACATAATAAAATTTAATATAAATGTATCGATATACCATGTATATAACTCCCATCCATCAAAATTTTTAAAGAGATTACATGTGTGTATGATGGTAGGTAGGTATGTGTGTGTGTGTATATATATGGGTGGGCGCGCGCGTAAGTTACCGTGGAAATTTGATCAATAAATCATAGTTTTAGGCTCAAACTTATAAACGATACTGACTTGATAGAAAAAGAACCAAATCAAAGTGGGCCAGTTTCTAAATTCCTAAGCCAGAGTAGAAAGTAGTAGATGAGCAATATAGGTGTGAGTAGGGGCACGTTTATTGTGAGTGGAGCACTCGAGACTTCTGAAATTTTAATTTCGTTTTTCCAAATTTTAGTTGTGTCCTTAATTTATAGAAAAAAAAAAAAAAATTTATAACCATGCTCTCACTCAATAAAAAAAAAATGTTGTTGTGGCCCATCTTATACTAAAAATAATTTCATGTCCATGTCGATTAAAAAAATATATATAACAATGTCACTATCTGTCAAATATTTTAATATTTTTTATAACGTCCAATTTCTGATTCTTACACAGTAAAAAAGGATCAAAGAATAAGAGGATTCATGTGATATAGGTTAATATGATATAGGCTTTACCTATGTCCTAAAATGATCAGTGGACTCATGTGATGTGGGTTATTATGATCTAGGCTTTACCCATGTACCCATGTCATATTAGTCATGGACAACACTAAACTCCTAAGAAATGATCATCAATGGGTGGGAGTGAAGAATGAGAGCTAGTTTGAATTCAAATACTGTGATTGTAAGTATCGTCAGTGTCCAATGAATCTAAGCTCTAACTGTGGTACGTTTGGAAACATCATTAGTTGTATTCCGTTTTAATGCAAGTATATATTTGAAAAGTACATCAACTCATTTTACTATTCATTTAAGAGACATCCTAAATGTTTATTATATTATATATATATATATTTATTGGAATACAATAGTAAATGGGTGTATCTTTCAAACGAACCAAAAATTTATTAAGAAAATAAAATGAGTACTTATCCATGCCTTGTCATTATAAACTCTTCTCCACTCCAGCGAAGACAACTAACCTGACCATTAATGCTAGCAGGATTCTTAGACGATGTCATGTGCATAATGTCCAAAACATTTATGCCAGCATTTCTTGTACAACCAAAACTTAAGTAAAGCCAAAACTTTTACAAGAAGTCTCTAAATGTTTTCAGGCAATGTTCCTAACCCATTTACTGCATCCCTAATAGGGATATTTTAAATAAACAAAATAGTAAGAAACTGAAAACTTAGAGTAAAACAAAAATAAAACTACTGCTAAATTTGAAACTTCTAAAAATTTGAATTTTTATCTTATATATCTATTTATTTATTATTATTATTATTGTATTTTTACGATATGCAATTCAGATTTTGTTTCACCCTTAACAATTACAAGTATAGAAACACCATAAAAGGTCTCCCTAATTGTACCCCCATCGGTGGGTCTCACTATAAAATATCATTACACTCGTTAGTATTAAGCAAAACAGTACAATCTGGTGACCAAAATAGGGAAGCTACAGTTTCTTTAAACAAGTAACCTAACGATTAATGCCAGCAAATAGCTTTGATGATGTCATGGGCATAATGTCCAAAACATTTATGCCAGCATTTCTTGTACAACCAAAACTCAAGTAAAACCAAAACTTTTACAAGGAGTCTCCAAATGACAAGGTTTTCATGCAATGTTCGTAATCCATTTACTGCATCCCTAATAGGGATATTTTAAATAAATAAGATGGTAAAGAAACTGAAAACCTAAGTAAAATAAAAATAAAAACTACTACTAAATTTGAGACTTACAAGAAATTGAGATTTATCTTATAAATCTATTTGTTTATCATTATTATTGTGTTTTTACGATGTGGGACTCAAATTTCTCTCACCCTTAACAAGCATAAGTATAGAAACACTTCAAGAGGTATCTCTAATTGTGCCCCATCCGTAGGCCTCAATATAAAATGTCACCACACTCGTTAGTATTAAGCAAAACAGTATCATCTGGTGACCAAAATAAGGAAGCTACAGCATCCTTATGACCTGAAATTTTTCAATGAATTCTTAATTCAGCAAGAAAAATTTAATGGAAACGAGGATGAGGTCCTCAAGGAAACAAATAGAAATGATAACAGATACTACTAAGAATCTAGGAAAACAAAGAGTCCTGCTATAAAAACCCTAAAGTCATATCATCTTAATTAAACGAGTAGGGTTAACTATGAGGAGAAAGTCAAGGATAAGTGCGTTTAGGGATCAAAGGTTCTGTATGAAAATATTGGTTCGTTTTGCAAACACCTTCATCATAAATTATATTTCAATGCAATGTAATGTGTGTTTGAGTAACTCAAATATTTCATTCCAATACAAGTATTTTTTAATAGTAAATCAACTCAAAACACTATTCACTCATTCACTTTTTCTATATACTTTTACCAATCACGTCACATTTTCTCTCTCCAATACACATTAGAATAACTATTCAAAAGTAAATAATTTAAACACATACTACAGTTGAATATAATGTATAAAGGGGATATTCAAACGCATTATGTATTCTATATATAATATTGGAATATAATAAAAAATAAATGTATCTTTCTAAATGAACCATTTAAACTCCTTTGTTCCATTATTATTATTATTATTTTCAAATACTACGTATGACAAAGAATCAAGAAGAAATGATTAAAAAAAAAAAAAAGAAAGAAAGACGAATTTATTTAATTTTAAGCAATGCCCCTTTCAAAGTGTGAAAACGTTATAGGCATAAGGGGGTATGTGTTAGGTATTCTCAACTAGTGCAAAATGACTCGAGTATCAAATTCATGGGATAACATTATGTGTGTATTCTTATTCGTGTGAATAGTTAAAATTAAATATTTGATAACTAAATTGCCAATGTGTATATAGTTCAAGAAATATTATTAGTAAGGGGGAAAAAAAATCCCCACCGGTGTTGTTCGCGGTACTGAATGGATGGTGTACCAGCCATTCTCAAGGAGCAATTGATTTATGAAATTTTAATCTTCATTTTTATGAGAAAAATTAAGAAAAATTAACCTAGTACAGTCTATTTTAAACGGTTGGTCAGATGTTTATTAATTTTACGTATTTTTTATTTAAAAATGATTAAACTTTTACATACACATTCTTCTGCTAATGTAAAAGCTCTAAGATGTCAATACCAAACACTATATCAAATGCGAATCTATACGGTTAATACTAATGTTATATTTGATATGCTATTTTACTTTATATTTTGATATATAATGTTATTTCAAATATAAATCTAGATCATTTATTCATGTTATTTGTCTATCTAACAAATTAACTTTTGGCACGTCATCTTAGTTATTACTTGATTTTTAACTTTCTATCTCTGCTAAATACTCACTTTTTCTATATATTTTTAATTAAAATTCTGATAGAAGAGGTAAAATTGAATTAAATATAAAGTTTAAAGAGTAAACTGTGAATGTTTAGAGTTTAGTGAGTAAAGTAAAAGTGACCCTACAATTCGAGAGATATAAATGAGAATAATTTAAATATTACTTAATTTTCATGCAAAAGAAGTACAAATTAATCGGTTTCAGAAGTGGCATACAACCTACGAGCTGAACTAATAATGGGATTTATTGACTGGCATTTTCTAAGGGGCTTTTCATAGATAAGATTGGCGTAATGGGCTTTGCTTGCTTGTCTGTGACGGACGAAATGGGCCCAAAAATCACTCCTTTATTCGGAACCTTTTGGATTATTTTCATCAGTAGCACATTAGAGTTTTCAAAGAGATAAAGGATTGGGGAGAAACATCCGAATATAAACATTTAGAATAAAAACATTTAAATGAAAAAATATAAACAGAAGTATCATCTGAATTGGTATTTTGATGTTAATGTTCTTAACAGAATATTTGAATAGAAATATTTAAATATATGTTTGAAAGCACCTATCTAAAAAGACATAAAGAGGGGTAGAAAAATAACATCTAAAATGGACCTAAATTTTGGGGAGAACTTTTTAACATTTAAACATAAAAACCAAATGACATTTAGATGCACCATTTCCATTTGTGTTCACCAAATACATATTTGAATTTGTTATTCAAATTGAATATTCCAAATGGTGGCAAATGTTTGTCCCAAACAAATGGAAAATGATACCAAAAAAATGTAGATTTGAAAAATAGATCTAAAAAGTAAAGTGTAACATTTGAAATTAAAATAAATAAATAAATAAAATCAGCTTAACTATTATGGGGCGTTGGAGCAGACACTCCAATTGAGTTTTTGAAATGTTTTGATTGAAAATAAGTGAGTGTTTTGGTTGAAAATTAATTATGGTAGTTAAAAAAGTATAAAACTTGAAATATATTTGGAAAAAATAAGGATATAAATATCTTATCATTATATGTCATTAAAAAAAATCATCTTATTTTGATTAGAAACGAGAAAATTATGAACTTTTAAAATTTTAATTTTTAAAATAGATTAAAAAATATGACTAGTGAAATTGGTTTATTTTAGAGAAAAAAAAATTGGAAAACTTTCGTTTGAGTGTATGCTCCAAATGGTCCTGATTTTTGTTTTCTTTAGAAAATTTTTCTTTCCAAATATGCTTTAAAAAAAATAATAAAATAATAAAAAAAATAAACCTTTATCCCATTCAAAATCCAAACTTGTCATTCCCTTACTACATTCTATCTAAAATACATAGTTTACTACGGCAGATATCAAAATTGCATATTTCAGTAGCTAAACCTAAATATGAGAAAATAAGACAAATGCATATCCCAAGCATCATTAGTGAAAATAACCCAAAACTTTTATTCATGCTACTACTTTTTTTTTTTTTTTTTTCCTTTCCTAGTATAGGTGAAAAATAATCACGTGCCGTATAATTCTATTAGTATATCCGGGCACCGGTAATTGCATTGGTTGGGAGTTGAGAGAAAAGAATATCCATAATCTAAAAAAGAAAAAAAATAATATTTCCATAACTGAAATGATAGTGACCACAATGAGATATTTTGTCAATTGTGCAAATTCCAGAACCAATTTAAAAAAAAAAAATTCCAAAATTCTCAATATATATATATATATACACGTCTACTCTTATGTGCAATAATCTCTTTTAATCGGACATGAACGGTAACTCATTTGAGGGTCGTTAATGCAAACATGAACGGTGTTGATGAAAGAGAATGTGGATTGGAATACAATTTCTCGGGTTGTATCATCTCTCTTTCTTGTCGAACGTTCGACTGCCGGACAATACACCTATCCTATTTATATATATATAGACTATCCTTGACTATATTTTTAGAAAAACTAATGTTAGGTTTTTTGTATGTTGGCATTTATAACAACTTTAATTAGAAAAACCAAAAACAATATTTTGTTAGCTAGCTTTAGGAGTTGGTATGTTTTTGAAGATGTGGCTAGCTATTTATTGGGAAAGTTGTTGTTGTTGTTTTTTTTTTTTTTTTTTTTTTTTTATTTTTTTAAAGTTGGGTAAGTTGCTTGTTTTGGAGTTGGGTAAATTACTTGAATAAAAAGCTGGTAGAGTGTTCCTGACTTGGTCTACAAATTGACAGTTTCTGTTTTTGATAAATATCAAGGATGATTGCGTGTATTAAATTGGAGATTATCTTGGGATTTCATTTAAAAAGAGATTTCTAATTTAAGTAGGTTTTATTATCCTATTTGAATTAAAAATTCAAACAATCCCAAAAGGAGAATCTCATATTTGAAATCTGGAAAGTTAAGAGTTTTTTATTTCTAGAGTTTCTTGAATGTTTTTCGTGATTTATTAGCAGCTATTATGGAGGAAATTCAATTTGGATTATGTGGAATTTTTTTGTTTGAATTTCAAAGTATTTCCGGAAATGTTACAATAAATCGGGAAACATTTTGAAATTTAAATAATTTTTAATCCGAGATTTTTTTTTAAATTGTTGGTGGCTGCTTATTTATTATCTCAAAAATAGATTGCGTTGTACAAGCTTAGAAATTCATCACAGTACTTTGAGACGTTTTTGAAGCTGCTGTAGTCTTATGTCTTTTGGGAGAAGACATTAGTAGTTGAAGGGAGTTCAACGTAGTTAGTAAAGGAATCTCTTAGAATAGATTAATTAACTTGGTTCAAGATGACCAGCAACAACAAGGAAAGGGAGTCTTCAATTTGTATAAATTCATTAGTGCTCGTAACCGTTTGATAGTTAGTAAATTATTCACTGTCTGAGTATTGCCTCCAGAATTAGGGTAACCAAACATCGTAAAAATTAATTATGTTTATCTATTTACTTTAGATACGATAATTGAATTAATTTGGAAAATTAACTAAAACTTGGGTAAATAAATAAAAACAGATCTTACAACTAATTTAGCTATAAGGCATGTGAACATTCAAGATTTGGAGCTAATGCCTAATCAATATGAGAAAAGCTTACTCGTTTCAAACTTACAATAATATTTTATTTTTTCTCCCATTAAAAAAAAAAACTTAAAATAATATTTAGTTCAATGTGAAAAGCCAAATCTTCAATGAGACATAAAAAGGCAACGGATGAACAGTCCATAACAAATCCATAACGATTCTGTTGTGAAAACATTATTCAACAAACAAATCTACTAAATTGAAAACCGTTGACCCAAACATTTCATAAAACAATTATTAGATCGTTACACCTTCTAATCCTACAATTGAAACAGAATGAAACTAGTTTCCACAAATTTATCAGCCACTCACACCTAACAAGTACAAAGAAGCTCATTTCCAAAGCACATTTATGCAATTTTCCAATAATTTTTGCCTCATATTAGACATAATATAACAATAATTTTACAATTAATTTTAACATGAGAGTTTAAATTCATCACCATTAAGTTTAAACAAAATAGGATTTATATTAAAACAATTGTATTTCATTAAACAATAACAATAAAACATGTGTTTTCTATACTTTAGTCTTGGATATAATAATTATAGATATAATATAGATATAATATAACGATAAGTCTATTCAACAAAAAAAATATATATAATGGTAATTCTACAATTTATTTTATCATAATGGTTCATATTCCTCACCGTTAAATTTAAATAAGGCATCTCATTAAAACGAAACGACAAAACATGTAAAGGAAGAACATGAAAGGAATATATATATATATATATATATATTGGTATTTAAAAAAAAAAAAAACTCCTAGAAGTAAAGAAATAAACACAAAATATGAAAATATGCACACAAAAAAACAAAAAAAAAAAACTTATAAAAAAGAAAAATATCTTCTTTTTCCTCCACTAAACGTCAAACGCTTTCCTTAGCCTAATTTAGCCCGAAAGTGACCAGACAGCAAACAGATACACATACAACAGACAAAATCAAAATCCAAATCGACCTAAGTGCCTCAATGGCCAGATCTATTCGCCGGCTAAACGCATCGGAGACTCCGCCGCCGGCGAATCTGACTCGCGGCTTTCTCACCGTGAGTCGGAGATTGTTCTGGAAGGTTCGCATACGTCGGCGGGCAATTCAGATAGTGCAGCCGCAGAAGAGGAAGAAGAAGCAGAGCATCCCGGCCAAGGCCACCGACTCGAACGCCGTGATCACCGTCCAGACGACGTCGTCCACGATCGTCAGGCTTAGGGACTCCCAGCCGCGGAGCAGCCATTGCCGGTCCCAATTCGAGCTTCCGCCGGGGAATAAGTACGCCGCGACTGAATCCGGCCACCCGAACACCGCCGATCGGAACACCGACGTCGATGACCACCACCACCGAGACATCTTCTCTCTCTAAAACTCTCTCTCTTTCTCTCTCAGAATCTCTGAGTCGCTCTAGGATTCTAGCAGCTTGTAAAAGAATTGAGGGGTTTTTAACATTAGATACCGTGACAAGGAGACGAAGAAGATAAAATGGCTTGCTGCTGGCGACTCTAAAGTTTAATGGTGTTCCTCGCCACTGCGAGTGATCTAGAACGTTGATTTGTGAGTTTCACTAATCGACGGTTGAATTAAAAGAGTGACAGCTGGTGATAATTTTCTGAATTGGGATAAAATATTTCTTTACCGTAAATTAAGGGGAAAATTGTGGCGAGTAAGACAAAAGATGGTTTTTAGAAACTTTGGAGGGAAAATTGAGAATCATCATAATTCAGGGTAGTTCAAAATTTTGGAAACTTGTACAATTTCCAAATAAAAAAAACGAGTACAATATTTTTTTTTTTTTGAACTACTACAATATTCTTATTTTGCTATTAAGTATTAACTAGATAAATATTTAGAATTTATACTATATAATATATTATAAAGATATAGTTTAAATATATATATATATGTTTGTTACTGTAAAACCATAGCAGATTTTATATTTTTGAACTTGTTCATTTACTTTTTTACCCTTGGTAGTTATTATGTTTTGAATATTTGAAGTGAGGAAGGTTTGGGTCTTGGAGGGATTCTAATTAAAGGGTATTTTTGTATTTTTACATTAATTTTTTGATTTAATTATGCTATTTGGTTATAATATTTTGATTTCTGCTATAATTTTAAAAGATGATAGTTCAATATGTTATTTTGGTCTTTCTTTAATAAATATTTTGGTAACGTAATTAGTAACTTTTTTTTTAAGGATAGGGTACTAACGTGAATTAAGAATTACTTTTTAAAAAGGCGTAAGTAAGAATATTCTAAATAAAAGAAGTGAAATTAAGAAAACTCTTTTGAAAAAGAGTGTAAATAAGAATAATTTATTTGAGAAAAAAAATAAACTGTAACATTTATAGCAAAAAATTGTATGTTAATGATTTTATATTAAATATGAATTTAACATCTAAAGGGTTGAGATATAGTAATAAGATTTAAATACAATTTGGTTAGAAAACACTTTTAAGTGTATTTTTAGGAATTAATTTTAGGAATACACACAGTTTACAAGTGAATTTGCATAGGAGATAGCTTGTCATCTTCTGTGAACCTTTGCGCGGGAAGTTTATTTATTTATTTATTTATGTCTCTGAAATTGTCCCTTTCTTTTGCACATCAAATGAATTGGTAAGCACTACTAGTAAGTCAAATATTTCACTATCATAATTTTGAATCTATTTTCCCTCGATAATTGATTTACATTATTCGTATCTTGTCCTACTTATCTACAATTGGCCGGAGCATAGTATATATTTTTTTAAAGCTTTATGGTTATTTGTAATGTAATAAAAGTATTTAAGTATTGATGCCTCTAAATTTGTCACCTTTTATAATTTATTCTCTAAATTTTTATTTTGATAATTTAAATACTAAACTTATTAAATTATTGTAATGTACCTCATATGGATTAATTTTTCGTCAAGGAGAAGGAATGGAGGCGGGAGTCAGGTCGGCTCTCCTCAGCCCAAGCAACAGCGATCTCTACCACCTTCGAGGAGCCTTCCTCGTAGGGGCCGGTGTTTATGGAAGAAGAAGAGTTTTTTTTTTTTCTTTTTCTTTTTTTTTTTTAATGATGATTCCCCACCCCTGCTCGCCAGAGTTCTTAGCAACGATGTTTTTTCTTTCTTTGTTTTTCTTTGATGAGGAAGTTTTATAATGTGTAGGTGGTTTTTATTTTAATTTTGTGGTCTTTAAGTATTCTTAACCTTTGGATTGAAATTTAAAGGTGTAGAATTTTTACTCAATCAATAGGTAAAGTAACCTTACTTCATTGTAAAATTGCCCAGTTAATTATTAAATGAGAGTGTATTATTATTATTTTTTAAAGTGGAGATATAATTGAATTTTGAGAAAAATTATGCATAAAACATAATTTTGAAAAACGACAATTTATATTAAACGCAACATCAGTTTTTAAACTGATAAAAGCCTATAACGACATAATGAGAAAAACGACAATATCTTAAAAACGACCATGTCTTCGGCAAACAATAGAATAGAAGTATAATTAGCGACAAAATATTAATTTCAAAACGACATTATCGAAAATTATGTCACGATCTTTGAAAAACAACCTCATGACAACATAAAACGGAAACGACGTCATTCTTATGGACGACAAGTCGACAACCTATTAGAAACAATAACATAATGTGACAGGTTCCATAAATGACAATATCTTAGGGGTAAAAGGACTAACATCACATTTGTTGAAGCGAACTTCCATCCAACCGTATACCAACATTCCTGAACTTGAAAATAAAATTCTAAAGGAAAAAAAAAAAAAAACAAACAAATAAGAACAAACAAATATTAAAAGACTATTAATAATAAAAAATAATAACGAAGATCGATGTCAATCCCTAAAATTTTTAAAAGTGTCTTACAAATTATCACTCTATTAGGTTTTCCGATAAAAACCGCTAACTTGGATGATAGTTGGGTTTTTTTAGAATTAAATCATAAAAGGTTCTTAAACTTTCTTATCTTCCGATAGATAGTCAATTTGTTGAAAGTTGTATCAAATTTAGCTAAACTTAAAAATGTTTCTTATTTAATCTCTTTGTTAAATAAGTGGACATAAAATGTTAAAAGAAGAGTAGAGGCCTTTGATGTCCCTGCCAGTCAAGAATTGGGGCCTCGCTACGAAATTGTATCACACTTATTCCCCAAACTAAAAAAGGCGAGTGTCACAAGTAGTTTCTATACGTGATGAACTAATAGAAAAAGTTACATGTGAGTTGCTTTAGCCTGTCTATTTTTTTCGGTTATATTTGTCTTTTAACAAAAATTGTAATTTCAATTACATATAAAGTTGTTTCATAAAAAGAAATAATTCTTATATAAAGGTACAGGTTGGGGTCGATAAAGATTAGATTTGGGTTGAAATAAGAAAAGAAAGTCGGGGCCGAGATTAGGACGGCAATCAACCCAAATCCCAAGCCTCTATCACACCCCATCCCCCAGTCCCCATCTTGACCTCGACCGTAACTCAAGCCTCAATATTGGTCCCAATTTCAAAAACTGCAAATTTTTGTTTAAGGAAAAATATTGTTTGATATATATGTGTGTGTGTATATATATATGTTCTTTTTTTTAAATTATTTTTTTGAGCAATTCTACCATGGGGTAAGCTTACTTATCAGACTAGATTGGATCTTATTTTAAAGGCTTCGATGTCATGTGCACACCAAATTTGTTGTGGGCCCTACACATCAGACTAGAATTCATTACTAACAAAAAAAAAAAAAAAAAAAGTGGGAAAAACTAACAAAAACAAAAACAAGAAGAAGATGGTGGTCGTCGGCCACCATCCAACGACGTCGCCGCCCACCTAACTTAGAGAGTGGGAGCCACCACTACCCAAACCACGACCTCCACTACCATCGCCGACGTCGCGAGCCCCCTTCGCCGCGCAAAGGAAGCGGGGAGCCGTCCACTGTGGGTCGAACAAATCCGACGAGGCGGGTCGTCGATTTTTCAACCGTCTCCACGCCCTCACCTTTGATATCTGTTCAGGTCGTTGATGGAGAAAAATACTACGATGGAGACTTTGAGGGAATCACGACGGAGGCTCGAGGGAATCGCGATGGTGAAGTTGGAAACCCAACCTACCACATCCGGATCTGAACAGATGTCAATGGTGAGGGCGTGGGGAGGCTGATGGGCGCAATGATAGGCGGATGTGGCCGAGTTGCAGATGACGAGGGTGGGGATGGATCTCACGACGGGCCTGTTAGAGATATTGTCTAATTTGATATAAGATCAAAAGACACAAGAGGTGCGGCCACGCCAAACATGCTCGCGGGCGCACCGGCGCACTTCCTACAACCCGCCTAGCAGGCCGAGAGGGTGGCGCGGTCGCGCCAGCGCCACAGGCCGCGCAAGCACGCCGACGGGCTCCTTGCAGCCCGCCTAGTAGGCCGAGAGAGTGCTGTGGCCGCGCAATACGTTCTTTCAAACCGTTGTCTATTGGTTGTCTTTTCAGAAAAAGACTACGACGGAGACTTTGAGGGAATCGCAACAGAGGGTCGAGGGAATCACAATGGCGAAGCTGGAAACCCAACCTACCACATCCAGATCTGAACAGATGTCAATGGTGAGGATGTGGGGAGGCTGATGGGTGCGACGAGAGGCGGGGGTGGCCGAGGTGCTGACGATGAGGGTGGGGATGGATCTCACGACGGGTCTGTAAGAGAGATTGTAGTATATCTCTAATTTAACATAAGAGGGCCGTGAAGGCCGATAGGGCAAAGAAGGCGGCGTGGCTGCGCCAAACATGGCGCGCGGGTGCACCGACGTGCTTCCTGCAGCCTGTCTAACAGGCCGAGAGGGTGGCGCCCGCTAGTGTGCTCCTTGCAACCCGTCTAGCGGGCTAAAAGAGCGGCGCAACCATGCAATACATCCTGTTATGAGATGTTTTAAATGTGTTTTTTGAGTTATTTCGAACCATTGTGTCTATTGGTTGTATATCTTTTATACAAAACTGAATTATTATTAATAACTGATATATCAATTATGATAATTACATAGATAGTGAAAGAGATGTTTTTGCAATGAAGAGGCACTTCTTGGAGAAGGTTACATGGATTATCACGGTTGTAACGATTCATGAAAATACACCTCTGTGCTTTTAAAAACTCCAGAAATTTACAGATTTCATATTTTGTTCTAAAACACAATATTATTGCTAGATATCGTGTTCAAAGGTTTGTTATATCTTGAAGGTAATTTACCGTTAAACTCGTTAGCAAACTTTGTAGTGTGAGTAAATAAAACCTTAAAAGAAAATATTCTCAATACGCCTTAAACACATCTTTGTTTTCAGTTTTCTTTGCCTCCATTGTTTTTGTTTTCTCATATTCTCCAACAGGGCTTTCGTGTGATCCACCAGAAATGGGTCTTAGGACCTTCTCCGATGATGAGTTTGTTGAGGACAAGGTGGTGAGGGTGATCGGTGGAGAAGAAGAAGGAGAGGGAGGCCGCTGGATTTTCTTTTTTCTTTTTTTATTTTTATAAATAATAATAATCAGGTGTGATACTTCTTTTAATTGTTTGGTATGTTATTTTTTATCTCAACCATTGAAAAGCATTCTTGAGGTTAAAATTTTTTACCTTATTGATAGCCTAAAACATGGAGGTCTCATTGTAGATTTCTCTCTCTCTTTTTTTTTTAAATCAATAATTTTCCTCAATTATTTACAAAAACAACTAAAAACAAAACAACAACTAGATTGCTAAACGTTTTTTCAGTGGAAAGAATGTATTTTTTTATTATAAAAAGGAATAAGTAAATTGTCTATAAACTATTTAAAATAGGACTAACCTCTTGATATTTAACATTTTTCATTAATATATATAATAGATGGATTAATTTTGATTGTTTTTAAAGTTTGGAAACTAAATTTAATACATCTTCCAAGTCCAACACAAGGACTATTTCTAAAGAGAAGAAAGTTCGGTTTTCATCCAAAATTTAAAAGAGGGACCATTTACACGGCACTTTTGAAATTTAGAGACTATTAATAAAACAAAGTTAACTGTAGGGACTCATTCTAGAGAGATAAATTAATTCAGGTATTATTCATGAATTTATTCCTAAATTTTATTTAACAAAACTGTGTAAAGATGACACACATAAATCGATAAATTAAATAACACTGTAAATATTAAAAACAAAAAATTAGTAAAACTCGAATCCAATATTACCATCACAGGACTTTATATTGAAAATTGTATATATGTGCAATTTCCTATTTCTATTAGAAATGAGTGAGTCTGATTCCTTTGTAATTTAAGAATTGAAAATCTTCACATTTTAAATATTATAACTGATTGTATGTTCACTGTGGTTAATCGTCAAACATTGTCTTTGTTTAGCTCTCCAGTTTGGACCCGAAATTTCTATTTATGTTTTTATCTTTTTAGAAAAGTTAATAATAACTATAACTAATTTTTAAAAAAATTTATCAACTTTAACGTAAAAATTTCATTTTAAACCGGTGCATCAAACACCACATAAATGTCTTTAAATGTGGACTTTTATATATTTGTATATGCTTTAAACTTCTTCCTCTTCGAGCATGGACTTTGGTAGATTTGTATTCGAGTAGGCTTCTACCTCAATTGAGCTTTAGGTGTAGACTTCTACCAAATTATGATAATGGACAACTCATAATTTACGAATACCCTCCCACAATATATACGACACAAATTTTTAGAGAACAAAAAGGATTTTAAACGACAACATCTTGGGAACTACAAAAGAGTGGCTAAGCCACGACATTAGTTTCAAAACGACAATGTCCTAATAGACATACATCAGGGGTGAAGATGCCAAGAATGTGAAATAAACAATGATATTTATAATTACAAAGGCCGTGTTCTGGAATCACCTTGAGGGTTGAGACTAGTATTCCTTTGGATTACTTATTCAATTTGGTTTGATTTAAGTGCAATATTTATTATTTTAATATACATTTGCTTACATAACTATTCTAATACAAAAATTTTGATGTTTAACTATTTTAAAACTATTCAAAATGTGTTAATCTGTCGTTACATATATTATGATCTTTTATTTATTTATATTTTCATGGTACTCTTTCTAGCAACTAACAAATTTGATGACATGTTCCAAAACAGTGCCATAAGTTTTACTTTTCAAACTTTTAATTGGCCACAACATTCCTTACATTTTCTTTTTTCGAATTTGAAAATAAGTGGATTCGAACTATTCATTTTATTATGGGGTCAGATAAAAAATTATTGCTAGATTATGCTTACAACAGTAATATTACTTACTTTTGAGTACCATAATGATCTACAATTCAAGTAGGTAAAATTATCACATTGGTACATATTTGCCAAGCAAGTTCCATTGGATTACCTCAAAAGGTGAAAAAGGTATTCAGGTCTTGAGCATGTAATAATATAACTAAATGAGGTAGATTTGTTAGGAATTAAGCATGAAGTAGATATAAACATATGAAGTTGTGAGGTGTAAGAAAAGTAACAAGACATGTGTAAGAAAAGTTAAAGAGATTCATGCTAAACCATCGAATATGTCTCTATTTAAATATTTGTTTTCTTCTCGTAATATTCCTGACTAGTTTTCTATTTACATTTGTCTCAACCAAAATATTGAAATGCCAGTAGATGTGTGGAATCTTTCATCTTTGACCAAAACAATTCATTTTGATTGAGGCTTCCTTTTTATTTCTTTTAAATGGATTATAATAAAATTCGTTTTTGCCCAATACTCAAAACTATTGTTTGTGTACATATATATATATATATATTTATATTTATTTATATGTATATTTGCTAAGCAAGTGGAAAAAGCAAAATTTTATTTATTTTTTAGTAATTGAAAAAAAAAAAAAAAAAAAGGTTGAAAGGATATGCTTGCTTGCTTAGTAAGAAAAAACAGAGAAAAATAGGGGATGAAAATTAGTCAAATATTGGTCCTTCACTTCATAGCAAAAATGTTAAACTTGAAAGACAAGGCACAGCCAAACGAATGTGAAATCTCGTTGCTAAACATTTTTTTTGTTTTTTCAAAACACGCTTTGACAGATAACTTTCTATGTTGATTATGGTCCGTATGTTTACATTAATATTAATATCAATATTAAGCGTCTATTTAGATTATAAGTTGGAATTAAAATTTTTAAGTTAGAGTTGATTAATATTTTAAAAATTAGTTATAATTTATGTTAGATTTTTTAGAATAAGACAAAAATCTAGTAAAAAAAAAATACAGTTTGGTTGAAATTAAATTAATATGTCAAACAAAACCTAAATAAATGCAAGGCAAAATTTGACAATCTAGTAAAATTCAGTTTGTAATTTTTAATATTATCCACTTGCATGATATACAATTTCCCCCTCATTTTCTTTCCTCCCTCAAATCATTACGATGAGGAAAAATTTAATCCAAACAGCCTAACAAACTATTCAAATTTCAAAAAACCAGTCACTAACTAACACTGATTTTTTTGAATCAATACTAACCAATACTTGTTTCACTGAAGAAAAGACGCGGATTTTAACATTTTTAGTTACTAGCCAATGACATTGTACCAAATTACCAACATATATCAAAACACATCTCACCTAACTGGAAGCCAAACTTATTTATGGAAATGAGGGGGCAAAAAAAGCGACAAACCCATCAAATTGACATTAAAATCACATGGAATTTCTATGGTAGGGGTCATTTTCTACTGTGGGTAAAAATTGATGTTTTATTAATTATGTTATTTGTGATTTGAAACAAATCTGTATTCTGTAGTGTATATTTTTAATTTGGACAATTATATATTAGAACGTTCATTTTTTTTCTTCTTTGTTTTGTAAAATAAAAATGACGTTGCTTATACAACAAGACAAATAAAGTGATTGCAGCTATAATTTAACGGTAATTTTGTATCTTTTAATAAAAACAAATTTTATTATAACACTAATAATATTAAATAATACTGATTTTGATTATTTTCATTTTTGTTAGTGCCATGTCAACACTTAATATGAGAAATTAATATAACTATCGGAAGCAATTATAGGATGAATATCAAATGTTATCAATGAAATACATTTTTTAACACTCATTTTGATAATTTTCATTTCTGTTAGTGCCACGTCAACACTTAATATAAGAAAGTAATACAACCGTCGAAAGCAATTATAGGATGTGCTATCAAATATATATGTGAATTACATTTTCTAACACTGATTTTGATTATTTTCATTTCTGTTAATGCCACGTCAACGCTTAATATAGGAAAGAAATATAACAAATTGGAAGCAATTATAGAATGCGCTATCAAATGTTATATATGAAATACATTTTCTAATACTGATTTTGATTATTTTCATTTTTGTTAGTGCTACGTCAACACTTAATACAAGAAAAAAATATAACTATCGGAACTAATTATAGGATGCTTTTATGAAATACAGTTTCAAGAAAGTAATTTAACTAACGGAAGCAATTATAGGATACACTATCAAATGTTATTTGTGAAATAGTTTTTCTAATTGTCCTATAAGAAGAATTAATCCCATAAATGGATTAATAATCTAGATTCGATTCCCGTATACATTCCAAAAAAAAAAAAAAAAAATCCGAATAACCTGGCGACAATTCTATGCTATGAAATATCACGTAAAAAGAAGAGGAAAAAAAAAAAAACAAAAAGAGAGAGAGAGAAAGAAAAGAAGAGTAAAGAAAAAAAAGAAAAAGAAGACCTAATTAGCACCTGAGAAAAGCTTTATAGCACCCAAACCCAACCCGCCTTTTATATTCCCCAATTTCTCCTATTAACGATCCCTCATTTCTCTTCTTCTAATCACTCTCTCTTGCTTCTTTCTGGGTCATTTCGTCGAACAGTTGGAGGGCACAAATTCGAAGAAGAGGGACATTGATCAGAACTCAATCGGCGAAGCGGAAGTAGCGAAGAGGAAGAAGAATCTAAGCCACAAACGATGTCTCTGCGACCCAGTAGCCGGAGCGAGGCGCGCAAGAAGTCGTACAAGACCGGCGTCGACGCAGACGAGGCCCGTCGGAGGAGAGAGGACAATCTGGTCGAGATCAGGAAGAACAAGCGCGAAGATAATCTTCAGAAGAAGAGGAGAGATGGCCTCAATCTTTCCCAGCAGCAGTTGCTCGATGGCGTTCAGAATGCCGCTTTTTTGGAGAGAAGGGTACTGCAAAACCAAAAAAAATATATATATATAAAAATATATTTTTTATTTATGTTTGAATTTATATATATAATTGGTTTTTGTTTTCATTTATTCGCTCGATTTGTCTCTGTTCTGTTTCTTGGACGAAATCATTCAGTAACTGCATATGAATTGGAATTATCAATCCTGGGTTTTCGGTTTTTATTTTTATTTTTATTTCTTATTTCTTATTTCTTATTTCTTATTTCTTATATTTAATTTTCTAGGTGTTGATTTAGGATATGAATTGGGTTTCAAATATCACTGCCGTTTACTTAGTGGGTTTTCATTTTGGAATTGGATTGTGTGGAATAGTAGTAGTATGAAGGAGAGAGAAACTGAGGTTCCTTTCATTGGGAAATATTTTTTTTTTTTAAGTGAACTTCAAAATTTAATAAGGTAAAATTTACTTGTTGGTACGAGGTTGTGAGATTGAAGGACAAATAATTAAAGATCTGGTTTAATTAAGATTTTTTTCTTTTTATTTATTTATGTTTTTTAAAATGGAGTTGGACAAACGATTTGGAAACCTGTACAAGACTCGTATTTACCTTTGGATTTGGTTGTGTTTGGATTGTTTTTTCAAGTGTGTATTTGGTTTTTACTAGATCTTAGCAGTAATTTATAAATAATCCTTCAATGGCGGTTCGAAGACTGCGGGATCGTTTCAAACTGCACTTAATCCTTTATATGCTGATTCCTTTTTGGTTGATATTGCACTGCTAATTGTGTGTTTGGTTGATATTGTACTGCTAATTGTGTGTTTGATTTTTGTTTGTAAATTCGGAAACTGAATAAAAACATCCATTCAGGAGATTTTATTAGAAAGTTGGCTTCTACATTTCGTCTGGTTGTTTTATTATTTCACCTTTTCACTTCTCAGTTGGAAAGTATTCCGGCGATGGTACAAGGGGTATGGTCTGACGATCCGGCTTTACAATTGGAGGCAACTATGCAGTTTAGAAAGCTACTGTCAATTGGTGAGAAAGCGTTTTGTAATTCTATACTTTGAATATGCAAATGATATCCATTTTGTCTTGACTTTTTGGCTTTGTACTTTTATGTAGAGCGCAGCCCTCCAATCGATGAGGTTATTAAAGTAGGCGTAGTCCCTCGGTTTGTTGAGTTTCTTTCAAGGCAGGAGTTGCCCCAATTGCAAGTAGGGAGTGCTTTTCATTTTACTTTTATTTCTCTTATTTCCCTCCCTATAGCTTTAAAGGACAGGACCTTATGAAATCTTAATTACAGTTTGAGGCTGCATGGGCTTTGACCAATGTTGCATCTGGAACATCGGAGCATACACGAGTTGTCATTGATCAGGGTGCCGTCCCCATGTTTGTGCAACTTCTTAGCTCTGGCAGTGATGATGTCAGAGAGCAGGTTGCTTTCCGCTACCTTTTCTTGATACATCTTGTCTGTTGGAGAGGATTGTGACAAATATTTTAATGTTAAATGTTTATGTATCATTCTTATAGATGTGGTTATTTTGGAAATAGTCCTCTCAAAATTTGGAACTTTCTAGTACATCATCTCATCCCAAACGATAATTCTTGTTAGTGATTGTTTGAAAAATTCCCTGGTGCTTACGGCTTATTTACTTTTCTCTCAGTATATTCCAGTTTTTCTTCGTATCCTATTATTCTTACATCCTTTTTCTCATCATTCCCATGTTTGACAGGCAGTATGGGCTTTAGGTAACGTTGCTGGTGACTCACCAAGTTGTAGGGATCTTGTTCTTAGTAATGGTGCGCTCATACCCTTACTTGCTCAGCTAAATGAACACTCAAAGTTATCCATGCTGAGGAATGCTACATGGACTTTATCTAACTTCTGTCGGGGCAAGCCTCCAACTGCATTTGAACAGGTGGATGCATTGCATATTTTAAATGTTGTGTAGTATCATTCTTAAGTGCAACGTGGTTGATAGTTTATTATGGTAGGGTATCTTTCCTGAGTAATTATTATCTTCTTGGTTTCAATCAGGTTAAGCCTGCCTTACCAGTTCTTCGGCAACTTATTTTCCTGAATGATGAAGAAGTTTTGACGGATGCTTGCTGGGCCCTTTCTTATCTTTCAGATGGCCCAAATGACAAAATTCAGGATGTGATTGAATCAGGTGTTTGTCCACGACTCGTGGAACTTCTGTCGTAAGTTTCTCTTATGTATAACCTTCTCACAGTGACATAGAAATTCAGTGCCTTTACTTTATAACTTTTTTCTTAGCACATTCTTGTTTTGAATACTATGTAGTTTAGCTTATTTTCTTTTTGACAAACCAGTGGGAACATACACCATAATGCAATGTGTCCTCACACACATGTTGCCGGTGTTTCTTCGTAGTTTTAGGATTTGCGATGACAAGAAAATTTTTTTTTTTTGGTGTGCAAGGCATCCGTCCCCTACAGTTCTTGTACCCGCTCTTCGAACAGTGGGCAATATTGTCACCGGTGATGATACTCAGACTCAGGTATTAGCTATATTCTGTTAGTAATTAATCTACAGTTTCTTACTTTAGTCTTTTTCCGTACTAGCTATCTCTCTCTCTCTCTCTTAACTTCATTTACAAAAACTGTTGTAATTTATACTGGGAGTCCATCATGATCTTTTAGTATTCTGTTTACCCAGTTCAAAATTATGATGCCATATGTCAAGTTCAAGTTCCTTAGGAAACACGTGCATTTTTTTGTGCATGTTTTTGTGAAGTCATTCAGAAAAGCAATTACCTTTCTCTTGTGATTGGATTACTAATGGACTGCTTAAATTGAAATATCATGTTTGAATACTTCTAGGAGTCAACTCCTATACGTTTTGAATCCTTATTAAGTTAAAAAGAACATAGGAACTCACCCTTCCCACCGCTTTCTATACCATATGTTTATGATTCATGCTTGCCCCTAAAATTTAGCAACATAGTGACCTACGCTGCTTTTTCCAGTTTGTAATCGACAACAACGTGCTGCCTAGCCTCTTTCAACTTCTTACGCAAAATCACAAAAAGAGCATAAAGAAGGAAGCTTGTTGGACGATCTCAAATATCACAGCTGGAAATAGAGCTCAAATACAGGTATCAATCCTCGCCTAAGTGGAATTTATTTTTTTAAAAGCATTTAACTTATATAAATGATAATGATGAGGTCTACTGAATGCATCTTGTTTTTAAATCATGTGCTGTGCTGATTAATCTTATTTTGTCAAAAAAATGATGTCTTTCTGAATTGAAATGGTCAAAATTATATATAATTGATCTATCGATAGTAGAATATATGATTGGGGTTTGTTGGGGGCGTATCAATTTTTTATACATGGCCTGGCTTTCCCTATTTAAGGAAATAGAGATGCTTTTGTATAAAAATTAAAAATGGATTTTATAAGCTAAAAGGTTTCATTTTGTTTTTGTTTTGTTTTGGTATTTTGTTTTGTTTTGTTTTTGTTCTTGTTCTTGTTTTTGTTTTTTTTTTTTTTTTTTTTTTACTTCCACTTTTCCCATTGCCAGTATATTCTGAGTTGTAATGTTGATATATAGTGCTGGCACATACGGTGGATTTTTTTTTTTTAACATGTCTTAATATCTTTTTAATACAACTTTGTTTTCCCCTTTCCTTTCTATTAATAACATGGGGTGGTGGGCGATTGCCTATTCGAGGGAGTTAAAAGTTGTAAATTCCGATTGTTTATAACCTAATTAATTAATTAGATAAAGGGGGATGTCACTTTGTAATCTGCTTGTAACTATTATCTATTGACTTCACTCTTGCAGGCTGTAGTTGAGGCCAACATCATTCAACCGCTTGTACATCTTCTCCAAAACGCGGAGTTTGACATAAAAAAGGAGGCTGCATGGGCCATCTCAAATGCCACTTCGGGTGGCTCTCATGAACAAATCCAGTATGCCTAACTTGTGCTCTTTTCTTAGCTTACACTTGCATCACCATTTAATCGACAAAGAAAAAGACATGAATCAATTATATTTAGTCCAACTAGTGCTGTTACAAGTTCCATTTCCCATTTCCCATTTTGTTTTTTTTTTTAATCAGTTATATTTCATTTGCTAGTTCATATCAAAAACTTTTAACTTCTGAAGTCTGCATATTTTAAACAACACCCGAACTGATGGATCCGGTCAATGATGATCGTTATGCAACACCGGTTATTTTTAGTCAGGGTTATATCATGCAATGTAACGCCTTATTCACAGCCTTGCTCTTATGTTGTTGCAGATTCCTGGTTGGCGAAGGTTGCATTGCACCGCTTTGTGATCTTCTGGTCTGCCCAGACCCAAGGATTATAACGGTCTGCCTTGAGGGTCTTGAAAACATTCTCAAGGTTGGTGAGGCTGACAAAGAAATGGGACTGAACGGCGGAATCAATATTTACGCACAGCAAGTGGATGAATGTGATGGACTGGATAAGATTGAGAGTCTTCAGAACCACGACAATAACGAGATTTATGAGAAGGCCGTGAAGATCTTGGAGAGATACTGGGCTGAAGAAGAGGATGACGAAAACCTCCCGGCTTTCCCAGGAGGCCCGCCTAGCCTTCCTCCAGGCGGCTTCACTTTTGGGTGAAAATAGTGCAATGGCAGCTGTCTACCCTGCTTTCGGCCGTCGTTTCCCCCCCCCCTATTTTCCGGAACGGATTCTTTAAAACTTTAATTACATTTTTCGTTGTCAGGGGCCAGGGTTTTTAGTATGGCACATATAGGCTCTTTTATGGAATTTGGTATTGTTTAGAAGTCTGGAAATTTTCTGCTTCTCATATTGTTTTTAACCCTGTTTTTAAATTTACCGATTTGAATAGGAAATCCCTTTGCTTTTATATGAGAAGGGCGTCTGTCTATCGTGTGACATGGTCCTGTATTCTTGTTTTTCTATTTTATTTGGTCGTTTTTTGTTTCTTCAAATATTGCCTATTGATTGACGGTAGGAAAAAGGAAAGAAGAAAAAAACAAAACAAGATTGCTTCATATTGCTGCTATGATTTGGAAATTGCAATATTGGTCACTCTTTTTTTAGAGAAGTAAATAGTAATTTTCAGAAAATAATTAAAGTAAATAGCAAGTTTTTAAAAGATTAGGAGTAATCAATAAATCTATCACGTAGTTGATTTATTTTCCTTTTGTAAATTTATAATTTATTTATTAAAATTTTCATTTGTCTTGTAAATTTGTTATTTACTTAAAATATATTAAAACCTTGTTATTTACTTTAATATATATATATATATATCTGTAAAATACTACTTTATATAATTGCCCTTTTTGGGAGAAATAACCTTGGACAACAATTTTTTTAAAAAAAATTTTTTTGGTGGAAAACGTTGGACAACATTAACCAATGTTAAGAGTTCCAATTTAGAGGTGTTGATAATGTCGATAACAAGTGGTTCCAACTTGGCCAAATTTCGACTTTTTGGCAATCTTCGGCAGATGTCATTTGGTTGGTTCTCTCAAGTTAGAGAATTTGAGTTATTTTAATTGGAGTTGAGTTGAGTTAGTTTAATTGGAGTTGAGTTGAGTTTTGAAATTATGTGATTGTTTGAAATGAATTGATTCGAGTTAAAAAGTGTAAAAACTTAAAATGTGTTCGAAAAAAAATATTAATATGCATTTTGTTTCGTCTCTTTTGAAATTCTATGTAATTTAAATAATAATCTGATTTTGATTTGAAATAACAAAGTTATAAACTTTTAAAATTTGAGTTTTTAAGTTAGAGTTGGAATTGTAAATAATAAAACTGGATTATCTTTTGAAGAAAAAGATTAAAAAGAAAAAAAAAAGAAAAAAAATGGAATGGTTTGGTTGAAGCCTTTTCCATTTTCCTATATTTTTCTTTAAAGTTTTAAGAAACTAGAAGTGGCGATTATCTATAACTATTCTCCAAATGATTGGGGTCTCCATATGTTGAGCAGTGCCTATATTTAACCATAATTTTATTACAACGTTGATTTTCCAGACAAGTTAATTCACGAGTTTCACGGGTTATATATTTCACAATTCACATGTCATAGTGTTGATAAGATAACTTTAATTTTATAGGAAACAATGGAAAAAACCAGATATATATATTATTTATTGCTTTTAAAATTTTATTAAGTTTATCATATTTTTATGTTGACATTGTTGAATTTGAAACTTTAAAAACAGCTCATTCGTGTCAGTCTTAGTCCGTGTGCAATCTCGGCTCTCTTAGTACTAAAAAAAGGCAAGATCATGACGTATGTGTGTTAACAACTCTGCTATTAATAAATTACCGTCAAATATCGGTTTCCAATTTCTCGATTGATAGACTTGTTGGATAAACTTGTAGGCTCCCAAGTTTTCTCTAAGTGGATTTGAGGAGTGGATACCTCCAGACTCATATCAGTCCGGAGATGAATGGAAGACGGTTTTTAAAACAAGGGAGGGGCTATATGAGTGGCAAATCATGCCATTTGGACTTTGCATTGCACCGAGCACCTTCACGTGGCTTATGAATGAGGTTCTCAAGCCGTTCATTGGCCATTTTGCTATCGTCTATTTTGACGATATTCTTGTCTTTAGCAAGTCCATCTCTGTGCCATCCTAGATACCTTGCAGACCAACAAGTTGTTCATGAATCAATTTAAAGAAATGTGAGTTTCTTACTAACTCAATACTTTTCCTTGGTTTTATAATTAGTGCTTCAAGGTCGGGCTTCATTTTGAAAGTCAATTTGTTAAGTAAAATAACTAATATCCTGATATCTTTATCATTGTTATTATACTTTTACAATATGAGACTTTTGATATGGTTTGAAACATTAAAAGAAAAAATGTTATTTACATAGATGTTCAACTTAGAGTTGTTGATTTGAAATAAGTCTATTTTTCTATTAATTATGTAAATGTTTAAAAGAGTAATTATAAAGATAATACTACCCTTCATCAATAATGGAGAATAACAAATAAAGAAATTACAAAAAAAAAATATATATATATCTAAGATGTTTACTTATTTAATGTAAAGAAGGTGTAAATCTTCATAATGAACCAAAAAAGAAGTGTTTTCTTAAAATCAGTTTTCACATTAAGAGAATGAGCTAAAAAAAAATAAAGAACATCTCAAAAAAATCTTTCGTATAATGAATCAGTCTTTATCATAAAGATATGCTTGATTTCATCTCTATTAATTAAAAGAAATAATAGGTTTTTTCGTAAAGAATTCGATATTATTTGTTGTGTTTGTTGATGTCGGTTTCTCCTCCGACCACGAAGTACCACCGCCGACCACTTTCCTCGATCTTCCCACCTTCTCGGAGACACATTCACCGTCTCGGATGGTCGGCTGACCGAGACATTGGCCGACAAGATCCTGTGACCCCGCAAGAGCTGGCCGTGTACGCGGACCGCGATGTTCTCGGATTAACCCATTGTATCGGCTGCCTCCGGATTTGCTCGGGTCATCCGGGCCCGCGGTCACCTCAGCTGACACTAATCCTGCCCTGGCACCCATCTGCTACAGGCGCCGCCCACCTACTCTTGCAGAACGTCACTTCGCCACCCCGCCGCCACCTACTCTGACAAAACCTGCCCCTGCAGGCGCCGGCGACAGTCACCCTCCTGTCTCCTACTTGGAGTCAGGCCCCACGTGGCGCACGCCCATTGGGCCAGTAGCCCCTGCAGGTCTAAAACCCTAGCCCCCTGCCGGGCGCCCTAGGTAGCCGACCCGACCGGGTCGCCCCGAGCACCCGAGTCCGGGGAGGATGCCTATAAATAGAGGAAAAACACACGAAGTCAGGTACGGTCATTTTTGCCTTGCCAAATCTCTGCCTCTCCCTACGCTCATCAGTATCATCACTGACTTAGGCATCGGAGTACCCGCGGCAGACACCACACCGGTGTTCCCATCATTCCGAGGTGCTTCTCTTTTGCAGGTGATCGACGGCGGAGTTACTGGCCTGATCTGACCGGGCGACATTGTTACTTTGGGTGTTGCTGCCGGAGACGTTTTCGGCATCAACATTTTGGCGCTAGAAGGAGGGCACCGCGCCTTTCCAGCAATCTTTTCATCACTCGCGCTCCCCGAGCGCCCGTCCACCCAAGCCATGGCTGACCAAGACAACCAAGATTTCCAGAACGCAGACAACCCGAGGCCTTTCGGCTCGAGGGGCACCCAGAGGACCCAGCGCGCGAGAAGAGCCCGGGCACAGCGCAGGCCTACCCAGACAGAGATCCTCACCGAGAACGTCCGAGACCTGACAGAGCTCGTCAGGTCGCTGGTGGAAGGACGCGGAGAAGCCAATGTTGTCCAGTTCCCCGAGGAACCGTCCGAGGTGGCCGAGTCCACACCGAGCATGCCCCCAGGGTCAGGAAGCCGACAACGCAATGCCCCGCCATCGGGCGACAGGAGGAGCAACCGGTCGCACCGAGAGAGCCTGGGCCGGCAGCCCCAGGAGGGCGCAGAACCGAGCAGAGTGCGGTCCAGGAGCCGTCATACGCAGGCCACCCGCTCGGGAGCGCCCGAGCGTCCAGCAGCGACTGAGGGCAACCCGGATAACCGCGGGAGAGAAACCGTGCACATCCGGGGGAGTACCACTTCCGTCTTTGACCGCCTCGGCAGGCCTGCGGCCCACCGGCGCTTGGGCCGAGAACGCTCTGTCGACAAGCCTGCCAAGACCGAGGACTACAATCAAACCAGGCTAGACCAGCTCCAACGGCAGCTCGACCAGCTCGTGGGACAACAGTACGGCATGGACCAGTTCGGGGCGGTGGACCCGCCGTTTTTTCCAGCTATCATGGCGGCCCCGTACCCGGCTAGATTCAAGATGCCGTCCATTGTTTCCTACGACGGCTCCACCGACGCTGACGAGCACATCGAGAACTATCAGGCTCACATGCTGATCCAAAATGCTAATGAGGCTGCCCTGTGCAAGTCGTTTTGCTTGACCCTGTCCGGACCGGCCCGCCAGTGGTACCGGAGGCTGGTCCCCGGGTCGATTGGTTGCTTCAAGCAGCTCGCCGACGCGCTTGCAGCCGCCTTTCTGAGCTCAAAGACTAGGAAGCTGGGAGCATCCCACCTTTTCAGCATCAAGCAGGGCGAGACGGAGCCCCTGAAGACGTACCTCGAGCGCTTCGACAAAGTGGTCGTGCAGGCTGAGACCTGCACCGACGACACCTTGATGGGGGCGTTTCGAGAAGGCATCAAGGACGCACGGCTCGTCTGGACGCTCGCCTACGATAGGCCACCCACCTTCGCGCAGCTAAGGGGGATCGCCTGGAGGCACGCTGAGGCCGACGAGTACGTCCGAGAACGAGGACTCGTGTCCAGAGAACCACCCCGGCTTCCCGGAAGGAAGTCGGATAAGAACCAACCCGACCAGAGCCGACAAGACAGGGGGAAGGCTGTGGTCGTTGACAACCGGGCTACGTCCAACCCCAGTCAGAGAACGCCAGCGGGGAGGTTCCAGCAATATACCCCGCTGGTGACGACTATCAAGCACGTCCTCCACCAGGTAAGTGGTCGGGGGCTGCTTCGGGATCCTCCACCACTCCGGCTAGACCGATCGCGGAGGAACCAGAATAAATATTGCAACTTCCACAAGGATGTGGGCCACGACACCAAGGATTGCATACAGCTCCGAGACCAGATCGAGCTGCTGATCCGCGATGGCCACTTGCGGGAGTTCGTGGAGAGGGTCATCACGAATGCGGGGCCGAGTAGGCCCGCGCAGGCTCCCCGGCAGAACCCGAGACCAGCTGGCCGAACTGATGAGCCAGAGCAGGAGCACATCGTCCACACCATTTTCGGCGGGGCGGCTACCGGTGACACCGCCAGCAGCCGTAGGAGCTACGCTCGAGAGGCCCGCCGGTATGCCCGGGGGGAGTACATCAACATGGCAGAGCATATCTCCAAGATATGCCGCCAGGACAGCACGCCAATCACCTTCACGGATGACGAGGCTGATCAACTACTCCACCCCCACAACGACGCGCTGGTCGGCGAGGTCCGAGTAGCCGACAACGTCATCCGCCGCGTCTTGATCGATAACGGCAGCTCCGCCAACATAATGTTCATGGACGCTTTCGTGAGGCTCAAGATAGAGGGCGCTGTGCTCACACCCGCCCAAACTCCCCTCTATGGGTTCTCCGGAGAGTGTGTCCGTGCTGCCGGGACGGTCAGCCTCCCGGTCACAATCGGGGATGACCTGGAAAGGGTAACTCGGATGGTGGAGTTCATCGTGGTGGACCGACCATCCGTCTACAACATCATCCTGGGAAGGCCGACCCTCAATGCAATAAAGGCGGTAGTCTCCACCTACCACCTGGCGATGAAGTTCCCAACCAGCGGTGGGGTCGGCGTGTTCCAGGGAAACCAGGAGGGCGCGAGGAAATGCTACATGGAGGCGGTCAACAAAGTGTGCCGAAAGGCACCCGCCCCGATAATCGTGGCAGCCGTCTTCACTGTAGACGAGGTCGAGACCCCCAGTGGGGAGATCACCCGTCTAAGCGACCTGGACCCGCGGATTCCCGAGGAGGAGATCCGAGCACACCCGGTCGAAGACCTGGTTCCTTACCAGCTGGACCCCGAGCATCCGGAGAGGACCGTGATGCTCGGCTCGAGGCTTGGTCCAGAAACCCGAGCAGAGCTTGAGGGATTTCTTCGGGAGCACAGGGATGTATTCGCCTGGTCGCACGAGGATATGCCCGGAATCGACCCGGCAGTGATGTGCCATCACCTGAGCGTCAATCCGAGGCATAGGCCCGTGATCTAGAAGAGGAGAGCCTTCAACCCTGAAAGGTACGCGGCCATCAACGTGGAGGTGAAGAAACTGCTCGCGGCAGGCTTCATCCGAGAAGTCACCTACCCAGAGTGGCTGGCCAACGTCGTCCTGGTCAAAAAGACCACCGGGAAGTGGAGAGTCTGCATAGACTACACGGACCTCAACAAGGCATGCCCGAAAGACAGCTTCCCGCTTCCTCGGATTGACCAGCTGGTCGACGCGACGGCTGGCCACGAGTTGCTCAGCTTCATGGACGCGTACTCGGGATACAATCAGATCCCTCTGAGCAGATCCGACCAGGTGAAGACGACGTTCACCACTGACCAGGGTCTGTACTGCTACCAAGTCATGCCGTTCGGGTTCAAGAACGCCGGGGCGACGTACCAGCGGCTGATGAACAAGATGTTCGCCTCGCTCATTGGGAAGTCGATGGAGGTGTACGTCGACGACATGCTGGTGAAGAGCCGCCGAGCAGGCGACCACATCCAAGACCTCCGAGCCTGCTTCAACATTTTGCGGCAGTATCGAATGAAGCTCAATCCGGCCAAGTGCGCCTTCGGGGTGGAGTCAGGGAAATTCCTCGGATTCATGGTGAACCACCGGGGAATCGAGGTCAACCCCGCCAAGGCCCAGGCCGTCGTCGACTTGCAGCCGCCGAGGACGACGAAGGAGGTTAAGAGGCTCACCGGGATGATCGCTGCCCTCTCCCGGTTCGTGTCCCGGTCCACCGACAAGTGCTCCCCATTCTTCCAAGCGCTTAAGGGCCAAGGCAAGATCAGCTGGGATGACAAGTGCGGGGAAGCTTTCGAGGGCTTGAAAGTGTATCTGGCTAGCCCGCCGCTGCTGTCGAAACCTGTTCCCGGGGAGGTACTGCTCGTCTACCTCGCGGTTTCCGAGAAGGCAGTTAGCTCAGTCTTGATCCGAGAAGAAGACAGGGTGCAGCTCCCCGTCTACTACAGCAGCAAGGCCTTCCAAAGCGTGGAGGAGAGGTACACCCCCCTGGAAAAATTGGCCTTGGCGTTGGTCTCTTCAGCCCGCAAGCTGAGGCCATACTTCCAGGGTCACCCGATCCGTGTCCCGACCAGCTACCCACTCCGCCAGGTGCTCCAGAACCCCGAGCTGTCGGGGCGGATCGCGAAATGGGCCATCGAACTTGGAGAATTCGACATCGAATATATTCCACGCACCGCGGTAAAGGCGCAAGCGCTAGCCGATTTTGTGGCCGAGTTCACGGGCGCTCCCGAGCCTGCTCCGGATTCCTCGGAGGAGGTTGCAAGCGCCCAGTGAAGACGGCCCGACGGCTCCGAACATGAACGTCTCAAGGTGGAAATTGTTCGTTGACGGGTCCTCAAACTCGGGGGGCTCCGGTGCGGGGCTCGTCCTCATAAGCCCCGACCAGTACAAGACCAGCTAGGCACTCCGCTTTAACTTTAAGGCGTCCAATAATGAAGCGGAGTACGAGGCTGTGATCGTCGGGCTCGACCTCGCCCGAGAACTTGGTGTGCAAGACATCGAAGTGTTCAGCGACTCGATGCTCATTGTAAACCAGGTGACATGGGAGTTCCAGGCGAAGGAAGCAAGAATGGCGAAGTACCTGGGCAGGGTGAAAGCCCTGCTCGGCCAATTCAAGACCCAGGTGGTTACCCGGATACCTCGTTCGGAGAACATCGAGGCAGATGCCCTCGCTCGGCTCGCCTCGGGGAACGACCTCGATGGTCTAGTTTCGTTCCCCATCGAACGGCTGGACCAGCCGAGTATCGAGCGGGAAGAGCAGGTCCTCTGTTCCGAGAACGCCACCACCTGGATGGATCCGATCATCAGGTACCTCGCCGAGTCTCAGCTTCCCGAGGACCGAGAGCAGGCTCGGCGGGTCAAGAATACCTCGGCCAGGTATACAATCATCGACGGAAAATTGTACCGCCGAGGGTACTCTTCCCCCTACCAGCGCTGCGTCGGCCCTGCCGAAGCCGAGTACGTCATGAAGGAAATACACAGCGGGGTCTGCGGGAACCATTCCGGTGGGAGAGCCCTGTCGTTTAAGTGCCTTCGGTAGGGATACTACTGGCCGACCATGGGCAAAGATGCGATGGACTTTGCCCAAAAATGCCTCAAGTGCCAGCAGTTCGCCAGGGCCATCAAGTCGCATCCCGAGAAGCTGACCTCGGTGGTGTGCTCTTGGCCGTTCGCCAAATGGGCTCTCGACCTGATCGGACCACTTCCCATGGCCCGGTCACAGCTTCGCTATTACATAGTAGCAATAGACTACCTTACGAAGTGGGTCGAGATCGAACCGTTGGCCCAGCAGACGGAGGCAAAGTGCACTAGCTTTCTGTGGAAGAGCATAATTTACCGGTTCGGGCTCCCCCACACCGTGGTAACAGACAACGGGAAGCAGTTCGACAATCCCAAGTTCGTCGCTCTCTGTGAACAGTTCGGGATCAAGAAGGTGTTCTCTTCTCCCGGACACCCCCAGAGCAATGGACAGGTGGAGGCCGCCAACAAGACTATCAAGGAAAACTTGAAAAAGAACCTTGAGAGGCATAAGGGGGCTTGGATCGACGAACTTCCCCGAGTACTATGGGCTTACCGAACTACCAAGCGCACTGCAACCGAGGAAACACCGTTCGCGATGGCATTCGGAGTAGAGGCCGTCATCCCTGTTGAAGTCGGCTTGCCGAGCCTCCGAGTAGAGAACTACGATGAAGAGGATAGTGCCGAGCAGATGCTTCCCGAGCTCGATCTAGTCGAGGAACGGCGCGAGCAGGCCCTAATCCGAACAGCCGCTCGGAACCAAGTGGTGGCCAGGTATTACGACAAGAGGTTCCGACCCAGGGTATTCCGAGTGGGGGACTTTGTGCTAAAAAAGGTCTTGGTCCAGGAACCCGGCCTCGGCTCGTTTGGCCCAAAATAGGACGGCCCGTACACGGTCACCGAGATCGTCCGCCCGGGAACATATCGCTTGGCCGGCCAGGATGGCAGAGAGCTCGGTCACCCTTGGAACGCCGACCACTTGAAGCGTTTTTATCAGTAAATTTTTTGTAAGAAAGGCCTCGGCCGATATATGAGATAGAATTTATTAAAAAAAAAATGTGTCTAAAACAATGGTTATTCTGTAGTTCGCTGTTAGTTTATTCGAACTCCTATGGTTCTCGGACCAAGGAGACAGGTCCTACGACCGGGCACCGACCAGAAATGGACATGCCCGACCAGGACCCAATATTTTTAATATTAATCATCTCCTATGGTTCTCGGACCAAGGAGACAGGTCCTACGAACGGGCACCGACCAGAAATGGACATGCCCGACCAGGACCCAATATTTTTAATATTAATCATCTCCTATGGTTCTCGGACCAAGAAGACAGGTCCTACGATCGGGCACCGACCAGAAATGGATATGCTCGACCAGGACCCAATATTTTTAATATTAATCATCTCCTATGGTTCTCGGACCAAGTAGACAGGTCCTACGACCGGGCACCGACCAGAATTGGACGTGCCCGACCAGGACCCCAGTTGCGTTGCAAAAAAAAAAAAAAAAACTACACCAATGCGGTTCGACTCGGGTCAACTCTAAGTTCACCCAGTCGAACCAGGGGGGAGGAGAGGTACTCGGATGGAAAATAAATAAATTCACTCAGTCGAGTACCCAACCAAAACTACACTTCGGAAAATAATCAGACAGTTCGCAAAAAAATAAATATACACAAGAATAGATAGGAGAGAATTGAGTTCATTAAAAAGTAGAAAAGCTACATCAAGGAGGAGGGTACAAGTTGGGCACCCTCGAACCAAAAAAAAAAAAAAAAAAGAAGAAGACAAAAGACCTATCAAAAAAAAAGGGGAGCACAGAGACGGGCCGGCTCTAATCTAGCTGGTCCGGGAAGATGTCGGCCATCGAAATTTCAAGGCCTGGCGAGGTCGGCTGGTCAGGCGGCAGCTGCTCTGGTGCGACAGCCTGCTCGGGAACCTCGGACTGCGCCTGCTCGTCGACGACGACCATGTCCTCGGGCACTGGGGCAGGGCCGGTCACTTCCCCCTCCTCCGGAAGCTCCTCGGTCGCTGTCTCCTCCGACCAGGAAGGGATGAAGGACCAATCCACCCCGACTAGCGAGGGGTTCCTATCGAGGAAGCATGCCTTCATGTCCCGCATCCCGTCCTGGTACTCGGGGGCGAGGCGGGCTTTGAACTCCTCGGATTCGAGGTACTCGGCCAACGCCTCTGCGCGAGCATCTTCGCGTGCAGCCGGGAGGGCGACGTCGATGTACCGCTGATGCTCGGCTCGGGCGGCAGCAAGGTCCTCCTGGGCCGTCTTCAACGTCCTCTCCATCTCAAGGCGTGAAGTCTCCGCCGCCTCGGCCTTTTGATTCGCCGCGAGTGTCCGGTCCTCGACCCTAATCCATTTGTCCTTGGCCACTGTGCACGCCACCTCGGCAGCCTTCGCCGTCTCCTCGGCTCTCTTGAACGAGTCAACGGTTGTCTTAGCCGTCTCCTCGGCAGCCCGCTTAGCCCTCTCGGCAGCATCCTGGGCCGACCTGGCGTCCCTCTCGGACTTCCTTAAGGCCCTCAGGTCAGCTTCGGCAACCTTGAGCTTCTCGGCCATCATGTTCGAGTGGGCCCTTGCAGCCGCGCTCCCAGAAAAGAGAGTGCAGAGGGTCTGAGAAAAGGAAGGTTAGAAAAATAAACAAACGAAAAATTAAAAAAACAATAACAAAGGGGAGAGTTACACCTACCCCGACTGAGGAGAGGGTAGAGTTGTGGATGGCCTCGATGTGGTCGGACCGGGTGGAAGCCACGGCGAGTTCGGCGGTCAACGCCTCAGCAAACTTGTTGACCATCACCCGGTAAACCGAAGACTCGGGAGGAGGCTGCTCGCCCGGGCCGAGTTGAGGCGGTGGAGGAAGGACTGCCGGCCGATCGTCCCGGGGACGGCTCGAGCTAGGCTCGTGCCGGCTTGGCCGATCTTCCCTCGACCGGTCCTTGCTCGGCCTATCCTCCTTCGACCGGTCCTCCCTAGGCCGGTCTTCCCTTGACTTCTTAGGACGAACGTCATGACGAGCCGAGTGCCGGCTGCTCGGGGCTGCTGGAGGGGCAGCTGGCTTTGCGGGGGCTGCTGGAGGGGCAGCTGCCTTCACGGGGGCTGCTGGGGGTGCCACCGCTCTGCTCGGCGGCGCGGCTTCTTTCTCCTTCCCCTTTCCCTTTGCCAGCCTGGCGTTCTTGAGGAGCCGGGCCCTGCTTTCCTCCAGGCTCGGACGTTTGGTCCCGCGGCGGTCGGCCATCGGTTCTGCAAAACAAACAAGTTCGTGAGTGCTCGGAGATTCGGTGAACAACAACGACAAAACAACAAAGCGACAACGACCTTCGATCCGGAGGCCTCGGGCAGGGGACAGATCCCGAATGACCAGGTCTAAGTCCTCGTCAGCGACCCGAGGACCCCATATTCCCGGGGCCGGGTCACCAGACGAGGACCCGCCGACCATGGCTTCGGGGACCCCCTGTTGAACCTCGGATCGAGTGTCCGCGGCCGCTGCTGGTCGGCTTGTCCGAGAACGGTAGCGGGCCGTCGGCGGGGGCATCGCTGCGACTGTAACCGTCGGGGGAGAAGTCCTCAGCTGGTCGTCTGCACGGCCAGAATTGGAGGATGTGCCGACCCAGTGCTGCCTTAGGCTGGATTCGGCCAGCAGCTCGTGCTGGTTCCTCTCAGGATCGGATAGGCCCCGCAGCACGTTTATTCTCCACCGGGTCTGCTCCGAGACGTGTGGTGCCCGAGTCCACACGTAGCCCTTCCTGAACCAAACTGGGACCCTCTCGGACCGAGGCAGCTCATAATATGACAGGCGCTCGTGCAGCCACCGACCACCTGCGTAGAACCAGAGGTGCTTGAACTGATTGTTCGAGTCTGGGCACCCGGTTATGAAGGTCCACTTGAACCCTTGGAAATAGTAGAACCCCTTGGACGAGGGAGCCGACTTCATCCGGTAGAGATTCTGGAAGGCAGCAACGGGCATCTTCTCGCCGAAGCTCGCCGACCACAAGACGTAGCAGCTGACCAGGAGGCGATAAGCGTTCGCGTTCAGCTGGGCTGGTGCAACGTTCGGCCTGGACAGCGCCTGCCTCAGAAACGGGTGGAAGGGGAGACGCAGCCCTGCCCGGAAGTACTCGGCAGAGAGGGTGATGAAGCCGTTTGGGGGACGAGATGGGATGTCGTCAGGACCCGGAACCAGAAGTTCCACACTCTCCGGAATTCTGAAGTCCCGGCGCAGTAAGGTCAGGTACCTCTGTGTCACGGCCGTCGTGAAGTAATCCGCCGTGTACACAGGTCGGCCCCCTGCCAGCCTGGTCATCTCCGCGTCTGCTCGGCGATACACCTTCACGTCGTTGATGCGCATCGCCTTCCCACTTTCACGGTCGCGCGCTTCGGTGTCCTCCCCGGATGGGTCGGTGCTGTCCGACTCCACCTCTTCATCTCGGCCAGACGTGCTAGCCTGGCTGGCAGTCCTCTCGGCGACTTCCTCTCCGGCCGTAAGGTCAACGACTTGGGCCGGTTGAGCCTGGGTAGCCCTACCCAACTCCTCGACAAATTCGCTGTCGGGAGCTGTGCTCGGACCCCTTCGGAGTATCTCCTCGAGCCGTGCTGCGCCGGTCTTTTCTCGGCTGCTCGGGTAGACTTCATCGCATGGCGATGGTATGTCGGAGATCCCCGATAGCTGGTCGGGTGTCTTGCCCCTCGGGCCCATCGCCTCCCCTGTCGACGATGACCCTGAGCCCGACGTCGAAAAGTCGCTCCCTGAGATGTCCACGCTCTCGGACAAAGCCGCGTTCTCGGAATCAGAAACATCACTCATTCTCGCAGCAAAATAAAAACTTTTACCTTCTCGGATCTGGTCGACGCTGGTCTGCAAGTTCCTGAGCTAGATGGTCTTCGGCAGCTCTCGGCAATCTTGATCTTTCGCGAACGATGAGAAAATGAGGGTCACCCCCCCACTATTTATAGGCGAAGGTTTAGCGAAAAATTCGGGCACGATTTGCGAGGCGACGCTTCGGTTTCCCGCCATTAATCCACGTCGGCGCCAGTTTCGGAAATTGAAAATTTGAAGTGTCGTTCTGCCTTCCCGCCAGTCACGGAGTGACACGTGACACTACTGACACGTGGCAACGATTGAAACCGTCCCGAGGACACCCGCGTTGTCCGAGTATCCGACCGAACTCCGACTACAAGGTCATGGTCGAGCAGAAGACGAGAAGACGACTACTCGAGCATCCCTAGCCAAGTCAGTCCAGAGATGCTGGGGGGCTTATGTTGATGTCGGTTTCTGCTCCGACCACGAAGTACCACCGCCGACCACTTTCCTCGATCTTCCCACCTTCTCGGAGACACATTCACCGTCTCGGATGGTCGGCTGACCGAGACATTGGCCGACAAGATCCTGTGACCCCGCAAGAGCTGGTTGTGTACGCGGACCGCGATGTTCTCGGATTAACCCATTGTATCGGCTGCCTCCGGATTTGCTCGGGTCATCCGGGCCCGCGGTCACCTCAGCTGACACTAATCCTGCCCTGGCACCCATCTGCTACAGGCGCCGCCCACCTACTCCTGCAGAACGTCACTTCGCCACCCGCCGCCACCTACTCTGACAAAACCTGCCCCTGCAGGCGCCGGCGACAGTCACCCTCCTGTCCCCTACTTGGAGTCAGGCCCCACGTGGCGCACACCCATTGGGCCAGTAGCCCCTGCAGGTCTAAAACCCTAGCCCCCTGTCGGGCGCCCTAGGTAGCCGACCCGACCAGGTCGCCCCGAGCACCCGAGTCCGGGGAGGACGCCTATAAATAGAGGAAAAACACACGAAGTCAGGTACGGTCATTTTTGCCTTGCCAAATCTCTGCCTCTCCCTACGCTCATCAGTATCATCACTGACTTAGGCATCGGAGTACCCGCGGCAGACACCACACCGGTGTCCCCATCATTCCGAGGTGCTTCTCTTTTGCAGGTGATCGACGGCGGAGTTACTGGCCTGATCTGACCGGGCGACATTGTTACTTTGGGTGTTGCTACCAGAGACGTTTTCGGCATCAACAGTGTTAATCTTCAATTTGTTTTGTTGAAGCATAAATGACAACCATATAATTTTTAGTGGATTACATAAATAAATAGGTTTTTTCATAAAGAATTCATTGGTTTTTTATATGAAAAGTGTGAATATTTTAATTTCATTAATCTTTATTGTTAATATTTGTATTATATTATTTGGTATGAACCATCATATTTATAGTAAATATTTTATATTTATTATAATTATCTTGATGTCTATATCTAATTTGGGTTTATTAAAGGTGATTTACATTTATCAACAAAAATATTTATCATTAAAGTAAAAAAAAAAAAAAGAAGGAAAATAAAGAATCTGTATAAAAATAAAATGATTTCAATTGTAGTAAAAGGACAAAATAAGTACTATACACATTTATTTCTGAAAAAATAGACATATACATAATATTATTAAAAAATGGATATATTTTAAAACAAGACTCTAAACTTAGACTTTTTGTGTAATTATTTGAAAGAAAAATACAAGTTTGATGCCTTGCAAACCTCCCTAAAGGACTTTCTTTCTTTTTTGGGCTCCAATTAAAACTCTTGAAACTTTAGCTTCGTTTGGATATCTGTTTTAAGCCTATTATTTATTTTTTTTTATGCAGTGTTTTCTTTCATAAATTTCTCAATCTAAAATATGAAAATAGTTAATAGGTAACCAACATCAATTAACAAACAGATTACCACACGATTTTCGATTATTCTCAAATTTGATCTTTAAAGAATAAGGCTTGTCTCATTTTACCTCTTACAATTCAAAGTGTAACAAAATTGCCATCTGAGCTTATTATAAGTTGTAACTTTGATACTTTTGTCATTAAAATATTAATTTTAACGGTTTTTGTAGGGTTACTATCACGTGATTAAAATTGTCAAAAAATTACCCTTTGCCGACCAATCACAAGTCTTATATATATAATTATAACAATAAAAATTAATGTTTTAATGAAAAAAAGTATCAAAATTGCAACAAATGACAAGCTGAGGTGCTAGTTTTGTTCCATTTTAAGTTGTCATAGGGGTAAAATGAGACAACCCCTATTTTTTTAGAACCAAATTTAAAATTAAAACTAACTTTACAATTGTTGTGCAAAATGCAAATTAAAATTTAATTGGTTGATAATCCTATATTTTAGTGTTAAGTCCAATTTGTAAATAGTGAGAAGTTTAGGTATAGTGGTGCAAATTATCCATTCTAAGATGAGTTCGTTTTAAATAGCAAACTAAGCAGCGGTACAAGCTGGAGTTAGGGTGGGAGGGCGTGCGACGACAGTGAAACCAGTTACGGCTTCCGTCGTGTATATATATACATATATATACTTGGGCTACTTCGTCGTCTCTCTCTGTCGATGATGAAACTTCCAGACGAGCTTTCAACAATGGAACCCAACAACACCACCACACCCGAACAACAAGACGACGACGACGACGACGACGAACATGGCGTTCTTCTCTACTACAAGTACGCTCAGATCCCAGACCTCAACAACCTTCTTTCCTTCTACACCTCCAATTGCAATTCCCTCCGCCTCCTCGGCCGTGTTCGTCTCTCCCCTCTCGGCGTCAACGTCACTGTACTCTCTCTCTCTCTCTCTCTATGTGTGTGTGTATATATATATATCTCTATATATGTATTCACTATATACTATACGAATCTTTTAAAAAGTATGTTTTTTGAGTAATGATCGGACAAAAATGGAAGATTTTAGGGCTGTTTAGGGTTCTCATGTCTGGGGGATTTGGTTGGATTAGGTTGGTGGGAAGTTGGGGTCGTTAAAGAAGCACATTGCTGCGGTGGAGTCCAACAGTTTGTTTCATGGCACTGACTTCAAGCTCGCGAGTTCCCCTTGTCCGATTGGAGACAAGGTTGCCAGAGAATGTGGGTTCACTTCGCTTTCGATTCGCGTTGTGAAGGTGATTCTTGTTTAGATTTTTATAACTAATTATTGCTTTTTTTTATTTTTTGAACAGTTGCTGATTAAATTTTTGATCTTTTTGTTGTTAGGAACTGGTTACTTTGCACTCTAATCCTCTTCTCGACCCGCCGGAGATTTTGGATGCAGGGAAGCATCTTTCTGCTCTTGAGTTTCACTCTGTTCTTCAAAATGCTGGTTGGTTATTTATTTTATTTATTTATTTATTTGGGTCCTATTGTCCTCTTCAATGTTTTCTAATTTGATATGTGGTTCCCAGGAAAAACTTTGGATACTGAGAATCTAGCAAACAATAAGCAACTTGTTTTGTTGGATGCGAGAAATTTATACGAGACGAGAATTGGAAAGTTCAATGCACCGAGTGTTGAAACTTTGGATCCAGGAATCAGGCAGTATAGTGATTTGCCCTCATGGATAGATGCTAATGCTGATAATTTGCGAGGGAAACATGTCCTCATGTAAGTGGTTATAGACGCTGTCTGAATGTTGTTTTTGGTAATTATGCAGCTTCTATTCTTTTGTAACATTAGTTATTGTGAGACATTGTTTTGAGGAAATTGTCGCCTCTTTGCCATGTACTACTGATTTTTGAAGTCATATATGTCCTGGTATATATGTGTAACTGAGAATCCTGTAATGGTCTAGAATAAATTGTCTGATTTGAGTATTTATCAGCGCTAGATGGAAATCTCAACTGTGTTAGTCGTTCTTAGTTATTTTACTACAGCGTACTTGGAGTTCTTATCAACAGCTGACAGTTCCTTAATTGCACTCTTCAAGACTAGGAGTTCATGCTTGTATCTTGCCTGATCCGAAGTGTTGAATATGAGCACATCTGCTATCTGATTATGCAGTGGTTACTTTATCCTGGCTATTAATCATCATTGTTGATTTGTGTTGCAGGTATTGCACTGGGGGAATCAGGTGCGAGATGGCATCAGCATATATTAGGTCAAAAGGTGCTGGTTTTGAGAATGTGTTTCAGGTGAGTTCGTGCTAAAACCTGCATTCTTTTTTCTGTTGCTAATAACCGTTAATATCTAAATATCTCCAAGTTATGTACAAAATTCTCTCAGTGGTTGTATAAGATTTTTCATCGGCTTGGGGGGGAAAAAGCGCCTTCAGGATAATCAAAGTTAAGATGAACTTAAGAGGAAAGATACTTTTCTGTGGTTGGGGTTTTCTGGTTTCCTTATAGGCAAGCGTTTTACATTCCTAAGCAGAGAGGTGTTCGTAAATAACCTAAGAGAGAATTGTCTCTTTTTTGGCGGTTGATGCTTTGAAGAGAAGGGAAAGAAAAAAAGGCTCTGCAACTCTGTGTTATTATAATGCCTTTTCTTCCTATCTAAAAAAAGGCCTTGCTAGTGTTTCCTTTGTTTACATGAAAGTTCGGAATTCAGGCATTAAGTTACTTGCTTTCTAATGACAAATGCAATGCTTTTTCCCCCTCATTTTTTTTGGTTTTATTGCAGTTATTCGGTGGAATACAACGATATTTGGAGCAATTTCCAGGTGGTGGTTTTTTCAAAGGAAAGAATTTCGTTTTTGACCACCGGTATGATTGTTTGTTTGTTTGTTTACATATTTCTCTTATTGTCAACATAGAACTATTTCTTCTTCCATCTTAAATCCTCAAAATTGGCGAGGATATTTTTTTTTTCAGTTTGTTTTCATTAACCAAATAAGTAAGTTGCATATTTGTTTTCACTGTTTCTATAGGATATCAGTTGGGAGTTCAGGTACAGAAATATTGGGTAGCTGTCTTCTCTGTGGCTTGCCCTTTGATGATTATTCTTCACGCCTTCGATGCACTCATTGTAGGATGCTTGTTTTGGTTTGCCATGGTTGCCGGGTAAGAACGTAATTTCCTTATTTTATCATCAAATGCCAAGTGATTCACCCATAATCAACTTGTCATATTGGTACGAGTCATCGAGATCTCACTTGTTGTTGAATATCTTGTTCAAATAAATCCAAATCCTTTCCCTACCGGCCTCAACTTTATCATGTTCTGTTTATTTATTCCTATTCTATTCTTTTGTACTCTTTCTTCTGAATATTTTTTTGTACGTGCCCTCAGAAGGAGAGCTCTGTATTTGTCTGTGAGCTATGCAAGAAACATGGCAAAGGTATTGCATCGAGTTTATCTGTTGAAAATGGCAGATCAGAGGAAATTTCGGCCCTAGCTGAGCTCAATACTGATCCCTTAGAGGCTAATCCCTCGTCTAATGTACTTCAGAGACAGGGTAAGGTCTGTATCTGGTTCTCTTGATTACTAACCCTGCATTTTGCATGTACCTAGAATAAATTTAACTACCGATCTTAATCGTCACTTGTCCATCTGTACAGTAAAACGTTCATTTAGTATCCTTTAAAATGCATTTATATATGTATTTAAGTCTCTTTTCTGAAAGTACGTGAATTTTTCCTTGTTTGCCACTACTTGGGAAATTGTGGCTATAATGGAACAACCTTTTGTGTTCACTGCATCCTTAATAGTAATGCTAGAAGTGATATCTACCGCAATCTAATGAGTTGGAAGCTCAGTATTTGGTTAAAGAGTTTTCCCTTATTTTCAGATTAATAATGTTGTCTGACGGCCACTTTATGCCACAGATAACGGATATCGAAGAAAACTCAGAATCTTATGCTTGCACGGGTTTCGACAGAATGCGTCTAGTTTCAAAGGACGAACTGCATCATTAGGCAAGAAACTTAAAAACATCGCTGAGCTCGTCTTCATAGATGCACCTCACGAGTTGCCCTTCATCTACCAACCTGGCGTAACAGAATCACATCAAAATTGTGCATCACCTTTGCCACTAAAAGCGCCCCCTCCACCCTCCCTTCACTGCAAGAAGAAGTTTGCTTGGTTAGTGTCACCCAATTTCAGCCAAAGTAGCGAAACAGACTGGAAAATCGCAGATTGTCCATTTGATGCTCTCCAATACCAGCAGCAAACTGATGGGCTCGAGGCATCATTGGCGTACTTGAAAGATATATTTTCTCAAGAAGGGCCATTTGATGGGATCTTGGGATTTTCTCAGGGAGCTGCGATGGCTGCTGCGGTGTGTGCTCGATTAGGGCTACTTAAAGGCGAAATGGAGTTTAGATTTGCGATTTTGTGTTCCGGGTTTGCTCTGAAATTACCGGAGCTTGACAGCGGATTGATCAAATGCCCCTCGCTTCACATTTTCGGGAGTGACCATGGGAAAGACAGGCAGATAGCAAACCAAGCAAGCGAGGTACTGGCTTCATTGTTTGACGATGGTTGCTCCGTCGTAATCCAACACGAATCTGGCCACATAATCCCTACTCGGTCTCCGTACATAGACCAGATCAAAGAGTTTCTCCAACGCTTTCTCTAATGGTCTCCAATCCATCTTTGTATGCATCAGAAACTGATTAATTTAACTAGAGCATACGTCATCAAAATATCATTTCTTCTTTCTAGCCATCATTTTAGAAATAGTTTCTTCATTCCCTTAGACTTTGATCGAGAGTATGACATCCTACTTGAAATAGATGCTGTTGTCAATATGCATGTTTTGAAGATAACAGAAAAATGGATTATCCTCCCGTAATATTGGTTGGATAAGCCTATCTATAGTTCTATACAAATGGCTGTTCTTAGCTAGAAAATATATAAATTTAATTTCTTTCATGATATTTCAAGTAATTTGTTTTATGATTGGAGATTATAATTTTTATTTATTTATTTATTTGTACTGATTAGTAGAAATTGGCAAGAAATGGTTAAAAGCTCTTGCGGACATTGTCATTTAACTTGTTTTGTATTGTAAAATTGTTCTAAAAGATAAAACAACTGAAAATGTTTTCAAAACAGAATTTTTCCATCCTGTGTAAAAATGATGCTAGAAATTGTCATTTATTTTTTTTAATTACTGATAGAAATTGTAATTTACTCCTTATGTTTTTTTTTTCAAAAAAAAAATTAATTTTACTTCTTATTTTGAGATTCGAGAAATGGCAGTAGAAATAAAAAATTGCATGAAATAAATAATACTAAAGAAAATAATCAACATGATCATACGATTAGTAAACGAGGCCAAAAAGCCTAAGGAAAAAACCACAAATGTTGAACACACCAGTGCAAAAATAAAGATTTTATTTAACTTTGAAACGTAGCAAGTTGAGATCTATGGAAATTAAACCTTAGAATTGTTATGGTTTTTCTTTCTATTTTAAGCCTTAAAAATGTGATTCTCCTAAGATTAAATAAATAAGAAACTCCTAGATTAAGAATGTGCCTAGATTCATACCACTGAATCTAGAGTAAGATCTGTAAAAGATCTATCTTATTAGGTTGTTTATAAATTTTGAATTTTAAATATTCTCAAAATTCCTCTAACTTGTAATTTTCTGTTAGCATTGTGTAGACATTTCACCTTTTCACAAAGACAAATCGCATAAAGCATAATCTGTTAAGCCAAATCCGAATTTGATTTGTTTTCCTTTATTCGAAATGCAAAAATCGTTCAAATAAAACAAGAGTTAATCAAAAATAAATATAGACAAAATTAACCACAAGATTAATCAAAATGATATTTTGCTCTTTCTCGTTTTATTTATTTATAATGACGGTAACGATTCTAACCTATCTTTGTAAGTTGGTTTCTAAAAGTTCAACTCCAATTAGCTAAAGTATAAACATCACATCTCTCTCTTCCATTTTATAAATCCAAACTTTAAAACTTCTTAATTTTTTTTTATTTCAAATCAAAATGGGATAATTATTATCTCTAAATACTCACACCAATAAGAGAAATAAAACAAGTTCTATATTACCTATTTTTTTTAACATATCTAAAATTTTTACACGATTTAAATATCATAATTTTTTTTTATATTTAAAATTTCAATCAAACACATATTTTAAACAAGCATGTCCAAAACTCAAACTCCAATTTATGTTCCAAACAAAGGTCCGATAACTTAATTAAAAAAATTACAATATACATTAAATCATATTGTTGATACAGAGAATTAGGTCCCAAGCTCCTTACTTGGACTTACAGTCTCTTAAACCCTTAAATTAAATTAAAACCAGGTGAGAATTAGGTCCGTCTCAGAACCGCCCAGCTCAGTAGAGTCCGTGGCTTGAATTCGACAACCGAGTTGTCCGTTAACCATTACGTGGAGGTTTCGAAATGCAGATTCTTCTAAGAAAACTATCGCAGGGGATTTCTCTCAAACAGGTACTGAGTTGTATTATTTTAACTAATATTTGGTTCAACTATTAAGCGAGTTTTGATTTCTGGATTGATTAACGACGTGGGTTTTTCTTATTTTTTCCGAACAAGTCTTGGCTGCATCAGAAAAATGAATTTCTGTAGGTTTTGATAGGGTGTTTTTATTTTATTTTATGTTATGTTATGTGCTTCTGGTTTTTGTATTTGTTGGATTAAATATCAAGTTTTTGGTGCTTTAGTGGTTAGTTAAGAAGTTGAAATTCTTGTTAACTGACTTCTGATTAACTGGATTTTGTTCTCGCATTTGATGTTCTCGTATGTTTAAATTCTTAAATGTTTGTGAAACAAGTGTTAGATGCAATGTCTTTCACAGTTTCACTTGACCATTTCAAAACTTGTGTGACCACAATGTGAATTTATATATCATTTGTGAATTCTTCTTGCAAATTTGTATATCATGAATATTTTCGTTGTCCTTTGTTAACCTGGTTAATCCGTTATTGAAAAATTCGGGACTCCGGTCTTGGTTGAACTTTTGGTTATTCGGCTTTGGCAGGCTGTTGGTCGTTGTACATACTGTACCAAGAAATTTGTTGATGTCGGACAACCGACTCCTGCATCTCATCCACAGGTAGTTTTACTTTTTTTTCTTTTTAAAAACCCCACCCTTATCCCCATCCCCATAAAAGAAATCTGGGGCCTTCCAATGGAACGAAAAGGACCTGACCCAATTCGACTCGAAGGATGGGCTCAATTTCACTCTCACATCCACAAGTCCCAATGCCGCACAACTCGTTGACGGGGTAGGGACTTCAAAATGGGGCTATGGAGTGTCGAATCTCGAACCCATCTTGGAAGGAGAAGAGGAGAAGGCATCCTAATTGTTGCGCTAATCCATTGGTGGTCACAGGTGGTTCTACTTACCGAGCAGGGTTCAAATATCAAAGAAAGATTGACAAGCACACGCTTTCATGCATATGCTTATCGTGCGGAAAAAACATAAAAGTAACTGATTAAATTTGTTTTGTTACAAGTATGGTGCTGTTTCCTTTTCAGTTACTGAAAGAAGGGGAGCTTACACCGGGTTTAAGTTCCGAAGAATATGTTTCAAGGAGGAAAAAGTTTCTGGAGCTTCTTCCGGAGAAGAGCTTGGCTATCTTCGCAGCTGGCCCTGTAAAGATGATGACTGATGTCGTGCCTTACACATTTCGCCAAGATTCCGATTATTTGTACATCACTGGCTGTCAACAACCCGGTGGCCTAGCTGTTCTAGGCCATGAGTGTGGTTTCTGCATGTTCATGCCTGAAGCAAATTCTCATGTATGGCCTGGATCGTATGACAATAAATTCTATCGCCAGTAGTGTCTTTGCATTTTCTCCTGTTTTCTTCCTGAACAAATGTTGATACTGAAACGGAAATAGATTTATTAATAGGCATATGTTGACTAAATGCTGATATACATTGTACACAAATAAAGCTGCAAGCAGACTTGTGATCTCATTTTTTTACTGGTTACATTTTGTAGGATGTTATTTGGGAAGGGAAAACTGCTGGAGTTGATGAGGCCTTGGAAATATTCAAGGCCGAGAGAGCATATCCGATGCGGAAACTGAGGGAGGTGAGTTGAATCCTAGTTATCTGAGTACAGTTTCTCATCCCATGTCACTCAACTTAGATTTGACAGTAGACATTAAAATCATTGCTGCTTGTCGGTTAATCACACAACGAGGTCTTCTTTTTTTTTTTTTTTTTTCCAATGTGTAAAATGAGCTTGATAATCCATAGTCATAGATGTCAGATAGTGAGTAGGAATCCAGGGAAACAAAAAAGTTTCTTTTGAGGTGATTATTATGATAATCCAATAAGGATTGGTACGTCAAACAGGTGTTCAACCAGAAATTAACATGACCATTTTTGGGTCTTCACACTGTTGTTTAACCTTTTGAAATTGCAAAATATCTTGATTTTACTAACGGGAATGTTAAAACAGCTCCTATCATGCCTCTCTTACATCTTTATAATTATTTCCCTTCCTATAACTGACTGCAGATTCTACCAGATGTGATGAAGAGCTCGTCAACATTGTTCCACAATGTGCATACGGCGATACCAACATATACAAATTTGGAGCCCTTCCAAAAAGCAGATTACAAGGGCAAGGTTAAAGATGTTTCGAATATTACCCACGAGTTACGATTGATCAAGTCACTTGCAGAACTTAAGTTAATGAGGGAATCTGCTGCAATTGGCAGCCAGGTATGTACAACTCTGCATATTTATATCCAGTGGAAATGTGCTCTCAAGTTTATTTTTTACTATATTTTTATTTATTTTTTTAACCTTCATTGATTGATGTTATTATCTGCACTGTGCTTGGATAGGCTCTTTTGCAGACAATGCTTCACTCAAAGACATATCCTTATGAGGGTATTCTATCAGCAAAAGTCGAGTACGAATGCAGAATTAGAGGTGCTGAAAGAATGGCGTAAGTTTTTACTCTATTATTGGATCTCAAAATAAATTGTTTTTTTGCCGTATCTATTAGTGCTATATGTTGTAATTGAAAAACTATGTTGATTATATGATATCATGACGTTTTTTTGACCCGTAACTATAATTTTTTTCTCCATTACCAGGTTTAACCCTGTGGTTGGTGGTGGGCCCAATGGTGGTGTTGTACATTATGCTCGAAATGATCAGAAAGTGAGTTCAAAGAGTATGCTCTCTTTTTGTGGCACCATAAATAAATACAAATAACAAATATTTTCTTTTTCACAGTCCATGATTGAACGCTTTTATATGCTTGTGCAGATTAAAGATGGAGATCTTGTTTTGATGGATATTGGATGTGAGTTGCACGGTTATGTTAGCGATCTTACTCGTACATGGCCACCCTGTGGTAGCTTTTCTCCTCCTCAAGTATGGACATCTGAAGTCTTGGAGTTTTCTATAGCCTTTACTCTATCGTCTGTCCCGCAAATTTTTAGATAAACAAGTCTCATACTTAAGGTTTTTCATGTCTATATTTCAGGAAGAACTTTATGAGCTGATTCTGCAAACAAACAAGGAATGTCTGAAGCTTTGCAAACCTGGTGCTAGTATTCGAGAAATACACAACTATTCGGTACTTGGTGTCTTTATTTATCTTTTTGGTATTTTCCCTCAATTGTCTCCTTTTTTGAGAATCAAAAGAATGGAATTTGATATCCTCTACTGACAGAGAATAAAATTATTTGGGCTGCTTCCAAGTATCAGCTAATTATATGTTGCCTCCCTTCTTTTATATGCGCGGGAAAAATGCATCTGTTGTAAGCCGTACGGCCTATATCGACATTTTATTCTTTTTGCCACTCTTTCGGGAATTTTCTATCACCATTTTGTTGTTGTTATTGCCATTTTGGTAACTCATTAGGCCTCGAAATTTATTCATTTATTAGAAAAACGTCTTGAAGCGACAAACATAAATAGCGCCAATGTAATTGATTAATTGTTAACACCATGTGCTTGCACAGGTTACGATGCTGCGCAAAGGACTCAAAGAGATTGGAATCTTGAAAAGTGAAGCAAGCAATTCTTATCATCAGCTGAACCCGACTTCTATAGGTTCTCTTCGCACATTACTTTGCATGAGTTCGAGTTTTTCTTTCGTTATGGCTAATAGGCATGAAAATATGGCTGTGTCATAAGAACAACCAAATTGGTTTCATGATTTCTTTTCTGTTGTCCAGGTCACTATCTAGGAATGGACGTACATGATTGTTCAACGATTAGTTATGGCCGGCCTTTGAAGCCAGGTGTTGTAAGTTGTCTCCCTTATCGAACACCATTTTTCACAGACATATAGCTCCTCTCTATTTCCTTTATCTTCTATCTCATAATATCAAGGGCCTTATCTACACTGCTTCAACATTCTGGCCATATGTCAACTGTAACACTGCAACTAGCACGCATAGATATGCTTCAACCTGTGTTATACCTTGACAAAATCTTCTTGGTCTTGGGCAGGTAATAACGATTGAACCGGGAATCTATATCCCATCTTCTTTTGATGCTCCAGAGAGGTATTTTAAGCTTATCTCCACCAAAAAACCGTTCTTCGCTCACTTGGAAATGTAGTTGGTCCTTTCCAACTAAGCACTCGTACTAATTATTCGCAAAACAAAATCTCTTTTATTCATTCTCGAATAGGTCCGGATTTTTTTTAGTAAGTTGGCTCCCCATATTAGTGTTGATGCTATCTGGTTACTTTCTAGATTCGAATTCTCTCTGACAAACTAGTCCTGAATGTAAAAAGTAGATGCTCTGCTTGGGCTTATGAGGCAGATCTAAATACGAGGACATTAATACTTGGTTTTCGATGTCTGATGAACCATGGTAGCTAATACGTGACGACATGTTATGCAGTTATCAAGGCATTGGAATAAGAATCGAAGACGATGTTCTCGTTACTGATTCCGGATATGAGGTAGGCTTGGAATATGTTCAAATGCAAATCTTGCTTTCTTTTATTGTTCTGTTTTAATGTGAGAATAATTTCATAGAGAGATTGTCATTAATATCGTTTCTTGGTCTTTTCATTTACATCTGATACGAGTTCGTTAAGTGAGGAATTCATGACAAACACGAGATCTTTGTATACACCACGGCAGGTACTCACTGCATCGGTTCCGAAAGAAGTTAAACAGATCGAATCCTTGCTAAACAACTTTTCTCATGGATTCGGTGTTGGAACGGAGAGCCATTATAATGCAAGAGTTGCTTCCAAGTGATCTTCTTACATTATGGAAAACCATTCCGAATGTTGTCTTGCAAGGCACAGGTTCTTCTACGAAAGCAAGGCCGAGGTGACTATCATTTGTCTTTAGGCTTTTGCCTTGCCCTTCTTCTTGTATTGCCTTCATTCATTTATTCAGGAAATTCCCCCAAAAATAAAATTTAAAAAAAAAACATAGAGAATAGAGAATAGATATTAACGTTGTAACTCTCTGCCATTGGGATTCTTGTGTTCAAATATTTACAGGTAATTAATTCTATCTCTTGACTAAAAACAAAGTTTTGCTTCCAAACTCTAGAATATTTGTGTATTTATTATCTTGTAATTACTAATTAGTTTACATGTAATTTTTTATTTAAAATCTTGTAACGTGTATAATTTAGAATTATTAATACAATGGACAATTATCAACGAAAAAATGTTACATTGAAATTATCTTATTGTTATCGTAACATATAAAAAAGTTATAAATGTTGTTTTATGAGGGTGTGATATAAGAAAGCTCCGGTGTGTGTGTGTGTGTACAGCAAAGACACATGGAAGATTATTTTGTAATGCCTCATTTTACGTTGGTATTTACGTTGGTAGTTCAGTGTCTTCCATCACCATAAACTTATACATGTGTAGGACATTAAATGATAAAACAGACCATTAAAGTGAGGAAGGTTTCAAGTTTCAACAAAGATTAGTTAGTAAGCTGGATTTTAAAAGATCTCAAAGCCACTTGTCCAAATTTCTTATCACAGGTCATTTCTGAGGTATACCTTACTCTAGATTTACAACATTGACGTGATATTTCATTATACTAAAAATAAACTATAATTATCTTAGGTTGTGTTTATGATATTATAACGTTTTTCATATTTTTCAATGCTAAGTTTTTTTTTAGATAACTTTATATTTGGTTGGGGCCATAGATGAATTTTACTTTTTTAGTACTGTCTAATAAAACATTGGCCATGGCATATCATCAATGATCCTTTGACTTGGGACTGAAGGATTTCGTTCTCTAATAATATGATGACATTATTTTTAATTGTATTTCTCTATATTTAATTGACGTGTCATGATATTATTAGAAAAATATGGAAACGATAAAAATAAAAATAAAGGGATACGGAGTCGAAAATGGGATGAATGCATTTCGTCATTTCTCTAACTCTATTAAATTGGTGAAGATAGGGGCAGATAGGAGACCAACTAACTCAACTTTAATATATTTTTCGTGTTGTCGGTTGTGAACCATTGTGCACAGTTACGGTGCTGCCAATGACTATAGGATGTAGCCATTAAGGATTTTATCAATTAGTGACATTGTCTTCACTTTTTTAAAAAAATTTTTTTTTTTATAAAAATTATGTGGACCAATCGACTTTATCCAATATTACTTGCGTTGTTGCACGTGTCTAAATTGAAAAAAACGATGAGAGAAGGGCCCTAATCCTATGTCCCAACTCTATGGAGATTTTTGTTTTAATCTCGTTAATTGTCTATTATTAAAAAAAAAAAAAAAAAAAAAAAACCCTAGTTGGGACTTGGGTATGCAAGAAAAGGATGAAAACTTTTCTTTAATATAAGATGTGAGAAGCAAACCCTATTAATAAGATATGTGATTTTTTTAACATCATATATTACAATGAAAACAGACGTAAAATTAACTCTAGATTATACTTATAACTACATATAATTTAATTGTGATTTAAATTAACAATTAAAAATATGTTTTAGCAATATAGTATCTTTAATTACCTATCATAATTTGTTTAGTTTTGTTGTTGGATTTTTTATTTTATTTATTTATTTATTTTTGAAGTAAGAAAACTTCCGCTTTTGATTGCATAAAGTTTGTTCCAAAATTAAGTGCCTCCAAAACATGAAACTTAGGCGAATTATTTGGCTTAAAAAAAGAGCGCGTGGTGTGAATTACTATTATATGGTTCACGTTGATATCATGGGTCCGACGTGAACCATTATTTATCATGGAAAGTTAAAAAGTAAATATGATGTTTAATACAGAAAGTTCAAAAGTAAATTAGACATTAATTCATTATCATCCCAACTAAGCAATAAGTACCAAATAACGTGCTATCCATCAATCACTTTTTTTTGGCTCAGTAAAGAATAAATATGTCACAGACTGATATGAAAATATTGTGAAACTATCTAAATATATTAACTTCTATTCCGATAACTTAAAAAAAAAAAAAAAAAAAAACCTCTACACACAAAAGCACGTATGGCTTTTTGCCTTGTACCTTATTTCCTCAATGAAAAATAATGGTTTCTTTTCTTATATGGGAAGAAACAAATACTTAACAGACAATACATGTCTTCTTTTTTTTTTTTCCCCCACCGATTTACATGGGGAATGCTATCAATCAAGGCCTATATTGTCTGTGTACTGAAATATAAAAAATAAATAATTATGGATATTAGTTGGAGGGTGCCAATTAGTTGACCTTGACCTACTCTTCACAAACCTATGCCCATCAGCCACAATAAATGGGTTACGGTCCCCAACTAAGCTGAAACGTGGAGGGTTGTCATTGGCCAACCACCCTCTACTCCACCTCTCCCCCTCCTTTAATTTAGCCATAAACCCCCCAACCATATCATTAATACAATTTGGTATGTGCAGAACCCACCTCTTTTCCATGGAATTACTAATTTGCCAATAATTTTTTGTGTTTCACCATTTTGTGTAAAAAAAAAATTTGGCAACAAAGGATGTCTAACTTGAGATCTTCGTTTGTATCGAATCATGAATTCGAGTCTGTCAATATCATATTTGTATAGACTACATTTCTAAATGGACCCTTAAAGCGATGGGCTCGGAATCATGATCATTTATCATCCCGTCGGAGATGTGAACTCTAAAAAGAGGGACCAACCCACATCAGATCATTTATTAAGATAATTATGAACATTAGCAATGGAAAGAGAGTGGGTTGAACTAACTAAAAACAAGCCCACGCATCAATTCTTGGTCCTTTTTGGAAACCTACAACTCTAAGCAATCCCCAATAATGGCATTTCCGCAATTTGGACCAAGATTAAGGGCAAATGTGAAGGCAATTTGGTAAATTGCCACAAACCACAAGGGCCAACTATTTGGCTCACCACTATATGAACCCCTTTTACCCCACACACCGCTTTCCCATGAACCCATCTCCCTAAAAATCCTCACCAAGACCAAAAGTGTTTGCTTCTCAAGAAAACAAGCAAGAAAAGAAATCCCAAGAAAAGAAACAAAGAAAAAGAAAGAGAAAGAAAATGTCGTTGGTGACAGAAGAGATCAAGGCCAAAGCAGAGGTATACCATGGAGACGAAATCTGCAAGGAGAAATCAAAGGAGCTGCTCCGAGAAGTGGGGCTGCCCAATGGGCTGCTGCCATTGACAGACATTGAGGAGTGTGGGATTGTGAGGGAGACAGGCTTCGTGTGGCTGAAGCAGAAGAAGAGCATAAACCACAAGTTTGAAAAGATTGGGAAGCTTGTCTCCTACGCAACCGAGGTCACCGCCATTGCCGAGCAAAACAAGATCAAGAAGCTCACCGGGGTCAAGACCAAGGAGCTCCTCCTATGGATTACTCTCAGTGACATCTTTGTTGATGACCCCCCGACGGGGAAGATCACCTTCAAGACCCCCACGGGGCTGTTCCGCACGTTTCCCGTGTCGGCTTTCGAGGTCGAGGAAGACCCCAAGCCTGCCAAGGATGTCAAGGACAACAAAGATGCTGCCACCGCTACTGCTGCTGCATCAACTGCCAAGGAAGACAAGGCTGAGGCTGTGGAGGTTAAGGAAGTCTAGAAAAAAAACCTATTATTATCATTTACATCACATCAGTCTCTTCTTCTTTAGGCTCTTGGATGTTTTTTTTTTTATGCTGCTTTTGAGTATCTTGACCAGTGTTTACTTGCACTGAAATAAAATTAGACTTTCTCGAAGAACTTACTTTTGTGCAATTTAAAAAATTTTTTTATGTGTCTTGGTCAAGAGATTATTCTAATTATGAACTTTTAGATCATGATCCAATCATGTATGGTGTTAGAATATTGGTTTGTGGAAAAAGGGTTAAATAGATTTGGGTCATATACTTTTTCTGGACTTGAGTACCTTAACTTTTCAACCTTTTTTACAATAATAAATAAATAATATAATCTGGGTAGGTGAATTACTTCTTGGTAAGGCAATGACTCATACATATATATATATATATATATATATTTTTTTTTATATCTATTTATAAGTCTTGAGTTAATGAGAAATTTCAAAGAGGTTTCAGTTTCATGGCACATGGAGATCATCTTAGCCAACTCATAAAACAGAGGACCTTAGAATAAGTTTATTTTTCGGTCGTCCATCGTCGTAAAGTCGTCCCCGCAAATCTTTCGGGAAGAGGGCATAGCATATCTGGTCGAACCTGCCCAACCCAACTAATTAGTACCAAACCTGACAGACACATCTTTTTCCTGTTGGGAGGGTACTCCGAGTAGTGGGTACCTCCTAGGACCTCGACCCACCGCCTACTCGGGTCTTGTCTGGGGGGGGTTTAGGACATTTTCTCATTTCTACTCCACAGTAATCAATTTGCTTCCATTTTAGACCACAATTCCTTTTTAGTTCACATTAATGGGATTCACACACTCTTAGCTAAAGATTTTATTGAGTATGGAAGGACTGAACCTTGAAGTTGATGGCTCATCTGGCAGCATTTACTATAACACCAACAACCCACTACAGGAATTTCGACATTGGAGATTGGACTTAGGCCAGAAAATGATAAAGAGGGCATTAAAAAGAAACTACTTTTTCTGAGTTTTGATCGACTATTTTATGAATAGAACACTTATTTTATAGGTGAACAAGTAAACTGTTACTTTTGTTAAAAGTATACACTACATCCAATGCTTAGCAAGCAAATCAAGTAATCGAATCGGAGGAAATTTATAGAGAGAGAGAGAGAGAGACCAAGAGTTAATTCATGCACGTTAGCTAATTAAATTAAGACAGGTTCTAAGTACACTATTAACATGTTGTGTTGGCTAAGGAAGTTTTTTTTTAGATCGTTGGATTCCATCAAAATCGTATAAATCTAATGGAATCCGATGTTCTAGAGGTTTTCTCTAAGTGTCTCGTATGAAAAGAGAAAGTTAAACCTGTTTAGTGAACAAAAGATGAAATATAAAACAGATATATTGAAAAGAAGTTACATTTACATCACACGCTTCCATTTTTGGTGTATAGTAGTAGTTCTAGACGAAGCCAAAAAAGATGAACTATGTTTTCCTTACCATGGTAAGTCATTGCTTTGAGATGACAAACTATACCCCATTTTGGATTTCGTTTTCTCCCGCAATCACAATTCACAACTCTAGAGCCTGTCATGCAAAAGGACTCCACAATGAGAAATCTATTGATGTACAATTCAAACATTTATGGAAGAACATAATTTATTTTACTAGCTAACAACTGTCAACGTTGGAAAGGAAAATCAGCATGAAAATTTGTTTTTGATCAAACTATGCTAATCGTGTGAAGTTCTTCATTCATTAACCTTAAAATTCGCAAGGCATGCTTTTGCAGTGGTTATTAGTTGGCATTCATGAATTTCTTCACAAACCACTCTTTCTTCGATCTTTAGACAAGGCTAAATATTACTAACAGCCAAAATAAATCATCTCCGAAGACTATTCAGAAATTTCCCATGAAATTCTTCCCATTTGGAAATTTCCCACGAATTCCTTCCCAGTTATTCTTTATTTTGTTGCCGTTTTGCCAATTGCAAATTTTAACATCGAGATTTTCCTTAGTGCAGAAGAAATACCTTACTAGTAGTGCGGTTTATAAGTCCTAAACTCACATACTGTTTGATTTTGATATAATTATGGGCGAATTGATGTTTAAAAACATGCACAACTTATAGAAATACCCCTAACACAAAAAGTACCCATCATCATTCGAAAAGTTTCTCAATAGAAAACAAAGCACCATTTTCACCTTAACTTTGTATATGATCAATTCAATCTATAACACAAGTCTGACACTTCAGCATGATCTCAAAAACCATCTACGCCACAGTAGTATCAAATACCAATGCAAGCTTCACACAAAGAAAAAGTTCTTAGAAGCACAAACATTGAATTCTATTCATACCTGAGAAGCCACAGCCCATTTTCCATCAATCCATTCTTGATGAAGCCTCATCTCAGAGCGATCAAATTCCATTTCTTCTTTCGTATCTTTAAAGTAGACAATGTACCTGGAGTCACCAAGAACCTTCGAAACCACACCGACCCACCAACCATCGTTGTACAAGCAATCAACCTCTTCGAGCAACTTGAAACCGCCAACAGATACAGTGTCCGGTGGACAAGGTCTTATGTGCAGTATATCTATCTCTTCCCTCAGAAAATCCTTCTCATCTTCTGTCCTCAAGCTCTGGTACTCCACAAGGAACTTGTCCTTCCCTATAGGCTCCACCATAGTGGCGCCGAACCAAGCGCCTTCAAAACCATCTTCATCACTGCTAACCTCAACAAAAGCCCCTTTTATAAACTTCTCCTCTACTGTTTCATTGCTTCCATTAATTTGCATCCCCATTTGCAATTTCTGTAGTTCATGAGAAATTCGGGTTTTAGGCTAAGCATAATATGCAGAAGATAACTAGAAAAGAAAATAAGCGTAGAGCTTATATATTCGCTTATATATTCTCTTTAGAAGTGTGCTTGGGCGTTCCAATTAAACATTTGGCCTTGAAATGACTTGCTATTGAAATTCTTCTCTAGATATTTATACAAATCAAGAGATACCAAAAGTAAGAACATTATATATATATATATATATATATATATATGACCTTGGTTAAGAACACTGTTTTTACAAAAGAAACAAAATGAACCAAGGTTCTGTCCTTAATTGTTTCTGCACACTCTTTAATTATGTCATCGAGAATCAAATTTGGGCATACTTTACACCTAGAACTCCACTAATTCAAACAAAACAAAGTGATTTTCAGATAAAAACAACACGGGAATAGAGAAAACCCCGTAACAAGAAAACTGAAAAACTATATATATATATACATATATAAACAAACAAACCTGTTCTTGTTCATCTTCTTCAACTTGGGGAACCCAGATCCCACCAACCCAATCTCGGTGAAGCCTCATTTTTTTCTTGGGGAACTCCATTTGCTCCTTGTACCCAGCAAAGAAAACCTCGAAGCTTCCGTTGCCGAAATCCGCCGTGACGACGGCCTGCCACCAGCCGTCGTTGTGGAAGACGTCGACCTCGTCGCCCATTCCGAAGACCCATTTGGCCTCCGGCGGTGGAGGCGGCCGGAGCTGAGAGAACCCCACCTCCTCCCTCAACGGGTGCGACGATTCGGTGACGAGGGTCTTGTATTCGACCAAGTAGGAGTCGAAGTCCGAGTCGGAGGAGGAGGAGTGGCGGCTTATGACGGTGCCCAGGTAGAAGGAGCCTTGGAATCCGGGCTCATCCGGGCTGACCTCGACGGCCGAGCCGGGGGTGAAAATGGGTTTGGGTTCGGGAATACGAGAAGTCATCGTGGACTTTCGAGGTTTTTGCAGGGCTTTTGAGTTGTCGTCACCGTTCAGTGAAGTGGTTTTGCATTTTGTTTGTCGGAAAAATGTCTGACATTATTAACAGAGAATGGTGTTTTTTTTTTTTGGCGGTAAATATGAAGAGTCTTTACTCAGTTCGGATCGCATGTCAAATTTCAGAAATTATAAAATTTTTGTAAAAGTGTTTTTTTTTTTCTTTTCATCTTTCTTTTATTTTATAAAAAAAAATTATCTCATTTTTAAATTTATTTTGTATAATTTTCTTTTGAAAAAAAAATATTTTTAAAATTTTCTCACAATACATAATTTTTAATATTATTTTTTCTCATTTTAAATAATTTTTTGTTTTTAAGAAATTTTTTTTTACATATCTAAATATTATCTTATTTTCGAAATGAAAATTTTTTTCATTTAAAATAAGAAAATTTTCCTTTTTAAAAATGAATATGTGATTCAAATGGAGTCATAATTATTTTGATTTTTTTGCTTTTTTTTTTTTTTGATAAATGATGTATATATTTTGTTGGTCATTTCTACGATCTTGCAGCACATATTTAATGTACAAGTCTCCAAAGAAACTTTACATGTGTCAACTAAAGATAGCTCATCTTTTTCTTTTTCTAAAATTTTTAACCTGACGTAACCGGTTAAGTTTAGCTACACAAAAATAAAAAAATAAAATAAGGATAATCATGTCTTTTCACTTTATTTAAATATTCATTATCACCGAAATAATTGATAAATAAGGTTAAAATGATAAATTTAATTGGGACAAGTTTGTAAATTTACAATAAAAAATAGGATAGAACTGCGGTAAAGTCATTTTTATATACCATATCTATAGAGCTCATTTTTAAACCGTTCTGATATAATTAAACGACTGAGATGTTGCTTGTGTACGGTAATTATAATATACTTTACCATACAATAGTATTTGACTAATAAATTACAAAATAATAAAAAAATAATTTTAAAACAATCCAACCTCCTTCCCCGACACCTGCGACTTCCCTGCTGACCCCCCCGCGTCGGCGTCGACCTAATTCCTCCCCCATCCTGCGATGCCGGCGATGCTCCCCACCGACCAGAGCTGCCCTCCCTCCCCCGACGCTGACCAGCCCACTCCCTCCCTCCTTCCCGACTTCGGCGACAGAAACCTCCCCTCCTCCCAACCTTCCACCACCGGTGGATTTTTTTTTAAATTATTATTTTTTTTATTTTTTAATTTATTAGTTAAATACTACTGTAAGGTAAAGTGTATGATAATTACCGTACACAAGCAACATCTCAGTCGTTGATTACATCTGAACGATTTAAAAATAAACTCTATCGATATGGTATATAAAAGGGACTTTATTGCAGTTTTACCCAAACAAATATTTAAGTTTTATGTGAAAGTAAGGAGCAAATGTGTTGAAGTAAATTTAAAACAGATGAAAGTAAAATTGGTACGTTGTGTCATTTGTTGTTCACCAATTGAATCCTCGCTCTACTAGGAGAACCACGACGACAACCCCCACACCAACAACGTCACTTCGATGTTCCATGCCTATGCGAAGTCTGGCGCTGTCGTCGGACAGTGGTGTACACGAACTATAGTAGCGTGGAGGGCTTTGCGGCGCTGAGAGAGATGGGCATGAACATCTTCGGCTTGGTTGTCCTAGCGCAAGTTACTCAGGTGAGTGTGGGTGGTCGGAGTTCTGGTGTATACTGATAAAAGGACGACGGAGATGAATGGTGGTTTTCAGCGGAGTGATGGATGCCTCCGAGTGGGGTCCAAGTGGGGATGGTCTACATTGGCCTTGGGGAGATCGAAGATCGGAGATTGGAAATTTAATATATTAACAAAAAGTAGAGTGATAGAGAATAATATTCATATTTAAGATCGTAAAAAGATCACTTAACATCCGAATCTATTATGTTACCAACAGTAGACTGATGACGAGTAAGTATTCATATTTAAGATCATAAAAGATCACTTAACATTTGAATATATTATATTAACAATAGTAGACTGACAGATAATATCCATATTTAAGCTTATAAAAAAATATCATTTTAACATCCGAATCTATAATAGTAATTTATTATCGCTAAAACCAGTATATTTAGAAAGGAGTATAGATAATGTACTATTTTGGGTTGCTATTTGATGAGTTATGTCATACTCTAAAACAAATCGTAGTAAATAACATTTTTAAGAAAATAATTAAAATAAATAACAAAGTTTTTAAACAATTTAATTAAATAGTAAATTTACTAGATAAACAATACTTTTATTAGATAAATAATATATTTATAAAAAAATAAATATTTATGTTTAAATTTATTATTTACTCTAAATATTTTTAAAACCTGTTATTCACTTCAATTTTTTAATTAAAAATAAAATTCACTTCTTTCTTCTTGTAATATTTTTTGTTAGTTTAATCAAACTTACATAATTTTGTGTTCTTAATATAGTTGAACATTACAGTCATTATAGTTTATTGAACATTAACTTTTATGTGTTTTTCTTTAGTTTTTATATTCTTTAACTTTTACGTGTTTCATACTCTCTTAAAAAATAATATAAAACTTTTTAAAGTAAAACATGATATAATTTTTTGTAGTCAAATATTACAAATTTATCACTATTGTAGATTTTTTTTCTTTTGTCTCATTTTTTAATATATATATTTTTTATGAATGATGTAAAACTTTTGTTGAAAATTATAATATATATATATATATATATTTATGGGAGTTTCAATTTTAGATTCTTAAAAAAAAATGTTTCTTCTCATTTTGCTCTTTAGAATTTTAAAAAATTATATTTGTTATATATGAGTTTATCAAGCGTTTTATTATTGTTTTTCTGTCACAAAAACGTTAAAAAAAGATAATGAAATAATGGACTAGAGGTTCATGATGGTTTGATGTGGGTGTAGAGTAAGCTAGTGTAATAAATGTTGAGTAAATTAAATCGGATCCATGTTATTTAATTCATTCAAAATTATAAATTTCTTCCACATGTTCGAGCAATTGAGAAATAATAATATGGCACAATTCACCAATCTAATTAATTATCTAATATTTATTTTACTAAATTATCCATCTCCCTTCATCACCTACACAAAAATATTAAGGGCAAATTATATTTTTTTCCCCCAAACTTTAGGTCTTGACACAAAATGCCCTCCGAATTTTGATTTATAATATTCTTTTTCATTGAACTTTGGAAAAGTTTACAAATTTTTGCCCTCGAACTTTAGGCCTTGTCACAAAATGCCTCCGAATTTTGATGTGTAACTTTCTTTTCCCTTGAACTTTGAAAAAGTTTGTGAATTTTCTCTCTCAATTAATTTTTTGACTAAAAAAATACACATAAGACTTGTGCCTAGCTCCTAACCCCTAGCCACTTCTTTGAAGCATGAGTTATGGATGTTAAACTTGAAACGCTTGCAGTTAAGTTAAAAGAGTAAATATTTAGGGTTTGTTGTCTTTTTTTTTTTTTTTCCCCTCATATCTCTATCTTACAAGTAATTTCGTAATTTCACATTTAATAAGGGTAACATGTGTCATGATTGTTGCTAATATATGTCATTTCATAATTCTATATTTAAAACCCCCAACTGATGCTTCCGACGATTGTTGGATGCATTTTTTTTCCGTCAAAAATTTAATTACAAGGGAAAATTCGTAAACTTTTCCAAAATTCAGGGAAAAAAATGTTACAAATTAAAGTTCATGGGATATTTTGTGACAAGATCTAAAGTTCGTGAGGAAAAAAGTGTAATTTGTCCGAAGATTAATAATGAAAGGTATGATAAACTCGGTGTAATATTTTTAAATTTCAAAGAACAAACTATGTTTTTGTTTGGTGTTTCAATTGAAATTCAAAATTTTCATTTCAATTTTTATCCTTTTTCTAAAATGTCAATAAAAATTATAACTAATTTTTAAAAAGTAAATCAACTCTAATTTAAAATTCTCATCCTTAATTAACGAACCAAATCGAGGCTCCTTAGGTCCGAAATTAAAATTAACCCAAAAAATGAACTGAAAACATTATAACATAGTAAATAACAAGAATTGATGTAGATGCATGTGTGTACGTTCGTTGCAAGTGGAAAAGGACTAGTTACACTCTAAGCACAAGCTTGTCCGATGATATATCCATGAGTTTGGTCAGACTAAAACATCTCTCTTCATCTGCCATAAAATCAACTCTGAATCCCAATAAATCCAACATCACTACGACCATAAACCTCTCAATCCTGGAAAACCACTTGAACAAATGCCGAAATCTGAACCAGTTCAAGCAAGTTCTCTCTCAGATGGTCCTGACCGGCTTCATCAAAGACACATTCGCCGCCAGCAGGCTTCTCAAGTTCTCCACCGATTTCCCCTTCCTTCATGTCGATTACTCCTTCCACATCTTCTCTCTCATCGAAAACTCAAATGGGTTCATCTGGAACACCATCATGAGAGCCTACGTTCAGAGAAACCGCCCTCAAAGGGCTCTTCTTTTGTACAGGTTTATGTTGGAGGAAAACGTGGCTCCTGATAACTACACGTACCCAGTTCTAGTTCACGCCTGCGCCGCCCGGTTATCCGAAACCGAAGGGAAACAGATTCATGGACATGTTTTCAAGATGGGTTTTGGCTCTGATGTCTATGTTCAGAACACGTTGATTAATATGTATGCTGTTTGTGAGAACATGGTTGATGCACGGCAGCTGTTTGATGAAAGTCCTTGCTTGGACTCGGTTACGTGGAATTCGATTTTAGGTGGGTATGTTCAGACGGAGGATGTCGAGGAGGCTAGGTACATCTACGATAGGATGCCGGAAAAGAATACAATTGCTTCGAATTCGATGATCGGGTTGTTTGGTAAGGCGGGTCGGGTGGCTGAGGCCTGTCGTTTGTTTGATGAAATGATGGAGAAGGACATGGTTTCGTGGAGCGCCTTGATTTCCTGTTGTGAACAGAACGAGATGTATGAGGAGGCCTTGGCTATGTTTGTGAAATGATTTCGAAGGGAATCATGGTGGATGAAGTGGTGGTGATAACTGCTCTTTCTGCGTGTGCGCATTTGTTGGTTGTCTTGACAGGGAGATTGATTCATAGCTTGGTTGTCAAAATAGGAATTGAGACCTATCTTAACCTTCGGAATGCCTTGATCCACATGTACGCGAGTTGTGGGGAAATAATGGCTGCCGAGAAGTTGTTCGGTTCAGCCCACCATTTGAACCAGATAACTTGGAACTCTATGTTATCTGGGTACTTGAGGTGCGGTTCAGTTAAAGACGCCAAGGAATTTTTCGAGTCTATGCCTGAGAAAGATGTTGTTTCATGGAGTGCAATGATATCGGGTTATGCTCAACATGATCAATTCTCCGAGACTCTAGCGTTGTTCCAGGAGATGCAGCATCATGGAATTAGGCCTGACGAGACCACTTTGGTCAGCGTGATATCAGCTTGCACCCATTTGGCTGCCCTTGACCTAGGAAAATGGATTCATGCTTTTATAAGGAAAAACGATCTGAAGGTTAATGCCATCTTGGGTACGACTCTTATAGACATGTACATGAAATGTGGTTGTGTAGAAAATGCGTTGGAAGTTTTTCATGGAATGGCAGAGAAGGGAATTTCCACTTGGAATGCTCTTATTCTCGGGTTGGCGATGAATGGGTTAGTAGAGAAGTCACTGAACATATTTTCAGAGATGAAAACATGTGGTGTAATGCCAAATGAGATCACTTTTGTGGCAGTTCTTGGAGCTTGTCGACACATGGGCTTAGTGGACGAGGGGCGACACCACTTTGACTCCATGGTCCGTGAATACAGGATAGAGCCCAATGTTAAGCATTACGGATGCATGGTTGATCTTTTAGGACGTGCAGGCATGCTGAAAGAGGCTGAGGAACTCATCAAGAGTATGTCTATGGCACCGGATGTTGCTACTTGGGGCGCCTTACTCGGGGCTTGTAAGAAGCATGGCAACCATGACATGGGCGAGAGGATTGGAAGAAGGCTCATTGAGCTTCAGCCTGACCATGATGGCTTCCATGTGTTATTGTCCAACATTTGTGCTTCACGGGGTAATTGGGATGATGTTCTCGAGATCAGGGAAACAATGGTGCAACATGGTGTGGTGAAGACTCCAGGTTGTAGCATGATCGAGGCAAATGGAATAGTCCACGAGTTTCTTGCAGGAGACAAGACACACCCTTTGATAGACGAGATCGAGGAAAAGTTGGACGAAATTGCGACCAAATTGAAGATGGAAGGTTATGCACCGGACACAAATGAGGTTTCTCTCGACATTGATAAAGAAGAGAAGGAAACTGCTCTTCTCAGACATAGCGAAAAGCTTGCAATTGCCTTTGGGCTTATCAGTACAAGTCCTCCGATGCCAATAAGGATAATCAAGAATCTGAGAATATGCAATGATTGTCATAACGCGGCAAAGTTCATATCAAAAGCTTACGACCGAGTGATTGTAGTGAGGGATAGGCATCGGTTTCATCACTTTAACCGGGGGTCTTGTTCTTGCCTAGATTACTGGTAGCAGATTAGCACACACAGCACAATTAGCTGTCTCTGTCTGTCAAACGATTAAATTGTAAAGGCTTTGGAATAGTAATTGAAAGAGTTACTTTTTTACTTCTCAAAGATTCAATTAGAATTTACTCAATAAAGTACAGTACATTTCTTATGACAACTGTCAAACACTTTGTTATTATCACTTGATCAAAAATTAAAAATATACAAATAATACTGTGATTATGTTATGGATTTTCCTCCTACCTATCAATTTTCTTGCTTGTTCTCTTCCATGGCTTCAAATGTAACAATGACGAACCTCTTGTCGAGAAAGATGAATCCCATCTCCTCAGCTTTTCCCTTTTTTTCTTTTTCCTTTTCAAATCAGACTTAAATAAACAAAATTGAATGCATCAGCAACAAAAAGTTTTTCAACTCCTTATAAACAAGGTTTTCCAGTTCTTCAACATCATTCAAGTTCCGTTTTCTGCGTCATGTATCAAGCAATCCAAATTGTGTGCATACTCTACCTCTTTCATATGCCAAATGAGTGATTCCAAGACGGCATAAACCCACTTTGTATGAGAACCTTTCTTATCTCCAACAACAAAACTAAAAAACCCGGTTTCTTAACTCAATCCAACTCCTCCCAGCCTCTTTCTTGTTCCCCATACCTCCCATTAACTTCCTTGTTTTTGCAAATTCTCCCCATTTGCCTTCAGCTGCGTAAATATTTGACAGCATCACATAAGCCTCCACCTTGTTCGGCTTCAAATCCAGTACCCTTCGAGCAGCCAATTTGCCTAAATGTGGAAGCTTGTGTGCTTTACAAGCTCCAAGAAGAGCACTCCAAATAGACTCATTAGGCTTAAATGGCATATTCTCTATCAATTCATAAGCCTCCTCAACTCGCCCAGCACGGCCAAGCAAATCTACTACGCAACCGTAAATTTCTTGATCAGGACTAACATTATAAGTTCTTGTCATTGATTTGAAATACCTCAAGCCTTCATCGACAAGACCAGCATGACTACAGGCACTCAAGACTGCCATGAACACTATTTGATCAGGTTTAATGCCTGACCTTACCATGTCATCAAACAACTCAACGGCTTCTTTTCCAAATCCATGGGCTCCATATCCAATCATCATGGAAGTCCAGGAAACCAAATTCTTATCAAACATTTCATCGAACACTTTGCGCGAGCCAACTATATTTCCGCATTTTGCATACATGTCAATAAGGGCATTGGCCACTTCCAGATTCTGATTAAAACCTCTCCGATAAATCCCACCATGAACCTGTTGTCCGCAGGCCAAAACTGCCAAGTCAGCACAGCCAGCTGTTACACTACTAAATGTGAAACAATTTGGGCTAAAGCCCTGTGATTCCATTTGCGAAAACAGTCGCAAACATTCACTGGAATCCATTCTTTGATATCCAGCAATCAAGGTGTTCCAAGTAATCAAATTCTTCTCGGTCATTTCAAGGAAGCATCGATTAGCCTCCAACAAACAAGCAAACCTGCAATACATATCCAGAACCGCATTCATTACAGCGAGATTGGACTCAAACCCGCACTTGATCAAAGCTGCATGTATTTTCCTCCCAGAAGTACGTGAACCAATCGAAGCGCAAGCTCTAACTGCAATCGAAAAAGCTAAATGGGTTCAGTTCTGCACCCTCCTGCTAGCCAAGACATTCAAAAAATTTATTTACATTGCAGAAACTATATGTACTCAAGGCTATAAAAAAATCCTTGGATATAAAACAGTCAAATATATTATTAGAGTTCAAGATAATTCAGCCACTTGCCTGTATCATTTGCTGGAAAACTCGAAGCCCCAGATAGCCATCGCCTCGATGAGTAAAACCAGTGATCAATGTCGTCCACGACACAGCATTCTTAACGACCATATCTCGAAATACCCTACACGCATCGTCCATGCTAGCACAGCAAGTAGCATACATGTCCATGAGAGCATTTTCCACGTAAACGCTTCCCTCCATGCCATGCTTAACCGCCAGCCCATGAACCGACGCCCCACACGAAAGAGCCTTAATACCCTTGCAAGCTTTGAGAACACTGGAGAAAGTGAAAGCATTGGGGCCAACTTCACTCCCGACCATCCCACAAAACAGCACCCAGGCGTGGCCGTGGTCGTTGCAAGAAGTGTAGCCTTCGACCATGGCGGTCCACGCAACGACGTCTCTCTGGGGCATTTCGTCGAACACCGAGCGAGCTTCCTTGACAAGGCCCTTTTCCAAGTAGGACTTGATGAGATTTGTGGCTAGGACGGAGGGGGCTTTGGGCAGGAAAGGTGGGTTTGGTTGGGTGGTGGGGTTTTGGAGGGAGTTTCGAATCATGTGTGGGATTGAATGGAAATGGGCTGTGGAAAATAATAATGTTACTCTTTTGGTTCTCATTTCAGTTGTGCATGATCACAAGGCTGTAGTCCTTATATAATAAGTTTGGTGATTTGGTTTTTCTTTATTAGGAGTCGGTTGTTTAGTCGCCACCCTTATCATTTTAGTCCTTAGATGAATAAGACATGTCAGCTTATTTAATCACCGGTGATGGTGATATATATATATATATATATATATATATATTAAGAAACGGGGATTTGAACTCATAACCTTATAACAGAATTATAAGTAAAATTATTATTAGGCTTTACTTGTATTCATATGCTGTAGTTCATTTTTAACTTACAGAAAACTGCAGATTTTGAAAGAATTTTAGTAAATGGTTTTAAAACCGAGAAGAAAGAGATAACTAGCCTTTTTCAGAAAATATTTATGATAATTAATATATTTTAAAAATATTTTAAAAAATAGTATAATTACAGTAAATAATCTATTTATAAGAATATTAATGAGATAATTGTAAAAATATGCTTGATAAATAAATTGTTTACAATTATCACATAAATATTCTTATAAATAGATTATTTACCGTAATCATGATGTTTATCTAAAATATTCTAAAATATGTTTGTTTTTTTGTAAATATTTTTAAAAAATGACCTCTTTGTTGTACTTTTGATTAAAACTGCTAACCAAACTAATTACAAAAGGAGATTTCTAAGTAGGTTAAAGCAAATTTTTTAGCATTCTTAAAACACAAAGTTGTTGTTTTACCCTACAAAAGAAGCTTAATGGTGAAATTATCAGTTTAGTATCTTATAGTCTTTTGCGTAACTACATTGGTCCCTCCATGTCATTGATAATTCTAAATTGGTAACCTACCAAAAAAAAAAAAAAAAAACCAAGTACGGTGAGGTCATTTTTAAGGTGGGGAAAATATTTTCACCGTTTTATCCATTTTAATTAAAAATTTGAAATTACTTAAAAAAAAATACATCCGAACTTGCAATAATTGTCCACATGATTTGGTATAGCTTATCATTTTTTTTTAAATGTAAGTGCCCCATGTGCACCCCTTAAATTAACTAATTTATTACTAAAATTTTTATGCCGGTCAATGATCGAACTTAGAACTTACGGCTCCTAACCCTTAAACCCCTTTAAGTAATTTTGAAATTATAATTAAAAGGATGAAAATGAGCCATAAGGACATTTCTCGCCTTAGAAAACTATCTCATATTACTCGGACATGTAAAAAAAACACGAGATACCAATTTAAAATTATTAAATCACGCCTTAAAAAAAAGATTATTAAATTACGAAAGTACCAATATAAGAATGCAAAAATATATATACATGAGTTCTAAAATGACAAATAAAATAATTTCTCAAACGGAAAAATGACGTCGGGACTAGGTGGGTCGAAGAGCCCTAATTTGAACTCATTTGAATCACAACGTGAGTCGAAAAGTAAAAAAATAAAAAAATTGAGGTAGACTAATATGACAGTTGATAAATTCTTAAAAAGAAAATGATACTCATCCCAACTTGGAGCGAGTTGGGAGGAGTGCTAATTTGGACTCAACCGAATTGCGATGGTCAAAAGAACCCCTCCCAGAATAAAAATAATAATTGATTCGCTAAAAATTCCATATTTGTATTTCGAGTTCTTAAAACTTAAAAAGAAAAAAAAAAAAAAAAGGTAATTTATTAGGATAAAATGGTAATTTTGTGATTGTCCACTATTGACGTGCCCCTACAGCGGTGGCAGTTGTATAATAGCGAGTCTCGTTCACCTAGTTGTAACGTTCAGACTTCATACAAGTTTTTTTTTCCCCTGGTATTTTCTCTAACTTTCTTGGCTACCAAACATCCAGGTAACTGACCATTTATTTTTTTCCCCACTGTTTATTTTAATTTTACGTTTTCTTTTATAAATTTTTTTTCAAGACAGGCGCATTTCTTGATGCTACAGACAAGTTGTGATGAGTTAGCTGAATTTTAGGCAACGTTTAGCAGAAATCTTGTTCCTTTAAACTTTCTCACCAACCAAACAGGAATTTTTACTGTTCAAGTTGGCTCCTTTTTCCCTTTCATTTTCAAGCTTCTAAGGTTATTTGCGCTTGTTTATCGATTTATATGTTTATATAGTGTGTAGCAAATAATTTTTTTTGGGTACTGTTAACTTGAGCCAAAAAAATGGGTATTTTTACTTGTCACCAATATTTTATCTTGTATGCTGTTTCATTTTCTCAATGCGTCTCACAAGTTTGTTTGGCTTTAATATGGTTTTATGTGTTTTTCCCCCTCACCAATAGCATGTTGTACTCCATTTTATTTTTATTTTTTTAAAAGAATCATTGGTGTCATCCCGTTCCTTTCGTCTTTAGGAAATCCGGGGGTCATTATAGTAAGTGATTGATACTAGTATTTCATTTATATATAAATATATATAAAATATATATCTCATTGTCAAATCATGTTAGTTTCGTATCGGAAACGAAACAATATTCAAATCCAACCAAATTCTGATGATCTGGTCAAAATTATGCAATACATTTATGTAATTTTTGAACTATAGAATTCTCTTAATCTGTCTAATGTTTTCTTTAATTGAGGTAATTGTTTTAACATAGAGTGTGTGTGTGTGTGTGTGTGTGTGTATATATATATATATCTTTCTCTAATGAGTAGTTTGCATTCCAAGTTATCTATCACTTTACTTTGCATACGATAATGCTGTAACCAGGAGTTCATCTCAAGTTTACAAGCACGCACCATTTCTAGATATGCCTCACCACACAGCGGAGCCCTTCTGCGTTAAGTGCTTTTTAATGGCGTTGTTTATAGCGTACAATTAGATGGAAATTCGTATTCGAACTTATTTTTAAGGATATTGGATGTGGTGATATCTAACTTATATGCATTCATCTCCTCTCTTATGTTTGAACTAGTTGGTCCATGCATAGCAAGCCATTTAGGGGATACGGCGTTGTTATAGCATAACGGAAGGTGGAAGAAAATGGCGGAATTGGAAAACTTGCTTTTGGAGGCAGCAGGAAAAGTGACTGCAGCCAAAAGAAAGCCCGACATGGTTTCTCACGCAAATGATGGAAATGATTCCAGAGACAAAGATTCCAATGACAATCACCGGTATGTGAGCAAGAGGCCTGCTTGTCAAGTTTCGTTGAAGAAAAGGTATGAAGCTACTGAAGGAGAAGATAATCAGGGCAGTGATGCAGATGACAATTTTGGTGTAGACGACAGCGATGAGTCTGATGTTGGCGGTGACCTTTACTGGGATGGGGATGACAAGATGAGGCTTTCGGAGATGACCGAACTTGAGAGAGAGATGATTTTGGCTGATCGGGCGATTAAGAAGGAAGATGAGAATTTAAAGCAGAAATTGAAGCTTAAGTTAGACGATGCAAAGTTCCAAAAATCCCGAAAAGAGAAGTTACCTTTAACGCTGCCAGTTGGAGAGCGATCATTAGCTAGAACTGCTGATAGGAGTACGGCTGCAGGGGACAGTGCATTGAATCAGCTGCATGAAAAACGATTGAAGCAGCAGGTTTCAGAGTCTCAAGGTAGGTTGAGCAGAACCAAGCCGAAAGTTCCAAGTGCAACAAGTCCGAGTAGCTCCAGTGAGAGTGAGAACATCAGTAGCTATCATGGTGAAGAGGAAACGTCACCTGGGGTTAACGAAATGATTGATAGTGACGACAAAAAAGGCATTCCTGGATCAGAGCCAGCATCATATGAGGATGTAAAGGGAATCACTATCCAGAGATCAAAACTTGCGAAGTGGTTTGTGGAACCATTCTTTGAGGATTTAATTGTTGGCTGCTTTGTGAGAATTGGAATCCGAAAGTCGACAAGTGGGCCAGTGTACAGGCTTTGTATGGTTCAGAGGGTTGATTCATCCGACCCTGAAGCTCAATACAATTTAGAGGGTATAAACACACACAAGTATCTAATTTGTTTCTGGGGCAATGAAAGTTCTGCCACCAAATGGCAGATGGCTGAGGTTTCGGATTCTTCCCCAAGTGAAAAGGAGTATGAGCAGTTGGTTGGAGAGGTGGAACGTAGCGGAGGACCATTGCCGTGCAAACGAGAGGTGTTAGCAAAGAGAGAGACGTTAGAAAGAGCCCACAGTTATGTTTACTCCGCAAACACCGTGAAGCAGATGTTGCAGGAGAAAAAACATGCCTCATCTAGGCCATTGAACATTGCAGTTGAGAAGGACAGGTTGAAGAGACTGTTGGAAGCTGCGGAAAGCAAATGTGACAAGGCGGAAGTGGAGAGGATCAAGGCAAGGCTGCAGGAATTGGAAGTGTCACGTCAAGCCCAAGAGATGGATGCCAAGGCCATCAGACTATCTGAGATGAACAAGAAAAACAGGGCAGAAAATTTAAAAACTGCCTCGAAACTAAGACCAGTGAACATGAGCTTGAAAGCCGGGGATGCTGGGTATGATCCCTTTTCAAGGAGATGGACTAGATCAAGAAATTATTACGGCGCCAAGGCTGGTCAACGGAATGAGGCTGCGGTGGGTGCTGCCGATAAATACACAGCAGCAGCCTTGGAAGCTGCAGCAGATGCTGGGAAATTGGTTGATACTCGTGCTCCTACGGACCAAGAGACAAATTCGTACGTACTGCACAACTTTGAGCTGCCAATATCCTTGGCCGCGCTCGAGAAGTTTGGTGGACCCCAGGGTGCTCGGCTCGGATGCTTGGCTAGGAAACAAAGAATAGAAGCAATGATCGGATGCCGGGTTTCGGAAGATGATGGAAGGAAACATGCTCAAACATTGACAGTAAGTGACTACAAGAGAAGAAGAGGACTGCTCTGAGTTTGATGCTTGGGTTAATTGTCATCAACAGTGTTAATTTTGTTAGGTTGAAAAACAAAATACCAGTTGCTTTGATTACTTTATCTTTATTTTATCCTGCCAACCCTCTCTTGTAAATGGTTTTTCTTTCTATGAATCGTTCTGGTGTGAACTTTTTAGTAGATAGGTAGGTCAAGTCTTGGTGTTCTTTTTTATTTATTTATTTTGACCCCTTTTTTATATTGAATAAATCTGTCTCGAAATACAATTAAATACGATTTCAAAAATGTCTCAAAAGCATTTTCAAAAAAAATTCTCATTTCCATTTCACATGCAAGACAAAACCATTTTTAAAATACTCCTAAACATACCTGAAAATTCCTCCCCTAACATTTTGAGGCAAAGTTTTTTCTTCACAAGTAACTCAATTTCAAATCCATATCTCTAAAACTATATTTTTTATTTCAAAAAACTTAATAGTTTATAATTTTCTTATTTCAAGTCGAAATGAGATAATTTTTATGTTAAAATACTCACAACGACGAGAGTAACGAAACACAATCCATAAAATTTATTATTCAAATACCTTTCAAGTTTTTATAATATTTAATTATTACAGTTCATTTTCAACTAAACACACATTTCCAAACATTTATTCATTTTCAATAAATTAAAAAAAAAAAAAAAAATCCTAAACTCCAATTGGAGTTAGAAGTGCCAAACGCCTCTTAATAAACTCGACATGTATTTATTAATTATTGAAATAAAATATACATATACAGAAGTTAGGCCACCAGATGCATTAGAGTACATTCTGAGGTGATCCCACATTGCTTTATCTGCCAGCACCGATCAACTACACTTGATCGGATAACAAAAGGAAAATAAAAATATTATAATACAAAACGAGTGAAAAAAAAAAAATGGTGTCTATAACAAATGAAGTTGACAGTTACTCTTTTATCAAATCTGTGCAGAACCTGCACTTGGAACTTATGGTAGCTGTACAGTGTGAATAAAGGCATTCTTCCTCTTTAAAAGTAGAAAAACACCATAGATCACCATTGTTGATGTGGGGAACTAACTCGAACCCCGCAGACATGGCGACAAAAAAGCGATGATCTCGGAAGAATTGGAGACCCGTCAAACAAGAATCTGAGACCTTGCTGCGACTCGTGAGCACTTTTTCCGCCCGGTCTTGCTAAGTGCGCAGACACAGATCTCGAGAAGCTCATAATCCTCGTCCCAGAATAACAAGGATGCCATCTCTGGATTGTCTAGGAGCATCTTGATGTAAGGTACCCAGCAATGGTCCATGTTTGGAAATGCCGAGACTGTTTTCCAATAAACTTGCCTGTTTTGGTGTCGTAGTATTCGGGCCAATGGTCTTTTGCAAGCCGCTTCTCGGCCAAAGCAACAGCTTTTCGAGCTAGTTCTAATTTTCCCATCTTTATACACGCCAACGTGAACTGAAAAATGTAAAGGTTTTAAAGAGTTAGGCTAGATTCATTACACTATAAAAAAAACAAAGAACCGACCATGATTCTACTAGGTAAGGCATCTCAACATCAAATTTCTGAGGCAACAAACAAAAACGGCATAATTGAATCCAGGCTTACCTGCCACAGAAGGGTCGGCCAAGACCCACCGTTGTGATATGACCAAGGACTGTAAGAGAAGGTATATATTAGAGGTGTATACAAAGAGCCACAAATGGTCGACATGCTAAATACAAATAGATCAGAATATTAAATGAACTTACGTATTTTTCGGGTCACTGCCAGTTATTATACGCCACTCCTCAAACTCCAAGGCTGGATAACAGATCTTAAGTGGCATATGGCCCATGAGCTCATCCCATTTGGTTTCAATCAGATTCAGTATAGCTTCATTCTGCCTCGGAGTACCCAAAGATGAGACAATAGACCAAAGATTTCCGAGCGTGAAGAATCTGAAATCCATATGAGCTGGTTGTAGATTGCCAATGAGATACCCGCCTTCCTCTGGGATCCAATCCATCAGCCATGAAGGAATTTGGTCAGGGTAGATATTGAACTTGTTGGTAGCATCCAAAGAGTACTCTTCTGTCTTGTATCGGTAGATTTCATTGATCTTCCTCATATCCACCCAATAGTATTCTCGAATGTGGAATGACAAGGCACTGAGCCTATTATTGATGGCTCTCACCAGATTCTTGGACGCATCATTTACAGAAAGCATCTCCCGGGAGCAACGCAGAGCCGAGTAAAATAAGGCCTGAAAGAAGCCGTCGAGGACAAGATAAGCTAAAGGTCAGGTAATTGAGCGGAACAAAACCATTAGAACATGAAATTCATCTATAACAAAAATAGCTAAATTCAATTACTGGAGCTAAATTCGATTACTGGTCCAGTATGGACATGAGGAGAATATCAAACAGTTTAGAAATTCTCAAACGTAATGGAACTCACTTGGATTTCAAGTGGATGGCCATGAATACCCATGCGCCGGTCTATCATGCAGGAGCCATCAGTGACTAACAGAGAAGGAAACATATCAAAACCATCGGTCAAACACAAGTTCAGGATCATTTTTAACCCTGTTTGGACGTCAACCCTTTCTTGTAAAGCATAGTCACCAGTGATCTTTCCATAAGCTCTCAATAGAATAATCCACCATAACCCTGTCAAGAAAGTACAAAGAAACAAATAAATCAAAACATGTAAATGCTACACAACGAGAATATGAAATAAAAAAAGAGGATCTTCTATATGGAGTTATGGACCCATATTTACTAAGTTCTATTACTCCAACCAACCTGAATCAACAGGTGCAACACGGCCAATAGCAGATTCACCAAAATCTGGATCAAGAACTTCTTCAAACTTATTGCTGTCAAGCGGGACAGTTCTAACTTTAAAACTTGCAGGCATCAAGCCCTGCCCTGGGCTGTAGCAGTCAACTGTTTTCTCCCAGCTCTGTAAAAGGCAAGAAAGCAATTAGGGCTTTAGGATTTCTCAAAAATACTCTAAGGTCGGACTCAGCAAACATTGTGATCGACACGAGTGCTTAAAAAACCAAATTAGACATGCTCATAAATTCTCCTAAAAAACATGGAAACAGCGAAAAGGACCACGATTCACAAGGAAACATACGATATTTCATTAGAAGGAAGAGTGGGTAAATGTTCTCAAAGCACCTCTAACAAAGAAGTTTCTTGTCCATTATAACCTAGAAGGATCATTCATTTTAGATTTCAAATTATTAAATCACGCAGAAAGCAATCTTCTAGTTTCTCCTGAACCATCATAAAAAGCGGTCAATGGTAGAATAAATACATTCTTTTAGAATGGTTTACTGTCCTTTAGAAACAAGACATACAATTTATGTATGCAAAGAATAGGCAGAAAACGAAATAAGATAACAATACAATACAAGTAGACATGAGCAAATACCTGTAACTGCAAGGTATGGAGGAGGAAGTTCCTCACAATCTCTCCTTCCCCCTTAAGCAAGAAAGCGAGCGCCGAAGGAACGAAATCGCGAATAAAGACCTGATCATAGTTCAAAGGCAGCTTGTCACCAGGATCATTTGCAGCCACAGTTCCCACAGGGCTCCCACAATACGTCACGACCGCATTCTCCAACAACTTCCACGCCTCCTTCTCAATCTCCGATCCCTCCCTCTTCGGAATCTCAACCTTGACTTCACTTAAACCCTCTCCTTGACTCTCTAAACTCACCTTTTCACCACCAGCTTCTACCCCAGAATCTTCCCCTCCTACTATGCTCTCATCTTTATCAATTCTCTCCACTGCCAAAGGCTTCACATTTATACCACCCTGAACATATATCCTCTCAAAGTTGTTCTCGTTGACACGCGTTTCGATTGAAGTCGAGAGATTTCTAGCCTTAGAAGCTACATTAGCAATAACAGAAACCCCCCTATTTGAGGTACCAATATCACAAGGCTTTGATATGACTCCAGATTGGCCAAAACTCCAACTGGGAACACGAAAGCCTTTACGGGTTTCGTTGAAAACTCGGCGAAAACCCGATATACGAGCAGGGCCGGCTTGGAATCGGCAACTATGCTCAAGATTAAGACATATCTTGGTTGAATTTCTATTGATAGCTAAACTATGGAGGCATTTTGCAGGTGGGAACCCGAAAAACGCCGAGTTTTCTACAACTAAATAGGATTCTCCAGGTGGGTTTCATCGTTGAATTTCCAAGAAAACTAACGGAATTCATTGAAAAAAGTAAGGATAACGATTGACCAAGAAAATCAAATCGGAAAACAAATATAAATCAGAAGGTATAACCGTATGTATGCATATGCAGGTATGTTATCTATATGAATATAATATTCCTTTGAATATTTCTGAGAATTAGAAATTCTAAAACGAAGCAAGAATTGAAAAATTGTTGAACTTACAGAGAGACGAAGGGTAAAATAATTTGACAGGACGGAAATGGTTTGCCTGAAATTTGGAAAAGCAAAGAATGGCTCGAAAAGTTGGGAAACGCCTTTTATAAATAGAGGCGGTGAAAAAAGGAAAGGGTCAGCCTTGGAATTTGGAAAAGAAGATTATTTTTTTATTCTTTTTTCAAAATCTCTTTGATGGAAAATGGCTTCAACTTTACAAATTATTCATGTTACTTTTTAAAAAAAAAAAAAAAATTTAGTGTCATTAATATAGGTTTTTATTTTTATTTTTATAAATGAGAATTAAAAAAAGCATCTTGTACATAGCTAATTAAAAATTAATAATTGTATATTACATTTATCTTAGCCAACCAAATGATTACATGCAATCAATGTCTTCCAATACCCAAAAAAAAAAAAAAAAAAAAATCTGCATCACAATGCCACCAAAAAAAAATATGAAAGAAAAAATCATTCTGCAAAAGAAAAAGGGAGCAAAGTGATCCCATTGAGGTACAAGGTGGTGAACGCACATCCTTTGTCTAATTTTTTATGTTTAAATGATGTCTTATTAATTATATTTTAATATAATTATTAAATGAAGTTATATTTTAAAATATAAAAAATCAGTTATAAAATATTATTAATTTTTAAAATAATATAGCATAATATTATTGATTAGATATCATTTGATACATCAAAAATTAAATAAAAGAATTGAATCCCTAAATAGTATCACGTTGAGATTTTGCACTAGAAAGTACATAATGATGGTACAATCGGATTATAAGTTTAAAAACTAATTTATTAAAAAATTTATTAAAGAGAGTACTGTAAAAAATTTTAAATAGTGTCAGAAAAAACAATCTATGAAAAGTGATCCAAATAGTCATAGAATTTCTAGTTGTGTCTAAGATTATTTATCAAATATACGAGATTAGACTTGTTCCTTAAAAAACGAGGATAGAAGAAAAAATAAATGCCATAGATTTTATTTCTGTTTGATCTTTCCACGAAAATAATTGTAAGCCAGTAATTTCAACAACGTTGGAATACACTTCAAATTTTCATTGCCTTTGAATGCAAAATCTAAATACCTATAATTTATTTCCATTACTTATTTATTTATTTATTTTTTTACCATTTTCCTGTGGATATAACGCTTTTCAAGGTCTAACAATATTGCACGTGCAAATCATGTGAGTCTAGACAGAGGAGAGATAGGTGCGGTGACGTGTCCAAGGAATTCTATCCATTTTTTCCATGTCCTAACTCAATAGTGCTTTTACAAAACCTCAAGCTCTTTAAACCACTAAAATCATGCCACGTGTCACATTTCTATTTTCAGAGGCTGGACATTTTTGGGGGTGAAAATTCTTCTGCCAATATTTTGATTCCTCATTAACATTAATTTTGTCCCACTATTGTTAGTCGTTTTTTTCTCCTCCTTTTTTTTTCTTAATTTTTTTTTGGGCACAAAATTAAGGGTTGGGACAAAGTCTCCGGCTCTTACGTGGAAAAAGAGCAAAAGGGGAAAATCATAAGCCAATCATATTTAAGGTCTTATCCACAAAAGCAATGCGAGGATGATGTTGAAATCACATCCACTAGCTAAATTTTCACTTTTTCTCTTAACCAAATTGACGAGGCAAAGGATTTGTTTGAGAATTTTTGGATTTTCTTTGCTTAATTGGAGAATTTTGGATTACAAACAACATGTAACATGTCATGTGTCATGACCCAAAATCAAAACTGTGGTTCATTGCCCATGGATAGGATTTGATGAAAGAGAATTTATTTGGATTTTTAACCCTTAATACTCATTTAATTAGTGATAAAAAAATTGAAGTTATTATAATTGAGTTAATAATTCATAAATATGTTTTCTTACCAGAAAAAGCTACAAAAATAACTACATTTTTTTTAAATTTAGATGGTTATTTGTTATTTTTTCAAATTTCATCAATTAGTAATTAATCAGTGATCGACTTAAAAATTGACGATTTATGTTATAATCAATCACTGATTGACTGTATTAGAAAAAAATAGTATTTTAATTAATTTTTAAAAACTTTGATTATTTATTAAATTAAAAAAAAATTATTTACTTGTAAATATCAGTTATATTGTTGTAATGATTACGTCAGTTGCTTTCTCCAATCTACAAATCACCTGTAATTGTGGGCTTGAAGCAGATTTTAAGTGAGTTGGGCCTGTCTTGCTTTGTCTTGAAAGCCCATATTAAATTGCTGACTTTTTTTTTTTTTTTTTTGAAAGCGGGGGGCAACTCGCAAGAACAGGAAAAAGATGAGGATCAGGTAAAAGTGATGTGAGAGGTTGTGGATATACAGAGAGCGAGAGAGAGAGAGAGAGAGAGAGAGAGAGAATCATGGCAAGGTTGGTGGATGTGGTGGTACACCATCACCAGAACAAACACCCGTCTTTCTCCTCTTCCCACCTTTTCTTCTCTTTCCCTTTCTCTCACCAATGCCTCCCCAATTTCCACTCAACTTCAGGTCCTCTCTCTCTCTCTCTCTCTCTCTCTCGCTCTCTCTGTGTCTCTAGTGTCGTTTTTGGGAATTTTTTTTTTTTTTTTTTTTTTTTTTTTTAAAGTTAAAATGTAAGTTCAAGGTGTATCAACAACTCCTCCTAGCTAATGGGTGTTTGTTAAATCACATAATTTGTCTATGGTTTATATACACGCAGTAGGACATACAATTCACATGATATAAGTCTCATGGGAAAAAATGTAATTTTTTACACAATGAGAACTAGGAAACCTTTCATGTTTGAAACATATTTTTATTTATTTTGATGTCTTTTAAGTGCTCTTTATTTTCTTTTTCTTTTTTTTTTTTCCCCAACTAAAATATAACAAAGGCTTTGTGCATTTTTTAACATAACCTGCATACAGTTGCAGTATAGGAAAAAGGAATGGAAGCCAAAAGGAGCATTAGATGTTTCAGCTTCTTCAAAGCAGCATCAGGTAACTGAGCACACTTGTTCATACATACATACATACATATATATATATATATGTATGTATGTATATTCTCTTGTAAATAGAATAATGGGGTTAAAAGAAACTTCATACTAGAGCATTTTAAATAGAATAATGGTGAACCAACTGAGATGACACATGAATTGTCATGATTTTGTCGGTAGGTGTTTAACAAATTGCCACGTTCATAATAAGAAATTGTATGTATCAGTAAAAATACGATAACTCATTGTCACGTAAATTGGCACAAAAAGTCTGGGATTAGAGTTGGTAAATAATGCCGATACAATGAACGATATAGCTATAGCAATCTGGCAGTGGCTTGCATTGCATTTCTAATATATAATCAGACTAAAGCTGTTGCAGTGCCTAGGAGGAATGCAATGGCCTTGATCTTGTCAGGTTGCTTCTTCTCAGAAGTTGGGCTACACAATGTTGCATTTGCCGAACAGTTTATCGGATTCAGGGAGTACATAGACTCTTTCGATGGCTACTCGTTCAAGTACCCTCAGAACTGGATTCAAGTGCGAGGCGCCGGGGCGGATATCTTCTTCAGAGATCCTTATGTTCTTGACGAAAATCTCTCTGTGGAATTGTCCTCTCCTTCATCCTCCAGATACAAGAGTGTCGAGGACTTGGGTCCGCCGGAAGAAGCTGCAAAGAAAGTGCTTAAGCAGTATCTAACAGAGTTTATGTCTACAAGACTCGGTGTTAGACGCGAATCAAATATTCTTTCTACATCATCCAAAACTGCTGAAGATGGGAAGCTCTATTACCAGGTTGAGGTAAAAAATCGTTTGTGATGCCATTCAGGGAAAAAGATGCTATTATTATTTTTTGGCAAGCCTGTTTGACAGTGTTTTTGCTTGTGCTTTTAGGCAGCAGAGCTAGATAAGTAAAAGCTATAACTTTTCAGATAATATTTGGAATCACATTTCTTAAAGTGTTTAATAAGAGAAAAATTATATTTAAATATTCTAATAAGCAAGGGTGAAGGTTATAACATCTCATTAAAGCTAATTGGCTTCGACTGGAAGTTCTTTCGGAAGGTTAAAGCTTTAAAATGAATGACAAAGCATCTACCAACCTTTTACAAACTGCTTTTTAAAAAAAAAAAAAAAAAAAATTATTTATTACTCTTTTGAGATTTCTGTAGTTAAGAACCGTGACTTCATCAACTGTTCTTTGACTGTTTTATTCACCAGGTAAACATTAAATCATATGCAAACAACAATGAGCTAGCAGTTATGCCACAAGACCGAATACCTCGACTCGAATGGAACCGGCGGTACCTCTCTGTTCTTGGAGTGGAAAACAACCGTTTGTATGAGTTGAGACTGCAAACGCCCGAAAATGTTTTTGAAGAAGCCGAAAATGATCTTCGCCAGGTTTTGGATTCCTTTAGAGTGAACAAGGTGGTTGCTTAATTCTTGCGGTTTTCTAAGATCCTGTAATCTTCTTTGAGTGCCATTTTCCCGTTCCAAGTGTAGCCTAACTAATCGTTGAATGTAAGCATTCTTTAATGCGGTTTTTTTTTTCGTCGTTTGGTTCAGTTTACTGTCAATCTTGGGAGGCCAAATACAAAAATGGTTGTGTGTATGTTATACCAGTGAACAAACGAAAACTCCTGTCATTTTGAGATGTCGCCGCATTATCGAAAGAAGAGCAATGAGAAGAACTCAAATAGAGAATACGTGTCAAGCAAAAGGAAGAAACCGACTTGTTTCTTGAGCTTCTCATTTCAAACAAATATCACAAAATGATGAGAGATTTTACACCACTATATTGAAAATTCTATCTGCAATCTTGAAGTACATCTAGCTTCTTTCCAACATGACAACAAACAAATCTCCATTCCAAGCATCATCAGAAAAATGAAACTTGTACCAATGGATCACGAACGGACTTCAAATTCCCCAGCATGTGTTAGAGCCCGGAAACCCTTGTAAGGTTTATTAGGTAGATTCTTTATATCCAGTTTGTCTATTTTGACGCCAGAGAGGGCAATTCCCATGATCCTAAAGCCCACTACGAATGTGGGAAATACATGTAGCCGCTCTAATCCTGTCTCCAGCACCAACGTTCCCGACATTGAAGGGGTTTTATCTTTCGGAATCCGCCCAATTGACCAAGAACACTTCTGCATTGACAACGGATTTTACAATGATGTCTTACTTTCACATAATTAATAGAAATAACCATAGTGAAAACTGTCACCAAAACTACAATATGGTTACCTTGCTAGAAAGGATGTTCACTGTTCCATGATTCGAGGAGAGCTCAGCTGATAAAACACAAGGAGGCAGTTGAAACTCCACAGTTATAGAGTCGATAATTTTTCCTGGATCGTTGCGTATTCCAACCAACAGACTAATCCGACATGCCCCGGCATCAGAAGTCAGCTGTGGCTTTACATATATTGGAGTGCTCTTCAGCTTTCTAACCCTGAATGGGGGGAAAAGAGAACACTTATTCTTGCTTTTCAAATCACTTCTTTCAAAGGAAAAAGGAGGATAAATGGAATCCAGAACATGGTTGTCTCCTGAACACAACACACCTATAACTCATTAGCTTAAACTGTCCATCAGGAGGCACGAACGATAGAATTTGATCGGACTCCCAAGGGCGAAACCGAACACATGGATGAAACCTTACATCATCGAGAACAGAAGGGTTTGCGAAAGAAAGAGTCAAGTCAGGCAGACCTGAGAGATGAGAGTTCACTTGAACTTCACCATATATCTCACACTTCACCAGGACCCCATCCCTGCAGCATTCAAAGAGCGAAAATCTGATTTTAAGTGTAACCGTTGGAATGCTAATTTATACGTGCTTATCCTTATCAATAAAATTACATAAGCCGATATTTGATATGTGAAGGTCTAGATGTCTAGAACTAAACACCAACAGAAGAACTGACATTTGAAGCAAATTTGAAGATAGACCTGTTTATAATTGCATCCATCTCTTCAACAAGATCAACATATACTTCATTGTTAGCATATTTCGTGTCTGTAGTCCTCCAAGGCACACACGATGCCGTTGCACCTGGAAGTGTGTCACTCACATTGGAACTGTTACCTGTCACCACACTCAACATCTTGCTAACGATGTTTGGTGGAGCAATCATTTCTCTCAGGATGTTGGGTTCTGTGGTGAGAGGGAAGCCATTGTCTATCATCTCATCCAGAAGCTAAACATTGCAGTAAAATTGGTGATTAATTTCACTCCGAGCATTACTTAAGAAACACAAAACCTTTAAAGATCCATGTTAAAATTAAGATGTGACCATGATGAGACAACATGATGGCACAATCAGGGGAAAGGGAAACCAAGACTTCCAATTTCCACCATGCAGCTTAATTTCAACTATTGGATGACGAAAAGTAACAGCTTGAGTTGTTGAAAGATTTTCAGCTAATTTCCGTTAAAATCTGACCACTCTCGTGTTTATGGCTGAGATTGTTTCTTTTCAGCATCTAGTGGCTGACCTTGGCGCTGCATGGTGCATTACCTAGTTTTCACATTTTATTTTCATGCAAGTCAAAATATCCTTGGAATTCAAATTCCAAGGAAGCTCAGGAACAAGAAACTTCATTTGCTTCCACTTAACGTTAGATGTTCTAGTCATTGAATGTCAAGAGGAAAATAGAAAGTGTAAAATTGAAAAAAAAAAAAAAAAAAAAAAAAAAGCAGTAAAATAACTTTCTCATGTAAAACCACAACTATGGCTGGTAAAATCTGTCCACCCTTCACACACGTTCAAAGAGAAAATCATGTTCAACATTCACCAAAAACTGATTCGTAATAACCAGTATGAGTGTCGGCTCAAATACCTCGTATACGATGATAAAATTATCCTTTATCAAATCTTCATTGAGGCCTCCTAAGTAATCAGAGAGAACATCAGCTACCCTGCAAAGGAACTATACTTAAAACGGTCAAATCTCAAACAGCTCGATCGTCTAATATGACGAGGACAACAAAATGGTAAAGCACATGCTGTTAAAAGCTTTACCTCAATAGCCATCAGAGGTGGCATCTCAACTTGGCTGCACGCCAAAAATGTGATCCCCTCTCGAAGTATTTGGAAAAGATAATGTGTCGGTGAAGCAATTACTGGTTGTAACTAATAAAAAAAAAAAAAAAAAAAAGAAAGAAAAAGAAAGAAAGGAGAGAAGAGAAGAACACAACATGACTATAGTAACCTGAACAATAGAGTAAGTTGTAGTAGAACAACCAGAGTAAATTTATACCAAGCACGATGATTCCAGATAGATTACAAATAACTAATCAGCCTCAATTAACATGTTGAGTATGTCGAGACTAACTATTACCCTATGCAGAATTGTCACACAGATTGACAAAAACTTTAGTTAGAGCATCTTGAGATTTTCACTCATGCATTTTCGATTTGCCTTTTTAGCTTACAAAGCAAAGGGGTGTTGATTTGGGTAGCGAGGATTGAGAGAAATAGCGAGAGGTCTGCAATTCTCTTGTAATTTTTATTCATCATAGTGAAATTCTCCATCGGCAAGAAGTGAACCTAGCTCACACATTGAGAATGAACCGCTATTAATCTTGTGTATATTTTCTTTCTTTTCTATTTACATTGGGTGGTGAAGGATTAGGGGACATCATACACAAGCTCAAAATATTTACTAAAAAAAAAAAAAAACAAACAAACAGCCAGATGTTAAAATTGAACATGATCGTACACAAAGAACCCAATTATGAAAAACAGATGAACTCAAACATGAATTACAAATCTCCTGTTTATTTTCTTTGTTTTTTTCTTTTCTTTTACATTATTGCTCTCGGTAGTAAAGGATTATGACACATCAAACACAAGCTCAAAATCAAATATATGAAACACCCAGATGTCAAAATCGAAAATGAACTCATACACAAGGGAACCCAATTATGAAAAACAGATAAAACTCAGATATGAATCATGAATGAAACTGAAAAATGAGATAGACCCAGAAATCAAAACTCAAAATGAAGGTTAAAAAAAAAAAAAGTTCTAAATTTGCATCCAAAAAGCAAAGTGAAAAGAGGTACCTTGGAGGAATCACCTTGAGAAAGGGCGTGTTCCCAAAACCAAGCACAAATGGAGCGGTCTACGCGGTGCCCAGTGAGCTGTTTCTCAAGCATCACCTCACTGTCAAACCCAAACAAACATATTTTTTAAAAAAAATTATAGCCGATCTTAAAGTATAATTACATAATTTATAGGCATCAATAAATTGGAATCCAATTTTTTTTTTATTTTTTTTAGTGATGATGAAATATGAAGTTACCCGGAATCTGAGATGAGAAATATGCACTGCAACATTGATTCTTCTCTGTCTTTTCTCTCGGGGAAACGGATTCGTCTTGGCTTTGCAGAGGAGAAGAGTTCACAATTACAAGGCCTTGACATCAATCGGTGGACATTAGGAGCAAATGTAAAACGACATGTCGTTTAATTTGAAAGTCTGCTGTCGTTTTAATTTTATAATCAGGCTCGTTATTGTTGATTTGGTATCAAAAACACTTGGTTATAATATGATATAATAGTATTTTAAACGAGTAATGTACGATCACTACCCACGGTAACTCTAGTGCTTTGTGTCACTTTTTTCCTTAATGGTGAGAAGGTAGGTTCCTTTGCAAACTACAAAGGCTAAAATTGATTTTGTTCGTAGGTGAGTCCTATATCATAGGATTCACTTCTTATTAATGTGTGGTATTAAATATTTTTAATATTGATGTCATTTTTAAGAATGACTCTGATCCTCAAAGTATGATTACATAGTTTAAAGGCATCAATATATTAAAACCCAACTTTTTGTTTAGTAACATTGTTTCTTCTTTGTGTTTCTCTTGGGCGAACGGATTGGGGTCTTGGCTTTCCAGAGGAGAAGAATAAAAAATAATAGGCCTTGAAATCAATTTGTATATGACATCAGGTGGGTTAAAACGACATGTCACTTATTAAGTGCAAAATAGACAAACAAAACATTAAAAAAAAAACATCACATGACAGTACAGAAGTAGAAAGTATACTCGCACTTTTAACATTTGGTAAGAGATTACGGTCTTGTACACAACATATACTTACTACATCTGAGGCTATCCTTATTTTTTCATGCTATCCTTATTTATTTTTTTTTAAAGGGGGTTATGAAGATATATTCATGCTTAGTTATAAAATTAAACCGCTTAAACTAAACTCTTCAAATTGATTAGTTATAATACTTAAAAAAAAAGATATATAGCTAAATAATCTCTTTTTAAATTTTTTTTAATAAATAGTCAAAATTTTTAAAAATTAATTGAAAGACCCATTTTTTTTAAATGATTAATAAATTTTTTTAAATGGTTAATTAGTGATTGACCACATAATAGTCAATTAATAATTGATTATAACGTAAATCATCAAATTTAATAGTCACTAATTGACTATAATGTAAATCACAAAATTTCATAGTCAATTACAGTTTTTTTTTTATTTTATGAAATAGTCAATCATTAATTGACTATTAGTCAATCGTTAATTTTTATAGTCAATTACTATTTGATCAAATTTTAAAAATGACAAATAATTATTTTTCTAAATAAAAAAAATTAGACCATTTATTAGATTAGATGATTAAAAAATATCATCTAGTCTAATTTTCCAAAAAAAAATTTTTTTTTTTGATTAGTTATAATTAGTTTTATTTTTCTTTCCAAAGTATTTAAACCTTCCCAAAAATATAAACGACGTTGCGTTTTAGGCAAAAAGCCTTATGTAATGTAGGCGAATTTCACCGAAATGGAGGGACTTTCTTACAAAATCTCAAAATTCAACACTGGATCTACGATTCTACGATAACGAGGGAGGACAATCGATAATAACAAACAACACAACAGGAGAGGTCTCGTCTTCCTGCGTAGAAGAAAGAGCAGATCTATTTTTGATCTGTTAAATGTTTAATCTCCATAGCCATAATCTTCTTTGACCTCTCTCCAAAAGCCCTCGGATCCTGTTCCCAGATCGTCTGAACTCTCAGATTTCATCAATGGATATCAACCCGGTGAGTCGATTCAGTTCCCACCTTCAATTCCCCTCCCGCTCTTGTACTAGATTTTAGGGTTTTATTCTCAGACGCGATTTTCTGCGCTTTCGCGATCGGAGATGGATTCGTATCTTGATGTTTCTTTATTGTGTGTTCGTTTCAGATTTGGTAGTTGTCTTGGGTTTAAGCAATTTGATCGCGGGATTTCTTTTATTTTTTTTATTTTTTGGTTTAAGAATGGATCTGGGATTTTGGTTAACGTATGTGTTTGGTTGGTGAGCAAGTTTTGGAAAAGAAGAGGAATTAAGTTAATCCTTCGTTTGGTTTTAGGAAAGATTGACATGCAATGAAATAAATTTGTTGGTTTTGCGTTTTGCCTGTTGTCTTGATCACTAAATTGTTGTTCTGAATGGAAACTAGATTTAGATTTAGGGTTTTAGCTGCAATGATTTTGATGGTTTAGAAAATCGCCCATTTGGTTCTTGAAAGATTTGATGGTAAACCAAAAATGTAATTAAATAGGGCTTTAGAGATCCAAGCATATATAGATTATGCGCACATATACATATGTGTGTGTGTGTGTGTGTGTATGCACACACACTCTCCTAATGATTAATAAAAGAAACGAAGTTCTCATATTTAGCAAGCTAGAATGGCTTTAGTTTATTGGTGAAACATTTGTCCCCGATCTCAAGCGATGAAACCTGTTGAGATTGGAATGTAATTTCTTTCGGTTGATGAAAAAAGATTAGGAAATGAAATGAAATTGGTTTTTGTATTTACACGTGGAAGATTTCTAATTGGATTCCGATGATTACAAATGTCCCTTTTGATTTTTATTTCTTTGGATTCTCGTTCCGACACGATAGTTTTTTAGTAATTATGGATGCTCAATCCAAGTTCCAACATGATTTTTCGTGGAATAACGAGGGTATCTTACGTGCAGCCAGCGGAGCAGAACTATGCCAATCCAAAGACATGCTTCTTTCATGTTCTCTTCAAGGTCCAGTATATATGACTTTAGAATTATGATTTTTTAAATTTGTTTCTTCAAGCTTGTTCTTTATAATATATTCTATAATTTCTATTGCTTATTTTCCGCAGGCTGGAGCATTAGCTTTCTACATACTTTCAGCTCTCTTTTTTGATAGTTTCGTTATCATTTTTGTGGTGACTGTTCTTCTCGCTGCTCTTGATTTTTGGGTGGTTAAAAATGTGAGTGGCCGTATTTTGGTTGGATTGAGGTGGTGGAACGAAATAAATGATCTTGGTGAGAGCGTGTGGAAATTCGAGTGCCTTGACCAAGAGGTTAGTGTTACTGGATACTACTGAAATTCGAGCATCAACTGGTTTTTCCTTGGTCGAACCGCTAATGTTATTGTTTGTACATTATTCTGCTCAAATTTTCTCGAAATTTTGATCACTGGCTCTATCATTGTTTGACTCTTCGCTAACTCATTACTGATTTGGTTTTTAGTCACTAGCTCGGATGAACAAGAAAGATTCATGGCTATTTTGGTGGACACTTTACCTTACGGTGAGCGAATATGAATTCATTTTGGCATTTGATAAACTGCTAATTTCATTTTATAGAGATTCAACGCAAGCAAGTATGCAATACATAATAAATAAACTTGGAAAAAGGAGTTTAGAGCTAAAGAAGTATAGTGTAATGTTGCTAAAATATCATATAAGAAAGCTGATGAAGAGTAAATTCGGAATGGTATAGGCATGATGCTAAAGAATTTCTTACTTGTAGATACCGTGACTCATCTAGTTGTAGATTAGCTAAATCTTGCGTGTCTAGATTGTTTTACTTCTTGATTTGCTTATTTCCAGTTGTTTTTAACAACTATCTTGTTTGCTGCTTGTTCTCTATAGGCTGTTGCATGGATTGTGCTTGGAATATTCTCTCTCATAAGGTTTCAAGCTGACTATCTGCTCGTGGTAGGAGTGTGTTTGACCCTCAGTATTGCGAACATTGTGGGATTTACCAAATGCCGCAAAGGTGTGCAAACTGACTCTGTCAGAACTTCTATAGCATGTTTCTTTGTAACCGCACTAACACGAATGATGTCGTCTTCTATCTCAGATGCAAAGAAGCAGATCCAACAATTTGCCACCCAGACCCTTGCATCACGGGTTACATCCACCCTACAATCGGCCTTCACCGTGGTCTGAGCCATTGATCCTGCAAGATTGAAATAATATTGAAAAGAATTTACTTTGTAAGGGCTACCCAGGTACACCATTTGGGTGCAATGTAATGTAAATGATCACCATATTGGCCAGCATTAACGTGAGTTTCTTTCTTTATGGGCTTCTTTAGGAATACAATTTTACAAAATGACAGATAGAGAGAGGTTTTTGTACGCCTTAATTGGATTTTTTTAAAAATGTTTTGTTTGATAAACTTGTTGTTCAATTCAAGCTACTTGTACATTTTCTTTTTGTACAAACTCAAATATTATTCACATCTTCTTTGATTCTAATAGAGTTTTAAGGCTCAAGGATATGGTTTCCTCACAGGACAGAGGCAGAGGTTTGTTGTGTACATTCCACATCAACTTCCTAGGACGTGTCGTTTTGTCCTAGGATTTAACGCATAAACGACAATGACATTGTTATGAACGACATCACAATTAGCAGGACGTCAAATTAGAAGACCAGACGACATGTCGTTAATGAACCAAAAGGACGAGTCATTTGTGGTTTTCCGTATCATTTTCGTTCATTATTTTATTGTAAATTGAAGGGGGGGGTTTTTTTTTTTTCCTGATACATTGACGTGGTGAATTATGATTTATGTTTTTTGAAAGTTTTAAAACATATTAGTAAATTATACGGTTAGACATAAATGCAAGTGATGTGGTTTTTGACGTATTGGTGTTTTTTTTTTTTTAATCACTAATTTTGTGTATAACTTGAGTGATAATTTGTTTAACGAGTTGTGTTTGCATAAGAAAGTTTATTTGATTTCTTTTGCATAGACAAGATTTCCGAGGCCTAGCAAGATTTAAAAAAAAAAATGAAATTGTAAGTTTTTTTTTTTATCGTATTTTTTGAGGGATTTTTAATTGTATTAAATCAAAAGAAGATTATTAGTTGCTTGGGTATGAGGCAAAGAGATTGAAAAGTGGAGAGGAGGTTGTGGCTCTAGTGGCTAGTATTACATAACCATAAACATATAGTATCATGAATTAATAGCCAAAAAGAAAGAGAGGTGGGAAGTGGGAGTTTGGTGGGGTCATTGTCTTATCCGCTTTGTATCGTTAGAGAATGAGAGAGAGCCAAAGAAAGAAGAAATGGGCACCAAAAATAAATCTTTCAAAAACTCTTAAAAGGGCACTTCTCAAGTCCCAACAAAAGACGTTAAAGAAGAAACCAAAGGTAGAGAAAGAGGAGAAGAGACATGGCAAGGTTGGTGGTGGTTCAGCAACAACACAAGCATCCTTCTTTCTCTCTCCTCCCTTCTTCTCTCTCTTCTGACTTCAATGGCTGCAGACTCCACTCCCAAGTTCAGGTCCTCACTCTCTCTGTCTCTGTCTCTCTCTCTCTCTCTCTCAGATAATTGTTTATGTCTATATTTACAAAGTGTCGTTTTTCATAGAGTTGTGATTGTAAAGGTGCCCACTTGCTTGAGTTATGTTCTCTGAGAAGTTAAGAAGATGTTTGTCTGTTATGTTAATAACCAACACATAAGATTGGTAATGTAGGAAATTCAAGCCTCTAAATAATTGAACAAGCTTGATAAAGATGCGAAAACAATGTTCGGTATTGTATTGCTTTGGATGTGATTCAAATATTTCTTGACGTCCTTCATATCTTGCAGTTCAAGAGAAAGGTCTCGCAGCCGAAAGGAGCATTACAAGTTACCGCATCGAGTACAAAGAAGATTCTTATAATGGGTGGCACTCGGTTCATCGGTGTGTTCTTGTCAAGACTCCTTGTCAAAGAGGGTCATCAGGTAATTTCATTTACCATGATCTTTTTAGATTATCTGAATCAAAGAGCAATGATTTGTTTCTTTTTGTACTTGAGAATATCTTGGAAAAAGTTAATAAACAACAATATTTTCCGTAGGTAACTTTGTTTACCAGAGGAAAAGCACCCATCAGCCAACAATTGCCCGGCGAATCAGATGCAGATTATTCCGATTTTTCTTCCAAGGTGAACAGAAGTGTGCAATCGAAGTTTTTGTTTCTGTGGTTTCTTTGGACTTCAAAGGTTGCTTATTGGTCCTTGTGTACTTTGATTTGTTTAATAAACGTTATCTACAGCTATTGCATTTGAAAGGAGATAGGAAGGACTTTGATTTCGTGAAATCTAGCCTCTCAGCTGAAGGCTTTGATGTAGTCTATGACATAAATGGTACGTATTTTCTTATAAATAGTTATTTGCCATTTGGTACCTTTATTTTATTTTTTATTTTTTGGGCTAGGGCCTAGGAGAATGTCTTGTTACCTTGTTTCAATATGAATATTATCTGCGAATGTATTCAGGACGAGAGGCAGATGAAGTCGCACCGATATTGGATGCACTGCCGAACCTCGAACGGTAAGCTCTAGAACCTTTCTGAAGGAAAATAGGTTAACAGATCTTAAAGTGATACTCTGTACTTCAGAAGCTTGGAATACTCATCATACTAGATGATATGCTTGATGATCACACGTAAATCGATCGGTTTAGCATCAAAACAGTCTGAGGAGGAATGTTGAAAAGTTTCGGAATGTAAATCTTTTGAATAAGAATCTTCATAGAATTGTTTGATGCATTAAATAGAGATAGGTTAATGGGGTTTAAAATTAAAAGGTAAAGGACATCTTATGAAGCTGCATTAGGTAGTTTTAAGAGCATTGGTGAAAAAACAATCCACTTTTAGTAGTGCTTTCCATTTTAACAGAATTTTTGAATAATCTAAAGTTTAAATTGGTTGGATTCTCAGGTACATATACTGCTCTTCAGCTGGTGTGTATCTCAAATCCGATCTGTTGCCTCACTTTGAGGTAAGTCTGCTGTGAAATATAATTTATTGAATTTCATCTAAATTTTTCGCATACACAATTAGCCTTCCGTGTCATGTTTATCGACCTTTTGGTGTCTGGTGATAGAGGGATGCTGTTGATCTAAAGAGTAGGCACAAGGGAAAACTTGAAACAGAGAGCTTGCTAGCGTCAACAGGAGTTAATTGGACTTCTTTAAGGCCAGTCTACATCTATGGACCGTTAAATTACAATCCTGTTGAAGAGTGGTTCTTCCACCGGTTGAAAGCCGGTCGCCCCATTCCGATCCCCAACTCAGGAATCCAAATAACTCAACTTGGTCATGTCAAGGTCATGTCACATTGCTAAAAGAAACATACATCATAGTTCTTAAACATTTCGAAGCGTGAAGTTCTAAATCGCTATATTTGTTTGAAATGTTTGCAGGACTTAGCAAGAGCTTTTGTTCAGGTTCTTGGCAATGAAAAGGCCAGCAAGCAAGTGTTCAACATCTCCGGAGAGAAATATGTCACGTTCGATGGACTAGCAAGAGCATGTGCAAAGGTGGTCATTCTTGCTTAACTCAAATTTTAATGACCAAAAAGTTACATTTAGGACTCAGATCGTTTAATTTTACTCTTCTTTTTCAAGGCTGGTGGATTTCCTGAGCCTGAGATCATTCACTACAACCCCAAGGAGTTTGACTTTGGCAAAAAGAAGGCATTCCCATTCCGAGACCAGGTATTCTAGACATGGATAATTCGTACCGATAAGATATTTTTTCATATCCTATTGCAGAATACTCTGATAGATAAATAATCATTCTGTCCTTCTATGTATTAGTTGAGGCCACTTTCTTTCACTATATGCATACACAAGAACAAGTTCTTAGATTCCTTCTCCAAAAAAAAAAAAAAAAAAAAAGAACAAGTTACTTAAGACCCTTGACAGAAGTTTACTACTATATTTATCATTTTTGTTATTGATGCAGCATTTCTTTGCGTCGGTTGAGAAAGCAAAGAGTGTGCTTGGGCTTACGCCCGAATTTGACCTCGTCGAAGGTCTAACCGACTCCTACAACCTCGACTTTGGCAGAGGCACGTACAGGAAAGAGGCCGATTTCTCCACAGACGACATTATTCTCGGAAAGAGTCTTGTTCTTCAGAGCTAAACTCTCTTGTGATCACTTCTGCTTTCAGTTATTCATGTGCTAGTTTCTGTAATGAAGGAAATTTTATCACATAAAATATATCACATTAAATCTATATTAGAAGAGAAATATTTCCATTGGGTTTAGTTTCCTACTTGCTAGGAAAAGTCATAAGATGGCCATTGCATTGGCAAAAAAAAAAAAAAAAAAAAAAAAAAAAGCCTTATTATAAACGCTATAGGAAATGCTAGAAATTTTCTTTTTATGTCATATGGTGTATTTTTTGAATATTGATAATCATAAATCCGTTGAAAAATAAAACTTGCTCTAAAAAACTGCTTTACTAGAGAAGTACCTATAAAATGTTGCCTTGATTTTTGCATGAAGGTAAAACCACCTAAAAATATTAGTTTAAATTTCAAACATTATGCAGATAAGGTTGTTGGACAAAACCTTAGCCTGGATTTTAATCGGATTAACACAAAAGTAATATCTGATATGTTTGTAAAAGTTAAGTTTGAACAATAAACTGTGAAATATTTATGAGGTCTATTTGACAGAATTTGTACTTTTGCTTTTGATGGTACTGTTATTATGTAAAATAATTTTCAATTAACTTATTAAATTATATATAAATTTACATAAAATTACAAGCAAGTTATTTAGAAAAAAGTGCGACCCATCCCACCATAAAAGAACCCTATAAAAAGAACACTTGAAATTAAATTTAGGAACTTTTATTGCATTCTCCAAATTAAATTCCTCATTAATAAAGGTAAACAAAAGAATTTGTGTACTTTTTCTTAAAGTAAAAACTGCTGTCTTTATTGATTAATGTCAAAAGAAACAGTATTTGAATGCATTAGGAACTTTAATGCATTCTCCAAATTAAATTCCTCATTAATAAACGTAAACAAAAGAATTTGTGTACTTATTTGACACCATTGGTTTTTTTTCTTTTTCTTTTTTAATGGAAATTTGACACCATTGTTAAAAATGGACATTTTAAAAAGATTTCAATTCAAATTCAAACTTTCATTTTTTTTTAAATCACACCATAATGACCACCGTGATCATTTTTTTTCCACCCAAATATCAAACCATAAATTTGGAAAGTTGTGAAATATAGTCATATAGGTTATTTTAAAAACGATTGAAAGTAAATAATAGATTTTAAAATATTTAAGGTAAATAAAATATTAATGATAAATTATTTACAATATATATAATATATTTACTAAATAAATCGTTCATTTTCGCTTTCCGAAATACATTTTTTAGCTCAAATCTTTTCTAAATACATTATTTTCAATAAATAATTACTCACCTAAAATATTCAAAATCTACTATTTACTTATTTAAATTTTGAAGAAAAAAAAGTTTTACTTTTCTCCCCCGAAAAAAATTCTCAAACTAAATTGAAATCCTTTCAAAAGTTTCCTCTTTTTTTTTTTTTTTTTTTTTGAAAATTAAAAGAAGTTCCCTTTTTTTTTTAATACCTCATCTTGTCTCTAATCTTTTTACGAAATTGTAATTTGTTCACGTCCTTTTTGAATGATTAAAAGTTCCATAAACTCTTTAAAAGGCTACAAAATGATCCTTTTTACTGATAAATATTAAAAATTGAATGGAACAAATCACGTGTATGATGTATGTAAGTATAACTTATATAAATTTTCTTTTCATAATTATTCTTAAAGAGAAAATCATGTGTGATTTATGTGACATTTTCTACTAAATTTTTACTTTATGTTAACAAAAAAGAACCATTTTGTACATTTTAAAGAATTTAATGAGATTTTAGCCACAAAAATATTAGAAGACTAAATTGCAATTTCCTAAAAAGATTGAGACCAACCGAACTATTGTTTTTTTTCTTTGAGTAAAAATAGAAAGTTTCTCTTTTATTAATTTATTTCTGAGAAAAAGGAAGTTTCTCTCTCCGTTTTTTTTCTTTAACCACCCTAATGTAGCCATAAAATTAGAAACTTATAATATATAGAAATTAAAATAGGGAAAGAATAAAGTAAAAAGGGGGAGAAGAATGAACATTAAGATTTTAACGTGTATGTGTTAATATCCACAGCTTAGGAACAAAGAGAATAATTTATTAATTAGGAGCATGAATAGGACTCCATATATATTAATATGCACATTACAAAATCTATTCACGTCTATTTTTTAATTCCAATTTAAATCTAAACCTAACTTTACGCCTTCAGCCATGGAAAACAACAACCCAAAACCAGTCTCCCGGCGGCGGCGGCGACTCTCTCCTCCGTCAGTCAATAAGCGAAATAGACTTGTGGAAATTTCTATCCTCATTATAAGTATTCTTGGATTATATTTTTAAGTAGTATGTATATGAATATGTTGATGTTGTATGCATGAGTTCTGATTGAACTATTTGCTTATTTGATTCTTGCCTAGACTAAAGTTTATGGGATGTATATTTAGACAAGGTTTATATGACTTATGTTTAAGTGGTTGCATGCTTAAAAGTTGATATCTTTATGCTTGGTTGATGATTATTGTCAAGATGATTTTTATGGCTGTAATTAAAAGAAAGGATTGTGTTTGATGTCGTTAACGTGTAAAAAGGACTCAAAATACAAGTTTGGACTATGTACCAGATTCATGGGTGTATTAAAGAACTTAACAAGCAAAAATACTGCATGCCAAGCTGAGTAAACTGATGGTATACTTAGCGTAACCCATTGGATTTTCTCTGCCAAAAACTGGGCAGCTTTCTATCCGAAGTTGAAGGCCCCTTTTGGGCCACTTAGAAGGGAATCAATTTTCATGAGAAAATTATCTAAATAGTCACATTTTTTTCATCCATTGATTAACATAACACAAATTCCTTATTTTTAACCAACATAACATAAAATTTAGATAATTTTAGTTTCATTTTCTGTCACATTAGTCTAGTGTTTATTTTTTGTGTTACATTGGTGTAATGATCTTTAAATTTATGTTATTTAAGTATTTTCCCCTTTTAAATCATGCACGCTGCACAATTAAATCATATAAGTGAAAAGAAAAGGGATTAATCTCATTTTGATCATGGAAAACACATGAATAACACAAATTTAAAAACCATTAAATGACACAAAAAATAAGCATTAGACTAATTGATACAAAATTAAACTAAAGTTAACTAAAATTTATGTTATGTTGGTTAAGAATGTGGAATTTGTATCATATTAGTTAATAGATGGAAAAGAAAAAAGTGGTTATTTATTTTAACGATTTTTTTTAAAATCGCTCTATTTAAGGCACGCTCACCCTGATTTAATTGTTGGAACAACATTCATGAGGTCTAATTTCACATACATTAGATGTGGTTTATCTTTCACAAACAAGCGACGTGTCGTTAGTGCATGGAAACGACACAAAAATTCAATGAAAACTAATGTTTTACTTCTATGTAAAACCGGACGTTAATGAACATGTTTCATATTTTGAAATCACATAATTTCGATTTATTTTTGGCCAAACGAGACGATCAACAAAATAATAATCATAACAGTTTAATCATGTGATTAAGCCTTTGACTGAGATCGTGCCTGCGCTGCTGGAGTTCCCATGGAAGTGGAAGACACAGCAGTGGAACATGGTGCCGACGACGAAGATGACGATGATTACCAATAAACCATTCTTGTTCTAGAAAAAATAGGTTTTTTATTTTCCAAATTTTTAGAGGGAAACAAGAACACGGTTTATTGTAGCAATATTAACCATATATATATATATATATATATATTGCATCTTCAAGTTTTCTTGTACGTAGTTGTGACATTTTAATATTTTTTTTCCTCTCTTCATGTTATCGTCCAACAAATGAAGACCAACTTATTAATTGTACCCTAAATCTCATATCTTTTTTTTTTTTTTTTTTAAGCTCATATATCTAGTTAAGGGCATTGACTACTATTCAATTTACAATAATGAATGATTATCACATATGATATACAAATAATTTGCGTAAAATAATGTCATAATTATCATATAATAGGAATTAGATTTATTTATTGTTTTAAAAGCACCTATATCCCAACACCATTTGCAACAGATGCTCTCTCACATTTTTTCACATCATGATTCCTTTAATTTTAGTCCACATAATTCCCTCTCGTCACTATTAATTGTTTATCTCATTCACTTTCCACTTGATGGCCACTTCTAATGGTTAAAATTTACACCTAATTTAAATTGAGTTTAACTTTGTCCTATCAATATATATTTTTTTGGATATCCAGTCACAGAATTCGTTGATAAATAAATAATAACTTATGTTCTTTTATGTGTTAGTTGAGGCTACTTTCTTTCATTATATGCTTATATGCATATATAAGAACTAGTTCTTAGACCCTTCACAGGAGTTTAATCTTGCTTTAAATTTTAAACTCTTTTTTTTTTTTTTTGGATGCAACATTTCTTGTGTCAGTTGAGAAAGCAAAAAGTGTGCTTGGGCTTGCGCCTGAATTCGACCTGGTTGAAGATCTTGTCCACACCTACAACCGCGACTTTGGCAGAGGCACGTACATGAAAGAGACTGATTTCTCTACATACGACATTATTCTTGGAAAGAGTCTTGTTCTTAAGAGCTAAACCATCTTGTGATGATTACTTCTGCTTTTAGTTGTTCACTAGTTCAATACCGTGCGTTGCACGGTGAGAGGAGAAAAAAGTTAAAAACAAAATATGAAAATAAATAATATATATTAAATGCCGTTAATTAAGGAAGATAATATATTTACTTTGAGAATTTAGTTTATTTTTTTGTTTTATTTAAATTTATATTAAGATGTCTGAATTATATACATTTATATAGATATATATTTATATTTATACATATAAAAAGTCTTGTAGTAGGAAATTTTTGTTTGTAAAATGACCTGGTGTCATTCATGTTTAACCTTCTTCATTTTCTCCTCCGATCTGTTAGAATAAAAATATTTTATTGAACAAAATAAACCAAAAATATAAGGTTTAGAGGTCAAAAATCCGAAGAAGAAGAAGAGAAAGAGACAAAGCAGTAGAGAGAGAAAGAGTCAAAATATGAAAAATAGAGAGATAATCAAGAGGCACAATGGGAACGGGAAGAAAGAAGAGAAAGGAAATTTAGAGTTTCAAGGTCAAAACCATCCATCCACTGTGCACCAAGGGAACCGGCAGTCAAACCCCAAAGGCAAAAGCATCTGCACATTAAATTGAGGGCAAAACCGTCCATTTATTGTGGGCATCTCAACCGGCTGAAGAAAGAAAGGGGCAGAATCGTCTTTTCACTTCAAAATTACTGTGCATAACTGCACACTACTGTAGAGCTAGAGATGGCAAAGTGAGCGAAAAAAAATATTTACTGTGCAACACTGTACAAAGAACAGTGAAAATAGGGCATTCCTTTAGTATATGTACTAGTCTAATACCCGTGCTTTGCACGGTAGGAGGAGAAAAACGTTAAAAACAAAGTATCAAAATAAATAATATACATTAAATACAGTTAATTAAAATGTATACTTCCAACACAAAAAACATACTGAGAAGAGGGGAAAAAAAAAAAACCAAGAGAAAAAAAATCTGAATTTAGAAACAGGACATTAAAAAAAAACCAAAATCAAAACTCACCATTCAGAAAAATGAAAAAGGAGAAAATGCAGTAAACAAACTCAATATTAAGCTAAAAAATTACAAAAGAAAGGAGGGAAAAAAAAGCAATCCGAAAATTGTAATAAAAAGGAAAAACAAATACACCACAGGAAACAACAATAAAAATACAAATTATAGACGGAAACAACAATAAACGAAAACAACAATTAAAAAAAATACCACAGGAAAAAATTCAAACTATAGACTTCGAAAACAACCACAAAAAAAAATAAAAATTTTTACGAACAAAATTTCAAAGATCAAAACTCAACATTCGGGGGGGAGGAAGACCCATGAGAGAAATGTACATAACTGAGTTAAAAAATAAGAAAAGAACCGGAGAGAGAGGGGAAAAAAAAAAAAGAAAAGAAGAGGAAAAAAAAACCCCAGAAACAGTAACCAAGAACAAAACAACAACACAGAAATCAAAACCTAAACCTCCAACACAAAAACATATCTAAACCTTCAACACAATAACCTAACAACATCAAAAAGGGAAAAAAATTTTCCGAAAATGAATAACAAAAACTAAGCTACTGCAACCGGAGAAAACAACCACACCGGCAAATAGATCGTCAGCAGTAAAAAACCCAAACCAAAAAAGAAAAATGAGCAGACAAAGGAACAAAAAAACCTAAAAATCTAAGCTTTAGAACCAAAAAATCCAAAGAAGAGGGAGAGTGGTAGAGAGAGAGAGTCAAAAGAGGAAAGATAGAAAGAGAAAATCAATAGGGAGGGGCGGCGAAAGAAAGAAGGGGAGGGGAGAATTAAGGTGTGGAGGGTAAAATTGTCCAGCCACTGTGGAGGAAGGAAGGCAGCAGCCAAAAACCAAGGGGCAAAAATGTCATTTAACACCAGAAATTACTGTGCATTTCTGTACTCCACTGTAGCAACAGAAACGGAAAACTGAGGAGAGGAAAAAAATTTTACTGTATAACACTGTACAAAAAACAGTAAAAGGAAGCATTCCTTTAGTATATGTACCAGAAAAAGCAAACCATACAACAATAGATCAAATAAGCATAATAACAATAATAAAATATTATAAAAATACATAAACTTAAATATGCATTATACTATGATATATACTAATCTAAATACAGAACTAAATATACAGACATACAAAATTATATATGGTACAAAAATGAAGAGAAAAAAATTTATAATATATTTTATATTATGCTCAGATCTCATTGATATTATCTATAAATGATAACCATAATACAATTCGACATCATCGTTCAGGGCTGCCAGGTGTGATGTTCAAGAACGGATCTAAAAAAGGAAAAAAGAAAGAACTGAAAAAAAGTGATGGAAGCTTTATAAATACTTTGCCAAAACAGAGAGAGGGGAAAAAAAAATGAGAGAAACGGATATGAGCCAAAAAAAAAGTGAGAAAGTAGTTTGAAAATATTACAATACTCTGGAAACAGAATTAGATACTACTTATACTATCATAGAATAACAAAAATAAAATCAACACAAAATCCCAAACATCCACGGCAACCCTAAAGATGGTCAAATAATATAGGCAACATATAGAACCGATAATACCATATTCAGCATCATATACGAAATTAAATCAGGAATTTCGTATATGCATCATTGCACAGGTAGACAGAGATCATCATAGCAGTTTAAAACTCTAATCCAAAACTTATTGGTTAAAATAATAACAGCAACAAAACACAGGAATCAGTAGACGAAAGAAAGAAAAAAAAATGGGCAGGAGGAAAAAAAAAAAAAAAAAAACAGAACCAACACAATAGAAAACAATCAGATTGTTATATCTGAATAGATAACTAAATATACAAACATACGTAATATATAGACTACAAAAAATGAGAGGAAAAATTGTACAATATATGTTATATTATGCTCAAATCTCATTGATATTATCCACTAATGATAACCATAATACAATTCAACATCATCATTCAAGGCTGCCAGGTGTAATGTTTGAGAATGCGTCTAAAAGGAAAAAAGGAAGAAGAACAAAAAAAAAAAAAAAAAAGAAGAAAAGATGGCTGCAAAGTTTACAAACGTTTTTTCAAAACAAAGAGAACAAATAGAAAAGCAGGAATGAACATTATAGATAAAAACGAACAAAACAGTTTTAAAATATCATCATAGTATAGAAACATAATTATATAATTTCAATACTATTAGAAGATAACAAAAAGAAAATAAACACAAAGTCTCAAACACCCACAGCAACCCTAAAGATGGTCAAATAATATAGGCAACATATAGAATTGATAATACCATATTCAACATCATATACCAAATTAAAAATAATAATCTGATATATGCATATCATTGCACAGGTAAACAGAGATCATCATAGCTGCTTAAAAGTGTAATTTAAAAGTTTTTGTTAAAAGTATGTATACTAAGAAAGCATGGGAATCAGGAAAGGAATAAAAAAGGGAAAAAAACAGGCGAGGAAAAATAAGAAAACAGAGAACACAATAAAATAGATTCAGGTTCTTATATAAAACAGGAAAAAAAAAAATAAGAGCCAACAAAACAAAAAACAGAGACGAAAAAAAAATAAATCACAGTAGGGAAAAAAACGAAATCTGTTTACAATAATATTATCGTCATAATAAACATATTAACATAATATATAAAATCAATACAAAAACCCACAAAGAAATTATTAACAACAAACAAACTGAAAACAGCAGTTAAGGCTTATTAAAACTCTTAAAACAAACACAGTACCTGGATAACAGAACAATGGAAGCGTGGACAGAAGACTATTAAAATCCAGAAGAAGGCAGTTAAGGAGGGTTTTACAGAGGAAAGTAACAGTGAAGGAAAGGAATAAAGCAATAAATGAGGCGATTTTGTTGATAAAAGAAAGCTAGGTAAATAAAAAGAGTGCGTTCAAGAAATAAAGACAGTGAAGGCGAGTATTGGAAGAAAAGAGATAAGTTAAAAAAAAATTAACATAATTACTTGCATTAATGACAAAAGTACTACCGAAAAGAGGGCAAGTAAATGTAACTGGGAACAGTAATCTGAGGATTCTCAACAAATCAGAAAAAAACAACTCAGGACAGGAGAAAACATCTAATACAAAAGCAATAAATGTGGAAGACAGATTTTGTAAATTGTAATTATAACTAAATAACTAAACAGTAGAAATATTTAGGAATTGGTTCGAATATAACTATATAATCACATACCACAATCACTAAATATTTAATTGATTACTTAAAACAGAGCGAAAAATCATGAAGGAAAACATCACACACGGCAAGGCAATTATATTAGAATTGCAAAGAGAATCAGGAAAATATTACCCGGGGAGCAAAAAAAGCCTAAAAATTACAAATCTAAAAATCAACACACAAAATGTCTTCAATGTTCTTCTCCAGACGTCCATTTATCCATTCTGGCAGCAATGGCATCCCAAACTGCAAAAACCATGCAGGAAAATTTAAGGCACAAAAAAAACAGAAAATGGAAAATAATATGGAAATAAAACAAACCGAAGGGGAAAAAAAGTTTCAATATAGCCAATAGTTTCTACACATATTTTGGCCTGCATTTGTTGTCGAAAATGATAAAAAACAGGTCAAAAAATATTCGTAATAAAAGAAGGAAGAAAATGTTTAAAGACTAAAAACAGAGGCAAACAGCTGAAAAAAATTGCGGAAAATAAAAAGAAGCAACATCGAAGTAAAAAAAACGCTAATTTCAGAAAGATAAAAAAAACAATCACCCACAACTTACATGCATGTTGCCTTAATATGATATCCAACACTCTTAATGCCTCTTGGGAGTTCTCAGAATCTTGACATGGCAGACCTTTTGCAATTGCTTGCATGGGAATTTTTGCAGCAAAGCTAATTTCCACTTTAAAAGTTTTTGACTGATACTGTGGACGACATTTTTTTTTGCACTAATTCTAAGATGAAGTATTAGAATTGCCAACACAACAACTTCCATTCCTCTTATAACAAAACAAACCAAGGAGGAAAAAAAAAAAAGGGACAAAGTAACAAAACCATAACAGGCGAGGAATCATTCAATAACACCCAACACAGGCATATTTCTGCTGAAACATCATCAACGACAACACTGAAATAAACTTTGATTCATGGAGGCCAGCCAACAGTAAATAAGCTCTTCTCACCATCATAGGCAAAGGCCTTATCAGGTAAACAAACAATGAAACACAAAGAGCACAATAGACACTACAATGTACACCCTCAACAACCTCCCCCCCCCCCCCCCCCTCCCCCTCCCCCTGCCTCGTCCACCAAAAGGGGAAAAAAAAATGTACATTAAAAAAAGAGAAGTCGGAGATAGCGACAGAAAATCCAAAATAAAAATTTACCAAGCCAACAGAATGAAATTAAAAGAACACAACAACAACATTCATTCAAAAGCCGCCACCCCCCCTTCCTCCCAAAGGAAGAATCTCAAAAATACGGTTCGCAGCTAGGGGGGGGGGGGGAACCAAACCCAAAACTCACCATCTCAAAAAGCTCAGCTACAGGGGAGGCAAAAAAAACAAAAACCAAAACTGATCCTCTAAAAAAATCCAGTACCAAAACTTATGCAAAAATATCCAAAAGCAAAAAAATATAAGAAAGAAGAAAAAAAAAAAAAAAAAGAGGACCAAGAACACTCGCCAAAAAATCAAACTTCCAACCAAACGGCAAAAACCATCAATTATACAAACCCAACCCAACAAAAATAGAACAATCGACCAACACTACAAAACAACCCCAAAATCTAGGGCATCAACACCAAAAATCGAAACGGCAAAAAGACAGGCAAAATAAACCAGTAAAAAGAAAGAGAAAGAGAAATAAAACATAAAATATAGAGACACAAAATGGATGAAGGTGATCAGCGGTGAGAATAAAAAATCAAAGGGAAAATCAGCCCTTTAAAAAGAAAAACTTCGAAGAAGAAGAAAGAAGAACACAGAAAGATAAAGAGAAAGGGGAAAAAAAAAAATAAAATAGAGAGAGAAACAGAAAAGAAGATGGGCGGCAGAATAGAGAAGAGAAAACGGCAAATAGACTTCCCAATACAATAACCAAGAAAGAAATAGTGGCTCGAGAAGCAAAGCTTCGAAGAAGGAGAAGGAGATAGGCAGAACAGTAGAGAGAGAAAGAGCCTGAGAAAGCAAAGATTCGAAGAAGAAGAAGAAGAAGAGACAGAGAACAATAGAGAGAGAGAAAAAGGCTGACAACAAAAGAGTGGAGAGAGAGCATAGAAAAGACAATGGCCAGCAGAAGAGGGAACACGAAAAGGCTAGGCGGCAAATAAGGAGTGGAGGGCATTAGCGTCTACTCACTGTACAGACAAAGATAAATAGGCAAAGACTCAAGGGCAAATGCGTCTTCACAACACTTAAAAGGGCAGAATCGCCCATTCACTGTGAAGGGTAACACGCCAAGCAACACCTCAGAAGGAGAAAAACGTAATTCCACTGTAGAATACTGTTTTCCACTGTTCATTGAGCGGAGGAAACAGAAGGAATGTAGAGAAAAGCACTGTGAATCACTGTTCAAAGAACAGTAAAAACCGGGTTTCCTTTAGTATATGTATATAATATAATATAATATAATATAATGTGCTAGTTTTATAAAGAAAATTGTCTTTCGTAACAAACACGTTAAGTCTACTTTAGAAGAGAAGTATTTCCACGATGTCCTAATCGTAGTTTCCAACTTGTCAGAAGAAGTCAAAAGATGACCAATTTGCATTGAAAAAGTATGCTTTCTTATTAACGATATGGTCAATACGTAGAAAGTAATTGCAAAATGGTGGCTGAAAATTGTGAGAAAAAAGATATTCGAATCTCAGGATTTTAACTATTTGATTGTACACATTTTCCTTTGAAAAATAAAGAGGAACTTTTTGCCAAAAAAAAAAAAAAAGAATAATAAAGGAACTTATCTATATAAATTTTTGGATACTTCTATGGTAGGATTTTTTATTTATTTTTGGATCGGATATGAATGAAAGTAATTTTGTATCATGTAATGTACTATTTTAATATAAACACTTATAAAAACTGACCGTTAAAAATTTAATTCAGTAATCCAAAAAAAAAAGGAAAAAAAAAAACTTGCTCTACTAGTAAGACAAAGAGTACTGTTTTTAGAGTGTTGAGGGGTTTTTCTTTACAGAAGGTTTAGAAGGAGAGGCCGAAGCACAAAGAGAAAAAAAGGGGAGCAACTGCAAGAAGAAAAGAAAAAGAAAAGAAGAGAAGGAAAAAAAAAAAATGGAGAGAACAGTTTTTAAATTTGGGTGCTGAATATTTTGTTCACCGTTTGTATTTTTCATCTTCTTTTGAGGTTTAAGTTGAGGAAGAGCTAGAGGAGGAGATTGTCAAAAATTTGTTTATCTCCCAACCCTAAACTCTTTATTTTCAATTTAAATTCTTGTTGAAGAGATTATATATGAGGTGTGATAACTCTGTAAAATAGAGTTATTTTTTCCATTTTTGTGCACTTAAATTGGTTATGTTTTTTAACATTTTAATCTATTTTAAATTAATTTAGTTTAATTTTGCATAATTTTATTTTAGATTAGTTTATTTTGATTTCATGTAATTTTATTTCATTTTGATTAATATTAATTTAATCTATTTTTATTAATTTACCCTTCTAAATATTAATTTTCCTTATTTGTGTGATTTAATTAGGTGAAAATGGAGGCAATATGGTCTTAAAAATGCATCAAAAACGGATTAAAAATTCAAATTAAACTCGGACGAGCCAAAGGCCACACTCGCATCCAATCACGCGCTCGCCACACGCCATGAAGACCGTCGATTTGCTCCAGATGCGACCAGCGTGCGAGTGTGCTTCACCGCCAGAGAGGGCGCGTCAATGACAAAAGCGCATCAGGTCCACTCATAGCCTTAATTTCTAGGGTTGCAATGTAGCTCATTTGAGGATTTTTCCATTTTGCTCTCTTGTTGATTGTGGTTAATTGTGATTGTTTTTCCTAATATGTTTTTATTGCTCCTATGAATTGGCCGCATGAGAAAATGAATTTTAGATCTAGAACACTAGCATGTGCAATTAGGAATATGAATATATCCTTAGTGAAAGTGTAGCCATTTTGGAAGCTTGTTCTTAACGAATTGGTATTGTTAGATTTCTCATACGAATATAGGGGTTTTGATCAATATCAATGTGCTTAATAGTTTATCGAAAGAGATTATTAAGTAATTTAGCACAACTGGCTAGCAATTCAATTGACGGAAACAAATTGTTAGAGAGTAAATGGAGTCAAATGGATCGAATGGGAAAATTGCAATATGAGATACTTGATTATAAATTTTACCTCCATTGGCTTTTGTTGGGGTAATTTGTCATTTGGTTCTTTGTTTTTTTTTTTAATTTAATTTAATTTTTTTTATCTCTTATTAGCTTCCATTAGTTTCTTAGTTTTGCTATTTTAATTTAAATTTTTGCTTGTTATTTGATTATTTCAATTTTTAAGATAAAATTAGATGGATAAAATTTTAGTAATTAACAAAATTGAGTAATTAATTCTGGTGAGAATTATACTTGTACTTACTATACATTATTTATCCGTGATAGTGTACTTGCATTTTGAGTTTTATTTCTCACGACATCTACTAAAGAATAAATTTTTTTTTATTGTTCCATAAAAATGGGATTTGCTTGGATGTGTTTTCTTGTTTCTTGTTTCTTGTAGATTTCTTATTTCTTATTTCTTTTTATTTTTTTGAAATTGTTGTGAATAATGAAACAAAATTTATTATTTATTATTTTTAATAATTTTTATTTGTGAATATGTTGTTTAATTTGTTGTGTATTGCTTTATTTATAATTATAATTTATTTCAAGAATGCGTAATTCATTCAAAATCTTTATCACAATTTTATTTAGAAATTATTTTTCAATCCCTAATTTGATTGTGATTGCTTTATTGGTTTAATTGTTTTTCAGCAATGTGTTGATTTATGTGGGGAAGAACTTTCACAGTAAGAATGAAGTAAATTTGTGCAAGATTACCGACCTCTGCTGTAGCAATTGTGAACGCAACATCGGTTGGCAGGTGATGAGTATAAAATTTGAGGAATTTGCTAGAATGACGGTGTTGAAATTAGCAAAATGATATATATATATATATTTTAATTCGTACACTGAGTGCTTTACAAGGTGCACATGTAAATTCAAGGAGCGTCAAAATTATTTTGCAAATAAAATGTTCGGAAAAGTTGTTTTTCAAATGAGATTTCATGTTTGGTATTTTTACAAACACTAACCAATTTTTATGTTTATGTATTTCAGGTTAAATTTTTGTGTTTATATATCCCTTTTTATGCAGTAGCACAGACTATACGATATTATATTATAGCTATAAGTTATTACTATTTTTACAAGATACTGTATGTTTATGTTTTTTATTTATTATATTTAGAAAGTTAAAACTAATCTAGCGATTAGTAATTAACTTAAACTAATCTAAATACTTTTGTATATATGTTTAGTAAAACATTATCATACTACTAAATGCTAGTATCCCTTTTTTTTTTTTTACACAACACCAGGCTATACAATATTATAATACAATTATAAGTTATTAATATTTTTATAAGATAGTGAATGCTTATGTTTTTTTTTTTATCTATTGTATTTAAAATGTTAGAACTAATCTAGTGATAAGTAATTAGATACTGGTTATGAGAAGAAAATGTTCCTCATTTTCACAAGTAATTAGGTAAAGTTTAAGTAGAAATTATTTACGTGGAAATTGTGTTAGGTAAAGTAATTAGAGATGGCTCGAAATTGTTTTTGTGGAAATTGTGTTACATAATAAATTTCATTCAGTCTCCATTGGAAGAGATATTTCAACGTCCTAATAGTAGTTTCCAACCTGTTAGGAAAACTCCAAAGATGGCCAATTTGCATGAAAAAAATATAATTTCTTATTAATGATATGGTGTAAACTACGTGGAAAGTAATTACAAATTAGTGGCTGAAAATTGTGAGAAAAAAGAGATCCAAATATGAGGATTTTGACTCTTTGATTGTACACATTTTCCTTTGGAAAATAAAGAGGAACTTTTTGCCCAAAAAAAAAAAAAGGGAACTTAGCTATATGAATTTTTGGATTTTTTTTATAGCAGGATATTCTTTTTGGGTTGGATTTGAATTAAAGCAATTTTTGTATCATGTGGTGTACTATTTTAATATAAACATTTTATAAAACTGATCGTTAAAAATCTAATTCAATAATCTAAAAAAAGAAAAAAAAAAAAAGAAATTTACTCTGCTAGTAGGGCAAAATTTGTCCTACCCAAGAAATTTCATAAAATGTTATTTTGATTCTTATATAAAGGTCACATTACCTAAAAATATTCGTCTAAAGTTCAAACATTATCCAGATAAGGTTTTTGGTCAAATCACATGATTCATCAATAAAGAAAAACATATTTATTTCAAATTAAAAAAAAAAAAAAAAAAAAAAAAGAAGAAAGAAGGAAATGACGAGGGTTTTATCGTGAAACCAGAAGATGAGCAATAAGCAAAGCACAAAAATGAGTCAGTTTTGATTCCAAACCGAGTTCACGCGGCTTATTGTACACCTTGTCACCAGCTATGTGGGTTGGCTCGGTTCACTGATAGGCCGTGGACCCCTCTCCAGGCTCGGATACCTACTGACGCGGATAAACAAAATAAGAGGCCTCTGGTTGTGCGCCAGGCGTCCCAGATTTGGATACGTGGACACGAATCAGTGTGATTTTCGTGTCTGTTTTCTACAGGGGACTTACGTGCTCACTCTCCATAGGCTCTGGACGCTGGGTATTGGCGGTGGTTGTTTAGCTGAAAAATTAGTTTTAAATTTTTTTTTTCTAATAATTTCGTTTAATGAAAAATATTTTTTTTTAATAGCACTTTTTTTTTTTTTTTTTTAGTTTCTTTTAATGAGGAAGTTTCCTCGTTCCTGACATACTAAATCACGGTAGACTAGTCAAGGTCGTTGTATCCACAAGATCAAGTCAATCAAAGTTTGGCAGAATACTATGAAGATTTGTAGATATATATAGATATATATATATATTTTGCTTCCCATATAAGACAAATAATATCGCAAATTTAATAAGTATTTAACACCACACTAAAAATATTAAATGAATCACACAATACATATAGAGTTTACAAATAAGATCTATAATTTTTATTAAAGGCGATGTAATTAACATTATTGATATTTAAAGTATCAAAACATTTTTCAAATGAAAAAATATTTATTGACCGTATGAATATCGTAAAAGAAGTATGTATTGACCAATTAGAAGCATTTCGCAACCCTTCGCAAGAAAAAAAAAAAAAAAAAAAGGCACAATATTGTATCTTTTTAGCTCACATCTTCTTTACGTTTGAAGGAAAAATTTGTAAATTATGCAAAAACGACATCGATTTGATAGTTTAGAAGTTCAAGATAGGTTGATTTTGCGATTATGGCTTATTACCGATTTTCCAAAAAAACTATAGCTTAAGATTTGTCTAGCTAATTAAAGGCATATACACCATTTTTGTCAAACTTGTGATTGTAACTGAACAAGCCAAGTTATTGTTGGTTTACACAGATATAGATTGTCTTCCAAAATGAACTAGATAATATTTTTCTTGTTCATTTGCCTAAATGAAGCATAGTAAAATGAGAGGCTGTTTAATTTAATTAGGGTAAGACATACATCATTTTTGTGTAAGAAAATTGTTTAAAAGCTTTTTTTTTTGGTTTAAAAGCTAACATTTTGTAGTTAGAAATCTGTTGTCCAAGAATACTATTTGGCCAATAATATTTCTCCATCTTCTCAATGAAAAAATAAAAAAAAATCTTACCTAACTTAACTGAACAAACTTAGCAGAGTTTGTGAAATAATAGAAAACGTACGTCCTTTAATCAAAAAAGTGTTTTTTTTTTTTTTTTTGCTCAAATCAGAAAGTGTTTTATCATAAGGGTTCTACTTGGTCTTTGTATTATTATTTTCTACGTGGGTGATATAGAAAAGTGATGCAGATATGTCTTTTGGTAGTAGCGTGAACACTAAGGGTATGTTTGGATCACCATCTCATTCCCAACTTTCCAACTCAAATTTTGTCTTTTTCTTCAAAAGTTTTTTGTCTTTTTCTCAAAAAGTTTTTTGTCTTTTCTGAAAAGTCAACAAAATTTACTATTTCAACTTCAAAATATCAACTCAACTCAAACTGAACCTGCGATCCAAACGGACCCTAAGTTGTCTAGTAAGTGTGGGTCCTCCAAAAAGAAGAAAGGAAAAAGAAAAAAAGAAAAAAAGAAAAAAAGAAAAGAAAAAAAGAAAAAAAAGAAAAAAGAAAATGAAAAAAAGGAAAAGAAAATGACAAAAAGGGAAATAAATTGTTTAGTGGCGCCGCAAGTTTGGGTATTAGTGTGAAACAAGTTGTCTGGTACGCGCGGGTTCTCCAAAAAGAAAGACAAAAATGGAAATAAATTGTTTAGTGGGAACGCAAGTATGGGGACCACTTTGGCCTCCATTAACTATATCCCTAAACGAAATTTGTCATTTTGTCAAAATATAAAATTCAAGGTCCAACTTTTCATGCTCACAGGGTTAATTTATAATTAATTTATTTGCATTAATAACTTAATATTATCATCTTTCTTTTCTCTAACGGAAGATTATGCAATTCATTTAATATTAATAAAAAAATCAACCCCACCAGCACCTCCCAATCCCTATATAAGCACCCCCACCCCCCTATCACTTCCTCATCTCAAACCAACAAGTGTGATCAAGTACTACAAACAAAGCAACTTTCCTTCTCATTCAAGCAAACAAAAAAACGACCAAATAATTTTCTCTTCAACTTCAATCAAACCAAGCCTTATTTTCTCTCCAACCAAACACCCTAGTACTAAATACTTCACTACTACAAACCCCACCTTAACAATCATTTCTCTAAGCCACTTTTCTCACTTTTAAAAACCGCCTCAAGATCTCAAGTTCCTCCTCTTCAAATTCTTTACTTCCATACCCAACAAAATTACATATGGCACCCGATATCATCACCGCCGCCGTCTCCGGGCCGGCTATCGCCAAGCCCGTGGCGGCGGCGGGGGCGACCCGGGCTTATGTGACGTTCCTGGCCGGGGACGGGGACTATTGGAAGGGCGTGGTGGGGCTGGCCAAAGGGTTGAGAAAGGTAAAGAGTACGTATCCGTTGGTGGTGGCGCTCCTGCCGGACGTGCCGGAGGATGACCGCCGCATACTGGTGGAACAAGGCTGCCTGCTTAGGGAGATTGAGCCGGTGTACCCCCCGGAGAACCAGACCAAGTTCGCCATGGCCTACTACGTTATCAATTACTCCAAGCTTCGTATTTGGGAGGTAACGTGTCTTTCCTTTACTGCATGTTTCATGTATCACACGTACACCCTCACACATATAAAATTATGTATAAATATTTATAATATTTGGATATATGTTTCCATGAGTGTGACGGCATATTGATGATATATATATATATATATATATATATTTTTTTTTTCCACCGGAAAATTCTGTCTGTTGACTTGATTTAATATTAGGATAATATAAGATAAGACATGAGGTGTTTTTGTCGGTGGAAGGGGTGTTTTGGTAATTTGATAATTCTTTGCTTAAAAAAAAAAAAAAGAAGTTTTTGTTGCTTCAGTTACACTTTTGAAAATTTTTTTTATAGTCCTTCGGGAAAAAAAAAAAAAAAAAAAGGCTATAGCTTGTAAAATATGGGGATTTGCGCTTTTAAAATTAAAAAAAAAAAAAAGAAAATTGAGAAGTGTTTTTTTCCTGCCTAAGAATAACTATATTTTGAATCCTTTGATAACATACTGTTGGTCTTAATTTGATTAAATAATTAAGCTGCATAAAGAGAACCCTTTCCAATATTACATATGTTTTGCTGGCTTTCATGAGATATTATATACTTATATTTGGGTAATTTTAACTTAATTTGTATGTTACAACACTTAATTATTGGCTAAAAATTGATAATTTATTTGTGACAACACTTAATTGTGAGCTATATATTGGTATTAACATTTTTTTTGGGTGAATATATTGATATTAACATGATTTCTTGGTACATGTTGCAGTTCGTAGACTACAGCAAGATGATATACTTGGACGGTGACATCCAAGTGTTTTGGCAATATAGACCACCTCTTCGACTTCCCAGACTCCTTCTTCGCAGTCATGGACTGCTTCTGCGAAAAGACTTGGAGCAACAGCCCTCAGTACAAGATCGGCTACTGCCAACAGTGCCCTGACAAGGTTCACTGGCCCGCCGACATGGGACCCAAACCTCCCCTTTACTTCAACGCCGGAATGTTCGTGTTCGAGCCCAGCCTCCCCACCTACCACGACCTCCTCGCCACCCTCAAAGTCACTTCTCCTACCCTTTTCGCCGAACAGGTGACGATACAGTTTTAAACCGTTAGATTTTTATTATTAAAAAAAAATATACGACGACCATTACTAACGAGTTAGATTTTTATTATTAAAAAAAATAAACGACGACCATCACTAACGAAGTTTTTGGGACAGGACTATTTGAACATGTTCTTCAGGGACAAGTACATGCCTATCCCATCAGTCTTCAACCTTGTGTTGGCCATGTTGTGGCATCACCCTGAGAACATTAATCTCGACGAGGTCAAAGTTGTTCACTATTGTGCTAATGTAAGTAGTTGTCTGGATCATTGTCTGAATACTGTTTTTCGACACTGTTGGAACCATAGGTTTCGATTCATTAGACGAATTCTTAATGTTGCATTTTTTTAATAGGGGTCTAAGCCTTGGAGGTTCACTGGCAAGGAAGAGAACATGGACAGAGAAGACATCAAGATGCTGGTGGACAAATGGTGGGACATATACAACGATGAGTCGTTGGACTTCAAGAACTCCGGGGCTGCAAATGCTGCAGTGCCTGCAGAACAAGTGAACTTGCAGGCCCTTTTGAGGGCATTGTCGGAGGTAGTGCCTGCAGAACAAGTGAACTTGCAGGCCCTTTCTGCAGAACAAGTGAACTTGCAGGCCCTTTGTAGGGCATTGTCGGAGGTAGTGCCTGCAGAACAAGTGAACTTGCAGGCCCTTTGGAGGGCATTGTCGGAGGCCGGCACTGTTCGCCATGTCCGAGCCCCGTCCGTGGCCTAGTTTGTTGCTTTATTTGGAAGGTTGATCATGGAGTAGAGATTGTATTATGTGTATTTTTTGTTCTTGTCTCTCTAATATTATTTACAATTGGGAGACTTTTTTTTTTTTTTTTTTTGAAAAAGAAAAAAAAAATCTATAAGCAAATGAATATTATGTAATAGCAGTGTGAGGGCCTTATGGATCCCTATTGTTTTCCTATGTTTGTGTATTGGACAATTATTTATATAAAAAAAGAGTCCGAGATGTTTATTTTTGTAGATTATTTGTCTCTCCTTTTACATTTCACTTTCTGGAATTAAAAGGGCAATTTACTTAATAATTACAATATCAATTTTTGTTAAAAATAAGAGATCTACTTGCATATAAACTCTACAAATACAGTTATAGTTCCGAATAAGGAAGTAAACTTAGAGTAAAATATCCAACTAAACTAGTACTTAATATGTTGAACTCAAAAAATCAAAAAATCTTTTAGAAAACTATGTGAAAGTCAAATGAACCTTTATTTACGCGTTTAAGTATTGAAGTTACATAATAGTGAACTAACATATGAATTATGGATGCAATGAATTTAGACGTGGTATTGGCCAAGATTTGAATCCCAAGCAGATCTTCCTTTAAATTTTACCCAAAAAAAAAAAAAAAAAAAAACCTAAACCATTACCAGATTCAAAATTCAAGGAATAGAAGAAGATTCTCCAATGAGAAAGAATATGATAGAATATTATTCTCCAAAGCGCAAAGGTATTTAGTCAAGTTTCTTGTTATTTTCCGTTTGGGATTAAAAGTAGGTCGGCTGACTTCAAAATCCAAAACATCATATTTCAAAAGCATTATCCGAAATAAAAAATAAAAATCGTCGGTTCACTGTTATGGTCCAAAAACATTATCTTTCTATTTAAATTAATGTCTCTTAATTTAACAAATTATAAATTGACACTAAAAAAGAATTTATAATAAAGTGTTTGACTTAAGTAATTGCCCTTTTTTGCCCGGCCAGTTAACATAACTAAAAAAGTAGACTGGAATGGGTTCTAGAAAATTCCACACCTGCCACGTGGCGCGAGATTAGCCTCTAGAAAACGTACGCCCTTTAAATCAAAAAGTGCTTTTTTTTTTTGCTCAAATTAAAAAATGTTTTAGTATAAAAGTTCTACTTGGTCTTTGTAGCTATTAAATTTAATATTAATAAAAAAATCAACCATACCACCACCTCTCAATCCCTATATAAACACCCCCACCTCCCCAACACTTCCTCATCTCAAACCAACTAGCTAGTGTGATCAAGTACTACTACAAGCAAAGCAACTTTCAAGCAAACAAGAAAACAACCAAATAATTTTCTCTTCAACTTCAATCAAACCAAGCCTTATTTTCCCTCCAACCAAACACCCACTACTACAAAATGTGGATTCCACGACAGAGCTTCCACGACCGTTTTTTAAAAACCGTCATGGAAAATGCGACAAAAATACGGAGCGGAACAGAGTTTCCGAAAACCGTCGTGGAAGCCGAAGATTCCACGACGGTTATAAAAAACCGTCGTAGAAGAGCATGCTTTCAAAAACCGTCGTGGAAGCTTACAAAAAATGTAAAAAAAAAAAAAAAAAATTTCGCAAGCTTCCACGACGGTTTTTAAAAACTGTTGTGAAAGCATGCTCTTCCACGACGGTTTTCGGAAACTCTGTTCTGCTCCGTGTTTTTGCTGCATTTTCCACGACGGTTTTGTAAAAAACGTTCGTGGAAGGGTCTTTTTTCACAAATTTTATTTTAAAAATTTTTTGGACTCTACCACGACGGTTTTTGGGGAAAACCGTCGTGGTATGTAACATACCACGACGGTTTTCCCCAAAAACCGTCGTGGTAGGTATTAAGGCGGGAATTTTGAAAATTTTTGAATTAAATTCAATTTTTTGGAGTGTGCATTAAAACCCAAAAAAATACCCTCTTTCCCACCCCATTACATTCCGAGCCTTTTTCACTCTCTAACTCCATACCCAAAGCCGCCCAATTTCCTCCATCTATTTCTCTCTCTCCTCTCCCTCCCTACTTAAAATCTCCAAAAACTCGCTCTATCTCACCTCTCAAATTTTTCTCTTGGCTCCATTCTCCGACGGCCTCCTCCACCACTCATGCGGCCTCCTGCATTCTCCGATGGGTCCACCAAGGAACTCACGCGGCCTCCTGCATTTCTCTTGGCTCCAATGCTTGGGTAATGTACGGATTTGGGAATTTTTCGTCCAAAATGTTGATTTTGTTGATTGTGGTTGTTGATAAAATGTTCCGTCCAAAATGTTGATTTTGTAGATTGTTGAGTTGGGAATATTCCGTCCAAAATGGCCAAAATCTGTTCCCTACATTTTCGGTGATTGTTTATTGTGGTTGTATTTTAGATTGAATTAAATTGGTTGGGTAAGGCACGGATTTGGGAATTTTCGGGAAAAAAGTGTTGATTTTGTGATTTAAATGTTTTTGGGGAAATAAAACGAACTCGCAAATTTTTTTTTTCGTTGTTACCTACCACGACGGTTTTTCCAAAAAACCGTCGTGGTAGGGGGTCCTACCACGACGGTTTCCTTGAGAAACCGTCGTGGTAGGTCAACTAACCACGACGGTTTCTCAAGGAAATCGTCGTGGAAGATTTCCTTACCACGACAGTTTTTTACGTAGAACCGTCGTGGTATGTGTTTAAATATCCATATTTAGGCCCTATTTTTGCCCATTCCATGACGGTTAAAAAACTGTCGTGGAATCTGAAAAGATTCCACGACCCTAGATTCCACGACGGTTAGAAAACCGTCGTGGAAATGTTATCACGATGGTTAAAAACCATCGTGGTATCCACATTTTGTAATAGTGACCCTAATACTAAATACTTCACTTCTACAAACCCCACCTTAACAATCATTTCTCAGAGCCACTTTTCTCCCTTTTAAAAAGCACCTCAAGATCTCAAGTTCCTCCTCTTCAAATTCTTTACTTCCATACTCAAAAAAATTACATATGGCAACTAATGATATCGCCGCTGTCTCCGGCCTGGTTATCGCCGAGCCCGTGGCAAACCACCTCAAGATCTCAAGTTCCTCCTCTTCAAATTCTTTACTTCCATACTCAACAAAATTACATATGGCACCTGATATCATCACCGCCGCCGTCTCCGGCCTGGCTATCTCCGAGCCCGTGTGGGCGGCGGGGGCGACCCGGGCTTATGTGACGTTCCTAGCGGGGGACGGGGACTATTGGAAGGGCGTGGTGGGACTGGCCAAAGGGTTGAGAAAGGTAAAGAGTGGGTTCGTTTAGTGAATGAGTTGAGTTTGAAAATTTTAAGTTTGAGTTGAAAATTTTAAGTTTGAGTTAAAAATTTTTGTTGAATTTTTAGAAAAGGCAAAAACTTTTTCAGTAAAAGACAAAAGCTTTTTCAGAAAAAGACAAAAATTGAAATAAAAAAGTACATTTTAGTTTGAGATGAGATTGATTACCAAACAACCTCTAACTATCCGTTGGTGGTGGCGCTCCTGCCGGACGTGCCGGAGGACCACCGCCGCATATTGGTGGAACAAGGCTGCTTGATTAGGGAGATTGAGCCGGTGTAGCCCCCGGAGAACCAGACCAAGTTCGCCCTGGCCTACTACGTTATCAATTACTCCAAGCTTCGTATTTGGGAGGTAACGTGTCTTTCCTTTACCGCATGTTTCATGTATCAGACGTACACCCTCACACATATTAAATTATGTATAAATATTTTTAATATTTGGATATATGTTTCCATGAGTGTGACGGCATATTGATGATATCTATATATATATATATCTATATTTTTTTTTTCCACCGGAAAATTCTGTCTGTTGACTTGATTTAATATTCGGATAAGATAAGACATGAGGTGTTTTTTGTCGGTGGAAAGTGTGTTTTGGTAATTTGATAATTCTTTTGCTTAAAAAAAATAAAAATAAGTTTTTGTTGCTTCAGTTGCACTTTTGAAAATTTTTTTTATAGTCCTTCGGAAAAAAAAAAAAAGGCTATAGCTTGTAAAATATGGGGATTTGCGCTTTTAAAATGAAAAAAAAAAAAAGAAAATTGAGAAATGTTTTTTTCCTGCCTAAGAATAACTATACTTTGAATCATTTGATAGCATACCGTTGGTCTTAATTTGATTAGATAATTAAGCTGCTTAAAGAGAACCCTTTCCAATATTACATATGTTTTGCTGGCTCTCATGAGATATTATATACTTCTATTTGGGTAATTTTAACTTAATTTGTATGTTGCAACACTTAATTATTAGCTAAAAATTGATAATTTATTTGTGACAACACTTAATTGTGAGCTATATATTGGTATTAACATTTTTTTTTTTTGGTGAATATATTGATATTAACATGATTTCTTGGTACATGTTGCAGTTCGTAGAGTACAGCAAGATGATATACTTGGACGGTGACATCCAAGTGTTTGGCAACATAGACCACCTCTTCGACTACCCAGACTCCTACTTCTACGCAGTCATGGACTGCTTTTGCAAAAAGACTTGGAGCGACAGCCCTCAGGCCAAGATCGGCTATTGGCAACACTGCCCTTTACTTCAACGCCGGCATGTTCGTGTTCCTCCCCATCAAGGTCGTGGTGCCCCTTACCTCAAGGTCCACTGGCCCGCCGACATGGAACCCAAACCTCCCCTTTACTCCAACGCCAGCATGATCGTGTTCGAGCCCAGCCTCCCCACCTACCACGACCTCCTTACCCCCCTCAAAGTCACCTCTCCTACCCTTTTTGCCGAACAAGTAATGACAGTTTTAAACCGTCAGATTTTTATTATTAAAAAAAATGTACTACGACCATTACTAACGAGGTTTTTGGGATATGACTATTTGAACATGTTCTTCAGAGACAAGTACAAGCCTATCCCATCAGTCAACAACCTTGTGTTGGCCATGTTGTGCCGTCATCCTGAGATCATTAATCTCGACGAGGTCAAAGTTGTTCACTATTGTGCTAATGTAAGTAGTCGTCTAGATCACTGTCTGAATACTGTTTTTCGACACTATTTGAATCATAGGTTTCGATTCATTAGACAAATTCTTAATGTTGGATTTTTTTTAATAGGGGTCTAAGCCTTGGAGGTTCACTGGCAAGGAAGAGAACATGGACAGAGAAGACATCAAGATGCTGGTGGACAAATGGTGGGACATATACAACGACGAGTCGTTGGACTACAGGAACTCCGGGGCTGCAAATGCTGGAGTGCCTGCAGAACAAGTGAACTTGCAGGCCCTTTGAGGGCATTGTCGGAGGCCGGCGCCGTTCGCCATGTCCGAGCCCCGTCCTCGGCCTTGTTTGTTGCTTTATTTGGAAGGTTGATCATGGAGTAGAGATTGTATTATGTGTTTTTTTTTTTTTTTTTTTTTTTGTAATGTAAATGATCACCATATTGGCCAGCATTAACCTGAGTTTCTTTCTTTATGGGCTTCTTTAGGAATACAATTTTACAAAATGACAGATAGTGAGAGGTTTTTGTACGCCTTAATTGGATTTTTTTAAAAATGTTTTGTTTGATAAACATGTTGTTCAATTCAAGCTACCTGTACAATTTCTTTTTGTACAAACTCAAATATTATTCATATCTTCTTTGATTCTAATAGAGTTTTAAGGCTCAAGGATATGGTTTCCTCACAGGACGGAGGCAGAGGTTTGTTGTGTACACATTCCACATCAACTTCCTAGAACGTGTCGTTTTGTCCTAGGATTTAACGCATAAACGACGATGACATTGTTATGAACGACATCACAATTAGCAGGACGTCAAATTAGAAGACCAGACGACATGTCGTTAATGAACCAAAAGGACAAGTCATTTGTGGTTTTCCGTATCATTTTCGTTCATTATTTTATTGTAAATTAAGGGGTTTTTTTTTTTTTTTTCCCTGAAACATTGACGTGGTAAATTATGATTTATGTTTTTTGAAAGTTTTAAAACATATTAGTAAATTATACGGTTGGACATGAGGCAAGTGATGTGGTTTTTGACGTATTGGTGTTTTTTTTTTTTTAATCACTAATTTTGTGTATAACTTGAGTGATACTTTGTTTAACCAGTTGTGTTTGCATAAGAAAGTTTATTTGATTTCTTTTGCATAGACAAGATTTCCGAGGCCTAGCAAGATTTTTTTAAAAAAATGAAATTGTAAGTTTTTTTTAATCGTATTTTTTGAGGGATTTTTAATTGTATTAAATCAAAAGAAGATTATTAGTTGCTAGGGTATGAGGCAAAGAGATTGAAAAGTGGAGAGGAGGTTGTGGCTCTAGTGGCTAGTATTACATAACCATAAACATATAGTATCATGAATTAATAGCCAAAAAGAAAGAGAGGTGGGAAGTGGGAGTTTGGTGGGGTCATTGTCTTATCCGCTTTGTATCGTTAGAGAATGAGAGAGAGCCAAAGAAAGAAGAAATGGGCACCAAAAATAAATCTTTCAAAAACTCTTAAAAGGGCACTTCTCAAGTCCCAACAAAAGACGTTAAAGAAGAAACCAAAGGTAGAGAAAGAGGAGAAGAGACATGGCAAGGTTGGTGGTGGTTCAGCAACAACACAAGCATCCTTCTTTCTCTCTCCTCCCTTCTTCTCTCTCTTCTGACTTCAATGGCTGCAGACTCCACTCCCAAGTTCAGGTCCTCACTCTCTCTGTCTCTGTCTCTCTCTCTCTCTCTCTCAGATAATTGTTTATGTCTATATTTACAAAGTGTCGTTTTTCATAGAGTTGTGATTGTAAAGGTGCCCACTTGCTTGAGTTATGTTCTCTGAGAAGTTAAGAAGATGTTTGTCTGTTATGTTAATAACCAACACATAAGATTGGTAATGTAGGAAATTCAAGCCTCTACATAATTGAACAAGCTTGATAAAGATGCGAAAACAATGTTCGGTATTGTATTGCTTTAAAGGCCTGTATGTGATTCAAATATTTCTTGACGTCCTTCATATATTGCAGTTCAAGAGAAAGGTCTCGCAGCCGAAAGGAGCATTACAAGTTACCGCATCGAGTACAAAGAAGATTCTTATAATGGGTGGCACTCGGTTCATCGGTGTGTTCTTGTCAAGACTCCTTGTCAAAGAGGGTCATCAGATTCTTATAATGGAAGCTGCATTAGGTAGTTTTAAGAGCATTGGTGAAAAAACAATCCACTTTTAGTAGTGCTTTCCATTTTAACAGAATTTTTGAATAATCTAAAGTTTAAATTGGTTGGATTCTCAGGTACATATACTGCTCTTCAGCTGGTGTGTATCTCAAATCCGATCTGTTGCCTCACTTTGAGGTAAGTCTGCTGTGAAATATAATTTATTGAATTTCATCTAAATTTTTCGCATACACAATTAGCCTTCCGTGTCATGTTTATCGACTTTTTGGTGTCTGGTGATAGAGGGATGCTGTTGATCCAAAGAGTAGGCACAAGGGAATACTTGAAACAGAGAGCTTGCTAGCGTCAACAGGAGTTAATTGGACTTCTTTAAGGCCAGTCTACATCTATGGACCGTTGAATTACAATCCTGTTGAAGAGTGGTTCTTCCACCGGTTGAAAGCCGGTCGCCCCATTCCGATCCCCAACTCAGGAATCCAAATAACTCAACTTGGTCATGTCAAGGTCATGTCACATTGCTAAAAGAAACATACATCATAGTTCTTGAAACATTTCGAAGCGAGAAGTTCTAAATCGCTATATTTGTTTGAAATGTTTGCAGGACTTAGCAAGAGCTTTTGTTCAGGTTCTTGGCAATGAAAAGGCCAGCAAGCAAGTGTTCAACATCTCCGGAGAGAAATATGTCACGTTCGATGGACTAGCAAGAGCATGTGCAAAGGTGGTCATTCTTGCTGAACTCAAATTTTAATGACCAAAAAGTTACATTTAGGACTCAGATCGTTTAATTTTACTCCTATTTTTCTAGGCTGGTGGATTTCCTGAGCCTGAGATCATTCACTACAACCCCAAGGAGTTTGACTTTGGCAAAAAGAAGGCATTCCCATTCCGAGACCAGGTATTCTAGACATGGATAATTCGTACCGATAAGATATTTTTTCATATCCTATTGCAGAATAATCTGATAGATAAATAATCATTATGTTCTTCTATGTATTAGTTGAGGCCACTTTCTCGCACTATATGCATACACAAGAGCAAGTTCTTAGATTCCTTCAAAAAAAAAAATAAGAACAAGTTACTTAGACCCTTGACAGAAGTTTACTACTATATTTATCATTTTTGTTATTGATGCAGCATTTCTTTGCGTCGGTTGAGAAAGCAAAGAGTGTGCTTGGGCTTACGCCCGAATTTGACCTTGTCGAAGGTCTAACCGACTCCTACAACCTCGACTTTGGCAGAGGCACGTACAGGAAAGAGGCTGATTTCTCCACAGACGACATTATTCTCGGAAAGAGTCTTGTTCTTCAGAGCTAAACTCTCCTGTGATCACTTCTGCTTTCAGTTATTCATGTGCTAGTTTCTGTAATGAAGGAAATTTTATCACATAAAATATATCACATTCAATCTATATTAGAAGAGAAATATTTCCATTGGGTTTAGTTTCCTACTTGCTAGGAAAAGTCATAAGATGGCCCTTGCATTGAAAAAAAAAAAAAAAAAGCCTTATTATAAACGCTATAGGAAATGCTGGAAATTTTTTTTATGTCATATGGTGTATTTTTTGAATATTGATAATCATAAATCCGTTGAAAAATAAAACTTGCTCTAAAAAACTGCTTTACTGGAGAAGTACCTATAAAATGTTGCCTTGATTTTTGCATGAAGGTAAAACCACCAAAAATATTAGTTTAAATTTCAAACATTATGCAGATAAGGTTCTTGGACAAAACCTTAGCTTGGATTTTAAACGGATTAACACAAAAGTAATATCTGATGTGTTTGTAAAAGTTAAGTTTGAACAATAAATGAGTGAAATATTTATGAGGTCTATTTGACAGAACTTGTACTTTTGCTTTTGATGGTACCGTTATTATGTAAAATAATTTTCAATTAACTTATTAAATTATATATAAATTTACATAAAATTACAAGCAAGTTATTTAGAAAAGAGTGCAACCCATCCCACCATAAAAGAATCCTATAAAAAGAACACTTGAAATTAAATTTAGGAACTTTTATTGCATTCTCCAAATTAAATTCCTCATTAATAAAGGTAAACAAAAGAATTTGTGTACTTTTTCTTAGAGTAAAAACTGCTGTCTTTATTGATTAATGTCAAAAGAAACAGTATTTGAATGCATTAGGAACTTTAATGCATTCTCCAAATTAAATTCCCCATTAATAAACGTAAACAAAATAATTTGTGTACTTATTTGACACCATTAGTTTTTTTTTTCTTTTTTTTTTAATGGAAATTTGACACCATTGTTAAAAATGGACATTTTAAAAAGATTTCAATTCAAATTCAAACTTTCATTTTTTTTTAAATCACACCATAATGACCACTGTGATCATTTTTTTTCCACCCAAATATCAAACCATAAATTTGGAAAGTTGTGAAATATAGTCATATAGGTTATTTTAAAAACGACTGAAAGTAAATAATAGATTTTAAATAATTTAAGGTAAATAACATATTAATGATAAATTATTTACAATATATATAATATATTTACTAAATAAATCGTTCATTTTCGCTTTCCTAAATACATTTTTTGGCCCAAATCTTTCCTAAATACATTATTTTCAATTAATAATTACTCACCTAAAATATTCAAAATATACTATTTACTTACTTAAATTTTAAAGAAAAAAAAAGTTTTACTTTTCTCCCCCGAAAAAAATTCTCAAACTTAAATTGAAATCCTTTCAAAAGTTTCCTATTTTTATTTTATAGTTTTTTTGAAAATTAAAAGAAATTCTTTTTTTTTAATGCCTCATTTTGTCTCTAATCTTTTTACAAAATTGTAATTTGTTCACGTCCTTTTTGAATGATTAAAAGTTCCATAAACTCTTTAAAAGGTTACAAAATGATCCTTTTTACTAACAAATATTAAAAATTGAATGGAACAAATCACGTGTATGATGTATGTAAGTATAAGTTATATAAATTTTCTTTTCATAATTATCCTTAAAGAGAAAATCATCTGTGATTTATGTGACATTTTCTGCTAAATTTTTACTATATGTTAACAAAAAAGAACCATTTTGTACATTTTAAAGAATTTAATGAGATTTTAGCCACAAAAAATATTAGAAGACTAAATTGCAATTTCCTAAAAGGATTGAGACCAACCGAACTATTGTTTTTTTCTTTGAGTAAAAAAAGAAAGTTTCTCTTTTATTATTTATGAGAAAAAGGAAGTCTCTCTCTCTGGTTTTTTTTTTTCTTTAACCACCCTAATGTAGCCATAAAATTAGAAACTTATAATATATAGAAACTAAAATAGGGAAAGAATAAAGTAAAAAGGGAGAGAAGAATGAACATAAAGATTTTAATGTGTATGTGTTAATATCCACAGCTTAAGAACAAAGAGAATAATTTATTAGTTAGGAGCATGAATAGGACTCCATATATATTAATACGCACATTACATAATCTATTCACGTCTATTTTTTAATTTCAATTTAAATCTAAACCTAACTTTACAACAACCCAAAACCAGTCTCACGGCGGCGGTGGCGGTGACTCTCTTCGCCATCGGCCAATAAGCGAAATAGACTTGTGGAAATTTCTATCCTTATTATAAGTATTCTTGGATTATATTTTTAAGTATGTATATGAATATGTTGATGTTGTATGCATGAGTTCAGATTAAACTATATGCTTATTTGATTCTTGCCTAGACTAAAGTTTATGGGATGTATGTTTAGACAAGGTTTATATGACTTTTATGTTTAAGTGGTTGCATGCTTAAAAGCCGATATCTTTATGCTTGGTTGATGATTATTGTCAAGATGATTTTTATGGCTGTAATTAAAAGGAAGGATTGTGTTTGATGTCGGTAACGTGTAAAAAGGACTCAAAATACAAGTTTGGACTATGTACCAGATTCATGGGTGTATTAAAGAACTTAACAAGCAAAAATACTACATGCCAAGCTGAGTAAACTGATGATATACTTAGCGTAAGCCATTGGATTTTCTCTGCCAAAAAAATGGGCAGCTTTCTATCCGAAGTTGAAGGCCCCTTTTGGGCCACTTAGAAGGGAATCAATTTTAATGACAAAATTATCCAAATAGCCACAATTTTTTTTCATCTATTGATCAACATAATATAAATTCCTTATTTTTAATCAATATGACATAAAATTTAGACAATTTTAGTTTCATTTTCTGTCACATTAGTCTAGTGTTTATTTTTTGTGTTACATTAGTGTAATGGTCTTTAAATTTATGTTATTTAAGTGTTTTCCCCTTTTAAATCATGCACGCTGCACAATTAAATCATATAAGTGAAAAGAAAAGGGATTAATCACATTTTGATCATGGAAAACACATGAATAACACAAATTTAAAAGCCATTAAATGACACAAAAAATAAACATTAGACTAATTGACACAAAATTAAACTAAAGTTAATTAAACTTTATGTTATGTTGGTTAAGAATGTAGAATTTGTGTCATGTTAGTTAATAGATGAAAAAAAAAGTGATTATTTATTTTAACGATTTTTTTTAAATCGCTCTATTTAGGGCACACTCACCCTGATTTAATTGTTGGAACGACATTCATGAGGTCTAATTTCACAAACATGAGATATGGTTCATCTTTCACAAACAAGCGACGTGTCGTTAGTGCATGGAAACGACACAAAAATCCAATGAAAACTAATGTTTTACTTCTATGTAAAACCGGACGTTAATGAACATGTTTAATATTTTGGAACCACATAATTTCGATTTATTTTTTGGCCAAACGAGACGATCATCAAAATAATAATCATAACAGTTTAATCATGTGATTAAGCCTTGACTGAGATCGTGCCTGCGCTGCTCGAGTTCCCATGGAAGTGGAAGACACAGCAGAGGAATATGGTGCCAACGACGAAGATGACGATGATTACCAATAAACCCTTCTTGTTCTAGAAAATAGGTTTTTGATTTTCCAAATTTTTAGAGGGAAACAAGAACACAGTTTATTGTAGCAATATTAACCATATATATATATATATATATATATATATATATATATTGCATCTTCAAGTTTTCTTGCACGTAGTTGTGACATTTTAATATTTTTTTTCCCTCTCTTCATGTTATCCTCCAACAAATGAAGGCCCACTTATTAATTGTACCCCCAAATCTCACCTTTTTTTTTTTTAGCTAATATATCTAGTTAAGGACATTGACTACTATTCAATTTACAATAATGAATGATTATCACATATGATTATACAAATAATTTGCGTAAAAATAATGTCATAATATCATATAATAGGAATTAGATTTGTTTATTGTTTTAAAAGCAACTACATCCCAACAACATTTGCAACAGATGCTCTCTCACATTTTTTCACATCATGATTCCTTTTTTCTTAACCATTTTAGTCCACATAATTCCCTCTCGTCACTATTAATTGTTTATCTCATTCACTTTCCACGTGATGGCCACTTCTAATGGTTAAAATTTACACCTAATTTAAATTGAGTTTAACTTTGTCCTATCAATATATATTTTCTTTTTTTTGGATATCCAGTCACAGAATTCGTTGATAAATAAATAACAACTTATGTTCTTTTATGTGTTAGTTGAGGCTACTTTCTTTCATTATATGCTTATATGCATATATAAGAACTAGTTCTTAGACCCTTCACAGAAGTTTAATCTTGCTTTAAATTTTAAATTCTTTTTTTTTGGATGCAACATTTCTTTGTGTCAGTTGAGAAAGCAAAGAGTGTGCTTGAGTTTATGCCCGAATTCGACCTGGTCGAAGATCTTGTCGACTCCTACAACCTCGACTTTGGCAGAGGCACGTACATGAAAGATACTGATTTCTCTACATACGACATTATTCTTGGAAAGAGTCTTGTTCTTAAGAGCTAAACCATCTTATGATGATTACTTCTGCTTTTAGTTGTTCATGTGCTAGTTTTTATAATGAAAATTGTCTTACGTAACAAACACGTTAAGTCTACATTAGAAGAGAAGTATTTCCACAATGTCCTAATCGTAGTTTCCAACTTGTTAGAAGAAGTCATAAGATGACCATTTTGCATTGGAAAAGTATGCTGTCTTATTAACGATATGATGTAAACTGTACGTAGAAAGTAAATACAAATTTGTGGCTGAAAATTGTGAGAAAAAAGAGATCCAAATCTCTGGATTTTGACTATTTGATTGTACACATTTTCCTTTGGAAAATAAAGAGGAACTTTTTGCCAAAAAAAAAAAAATAATAATAATAATAATAAAGGAACTTAGCTATATAAATTTTTGGATACTTCTATGGTAGGATTTTTTTTTTGGATCGGACATGAATGAAAGCAATTTTTGTGTCATGTAGCGTACTATTTTAATATAAACACTTATAAAAACTGACCGTTAAAAATTTAATTCAGTAATCCAAAAAAAAGGAAAAAAAAAAAAAAAAACTTGCTCTACTTGTAAGACAAAGAATACTGTTTTTGAAGTGCTGAGGGGTTTTTCACTTCTGCTGCTGGGTTTAGACGGGGAGGCCGAAGCACAAAGAGAGAAAAAGGGGAGCAACTGTAAGAAGAAAAGAAAAAAAAGAAAAGAAGAGGGGGGGGGGGGGGGGGGGGGGGGGAGGGTGGGGGGGGTGGGGAGGGGGGGGGGGGGGAGAACACTTTTAAATTTGAGTGCTGAATATTTTGTTCACAGTTTGTATTTTTCATCTTCTTTTGAGGGTTTAAGTTGAGGAAGAGCTAGAGGAGGAGATTGTCAAAATTTTATTTATCTCTCAACCCTAAACTCTTTATTTTCAATTTAAATTCTTGTTGAAGAGATTAGATATGTGGTGTGATAACTCTATAAAATAGAGTTATTTTTCCATTTTTGTGCACTTAAATTGGTTATGTTTTTGAACATTTTTAATCTATTTTAAATTAATTTAGTTTAATTTTGCATATTTTTATTTTAGATTAGTTTATTTTGATTTCATGTAATTTTATTTCATTTTGATTAATATTAATTTTAATCTATTGTTATTAATTTACCCTTCTAAATATTAATTTTCCTTATTTGTGTGATTTAATTAGGTGAAAATGGAGGCAATGTGGTCTTAAAAATGCATCAAAAATGGATTAAAAATTCAAATTAAACTCGGACGAGCCAAAGGCCACGCTTACATCCAACCACGCACTCGCCACGCGCCATGAAGACCGTCGATTTGCTCCAGATGCGACCAGCGTTCGAGTGTGCTTCACCGCCAGAGAGGGCACGTCAACAACAAAAGCGCATCAGGTCCACTCATAGCCTTAATCTCTGGGGTTGCAATATAGCTCATTTTAGGATTTTTCCATTTTGCTCACTTGTTGATTGTGGTTAATTGTGATTGTTTATCCTAATATGTTTTTATTGCTTCTATGAATTGGCCGCTCATTAGGTAATTTTGTTGGATTTAAATGAAATGAGAAAATGAATTTTAGATCTAGATCGCTAATAGGATAACATGTGCAATTAGGAATATGAATATATCCTTAGTGAAAGTGTAGCCATTTTGGAAGCTTGTTCTTAACGAATTGGTATTGTTAGATTTCTCATACGAATATAGGCGTTTTGATCAATATCAATGTGCTTAATAGTTTATTGAAAGAGATGATTAAGTAATTTAGCACAACTGGCTAGCAATTCAATTGACGGAAACTAATTGTTAGAGAGTAAATGGAGTCAAATGGATCGAATGGGAAAATTGCAATTTGAGATACTTGATTATAAATTTTACCTCCATTGGCTTTTGTTGGGATAATTTGTCATTTGGTTCTTAGTTTTTTTTTTTTTTTTAATCACTTATTAGCTTCCATTAGTTTCTTAGTTTTGCTATTTTAATTTTAATTTTTGCTTGTTATTTGATTATTTCAATTTTTAAGATAAAATTAGATGGAGAAAATTTTAGTAATTAACAAAATTGAGTAATTAATTCTGGTGAGAATGATACTTGTACTTACTATACATTACTTATCCGTGATAGTGTACTTGCCTTTTGAGTTTTATTTCTCACGACATCTACTAAAGAATAATTTTTTTTTATTGTTCCATAAAAATGGGATTTGCTTGGATGTGTTTTCTTGTTTCTAGTAGATTTCTTATTTCTTTTTTTTTTTTTAATTGTTGTGAATAAAGAAAACAAAATTTAGTCTTTTTATTTTTAATAATTTTTATTTGTGAATATGTTGTTTAATTTTTTGTGTATTGCTTTACATATAATTATAACTAATTTCAAGAATGCGTAATTCATTCAAAATCTTTATCACAATTTTATTTAGAAATTATTTTTCAATTCCTAATTTGATTGTGATTTCTTTATTGGTTTAATTGTTTTTCAGCACCAATGTGTTGATTTATGTGGGCAAGAACTTTCACCGTAAGAATGACGTTTGCTGCAGCAATTGTGAACGCAACATCGGTTGGCAGGTGGTGAGTATAAATTTTGAGGAATTTGTTAGAATGACAATGTTGAAATTAGCAAAATGATATATATATATATATTTATATATATCAATTCGTACACTGAGTGCTTTACAAGGTGCACATGTAAATTGAAGGAGCGTCAAAATTATTTTGCAAATTAAATAATCTGGAAAGTTGTTTTTCAAATGAGATTTCATGTTTGGTATTTTAACAAACACCAACCAATTTTTATGTTTATGTATTTCATGTTAAATTTTTATGTTCATATTTCCCTTTTTATGCAATCGCACAGATTATACGATATTATATTATAGCTATAAGTTATTACTATTTTACAAGACACTGTAAGTTTACATTTTTTATTTATTATATTTAGAATTTTAAAACTAATCTAGCGATTTATTCAAAATCTTTATCGCAATTTTATTTAGAAATTATTTTTCAATCCCTAATTTGATTGTGATTTCTTTATTGGTTTAATTCTTTTTCAGCATCAATGTGTTGATTAATGTGGGGAAGAACTTTCACAGTAAGAATGAAGTAAATTTGTGCAGGATTACCGATGTCTGCTGCAGCAATTGTGAACGCAACATCGATTGGCAGGTGGTGAGTATAAATTTTAAGGAATTTGCTAGAATGACGGTGTTGTAATTAGCAAAATGATATATATATATATATATATATATTTTTTAATTCGTACACTGAGTGCTTTACAAGGTGAACATGTAAATTGAAGGAGCGTCAAAATTATTTTGCAAATTAAATGTTCTGGAAAGTTGTTTTTCAAATGAGATTTCATGTTTGGTATTTTAACAAACACTAACCAATTTTTATGTTAATGTATTTCAGGTTAAATTTTTAGGTTCATATATCCCTTTTTATGCGATAGCACAGATTATACGATATTATATTATAGCTATAAGTTATTACTATTTTTACAAGACATTGTAAGTTTATGTTTTTTATTTATTATATTTAGAATTTTAACACTAATCTAATGATTCATTCAAAATCTTTGTCGCAATTTTATTTAGAAATTATTTTTCAATCCCTAATTTGATTGTGATTTCTTTATTGGTTTAATTGTTTTTCAGGACCAATGTGTTGATTTATGTGGGGAAGAACTTTCATCATAAGAATAAAGTAAATTTGTGCAAGATTACCGACGTCTGCTGCAGCAATTGTGAACGCAACATCGGTTGGCAGGTGGTGAGTATAAATTTTGAGGAATTTGCTAGAATGACGCTGTTGAAATTAGCAAAATGATATATATATTTTTTAATTCGTACACTGAGTGCTTTACAAGTCGCACATGTAAATTCAAGGAGCATCAAAATTATTTTGCAAATTAAATGTTCTGGAAAGTTGTTTTTCAAATGAGATTTCATGTTTGGTATTTTTACAAACACTAATCAATTTTTATGTTTATATATTTCAGATTAAATTTTTATGTTCATATATCTTTTTTATGCGATAGCACAGACTATACGATATTATATTATAGATATAAATTATTACTATTTTTACAAGAAATTGTATGTTTATGTTTTTTATTTATTATATTTAGAATTTTAAAACTAATCTAGTGATTAGTAATTAACTTAAACTAATCTAAATACTTTTGTATACATATTTTGTAAAACATTATTGTACTACTAAATGCTAGTATCTTTTTTTTTTAAGACAACATCAGGCTATACGATATTATAATACAGTTATAAGTTATTATTATTTTTATAAGATAGTGAATGCTTATGTTTTTTTTTTTATCTATTGTATTTAAAATTTTAGAACTAATCTAGTGATAAGTAATTAGCAATGACGGTGTTGAAATTTTGAGGAATTTGCTAGAATGACGGTGTTGAAATTAGCAAAATGATTTTTTTTAATTCGTACACTAAGTGCTTTATAAGGTGCACGTGTAAATTCAAGGAGCATCAAAATTATTTTGCAAATTAAATGTTCGGAAAAGTTGTTTTTCAAATGAGATTTCATGTTTGGTATTTTTACAAACACTAACCAATTTTTATGTTTATGTATTTCAAGTTTTTATGTTCATATATCCCTTTTTATGCTTAAATTTTTATGTTCATATATCCCTTTTTATGCAATAGCACAGATTATATAATATTATATTATAGCTATAAATTATTACTATTTTACAAGATACTGTATGTTTATGTTTTTTATTTATTATATTTAGAATGTTAAAACTAATCTAGGTTTAGTAATTAACTTAAACTAATCTAAATACTTTTGTATAAATATTTAGTAAAACATTATGGTACTACTAAATGCTAGTATCTTTGTTTTTTTTAGACAACACCAGGATATACGATATTATAATACAGTTACAAGTTATTAATATCATTACAAGTTTAAATTGCATGCATATCATTTTCATTTAGTTAGTTAAACATTGTTATCGGCGCATTAATTAATTGAACAATTAACAAAAAAATCGAATAAACATAAAAACTAAGGGCCGGGCAAAAATAACAATTTGATCATGATAAGTTCGTATATTAAACACCCAGCCCATTGCAGTCTTTAACGTATCAAAAGCAATCCCAAAACATACAAAATTAATATAAAATCATAAATAAAAAATACAGAGGAAAACAACATAAAGCTAAGTTTGTATGATCATGACTTAGAAGAGAAATTGATATGATCGATGGTAGATGGTGGTGGTGGCGTCACACAGTGGTGTACCGACTGTTCTCGGAGCAATCTGGAATGATTTTAGTTCACTGCAGCTGCTGTATTGATGTGGAAATATCAAAGCGACAATCGGGTGGGAAAATATATCGAGAATTTTCCACGACGGTTTCTAAAAAACGGTCGTGGAATCTATGATTCCATGACGGTTAATTAGAAACTGTCGTGGAAGTTAGCCCTTCCACGACAGTTTTCGGAAACCGTATTCCGCTCTGTGTTTTTGCCTAGCTTTCCACGACCTTTTTAAAAAACGGTCATGGAAGTTCCGTCGTGAAATCCGAATTCTGTAGTAATGAAGATAGTGAATGCTTATGTTTTTTTTATCTATTGTGTTTAAAATGTTAGAACTAATCTAGTGATAAGTAATTAGATACTGGTTATGAGAAGAAAATGTCCCGCATTTTCACAAGTAATTAGGTAAAGTTTAAGTAGAAATTATTTATGTGAAAATTGAGTTAGGAAAAGTAATTAGAGACGGTTCGAAATTGTTTTTGTGAAAATTGTGCTACATAATAAATTCCATTCAGTCTCTATTGGAAGAGAAGTATTTCAACGTCCTAATCGTAGATTCCAACTTGTTAGGAAAAGTCATAAGATGGCCAATTTGCATGAAAACAATATAATTTCTTATTAATGAGACGATGTAAACTACGTAGAAAGTGATTACAAATTAGTGGCTGAAAATTGTGAGAAAAAAGAGATCCAAATATGAGGATTTTGACTCTTTGATTGTACACATTTTCCTTTGGAAAAAAAGGAGGAACTTTTTGCCAAAAAAAAAAAAAAAAAAAAGAACTTAGCTATATGAATTTTTGGATTCTTGTATAGCAGGATATTCTTTTTGGGTTGGTAGTGTACTATTTTAATATAAATATTTATAAAACTGATTGTTAAAAATCTAATTCAGTAATCTAAAAAAAGAAAAAAAAAAAAGAAAAAGAAATTTACTCTGCTAGTAGGGCAAAATTTGTCCTACCAAAGAAATTTCATAAAATGTTATTTTGATTCTTATATAAAGGTCACATTACCAAAAAAAATATTTGTCTAAAGTTCAAACATTATCCAGATAAGGTTTTTGGTCAAATCACATGATTCATCAATAAAGAAAAACACATTTATTTCAAATTAAAAAAAAAAAAGAAGAAAGGAAAAACACATTTATTTCAAATAAAAAAAAAAAAAGAAGAAAGAAGGAAATGACGAGGGTTTTATCGTGAAAGCAGAAGATGAGCAATAAGCAAAGCACAAAAGATGAGTCAGTTTTGATTCTAAATCGAGCTCACGTGGCTTATTAAGCAAAGCACAAAAGATGAGTCAGTTTTGATTCCAAACCGAGTCCACGCAGCTTATTGTACACCTTGTCACCAACTGTGTGGGTGGCTCGGTTCACTGAGTGAAGGGCGATGATCACCAATTCGATTGGTGTTGATCGATTATGGCGGTTTTGGTAACTGGTTGTTTTAATAGCCCTAGTTTGAGTAATTTCATTGGGTATAATATTGGAGCAAAATTGAGAGTGACCCAATAAACTACAGAGGGTGTTTAAGGTTCATTTTTTTTTTTTTAATTTCCTTTTCATGATTCCTTTGAAAAACCAGACCGGCATCTAAAAGTTGCCAGATTAAGTATTGAAGTTATTTTGATACAAATTTTAAAGTTTATTAAGAATAATTTTTTTGAAGTCACATATTTTTACTTTAACTAAATTTTTGACAGTTTCAAAAAAACGTACTTCTATCTCAAAAAAGCAAATTCGTAAAAATATTTGGAAAAAATCAATCGCTTGCGTGTCCGCCTTCCATTCCAAGGAAGACGAAAAACGACATATTATATATAACAGATCATATATTTATTTAAATATAAACAAAATAAAGCAATTCTATTTTGAAATTCAAAATCATTTTTGATTCGATCAAAATAGCATTAGGATTTTCAAGACAAGGAATAAAAAAAATATGGATAAATCCAAGCGACTCTTTCTTAAATCTAAGCGATCTTTTCGTAGGCGTTTGCCCCCGATACAATTAAGGAATCGAATTGATTATAGAAACATGAGTTTAATTAATCGATTTATTAGTGAACAAGGAAATATATTATCAAGCTTTTCTGGACAGATAATCTGAACAACTGTTGAACTCAAAAAATCAAAAAATCTTTTAGAAAACTCTTGTCAATGTCAAACGAACCTACATTTACGCATTTAAGAATTGAAGTTGAATAATAGTGAACTAACATTGATGTCGTGATGATGAATCATGGATGCAATAAATTTAGACGTGGTGTTGGCCAAGATTTGAATCCCAAGCAGATCTTCCTTTAAAATAAAATAAAAAAAAATAAAAAAAATAAAAACCATTGCCAGATCCAAAATTCAAGGAATAGAAGATTCTCCAATGAGAAAGAATATGATGGAATATGCTCCAAAGGGCAAAGGTATTTAGTAAGTTTCTTGGACTTTTCCCTGTGGGATTGCAAAGTAGGTCGGCTGACTACAAAATTCAAAACATCAAATTTCAAAAATAAAAAATTATCCAAAATAAAAAATAAAAATGGTCGGTTCACTTTATGGTCCAAAAACATTATCTTTCTATTTAATTAATGTTTCTTAATTTAACAAATTAAAAATTGACACTAAATAAGAATTTTGAATAAAGTGTTTGACTAAAGTAATTGCCCTTTTTTGCCCCACCAACTAACATAACTAAATAAAGTAGACTGGAATGGGTTCTAGTAAATTCCACACCCGCCACGTGGGGCGGATTAGCCTCTAAGTTGCATAGCCTACACATGGCTCCACAGGACAACGTAGTAAAACCCATCAATCGACACGCAACAGATACGGTGGACCCCACCGGGATTTGGAAAAACTGCCACGGAGTGTTTAATGGAGTATTCATGTGACGTTCGGTGATAGGCCGTGGACCCCACTCCAGGGTCGGATACCTATTGAGGCGGATAAACAAAAATAACAGGCCTTTGGTCGTGCGCCACGCGTCCCAGATGTGGATACGTGGACACGAATCAGTGTGATTTTCGTGTCTGGTTTCTACAAGGGACTTACGTGCTCACTCTCCATTGGCTTTGGACGCTGGGTATTTGGCGGTGGTTGTTTAGCTGAAAAATTAGTTTAAATTTTTTTTTCTAATAATGTCGTCTAATGAAAAATATTTTTTTTAATAGCACCTTTTATTTATTTATTATTATTTTTAGTTTCTTTTAATGAGGAAGTTTCCTCGTTCCTGACATACTAAATCACGGTAGACTAGTCAAGGTCGTTGTATCCACAAGATCAAGTCAATCAAAGTTTGACAGAATACTATGAAGATTTGTAGATATATATGGCTTGTTTAGAAAAAGTTTAGTTTAAACTAAATTATATTTTTTTATTATGTTTTTTGTTTTTTTTTTAAAAAAAAATTATTTATCTTTTCTGAAAATTTAAAAAAATTTAAAAAAATTTACTATTTAAACTTACAAATCTTAACTCAAACTTAACTCAATCTTGACATATATATTTTTTGCTTCCCATATAAGACAAATAATATCGCAAATATGATAAGTATTTAACACCACACTAAAATATTAAATGAATCACACAATACATATAGAGTTTACAAATAACATCTATAATTTTTATTAAGGCGATGTAATTAACATTATTGCTATTTAAAGTATCAAAACATTTTTCAAAAGAAAAAATATTTATTGATCGTATGAATATCGTAAAAGTAGTATGTATTGACCAATTAGAAGCATTTCGCAACCCTTCCCAAGAAAAAAAAGAAAAAAAAGAAAGCCACACTATTGTATCTTTTTAGCTCACATCTTCTATACGTTTGAAGGAAAAATTTGTAAATTATGCAAAAACGACATCGATTTGATATTTTAGAAGTTCAAGATAGGTTGATTTTGCGATTATGGCTTATTACAGATTTTCCAAAAAAACTATAGCTTAAGATTTGTCTAGCTAATTAAAGGCATATACACCATTTTTGTCAAACTTGTGATTTTAACTGAACAAGCCAAGTTATTGTTGGTTTACACAGATATAGATTGTCTTCCAAAATGAACTAGATAATATTTTTCTTGTTCATTTGCCTAAATGAAGCATAGTCAAATGAGAGGCTGTTTAATTTAATTAGGATAAGACATATATCATTTTTGTGTAAGAAAATTGTTTAAAAGCTTTTTTTTTTTTGTTTAAAAGCTAATATTTTGTAGTTAGAAATCTGTTGTCCAAGAATACTATTTGGCCAATAATATTTCTCCATCTTCTCAATGAAAAAATAAAAAAAAAATCTTACCTAACTTAACTGAACAAACTTAGCAGAGTTTGTGAAATAATAGAAAACGTACGTCCTTTAAATCAAAAAAGTGTTTTTTTTTTTTTTTGGCTCAAATCAGAAAGTGTTTTATTATAAGGGTTCTACTTGGTCTTTGTATTATTATTTTCTACGTGGGTGATCTAGAAAAGTGATGCAGATATGTCTTTTGGTATTAGCGTGAACACTAAGTTGTCTAGTAAGTGTGGGTCCTCCAAAAAGAAGAAAGGAAAAAGAAAAAAGAAAAAAAGAAAAAAAGAAAAAAGAAAGAAAAAAAGAAAAAAAGAAAAAAGAAAATGAAAAAAAGGAAAAGAAAATGAAAAAAATGGAAATAAATTGTTTAGTGGGGACGCAAGTATGGGGACCACTTTGGCCTCTATTAACTATATCCCTAAACGAAATTTGTCATTTTGTCAAAATATAAAATTCAAGGTCCAACTTTTCATGCTCACAGGGTTAATTTATAATTAATTTATTTGCATTAATAACTTAATATTATCATCTTTCTTTTCTCTAACGGAAGATTATGCAATTCATTTAATATTAATAAAAAAATCAACCCCACCAGCACCTCCCAATCCCTATATAAGCACCCCCACCCCCCTATCACTTCCTCATCTCAAACCAACAAGTGTGATCAAGTACTACAAACAAAGCAACTTTCCTTCTCATTCAAGCAAACAAAAAAACGACCAAATAATTTTCTCTTCAACTTCAATCAAACCAAGCCTTATTTTCCCTCCAACCAAACACCCTAGTACTAAATACTTCACTACTACAAACCCCACCTTAACAATCATTTCTCTAAGCCACTTTTCTCACTTTTAAAAACCGCCTCAAGATCTCAAGTTCCTCCTCTTCAAATTCTTTACTTCCATACCCAACAAAATTACATATGGCACCCGATATCATCACCGCCGCCGTCTCCGGGCAGGGTATCGCCAAGCCCGTGGCGGCGGCGGGGGCGACCCGGGCTTATGTGACGTTCCTGGCCGGGGACGGGGACTATTGGAAGGGCGTGGTGGGGCTGGCCAAAGGGTTGAGAAAGGTAAAGAGTAAGTATCCGTTGGTGGTGGCGCTCCTGCCGGACGTGCCGGAGGATCACCGCCGCATACTGGTGGAACAAGGCTGCCTGCTTAGGGAGATTGAGCCGGTGTACCCCCCGGAGAACCAGACCAAGTTCGCCATGGCCTACTACGTTATCAATTACTCCAAGCTTCGTATTTGGGAGGTAACGTGTCTTTCCTTTACTGCATGTTTCATGTATCACACGTACACCCTCACAATATTAAATTATGTATAAATATTTATAATATTTGGATATATGTTTCCATGAGTGTGACGGCATATTGATACATATATATATATATATATATATTTCCACCGGAAAATTCTGTCTGTTGACTTAATTTAATATTAGGATAAGATAAGATAAGACATGAGGTGTTTTTGTCGGTGGAAGGGGTGTTTTGGTAATTTGATAATTCTTTTGCTTAAAAAAAAAAATAAAGAGAAGTTTTTGTTGCTTCAGTTGCACTTTTGAAAATTTTTTTATAGTCCTTCGGAAAAAATAAAAAAAAAAAGGCTATAGCTTGTAAAATATGGGGATTTGCGCTTTTAAAATTTTAAAAAAAAAAAAAAAAAGGAAATTTGAGAAGTGTTTTTTTCCTGCCTAAGAATAACTATATTTTGAATCCTTTGATAACATCCTGTTGGTCTTAATTTGATTAAATAATTAAGCTGCCTAAAGAGAACCCTTTCCAATATTACATATGTTTTACTGGCTTTCATGAGATATTATATACTTATATTTGGGTAATTTTAACTTAATTTATATGTTACAACACTTAATTATTAGCTAAATATTGATAATTCATATGTGATAACACTTAATTACGAGCTATATATTGGTATTAACATTTTTTTTGGGTGAATATATTGATATTAACATGATTTCTTGGTACATGTTGCAGTTCGTAGAGTACAGCAAGATGATATACTTGGACGGTGACATCCAAGTGTTTGGCAACATAGACCACCTCTTCGACTACCCAGACTCCTACTTCTACGCAGTCATGGACTGCTTCTGCGAAAAGACTTGGAGCAACAGCCCTCAGTACAAGATCGGCTACTGCCAACAGTGCCCCGACAAGGTCCACTGGCCCGCCGACATGGGACCCAAACCTCCCCTTTACTTCAACGCCGGAATGTTCGTGTTCGAGCCCAGCCTCCCCACCTACCACGACCTCCTCACCACCCTCAAAGTCACCTCTCCTACCCTTTTCGCCGAACAGGTAACGACACAGTTTTAATCCGTCAGATTTTTATTATTAAAAAAAAAATGTACGACGACCATTACTAACGAGATTTTTGGGACAGGACTATTTGAACATGTTCTTCAGGGACAAGTACATGCCTATTCCATCAGTCTACAACCTTGTGTTGGCCATGTTGTGGCGTCACCCTGAGAACATTAATCTGGACGAGGTCAAAGTTGTTCACTATTGTGCTGCTGTAAGTAATCGTCTGGATAATTGTTTGAATACTGTTTTTCGACACTGTTTGAATCATAGGTTTCGATTCATTAGACGAATTCTTAATGTTGCATTTAATTTTTTTTTAATAGGGGTCTAAGCCTTGGAGGTTCACTGGCAAGGAAGAGAACATGGACAGAGAAGACATCAAGATGCTGGTGGACAAATGGTGGGACATATACAACGACGAGTCGTTGGACTACAAGAACTCCGTGGCTGCAAATGCTGCAGCGCCTGCAGAACAAGTGAACTTGCAGGCCCTTTTGAGGGCATTGTCGAAGGCCGGCGCCGTTCGCCATGTCCGAGCCCCGTCCGCGGCCTAGTTTGTTGCTTTATTTGGAAGGTTGATCATGGAGTAGAGATTGTATTATGTGTATTTTTTTGTTCTTGTCTCTCTAATATTATTTACAATTGGGAGACTTTTTTTTTTTTCGAAAAAGAAAAAAAAAATCTATAAGCAAAGGAATATTATGTAATAGCAGTGTGAGGGCCTTATGGATCCCTATTGTTTTCCTATGTTTGTGTATTGAACAATTATTTATATAAAAAAAAAGTCCGAGATTTATATTTTTGTAGATTATTTGTCTCTCCTTTTACATTTCATTTTCTGGAATTAAAAGGGCAATATAATTGATAATTACAATATCAATTCTAGTCAAAAATAAGAGATCTACTCGCATATAAACTCTACAAATATTGTTATAGTTCCGAACAAGGAAGTAAACTTAGAGTAAAATATCACTTAAGAGTAAAATATCCAACTAAACATGTACATATTTTGTGCATACATACATACATATATATATATATATGTATGTATAACCTAATAATTACAATATAAATTCTTGTCAAAAAAATAAGAGATCTACTTGCATATAAACTCTACAAATATTGTTCTAGTTCCGAATAAGGAAGTAAACTTTAAAAAGTATAATATCCAACTAAACATGTACATGTTTTTGTGCATGGATTATACATACATACATACATATATATATATATATATTTGTATGACCTAATAATTAGAATATTAATTCTAGTAAAAAATAAGAGATCTACTTGCCTGTAAACTCTACAAATATTGATCTAGTTCCGAATAAGGAAGTAAACTTTAGAGAGAAAAATATCCAACTAAACATGTACATGTTTTTGTGTATGGATTATACATACATATATATATATATATATATATGTATGAATGATGGAGATATGTAGCATATTCAGATATTTAGAGATTTTATACCATCAGTAAAACACTGTTTTTGTTGTAGTTTCCAACCTAAATACATCAAATAAAGCAAAAAATCAAGCTAGTATATAATAAAATACCAGTGTTTCTTGATTATGAAGTTGGCATCAAATCCATTTCTTTTCCTTCAATTTAAGGCATACAATGAAATCATGCTATAAGTACTCTGTTTTACTCTTCTATTCTGAACTCATCGAACAAACAAAATGGCTTCCTCTAAGCCTTATAGCATGCTTCTTCCTCTGACGGTGATCATGATCTGCACCGTCTGCCCCACATCAAGCACCGGCACAAACCCGGGAACCCAAGAACTTATCGAGAGGATCTGCCGCCAGATGGAGGAATTCGGTTTCTGCAACAAAAGTTTCAACGAGAACTTGGAATCCCCATCAGCAAACCTTGTTGATCTTACACGAATAACTGTAGAGCAAGCTGTGACCAACGCAACCAACACGCATGATTTCAACCTGCAACTTCTGAAGAACGTGACCAGCGCAGCGTATAAGAACGCACTCATAGCGTGTGAAAATAGCTACAACATAGTTTTGAAGTCTATGCAGGATGCCCGTGTTGCATTCAACAGCAAAGATTATGATAGCATGATGATAAGTGAGAGGGTAACACCAAGAGCAGAAGCAAGCTGTGAAATAACTTTCAGAACGCCTCCCGCTCCATTAAACCCTCTAATTGACAGAAATCGACAGATGAGGATTCTCATTGCCATGGCTTTGGTTACTGTGCATACCCTTGTCACTTCGCCGCCTTCATAAATCTATGGGCTTTGTTTGCTATTCATTTCTCTATTAGGCTAAATAAATGGGTTAAATAAACGTGTTAAAGCTGTTGCATATTTCCTTGTTCCAGTAATTATGTTGTTATGATCAAATTAGCACGCCACCGAGCGCCTTTTTCTGGTTAGACAAGTGTAACACCTAAAGAATCATACTTAAAATTGTTAGCCATCAGCTAGAATTTATGTCATTCCACATAATTTAATCCGTCCGATATTCTTAAAGTGTCTGCAAAATTCAAAAGAAATTTACAGTAAAAACTCGGTTCCTTAGTCACTCAGGTAAAGGAACACCAGACAAACAACCAATGGTGAATGGAACATGTGATGGCTCAAAAATGAACACATCAAGGAAACGCCAAAGTCGACTATGCTAAATAGAAGCTCCTCTGCAGTTCATCTACCCAACAAGGCAACACGATCCTTTTGAATTGCCTGCGTCAGATTAATGTCAAAAAGCTCGCACCGAATAGGCATCTCCATTTCATAGAAGGGATTCTTCAAGACATAATCCGTATACAGTTCATAGATGTATTTCAAGAGACCTTCCATATGTTGTGCCCCGGGTTCACATACCACAAAGAACTTTGTCCCTGCAAAGGAACAATTATTCCTATTAGAAAATGCCTGTTCGGATTTTACCACAAAAGGACAATTATTAATTCTAACTCGTGGGTGTAACAAACCTCAAGAATCATTTCCCTTCCAATAAGACATCAAACTAGAGAAACAAAGTAACAAAATCCTATACCATGCTATAATAGCTGTATCAGCCAAGTCTGTTTAGCAGTTTTTACCAGAAAACCAAAATCATTGCCCGTGATTCATGGTCTAACAAAATTTTAAACAGAAATTCACTTTCAACGAGAAAAGTAAACTGTCATGAAATTCAAGCAACCAACACTCCTATACTCTTAAGAGGGTTATATTGGCTGAATCGTGATAATGAAATTTTAATTTTATGGGATGAATGATACGCGAAACAACAAAAAATCACTGGCTAGTAACCAGGAAGAGGATTGCAAGATCAGAAGCACAATGCTCCGGTAATCAAACCAGAAACTAAAGCAAACAAAATATACGATTCAACATAAACCTTTCAACTCCTATCCGGTCCAATCCTGATCTTATAATCGTATCAAGACCAGCATACCAGCCTAATGTATACGTTGTCTAGCCATAAAACCTTTTTCCCCCTAAACTAAGCGGTCAAAATGGTGAGTGAATCACTATACATCTAATATGCGCTTGTTAGTGATTTTATTACTGTCGGTAGTAAAGAATTAGAGAGTCTAATTCTTAACACAAGATTAATTGGTACAATTAACCAAAAAAAAACTACAAAAAATCAAAATTCAGTAACCATAATCAAGCTGAATCAATTAAAATCTAATTTTTAGTAAAATAAAAAAAATTATGTATATTAAAAAATAAAAAAAAACAAAACAAAACATTGAAACCATACCCGTAAGTGATTGAAAGCAATGGAGATCAAAGGTATCGGCTTGGAGAAGCTCAATGCCGGAGCAGCCGGAGACCGGTGACAATTGCTGCGAGATCGCGTGCATCGAGTGCCATAAGCTCGCCACTCTCAAGCTGTCGTTCGTGTCCATCCGTCCTGAAGAGCCATAATCCTGTATTTTCCCAGGAAACAAACAAACAGAAACATAACGAATAATCATCGATTAGACTGACGAGAAATCAGAAGAAATGGAAAATGGAAAATCGACGGATCGGGGAAGAGAAAATTGGATCGGAAAATTTGGATTTGTAAGGGGAAGAGTAACCTTGTAGAAAATCAATCCGCCTGATTTGTTGATGATGTAAAGGCTGTAGATTGATACCATTTTCTGAACTCCTTCAACTAAGAATCCAAAAACAGAGTACGAAAACGATGAAGCGAACTGCAAAAGAGGTCCAAAGAGAAAATCAAGGTCGAAAATGGAGCTCACAAAGGGACGATTGTGGCGTCGGGCTCGCTAGGGAGTGGTGGCTGCTGGGCTTGCGAAGGGGGTTGTGGCGGCGACGGGCTCACGAGGGGACGACGCTAAGGGAGTTCCGGATCTGGGGGCTCTGTTTCCGGCATCTACCACACTCTCCTTTTTCTCTGTATTAAATTTTTTTTTTGGTAAATTGCTTCTTGAGTCCCTAAATTTTTAAGTATGTATGACTTTGATCCCATTTTTTTTTATTAGTTTGAATGACTCTAAACTATTAAAATACTACTATAATAGTTATTTATAATATTTAAACGGAATCCGTTGGTGAGCATCACTTTTTGATCAAAATTATTAACAGATTCAATTAAAAAACTAACGAAAAGGACTATTGGAGCAACGTTTTAATAGTTTATAGTCATTTAAGCCACGGGAAAAAAAAAATAAAGATAAAAAATACACAAACTTAAAGTTTAGAAACCAACTTAATAATTTACCCTTAATTTGTTAGGGGTTGGTTTGGTGTTGCTAGTGATGTGAGAGAAGAAGGATGGGAGTTTTTGGTCCCGTTTGGTATTGTTTCCAAAACGTTTTGGAAATGAATCTCACAGTTTCTAATAAAACTGTTTTGGAAAAGCTTCTGAAATAGCGTTTGTTGTACACAAAGTCAGAAAATAGAAATGAAAACAAAAAATCGTTTTCATTTTTTGTTAAGGAATTTAAAAAGGAAATGAAGTTATTTTTATGTTTCTGTTTTCATTTTCTAAAGCTTACACACTCATCAAATATTTTCAAAAACATTCCCAAACACAATTTTTATTTTTTTTATTTTTTTGGTTCTCAAACCACTTTCTCTATAAACACAATCAAACACAATTAATATATATATATATATATATATATCAAAAAGCTATTTTTAAAATATTATTATTTCTATTTCATTTTCAAAACAAAACCTTCCAAACAGATCCTTTGTTTTTGTTTTTACTTCTAAATGTTTAAAGTTAATATAGTAAATTCATTAAAATATAAGGCTCGCCACTATATTTTTCATAAGAAGGAGTGATCTGCATTCTTTTTTAAGAGTTTAGGGAGTTTTTTATCAAGAAAAAAAGATTGAGTGCCAAAAGGCATCTTAATTAAGAGTTTAGGGAGTTTTTGATCAAGAAAAAAAGATTGAGTGCCAAAAGGCATCTTAATTAAGAGTTTAGTGACCATTTTAACAATTTATCAAAAATAAAAAAAAGATGAAATTCGGAGAAATTTTGCAAACTAGGTTTGAAAAATATTTATTCAAATTTTGCAGCTTGAAGACAACGGCCTATTAGCTCAGTTGGTTAGAGCGTCGTGCTAATAACGCGAAGGTCGCAGGTTCGAGACCTGCATGGGCCATTCTCTAATTTCATTTTTCTCGTTACCAACAAATGTTGTTTCCGGCCAAAACAAAAGGATTCTACTTTGAAAAGAAAAAAAATCCATAATTTTTCGTGCGTTCTTTCTTATTTCATCTGGTTATTTTTCTATAGAGTTGTCATTCTAATTTTTTTTTTTTGAAGTGAAGAGTTGTCATTCTATTCTTTCTTATTTCATTGGTTATTTTTCTTTAGAGTTGTCATTCTATTTTAGTTTTCTAGAGAGTTGTTTTCCATTTACTGTCGTTCCTTCACTTGGTCGTCATTATTATAGTCTTCACCCATTTTCAGTTAGTGTCGTTTCATTTTTTGTATTGTTTTTTTGCCCTACGGTTTTCCTTATTTTATTTGTTGTCGTTTGTACCATTTCATGTATGTCCTCGTTTTTAAAGTTTGTGGTCTTATATCTGCTTAGCGTTGTTTTTTCGTTTTTTACTCTTTTTTTTAACATCTTTTTTATTTAGGTAATTTTTGCTTCTTTTAGTCGTCGTTTTATGTTGTTTCATTTATATATTAGTTTCTTATATTTTGATGCTGTTTACGTGACCTATACTTTTCGATATGGTATCGCTAAATCTTTTCAGCTGAGGTTTTCTTTGGCAACTTTCAACGGGGTGTCGATTTCTCCACTGTTGTCGCTTATCCAACTTAGTGTCGTTTGTTATTTAATGTGGTTTTAATTCTTTAGTTCATCAGTGGTCTTTTTAGTTCATCAGTCATATATCTGCTTGGTGTCGTTTGTGCTTTCTTGTCGTTATTTAATTGTTCTATTTTTTTAATCGTTTTCTGCAGTTTCGCTCATGTCTCCGTTTCTTAACATTTTTGTTTGTTTTATATTTTACCTATTGTTGTTGCCCTTTATCTTCTGCACGGTCGTTTTCAAATTATTGTCGTTTATTTGATGATTGTCGTTTTTTTACTTTCCTGTTGGTTGTTATTATTCGCTCTCGACTTCTTATTTATTTTATTTGTTTTTTAGTTTTAGTGTTCTTTATATACCACCATTTGTTTGTTGTATGCTTGCGTTGATAAAAGTGCAATGATACTAAAAATTCATAAGCTCTATTCAATTACAAGTATATGAATATGGTACATGGTAATAACAGTTGAATATCAACAGTAATTCATGCTGCTCTTGTAGGTTCTTGTTTCCAATACTCATTGGAGAATGCGTTGCAATATGCACATTAAAAAATATTAGAGACACCAATTTTAATCTGAACTTTTAAATACTAATTTGTATAATATATGAGTTGTTATTTTTTCTTATTGATAGGTGTTTAAAATTTTGTCACGCCAATAAATCATTTGTTAATAAAAGATGACAACCCAGCACCACATGATATTCAGAAATTGAGATTAAAGTTTGTACCCCCCTAACATTACTCAAAAGCATTAGAGCCAAACTTCAATGGAAAATATGAAAAATCTCCCTTTTAAAACATCATTATCTTTAAACATATTAGCCTACTAAAAATCTGAAGGGGGGAAGAACCGAAATAAATCACCAAAATAATGGACTCTGTTGGAGATGAAGACCACTAGCTAGTAATTATGGACGATGGGCCATTTTTAAAGTTGGGATATATATCACACCTAACATTTAATAGAGCTTTGGCAGTTTTTGTTTTGTTTTGTTTTATTTTTTGGTTCCCAAACTTTTGCTAGAAACCATCTGCTTATAGGGTTTCAATGTATAATCGGGTTGTGTACATGTACATATATATAACTCTACATATTCAATCTCATATACATAAAATCTCCAACAAAACTAAAATAATACCAATAAAATATCTCATAGTTTTATATATATATATATATACACACACCTTATGGATGTCAGAATGTGAAAATTATCCCACATCGTCAGGTTATTAGACTGTTACATATGATATTTGTATAGACTGAACATCCAACTCTCTTTTTATACTAGTTTTTAAGATGATTTCTACTTAAATTCATTTAGTTATTAATTAATATGATATCATAATCAAATTTAACAAATATGATTGAATTAAGTAGTTATATGTTTGATCTTTTGTACCAATCAATGTGAAAGTACCTTCTAATTAAAAGCTGAAAATTTAATTAAAAATTGCGTAACTAGAGCAATATTATATCCACCACTTTTTCCACTAATAGATTATTTATCAATTTATACGGGGACAGAACATGAACACCATGTCCATTGCTGTGCAGCTCCTTAATCTTTAGCATTATTTTAATATAGGAGCGTGACATATATGTCACCTCCAAAATTGGTGTCGGTGACTTTTAATAAGAACTTTTAAAAGATTGGATGTTAATTTAACAAATGAATGTAGAGTATTTAAAGATTTATCGGACAGCATTATTGTAACAAAGTAGACTAGAGGTAGAACTAAATCGTACGAGGCATTGTAACAAATGCATGGGATGTATTACAAAAAAAAAAAAAAAAAAAAAAAAAAAGTGGAGTGTCAAAATGGGTGATGATAGGATAATCTCAACATCCGATGACGGACTTGTAGATGAAATTTGATGGCCAAAGATGTGGCGAACTTTCGGTCAAAAACGCTTTTCTCTATTTCTCTAGCTCACTTTTTTTTTTTTTTTTTCCCTACAATGAACCCTAATATTTGTCCTATGAAATTAGATAAAAATATTTTTGAAATTTGGTTGTGGTGAAGTCAGATATGAAATAACTACTAGGCTATACATGCAAATATAAAACTAGATAAATTAAGAATAGATTTATTGCAAAACTATTCTAAGATAACTTACAATAAATTGAAATTGAAATTAAAAAAAAAAGAAGATGTTAACGTTTAAATCAAGTTTCCCTAGTTATATGTATATAAACTTTTCTGATCAATTAAAAACGAAATACATATATGTCAGTCGTTAATATTAGATACCATAGTAATGATACAATTTTTTAGAAACAGTAATGATAGAAATTTAAAAAATGGTATCCAACTTCCAAATTTTATAGCTAGAAAAAGGAGAAATAAACAAGAGAACATAGTATATTAGTGATACAGAACAAATTGGCATGTCCCACTTGTCGTCTCTTTGAGAAGATTTCTTGTATTTTAATATTTTCATCATTTTTAAATTCATTTTCCTCCGTAGACTCTATTTATTTTACCATTTCTTTAATTAGCCTCTATATGTCTACTTACCTTTTTAGTTAATTAGCCTGCCCTTGAACAAATCCAGCCGCTAGTTTTTCATCCTGCAACATTCAATTCTTGTCGTTTCTGTCCGCCAAAGTTGGCCTGCCGGAAAAAAGAGCATTCCTTAATATATATATATATATATATATATATATAAATTTTGAATCCTGTTTTCAAAATCACTCATGATAATAAACATGTTTATTGTTTTAGAATCATTAAACAGTTGAAGAACGCTTGAAACTAATTAACCTGTAAATTACTTCTTATACTTCATGTAATATTTTGGTGCTTTCTTTAAGTATTTTACTCATCCAAGAGTTTACACGACATTCATAAGGTAACATTTGAGTCTATTGATAAAATAAATAGATAAATAAATAAATAAATAAAAAACAGATCGATGTGGTTCTTCTTATGTGGAGTATTAGGATATATATATATATATATATATATTATTACTGTTTATTTAATTGTTTAAACTTTTGAAATGGTTGAAATTTTGTAACCTTTTAGGTGTGAGTGCAGTGTCTTTTTCAATACTTGCATTCTTATCCTCTTTTGATTACTAATATCAACTACTTTTCTTTAAATACTTCACGAGAAAAATCTCACTTTTAGATCTCAACTGATACAAAGACTTGATCTGATAGAAATCTGTATTATAAATATGTTGCAATATGAATTTGAAAAAATATATACTAGTTATAACATGTCATTTAATTTTCTTTTTTCTATATATATATATATATATATATATATATATTGATTTAGACCCGTGGTATGAAAGAAATATTATTGCTGTTGGCCTACCTAATAATTTTCGTAGCCCAAATAAATCTCACAAAGAAAGGAGCACTAGATACTTAAAAATTGAAATACACCGACAAATCCAATACGCTTACTTTTTCCAAAGAGTAATCATTAATGAATTTCCTTCACATATTTATAATCACCACTGTCCCACACAAATACTTATATCTACATATCTATACATATATAAAACCTAACATATATCATGGCTAATAATATTATCTACGGATTTTTTGATAAGTGGGGGATAAAATTAGTTGGATAGTAGGGCTTTCGATATATAAGATGGTCTAAAGTGTCTTTGTTTTCGATATAATTTATTATAATTTATTTCGGATATAGTTTGTTGATTTTCATGTCATAACCTGAAGTAGTAAGGAAACCAAATAGATTGTTCACTTTCTCACGATGTTTCCCTACTTTCTTTATCTAAATACATCTTATTCGATTATTTTTTACACATATCTTGAGTACTCGTTTTAATAATGCTTTATATTTTATCATCGTCTCTTTATAACTAATATTGCACTTCTGTAGCGATCATGGTATTTATACTTTTTTTTTTTTTTTGTCCATTCTCACTATGCTTTAGTAAAAAAAAAATAAAAAATAGTAATATCTCTTAAAATTAAGTTAAAAGCCTTAAAATCTCATATTGAAAAAAATATAAGAAAGCAAAACGGTTGAAGTAAAACAAGTGATCACTTGTGTATGGGTGACATTATGCTAAACAACTGTTTTTTTTAAATTATTATTATTATTTATTTGTCTGTAGTTTTTAGATTTAATCTAAATCGTTAATTCACTCGAATGTGATCCATATATTGATCAAATTAAATCAAATAATTTTAGATTAAATCTAAACCATTGATCTAATAATTACTATCCCACGGTCAAAGTACTAAATGATTGTTGTCTAACGATTGTGTTTATTGGCTATTATAAAAGTTATAGCTTTCAAGAAAAGATACCTTTTGACCACATATTATTTCAGTTGTAACACTTGCATCATTTTTTTTTTTCATCAGTTTTTCACTGTTGTGTTGGGAATTCAATAAGATAGCTACTTATTGAATTTTTTGAATTATTTTATCTTAGAAGAACTTGCCATAGACACTCATTAGCAAATTTTGTAATGGGGACAAATAACACCTTAATAAAAGTAAATTTCTTTGGTCACAAACCTCTATTTTATGCCTCGTTTTCTTTGTACCCAAATAGTGTTCCTCTACTTTCTTCAACATCTTTACCTTTTAATAAACACACACACATATATATATATATATATATATATTAGCTTTTATATTTGTTATCTCAATTCAAATAAAAAATATAAATGTATGAAAAAATTCAATTAATGAGACCTCTCTTAACTTTTTAAAGAAGAGTTTATCATTCAACTTCTGGCAAAGTTTATTTTCCTAAGACTCTTTGGGTGTTTCTTTTGTGGTTGTTTTTCTTTCATGATCGTTTTATTGCAAAGTCCTAGCGGCCTGTTGTATGAACTTTTATTTTAAAAAAGAAAGAAATGAAATCTAGTGCCAGATTAGGTAAATGCTGAATCTGTTAGTGCATGTCAGTTTCATTGGGATACGCAGGCAATTTTTTTTTATTTTTTAAAGCTGATATTCGGACAATTTTTTATGTCGATTACCATCATCATTAAATTATTGATGTATGATATGTAAATAATTAAGTAAATCCTCATTCTTGCCTTATAAAAAAATTATGGATGGTTACAGATATAACATAACAATAATATCATATATGATTCTATCATAAAATATAAAGTTTGAGTATCTTACAGTCTCAAGTTCAAAAAAAAAAAAAATAACTGGACAAAAATATCACAAATCAAAACTCCGGAAATCAAATCAAACAACCCCACTACGTTGTCTCTCTCATCACACTCTTCTCTCTGTCTCTTTTAGAAATCTATCTTATTAGTTTTATTATTTCTTTTAATAAAAAAAAAACCCACTTTTAATATGATTGTAGTATACACTATAGATTTCAAAAAGAGATAAAAAAAAAATTTGATTTGTACATGTGTCGAAACCTGAGCAAATTCCGATTAGTGAGAATCATGTGATCAGTTTGCGAATTAAATTAATAACCACAAACATGTAGCAGTTAAAAAAAAAAAAAAAAAAAAAACTAAACATGACATCAATAATGAAATCTTTTTGTTTTTGTTTTTTTAAATCAAATCTTTTTATTACTATAGGTTATCATGAGAGGCCATTAATAATCTTGGCCACTGGTTTGTTTATTAACTTTTTGGTTAGATACGGCGACGTCCTCAAATAGTAATTAGTACTCTTATAAGACTTAAATAATTTCCTAAAGGACTTATTTTCTTATGTATGCATGAAATAAACAATCACATGTACACATATGGAAGCATTTTCTGTTGGTTTTATATTTGATTCACAATCTACAATATTGTTTTAGGGTTCATCAAGGATAGCCTCCTACAAATGATCTTCACGATTCACGATTTACTCTATTTTAGGATTCATCAAGAATGACCTTAGAAGTATGATCTTCATGATCAAAGCCACAATCTTGCATGAATATAATCATGATGACATTATTATTAATTACTGATCATCATGGTCAGTGATGAAGTTTAGAATTTGAGAGTTTTTAATTTTTTTTTTTCGGGGGTTTGAGTAAAAACACATACAAATAAATTTTAATTCGGAAAAAGTTGAGTGGGGCTTAAGCCCCCCCTAAAGCCTTCCTCCATTCGTCCCTGATCACGGTGTGTATATTGTTGCACAGTCAAAAAACTTGAACGACATGAAAATACACAAAGGAGGGAGGGTGGGAGGGAGAGAGAGAGATTTCACATTTTGCAACTTTTTTTTTTTTTTTTTTCTTTTTTGAAATGCATCTTGCAACGTTTTATGTACTTGGGAGGGAGGGAGGGGATGGAGGGAGAGGGAGAGGGAGAGGGAGAGGGGGGAGGGAGGGGGGAGAGAGAGAGAGAGGGGGGGGGGGGGGGGGGGTTGTGGTGGAAGTGGGAGGGCGAGAGGAGGGAGAATTTCACATTTTGCAACGTTTTTTTTTTTTTTTTTTTGAAATGCATTTTGCAACGTTTAATGTACTTGGATATGCATATATTATAGTCTCTTCTGTTGATAAAAGAGTCACCATTTACTTTCATATGAGAAGATATAAGAACATTTCAAACATTATATCACAGACGAAACTTTCTCTTTTTAAATTTATTTCAAATAAATTTTTAACTGGCCTATTTAGGTTGGATTATGTATCACTTGAATCTGATTGGACAAATAAGGGGAAGTTCAACATATATGTGTGTGTATATGTATGGGTTCATATTGTGAGAGGCTTTAATATTCAGACATTTTTTTTTCTTTTTTAATACTAGAAAGCAAGGATTTTTTTTTTTTTAACAAGTTCAAAGAAATTCTCCCACATTTTGGTCACAGATTTATTTATTAATTGTTATTAAAAGTCTCAATGCACCACCATTTTTTTTTTTTTTTTTTTTTGCAATGATATAAGAAACCTTTAAAGTTAGAACTTTAAAAATAATGCAAGAAATTTTAATTTTTAAAACAAAAGATGCACGCGAAGAATAATATTTTTTTTTCTTCCTAAAATTAAATTTAGTGCAAGTGACAAACGAGGCTAAATTTTGTTCTATAAAAAGGGCAATAGGGCAAAGCCTATTCTCACAACAACATTTCTTCCCTCTTGATGTAAGTCTCTTGCTCTATATATATATATCTCTAATATTGTGTCTTTTAGCTTGCTTATTCAGAAGCAAAAAAAAAAAAAAAAAAAAAAAAAATGTCGGCTGATCTGTGTGGTAAGATAGAGACTGATGTGGAAATCCAAGCTTCGGCTGAAAAGTTCCATGGCATGTTCAAACACAAACCTCACCACATTTCCAATGTCACCTCTCGCAAAATTCAAGGTTGTGATTTACATGAAGGCGAATGGGGCACTGTGGGCTCTATTATCAACTGGAATTAAACTACTTTCATGGTAACATTTTCTTTTATATATGTATGTATGTGTATCTAAAATTACGTGTCAAAATTTTGTAAACTCTGTAAAACTAAATTACAGTTTTATCCCATCTTTTTTCACTCCTAACAAGTTATAATCATGAAACTGTTTGTTTGTTTGTTTGTTTGTTTTTTTTGATGTGTGTCAACTTTCCTCCAAATTTCTCTCTCCCTTCCTATTTCTCTTACAATAGGGTCTCTCCCTACCTATTTCTGTTACAATAGGGTTAACAAAATTTTAGTCTCCGAACTTTAAAGTGTCCTAAAATTAGTACTTGAATTATTAATTTGTCTTCTAATAATTATTCCTTAAAAAAAATGTCAAAACGCACTTGCTCAATTAATCTTAATGTGGTAATTAATTACAGTCTAATATGTGTTTTGAAATGAATGAATATTATAAAGGACATATTAAGTTGAAATTTTTCTTAATTATGATATAGGAAAGCAACAAAGTGTTTCAATTTTTTAGGTGGGGGCACGAACATAATTTTACTTGAAACTGGGAAAGAGCTAGAATTTTTCATATTTTTAAGGGGAAAAAAAATAATGGGGGCGGGACTCACAAGAGATCGAGTGGCTTCGCGGCTGATTAAAAAAACATTCATACCCTTTTGAAGTTCATTCTTAATATATATATATATATATATATATATATGTAATCTTTTTTTTTTTTCCTATGAAGAACATACAATTTTGATCAATATCGAGCATTAACATGTATTTGTAAATTAATAATTTAAACTTTTGGGATGGATTTGTAAACTAACAATATATATATACACGTGAAATAATAATATTGTAGATGCAAAACCAAGAGTTGCAAAGGAGAGAGTTGAAGCGATAGATGACGAGAAGAATTTGATCACATTCAGAGTGCTTGAAGGAGATCTGATGGAGCACTTCAAGAGCTTTGTAATCACCCTTCAAGCAAATCCCAAAGCTGGTGGAGAGGGCAGCATTGTGCACTGGACTATGGAGTACGAGAAGCTGCATGTTGAGATTGTAGACCCCCACACTTTGCTCGACTTCGCAGCTGAACTCTCCAAAGATCTTGAAGATCACCTTCTCGAGGATGCTTAAGCCCACAAATTTCACTATTTGTTTGCCAAGACTACTTATAAGTGTGTGTGTGTGTGTCTATATATATATATAATATAATATAACGCACTCTAAATAAATTTATAAGTGAGCACGTATGCATGCGTACATGAATGTTCACTAGATCTATATAAATATGTTATGGAATTGCTTTGGTCGTGTGTTTATCCCATGGTTTGCTGGGCATTTTCAAGCTTTTTGGTTGTGATTTGTCCTACTGGTGATGATATGTCTAAAAGATCTCTGTATATCATAAATTGATGCATCTATCACTTTCTTTGTTTCAGAATCGGGATATACCAAGTTCATCGTTGATACACATATATATTGAAAGCACGAATATTGTTTGTTTTCGTCCATGCTCCAACACTCAAGTAATTATTTTTCTTTTTCTTTTTTTGGCTTTTTTTTTACTTACTTATTCCACACGCGCTTGCTCTCCAAATAGTTTATATGTGTAATCTCAAAACCGGATTTGATTTGGTTCACCAAAATACATTTGCTATATATCAAATAACATATCTTTGACAAGTCAAATATTACGACGACGCTAGATATATATATGTATCCACGTATTTATTAAACTAAATCAAATAAAATCAAACAACACCACATGATCACGCTCTCATCACACTGATCTCTTTTCTCTATTTCTTTTTCGAAATCTATTTTATTAGTTTCATGAAGGAAAAAAAAAAAAAACTTTCAAATAATGATTGTATTATATATCTATATATAAGTGGCTCCATCAGTACAACAATTATTAAATAGCCAACGGGATTCATGTGGCTGAAACTTGAGCAAACACTGACCAATGAAAATCATGTGACGTTGCAAATTATTAAAATTAATAACCACAAACAAGTGGAAAATATTATTGATAATGAAACCTTTTGGGTTACTACGACCTATATATATTAGCCACTATTTTATTTATTAACTTTTAATTAGATCTACGGCGATGCCCTCAAATAACCACAAATAACGTGTTTAGTAAGTCTTATATATTTGATCAACCATCTACACTATTTTAAAGTTCATTAGGGATAACCTCATGAATGTATTCTTCATTTCGTTCCAAATCGCGATCTTCCATAATGTGATCACAATCACATTTTTTTATTACTCACGATGTGTAGTTATTACACATTAAAAAAAAACTCAGACAACTACAAAATCTACAACTCAAGAAACTCAAGAAGTTCAATGCAAGACTAGGAAAGAGAGATCGTTTCCTCTCAATGATTTTCACAATATTGTGTGGCTATATAATTTCATATTTATAATCTCTTAGTTTGTAAAAGGGAATGTATTTGAAGGGTCTTTTTTCATAATGTATGAAGAAATAATATCATAATTAGTCGGCAGAGATTAAAATACTGTTATGAAGATATAAACATATATATATATACATAATATCATATTCATATATTTTTATATATGGAAATTAGCAGGCTAGCTAGATAGTGGTTAAAAGTTCTGACATTCAGGAACTAACGTTGAATACTAAAATTTTGAACAAAAAAACGTGAATATTAATAACAGGAGTGCACTAGAGATTGTGCAGTTTTTATGTGGTCATAGATATCGAGAAGATCAGACACAGTTTTTTTTTTATTTTTTATTTTTTATTTTTTAAAGTAAGCGGGGATGCTTTTGAGATTTTAAAGAGAAATTCTATAACATTCAGCGCATATATTTCTTTATTTTGTTTATAAAAGTCTCAATGCACGCCAATTTGTTTGGACAATTGTACAAGAAACCTTTTAAAATAATGTAGGAAATATTTAATTATATATAACTGCAGATGCACGCTACGAATATTTTACTAAAATTAGTTTTAGGGCAAGAACGAACGAGTCTAAATGTTGTTACAAATGACGGAGTCAGAAATTTAAAAAAGAAAATGTGAATTAAACTAAAAATTTGAACCAAAATTAGATTAATAAAATATCTTGTCATCGTTTTTTGTATATGTATATTTGTTTTTTTTTGCCCTAAATAAACTAAGCATATAATGGAGTTTAATTTAATTTTAAAGTTTAGAGTTCTAAAAATTATGACTTTATGTAATAACATAGTATATTTTGATTTATTTGAGATACTAAATTTAAAATGCGAGTCCTTAGAAATTAAAAAAATGGGTGAAATTCAAAGGTTTTTTTTTTTTTTTTGAAAAAAAAACAAAACATATGTAAATTTAGAAATTTAAAAAAAAAATTAGAAGGGTAAATAAGGGAAAAAAGTTGCAAAATATTTTAATATAAGTTAAAAAAACAAAAACAAAAACAAAAAAAAGTATAATTATATCCAAGTCATAAGCTCCCTCCAACCCTGGCCACTTTCTATAAAAGGCAATAACTACAAAGCCTTTGTATTCACAACAACATAGCTTCCCTCTTGATCTAAGTCTCTTCTATATATATCTTATAGTGTTATATCATTTTAGCTTATTCATCAGAAGCCACAAAAAAAAAAAAAAAAAAAAAAAATGTCGGCTGATCTGTGTGGAAAGCTGGAGACAGATGTAGAAATCAAAGCTTCTGCTGAGAAGTTCCATGCCATTTTCACACACAAACCTCACCACATATCCAATGTTGCCTCTCACAAAATTCAAGGTTGTGATTTACATGAAGGTGATTGGGGCACCGTCGGCTCTATTGTCTATTGGAACTACTTCCACGGTAAGATCTTTATATTACATATTATATATAACTGTATGTTTGTGTGTATCCAAAATTATTTTTGTGTCTGTGGTAAGATCTTTACGGTTTTATCTTACATTTTTGGGATTTTTCAATAAATGGCATTTTTTACAGAAGTTTTTTTTTTTTTGAATAAATAGCTGAAATTTTGTAAATTTAAGAAAATGACCTTTCTTTTTTTTTCTTTCTTTCTTTTTTTTTAAGGTCAATTAGTAATTGACTGATTTGCTAATATGCATTTTTTACTGATTTACTGTCGTCAATCACTGATTAACGGGCATTTTCCTAAATAAAAAAAAACTTAAGTTATTTTTTAAAACAGTGCTTAAAAATTACCTGTTCACCTAATTTTTCCTAATTGTTTTTATTACTTTTATGTAATCATGGAACTATTTTTTTTTCTCTCTCCAAATTTCTTATTTCTCTCTCCCTACCTTTTCTTTTGTGAGAGGGGAGGGTTGAAATTTTAGTCCCAAACTTAAAAATATCCTGAAATTAGCTCCTGAACTATTAATTTACCTCGCATTAGTTTTGCCTTCTAAAATCCATTTTAGAAAGCACTTAATCAGTTGATCTTCATGAGGTAATTACAGTCTAGTTTTACCAGTGTTTTGAAAGAAATGACTATTCAGTGATAAACTAATGCTTCAAGGACTAGTACCAGGATGTTTTAAATTTTGGGGTTAAAATGGGATTGGACATACAATTCAAGAACCAAAAAAGAAATTAATCCTTTACAATAATATGGAACACAATAATTTGTTCATTGTATCATAAATTAGAAACTACACACAAAAAAAAAAAAATGAATAGAAATATACTTACATATTTAAAGAGAGGGCATAATTAAAATTTTATTTATAAAATAGGGACAAGACAATAGATTTCAATTTTTGGATGGGGTACAAACATAACGTTTCTTGTAAAATGGGAATAGAGCTAGAATTTTTGAAAATTTTAAAGGACACAAATCAAGTATAACAACTCTTGATTAAGGGCTTTTTATATATTGCGGACACAAATCATATCCTGAATATTAAGGAAATTATATATTGAGCATTAGCGTGTATAGCATGTATGAATATACTCTTCAAGTGTTTATATATATATAGATGATATTTATATACAGTGACGGATTTAAGATTTGAATTCAGTGGGGATACAAATACAAATTGAATTTACAAACAATAGTAATTGAAAAAAAAAAACTTCTAACATTTTTCAAGTAACATTTTCTCAAATATCATGCATATTTAAAAATAATATTATGTATATAAAATAAATACAGATATAAAGATCAACACTAATCTCTTGTAAGGAGAGGGGGGGGGGGGGGGGGTGGTGGTGGTTAAGTTTACATATCTTAACATGTTAATGTGGCTTTACATATCCTACTATGTGAATTGTGGCTATTGTAGCTTATAGATTTTGGGAGCAGCTAATAACGAGAAAAAAAAAAAAAAATAGAACAAGGGAAGTAACAAGAAAAGAAGATAAGATAGAAGAGAATTAAATAGTGGTGGCGGGTCTTGGAATCTGGAGAGAAATAAAACAATAGAGGATGGATTAAAAAAGGGACAAAAATGAAATTAAAAGAGAGAAAATGAAGATAAACAAATCAAAAGAAAGAGAGACTTATGGGGGGAAAAAGATTATAAAAAGAGGAGGAGAGTGCTTATCATATAAAGAGAGAGAGAGAGAGTCAAAAATCATTTGCTATGAATAAATTAAAAAAAAGATTAAAAGATTAAAAAAGAAAATGAGGGAATTTAATGAGTAAACTAAAAGCATAACCATTGGGGGCAGGGGAACATGTTGAAACATAAAGAAATCCAACTAAGCCTAACCCAAGTAAAAGCCTAAGGGCCTTAACATGGTAATTGTCCACCATTCAGAGGGGGCACAAATTGAATTCCCTCGGTTTATATACATATGATTAAGGACTTACATAAACATTGTCGTAAGGTAGATCCGTTGTAATTATGTATATGTATACATATATAAACATGAAATAATAATATTGTAGATGGGAAACCTAGAGTTGCAAAGGAAAGGGTTGAAGCCATAGACGAGGAGAAGAATTTAATCACATTCAGAGTGCTTGAAGGAGACCTTATGGAGCACTTCAAGAGCTTTGTAGTCACCATTCAAGCCACTCCCAAAGTTGATGGACAGGGCAGCATTGTGCACTGGACTATCGAGTACGAGAAGCTGCATGGTGAGATTATAGACCCTCACACATTGCTTGACTTCGCAGCTGAGCTCTCCAAAGATCTTGAAGATCACCTTCTCGAGGATGCTTAAGCCCACAAGTTGTCACTTGTTTGCCAAGACTACCTACAACGTATATATACATATATATTATATACGCACTCTAAATAAATTAAGTGAGCACCTATGCATGCATGTTCACTAGTACTGTTTAAGGTCTCCTATATATACATATATATAGGTGTGTGTGTGTGTGTGTGTGTGTTGTGGCATTGCTTTGGTCGTGTGTTTTTCCCATGGCTTTCTGGGCATTTTCAAGCCTTCTTCGTTGTGATTTGTCCTATAGGTGATATGTATGCTTATAAAATAAACGTGTGATGAGTTTCCAATGATCTATAAACGTCTTCATGAATGGTCTCTATTATAACAATTAATGCATGTATATCTTTAATTTCTTCGTTTGAGAATTGGGATATAGAAGTTCATCCTTAACACAAATACTCTATTACATTATTAATTACACACACACACACACACACACACACACACACACATATATATATATATATATATATTATATATTCAAAGATGGAGGGAGGTGGGGACGAGAGGGGCATATGCCCCCTGAAATTTTAAGAAATTACATTTTAGTCCCAAAGTTTTTATAATTTATCCCTATAATAAAAGAATTTACAATTTTATCCCTTATTTGCCCCCTGAATTTTTTTAATTACTACATTTGCATGATTTTTAAAAAATCTTCAAATTTCACCCAATTTTTTTTTAATGTTTAAGTACTCACATTTAAAATTTAGTATCTAAAGTGAATCAAAATCAATTATACTACTATGTAAATTCACAATTTTTTGAATTCTAAAATTTTAAAATTAAATAAAACTTGCTTATTTCATTTAGGAAAAAAAAAAAAAAAACCAAAGATACAAATCGATAAAACGATTGTAAAAGATTTTAACATTATAATTTTGGTTCAATTTTTTTTTTTGTTTAAATCACACTCCCTGGAAAAAATTTCTGACTCCGTCACTATATTATATATATTTATTAAAAGCATAAAATGTTGGTTTTTGTCCGCGCTCCAATGCTCATCATGTGACACTTTCAACACTCATCATGGTATTTTTTTTTTCTTTTTTCTTTTTTCTTTTCCTTTTGCTTTGCTTTGCTCGTCAATTTCACACACGCTTTCTCTCCAACTAAGTTATGTGTTTAATCCCAAAACCGGATTTGATTTGGTTCACCAAAATATATCAACACGTATTTATAAACTAAATCAAATCAAACAGCACCACGTAATCTCTCTCTCGTCACACTCTCTTTTCTCTATCTCTTTTTTGAAATCTATCTTATTTATTAACTTTTGATTAGATCTTAAGGTGATGCCCTCAAATAGTATTACTCGTTTAAGATTTAAATAAATACCTAAAGTATTTTCTTATATATATGAAAGGAAAAAACACTAGATACACACTAGATCTACACTATGACAAAAATCAAACAATTATAAAAATCTACACTATTTTAAAGTTCGATAATCTCATGAGCATACTCTTTATGTTCCAAATGACAATCTTCCATAATTATTATTACTATTACATTTTTTATTACTTACGATGTGTGTAGTTGAAAATCACTTTTTTAACTTTGACATGAAACTCTTCTGAAAACTGAAAGCTTTTTTGACAGATACAAGAAAACTTTCAGAAACAGCTTTTGGACTTAAGAAGTTATGTCAAAAAGGCTTATCGTCAAGTTATTGAACTGTTATTATGTTTATACATAAATTGGACACCCTCTCTTTTAAGTTAGTTTTGAGGGATGAGCTCATTTAAAATATGATATCAGAGTCGGATTTTAAAGACGTGATTGAGCTAATATATATTAAGTAGATATATTTGATATACACTGTATCAACCGATGTAAAAGACCCTTCCAATATAGAGCTGAAGTTTAGTTATATATTGCGTAAGTAGAGCAATATTATATCCACCACTCTTTCAACTAATAGATTATTTGTCAATTTATATTGGGACATTTGCAGATTTTTAATTGTAAAACAAAATATATATCAATTTGAAACGTGCTTTCAAAATTACTTCGCATAATATACACGCATATTTTTTTAGAACAAATTGTTGAAATGACTCACCAGATTAAACTAATAATAAACCTGTAAAGTACTTCTTATACTTCATGTAATTACTTTCAATTACTCAGCCAAGAGTTTGAACGACGTTCCAAAGGTAACGTTTGAGTCTACTGATAAAATAAATAGATAAATAAATAAATAACATATCAATATGGGGCTCATTTTGTGGAGTATTAGGATATATATTGTTATTGTTGGTTTACTATTTAATTGTTTATTAAACTTTTGAAATGGTTGCAATTTTGTAACTTTTTAGGTGCGAATCACTTTCGACATTTACATTTTTATCCTCTTTTGAATTATCAATAATATATACTTTTTTAAAAAATGTATATTTTCATAAATATCTCACTTTTCGAATTATGATACGGATTTTAAAACTCAAAATTTCTAGCCTACAAGTTTGGTCACTTGTTCGCCAAGACTACTTATATAAGAATATATATATATATATATATGTATATATATATATATATATTAGATTAGCACGTATGCATGTTCACTACTGTTTGTTTCCTCTCTCTCTCTCTCTCTCTCTCTCTCTCTCTATTCATGTGTGTGTTTTGGAATTGTTTCGTGTGTATATCCCATGGTTTGCTGGACAACTTCAAGCTTTCTTGGGTTTGATTTGTCCTGTTGGTGATATGTAAGTGTATGCTTACATAAATAATATTGTGTGATGGGCCTTGAGTTTCCAATGATTTTATGAAAGACCTCTATATATAATAAATTGATGCGCCTATCTCTTTCTTTAATTTGTTTTTAAATTTAATCTACCTCAAATCTAGCAAAAAGAAAATGATTAGTAAAATTATTTAGAGATTCTTTAATAACGTTAGCATGATCATATCTATAATTGAGTAAGATTTTCGGGCCATAAAATAATGTAATTTCACAAAAATAAAATGTTTCAAGATGAGAATTCATTTCTGAAATCCCATTGATTGGAGTAATCGCCAATCCTGATCTATAGATTAAACCTATATTATCTCTCAATTGCAGTTTTACTTTTACATGAGATTTGTAGAATAATGGTGATTAACTCTCTTTCTTGATAATTTGGTACTGGATTTGGGATATTACTATCAAATTTCCGTATTATAGTGGCTCAAATCATATTTATCTCATTTTCTTTTATATTATAGAATTCAACATTTTTTACAGGATGATTATCAGAATAATCGAAAAATGGAACAAATCGTAGTGACATTAGTGTCTCAAGAAGCACTTTGAAAGACAACTACTCAGACAGAAAAATGAATCACAAGTGATTGTCTACTCTGACTGAAAAGTCATGTACTTCTTCGAACAAAATGGGTAAAACGTTTCACTGACTTGGTGATTGGCATAACTTTCGACCATTTCGTCTACGAACATTAAAAAAAAAAAAATAAAATAATAATAATAATAATAAGACAATCTTTTTCCAACGACATCCAAAGAAGGGTGAAAGATGTATCAAAGAGCGTAGAAACATCCATTTAGGTTGGCACCTTCCTGAACCCTGTAATAACATCATACGCAATTAAACACCCGTAATTGAATATTATCATTTTTGAAATCAGAAATCATAAACAAAATGGGTTCTGCTGTTTAATTGTTTTAATTGAACCATAGAGCAACACGCATATGAGAAAAATACAAAACAATGAAAGTTGTCTTTTAGATAAGTCATACAAATAGGTGAAACAAGTAAATCGTATTCCAAAAGCTACTAAGATGAGTGGACACGGCTGAACTCTCAAGAGATCATTTATCGAGTAATTGCTAGACCAAAGGTAAAATGCGCGTGCGCACACATATATATAAGAGACGGAGTGTGAATCCCGAAAAATTCCTATATCAAATTGCATGATTTATTGATTGAACACATACATGGCGTCAAAGACATTCCATGGACGTTGAATTTCTCAATTTAAATGAGAAAAATATATTACGTAAAAATTATAACATAACACTAACAATTTTAAGGAATAGACAACCATTGAAAATCCTAAAGAGTCCATAAAATTCAATGAAGGCCATAGATATTTTAAGGACACAATTTGTAAATGGTTGAGCCACAAAAAAAAAAAAAAAAAAAAAATGTCGGCTGATCTGTGTGGAAAGCTGGAGACAGATGTAGAAATCAAAGCTTCTGCTGAGAAGTTCCATGCTATTTTCACACACAAACCTCACCACATATCCAATGTTGCCTCTCATAAAATTCAAGGTGTTGACTTACATGAAGGTGAATGGGGCACCGTCGGCTCTATTGTTTGTTGGAACTACTTCCATGGTAAGATCTTTATGATATATATGCACATATATAACTGTATATGTGTGTGTACACATCTAAAATTATGTGTCACAATGATGTGGGATATGTAAAGGGTCCGTTTGTTTTGCGTATTTGACCCATCTTGTTTTGGAAATAAAAGGAAAAATATGTTTGCTTGAATCTAAAGACTCATCTCATTTTAAAATAAGATAGAAAAAAAAATTTCATTTTTCAAAATCAACCATTTCACTCAATTTCATTTCAAATCTACTTCGCACGTACAATAACATTTTCATGTTAAAAACTTTTTGTCATCTGCTTTTAAAATTCCATAGCTTTTTGGCTTCATCTCGGATTAAAATGATTATTTTTTTCTATGTGTCTGTAATTAATAAAGGAACAAATCCATATCCATACCCTATTAGAATATAATATGATTTTATTAGATTTGTGGAAAAAAAAAAAACTAATTTTCGAATGACTTTTTCTGATATCTATTCAAAGACGATTTCAGAATATTTATCCTTTTCAGAATTACAAAAAACTTGAACATCCCATTGCTATTTCCTTTTTTTGTTTAAGTGACTTCTCATTCAAAATAAGAAAAATTTTCGTTTCAAAAGCAAATATATGAACCAACAGACTATAAAGTTACGGTTTTATACAAGTTTTTTTTTTTTTTTTTTTTTTTTTAACAACTCATAAAAAAGGATAATCATGAAACTGTTTTTTTCAGGGTGTGTTATGTTTCCTCCAAATTTCTTTCTCCGTACCTATCTCTTTTGTGATAGGGAGGGGGTTTAATGAAATTTTAGTCCCTAAGTTTAAAGTGTTTTAGCTAAGCTCTCGCACTATTAATTTGTCTTACAATAATCATTCACTCTAAAAACTATTAAAATGCACTTAATTAGTTGATCTTGCTGTGGTACTTATAGTCCAATTTTCAAATGTACTATTTTCAAGGATGTATATTATTTTGAGACAAATTAATAGTTCGAGAAGTGATATTGAGCCGTTTCAATGTTTGGAGACTAAAATAAGATTGGGCCGTTTTGATCTTTTAAAATTAACAAGTTGGAGTACGCGCTCTCCGCGAGCGCATGAAGTTATATAAAAAATTTTATTAATGATATACAAACTTAAAGGAAGAGTTAAAAAAAAAAAAGTATAAGTGGGATTGAAAAAAAAAATCTAAATGGGTTCCTTCATTGTTCCTATATTTGTCCCTGTTCTCATCCCAGTGAATGAATTACTATGGCTTGGTTTATTTATTTATTTTTTTCAGAATATATAGAGAGAAAAGAAAATGATGGAGAGAGGTAGAGGAAGATGATACAGTAATGAAAAAAAAAATAAAGGAAAAAACAAGATAATAAAGAGAAAGAACAAGAGAGAAGAGAAGCGGAAAAAAAAAAAAAAAAAAAAAGAAAAAGAGCAGTGTCCATTTAAAAAAAAAAAAAAAAAAGAAAAAGAGAGCGAGAGAGCAGGAAAGCCAAAGGAAAAAAAATGGTGAAAAAAATTGGACTTTATGAAGAAAAGATGAGGTCAGAGAGAAATCAGATACGAGAGAGTGAGTACGGTTTTTGAGTGAGAGAGTGAGAGAGAGAGAGAGTGATGGTGACCGCATCAATAGGGAAGGACTAGGGAAAAGAGGGCAAAAAATTAAAAAGGAAGAGGAAGAGAGTGACACGTGGAGACCCATGAGATTAGGACGAAAGAGCTTATTCGCGCTTTTAAATATCGGTAAAGATATAAAACACAATAGTTTTCATTGTATTATGCCTCTGAAGCAATATTGACAGTCACAAGTTTTTCATTGGTCATTTCTAGGAAAAACATTTTATTATATAGGAATATATATATACTTATATATTTAAAGTGAGGCATAAATAGAAATTTTTTTCTCAAAAAATAAGACACAACAACATATTTTTTCGAGTGAGGAACAAACATAATATTAGTAATTAAAGTGGCGATAGAGCTAGAATTTCTGAAAATTTTTAAGGACGAAAATCCTAATTAAACAATTGAGTGGGATAGAGTGGCTTCGCCATTGAACAGAAGAACATTCATACCCTTTTTATTTTCATCCTGAATATATAGTTTTCCTTGATATTGAACATTAACTAACATATATAGCATGTGTTAACATACACTTCAAGTGCTCCTCTAATTTAAAAGTACGAATCATTGTTGTACACTGATTCTGTGGAACTATCATGTGACAGTCCATCATCCATCACGTGACTTTTTTTGTGCTCTGATTGACTGGGCATGCTCACATTGAAAAGGATGAACTCATGTGCTTTCGTCCTTTACTCTTGGACTACCACATGGTGGTCACATGACAGCCAGTCATCATTATGTGGATTTTAATTTTAAGTTTTTTTTTTGTTTTTTTGTTTTTGTTTTTGCTGTGTTTATCTATTCTGCACATGAAGCATGCTCGTTAACTAATATATTTATGAACTGAAAATAATATTGTAGATGGGAAACCTAGAGTGGCAAGGGATAGAGTTGAGGCCATAGACGAGGAGAAGAATTTAATCACATTCAGAGTGCTTGAAGGAGATCTGAGGGAGCATTTCAAGAGCTTCGTGATCACAATCCAAGCAAATCCCAAAGTCCATGGCGAGGGCTGCACTGTGCACTGGATTTTGGAGTACGAGAAGCTGCATGGTGAGATTATAGACCCCCAGACTTTACTTGACTTCGTTGCTGAGCTCTCCAAAGATCTTGAAGATCACCTCCTTCAGGATGCTTAAGCCACAAGTTTCACTACTTGTTTGCGAAGACTACTATATTAGAAAATATCTATATATGTGTGTGTGTGTCTCTGGGTGTGTGTGTGTGTGTGTGTACATGTGCGCACTCTAAAATAAGTTAAGTGAGCAAGTATGTATGCATGTTCACTAGTGTTGTTTGACTCCTATATATATATGTATATATATGTATGTATGTATGTTTCGGAATTGCTTCGTGTGTTTATTATCCCATGGTTTGCTGGACATTTTCAAGTTTTCTTGGGTGTGATTTGTCCTGTTGGTGATATGTATGGGTATGCTTATATAAATATTGTGTGATGGATTGAGTTTCCAATGACTTCAAGAAAGATCTCTATATATAATACAGATTGATGCTTCTATATCTTTCTTTGTTTTTAAATCTAATCCACATCAAATCGAGGCAAAATATAGTTAGTAAAATTGTTTAGAGACTCATGACGCCAAATTTCCTTATGTTCGAAAAGCATTAGGAAATTTGTTGTTTACTGACGCCATTCTCAGAAAGTAGTGCTAGTAATTTTTTTTTTTTTTGGGTCAAAAATAGGGCAGGAATTCTTCCCACTAGATTTTGAGTTTAGGGATTTGATTAAGAAAGTTCCTGACATTGTATAGCGTCGGTAAGTTGAATAATTATTATATATAATTTTTTTAATTTTCACTTTGCCTCTGAATGAATTTTTTGGGGGAAAAAAAATTGCCTCAAAATTAAATTAGGGACGCCAGTTGGTGTTACAAATTTTTTGCTTAAACTTAGCGACGCCAACTGGTGTCACAAAATATTAGGGTTTAACTTAGCAACATCATATGACGTCAGGAAATAATTGAAGTTAACCCATCCGATTCAGCCTCCCCTCACCCCCTTTTATCATTATTCCCTCCTCACCTCCTCAGTTCTCCCTTCGGCGCCTCCCTTCACCTCTCTTGAGAAGAGGTTTTTTTTTTTTTTTTTTTTTTGAGGAAATTTCTTGAAGAGGTAAGTGGATTAAACCATTTCAATAAACATTATTTTAATAATTTCTTGTTTGTTGATTTGTTTTTTCTCTTCAATCCTCTGTTTTCTCTTTTGTCTCCGTCTTGCAGCAGTCCATTGCCATCTGCCGCCGTCCGTCGCCGCTGGACTCTCGGTCTTCTCTACATTTGCCTAGCCACCTCCCACCCTCAGAAAAGGTCATATGAAAATTAGTTTTTTTTTTTTTGACAAATTCAATGAAGTATTACCATATTTTAACATGTTTTGGATATGAATTTGTTCCTTTATTAATTATGACCACATTGAAAAAGAATCAGTTTATCTGCGATAAAATGAAAATGATATGGAATTTTAAAACGTAAATCAAATGAGAGAAAATTTTTAATCTGAAAATATTAGGGGAAGTTTGGTGTGTAAGTTTGAGTTAAGATTTTTAAGTTTAAATAGTAAATGATGTTGACTTTTCAGAAAAGATAAAAAACTTTTTGGGAAAAAGACAAAAACTTTTGGGGAAAAAAACAAAAAAAAAAGTTTGAAAATGTTAGTTTGGGCTAACACACCAAAATGTAAAATAAGTTTGAAATGAAAATGAGAAATGGTTTGATTCCGAAAAAAAAAGATTTTTTAAAAAATATTATTTCGAAAATGAAATGAACCTTTAGATCTAAACAAACATCATTTAACCTTTTTAGAATTTAAAAAAAAAAGTACATAAAAATTCTATTAAAAAAAAGTTTCTCATTTTAAAATCAGAAAAATTTTCATTTCCAAAGCAAAAAGGACCCTAAATTTACGGTTTTGTCCAAGTTTTTTTGAATTAAAACTACTTGAGAAGAATAATATTGTCGATCTGATGCAAATACCATAGATGCTCTCTTCAATGTAATGTTAAATTGTTGTGTCAAAAAGTAAATTTTGGCATTTAAATTTTTTTTTTTAAAAAGTGATGTCTAATGTAGTGTTATCTTTTATGTCAAACTTCTTATATGCTAAATGTTGTAGCAAATTTGCCGCAATGTATAGCCAAATATTAAATTTATTATTTGATTCTTATTAATTGTTGTTTTCACTTTTTCATATAATTGATATAATATTTAATATATTTGAATGCCAAAAGTTTACTTTTACTAATTTCAAAGAATAATAATTATGATAAAAACTAGTATTGACGTTATGCATTAGAGAAAATTAGTATAAAAAGGACATAAAACGTTGGTCAAAGAACTTGTTTTATAATGTTGTGCAACCTTATAGCAAATGTAGAATAATGCTTTGTTTCAGACTTTTTTGTAGCAAATGTAATATTGACACAAATAAATGCATAAAAGATGGTCTTAAGAAGTTAAAAGGCCAAAAGTTTTATATTAAAAAAAAAATACAAGCAAACCCAATGGTTTAAATATAAATAAATGATATTACTAGTATATGAGTGACACTATGCTAAGGAGCTCTAGCTTTCTTTTTCTAGATTTCTATTAAAAAAAGAGGGTGAGTCTGTGGTAGAGACTCTTCTATGGTCTCTACCGATAGAGTCGTTTTTTTAACCGTTAAGATTTAATCGAACGGTTGAAATGTTATTGATGTAACAAACTTACCATACACCTCACCTCATATGATTCTTCCCACCCCAAGTCTTCTCCGGCCCCGACAACCTTTCCGTCGCCGTCGGCCACTGCCCCGATGCCGGTCACCCGACCCCGGCCACTCCACCCCCGGCCCCAGACCCGGCCGCCCCACACCCTGGCCTCTGGCACCCCCCCAAGACCTCCCCCGCCAGCCCCCCCACCCTGCCCAGCGGCCCCCCTCCCTCAGCCTCCCCACCCCCCCCCCCCCCCCCCGCCTCCCCCTTTCTCTCTTCCCCTTTCTTTCTCTCTCTCTTCCCGACCCTCGGCCCCCGCACCCCCGGCCGCCCGGCGCCCCCCCATCCCACCCCCACCCGCGACTCCCCCCCTCTTTCTCTCTCTCTTCTCGCATCGGGGGTGGTGTGGGGGGGCCGGGGCTGGGGTGGGGTAGAGAGAGAGATGAGAGAAAGTAGAGAGAGAGAGAGGGGAAGAGAGAGGGGGAGGCAGGGGGTGGGGAGGCCTGGGTGGGGGGGCCGCCAGGCAGGATAAGGGGCCGGGGGGCGGGTTGGGGGCTGGGGGCCGGCGGGGGAGGGCTGGAGGGGGGGTGCCGGAGGCCTGGGAGTGGGGGAGGGCTGGGTCGCCGGTGTTGGGGCAGTGGCCGGTGGCGACAGAAAGGTCACCGGCACCGGAGAAGACTTGGGGTGGGAAGAATCATATGAGGTGAGGTGTATGGTAAGTTTGATACACCAATAATATTTCAACCGTTCGATTAAATCTTAACGGTTAAAAAAATGATTCTACCGGTAGAGACCATAGAAGAGTCTCTACCACAGACTCACCCAAAAAAAGATACAACTTTCAAGAGAAGACTTTTTTGATCAAAAGTTGTGTATGCTGTAACTTATATCTTTTCATGAACAAATATAATTTTTTTTTTTAAATAAGACTCTAAGTTAATATTAGTTTTTCACTATTCTTCTAAGAATTCAATTAGATTGTTATTAATGAGTTCATGGGTCTGCTATATATTGGAGGTAATTTATTGTAAATACCTATTAGCAAATTTTAATTTATAATGAAGGCAAATAACACTTTAAGTAAAGTTAATTCTTTATGCTTTTTACCAAAAAAAAAAAAAAGTAAATTCTTTATGCATCAAATCCTTTTCTTTCTCATTTTCTTTGATTTAGTCCACCGACATAATTTTGATATATAGATAATATCTTTGACAAGAGATTTCACCACCCATGATCATGATGAATCAGCCCTCGGATACACCTATGGAGCCACCTGAACCACCAATTTCAGAAGTTCAGGATGAAGAAGAGGTGAATCAACCTCGTCCTCCACGACAACCTCAGCAGCAGCACACTGCTAATCCATCCAATGGCAAAATGCTCATCATAACTCTCGACGACATACCTCCATCAAAATGGAGAGACAGATTTCAAGAGTTTAGAGCCTTCCTGATTCTCCAACAACAGAAACCAGGTGCAGACACCAGAAGAATCCTTCTGGACTTCGCAGCCAGATTCACCGGCATACTCTATGACTGGTGGATTACAATAGGAGAATACAGACAGCTGACTCCGGATAATTAAGAAAATACAATACATGTGCTTATAAACTAGTGTAGGTTAAGTTCTCCATCTTTAACTCCAAAAGTTTTAGCTCAATTTAAAAAAAAAAATCAACAAAAATTTTAACTTATTTTTGAAAATTAATAAATTCCATGTAAAAATTTTAACTCCAACAGTTGAATCAAATAGGATGTAAATCAAATCAAACAACATCACACAATTTCTCTCATCACAACCTCTTTTCTCTCTCTTTTCCAAATATATCTTATTAGTTCCGTTAGCCTATGTTTGATAGGAAATAAAGAAAACAAGAGGAAAGGAAAAATGGAAGTGAAAAAAAAAATGGAGATTAAAGATTTTATTTTTTTTCTTTATAATATTTGATATCATGTAAGGTAAAGAAAATAAAAAAGTTATGGAATTATTATTTTATTTATTTATTTACATTATTTTATTTTAAAAATAGAGATAAAAAAATAATTTTAATAGTTATTAAATATGTTTTAATTTTTCTCTTACTTTTAAATGGAAAAAAAAATAGACCACATTTTAATTTTTTCTATCTTATTTTCCTTTCATTTCTCTTTTCTTTCTTCTCAAATAATTAAGAATCTATTTGGTGAATGAGTTTGAGTTGAAAAAAATACAATTTAAGTTGAATTTTTTTTTTAACTTTTCAAAAAAGGCAAAAAAAAAATTTAAAAAAAATAAAAATTAAGATAAAAAAATACAATTTGAGTTGAAACCACAAACGAGGCCTAACTTTATCAACTTCTCTTCACTTATTTTTCCATCCACCTCTTTCTTTTGTCTTTTCCACCCTCCACCTATCTCATTCCTTCCTCTTTGAAATGATTCTACTTAGACATACGTGGCTCCATCAGTACGATTACTATATAGCCAATGGATTCATGTGGTTGAAACTTGAGAAAACACCGACCAATGAGAATCATGATGTGATTTTGTAAATTATTATAAAATAATAAAACCACAAAACAAGTGGTAGGAAACGTTTTGGGCTACTAGCCGAGGCCCTACTTTATTTATTAACTTTTGGCTACAGCCTCAAATAGTTGTACTCGTTTAAGATTAAATAATTTTCTAAAGCATTTTTTTTTATATCAGAAGGAAAAAACACTAGATGCACGTGACATGTTTTTGTTGATCTGATATTTTTATTTATGATGTACACTGTTTTAAAATTCATTAAGGCATAGCATAAGAAATATACTCTTCATGTTTTAAGTCACGATCCCCCCATAAATATGATCATAATCAAATTTTTTGTTACTGACGAACTGATATGTAATTTTTTTTTCTTATTTTACTTTATTTATCTATTTCACATGCACGCTTGCTCTTCACTTAGTTTACACCTATGATCCCAAAACCGGATTTGATTTGGTACACCAAGATAAATTTGAGATATGGATAATCTTTGACAAGTCAAATATTACAACTATTCTCGATAATTAAGAAAATACAATGTGCGTGTTTATAAAGTAAGTATATGTTTGATTCTCTATTTTTATCTCAAAAATTTTTAATTCAGTTTTCGTTATTTTTCTTCAAAAAATTAACAAAAATTTTAACTTATTTTTAATAAATAAATAAATTTCAGTATAAAAATTTCAATTTCAACCGACTAACTAAATAATACTTAAATCAAATCAAAACAACGTCAGATAATCCCTCTCATCACACCCTCTTTTCTCTGTCTTTGTGAAATCTTTCTTATTGAGTTCCTTCAGAAAAGCAAAAACTTAGAAATGGTTTATACATAGGTGGCTCCATCGGTATGATTACTATACATGGCCAACGGATTCATGTGGTTGAAACTTGATATGAGAATCATGATGTGACTTTGCAAATTATTATAAAATGAATGACCACAAACAAGTACCGGTCGGAAAAACAAAATAATAGTGATAATGAAACGTTTTAGGTTACTAGCCACTACTTTATTTATTAACTTTTGGCTACATCCTCAAATAATAGTACTCGATTAGGATTAAACAATTTTCCAAAACATTTTCTTATGTATGAAGGAAAAAACCCCATATGCACATGACATGTTTTGTTGATTTAATATTTTTATCTACGATGTACACTGTTTTAAAACTTACAAAGGCATAACTTAATAAATATACTTTTCGCGATCTTCATCAAAATCAAAGTTTTGTGTGTACAGTTACTTCACAATTAAAAAACTCATATAATAACAAAAATCTAAAGACAGAGATCCTTCTAATGATTTGACATTACGAAAACATAATAGATAGTACATGTGTTTGGCTATATAAATGTTTATAATCTCTTTCTTTTCTTTCTTTAGGAAATGTGTTTAAACAGGCTTTTCTTCATGGAATATAATATGGAATAAAATGAATAATATTACTTTAATAATTGACAGAGATTAATTTGCCACCATTAACTTCATTTATGAAGATATAAACATCTGCATCATATATAATATGATAACTTTTCTTTTTAGCTTTATTTCCAATCAGAAAAATTGCCGTGGGTTTTTTTTTTTTTTTTTGATAAAACATATGTTAATTATACTTTTAAAACTATATACATATCCAAATCTTAGATTCTTAATCCCAAATATATGAACGAGCGAGTGTTATCCTTTGTTCATTCTTTAGAGTCTTGGTCCTTTAATACCGTTTTGCTTTTTTCCATTCGAAAAATAAATTTGGTGCCTTTTTTATTTTACTTTTAGTGTATATATATATTTTGGCTTGTCAACTTATTTTTTCCTCTGCTTGTTAAGCTTTTCTTTTCTTTTAATCCTTTTCTAATTTGTTTATTTTTCTGCTGTTCTTTCCTCAATCTATAGCTTGTCTTTTCATGTTCTTTCACTTGCATGTATCCGGTTTCCTTTTTTAATAAACTAATCTTATAATAGAGTTTAATTTAATTTTAAAGTTTAGAGTTCAAAAACTTGTCATGTTATATAATAGAATATATAAGTGGATCATTATGAATCATTTATGATACTAAACGTCTGTTTAGATCGTTAGTTAGAGTTAAAATTTTTAAATTGGAGTTGGTGGACCTTTTAAAAACTAGTTAAAATTTTTATTAACTTTTTAGAAAAAGACAAAAATCCATTAAAAAAATTATGGTTTAGTTGAAGTTAAACAAATATAACAAACAAAGCATAAAAATTCAACGTATGAGCATCCTTAAAATTAAAATTAAAAAAAAGGATGAATTTAATTTTTTTTTTGTTTGACAAAAACGTATTTAAACTTAGTAGTATTAAAAAAAAAATTCAAGAGGGAAAATAAGAGATAAAATTGTAAGATATTTTATCATATAGTAAAAAAAAAAAAAAACATAAAAAATTTTAAGGTATAAGCTCCCTAGATCCGCCCCTCATCACTTCTATAAAAGGGGCAATATGCAAAGCCTTTTTTTTTTTTTTTCCTCACAACAAGATAGATAGCTTCCCTAAAAAAAAAAAAAAAAAAAAAAAAGATAGCTTCCCTAATTGATCCAAGTCTCTTCTATAATCCCTATTCCCTAATATTGCCATATCATTTAGCTTTTTCATCAGAATTCCCAAAAAAAAAATGTCGGCTGATCTACATGGAAAGCTGGAGACAGATGTAGAAATCAAAGCTTCTGCTAAAAAGTTCCATGGAATGTTCAAACACAAACCTCACCACATTTCCAACGTCGCCTCTCACAAAATTCAAGGTTGTGATTTACATGAAGGTGAATGGGGCACTGTGGGCTCTATCATCAACTGGAACTACTTTCATGGTAACGATTTCTTTTTATATATGTATGTATCTGTGTATCTAAAATTATTTATAAAAGTTTTGTAGACTCTGTAAAACTAAAATTATAATTTTATCCTTTTTTTTTTTTCACTCCTAACAAGTTATAATCGCGAAGCTGTTTGTTTGTTTTTTTTTTTATTATTATTATTATTTTTTTTTTGGTGATATATGTGTCAACTTTCCTCCAAATTTCTCTCCCCCTTTCTATTTCTCTTACAATAGGGTCTCTCCCTACCTATTTTTGTTACAATAGGGTTAACAAATTTTAGTCCCCGAATTTTAAAGCGTCCTAAAATCAGTACTCGAATTATTAATTTGTCTTATAATAGTCATTCTTTAAATAAATAACTAAAAAAAAAACAAACTATCAAAACACACTTGCTCAATTAATCTTAATGTGGTAATTACAGTCTAATACGTGTTTTGAAATGAATGAATATTATAAAGGACAGATTAAGTAGAAAAGTTTCTTAATTATGATAAAGGGAAGCAACAAAGTGTTTCAATATTTACGTGGGGGCATAAACATAATTTTACTTGAAACAGGGAAAGAGCTAGAATTTTTCATATTTTTTAAAGGACAAAAAAAATATTTAATGGGGGCTGGACTCACAAGAGATCGCGTGGCTTCGCGGCTGATTAAAACAACATTCATACCCTTTTAAAGTTCATCCTTTATATATATATATATATATATATATATATGTAATCTCTCTTTTGTTTTTTGTTTTTTTTTTCCTATAAAGAACATACAAATTTGCTCAATATTGAGCATTAACATGTATTTGTAAACTAATAGCTTAAAATTTTGGGATGGATTTGTAAACTAACAATATATATATATATACACACACGTAAAATAATAATATTGTAGATGGAAAACCAAGAGTTGCAAAGGAGAGAGTTGAAGCGATTGACGACGAGAAGAATTTGATCACATTAAGAGTGCTTGAAGGAGATCTGATGGGGCACTTCAAGAGCTTTGTAGCCACCCTTCAAGCAAATCCCAAAGCTGGTGGAGAGGGCAGCATTGTGCACTGGACTTTCGAGTACGAGAAGCTGCATGGTGAGATTGTAGACCCCCACACTTTGCTCGACTTCGCTGCTGAACTCTCCAAAGATCTTGAAGATCACCTTCTCGGGGATGCTTAAGCCCACAAGTTTCACTACTTGTTTGCCAAGACTACTTATAAGTGCGTTTGATGTGTCTGTGTGTATAATATAACGCACTCTAAATAAATTTATAAGTGAGCTCGTATGCTTGCGTACATGAATGGTCACTACTGTTTGTATTTATATATATATATGTATATATATATGTTATGGAATTGCTTTGGTTGTGTGTTTATCCCATGGTTTGCTGGGCATTTTCAAGCCTCTTGATTGTGATGATTTGTCCTATTGGTGATGATATGTATATAAGATCTCTATATATATAATAAATTGATGCATCTATCACTTTCTTTGTTTCGGAATTGGTATATACCAAGTTCATCGTTGATACATATATATTGAAAGCACGAATACTGTTTGTTTTCGTCCATACTCCAACACTTCACGTAATTATTATTATTATTTTTTTTTTGGCTTTGTTTTACTTACTTATTCCACACGCACTTCCTCTCCAAATAGTTTTTATGTGTAATCTCAAAACCGGATTTGATTTGGTTCACCAAAATAAATTTGCTATATATCAAAGAATATATTTTTGACAAGTCAAATATTACAACTACGCTAGATATATATGTATCCACGTATTCATAGAACTAAATCAAATCAAACAACACCACATGATCACGATCTCATCACACTGATCTCGTTTCTCTATTTCTTTTCTCGAAATCTATTTTATTAGTTTCATTAAGGGGGAAAAAAAACTTTCAAATAATGATTGTATTATATGTATAAGTGGCTCCATCAGTACAACAATTATTATATAGCCAACGGGATTTATGTAGCTGAAACTTGAGCAAACACTGACCAACGAAAATCATGTGACGTTGCAAATTATTAAAATTAATAACCACAAACAAGTGGTAGTAAAACCAAAATATTATTGATAATATGACCTACATATTGGCCACTATTTTATTTATTGACTTTTGATGGCGATGCCCATAAATAACCACAAATAACGTTTTTAGTAAGTTTTATATATTTGATCTACCATCTACACTATTTTAAAGTTCATTAGGGATAACCTGACGAACTTATCTTCATTTCGTTCCAAATCTCGATCTTCCATAATGTTACACAATCACATTTTTTATTACTCACGATCTGTGTAGTTATTACACATTAAAAAAACTCAAACAACTACAAAATCTGCAACTCAAGAAACTCAAGAAGTTCAATGCAAGACTAGGAAAGAGAGATTCCTTTCCTTTCAGTGATTTTCACAATATTGTTTGGCTATATAATTACAATTATAATCTCTTCTTTTGTAAAAGGAATGCATTTGAACAGTCTTTTTTCATAATATATGAAGAAAGAATAACATAATTAGTCGGCAGAGATTAAACTACTGTTATGAAGATATAAACATGTATATACATAATATCATATTCTTATATTTTTATGTATGGAAATTAGCAGGCTAGCTAGATAGTGGTTAAAAGTTATGACATTCAGCAACTAACGTTGAATACCAAAAATTTGAACAAAAAAACGTGAATATTAATAGCAGGAATGCACTAGAGATTGTGCAGTTTGTATTTGGTCATGGATATCGAGAAGATTAGACACAGTTTTTTTTTTTTTTTTCTTTTTCCTTTTCCTTTTTAATACTAGTAAGCAGGGATGTTATTCATATTTTCAAAAGAAATTCTATAACATTCAGCCACAGATTTCTTTATTTTGTTTATAAAAGTCTCAATGCACGCCAATTTGTTTGGGCAATCGTACAAGAAACCTTTTAAAATAATGTAGGAAATATTTAATTATATAACTGCAGATGCACCTTACGAATATTTTACTAAACTTAGTTTTAGGGAAAGGATGAACGAGTCTAAATGTTGTTCCAAATTGCGGAGTCCGAATTTTTTTTTTTTTTTTTAAGACGTGAATTGAACTAAAAATAAGAGAGGGCAAAAAAGCAAATTTGAATTAAAACTACTTGAGAAGAATAATATTGTTGATTTGACACAAATAACCAAAGATGCTCTCTTCAATGTAATGTTAAATTGTTGTGACAAAAAGTAAATTTTGACATTTAAATTTAAAAAAAAAAAAAGTAATGTCCAATGTAGTGTTATATATCTTTCATGTCAAACTTCTTATATGCTAAATGTTCTAGCAAATTTGCCACAATATATAACCAAATGCTAAATTTATTATTTGATTCTTATTAATTGTTGTTTTCACTTTTTCATATAATTGATATAATATTTAATATATTTGAATGCCAAAAGTTTACTTTTACTAGTTTCAAAGAATAATAATGATGATAAAAACTAGAAATGATGTTAGGCATTAGAGTATATTAGTATAAAAAGGACATAAAACGTTGGTCAAAGAACTTGTTTTATAATGTGGTGCAACCTCGTAGCAAATGTAGCGTAATGCTTTGTTTGAGACTTTTTTTGTAGCAAATGTAATATTGCCACAAATAAATGCATTAGAGATGGTCTTAAGAAGTTAAAAGGCCAAAAGTTTTATATTAAAAAAAATACAAGCAAACCCAATGGTTTAAATATAAATAAATGATATTAATTACTTGTATATGAGTGACACTATGCTAAGGAGCTCTAGCTTTCGTTTTCAAGATTTCTGTTACAAAAAGATGCAACTTTTCAAGAAAAGACTTTTTTAATCAAAAGTTGTGTATGCTGTAACTTATATCTTTTCATGAACAAATACTTTTTTTTTTTTAAATAAGACTCCAAGTTAAGATTAGTTTTTCACTATTCTTCTAAGAATTGAATTAGATTGTTATTAATGAATTCAAGGGCCTGTTTTATATTGGAGGCAATTTGTCATAATACCTATTAGCAAATTTTAATTTATAATGAAGGCTAATAACACCTTAAGTAAAGTTAATTCTTTATGCTTTTAAGAAAAAAAAAAAAAGTAAATTCTTTATGCATCAAATCGTTTTCTTTCTCATTTTCTTCGATTTAGTCCACCAACATAAATCTGATATATAGATAATATATTTGACAAGTCAAATATTAGTATAAAAAGAACATAAAATGTTGGTCAAAGAACTTGTTTTATAAGGTGCAACCTTATAGCAAATGTAGAATAATGCTTTGTTTCAGACTTTTTTTGTAGCAAATGTAATATCGACACAAACAAATGCATAAAAGATGGTCTTAAGAAGTTAAAAGGGCAAAAGTTTTATATTAAAACAAATACAAGCAAACCCAATGGTTTAAATATAAATAAATGATATTACTTGAATATGAGTGACACTATGCTAAGGAGCTCTAGCTTTCGTTTTCTAGATTTCTGTTAAAAAAAAAAATACAACTTTTCAAGAGAAGACTTTTTTTAATCAAAAGCTGTGTATGCTGTAACTTATATCTTTTCATAAACAAATACAATTTTTTTTTTTTAAATAAGACTCTAAGTTAAGATTAGTTTTTCCCTATTCTTCTAAGAATTCAATTAGATTGTTATTAATGAGTTCATGGGTCTACTATATATTGGAGGTAATTTATTGTAAATACCTATTAGCAAATTTTAATTTATAATGAAGGCTAATAACACCTTAAGTAAAGTTAATTCTTTTTACGGAAAAAAAAAAGTAAATTCTTAATGCATCAAATCGTTTTCTTTCTCATTTTCTTTGATTTAGTCCACCAACATAAATTTGATATATAGATAATATCTTTGACAAGTCAAATGTTACAACTACTCCGGATAATTAAGAAAATACAATACATGTGCTTATAAACTGGTGCATGTTTAGTTCTCTATCTCTGGCACAAAAATTTTAACTCAAATTTTTTTTTTTAAATCAACAAAAATTTTAACTTATTTTTGAAAAGTCAATAAACTTTAATCTAAAATTTTAACTCTAACCGGCGAATCAAACGAGACCTAAATCAAATCAAACAACATCACACAATCTCTCTCGTCACACCCTCCTTTCTCTCTCTCTTTTCGAACTCTATCTCATTAGCTCCATTAGTCTATGTTTAATAGGAAGGAAAAAAAAATGGACGGGAAAAAAAAATAAAAAGGAGATGAAATATTTTATTTTTCCTTTATGATGTTTGGTATCATAAAAAATAAAGAAAATAAAAAAAATTATGCAATTATTGTTTTATTTATTTATTTATATTACTTTACTTTAAAAATAAGATAAAAAAATTGTTGATGCCGAAAACGTCTCCGGCAGCAACACCCAAAGTAACAATGTCGTCCGGTCAAATCTGGCCCGTGACTCCGCCGTCGATCACCTGCAAAAGGGAAGCACCTCGGAATGAGGGGGACACCGGTGTGGTGTCTGCCGTGGGCACTCCGATGCCTAAGTCAGTAATGATACTGAAGAGCGAAGGGAGAGGCAGAGTTTAGACAAGGCAAAATGACCGTACCTGAATTTGTGGGTTTTTCCTCTATTTATAGGCGTCCTCCCCGGACTCGGGTGCTCGGGGCGACCCGGTCGGGTCGGCTACCTAGGGCGCCCGGCTGGGGGCTAGGGTTGTAGGCCGCAGGGGCTACTGGCCCAATGGGCGCGTGCCACGTGGGGTCTGACACCAAGTGGGGGACAGAAGGGTGTCCGCCGGCGCCTGCGAGGGCAGGTTGTGTCAGAGTAGGTGGCGGCGGGTGGCGAAATGATGTTCTGCAGGAGTAGGTGGGCGGCGACTGCAGCTGATGGATGCCAGGACAGGGTTGCGTCTGCTGTGATGAGGTGGCTTGTGGGCCCGGATGACTCACTCGAGCATGGGAACCACCGGCCCGACCGGTGATCCGAGAACAATGTGGTCCGAGTACGTTGCTTGTCCTCGCGACGTTGCGGGGTGTGGTCGGCAGTGAGTACTGGTCGGCCAACCGTCCGGCTACCGGAACCGCACGCCGAGAAGGTTGCCAGACCGCTGCGGGTGGTCGGAATTGATACTTCTTGGTCGGAGCAGAAAACGACATCAACATAAGCCCCCCAGCATCTTTGGACTAACTTGGCCAAGGATGCTCGAGTAGTCGGCTGTTCATAATCTGCTCGACCATGTTTTCGTAGTCGGTTTGTTGTCGGATGCTCGGACAGATAGATGTTCTCGGGAAAGGTCTGTCGTATGCCACGTGTCAACATTGCCACGTGTCAACCCGTGACTGGCGGGAAGACCGAACGACACTTCAAAATTTCAATTTCCGAAACTGGCGCCGACGTGGGTTAATGGCGGGAAACCGAAGCGTCGCCTCGTAAATCGTGCCCGAATTTTTCGCTAAACCTTCGCCTATAAATAGCAGGGGGTGATCCTCATTGTTCTCCATTGTTCGCGAAAGATCAAGATTGCCGAGAGCTGCCGAAGACGATCTAGCTCAGGAGCTTGCAGACCAGCGTCGACCAGATCCGAGAAGGTAAAAGTTTTTTATTTTTGCTGCGAGAATGAGTGACGTTTCTGATTCCGAGAACGCGGCCTTGTCCGAGAGCGTGGACATCTCGGGGAGTGGTTCTTCGTCATCGGGAACAAGGTCATCGTCGACTGGGGAAACGACGGGCCCGAGGGGCAGGACACCCGACCAGCTGTCGGGGATATCCGACATACCATCGCCCGGCGACGAAGTCTTCCCGAGCAGCCGAGAAAAGACCGGCGCTGCGAGACTGAAAGACATCCTCCGCGCGGGTCCGAGCACGGCTCCTGACCGCGAATTCGTCGCGGAGTTGGGTAGGGCCTCCCCGATCCAACAGCCCCCGGTTGTTGACCTGACGGCTAAAGAGGAGGAAGCCGCCGAGAGAACTGCAAGCCAGACCAGCACCTCTGGCCGAGATGACGAGGAGACGTCGGCGAGCACCGACCCGTCCGGGGAGGACACTGAAACGCGCGGCCGCCCCGACGGGAAGTCGATGCGCATCAACGACGTGAAAGTGTACCGCCGATCTGACGCCGAGATGACCAGGCTCGCAGGAGGCCGACCCGTGTATACGGCAGATTATTTCACATCTGCCGTCACACATAGGTATCTGGCCCTGCTCCGCCGAGACTTCGGAATCCCGGAAAACGTAGAACTCCTGGCCCCGGGTACTGATGACATTCCTTCTCGTCCCCCAGTAGGCTACATCGCCATCTCTGCCGAGTACTTCCGGGCAGGGCTGCGTCTCCCCTTCCACCCGTTTATGAGGCAGGCGCTGTCCAGGATGAACGTTGCACCGGCCCAGCTGAACGCGAACGCCTATCGCCTTCTGGTCAGCTGCTACGTCCTGTGGTCGGCGAGCTTTGGCGAGAAGATGCCCGTTGCCGCATTCCAGAACCTCTACCGGATGAAGTCGGCTCCTTCGTCCAAGGGGTTCTACTATTTCCAGGGGTTTAAGGGGACCTTCATCACCGGGTGCCCGGACTCGGACAAGCAGTTCAAGCACCTCTGGTTTTATGCAGGTGGCCAGTGGCTGCACGAGCACCTGTCATACTACCAGCTGCCTCGGTCTGAGAGGGTTCCAGTCTGGTTCAGGAAGGGCTACATGTGGACTCGGGCGCCACACGTCTCGGAGCAGACCCGGAGAAAAATAAACGTGCTGCGGGATCTATCTGACCCCGAGAGGAACCAGCACGGGCTCCTTGCCGAATCCAGCCTGAGGCAGCACTGGGTCGGCTCGTCCTCAACCTCTGGTCGCGTAGACGACCGGCCGAGGACTTCTCCTCCGACGGTGACGATTGCGGCCATGCCCCCGCCGGATGTTCACTTCCATTCTCGGACAAGAGGGGCAACAGCTGCCACGGACACTCGATCCGGGGTTCAGCAGGGGGTGCCCGAGGCCACGGTCTGCGGGTCTTCGCCTGGCGACCTATCCCCGGGAACCTGGGGTCCTCGGGTTGCCGACGAGGACCTGGACATGGTGATCCGGGATCTATCCCCTGTCCGAGGTGGTCCGGGTCCTCGGGCAGGCATCCGGATCGAAGGTCGTTGGCTGTTCCGCTTGTTATGTTGTTATTTATCAGCTCTCCGAGCGCTCACGAACTTGTTCCTTTTGCAGAACCGATGGCCGGTGGAGAGCGCCGTGGGACCAAGCGCCCGAGCTTGGAGGAGAGCAGGGACGGCTCCTCAAGAACGCCAGGCTGGCGAAGGGAAAGGGGAAGGAGAAAGAGGCCGCGCCGCCGAGCAGAGCGGTTGCACCCGCTGCAGCCCCCGTGAAGACAGCTCCCCCCCCAGCAGCCCCGAGTAGCCGGCACTCCCGCCATGACGTTCGACCAGAGAAGTCGAGGGAAGACCGGCCTAAGGAGGATCGGTCGAAGGGGGATAGGCCGAGCAAGGACCGGCCGAGCAAGGACGACAGGCCGAGCAAGGACCGTCCGAGGGACGATCGGCCAAGCCGGCATGAGCCTAGCTCAAGTCGTCCCCAGGATGCCCTACTGGCAGTCCCGCCACCGCCGCCTCAACTGGGCCGGGGCGAGCAGCCGCCCACCGAGTCCTCGATTCACCGAGTAATGGTGAACAAGTTCGCAGAGACGTTGACTGCCGAGCTCGCAGCGGCCTCCACTCGATCCGACCACATAGAGGCCTACCATGATGCCATCCTCCAGTCGGTCGGGGTAGGTGCAACTGTCCCCTTTGTTCCTGATTTTTCGCTTCTCCCTCTTTTTTTAATTTTTAACACTCTTGCTGTTAGACTGTCTGCACCCTCTTCTCCGGGAGCGCGGCCGCAAGGGCTCACGCCAATCGGATGGCGGACCAACTCAAGGCAACCGAGTCCGACATCAGGCTGCTGAGGAACTCGGAGAGTGCCGCAAGGGCTGCAAAGGGCGCCGCCGACCAGGCTAAAACGGCAGCCGAGGAGAAGGCTAGGGTAGCCGAAGAGGCGGCCAAGGAAGCCGCGGAGGTGGCGAAGGCTGCCGAGGAGGCGGCTAAGGTAGCCAAGGACAGGTGGATTAGGGCCGAGGACTGGGCACTCGCGGCGCAGGGGAAGGCCGAGGCGGAGGTAACTTCACGCCTCGAGGTTGAAAGTGCGTTGAAGAAGGCTCAGGAGGAACTCGCTGCTGCCCGAGGCGAGCACCAGCGATACATTGACGTCGCCCTCCCGGCCGCACGCGAAGATGCTCGTGCAGAGGCGGTGACCGAGTACCTCGAATCCGAGGAGTTCAAAGCTCGCCTTGCCTCCGAGTACCAAGATGGGATGCGAGACATGAAGGCCTGCTTCATTGATAGGAACCCCTCGCTAGTCGGGGTGGATTGGTCCTTCGTCCCTTCCTGGTCGGAGGAGACAGCGGCCGAGGAGCCTATGGAGGAGGGGGAAGTGTCCGGCCCTGCCCCAGTGCCCAAGGACGTGGTCGTCGTCGATGAGCCGACACCACCCGAGGTTCCCGAGCAGGCTGCCGCACCAGAGCAGCCGCCGCCAGTCCAGCCGACCCCTCCAGGCCTTGACATCACAATGGTCGATCTGTTCCCCGACCAACTAGACTAGGGCCATCCCCCTTTTTTGATAGATCTAACTGATTTTGTGTTTTTTGTGTGTTTTCCTTTTTTTCCTTTCTTTTTTTTTTTTTTTTTTTTTTTTTTTTTTTTTTTTTTTTGGGTTCGAGGGTGCCCAACTTGTACCCTCCTCCTTCATGTAACTTTTTTATTTTTAATGAATACAATTTTTACTTTCTATTCTTGTGTATTCTTTACTTTCCGTAGTGTGGTTTTGATCGGGTACTCGGCTCTTATTTCCATCCAAGTACCTCTCCTCCCTCCTGGTTCGACTGGGTGAACTTGGAGTTGATTTGAGTCGAATCACATTGGTGCTGTTTTTTTTATTAGGTCCTGGACAGGCACGTCCAATACTGGTCGGCGCCTGGTCAGAGGACCTTTCTCCTTAGTCCGAGAACCATAGGAGATGAACAATTTTTGATATATTGGGTCCTGGTCGGGCACGTCCAATTCAGGTCGGTGCCCGGTCAGAGGACCTTTCTCCTTGGTCCGAGAACCATAGGAGAACAATTTTTAATATATTGGGTCCTGGTCAGGCACGTCCAATTCTGGTCGGTGCCCGGTCAGAGGACCTTTCTCCTTGGTCCGAGAACCATAGGAGAACAATTTTTAATATATTGGGTCCTGGTCAGGCACGTCCAATTCTGGTCGGTGCCCGGTCAGAGGACCTTTCTCCTTGGTCCGAGAACCATAGGAGATGAACAATTTTTGATATATTGGGTCCTGGTCGGGCACGTCCAATTCAGGTCGGTGCCCGGTCAGAGGACCTTTCTCCTTGGTCCGAGAACCATAGGAGATGAACAATTTAACAGCAAACTACGAGGACTAACACCTTTTTTTTTTTTTTAAATAAATTCCGTTATATATATCGGCCGAGGCCTTACAAAATGTTTATTGATAAAAACGCTTCAAGTGGTCGGCATTCCAAGGGTGTCCGAGCTCTCTGCCGTCTTGGTCGGTCAGACGATATGTTCCTGGGCGGACGACCTCGGTGACCGTATACGGGCCGTCCCATTTTGGGCCAAATGAGCCGAGGCCAGGTTCCTGGACCAGGACCTTTTTTAGAACAAAATCTCCCATTCGGAATACCCTGGGTCGGAACCTCTTGTCATAATATCTGGCCACCACTTGGTTACGGGTGGCTGTTCGGATCAGGGCCTGCTCGCGCCGTTCCTCTATTAGGTCAAGCTCGGAAAGCATCTGTTCGGCGTTGTTCTCCTCTTCGTAGTTATCTACTCGGAGACTCGACAAACCAACCTCGACGGGGAATGACAGCCTCTACCCCGAATGCCATCGCGAATGGGGTTTCCCCGGTTGCCGTGCGCTTGGTCGTTCGGTAAGCCCAGAGTACTCGGGGAAGTTCGTCTATCCAAGCCCCCTTGTGCCTCTCAAGGTTTTTCTTCAAGTTCTCCTTGATAGTCTTGTTGGCGGCTTCCACCTGTCCATTGCTCTGGGGATGCCCGGAGGAAGAGAACACCTTCTTGATCCCGAACTGTTCACAGAGCGCAATGAACTTGGGATTGTCGAATTGCTTTCTGTTGTCTGTTACGACGGTGTGCGGGAGCCCGAACCGACAAATTATGCTCTTCCACAAGAAGCTGGTGCACTTTGCCTCCGTCTGCTGGGCCAGTGGCTCCACCTCGACCCACTTCGTGAGGTAGTCTATTGCTACGATGCAATAGCGAAGCTGCGACCGGGCCATGGGGAGTGGTCCGATCAGGTCGAGAGCCCACTTGGCGAACGGCCAGGAGCACACCACCGAGGTCAGCTTCTCGGGATGGGACTTGATGGCCCTAGCGAACTGCTGGCACTTGAGGCATTTTCGGGCAAAGTCCATCGCATCTTTGCCCATGGTCAGCCAGTAGTACCCCTGCCGAAGGCATTTGAATGACAGGGCTCTCCCCCCGGAGTGGTTCCCGCAGACCCCGCTGTGCACTTCCTTCATGACGTACTCGGCTTCTGCAGGGCCAACGCAGCGCTGGTAGGGGGAAGAGTAACCTCGGCGATACAGTTTTCCGTCGATGATGCTATACCTGGCCGAGGTTGTTCTGGATCCGCCGAGCCTGTTCTCGGTCTCCAGGAAGCTTGGACTCGGCGAGGTACCTGATGATCGGATCCATCCAGGTGGTGGCGTTCTCGGAACAGAGGACCTGCTCCTCTCGCTCGATACTCGGCTGGTCCAGCCGTTCAATGGGGAACGAAACCAGACCATCGAGGTCATTCCCCGAGGCGAGCCGAGCGAGGGCATCTGCCTCAATGTTCTCCGAACGAGGTATCCGAGTAACCACCTGGGTCTTGAATTGGCCGAGCAGGGCTTTAACCCTGCCCAGGTACTTCGCCATTCTTGCTTCCTTCGCCTGGAACTCCCCGGTCACTTGGTTTACAATGAGCATCGAGTCGCTGAACACTTCGATGTCTTGCACACCAAGTTCTCGGGCAAGGCCGAGCCCGGCGATCACAGCCTCGTACTCCGCTTCGTTATTGGACGCCTTAAAGTTAAAGCGGAGTGCTTGGCTGGTCTTATACTGGTCGGGGCTTACGAGGACGAGCCCTGCGCCGGAGCCCCCCGAGTTTGAGGACCCGTCAACGAACAGTTTCCACCTTGAGACGTTCATGTTCGGTGCCGTCAGGCCGTCTTCACTGGGCGCCGCGGCCTCCGATGGATCCGGAGTAGGCTCGGGAGCACCAGTGAATTCGGCCACAAAATCGGCTAGCGCTTGTGCCTTTACCGCAGTTCGTGGAACGTATTCGATGTCGAACTCTCCAAGTTCAATGGCCCACTTCGCGATCCGACCCGACAGCTCGGGGTTCTGAAGCACCTGGCGAAGCGGGTAGCTGGTCGGGACACGGATCGGGTGACCCTGGAAGTACGGCCTCAGCTTGCGAGCTGAAGTGACCAATGCTAAGGCCAACTTTTCCAGAGGGGTGTACCTCTCCTCTGCGCCTTGAAAGGCCTTGCTGCTGTAGTAGACGGGGAGCTGTATCCTGTCTTCTTCTCGGATTAAGACCGAGCTAACTGCCTTCTCGGACACAGCAAGGTAGATGAGTAGCACCTCCCCTGGAACAGGTTTCGACAGCAGCGGTGGGCTAGCCAAGTACTCTTTCAAGCCCTCGAAAGCTTCCTCGCACTTGTCGTCCCAGCTGATCTTGCCTTGGCCCTTAAGCGCTTGGAAGAACGGGGAGCACTTGTCGGTGGACCGGGACACGAACCGGGAGAGGGCAGCAATCATCCCGGTAAGCCTCTAAACTTCCTTCGTCGTCCTCGGCGGCTGCAAGTCGACGACGGCCTGGGCCTTGGCGGGGTTGATCTCGATTCCCCGGTGGTTCACCATGAACCCGAGGAATTTCCCCGACTCCACACCGAAGGCACACTTGGCCGGATTGAGTTTCATCCGGTACTGCCGCAAAATGTTGAAGCAGGCTCGGAGATCTTGGATGTGGCCGCCTGCTCGGCGGCTCTTCACCAGCATGTCGTCGACGTACACCTCCATCGACTTCCCAATGAGCAGGGCGAACATCTTGTTCATCAACCGCTGGTATGTCACCCCGGCATTCTTGAGGCCGAAGGGCATGACCTGGTAGCAGTATAAGCCCTGGTCGGTGGTGAACGCCGTCTTCACCTGGTTGGACCTGCTCAGGGGGATCTGATTGTATCCCGAGTACGCGTCCATGAAACTGAGCAACTCGTGGCCAGCCGTCGCGTCGACCAGCTGGTCAATCCGAGGAAGCGGGAAGCTGTCTTTTGGACACGCCTTGTTGAGGTCCGTGTAGTCTATGCAGACTCTCCATTTCCCGGTGGTCTTCTTGACCAGGACGACATTGGCTAGCCACTCCGGGTAGGTGACTTCTCGGATGAAGCCTGCCGCGAGCAGTTTCTTCACCTCCACGTTGATGGCCGCGTACCTCTCAGGGTTGAAGGCTCTCCTCTTCTGGATCACGGGCCTATGCCTCGGATCGTCGCTCAGGTGATGGCACATCACTGCCGGGTCGATCCCGGGCATATCCTCGTGCGACCAGGCGAAGACATCCCTGTGTTCGCGGAGAAACCCCTCTAGTTCGGCTCGGGTCTCGGGACCGAGCCTCGAGCCGAGCAGCACGGTCCTCTCCGGGTGCTCGGGGTCCAGCTGGTAAGAAACCAAGTCTTCGACCGGGTGCGCTCGGATCTCCTCCTCGGGAATCCGCGGGTCCAGGTCGCTTAGGCGGGTGATCTCCCCATTGGGGGTTTCGACCTCGTCTACCGTGAAGACGGCTGCCACGATTATCGGGGCGGATGCCTTTCGGCACACTTTATTGACCGCCTCCATGTAGCATTTCCTTGCGCCCTCCTGGTTTCCCTGGAAACACGCCGACTCCACCGCTGGTTGGGAACTTCATCGCCAGGTGGTAGGTGAAGACCACCGCCTTAATAGCATTAAGGGTCGGCCTGCCCAGGATGATGTTATAGACGGATGGTCGGTCCACCACGATGAACTCCACCATCCGAGTCACCCTTTCCAGGCCATCCCCGATTGTGACCGGGAGGTTGACCGTCCCGGCAGCACGGACGCACTCCCCGGAGAACCCATAGAGGGGTGTTTGGGCGGGCGTGAGCACAGCCCCCTCTATCTTGAGTCTCACGAAGGCGTCCATGAACATTATGTCAGCGGAGCTGCCATTATCGATCAGGACGCGGCGGATGACGTTGTCGGCTACTCGGATCTCGCCGACCAACGCGTCGTTGTGGGGGTGGAGTAATTGGTCGGCCTCCTCATCCGTGAAGGTGATTGGCGTGCTGTCTTGGCGGCATATATTGGATATATGCTCTGCCATATTGATGTACTCCCCCCGGGCGTACCGGCGGGCCTCCCGAGCGTAACTCCTACGGCTGCTGGCCGTGTCACCGGTAGCCGCCCCGCCGAAAATGGTGTGGACGATGTGCTCATGCTCCGGCTCATCGGTCCGACCAGCTGGTCTCTGATTCTGCCGGGGAGCCCGCGTCGTCCCACTCGGCCCAGCCTGGGTGATGACCCTCTCCACGAACTCCCGCAAGTGGCCATCGCGGATCAGCAGCTCGATCTGGTCCCTGAGCTGTATGCAATCCTTGGTGTCGTGGCCCACGTCCTTGTGGAAGTTGCAATACTTGTTCTGGTTCCTCCGCGCTCCTTGCCGGAGTGGTGGAGGATCCCAAAGCAGCCCCCGACCACTCACCTGGTGGAGGACGTGCTCGATGGTTGTCACCAGCGGGGTATATTGCTGGAATCTCCCCGCTGGTGTTCTCTAGTTGGGGTTGAGCGTTAGCCCGGTTGTCGACGACCACAGCCTTCCCCCTGTCTTGTCGGCTGTGGTCGGGTTGGTTCTTATCCGACTTCCTTCCGGGAAGTCGGGGGTGGTTCTCTAGACGATAGTCCTCTTTCTCGGACGTACTCGTCGGCCTCGGCGTGTCTCCAGGCGATCCCCCTCAGCTGTGCGAAGGTGGGGGGCCTATCGTAGGCGAGGGTCCAGACGAGTCGTGCGTCCTTGATGCCTTCTCGGAACGCCCCCATCAAGGTATCGTCGGTGCAGGTCTCGGCCTGCACGACCGCTTTGTCGAAGCGCTCGAGGTACGTCTTCAGGGGCTCCGTCTCGCCCTGTCTGATGCTGAAAAGGTGGGATGCCCCCAGCTTCCTAGTCTTTGAGCTCAGAAAGGCTGCTGCTAGGCCGTCGGCGAGCTGTTTGAAGCAGCTAATCGACCCGGGGGCCAGCCGCCGGTACCACTGGCGGGCCGGCCCGGACAGGGTCAAACAAAACGACTTGCACAGGGCAGCCTCATTGGCATTTTGTATCAGCATGTGAGCCTGGTAGTTCTCGACGTGCTCGTCAGCGTCGGTGGAGCCGTCGTAGGGAGCGATGGACGGCATCTTGAATCTAGCCGGGTACGGGGCCACCATGATCGCTGGGGAAAATGGCGGGTCCACCGCCCCGAACTGGTCCATGCCGTACTGCTGGCCCACGAGCTGGTCGAGCTGCCGTTGGAGCTGGTCCAGCCTGGTCTGATTGTAGTCCTCGGTCTTGGCAGGCTTGTCTACCGAGCGTTCTCGGCCCAAGCGCCGGTGGGCCGCCGGCCTGCCGAGGTGGTCGAAGACAGAGGTGGTACTCCCCCGGATGTTCACGGTATCTCCCCCGCGGTTATCCGGGTTGCCTACGGTCGCGGCTGGACGGTCGGGCGCCCCGAAGCGGGTGGCCTGCGTGTGGCGGCTCCTGGACCGCACTCTGCTCGGCTCCGCACCCTCCTGGGGTAGCTGTCCGTGGCCCTCTCGGTGCGACCGGTCGCTCCTCCTGTCGCCCGACGGCGAGGCGTTGTGTCGTCGGCTTCCCGACCCTGGGGGCCTGCTCGGTGTGGACTCGGCCGCCTCCTGTGGCTCCTCAGGGAACTGGACAACATTAGCTTCTCTGCGTCCTTCGACCAGCGACCTGACGAGCTCTGTCAGGCCTCGGACGTTCTCGGTGAGGATCTCCGTCTGGGTGGGCCTTCGTTGCGCCCGGGCTCTTCTTGCACGCTGGGTTCTTTGGGTACCCCTCGAGGCGGAAGGCCCCGGGTCGCCCGCGTTCAAGGAATCCTGGTTGTCTTGATCAGCCATGGCTTGTGTGAACGGGCGCTCGGGGAGCGCGAGTAATGAAAAGAATGTTGGAAAGGTGCGGCGCCCTCCTTCTAGCGCCAAAATGTTGATGCCGAAAACGTCTCCGGCAGCAACACCCAAAGTAACAATGTCGTCCGGTCAAATCTGGCCCGTGACTCCGCCGTCGATCACCTGCAAAAGGGAAGCACCTCGGAATGAGGGGGACACCGGTGTGGTGCCTGCCGTGGGCACTCCGATGCCTAAGTCAGTAATGATACTGAAGAGCGAAGGGAGAGGCAGAGTTTAGACAAGGCGAAATGACCGTACCTGAATTTGTGGGTTTTTCCTCTATTTATAGGCGTCATCCCCGGACTCGGGTGCTCGGGGCGACCCGGTCGGGTCGGCTACCTAGGGCGCCCGGCTGAGGGCTAGGGTTGTAGGCCGCAAGGGCTACTGGCCCAATGGGCGCGTGCCACGTGGGGTCTGACACCAAGTGGGGGACAGAAGGGTGTCCGCCGGCGCCTGCGAGGGCAGGTTGTGTCAGAGTAGGTGGCGGCGGGTGGCGAAGTGATGTTCTGCAGGAGTAGGTGGGCGGCGACTGCAGCTGATGGATGCCAGGGCAGGGTTGCGTCTGCTGTGATGAGGTGGCTTGTGGGCCCGGATGACTCACTCGAGCATGGGAACCACCGACCCGACCGGTGATCCGAGAACAATGTGGTCCGAGTACGTTGCTTGTCCTCGCGACGTTGCGGGGTGTGGTCGGCAGTGAGTACTGGTCGGCCAACCGTCCGGCTACCGGAACCGCACGCCGAGAAGGTTGCCAGACCGCTGCGGGTGGTCGGAATTGATACTTCTTGGTCGGAGCAGAAAACGACATCAACAAAAATAATTTTAATAATTATTGGATGAATTTTAATTTTCCTCTTACTTTTAAAAGAAATAAAAAAAAATAGACCACATTTCAATTTTTTTTTTCTATCTTATTTTCCTCTCACTTCTGTTTTCCTTACTACCAAACAACTAACTCTATTAACTTCCCTTCACTTTTCTCACAATCCACTTCCTTTTTCTTTTTTTTCCCACGCTCAACCCACTTCATTTCCTTCCTCTTTGAAATGATTGTACTTGTACATACGTGGCTCCATCGGTGCGATTATTATCTGGCCAATGATTCACGTGGTTGAAACTTGAGAAAACACTGACCAATGAGAATCATGATGTGATTTTGTAAATTATTATAAAATAATAAAACCAGAAACAAGTGGCGGTAAAAAACGAAGTAATATTGATAATGAAACGTTTTGGGTCACTTGCCCAGGCCCTACTTTATTTATTATCTTTTGGCTACATCCTCAAATAGTTGTACTCGTTTAAGATTAAATAATTTTCTAAAGCATTTTTTTTATATCTGAAGGAAAAAACACTAGATGCACATGACATGTTTTGTTGATTTGATATTTTTGTTTAGGATGTACACTGTTTTAGAATTCACTAAGGCATAACCTAATAAATATACTCTTCATGTTTTAAGTCACGATCTTACATAAATATGATTATAATCAAATTTTTGGTTATTCACGGTATGTATGTAGAGTTATTGCACAGTAAAAAAAAAAAAAAAAAAAAAAAAAAAACCCTCCAACAATTACAAAAATCTATACCTAAAGTAGCTCAAAGAAGGACTAAGAGAGAGAGACCCTTCCAATGATTTTGACATTACGAATACATGTTATACACGTGTTTGGCTATATGCATGTTTATATTCTCTTTCTTTTCTTTCTTTAAGGATATGTGTTTGAACAGGCTTTTCTCCATGGAATATAGGAATAAAAAGAATAATATTATATTAGTAATTGACAGAGATTAAATTACGACGATTTACTTCATTTGTGAAGATATAAACATCTGCATCCTACCTAACATGATAATTTTTCTTTTTAGCTTTATTTCCAATCAGTTAGATCATAAATCACTATTAACGGTCTTATCATTTGACTAATAATAGATATCATATATATATATATATATATATATATACACGCGAAAATTTTTTTTGTACCATATTGCTGAACTGTCGAATGAAAAAAATTATTCATTTCTCTCTCTAATAAGTTGTACCGTTATCTTATTTAGAGTGTTATCAATTTTCTATATTGTATAGCCATATGATCATTTTATGAATCCAGAGACAATTCATATATATATATATATATATATGAACGAGCGAGTGTTATCCTTTGTTCATTCTTTAGAGTCTTAGTCCTTTAATACCGTTTTGCCTTTTTCCATTCGAAAAATAAATTTCGTGCCCTTTTTTAAATTTTACTTTTGGTGTGTGTATATATATTTTGGCTTGTCAACTTATTTTTTCCTCTGCTTGTTAAGCTTTTCTTTTCTTTTAATCCTTTTCTAATTTGTTTATTTTTCTGCTGTTCTTTCCGCAATCTATAGCTTGTCTTTTCATGCTCTTTCACTTGTATGTATCCGGTTTCCTTTTTTTAATAAACTAATCTTATAATAGAGTTTAATTTAATTTTAAAGTTTAGAGTTCAAAAAATTGTCATGTTATATAATATAATGTATAAGTGGATCATTTTAAATCATTTATGATATTAGGTGTTTATTTGGATCGTTAGTTGGAGTTAAAATTTTTAAGTTGGAATTTGTAGACCTTTTAAAACTAGTTAAAATTTTTATTAACTTTTCAGAGAAAAATAAAAATCTAGCAAAAAAAAGTATAGTTTAGTTGGAGTTAAACTAATATACCAAACAAAGCATAAATATTCAATGTATGAGCGTCCTTAAATTTTTTTTTTTTTTTTAAAGGATGAATTTTATTTTATTTTATTTTTTGTTTGACAAAAACGTATGTAAACTTAGTAACATAAAAAAAAATTTCAAGAGGGCAAATAAGAGATAAAATTGTAAGATATTTTATCATAGAGTAAAAAAAAAACATAAAAAAATTTAAGGGATAAGCTTCATAGATCCGCCCCTCATCACTTCTATAAAAGGGGCAATATGCAAAGCCTTTTTTTTTTTTTTTTTCTCTCACAACAAGATAGATAGCTTCCCTATCCCAAAAAAAAAAAAAAAAAAAAAAAAAAAAAAAAAAAAAAAAAGGAAGAAAGAAAGAAAGAAGAAGAAGATAGCTTCCCTAATTGATCCAAGTCTCTTCTATAATCCCTATTCCCTAATATTGCCATATCATTTAGCTTTTTCATCAGAATTCCCAAAAAAAAAAAATGTCGGCTGATCTACATGGAAAGTTGGAGACAGATGTAGAAATCAAAGCTTCTGCTAAAAAGTTCCATGGAATGTTCAAACACAAACCTCACCACATTTCCAACGTCGCCTCTCACAAAGTTCAAGGTTGTGATTTACATGAAGGTGAATGGGGCACTGTGGGCTCTATCATCAACTGGAACTACTTTCATGGTAACGATTTCTTTTTATATATGTATGTATATGTGTATCTAAAATTATTTATAAAAATTTTGTAGACTCTGTAAAACTAAAATTATAATTTTATCCTTTTTTTTTCACTCCTAACAAGTTATAATCGCAAAGCTGTTTGTTTTTATTATTATTATTATTATTATTATTATTATTTTTGGTGATGTGTGTCAACCTTCCTCCAAATTTCTCTCCCCCTTTCTATTTCTTTTACGATAGGGTCTCTCCCGACCTATTTTTGTTACAATAGGGTTAACAAATTTTAGTCCCCGAACTTTAAAGCGTCCTAAAATCAGTACTCGAATTATTAATTTGTCTTATAATAGTCATTTCTTAAATAAATAACTAAAAAAAAAAAACAAACTATCAAAACGCACTTGCTCAATTAATCTTAATGTGGTAATTACAGTCTAATACGTGTTTTGAAATTAATTAATATTATAAAGGACAGATTAAGTAGAAATTTTTCTTAATTATGATAAAGGGGAGCAACAAAGTGTTTCAATATTTACGTGGGGGCATAAACATAATTTTACTTGAAACAGGGAAAGAGCTAGAATTTTTCATATTTTTAAAGGACAAAAAAAATATTTAATGGGGGCTGGACTCACAAGAGATCGCGTGGCTTCGCGGCTGATTAAAACAACATTCATACCCTTTTAAAGTTCATCCTTTATATATATATATATATATATATAATCTCTCTTCTGTTTTTTGTTTTTTGTTTTTTTTTTCCCTATGAAAAACATACAAATTTGCTCAATATCGAGCATTAACATGTATTTGTAAACTAATAGCTTAAACTTTTGGGATGGATTTGTAAACTAACAATATATATATACACACACGTAAAATAATAATATTGTAGATGGAAAACCAAGAGTTGCAAAGGAGAGAGTTGAAGCGATTGACGACGAGAAGAATTTGATCACATTAAGAGTGCTTGAAGGAGATCTGATGGAGCACTTCAAGAGCTTTGTAGCCACCCTTCAAGCAAATCCCAAAGCTGGTGGAGAGGGCAGCATTGTGCACTGGACTATGGAGTACGAGAAGCTGCATGGTGAGATTGTAGACCCCCACACTTTGCTCGACTTCGCTGCTGAACTCTCCAAAGATCTTGAAGATCACCTTCTCGGGGATGCTTAAGCCCACAAGTTTCACTACTTGTTTGCCAAGACTACTTATAAGTGCGTTTGATGTGTGTGTGTGTATAATATAACGCACTCTAAATAAATTTATAAGTGAGCTCGTATGCATGCGTACATGAATGTTCACACTAGATCTATATATATATATATATATATATATATGTTATGGAATTGCTTTGGTCGTGTGTTTATCCCAAGGTTTGCTGGGCATTTTCAAGCCTCTTGGTTGTGATTTGTCCTACTGGTGATGATATGTATAAAAGATCTCTATGTACAATAAATTGATGCATCTATCACTTTCTTTGTTTCAGAGTTGGGATGTACCAAGTTCATCGTTGATACATATATATTGAAAGCACGAATATTGTTCGTTTTCGTCCACACTCCAACACTTCACGTAATATATATATATATATATATATATATATATTGGCTTTGTTTTACTTACTTATTCCACGCGCGCTTGCTCTCCAAGTAGTTTATATGTGTAATCTCAAAACGTACCGGATTTGGTTTGGTTCACCAAAATAAATTTGCCATATATCAAAGAATATATCTTTGACAATTCAAATATTACAACTACGCTAGATATATATGTATCCATGTATTTATAAAACTAAATCAAATCAAACAACACCACATGATCACGCTCTCATCACACTGCTCTCTTTTCTCTATACCTTTTTCGAAATCTATTTCATTAGTTTCATTAAGGAAAAAAAAAAATCTTTCAAATAATGATTGTATAATATATATATATATATATATATATAAGTGGCTCCATCAGTACAACAATTATTACATAGCCAACGGGATTCATGTGGCTGAAACTTGAGCACACACTGACCAATGAAACTCATGTGACGTTGCAAATTATTAAAATTATAACCACAAACAAGTGGTAGTAAAGCCAAAATATTATTGATAACATGACCTATATATTGGCCACTATTTTTATTTATTAACTTTCGATTAGATCTATGGCGGTGCCGCATAAAAATAACGTGTTTAGTAAGTTTTATATATTTGATCTACCATCTACACTATTTTAAAGTTCATTAGGGATAACCTCACAAACTTATCCTTCATTTCGTTCCAAATCTCGATCTTCCATAATGTTACACAGTCACACTTTTTATTACTCACGATCTGTGTAGTTATTACACATTAAAAAAAAAAAAAAAAAACATAAACAACTACAAAATCTGCAACTCAAGAAACTCAAGAAGTTCAATGCAAAGACTTGGAAAGAGTGATATCCTTTCCTTTCAATGATTTTCACAATATTGTTTGGCTATATAATTACATTTATAATCTCTTCTTTTGTCTAAGGGAATGTATTTGAACAGTCTTTTTTCATAATATATGAAGAAAGAATAGCATAATTAGTTGGCAGAGATTAAAATACTGTTATGAAGATATAAACACATACATAATATCATATTCATATATTTTTATATATGGAAATTAGCAGGCTAGCTAGATTGGTTAAAAGTTATGACATTCAGGAACTAACGTTGAATACTAAAAACTTGAACAAAAAAACGTGAATATTAATAGCAGGAGTGCACTAGAGATTGTGCAGTTTGTATGTGGTCATAGATATCTAGAAGATCAGACACAGTTTATTTATTTATTTATTTATTTTTCCTTTTTAATACTAGTAAGCAGGGATGTTATTCAGATTTTCAAAAGAAATTCTATAACATTCAGCCACAGATTTCTTTATTTCTAGTAAGCACGCTAATTTGTTTGGGCAATTGTACAAGAAAACTTTTAAAATAATGTAGGAAATATTTAATTATATAACACAGACGCACCCTACGAATATTTTACTAAAAGTTTTAGGGAAAGAATGAACGAGTCTAAATGTTGTTGCAGATTGCAGAGTCCGATTTTTTTTTTTTTTTTTTAAGACGTGAATTAAACTAAAAATAAGAGAGGGCAAAAACATAAATTTGAATTAAAACTACTTGAGAAGAATAAACTTGTTGATCTAACGCAAATAACCATAGATGTTCTCTTCAATGTAATGTTAAATTGTTGTTGATGTCGATTTCTGCTCCGACCACGAAGTACCACTTCCGACCACCTTCCTCGATTTTCCCACCTTCTCGGGTACACCTTTACCTTCTCGGATGATCGGCTGACCGGGATATTAGCCGAGAACATCTTGCAACTCCGCGAGAACGAGCAGTGTACGCGAACCGTGTCGTTCTCGGGTCACCCCATTGGATCGGTTGTTTCCAGATTTGCGCAGGTCATCCGGGCCCACAGTCACCACAGCTGACACCAACCATGCCCTGGCACCATCAGCTACAGGAACCGCCCACCTACTCCTGTAGAACATCACATCGCCACCCGCCGCCACCTACTCTGACGGGATCTGCCCCTGCAGGCGCCGGCGACAGTCACCCTTCTCTCCCCTACTTTGAGTCAGACTTCACGTGGCGCCCGCCCATTGGGCCGATAGCCCCTGCAGGCCTAAAATCCTAGCCACCCACTGGGCGCCCTAGGTAGCCAACCCGGCCGGGTCGCCCCGAGCACCCAAATCCGGGGAGGACACCTATAAATAGAGGAAAGCTCACAAATTCAGGTATGGTCATTTTTGCCTTGCCAAATCTCTGCCTCTCCCTACGCTCATCAGTATCTTCACTAACTTAAGCATCGGAGTGCCCGCGGAAGACACCACACCGGTGTCCCCATCATTCCGAGGTGCTTCCCTTTTGCAGGTGACCGACGGCGGAGCGACTGGACTGAACTGACCGAACGACCCTGTCACTTTGGGTGTTGTTGCCGGAGACGTTTACGGCATCAACATTTTGGCGCTAGAAGGAGGGCACCGCGCCTTTCCAGCAACCTTTTCATCACTCGCGCTCCCCGAGCGCCCGACCACCCAAGCCATGGCTGAGCAAAATAACCAAGATTACCAGAATGCAGATAACCCGGTGCCTTCCGGCTCGAGGGGCACCCAGAGGACCCAGCGCGCGAGAAGAGCCCGGGCACAGCGAAGGCCCACCCAAACGGAGATCCTCACCGAGAACGTCCGAGACCTGACAGAGCTCGTCAGGTCATTGGTGGAAGGACGCAGAGAAGCTAATGTTGTCCAGTTCCCCGAGGAACCGCCCGAGGTGGCCGAGTCCACGCCGAGCAGGCCCCCAGGGTCAGGAAGCCGGCAGCGCAACGAGAGAGCCTGGGGCGGCAGCCTCAAGAGGGCGTGGAGCCGAGCAGAGTGCGGTCTAGGAGCCGAGCAGAGTGCGGTCTAGGAGCCGAGCAGAGTGCGGTCTAGGAGCCGTCATACGCAGGCCACCTGCTCGGGAGCGCCCGAGCGTCCAGCAGCGACTGATGGTAACCCGGATAACCGCGGGAGAGAAACAGTGCACATCCGGGGGAGCACCACATTCGTCTTCGACCGCCTCGGCAGGCCGGCAGCCCACCGGTGCCTGGGCCGAGAACGCTCTGTCGACAAGCCAGCCAAGACCGAGGACTACAATCAAATCAGGCTGGACCAGCTCCAACGACAGCTCGACCAGCTTGTGGGCCAGTAGTATGGCATGAATCAGTTTGGAGCGGTGGACCCGCCATTTACCTCAGCTATCATGGCGTCTCCATACCCGGCTAGGTTCAAGATGCCGTCCGTGGCCTCCTACGACGGTTCGACCGACGCGGATGAGCATATTGAGAACTACCAGGCTCACATGCTGATCCAAAATGCCAATGAGGCTGCCCTATGCAAATCATTTTGCCTGACCCTGTCTGGATCGGCCCGCCAGTGGTACCGGAGGCTGGCCCCCGGGTCGATTGGCTGCTTCAAGCAGCTCATCGACGCCCTTGCAGCCGCCTTCCTGTGCAAATCATTTTGCCTGACCCTGTCTGGACCGGCCCGCCAGTGGTACCGGAGGCTGGCCCCCGGGTCGATTGGCTGCTTCAAGCAGCTCATCGACGCCCTTGCAGCCGCCTTTCTGAGCTCGAAGACTAGAAAGCTGGGAGCATCCCACCTGTTCAGCATCAAGCAGGGTGAGACGGAGCCCCTGAAAGCATACCTCGAGCACTTCGACAAAGCGGTCGTGCAGGCTGAGACCTGCACCGACGACACCTTGATGGGGGCGTTCCGAGAAGGCATCAAGGACGCGCGGCTCGTCTGGACGCTCGCCTACGATAGGCCACCCACTTTCGCGCAGCTAAGGGGGATTGCCTGGAGGCACGCCGAGGCCGACGAGTACGTCCGAGAACGTGGCCTCGTGTCCAGAGAACAACCCCGGCTTCCCGGAAGGAAGTCGGAGAAAAATCAACCCGACTAGAGCCGACAAGACAAGGGGAAGGCTGTGGTCGTTGACAACCGGGCTCCGCCCAACCCCAGTCAGAGAACACCAGCTGGGAGGTTTCAACAGTACACCCCACTGGTGACAACCATTGAGCACGTCCTCAACCAAGTGAGCGGTCGAGGACTACTACGGGATCCTCCACCACTCCGAGCAGACCGCGCCCGGAGGAACCAGAACAAGTATTGCAACTTCCACAAGGACGTGGGCCACGATACCAAGGACTGCATACAGCTCCGAGACCATATCGAGCTGCTGATCTGAGATGGCCACCTGCGGGAGTTCGTGGAGAGGATCATCACCCCTGCAGGGTCGAGTAGACCCGCGCAGGCTCCTCGACATAATTCGAGACCTGCCGGTCGGACAGATGAGCCGGAGCAGGAGCACATCGTCCACACCATCTTCGGCGAAACGGCAACAGGTGACACCGCCAGCAGCCGTAGCAGTTACGCTCGGGAGGCTCATCGGTACGCTCGAGGAGAATACATCAACATGGAGGAGCATATCTCCAAAATTTACCGTCAGGACAGCCCACCGATCACTTTCACGGATGACGAGGCAGATCGGCTACTCCACCCGCACAACGACGCGCTGATCGGTGAGATTCGAGTAGCCAACAACGTCATCCGCCACGTCCTGGTCGACAACGGCAGCTTCGCCGACATCATGTTCATGGATGCGTTCACGAGGCTCAAGACAGAGGGCGCCGTGCTCACACCCGCCCAAACTCCTCTCTATGGGTTCTCCGGAGAGTGCGTCCGTGCCGCCGGGACGGTCAACCTCCCAGTCACAATCGGGGATGGTCCGGAGAGGGTGACTCGGATGGTGGAATTCATCGTTGTAGACCGGCCGTCCATCTACAACGTCATCCTCGGGAGGCCGACCCTCAACGCGATAAAGGCGGTAGTCTCCACCTACCACCTGGCAATGAAGTTCCCAACCAGTGGTGGGGTCGGCGTGTTCCGGGGAAACCAGGAGGGCGCGAGGAAGTGCTACATGGAGGCGGTCAACAGAGTGTGCCGGAAGGCACCCACCCCGATAACTGTGGCAGCCGTCTTCACGGTAGACGAGGTCGAGACCCCTAGTGGGTAGATCACCCGCCTGAGCGACTTGGACCCCAGGATTCCCGATGAGGAGATTCGAGCACACCCGGTCGAGGACCTGGTTCCTTACCAGTTGGACCCCGAGCATCCGGAGAGGACCGTGATGCTCGGCTCGAGACTTGGTCCGGAAACCCGAGCAGCACTCGAGGGATTCCTCCAGGAGCACAGAGACGTATTCACCTGGTCGCATGAGGATATGCCCGGAATTGACCCGGCAGTGATGTGCCATCACCTGAGCGTCAACCCGAGGCATAAGCCCGTGATCCAGAAGAGGAGAGCCTTCAACCCAGAGAGGTATGCGGCCATCAACGAGGAGGTGAAGAAACTGCTCGCGGCAGGCTTCATCCGGAAGTCACCTACCCGGAGTGGCTGGCTAATGTCGTCCTAGTCAAGAAAACCACCGGGAAGTGGCGAGTCTGCATAGACTACACGGACCTCAATAAGGCATGCCCGAAAGACTGCTTCCCGCTTCCTCGGATCGACCAGCTGGTAGACGCGACGGCCGGCCACGAGCTGCTCAGCTTTATGGACGCGTACTCGGGATACAACTAGATCCCCCTGAGCAGGTCCGACCAGGTCAAGACGGCGTTCACTACCGACCAGGGCCTATACTGCTACCAGGTCACGCCGTTCGGTCTCAAGAACGCCAGGGCGACATACCAGCGGCTGATGAACAAGATGTTCGTCCCGCTCATTGGGAAGTCGATGGAGGTGTACGTTGACGACATGCTGGTGAAGAGCCGCCGAGCAAGCAACCACATCCAAGACCTCCGGAACTGCTTCAACATCTTGCGGCAGTACCGGATGAAGCTCAATCCGGCCAAGTGCGCCTTCGGGGTAGAGTCAGGGGAAATTCCTCAGATTCATGGTGAACCACCGGAGAATCGAGATCAACCCCACCAAGGCCCAAGCCGTCGTCGTCTTGCAGCCGCCGAGGACGACAAAGGAGGTTCAGAGGCTCACCGGGATGATCGCTGCCCTCTCCCGGTTTGTGTCCCGGTCCACCGACAAGTGCTTCCCATTCTTCCAAGCACTCAAGGGCCAAGGCAAGATCAGCTGGGATGACAAGTGCGGGGAAGCTTTTGAAGGCCTGAAATAGTACCTTGCTAGCCCGCCGCTGCTGTCAAAACCTGTTCCCGGGGAGGTACTATACATCTACCTCGCGGTGTCCGAGAAGGCGATTAGCTCGGTCTTGATCCGAGAAAAAGACAAGGTACAGTTCCCCGTCTACTACAGCAGCAAGGCCTTTCAAGGCGCAGAGGGGAGGTACTTCCCTCTGGAAAAGTTGGCCTTGGCGTTGGTCTCTTCGGCCCGCAAGATGAGGCCATACTTCCAGGGTCACCCGATCCGGGTCCCGACCAGCTACCCTCTCCGCCAGGTGCTCCAGAACCCCGAGCTGTCGGGACGGATCACGAAGTGGGCAATCGAGCTTGGAGAGTTCGACATCGAATATATTCCACGCACCGCGGTCAAGGCGCAAGCGCTAGCCGATTTTATGGCCGAGTTCACGGGCGCTCCCGAGCCGACTCTGGAGTCCTCGGAGAAAGTGGTCGCAGCGCCCAGTGGAGACGGCCCGACGACTCCGAACATGAACGTCTCAAGGTGGAAACTGTTCGTTGACGGGTCCTCAAACTCGGGGGGCTCCGGTGCAGGGCTCGTCCTCGTGAGCCCCGACCAGTACAAGACCAGCCAGGCACTCCGCTTCAACTTCAAGGCGTCCAATAATGAAACGGAGTACGAGGCTTGTGATCGCCGGACTCAGCCTGACCCGAGAACTTGGTGTGCAAGACATCGAAGTGTTCAGCGACTCGATGCTCATTGTGAACCAAGTGACCGGGGGAGTTCCAGGCAAAGGAGGCTAGAATGGCGAAGTACCTGGACAAGGTGAAAGTCCTGCTCGACAAATTCAAGACCCAGGTGGTTACCCGGATACCTCGTTCGGAGAACATCGAGGCAGATGCCCTCGCTCGGCTCGCCTCGGGGAATGACCTCGATGGTCTGGTTTCGTTCCCCATCGAACGGCTAGACCAGCCGAGTATCGAGCGAGAAGAGCAGGTCCCCTGTTCCGAGAACGCCACCACCTGGATGGATCCGATCATCAGGTACCTCGCCGAGTCCCAGCTTTCCGAGGATCGAGAACAGACTCGGCGAGTCAAGAACACCTCGACAAGGTACACGCTCATTAATGGAAGATTGTACCGCCGAGGATACTTTTTCCCATATCAGCGCTGCGTCGGCCCTGCTGAAGCCGAGTACATAATGAATGAAATACACAGCGGGGTCTGCGGGAACCATTCTGGGGGGAGAGCACTGTCGTTTAAGTGCCTTCGGCAGGGGGTACTACTGGCCGACCATGGGAAAAGATGCGATGGATTTCGCCCAAAAATGCCTCAAGTGCCAGCAGTTCGCCAGGGCGATCAGGTCCCACCCCGAGAAGCTGACCTCGGTGGTATGCACCTGGCCGTTCGCCAAATGGGCCCTCGACCTGATCGGACCACTCCCCATGGCCCGATCACAACTTCGCTATTGCATAGTAGCAATAGACTATCTTACGAAGTGGGTCGAGGTGGAACCATTAGCCCAGCAGACAGAGGTAAAATGCACAAGTTTTCTGTGGAACAGCATAATTTGTCGGTTCGGGCTCCCCCACACTGTGGTAACAGATAACGGGAAGCAGTTCGACAATCCCAAGTTCATCGCGCTCTGTGAACAGTTCGGGATCAAGAAGGTGTTCTCTTCTCCCGGGCACCCCCAGAGTAATGAACAGGTGGAGGCCGCCAACAAGACTATCAAGGAAAACTTGAAAAAGAACCTTGAGAGGCACAAGGGGGCTTGGATCGATGAACTTCCCCGAGTACTATGGGCTTACCGAACGACCAAGCGCACTGCAACCGGGGAAACCCCATTCGCAATGGCATTCGGAGTAGAGGCTGTCATTCCTGTTGAAGTTGGCTTGCCGAGCCTCCGAGTAGAGAACTACGATGAAGAGGATAACGCCAGGCAGATGCTTCCTGAGCTCGACCTAGTCGAGGAACGGCGTGCGCAGGCCCTAATCCGAACAGCTGCCCGGAACCAAGTAGTGGCCAGATATTACGACAAGAGGTTCCGACCCAGGATATTCCGAGTGGGGGACTTTGTGCTAAAAAAGGTCTTGGTCCAAGAACCCGGGCTCGGCTCGTTTGGCCCAAAATGGGACGGTCCGTACACGGTCACCAAGATTGTCCGCCCGAGAACGTATCGCCTGGCCGACCAGGATGGCAGAGTGCTCGGACACCCATGGAATGCCGACCACTTGAAGCGTTTTTATCAGTGAATTTTTGTAAGAATAGCTTCGGCCGATATATACAAAGAGTTCATTCAAAAAAAATAATAAATATATATATAATGTCTAATCATTAGTTATTCTGTAGTTGTTTGTTAGTTTATCCAAACTCTTATGGTTCTCGGACCAAGGAGACAGGTCCTATGACCGGACACCGACCCGAATTGGACGTGCCCGACCAGGACCCAAGAAACCTAATATTGTACGTCTCCTATGGTTCTCGGACCAAGGAGACAGGTCCTATGACCGGACACCGACCAGAATTGGACGTGCCCGACCAGGACCCAAGAAATCTAATATTGTACGTCTCCTATGGTTCTCGGACCAAGGAGACAGGTCCTATGACCGGACACCGACCAGAACTGGACGTGCCCGACCAGGACCCAAGTTAGGTTGCAAAAAACACCAATGCGGTTGGAGTCGGGTCAACTCTAAGTTCACCCAGTCAAACCACTCTAACTACACTTCGGAGGAAAATAATAAGGCAGTTCGTAAAAAATAATAATAAATATATGCATGTATAGACAGAAAAAGAGAAAGAATTGTGTTCATTAAAATAAAAAAATAGTTACATCAAGGAGGAGGGTACAAGTTGGGTACCCTCGAACCCAAAAAAAAAAAAAAACCTTGTCAAAAACTCACTCTGGTTACTTGGTCGGGTAGCCCGACCAAGTCTTTTCTCGGCTACCCGGGTAGACTTGGTCGCTCGGCGATGGTATGTCGGAGATCCCCGACAGCTGGTCGGGTGTCCTGTCCCTCGGGCCTGTCGCCTCCCCGGTCGACAACGACTCTGTACCCAACGTCGAAAACTCACTCCCCGTAACGTTCACGCTCTCGGACAAGACTACGTTATCAGAATCGGAAATATCACTCATTTTCGCGGCAAAGAAAAACTGATTACCTTCTCGGATGTACTCGTCGCTGGTCTGTGAGTTCCTTGGCTCGGTAGATCCCAGCAGTCTTCGGCAGCTCTCGGCAATCTCGATTTTTCGCAAGCGATGAACAAATGAGATCACCCCCCCCACCCCCCCCCCCCCCCCCCGCTATTTATAGGCGAGGGTTTTGCGAAGAATTCGGGCGCGATTTACGGGGCGACGCTTCTGTTTCCCGCCAATTGTCCACGTCGGCGCCAGTTTCAAAATTTGAAAATTTGAAGTATCGTTCTGTCTTCCCGCCAGTCACGGAATGACACGTGGCACTGTTGACATGTGGCAACAGATGAAACCGTCCCGAGAACATCTTTGCTGTCCAAGAATCCGACCACTCCCCGACTACGGAAATATGGTCGAGCAGAGGACGAGAAAACGACTACTCGAGCATCCCTAGCCAAGTCAGTCCAGAGATGCTGGGGGGCTTATGTTGATGTCGATTTCTATTTTGACCACAAAGTACCACTTCCGACCACCTTCCTCGATTTTCCCACCTTCTCGGGTACACCTTCACCTTCTCGAATGATCGGCTGACCAGGATATTAGCCGAGAACATCTTGCAACTCCGCGAGAACGAGCAGTGTACGCGGACCGTGTCGTTCTCGGGTCACCCCATTGGATCGGTTGTTTCCAGATTTGCGCAGGTCATCCGGGCCCACAGTCACCACAGTTGACACCAACCCTGCACTGGCACCCATCAGTTACAGGAACCGCCCACCTACTCTTGCAGAACATCACATCGCCACCCGCCGCCACCTACTCTGACGGGATCTGCCCCTGCAGGCGCCGGCGACAGTCACCCTTCTCTCCCCTACTTTGAGTCAGACTCCACGTGGCGCCCGCCCATTGGGCCGATAGCCCCTGCAGGCCTAAAATCCTAGCCACCCACCGGGCGCCCTAGGTAGCCAACCCGGCCGGGTCGCCCCGAGCATCCGAATCCGGGGAGGACGCCTATAAATAGAGGAAAGCTCACAAATTCAAGTATGGTCATTTTTGCCTTGCCAAATCTTTGCCTCTCCCTACGCTTATCAGTATCTTCACTGACTTAAGCATCGGAGTGCCCGCGGCAGACACCACACCGGTGTCCCCATCATTCCGAGGTGCTTCCCTTTTGTAGGTGACCGACGACGGAGCGACTGGACTGAACTGACCGAACGACCCTGTCACTTTGGGTGTTGTTGCCGGAGACGTTTTCGGCATCAACAATTGTTGTGTCAAAAAGTAAAATTTGGCATTTAGATTAAAAAAAAAAAAGTGATGTCCAATGTAGTGTTATCTTTCATGTCAGACTTCTTGTATGCTAAATGTTGTAGCAAATTTGTCACAATGTATAGCAAAATACTAAATTTATTATTTGATTCTTATTAATTGTTGTTTTCACTTTTTTCATATAATTAATATAATATTTAATATATTTGAATGCCAAAAGTTTGCTTTTACTAGTTTCAAAAAATAATAATGATGATAAAAAATAGAAATGACGTTATGCATTAGAGTATATTAGTATAAAAAGAACATAAAATGTTGGTCAAAGAACTTGTTTTATAAGGTGCAACCTTATAGCAAATGTAGAATAATGCTTTGTTTCAGACTTTTTTTTGTAGCAAATGTAATATCGACACAAACAAATGCATAAAAGATGGTCTTAAGAAGTTAAAAGGGCAAAAGTTTTATATTAAAACAAATACAAGCAAACCCAATGGTTTAAATATAAATAAATGATATTACTTGAATATGAGTGACACTATGCTAAGGAGCTCTAGCTTTCGTTTTCTAGATTTCTGTTAAAAAAAAATACAACTTTTCAAGAGAAGACTTTTTTTAATCAAAAGCTGTGTATGCTGTAACTTATATCTTTTCATAAACAAATACAATTTTTTTTTTTAAAATAAGACTCTAAGTTAAGATTAGTTTTTCCCTATTCTTCTAAGAATTCAATTAGATTGTTATTAATGAGTTCATGGGTCTACTATATATTGGAGGTAATTTATTGTAAATACCTATTAGCAAATTTTAATTTATAATGAAGGCTAATAACACCTTAAGTAAAGTTAATTCTTTTTACGGAAAAAAAAAAGTAAATTCTTAATGCATCAAATCGTTTTCTTTCTCATTTTCTTTGATTTAGTCCACCAACATAAATTTGATATATAGATAATATCTTTGACAAGTCAAATGTTACAACTACTCCGGATAATTAAGAAAATACAATACATGTGCTTATAAACTGGTGCATGTTTAGTTCTCTATCTCTGGCACAAAAATTTTAACTCAAAATTTTTTTTTTAAATCAACAAAAATTTTAACTTATTTTTGAAAAGTCAATAAATTTTAATCTAAAATTTTAACTCTAACTGGCGAATCAAACGAAACCTAAATCAAATCAAACAACATCACACAATCTCTCTCGTCACACCCTCCTTTCTCTCTCTCTTTTCAAACTCTATCTCATTAGCTCCATTAGTCTATGTTTAATAGGAAGGAAAAAAAAATGGACGGGAAAAAAAAATAAAAAGGAGATGAAATATTTTATTTTTCCTTTATAATGTTTGATATCATAAAAGATAAAGAAAATAAAAAAATTATGCAATTATTGTTTTATTTATTTATTTATATTATTTTACTTTAAAAATAAGATAAAAAATAATTTTAATAATTATTGGGTGAATTTTAATTTCCCTCTTATTTTAAAAGAAATAAAAAAAAAAGACCACATTTCAAATTTTTTTTTTCTATCTTATTTTCCTCTCACTTCTGTTTTCCTTACTACCAAAGAACTAACTCTATTAACTTCCCTCCACTTTTCTCACAATCCACTTCCTTTTTCTTTTTTTTCCCACCCTCAACCCACTTCATTTCCTTCCTCTTTGAAATGATTGTACTTGTACATACGTGGCTCCATCGGTGCGATTATTGTCTGGCCAATGATTCACGTGGTTGAAACTTGAGAAAACACTGACCAATGAGAATCACGATGTGATTTTGTAAATTATTATAAAATAATAAAACCAGAAACAAGTGGCGGTAAAAAACGGAGTAATATTGATAATGAAACGTTTTGGGTCACTTGCCCAGGCCCTACTTTATTTATTATCTTTTGGCTACATCCTCAAATAGTTGTACTCGTTTAAGATTAAATAATTTTCTAAAGCATTTTTTTTTATATCTGAAGGAAAAAACACTAGATGCACATGACATGTTTTGTTGATTTGATATTTTTGTTTAGGATGTACACTGTTTTAGAATTCACTAAGGCATAACCTAATAAATATACTCTTCATGTTTTAAGTCACGATCTTACATAAATATGATTATAATCAAATTTTTGGTTATTCACGGTATGTATGTAGAGTTATTACACAGTAAAAAAAAAAAAAAAAAAAAAAACCCTCCAACAATTACAAAAATCTATACCTAAAGTAGCTCAAAGAAGGACTAAGAGAGAGAGACCCTTCCAATGATTTTGACATTACGAATACATGTTATACACGTGCTTGGCTATATGCATGTTTATATTCTCTTTCTTTTCTTTCTTTAAGGATATGTGTTTGAACAGGCTTTTCTCCGTGGAATATAGGAATAAAAAGAATAATATTATATTAGTAATTGACAGAGATTAAATTACGACGATTTACTTCATTTGTGAAGATATAAACATCTGCATCCTACCTAACATGATAATTTTTCTTTTTAGCTTTATTTCCAATCAGTTAGATCATAAATCACTATTAACGGTCTTATCATTTGACTAATAATAGATATCATATATATATATATATATACACACGAGAATTTTTCTGTACGATATTACTGAACTGTCGAATGAAAAAATTCTTCATTTATCTCTCTAATGAGTTGTTTCGCTATTTTATCCAGATTGTATCAATTTTCTATATTGTACAGCCATACGATCATTTTGTGAATCGAGAGACAATTTATATATATATATATATATATATATGGCAATTAGCAGGCTAGCTAGCAAGTGAATAAGAATAAACGCATAAAACTGGAGTACATACAAGAGAGTAGAGACTGTGTAGTAATTTGTATGTGGTCATGGATATCGAGAAAGGCTTTTATCAGGCTTTGTTTTTTCTCCTTTCCTCTATTAACACTGTAGAAAGCAAGTTAGGTATATGTTATTGAGAATTTAAAAGGAAATTAATACCACATTCTCAGCCACGTATTTTTTTTTTATTTCCTACATATATAAAAAAAATAGATATAAAATGATTCTATTCATTTTTTATCGACAAAAAACGAATCGTTTTTTGTGTTTTTCTTCTATCGAAAACGATTGGGTTAGGAATAGAAATAGCATAGCATGTCCTCTATATCTCTCTCTGACACAGTGACACTCTTGTCATGTCTTTAAAGAAAAGTTTGTTTATTTGTTTTTTTTTTTTTTTTTTTCCTTCCATAAATAAGACAAGATTAATATAAGCCATAACTTTTTGTACATATTGCATAATTGTCATTGTCTTTCAGCACTAACTAATCAAAATAATAATAATAATAATAATCGTTGAGAAGAGCTAACTATTCATTAAAAAGGTTTTTTGGGGTGAATAATTAACAATGCCGTTGTTTTGTTTTGTTTTGTTTTTTTTTTTTTGTTAAAAAGGTTTTTAGTGTATATATATATTATTTGGCTTGTCATCAACTTATTTTTTCCTCTGCTTGTTAAGCTTTTTCTTTTCTTTTAATCCTTTTCTAATTTCTGTTGTTCTTTCCTCAATCTATAGCTTGTCTTTTCATGCTCTTTCACTTGTTATATAATTTATACGTATGTATCTGGTTTCCTTTGTTAATAAACTAATCTTATAATAGAGCTTAGTTTAATTTTAAGGTTGAGAGTTCAAAAAATTGTCATTTTATATAATAGCATGTATAAGCGGATCATTATGATTCATTTGGAATATTAAGTATTCAATGTATGTGCGTCCTTAAAATTAAAAAAAAAAAAAAAAAAAGGATGAATTTTATTTTATTTTATTTTTTGTTTGACAAAAACGTATGTAAAATTAGTAATATTTAAAAAAAATCAAGATGGCAAATAAGAGATAAAATTGTAAGATATTTTATCATATAGGAAAAAAAACCTAAATTAAAAAACCATAAAAAAAAAAAAAAAAAATTTAAGGTACAAGCTCCCTAGATCCGCCCCTCGTCACTTCTATAAAAGGGGCAATATGCAAAGCCTTTTTGGTCACACAACAAGATAGAGAGAGGGACAAAAGAAAAAAAAAAAAAAAAAAAAAAGAATATAGATAGCTTCCCTAATTGATCCAAGTCTCTTCTATAATCCCTATTCCCTAATATTGTTATATCATTTAGCTTTTTCATCAGAATTCCCACAAAAAAAAATGTCGGCTGATCTGTATGGAAAGCTGGAGACAGATGTAGAAATCAAAGCTTCGGCTAAAAAGTTCCATGCCATTTTCACACACAAACCTCACCACATTTCCAATGTTGCGTCTCACAAAATTCAAGGTTGTGATTTACAAGAAGGTGAATGGGGCACTGTCGGCTCTATTATCAATTGGAACTACTTCCACGGTAAGATCTTCATGATATATATATGTGAATTTATGTATATGTATACATATACACATACTTAACTGTATAAATGTCTATATCTAAAATTATGTGTGGCAATTATGTAGAATCGGTAAAACTAAGGGTCCGTTTGTTTTGCATGTATTTGACCCATCTGGTTTTAGAAATGAAATGAAAATGTTACTTGTTTGGATCTAAGTGCTCATCTTATTTTATATATAAGAGAGGAAAAAATGCACTTTTCAAAATAACAATTTTACTCATTTTCATTTCAAACATATTTTATACAGTAATATTTTCAGATTAAAAATTCTCTTATATGTTTTAAGTTTTAAAATTCCATCACCTTTTCATTTAATCTCGGATTAAAACGATACTTCTTTTCCATGTGTTCATAATTAATAGCGGAACAAATCAATATCGATACCCTATTTAAAATATGATCAGATTTAATTAAATTATTAAAAAACTAATTTTTAAATGACTTTTTTTTGATATCTATTAAAAGACCATTTTAGAAATTTCACCAATTTTTTGTAATTAAAAAAACTTGCACATCCAAACACTATTTCTTTTTTTTTTTTTAATTGCTTCTTATTTCAAACCAAGAAAAATTTTCATTTCAAAAACAATTATACGAACCCAAAGGCCCTAACTTTACGATTTTATCCAAGTTTTTTTTTTTTATTCCTTTAAAAAGGATGATCATGAAACTGTCGTTTTCATCGAATTTTCCTCCAAATTTTCTCTCTTCCTACCACTCTCTTAGGAAAGGGGGTTTAACGAAATTTAGGTCCCGAAATTGAAAATGTCTTAGGTTCTCGCACTGTTAATTTGTCTCGTCAATTGGTATATACATATAAACGGGAAATAATATTGTTGTAGACGGGAAAGCCAGAGTGGGAAAGGATAGAATTGAAGCCATAGACGAGGAGAAGAATTTAATCACTTTCAGACTGATTGAAGGAGATCTGTTGGAGCACTTCAAGAGCCTCGCGTTAACAATCCAAGCAAATCCCAAAGTTGGCGGGGAGGGCTGCACTGTGCACTGGACTTTGGAGTACGAGAAGCTGCATGGTGAGATTGTAGACCCCCATACTTTGCTCGACTTCGTTTCTGAGCTCTCCAAAGATCTTGAAGATCACCTTCTCGAGGATGTTTAAGCAACAAGTTTCAGTACTTGTTTGCCAATTAGACTACTATTGTTAGAACATAATCTATTATAATATACATCTATATATATATCTTCATATGTACATATACGCACTCTAAATAAGTTAAGTGAGCATGTATATGTATGCATGCATGTTCACTAGTACTGTTTGACTCCTATATATATATATGTGTATGTATATATGCATGCATGTATGTATGTATGTATGCATTTGTCTTGGAATTGCTTCCTGTGTTAATCCCCATGGTTTGCCGAACATTTTCAAGCCCCCTTGGGTTTTGTCTGTTGGTGATATGTATGTGTATGCTTATATAAATGTGTTATGGCTTGAGTTTCTAATGATCTATAAAACGTCTTCATGAAATATCTCTATGTTAAATAATTAACGCATCTATCTCTTTCTTTGTTTTTCCATTTAAATTACCTCAAATCTAGCAAGATATGGTTGGTAAAATTATTTAGAGATTGTCATATGATCATCTATAATCTAAGTAAAGATCGTAACATTTTTCATTTTCGTGGCCGTAATGTAATTTTCGGAAAATAAAAGGATTTCAAGTTTAGAATTCATTTCTAAAGATCCATTGATGGAGTAATCCCCAATCCTAACCTTATGTTGATTAAACACACTATCTCTCATGTAAAATAATTGTGATTAATGGTATTTTTTGATTATTTAGGAATTTAGAACTATACTATCAATCCCATACTCTAAAGGCTCAAATCAGAATTATTTTACTTTCCTGCATATTATAGAACATAATTCATTGGACAATTATCAAAATGATCAAGAAATCCAACGAACCGTAATTATGTAATCGAACAAACCTTCATTCTTTCTCTTCTATGAAACAACCATGAGTGTTAAAATCCTTTCATTAATCTCTCCACACAGGAACAGAACCAGAAAATTTACATTTTAGTGGAGGCGTATACAAATTTTTTGCTTTTAAAACTAATAACATCAAAGTATAAAAACCAAAGGGTAAAATTATAATAGGGTTATATGAGAATTTTCAATTTTTAGTGGGGGCAAAGTAGAAAAAATCTGAAGGCAAGCTATGTGATATTTTTTTGTTTTTAATGGGGCAAAATAGCAAAATTATAAAATTCTTGGAGTTAAATTAAAAGAAAAAAAAAATCGTGGGGGCTATAAGCTACATCCGCCCTTGCCTCCACCCCTCTCCTTCCTTCTCTGCACTTTTATCTCCTATCAAACACACTCTTAATTTACTTCATACATGTCTACAAACAGGAATCGTGAGTTTATATTTAGCGTCTCAAGAAGCACTTTTGAAAGACAGTTGATCACACAGAGTAACGAATCACAAGTGCACTTCTTCTATCAAAAGTAAGGTTTCTTCTGCATTTCTACCACTCTTGAAAAAAAAAATGGTAGAAAGTAGAAAATAGAAAGAGGTTCAAATCATTCTATGGCAGGAAATTTTTTGACAGAGATTTATTTAGTGGAAATGGGTACATCATTTCACTGATTGGGAGATCAACATAAATTTTGTTTGAGGGAGGAAAAAAAAATCAAACAAACAAATTGAAAAAATAGAAGCAAGTTGTCGTAACATGAGTATGCAAACACTCATTTACCAATGTTTATATTAAAACAAAAAGAGAGAGAGAGAGCAATAAAGCATTCTTTTTCCAACGAAATCTCAAAAAGGGTGAAAGATGCATCAAAGGGCATAGAAACATCTCAACTAGATTGACACCCTCCTCTGCCCTGTAATATCATGTGCAATCAAACACCGCTATTTGAATATTATAATTATTGAAATCAGAACTCGGGACACATATTGGGGTTGCTGTTTAGAAGTCACACGCATATGAAAAATACAAAACAAACTAAGTCTTTTAGAAGTCACACAAATAGATGTAACAAGGAAATTCTAGTACTCCAAAAGCTGCGACGATGAGTGGACACAGGTGAACTCTCAAGAGATCATTTATTGAGCAATCAATAGACCAATTAAAACCTGCACAAATATACACACACATATGTATGATATATTTATGAATATACATATATAGGTTAAAAATATGAAGTAAAAAGAAAAAGGTTGTAAGATATCACCTTGTCATGCAACATCATCAGATGCAAATATTATGTTTTGACCCCCCTGAAAGTTACAATTCCACATATACACTTCGGTCAACAACGGACACTTTATGGAAGTCCCACTGCTAAATTTCTTAAGCTTTGGTAGATTTTGTAGCTGAAGGTATTGCAGTTTAGGTAGTCGGATTTCCTGTACTTCCTCCGCCTTCTGATCTGTGGTGACGATCTCTTCCACCGTGCTGCAATCTTTCACGTATACGTAATCTAATTCCGGAAGCTTCGAGGCAAAAGAGGATGAAAATACATATTTCAAAGACTCGCACCAATATACTTCCAAATGGGCCAATTTTGGAGCCAGAATCTGCAAGCAAAATCAATATTATCGACATGAGTGTAAACCTTTTGAAATCATGATGAGACTAGAACAAAATTACACTAATAAATGTGAGTTACTTCGATTTCATAAGCCCCAAGAATCCAAGAGAGATTTCCCGTCTATGAAATCGATGACATTACTGAAAATTAGAGTGGTTTCGAGTTGAATTGATCAAATAATGTTTGTCAATTATCGAGTCATCAACAAATTGTTACTATTGTTGTCATAAAGTGTATAGATTTTCAACTAGTTTGCTTGTTGGAATTTTGATTGATTTTGACACCATTTTCAAGAGAATCCTTGTTTCTACTGATTTTATTTTCCTGACTGGTTAAACTTTTAGTAAAGAAAAGAAAAACAAGTATTAAATGGTGAAAATTCCTCCCTTGTATTCATTTTTTCTTCCTGTAAAATTTCATCTAAAATATATTCCATAAGATTTTTTGAGGAAAAAAAATATATGTTCGAAGTTGCTTAGATAGTGTTTTTGAGAGAAAATTTTAGGGAACATACCTGTCCACCAAACAAAGGCACCGGAGTCCCTTCATCAGATGGTTCCGATCCGTGGCTGAAGAATGTTTTGAGCTTCGGAAGACTGAGAAGCTGCACCTTCTTCAATTGAGGAAATGCAACAGTTCCGGCATTGTTCAAAGGCTGACCGTCACGCGTTATTATCTCCTCTAACATGCTGCAACCTTTCACATATATCTCTTTAATTTGCACAAGGAGTTTGGCTGCAGAATACGAAAACAAGCTCTTTAACTCGTTACATTCCTCGATCTCGAGTTGTTGTAATCTGCAGAACGAGCTCGAACTAAGTTCTCTGTGACATATATGTGCCAGCTTCTCCAAAGTGTGTAGCCTCAGCGACTCCAATCGTTCGAAAGCGACACCAATCCGATCACTCGGCATTGGGCTAACGAGCCACTGGATTTTAGTGAGATACAATGCCATGTGCTTCGTTTCTAGAAAACCTTGTTTGTTTACTCCAGGAATCAGAGCATCAGCATCCTGTATTCCGACCAATTGTACCTCCTCGGAACCATCTAGCAACATTCCAAGACCAAGCTTCTCTATCAAAAGACAGCTTTCCAGATTGAGTCTCAATATTTTGGAACCGTATAACGTGTACGCCGTCAGTTTATCGGTAAACCAGATAGAGGAACTTCCGTTTATCGATATCTCGTAGCGGCTAAATGTCTTCCTCAACAAGTTGGTTGACGCAATTTGGGCACTTGTCACTTCCAGATGTACAGCTCTCAGATCGGGCAACTCCTCGAGATCAGAAAGACTGGCATTGCCACTTTCATTCCAGTTGATAAAAGTATTTCTCATGTTCAACTCTTCCAGCTCCTCCAAATTCGACAGGACATCGGGGTCGATTGTGGTTAGGCTCTTGCAGCGACTTATGTCAAGATCTCGTAAATGTGAGAGTTGTCCTATTTCTTTCGGCAGACGCTCGATACTAGACCCCGTCAAGTCAAGAACTTCTAAAAGCTTGAGCTTACCAATTCCAGATATATCCCCGAGCGTGCAATCGCACAAATTCAACACTCGGAGATTTTCAAGGAATTCCAATGACGAAGGCAACGGTAGCAATCTTGTGTAGGACAAGTCCAGTACCTTGAGTTTTCTTGTTTCTTCAAAGAAGGAGTCTGGAACTTCAGAGGACCCGGTTTTCCACATCCAAAGTAATTCGACAAGCGGACATTCCAACTTCTCAGGAAGCTTACCCATATCATCATAAAGTAGAGAAAGGGCAGTTGCATTTTGCAATGTTTTTTTCCTGAGAAAACGGTTAAGTTCATCTTTGCTTGTAATAGTGTACATGTCTTTTTGTTTGGCCATAAATATCCCGAAATCACGAACCAAATCATGCACTCTGACATAGACATAACTGCGACCTTCGAGCAACAACGAATGATCTTTCAATTTGTGGACCAACGAGCGAAATCTATCGATTGCAGCTTCGAGTGAGTATGCCAGTTGATATATGCCCAAACCGAAACCGTAAGTTAACATGTAGTGAAGATCCATGTTTACATCTTCTTCGCGCATGCAGCAAAGCAGAAACAATGCTTGTGATTCCTTATCTAAGAAATCGTAACTCAAGCGAATGGTGTTAAATAAGGCGTCGTCCATTCCATCGATTCCACTCGGGCCAAATCTCTTCAGACTTTTGCAAGCATCATTCCACTCAACCAAACTTCTTTCTCTCAACGCGGATGCAGCAAGCGAAATAGCAAGCGGTAGTTGTCCACATTCAGCAACAATCTCAATTGCCGCCTTCTCGAACTCCTTTTCTGTCGATTTATCCCCAACAATGTCGTTGAACAAAGCAATTGATTCGTCATCAGACAAATTTTCAATTTTAAACACCTGTGTAGCACGCCTTTCATTTTGCAGCACGTGTTGAAATCTAGACGTTACGAGGATCTTGCATCCCGCCTGATTATCCCCAAAAGAAATTCCCACGTTACTCAATTGAAGTTCCTTCCAAATGTCATCCAGAATTATGAGGACTTTCTTTTCTTTTGCCAGCCGCTCCCGTAAAAGCAATGCTCGTTCCTCTGCCTTTTCTTTATCCTTCAAAGTCTTCAATCCCAGCTTCTCCGCAATGTCTTCTTGGATTCTTTTGTAGTCAGGCTGTTGAGATACGGCAGTAAAGATTACTTCATCGAATAACTTGTCTTCCGTTACTTTTTTCGCAATTTCGTTAGCCAACATTGTTTTGCCAGTACCCGCCATCCCGTACACCAAAATCATTCTGGTCTCATCATCTGACTTCAATGCAGCCTTAATTTTCTCGAAAGTTTCCCTTCTTGTCCCAAAGGCTTGATAGCCTTCGTTTTTAATAACTTGTCGCCTTTCCGGAGTATAAGAAATTTCTTCTCCCGATTTTCCAGGATCACTATTCAGCATTTCAATAATTCTTTGAGCCATCTTGTCTGCTTCTCTGGCCAGCTGATGACGCGACACGATATTTGGACACAACCCACTGCAACATTTCTTATTTGTTTCGGCTTCGGCATCCATGAACTGTTGTGCCTCCTGCACGAGGTCGGATGCATTCTTCTCCCAACGCTCCACGTAGTCGTAAATCTTTTTGAGATTGTTTGTAGCTTCCTTGATTTTGATTTCATTCGTGCTTCTAGCATCCTTTAATTTCGGAACTTGTTCTTGGAGTTTTTTTATATGATTTTTGTAGCAGAAAATGTAACTTAACTGTCGGATAAAAGGTGGGACCAAAAGCTTTCCAATCTCTCCAACAATTGAAGTGCCAGCTGAAGTAGCAATTTCCATGCTTCCTTGTTTTCGGCTTTCAACTCTGTACTGCTTTCTTGCCCTTAATTGAAGGTACTTTGGCTAATAAATGAAATAGAAATCCGAATAAGTGGTTGGACTAACGAAAACAGCTCTAATGCAAAAGCAAATAGACAACAATGATTAACGGAATTAAAGAAGGTAAGAATTTTAATTTTAATAACATTGTAAATGCGGTTCTTTCCGGAAATAAAGAGGAAACGAAAATTAAAATGTTAAATAAGTGACACTTAGTTTCCGTATGTTTCATAGGTTTGAACAGAAATTCAAATTTCTAATTATTAGAAAAATACTATAGAAAAATGAATTGAACAGTTTAATAATATTAAACAAACGAACACTCAATTTCTACCAAAAAAAAAAAAAACTAGGCATTAAATAATGTGTAAATATCTGCTGTGAAAGGACCAAAACAATTTTAACCCACAAAGTTATAAGGACGGTGAAATTGATAATATTCCACCACCGATGAATGCAGATCATCGTAAAAGTTTATGAAGAAAACATCTTCGGTTTTTGCTCTATCAAAATGAGGGCCTTATTTGGTACGTTTATTGGAATGCTTAATGTATTATGATTTGAATTTTGGTGATCATGATTGTAGAGGGTAAAATCTACTGTCTATTTGTACTCAAGTTAATGATAGAGTGATGAGTCCATAAATAAGTTTACTAATGACTAGCCGAGAAGTCATGAATAGCGGCGTATAAATTGTAAATTGCAAGAACTGTAAAACAAAGATAGATATTCGTAATTTTATATAGGTTCACTCTATAAGAAGAGCTACATCTTCTGTGGTGTATTGGGGATTTCATTGTAGTTGGGGCAATTTGTTATGGTAGAAATTTGACTGTAAGAAAAGGAAGAAAGGAAGGGAATTTGGGTTTACTTTAGGGTTCGTTTGGATCGCAGGTTCAGTTTGAGTTGAGTTGAGATTTTTAAGTTTGCATAGTAAATTTTGTTGACTTTTTCAGAAAAGACAAAAAAATTTTCAGAAAAGACAAAAAACATGATGAGATTTGAGTTGTTTAGTTTGAGTTGAGATGGTGAGGCAAACGGAGCATAGTTGCACAATTATTTTTATATTGACAAACAGTAGTTTAGTTGTTATTACGCTGAGTAACTTTTTGTTTTGTGTTTGTGTTTCCTTTTTAGGTTTGATTTGCTCTCGTTGGGATTGTAAGCCTTTTTATCTCAAGTAACATTGTTGTGATGTGCTCAAATTCTTTTTTATGTTACCTGCTCTCTTTTCCTATTTCATTTGTAAAAAATAAAAAATAAAAATAAATTAAAAAAAAATTTATAGTGAAAATTATGCACAGAAGGTTTAGAATCGCAAACTGAATATGGGTAAGAAGATTTGACTAAAACGTTTGGAATTAGCTCTTCTGAGCTAAATCAATCACACACAGGTGATTACTGAAAATTTGATCACAATTTTTGTGCATTAAACTAAGCTAGTTTATTGAGATTTTTACTTAATTTGCCAATCTAAATAATAATTTTTCTCATTTGTGTAGGTCAACCAAGTAAAGGGAAAAGAATAATTTATGGATTCAAATTAGGAGGCAAAACGGTCACCAAATGGCTCTAAAATGGATTAAAATTTTAAATTACAATGGAAGCATCCCACACCCAGGCGCAAAGGAGGGAATGGACGCCAACTCACGTGCCCACCCGTTCAATCAGCGACCAGATCAGCTAGCGCATTCGTACACCTCACGCCCGACATGGGTGCATCGCTGTCAGGAGCAGAAGCTTGCTGGATCACCTGCAGACGCGCCTATCAGAGACTCGTGAGCTCGCATGTCTCACCCACTCGCGTTCCACCACGCATCTAGGCAGCCCACTGGATGAGTCTGTGATCGCCACGTGTTGTAGGCGCACCAGAAGCGCAAGTGCGCTATAGCTGGCGCCTACTGATGGGAAAAGAAGGAAAGAAAAAGAAAAGAAAGAAGAGAAAAAAAGGAAATAAAAAGGAAAAGTAAAATAGCAGTGTAGAAATTTATATTTTAATTGGGTAGCACTGTGATAGAGGCGCTTTGAGGGTCTCTAGTGATAAAGTCATTTTTTAAGTCACAAAGATTAAATCGGATATTGTAAATTTGAGGGTGTGTATGATGATTTGTAGGTATTACCTCATATTATCCTTCTCACCCCCAGTCTTCTCTGTCGTCGGCGCTGACCCCGACAACCGCCTCGACGCCGGTGACCCAGCCTTGGCCCCCCCACCACCGGCCCCAGCCCCGGCCTCCCCCCACCTAGCCCCGGCCCCCGGCATGCCCCCCCCCCCCCAGCCCTCCCTCGCTGGCCCCTTGGCCCCAGCCCCCCGACCCCAGCCCCACCAGCAACCCCCCACCCCAGGTTCCCCCTCCCCCGGCACCCCTACCCCAGGCCCCCCTCCCCCGGCCTCCCCCCAACCCCCCCGACGGGGACCCCCCCACCCCCTCTCTCTCTTCTCTCTCTGTCTTCCCCTCTCTCCCGCCCCCCCACCCCACCTCCGACGGGGACCCACCATCCCCTCTCCCTCTCTTCTCGCGTTGGGGGTGTTGGGGGGGGGGGGGGAGGGGGGGGAGGGGCGGGTCTGGAAGAGTGAGAGAGGAGAAGAGAGAGAAAGGGAAGAGAGAGGGGGTAGAGGGGTCCCCGTCGGGGGGGCGCCAAGGGGGGGTGGGTTGGGGGAGGTCGAGGGAGGGGGGCCTGGGGTGGAGGTGCCGGGGGAGGGGAGACCTGAGGTGGGGGGGGGGGGGGGGCTGGGGCCGGGGAGTGGGGGGTCGGGGCTGGGTGGGGGGCGGCCTAGGCTAGGGTCGGTGGTGGGGGTTCCGGGGGTGGGTCACGGGCGTTGAGGTCGGTCGTTGACGGAAGGAAGGTCGCCAGCGACGGAGAAGACTTGGGGGTGAGAAGGATAATATGAGATAAGATGTATGATAAGTATGGTACACCAACAATATTTCAACCGTTCGATTAAATTTCAACGGCTTAAAAAAAGGCTTTACCGGTAAAGACCCTCAAAGGGTCTCTACCACAATCCTACCCATTTTTTATTTTCAGTTTTAGGTTTTTATTTCAATAAATTTCAAGGGAGATTTTATTTGGAAGAGTAAGAGGTGGAGATGAAAATTGAAGAAAAACTTTAAAGATCTGTGACAACTTCATGGGTTTTTTATTTTGTTTTCTTATCTATTTTATTTTTGTAATTTTTATTGCTTAAACTTTTGATTTGTTTAATTTTGTTTTTACTTTTATTAATAGTTAGTGTGTAGTTTGTTAGTTCTAGGGTTTAATATAGTCTAATCATGAAACTTTGCTTATTCTAATTCTTAACTTAATTTTGGTTTGCCTAATTGCGTCATGTGATTGCTCTTTGGTGTTTTTAATTTTAACTTCTAATGCTTGATCAACATTTAGTTGTTTAGAAAACCATAATAAAATTGGGAAATTGATTTGTATGTTAGGCTAACCATAGAGTGACATAATTAATAGTAGGATAGGAATATACCAACTATAATTGTGTAGCCATTAGAGGGATAATAGAACATCATGTATTATCATTAATTGGTACTTATAGGAATATAGTTTATCATTTTAATGTTGGATATTTACTTGACTACCAGGAGGGGGCTTGTACATAGGTTAGGGGAATTCTTGCTATTGCTTAATTAGGCAACCAAATTAGGTTGAAATTGAGTGGATTTATCGATTGATTAAGTGAGATTTCATCCCTAGAACCTTGTTTATGTCCCTTTTTTTTCATTTGTTTCTGTCTTGTTAGTGTAATTTGATTTATTAATTTAACTAGCATTTCTCTCCTTTTTTTTTTTAATTTGTCTTGTAATCGTTTGTTTAACTAATCCTAGCACTAACGAATTTCGGTACTTAATGAGAAGTAAATACAATCCTCGCGGGATTAACAACCTTATTTATCATTTTATTATTTGTGTGACTCATATATTTATATGTGAAATTCTGCAATAAATTTACACTCAACTGATCAACGCTTATCATTGTTAAAGTTTCCATTAAGATAAAAAAAAGCTAACGAACTTTTCTCATATATTTGCTATCACCCACCCACACACACAAGATAATTAAAAGTAACATTGTTGTTAGGTTTGATTTTCTTGTAATTTATATGATCGTAAGCCCTTTTTATTTTAAGTAATATTGTTGGGATATAAATGCTCATATTTCTTCTTTTTTTTTTTTTTTTTTGTTACATGTCCTCTTTTCCTATTTCCTTGAAAAAAAAAACCCTAATGGAAGCATGTTAAAAATAATAATAATAACAATAATAATAATAATGGAAGCAGGGGCGTACCAGGTGCTTGATCGATACAACAACGAATCTAGTAGCTTTTCCACTTCTTTGACTTCCTCCAAAATGCAGATTTTTTCTTTGCTTTTTGCTTTTTTTTTTTTTTTTTAATTTTTTTTATTATTTTTTTTGGTGGGGTGAGGACAAAGTAAAAGGCGACAAGATAAAGAATGAAAACGGGAAAAAGACGAGAGATGGTGGCGTAACAAGTGAGTGAAAGTAAACGAAAAATTAACGTGGAACTATCACAATGAAGATCTTTTCAGATTTTTTTTATTTTTTTATTTTTTTTTTTTGGGAAAGATTTCCAAAATACAGAAAATTTTTTGACGACTAGAATGATAGCAAATGAGAGAAAAAACTTAAAAGAAAATTCCAACAAATATGAAAGCGGAAGCACGGTAGAAATTTTTTTTTTCCCCCTTTCTTTAGAGTGAAAATTTTTGCCAAATATAGATAGAGTAAAACAAAACAATAGAGACCCTGGCTGGTGATGAAATCGAATTAAGAAAATGAAGAAATTTCTTTTCTTTTTTTCTTGTCTTTTTTGTTTTTTTGTTTTTTGGGTTTTTTGGGGGTTTTTTTTTTGTTTTTGGGTGCCTTTCGAGTTTTAAAAAATATGAAAGGTAAATTAAAACAGAGGAAAACAAGACTCAAAACCAAATCAAAGACAAACGAAAAGAAGGAAGGACGAACGTACTAACTTTTTGTTTTGGTTTATCAAAAAAACTATGATGCTTTTCTGCGAGAGCTTATGTTGCGTATGAGATCTGACGATGAGCAAAGAGTGGACGTGAAAATGGAACTGCTTACGAGGATTTCTATTTTGCAATTCATGTAATAATTGGCCCTTTATTGTGATCTGGCTCTCTTTGACGGGATGATAAAAAATATTAGTTTCGTTTACTTCATTTGTTTATTTAGTTTCTACATAATTTTTCCAGAATGCATGTTCAAAAATTAATGTATTTTTCAGAACTTCCAACCACATGCATGTTTAAAATTTAATGTGTGTTTCCACTGGAGTATAATATTGGCTCCGCCATTAAATTTAATCAAATCCAATGGCAGTATTAATCTAAGCCTAAATAGCTTATTGGAGAGGAAAGTACTGGAATTAAAATAATCTTGCCATTTTTTTTTTTTTTTTTTTTTTTTGCCAACTTGTTAGGAAAGTGAAGAGAAACATCTCACTTGAGAGCAAATCAGAAAAACTCCCGTCGTTCTCACTGAAATCCACCGTAACTATCAAATCATCATCCATTCTTTAGTTCCATCATCAAAACCTTTAAACACACCAAATAAATTAGCAGATGTCAGATCATCAAATTGTCGTGCTGATCTCCACAAATGGAGCCGCGAATCTGTCATTGAAGCTTCTTTAGCTAGATTAATTGATTGTAACAAAAGAGATTTGAATTTTTTATATTTTTTCTGTATTAAGTAGTAGGAAATTTCTTGATTTTACGAGACATGATATATTTGGATAACTTATCTATTTTTTGTATTTGTAAACTTATATTTAGTTGATAGCTCATTCAAAGTGCTTTTTACTAATGAATCTTTTCTATATTCCTAATCTGATGAAACCATATTAGTTATATGTCTTTTCTTTCTTTAATTTTCTTACTTTTTTTTTTTTTTTAAGAATAGACCATTTAAAAATAATATATCATTTATTATAGACAACTTGAAGAATTCTTATGTTTAATTTTCATATCAAGTATATAAGTCCGTTTCAATTCACTTATTCACAGCTTGAGCTTTCAATACAAATGCTTATATGTTATACTTCCTCTTATAGTTCATTAATTAAAAATAAATATAATTTCTTATAGACAACTTGAGAATTTTAATGTTTGATTTTCATATCAAGTAGAAGTCCCCTTAAATTCACATGTTCACGAGTTGAGCTTTAATTTCAAATGTTTGTATAGACCATTTAAAAATAAATAAAAAAATAGATAATTATATGATATTTTAAATTTTTATTTAAACAAATGGCTAAAATTATTTTAGTCATTAATCATTGATTGATCATAGTCAAACAATAAATGAAATTTTTTACTAATTGATCATAATCAATTACTGATTAAATAGAATCAATTATATATATATATATATATATAGTAAGACTTGAGCTCTCTTCACTTTTATATTAAATTATATCATATATATATTTGCTGAGATATATATAGAAGTTTTCCTTCGTGATTGATTTTGGAGGACTCAAACATACTCTGGTTTGTTCCCATTTAAAATCTAACCATTTGGGAGACGTCTCCAAATACTTTTTCAAATGTTTTTTTTTTCCCCCTACTTAAAACTACTTTTCACTGTTTGCATCTTCAATTTTCGCTTAAAAACTCAAATTTTATCTATAACTTCGTTATTTCAAGTCGAAATGAGTTTTTTTTTTAAATTACATAAATTTCGAGAGAAACGAAATAATATTCATTTTGAAATTTTTTTTTTTTCCGACTACATTTCAAGTTTTTATATTTTTCTGCTACAAAATTATTTTTAATCAAACACATATTTTCAAAACTCAATTCAACTACAATCAAATTAAATATCTCCAAAACTCGTTGTCCCCAAACCTATGTTTAGATGGTCCACTCCAATCAAATTTTTCAAATTTTTTTTATTTTTTTCTCCTAAAATAAGTCAAATTAACTATTCGCATCTTCAAATTTATCTTAAAAACACAAACTTTTAAAATGTCCACAACTTGTTTATTTCAAATTAAAGTGAGATGATTTTTTTTTCCTGTAAATAGCATAGAATGATGATAGCAAAGAAACAAAATCTATATTGTTAATTTTTTTTTTTCCAAACATAATTCAAATTTTTACATTTTTTGACCACAAATAGTTCATTTTCAATCAAACACTCAATTTATAACATCAATGTAACTCCAATCAAAATATCTCTAAAACTTTAACTCAAGTCAACATACCAAACCGGGCTCTTGTTAATTTTTTTTATGGATAGTTTCTCAATTGATAATTGTAATTTCTATTTATGTGTAGTCAGTTGATAGAGCTGTGAATTTTCACCCTTCTGCCCTCTTTAAAACCCATAAGTTATACATGTTTTAAATAGTAGGGAAGCACATGCATTGCAGTTTAGCCTAAACAGCTGATTGGAGAGGGCGGAAAAATTCTAATGGAATTAAAATAATCCTCCGAACCTTTTTTTTTTTTTAATTATTATTTTAGTTTTCATAGTTTTGCCAACTTGTTTAGGGAAGTAATGTGAAGCAAGTCCTCCCATCCCGTAGGTGCCTCGGCTTTTTTGGTGGGTTTGGAATTTTTTTTTTCTAATATATATATATATATATATATATTTTTTTTTTTTTTCTTTTTTGAAAGCGAATCGTTATCTAGAATTTTCCCAAGATACCTTAAAAAAAAACCTAGTATTTCAAGCCGATCGTTAGCTGGTCTTTTTCACTTGTTCACGACTTGAGCTTTAAATACAAATTATTATAAGTTATACATCCTCGTATAGGCCATATAAAAAATATATATAGACCATTTATTACAGACAACTTGAGACTTTTAATGTTATCAAGTATACGAGCTAGTCCGCAATTCACTTGTTTAAGAGTTGCGACTTGAGCTTTAAATACAATTGATGGTTGTGTATTACAAATCATTTTACAGATCATTTCGAAAATCTGTCATTTATATTATAGACAACTTTGAGAATTTTTAATGTTTGATATTCTATCCACTTGATATATATTTATATATAGAGATATATTCACTTTCTTATTAAATAAATGGTGGTGATATAAATCAGTAGACACATCAAGATATTTTGATTAGATCGACGTCCGTTAGTACATTATCTACCCATTCTGCATATAATTAATAACAAAAAGAAAATATAATGGTGTTTAATATCATCATCATAGTTACAAGAATAATGATAAAAGTGCCAACTAACCTTCTTTCCTCATCCAAATATGAAGAAACTTCAAGATAAGATTATCAAAATCATTTAACGTCGTCTTTCAAAAGGAATTTTCATAAATTATAAAGTAACACGAACCAATTACTAAATAGATGGTTTTTCTAAAGAACTTAACAAGTAATTTATTATATATATTTCCTTCAAATATATATATGTATATAAGTACATATGTACATATAATTTTTTTTTTTTTTTTTGGTATCTGGAGAAAAAATACCAGTTACACATATGGAATAATCGAATCTAAATCTGATTCACGATCTACATCATTTCAGGATTTTTCAAGGATAATTTCACAATACTCCATCTCATGTCTTTGATTGCTTATGGTGTTTATAGTTGTTACAAAAGTAAAACTAGAATAACTATCAAAAACCACAACTCAAGAACTTTATGAAAAACTAGGAGAGGGCTTTTCTCTTAGCCTAGTCTATCTAGATATATATAACTACTTCGATGTAGAAGGAGATGTGTCTAGACATGTTCTATATATGAAGAATGCCGACATCATTAGTTGACAGAGACTAAACTATTATGAAAAAATTAATCACCATTAAAAAGAGATCATTTTCCCATATATTCTTTAAAAATATATTTATTATCATTATTATAGACAACTTGAGAATTTTTTATCTTTAATTTTCATATATGTATATGAGTCTGCTTAAATTCACTTGTTCACAACTTGAGCTTTAAATACAAATGTTTGCATGTTATGCATCACTTATAGACCACTTAAAAAATCTATAATCAATTATAGACAACTTGAGAATTATAAGGTTTGATCTTCAATCCACTTGATATAGACAAGTTCACTTAAATAAGGTTTCCACATGCATTGCATGATTTAGTCAATCCCAACAACAATATTAGTCTAAGCCTAAATAACAGATTGGAGAGGGAAAAAATATTAAAATGGAATCAAAATAGTCTTCCCAACTTTTTTTTTTCAATTATTATTTTATTTTTTATGGTTTTGCTAACTTGTTAGGAAAGTGATGTGAAGCTGTGCTCCCAACCCGCGTGGGTGCCTCGGCTTTCTTGGTGTTAGAATTTTCTTTCTTTTTTTGTTTTTGTTTTTTTGTTTTGTTTTGCTTTGTTTTTTTTAAAGCGAGTCGTTTTCTAGTATTTTCCAAAAAGAGATACCTTAAAATATCTGGGAATAAAATGCATTGCAGTCTAGCCTAAATAGCTGATTGGAGAGGGGAAAAAAATTCTAATGGAATTAAAATAATCTTCCCAACTTGTTATTTTTTTTTAATTATTATTTTATTTTTCATAGTTTTGCCAACTTGTTTAGGAAAGTAATGTGAATCAAGTCCTCCCATCCCGTAGGTGCCTCGGCTTTTTCGGTGGGTTTGGAATTTTCTTTCTACTCTATATATATATATATATATATATATATATATATATATTTCTCTCTTTTGAGAGCGAGTTGATATCTAGTATTTTCCCAAGATACCTTAAAAAAAACCTAGAATTTCAAGCCGGTCGTTAGCTGGTCTTTTTCACTTGTTCACGACTTGAGCTTTATATACAAATTTTTATAAGTTAGACATCCTCGTATTGGCCATATAAAAAATATATATAGACCATTTATTACAGACAACTTGAGACTTTTAATGTTTGACTTTTGTATCAAGTATACAAGCTAGTCCGCAATTCACTTGTTTAAGAGTTGCGACTTGAGCTTTAAATACAATTGATGGTTGTGCGTATTATACATCATTTTACAGACCATTTCGAAAATCTATCATTTATATTATAGACAACTTGATAATTTTTAATGTTTGATATTCTAACCACTTGATATATATTTATATATAGAGATATATTCACTTTCTTATTAAATAAATGGTGGTAAAACAAATCAGTAGACATATCAAGATATTTTGATTAGATCGACATCCTGTAGTACTCTCATCATCTACCCATCCTGTATATAAATTAATAATAAAAAGAAAATATAATGGTGTTTAATATCATTATCATAGTTACAAGAATAATGGTAAAAGTACCAATCAACCTTCTTTCCTCTAATATAAGTTCAAATCCAAATATGAAGAAACTTCAAGATAGGATTATCAAAATCATTTAACGTCGTCTTTCAAAAGAGTTTTCATAAATTATAAAGTAACACAACCAATTACTAAATAGATGATTTTTCAAAAGAACCTAACACGTAATATATTATTTATATTTCCTTCAAATATATATATGTATATAAGTACATATATGTACATATGATTTTTTTTTTTTTTTTTTTTTTGTATCTAGAGAAAAAATACCAGTTACACATAATTGAATCTAAATCTAATTCACGATCTACATCATTTCAAGATTTTTCGAGGATAGTTTCATCATACTCCATCCCATGTCTTTGATTGCTTATGGTATTTATAGTTGTTACAAAAGTAAAACTAGAATAACTATCAAAAACCACAACTCAAGAACTTCATGAAAAACTAGGAGAGGGCTTTTCTCTTAGCCTAATCTATCTAGATATATATAACTACTTCGATGTAGAAGAAGATGTGTCTAGACATGTTCAATATATATGAAGAATGCCGTCACCATTAGTTGACAGAGAGTAAACTGTTATGAAAAAAGTAATCACCATAAAAAGAGATTATTTACCCATATATTCTCTAAAAATATATTTATTATCATTTATTATAGACAACTTGAGAATTTTTATCTTTAATTTTCATATCTGTATACGAGTCCGCTTAAATTCACTTTGTTCACAACTTGAGCTTTAAATACAAATGTTTGCATGTTATGCATCACTTAATTATAGACAACTTGAGAATTATAAGGTTTGATCTTCAATCCACTTGATATGTACAAGTTCACTTAAATAAGGTTTCCACATGCATAGCATGATTTAGCCAAACCCAACAACAATATTAGTCTAAGCCTAAACAACTGATTGGAGAGGGAAAAAAATATTAAAATGGAATCAAAATAGTCTTCCCAACTTTTTTTTTTTCAATTATTATTTTATTTTTCATAGTTTTGCTAACTTGTTAGGAAAGTGATGTGAAGCTGTGCTCCCAACCCGCGTCGGTGCCTCGGCATTTTCGTTGGGTTTAGAATTTTTTATTTTTATTTTTATTTTTTTAAGTGAGTCGTTTTCTAGTATTTTTCAAAAAGAGATACCTTAAATTTAAAAAAAAAAAAAAAATCTAGTATTTCAAACCAGTGTTTTTCACTTGTTACTCGAGCTTTAAATACATTATTGGATTAATTTTTTGAATACCTATCTTAATTATGTACCCTATTTTATTTTATTTTCTAAATTACTAAAACAATTTATTATGTTCTGATATATATAAAATCGTTCAATATTTTCATTTCATCCAACTCCGTTTATCAATCTAATAGTTATGCTGACTGGCAGAGTTAATGAATTGTATTTTAAAATTAAATCTTAATTATTAGAAACATAGTAATAATTAATAATAATTAATATTAAATCCAATAAAAAATTTAAAAAAAAAAACTAAAAGTTAAAATTAAAACTCTCTCTCTCTCTCTCTCCCCTCTGTATCTTCTCCTTGCCGAAACTTCAGACAAAATTGCTTGTAATCTTAAAGGCCTCCTTTGATATTCCTTATAAATTAAGATCTCCTTTTGATTATTCTCAAAAAAATAAAAATAAAAATAACTTTACTTTTTATACAATAATGAAAAACTAGGAGATGGGTGAAGCTCGTCCATGGCGGAACCGTACTGGAATCCATGGTGATCCGCTCCATTTCTTCGATCGTCAAATCAGTGGAAATCATCCATGGAAGAATCGAGGTGCCCCTTGGCTTAGCACAAGGCGATCAAGGCTCCTCGGCTTCTTGCCTGTGTTGGAGCACAATGGCGGCCTGACATTTGTAGGACTCGTGCAAGGCGGAGCTGTAAATGGGGTGGCTCACTAGAGGGGGGTTGTGGGAGGCTCGCACCGGGGGATTGAAGGCACCGTGGTGTCCACCTCACGGCCGAGAGGCGACGGCCGCTGTGGGTTAGCTCGCCAATGCTGAGGGAGGGGAGTCGTCGTCGGTAAGCTCCACACTACTGTCAGTAGTTCCCTCAAGACCGAAGGGATTACAGTAGAGAGAGCAGGAGAGCGAGAGAGAGCAAGAAGAAAGGAGAGAGATTTGTGTATGAAATGTTAATAAAATGATTTATTTGCAATTTACTATATTTGTTTTATTAGGCTTTAAAATTTAAAATATGTTTATTATTTTTTAATGACGTGTTACGTAAATAATTCCGTCAAATAATAAAGGAGATGAACGGAAGAACCATATTTAATGATTTTATATAGTTCAAAGGATATGATAAATTGTTTTGATAATTTAAAGGGTAAACAGTCTAGGAAGCATTCGTGAAATTAATCTTATAATTTTTATATCTTATACATCATCGTGTAGAAAATTTTAAAAATATAAATTATCATTTATTAAGAAAAGACTGTAATAAAATTATTTTATATACTCTATCAATATAGTTCATTTTATAAATCGTTTGATATATTTCAACTGTTAAGATATTGCTTATATTTGATATTTATGTTGCACCTTAGCTAATAGTATCATAATCTAAGAAATTCAAAAAAAAAAAAAAAAAAAAACCCTAACCCTTCGACTAGAAATCTCCCCCCCTGTGGCAGCCCCGCCTCCCTTCGTTGTTCAGCAGTGGCGCTCCCACCCACCCACTCCCCCCCCCCCGGGCGGTCCCCAGAACATCGCCCTTCGACGACGACGAAGACAGCAAATCGTTTCTCCCCTCGAAACCGATCTGCAAATGGCGAGGCTCCCTACGGCGAAGACTCCCCCCCCCCTCCCCCAGCCCACCCCCCGACGTCGTCGCTCGACCATAGAGAATTACGCCCACCACCCCCCACCCCCCCCCCCCCCCCCCCCCCCCGACCCAGACCTGCAAAACCCACCATCTCCCAACAATTGGTTACGACGAGTCCCCCCTTAATCCACCCTTCCCCAAGTTCGGTGATGGCGAGTTCCCCCCCGGCGGACCTAGACCTCGACGTTCGGCGACATTTAGTCACCCCTGGCAAGTTTGGCAACCGACGAAGAAACAAGGGGACTTCAATTTTTTTTTTCTTTGGTGTAATCCTTTACATGAGTGTTTATTTTAGTTGTAATACACCTTTACGTTTTTGTCCATTTGGTTAAATTTGAATGATATTAGATGAAGCTTTACTGGGACATATTTTTGTTACTTAGGACACAAACAACATATTTTTTCGAGTGGGAACAAGCATAACTTTTCTTGTAATTAAAGTGGGGATAGAGCTAGAGTTTTGGAAAATATTTAGAGGAGGAAAATCCAAATAAAACAATTGAGTGGGAGAGAGTGGCTTCGCCGTTGATGATAAGAACATTAATATCCTTCTTGGGTGTGATTTGTTCTGTTGGTAATATGTATGTGTATGCTTATATAAATGTGTGATGGCTTGAGTTTCCAATGATCTATAGACGTCTTCATGAAAGATCTCTAGATGTAATAATTTAATGCATATATCTATATCTTTTTTGTTTTTAAATTTAAGCTACCTCAAATCGGTTGGTAAAATTATTTTGGATCTTATAAAAATAACATTAGCATATATGATCATCTATAATCGAGTAAAGATTGTAAAATTTTCATTTTCGTGGCAGTAATGTATTCCAGAAAATAAAAGAGTTTCAAGAACAGAATTCATTTCTAAAAATCCCGTTGATGGAGTAATCACCAATTCTAATCTTATGTGGATTAAACACACTATCTCTCATGTAAAATAATATTGGTGATTAATGGTCTTGCTTGATTATTCAGGAATTTAGGAATATACTATCAAATTCCCATATTTTAAAGGCTCAAATCAGAATTATTTCACTTTCTTGCTTATTATAGAATACAATATTTTCACCAGACAATTATCAAAATAATTGAACATACCGTATTGACGTTATCCCTAACTTCATTCCTTAGGAAGGAGAGAGTGGTATATCATGCAAGTGAGAGAAATGAAGGAGAGAGATATCTTTTCTTTTATGTTGTTTAGTATGAAATCTTTCAAATAATCTCTCCAGTTTAGGACATATCAAAATTGAGGTGTTTGAAAGGATTTGGAGTCCCTCCTCCAATCCGTTCATTCCGCCTTTCTCTTCTACCAAACAACCATGAATGTCAAAATCGTTCTACTAATCCCTCCACCTAGGGGTGGAGCCAGAAATATATTTCAGTGTGGACATATACTATTTTTTTTAACAACTAATAACATTAAAGTATAAAAGCCAAAGGGTAAATTTTAATGGGGTTAAATGAGAATTTTCAATTTTTAATACGGGCAAAGTAGAAAAACCTGAAGGCTATGTGATAATTTTTTGTTTTTAGTAGGGCAAAATAGCAAAACTATAAAATTTTTGGGGTTAAATCAAAGAAAAAAATTCAGTCACTTGTCCTTAGCTAAATCCGCCCCATCTTCCACCCCTCTCCTTCCTTCCTTGCACTTTATCTCCTATCAAACAATACAATTAATTTATTTCATACACGAGGAATCAGGGTTTTATATTTAGTTTGCATTTGATATAATGGTTGGAGTTGAGTTTTTTATGGGGGTGTTTGGTGTATAAGTTGAGTTTGAGTTGAGTTGAGATTTTTAAATTTGAATAGTAATTTTGTTAACTTTTCAGAAAAGACAAAAAACATGATGAAAAAAGTACAATTTAATTTGAATTGAGTGTGAGAACCAAACACCCCCTATATTAATTGGAGTTGTTTGGCATTTCAAAAACTAGTAAAAATTCTTGTTAATTTTTCAAAAAAAAAGAATATAAAATGAGTTAATTATATTTTAGTTTGAATCGGTGAACCAAATGCCTCTTTAGTGTCTCAAGAAGCACGAAAGATAGTTGATCACCATTCTAATTGAAAAGTCATGCACTTCTTCTAACAAAAGTAAGGTTTCTTCTGCAGTTCTACCACTCTTGAAATAAAGTAGAAAGAGGTTCAAATCATTCTATGGCAGAAAATTTTTTGGCAGAGATTATTTTGTGGAAATGGGTACACCATTTCACTGACTCGGAGATTAGCATAAATTTTGTTTGAGGGAGGAAAAAAAAATTGAAAAAATAGAAGCAAGTTAATGTAACATGAATATGCAAACAATTCATTTACGAATGTAAAATACAAAAACATTAATAAAAAAAAAAAAAAAACATAGAGAGAGAGAGAGAGCAATACAGCATTCTTTTTCCAATGAGATTTTAAAAAATAAAAAAAAGGTGAAAGATGCATCGAAGGGCATAAAAACATCCAATAGGTTAGTACCTTATTGACAGAGGGACATGTACACCATTGATGGCACATGCGTCCACTGACAAAGCAGAAAAATAAATTTTTATATGTAATTTCTTATCAGGTTGGCTTCTCAAACTGGTTTGTGTCCCCACTAACAATCTCTTATCTTGTTTGGGCCTTCGAAAAGTTTTATTGGACTTGATTTGTTTAACTTTGAGTCAGATTTTTCTTTATTTAAGCAGGCCTCGTGTATACAATTTAATTTAATGAGACTTTCCCTTACTAATTCGCCGTTAAATTGAAACCGTTTTCACAGATTATATATATATATATATATATGTGTATTTCATTTTAATATGTTAATTGTCTTTAATTTTGGTTTGGGTATGTCATATTATCCATTCCTTTTTTTTTTTTTTTTGACTTTCTTCTCTGCAACTCTCGTTCAAAAAATATTTCTTAAAAAAAGACTTTGTTTTTTTAAAAAGTACTCTTACTATCAAAGACATTTTCCATACTATTGGTAGTGAATAAAGTTTTAAAAAAAAAATTGACATCTCGCCATGAAAAAAAAATGTTATAAATTTTGTTTGATTTTTATTTAAATAAGGAAGAAAGAGCAAAATTAAGAAAGTAATAGTAAATTATAATATAAATTTTTAAAACATAATAATAAACAACATAAACAAATTTATGATAACATAATACTTAAAAAAAAAAAAAAAAAAATCTCATCCTTTCTCCTCTCTCTCTAACATAAAACTATGCACATAAATTTGTTATAAATTAACCGTAAATCCAAATTTTTTTTAGAAAATCCAAGAAAATCTAAGGATTTACTAGAAACATATGCTATAATTTATCATATTTTAAAAAATATGCTATAAGTTTCAAAAGTATTTATAAAATAAATTACGTTACTACAATTTCTCTTTAAAAATAATTCAAAAATTTGTTGCTAATTGTGCCCCCACTGAGTTTGAAAGTATAGTTTCGTCCCCGGGCACCTTCCTACCTGCAATATCATGTGCAATCACACACTCTGAATTGGATATTATTATCGAAATCAGAACTCATGACAAATGGGTTTTGCTGTTTAGAAGTTACACGCATATGAAAAAAATACAAAACAATGAAGTAGTCTTTAGGAAGTCACACAAATAGAACTCCAAAAGCTACTAGGAAGAGTTGACACAGCTGAACTCTCAAGAGATCATTTATATAGCAATCGCTACACCAATTGTAACCTGTACAATTATGTATACACAAATATATATATATATATATATATATATGAGTCAGAAAATTTACATATATAGATCTGTTAAAATTATGAACGAAAGAGAAAGGTTATAAGATATCACCTTGTCATGCAACATCATCAGATGCAAATATTATGTTTTGACCCCCCTGAAAGTTACAATTCCACATATACACTTCGGTCAACAACGGACACTTTATGGAAGTCCCACTGCTAAATTTCTTAAGCTTTGGTAGATTTTGTAGCTGAAGGTACTGCAGTTTAGGCAGTCGGATTTCCCGTACTTCCTCCGCCTTCTGATCTGTGGTGACGATCTCTTCCACCGTGCTGCAATCTTTCACGTATACGTAATCTAATTCCGGAAGCTTCGAGGCAAAAGAGGATGAAAATACATATTTCAAAGACTCGCACCAATATACTTCCAAATGGGCCAATTTTGGAGCCAGAATCTGCAAGCAAAATCAATATTATCGACATGAGTGTAAACCTTTTGAAATCATGATGAGACTAGAACAAAAGTACACTAATAAATGTGAGTTACTTCGATTTCATAAGCCCCAAGAATCCAAGAGAGATTTCCCGTCTATCAAAACGATGACATTACTGAAAAACAGAGCGGTTTCGAGTTGAATTGATCAAATATATGTATGTCAATTATCGGATCATCAACATCTTGTTACTATTGTTGTCATTAAGTGCATAGATTTTGCAACTAGTTTGCTTATTGGAATTTTGATTGATCTTGACACCATTTTCAAGAGAATCCTTGTTTCTACTGATTTTATTTTCCTGACTGGTTAAACTTTTAGTTAAGAAAAAGAAAAACAAGTCTTAAATGGTGAAAATTCCTCTCCTATATTCATTTTTTCTTCCTGTAAAATTTCATCGAAAATATATTCCATAAAATTTTTCGAGTTAAAAAAAAAAATACGTTCGAAGTTGCATAGATTGTGTTTTTGAGAGAAAATTTTAGGGAACATACCTGTCCACCAAACAAAGGCACCGGAGTCCCTTCATCAAATGGTTCCGATCCGTGGCTGAAGAATGTTTTGAGCTTCGGAAGACTGAGAAGCTGCACCTTCTTCAATTGAGGAAATGCAACAGTTCCGGCATTGTTCAAAGGCTGACCGTCACGCGTTATTATCTCCTCTAACATGCTGCAACCTTTCACATATATCTCTTTAATTTGCACAAGGAGTTTGGCTGCAGAATAGGAAAACAAGCTCTTTAACTCGTTACATTCCTCGATCTCGAGTTGTTGTAATCTGCAGAACGAGCTCGAACTAAGTTCTCTGTGACATATATGTGCCAGCTTCTCCAAAGTGTGAAGCCTCAGCGACTCCAATCTTTCGAAAGCGACTCCAATCCGATCACTCGGCAACGGGCTAACGAGCCACTGGATTTTAGTAAGATACAATGCCATGTGCTTCGTTTCTAGAAAAACCTTGTTTGTTTACTCCAGGAATCAGAGCATCAGCATCCTGTATTCCGACCAATTGTACCTCCTCGGAACTATCTAGCAACATTCCAAGACCAAGCTCCTCTATCAAAAGACAGCTTTCCAGATTGATTCTCAATATTTTGGAACCGTATAACGTGTACGCCGTCAGTTTATCGGTAAACCAGATAGAGGAACTTCCGTTTATCGATATCTCGTAGCGGCTAAATGTCTTCCTCAACAAGTTGGTTGACGCAATTTGGGCACTTGTCACTTCCAGATGTACAGCTCTCAGATTGGGCAACTCCTCGAGATCAGAAAGACTAGCATTGTCACTTTCATTCCAGTTGATAAAAGTATTCCTCATGTTCAACTCTTCCAGCTCCTCCAAATTCGACAGGACACCGGGGTCGATTGTGGTTAAGCTCTTGCAGCGACTTATGTCAAGATCTCGTAAATGTGAGAGTTGTCCTATTTCTTTCGGCAGACGCTCGATATTAGACCCCGTCAAGTCAAGAACTTGTAAAAGCTTGAGCTTACCAATTCCAGATATATCCCCGAGCGTGCAATCGCACAAAGTCAACACTCGGAGATTTTCAAGTAATTCCAATGACGAAGGCAACGGTAGCAATCTTGCGTAGGACAAGTCCAGTACCTTGAGTTTTCTTGTTTCTTCAAAGAAGGAGTCTGGAACTTGTGAGGACCCGGTTTTCCACATCCAAAGTAACTCGACAAGCGGACATTCCAACTTCTCAGGAAGCTTACCCATATCATCATAAAGTAGAGAAAGGGCAGTTGCATTTTGCAATGTTTTTTCCCTGAGAAAATGGTTAAGTTCATCTTTGCTTGTAATAGTGTACATATCTTTTTGTTTGGCCATATATATCCCGAAATCACGAACCAAATCATGCACTCTGACATGGACATAACTATGGCCTTCTAGCAACAGAGAATGATCTTTCAATTTGCGGACCAACGGGCGAAATGTATCGATTGCAGCTTCGAGTGAGTAGGCCTGTTGATATATGCCCAAACCGAAACCGTAAGTTAACATGTAGTGAAGATCCATGTTTACATCTTCTTCGCGCATGCAGCAAAGCAGAAACAATGCTTGTGATTCCTTATCTAAGAAATCGTAACTCAACCGAATGGTATTAAATAGAGCGTCGTCCATTCCATCGATTCCACTCGGGCCAAATCTCTTCAGACTTTTGCAAGCATCGTTCCAGTCATCCAAACTCCTATCTCTCAACGCAGACGCTGCAAGCGAAATAGCAAGCGGTAATTGTCCACATTCACCAACAATCTCAATCGCCGCCTTTTGGAACTCCCTTTCTGTTGCTTTATCCCTGACAATGTTGTTGAACAAAGCAAACGATTCGTCATCAGACAAATTTTCAATTTTGAACTCCTGCGTAGCACGCCTTTCATTTTGCAGCACATGTTGAAATCTAGACGTTACGAGGATCTTGCATCCCGCCTGATTGTCCCCAAAAGAAATTCCCACATTACTCAACTGAAGTTCCTTCCAAATGTCATCCAGAATTATGAGGACTTTTTTTTCTTCTGCCAGCCGCTCTCGTAAAAGTGATGCTCTTTCCTCAGGATTTTCTTTATCCTTCAAAGTCTTCAATCCCAGTTTCTCCGCGATGTCTTCTTGGATTCTTTTGTAGTCAGGCTGTTGAGATACAGCGGTAAAGATTACTTTATCGAATAACTTCTCTTCCGTTACTTGTTTAGCAATTTCATTAGCCAACATTGTTTTGCCAGTACCCGCCATCCCGTACACCAAAACCATTCTGGTTTTATCGTCGGACTTCAATGCAGCCTTGATTTTCTCGAACGTTTCCCTTCTTGTCCCAAAGGCTTGATAGCCTTCGTCTTTAATAACATGTCGCCTTTCGGGGATATAAGAAACTTCTTCTCCCCATTTTGCAGGCTCATCCAGCATTTCAATAATTCTTTGCGCCGTCTTGTTTGCATTTCTGGCCAGCTTATGACGCGACACGATATTTGGACACAACCCACTGCAACATTTCTTATTTGCTTCGGCTTCGGCATCCATAAAATGTTGTGCCTCCTGCACGAGGTCGGATGCATTCTTCTCCCAACGCTCAACGTCGTCGTGGATCTTGTCGAGATTGTTTGTAGCTTCCTTGATTTTGATTTCAATCCGGCTTCTAGCGTTCTCTAATTTCGGAACTTGTTCTTGGAGTTTTTTAATATGATTTTTGTAGCAGAAAATGTAACTTAACTGTCGGATAAAAGGTGGAACCAGAATCTCTCCAATCTTTCCAACAATTGTAGTGCCAACTGAAGTAGCACATTCCATGCTTCCTTGTTTTCGGCTTTCGCTCTCTACTGCTTCCTTCTGGAATTAAATAAAAACCCGAATAAGTGGTTGGACTAACGAAAACAGCTCTAACGCGAAAGCAAATAGACAACAATGATTTACGGAATAAAAGAAGGTATCAATTTTAATTTTAATAACACTGTTAATGCAGTTCTTTACGGAAATAGAGAGCAAACGAAAATTAGAATTATGTTAAATAAGTGACACTCAGTTTCTGTTTGTTTCATAGGTTTGAACAAAATTCAAATATGTATGAGAAAACATGCTATAGAAAAAAGGTTTGAATAGTTTAAACATATGAAACAAACGGACACTCATTTCCTACAAGAAACTAGACATCAAAAAATGTGTATATAGTTTTAACCCACAAAGTTAAACGAAAGGTGAAATTGAAAATAGTCCGCCAACTTCACAGATGAATGCAGATCATCGTAAAAGTTTATGAAGAAAATGTCTACGATTTTTCCTCTATCAAAATGAGGACCTTCTTTGGTTATCATGACTGTAGAGGGTAAAATCTACTGTCTATTTGTACTCGAGCTAATGATAGAATAAGGAGTCGGTAAATGAGTTCACTAATGACTAGTCGGGAAGTCAATTATTACTAGCAGCATATAAACTGTAAAGGAAATGTAAAATGAAGATAGAGATACGTAAATTTATAGAGTGAATCTCTAAGGAAGAGCTACGTTCTCTGTGATGCATTAGGGATTTCACTGTTGTTGAGCAATTTGTTATATATGGTAGAAATTAGTAGTTATTAGGTAGAATAGCTTTTTGTTTTGTACTTGTGTTTCCTTTTTAAGGTTTGATTTGCTCTCGTTGGGATTGTAAGCCTTTTTATTTTAAGTAACATTGTTGTGACATGCTCAAATTCCTTTTTATGTTACATGTTCTCTTTTCCTATTTCATCAAAAAAAAAATGAAAATTATGCACTCTAGTCCCTTCACTACTGCACAAATAATTTTTGAAGATACTAGACTGTCATTTTTAACCTTGGTTTTCTGAAAAGCCGATGTCACATGTGTGAAAAAACAAGGATAAAAACACGGAAGGACGGGAATTTCAAATATGACCGACGTTAATCAACAATTTTATTGTAGTGCTTGAAGAAGGCAGGGCAGAAGGTTTAGGATCACAAACTGAATCTGGATAGGAAGATTAGACCGAAAGGTCTGGGGTTGGCGCTTCTGAGCTTAATCAATCCCGCACAAGTGATTACCTGGAATTTACACTCAACTTATCCATGCTTATCATTGTTAAAGTTTCCTTTAAGATAAAAAGTCTAATGAACATTTCTCATTCTAACTTTTGTTATCACCTACTCACATGTAGAAGATAAAAAAAATTAAAAAAAAAAAATCCCACTTTGACAATATTCATCAATGAAAAATGTTTTATGATATTAGTGATGTTAAACACCACAATCAATAAAGAGTGAGTTTTACAATATGATAGTCACAGATAGAACTTACCCTTTAAATGTGTAATATTAGACATTATTGATGCTCTTTTAAGATTTTTCTATCAATTCATATATGAAATTCACGTTGACCAAATACCTATCTATTCTAACATATCCGTTAAACAAAAACTATCACGAGACGAAATTTTCAACTTATTAATAAGCTAAGGGAAGCATGTTTAAAGAAAAAATAAAAAATAAAAAATAAAAAAAGCTAATGGAAGCATGTGCATACCAGGAGTTTGACCAATACATTAATGAATCAAGCTTTTCCACTTCTTTGACTACCTCCAAGCGATCAGAGAACCAAAATGCTGATTTTTTTTTTTTTTTTCCTTTGATTTGGGTGGGTAAAAGGCAAAAAGATAAAGGCAAAATCAAGGAACGACACCCTTTTAACCCAAAAAAAAAAAAAAAAAAAAGGTACTTTAACAAGTGAGTGAAAGTAAAGGAAAAGGTAACTATGAACTAACACAATGAAGAATTTCCAGAATATTGACCTAATAAAACACAAACAGAAAATTTCCTCTCAACCATGGAGATCCTATTGAAATCGAATAAAGAAACCGAAGAAATTTTTTTTTTTTTTTTGTGGTTTTCGAGTTTTAAGTTGAAAAGTAAATTCTGTTGCCAAAAAGAGAAGAAGCTGAAACGAGACTCAAACCAAATTAAAGACAAAGAAAAAGAAGGAAGAAGGTACAAACTTTTTGTTTGGGTTATCAAAACTATGATATTTTTCTTCACCCTCTCTAGCTTAGATCGGTAAGGCGAGCTGAGAGTTTTAAGTTTCCTACAAGATCGACTTTGCAATATTTGTTGTAATTTATTTATTTTTTTTTTCATTTACTTCATTTGTTTATTTAGTTTCTATTTATTTTTTCAGAAATTTCTTAGCTTATGCATGTTTAAAATAGTGGGGAAACGCATGCATTGCTTGGTTTAGTCAAAACCAACTATAATATTAGTCCAAAGCCTAAATAGCTGATTGGAGAGAACAAAATGCAAGTGGAATTAAAATAATCTTCTCATTTGCCAACTTGCTAGGATTATTAAGAAAAGCATCTCTAAGAAGGAGTCTTCATGAGTGTGTCTCAGCATTTTGTTTAGGATTTTTTTTTTTTCTCTTTTTTGTCTTTTTTGATTCATCGTATTTAGCATATAAAAACCAGAGTCGTTGGCTAGTTTTTTCCAAGTCACCTTAAACAAAAGAAACAAAAAACAAAAGAGTCTAGTATTTTAAGCCAGTTGCTAGCCAGTACTTTTCAAATGACCTTAAAAAGAGTAATCTTATCAAATATACTAGTTTAAAAATATGTGTCCTACGTGATTGGACATATTAAAGAAATTTATCGAAATATGAATATATATAGTTAAAAAAAATACAAAAAACAAAAAAATTAACAAAGTACATGAAAATTAAATTAAAAAAAAGGCATAAAAAAACCAAAAAGATAAAAAGACTAAAATGTTAAAAATAGACCAATATAAAAAAAAGACTAAAATAAAAAAATAAAAAAAAATTGGGCCAAAAGAAAGAAAAAGAAATTTGAAGGATAAAAAAAATATAAAAAGTTTTTCGTCCAAAACCGTTTCATTTTGCACGAAAAGGGGGAATAGTAGCTCATTTTGAGCTTTCTTATATATGTATATATAAACGGGTTAACTAGCAAAAACAGAAAAAAAAAAAATTATAAATCGGTTCGGTTGGAAAAAAAGAAAAAAAAAAGTTTTTAACATTATCACGTCTTAAATTTATTGTCTTCTAAGTCTAACAACTTGTTTTTTTAATTTTTTATTTTTATAATTTATCTTCTAAATTTAACTTTGGTTTAATCGTTAAATTGTTAATTTAGATCACATCAAACAAATCATAGAAAGCAAACTAAAATAGTAGGCATCAAACATCCACCTCATGATATAGTCAAATATCACATAAGACACGGTAAAGTGAAGATCAAATGAAATAGAATGACCATTAGAGACTGGCAAAGTGAAAAAACATGGATTCATTCTTCCACTTTCTTATTTTGGTTGTTAAACACATGTAGTATGAAATACATGTTATGGTGGAGTTTTCTTTTAAAAAAACGTATGTCTCAAATCAAACACCATACAAATATTAGTCCAAATGTCCTTAGTGCATTACTCGAATCCTTTATATGCTTGTTGATTGGAGCATCGTATTAAGGTTTCATATGGATTGTGGGATTTAGGATGGTCAATAAAAATTATAACTAATTATTGAAAAGTCAATCAACTCTAATTTAAAAATTTCAACTCTAACTAATGAATCAAACAAATGCTTAATTATGTATCAACATACGGTATTTAATGATCTTATATTGGCTCTTTCCAAGGTGATATTTTTACAAATTTGGCTTAGCTTGCTGCCCTAGCGCTAGAAACTTAACATGTCTCATCTTTACTCGCTTTTTCTAAGTGTGAAAGACAACCATTTGTGTAAGTGAGTCTGTCTCTTTCCTACTTGGCATATATTGTTTTACAAAGACAAAGGGTATTTTTGATTTAAATATTAAGAGGGTGAAAAGCGGTATTTAAAAAGAGAGAGAGAGAGAGAGAGAGAAAAGAAACAAAACAAAACAAAAGAAAGAAAAACATAAAGAAGAAAAGAAAAGTTTAGTGGATATTTTCGTTTAGAATGCCTTCATTACTTTTCGTAGAATCATAACGTTCCAACGAAACGGCCTATTAGCTCAGTTGGTTAGAGCGTCGTGCTAATAACGCGAAGGTCGCAGGTTCGAGACCTGCATGGGCCAAAAAGATTTTTGCCTTTTTATTTTTTAATTTTTTGAATCTGTAATGACGTGTTTCTATTTAATTGGCGAGACATTTGGAAGTCGTGGAGTCGTATGTACCAAGTAATAGTCTCTCTTATACGTGAGACACAAAACTCGCCACGCCCCCTTCGACTCGGCTCAGTAATTCCTACAACTCACTGAGTCACCAACTCACCGATTCAAAAGTCCCTCCATAACTCTCTCCCCCTCCCTCCCTCTCTCTCTCTGTGAGATTCAGAGCAATGGGTGGTGCAACGAAGGACAACTCAGGGCCAGTAATCGAGATCAACGGCTTGAGATTCACCTACCCCGGGATCGACGGCCATCCTCCGCCGGGCTCCAAGCCTCTGATCGACGACTTCTCCCTTTCTCTCTCCGCTGGAAACCGGTGCCTTCTCGTCGGATCTAATGGCGCCGGTACATTCGACATTTTTCCTTCATCTTTTTCGAGTACACCGCTCGTTTCCTTTTCGGTTAAACTTGATTAATGTGTGGTGTTTTGGTTGTGAATCGATAGGGAAAACGACGATTCTGAAGATATTGGGAGGGAAGCACATGGTGGAACCGCACATGGTTCGTGTCCTCGGGAGGTCGGCGTTCCATGACACCGCTCTCACTTCCTCCGGCGATCTTTCTTATCTTGGAGGAGAGGTTTGTTTCTTCTTCTGTTTCAGCTCATAAATTCGAAATTTTGATTCGTCTTTTTTTTTTTTTCAAAGCTCATTTTCCTATCAAATTTTAGGCCTGAATTCAGACGTTTTTGTTTAATAATGTTTTTATTTTGTTTTCAAATCACTATTTCATCCTAACTTGTATTATATTTGTGTGACAATGAGAGTTTTTAGTTGTTTTTAGTTCAGTGTCGAATTGAATTTCTGCCTCAATTTAGCAAGTCATCGCAAATTCAATAGACATATTTATGGCAGATAACAAATTCAGCTTTCATTGATCTGATTACGTTTTCGAATCCGTGTATGTTAAAAAAAAGAATAACTTTGCGTTTGTTGTTGTGAGAGCTAGATATTTGTGTCTTCTGTTATGATCAATTTTGATAACCTTTTCGGCTCGAATTTAGACTATTTGTACGGTTTTGAATTCGAGTTTGCATAAAGAAAGAAACTTCAAGTATATTGGTGTGACAATGATGGTTAGATTGGAACTTTATTCGGTGTGATTGTTCGTTTTTGCAGTGGAGGCGTGAAGTTGCCTTTGCAGGGTTTGATGTTCCAATTCAAATGGATGTTTCCGCAGAGAAGTTGATTTTTGGGGTTGCAGGAATTGATCCTCAAAGAAGAGCTGAGCTGATGAAGGTATGCTTTTTTTTTTTTTGAAGTGTTCATGTTCCATAGGCTTGACCATAACGAAATGATCAGATAATTTTAGTTAATCGTTTCTAACAGTTACCATTTACAAATGTTGAGGATCATGACTGTTTTTAGACAATTGTATTGTAAAAACCGTTGTGCAACTGAAATGCTAGCTGGTCATGTTCAAACTCCGAACCAAGGCAAATATGTTTTAACATACAGTGATACTGTCATTATTGATTATATGACTTGTTTTGTTGGTAACTTAGGTACTAGATATTGATCTATCATGGAGGATGCACAAAGTATCCGATGGCCAAAGAAGGAGGGTGCAAATATGCATGGGCCTCCTCAAGCCATTTAAGGTAATTTTTCCCGTTTTCTTGATCTCTAAGTCTCTGACCTTCTCAGCTTCGGTTAATGCGTCCAAGTCTTGTAAATTTCACTCGATGTCTTTTTCTAACCGTTTCTAAGTATGCCCTTCTTATCATCTTTAGGTTCTTCTTCTCGATGAGATTACAGTTGACCTTGATGTTCTAGCAAGGGCCGATCTTTTGAGGTTTCTAAGAAAGGAATGCGAAGAGCGAGGTGCCACAATCATTTATGCAACGCATATATTTGATGGTTTGGAGGAATGGCCATCACATATTGTACGTGTTTGATATTTGTTTCATGTTTTTCTTTTGCTCAACTCCAAATTCGTGGAGCGTATTACAGTATTAAGCTGTTACGCTGTTTTCAGGTTTACGTGGCTAATGGGAAGTTGCAATTAGCAATGCCTATGGACAAAGTTAAGGAGATAAGCAAGTTGTCGCTAATGGTTTGTATATATGGAATTCCTTGTTCAAAATTTCTATGGTTGGTTTAAATGCTACAAGAGGAAATCATACCGATGAATTTGTTTGACAATGCCTTGATCCTTGGATCTGCAGAGAACAGTTGAGAGTTGGCTGAGAAAAGAACGGTACGAGGAGAGGAAGAGAAGAAGAGAAAGAAAGAAAAGCGGTCTTCCCGAATTCGACGACCAAATCGAGGGAAGCCGTGTCACTGGAGACCCTGCTCGTGCTGCTGTACGTCCACTTAATAACGGTTGGGCAGGAGGAAGACTGCACTCCACCATTGCTGGAGAAGAGAACTTCCTCTTCAGCTCAAACAGAGTTTTGAGACAGTAGATAATACAAATGCAATTCTATATTATATTATTCCAATTCGTTGGTAATAATACGTTAATTTAATTTTCAAATCTTCTATTCTTTTGAGCTGTAATAGAAATAAAAATGTATTTGTATTGAGTGTGCAACTCTTGGATTGTAATTTTTTACGTTCACTTTCTTATCTTCCCTTTTAATGATTGTTTCAAAATTTCTTTTTGATTCTTAATAGCATTTTAATGATAAAAGATTAAGGATTATTCTCATCCATACCCCTGAACTTTAGTATCATTTCCATTTTGTCTCATAAACTTTAAAAACTCCATTTTACCCCCTAAATTTTAAAGTTAACCTCGTTTTACCACTTCTATTAGCATTTCAATTAAAAACAAACAGGGAAAAAAAAAAGGGAGTTAAAGTATAATCATGTAGTATTTTTCATTTGTTTTTAGCATAAATTCTAATAGAATGAGCTTTAATAAGACTAATTCTCTTATTTTTTCCATCTGATTTTAACTGAAATTCTGATATAAGGGATATGGTAGAGTAAAATTTAAAGTTTAGAAGGAGAAAGTAAGAATTTTCAAAATTCAAGAAGTAAAATGAAGATGAAATTTAGGAAATATAGATAAAAATAATCGAAAGAATAAAGACACTTGTTTGCTACGTGCACGACTAATACTAGACTCGTTAACTTTGATCAAAGTGATGGTGTTAACTTTAGATCGGACAAACGACATAAACATTTTCAACTACATTAAATGACCAATGTCTCATGTCTCCACTAGGAAAAAAATGTATGATTTTAAATGTGCTATCTTATCTGATTTTAGTTTTTGTTTCCAAGTTTCTCTCTCTGTTTTTTTTTTAAATGTTTCCAAGTTTTTTTTCAATATTATGTTTTGTTTTTATATTCAGAAAAATGTTTTTATCAGTTGATGATTGTTTCTTCTTCTTTTTAAAGGAATTTAATGATCGTTTTTCTTAAATGGAAATTGTAAAAAATCATTTTTTCTAACTATAAAACTAAATAAAGTAAATACACGATTTTAAAATATTTAAAATAAATTACTGTAAATAATAATTTTTTTAAATAAGCTATTTATTTCAATAATTTATTATAAAAGTACATACTATTTTTATCTTTCATTTTGTATTTACAATTTTTTGACCCAAAAAAAACAGGTTGAGATTAACCCGATCCAATTAATCAGACCCGAGCTTAGTAGGTCCCACCGAATCTAAAACCCTAGCTCCTGCTTCCCCATGTAAATACAAGCAGAGGAGAGCCTCACCAATTACTTCATCCTAAATCGAAACACTAGCTCCCCCATTTCTTCTTTTTCGGTTCTTGATCTTCCAATTCCGTCGCAAAGCCAGGTTCTTTGACTTCGATTTTCGTCTGATTTCTTCGATTTATTCTCTTCTTCTTCTTTGTTTGAAAATCAAAATCTGTCTGGAATTCATATTAGGGACGGTGACGATTCTTGTGATTAAGGTCTCGTTCGTCGTAATGGGGCTCTGTAGCCCCTTGCCGACCATCCTGATATATCACCACCCATATTCCGAGTCCCCTTTCCTCTCTAAGAAAATGTCTTTTCCTCTCTCTAAATCCTTTTTATGATTTCTGAAAATGAATAAAAATATATATATATATATATATATATATATTTTGGCGATCGATTCTAAGCGGCCGATGATTAAATTATTTATTTTTACGATTAATTTTCGTTCGGTTACTCAAATCTGGATCTGGATTTGGGTTTCGGGTCTGACATTGATTTGTTCTTGTTTTCCTCCTCGGAATAGAATCCATTTATGGGTCATGGCTTTGATTTTTTATTTTTTGGTCCTTTTTCTAACTGGGTTTGTCCTTTGATATTCATTATTTGATTTGGTATTTGTTTAAAGCCGACATTTCAAGCAGAAATGGGTGAAGATAATCTTTGTCTTATTGTGTGAGACTATGATATGCATGAATGAAGATGCTAATTTGAATAAAATATGAAATCTGTTAATTTTTATTTTTAAGTAATTGAACAAGAAAGTTTACAAATTTACTACTGGTATTTGACTTTGGGTTCCTGGAAACAGCCAAGATAAAGAATGGGGTTGTCTTTCGCCAAGCTTTTCAGTCGGCTTTTCGCCAAAAAGGAAATGCGGATTCTCATGGTTGGTCTTGATGCTGCTGGTAAAACTACCATTTTGTACAAGCTCAAGCTGGGAGAGATTGTGACTACCATTCCCACAATTGGTATAGCCATCTGTATCATATGCAAACTTGTTGTTTTGTTTAGTTTTTGAAACGAATCGATTTGCTTGTAGTTTTGTCACTTGAATTCGGAGGCTGAGTTTATTTTCTTGTTTACCCAGGATTCAATGTCGAGACCGTAGAATATAAGAACATTAGCTTTACTGTCTGGGATGTTGGTGGTCAAGACAAGGTTTGTTCCGCTATTTTCAATGTCTGTGTACTCTTTGCATATTATCATTGTGAACGATAAGTTTCACTATTTTGTTGATGCAAAGTGCTTATCGACGGTCTTGTGCTGATTTGTCTGCCTCTTCAGCACACAACTGAATCATAAGCTATATTGCGTTAGCTACCTGTCTTTCAGTTTTTCCTTTGGCAATGGAAGGAAAGGCTATCCACGTTGTGGCAGACATTCATAATTGCTGTGCATACAATACACTCTGATTTTTTTTAAAAATTATTTTGTGGTTTTGAATTAAACGTGCTTATTGACGGTCTTGTGCTGATTCCATGTAGTCACCATTAGCACACAACATAATCATAAGCTATATCTACACAGCCACTTTATATTTTTGTTATTTCTTTTTTGATACGAGAAATGGTCTCTTATGAAGTGGCTGACACATTTGCAAGAAGAACGTTTGCACGTTCATTTTTTGTAGTTTTCAAGCCTTTTTTTTTTTTTTTTTGTTTATTATGGCGTGCTAATTCTTTTTTTTTTTCCTTCATGCACAAGTCTTGTGAGATTACAAATTGGTGCTTATTGACGGTCTTGTGCTGATAAGTCTTTCCTCCATCAGCACATAACATAATCATAAGCTATATTAATAATGCCACCGTGTACTTTTCTTTGCCCTCTTCTGTAAGATGGGGATACTATGCATGAATGGCAGACATCATCATCTAAGTTTATCTTCATAAATGTTCTTGTGCCTATTTTCTTTTCGCTGTTTTTTTAACAAGTCTGCCAAATTCGCTGTGATTATGGAAAGCCTTGTGCTTGTTAGTTAACTCTCCGTCTGTTTGATCATTTTGAAAAACCGTTTGTATGGGTGGACTTGAATTGGTTTCATGCATCTCATGTCGTATTTTTATGGCCAAAGTGAATATTTGAATTCGTGGTTCTTCTGCCGTGTTAAACTCTCTCTTCTTTTTTTTTTTTTTTTTTTTTTTTTTTTTTTTTTTCGTTTGGTTACATACAGATTCGACCTTTGTGGAGACACTATTTCCAGAATACTCAAGGGTTGATCTTTGTGGTTGACAGCAATGACCGTGACCGTATAGGTGAGGCCAAGGACGAGTTGCACCGGATGCTGAATGAGGTAATAGATCTTGATTTGCGGAACAAAAAAAATGTGGAATCTCAAAAGTACATTGTTTACATATTAAATTTCCCAATATTATGTTATGTCATTATGCCCGGTGTTTTTCTTACTGAATAATGCAGGATGAATTGAGGGATGCTGTGCTGCTTGTTTTTGCTAACAAGCAGGATCTTCCAAATGCTATGAATGCTGCCGAGATCACAGACAAACTAGGTCTTCACTCACTCCGCCAACGTCACTGGTAGTGTGATACGAGCACTCACTCTTGTATTTTAATCTTTACCATGGTCTATAGATTGGATCCGTCATTCGCCCATTTTCTTGCAGGTATATTCAGAGCACATGTGCCACCTCTGGGGAAGGGCTTTATGAGGGTCTTGACTGGCTCTCCAACAATATTGCTAACAAGGTCGGCTCTATTGTTACTCTATCTAGAATTTGTATTTCTGATTTTTTTTTTTTTAATTTTTTTTTTTGTGGTTTATTCTTATTATCAGTTTTCATCCTGTTTCAGGCTTAAAAAAGATGAGTGGATTTCTTCTGTTGGACTTTTTGTGGCTGCAAATGAGTGTGTCATTCTTTGATCATCTTACTGTCCTTATTAATGTATCTGTAAAACCGTCATTTTATAACCAGATCTATAAATGATTCATCCTTGATTGTGTTTAGAGTTGTCATACACTACTTGGCTATGGTTGAATCAAAATGTACAAATAAAAAAGAAAATTTCACCAATCTAGACTCTTCTTTCCTCCAATCACGGACCCAGATCGGAAATTTATGATTACGCCGGGGTGGATCAAGGACGATGAGTGTAAGGTTGTGACTGCGGAAGCTGGAAGCATTGGCGAATGGTAGTTGGATGCTTGGCACAATGCTTCAATTTGGAGGGATAAAAATGACATTGAAGTTTTGGTGCTGACGCTGGTCAAGGGGTGAATTCTGTTCGGGTTTTTTTCATGAATTCGGTTAGGGCAGCTGATTATAGGATTATAAATTTACAGGAAAAAAAAAAAAAAAAACTTGCATTGATTGCTCATCGATTAAGAATTTGACAAGGGCAGCTGGCTATAGGATTCTAAAACCTTGTCGATTTACTTGGGAAAAAAAATATAAAAATGTATATCTATGTAGAAACAAGTATGGTTATACATTAAGAAATGAAGGAGAAGGCAAAACCAAATAATGCAGCAACAAATTGAACAACTGGAGCGTGAAAAATAAACACACAACTCTAGTGGTAGAGATGGTGCGTCCTACATACTTGTCATGTGCGTGTGTGTGTGTATATATATATATATGTATGTATACATAAAAGATTATGTATATATAATTGCTATTATGCGTGAAAATTGGAAAGCTGTTAAAGTCTGGCTTCATGCTGCTGTGCTGCACGATTCTGATGATCACCACCCCCAAGCAGTTGCTGAACAATAAGTTGGGCGTCGAAAGCAAAATCAACAGGACGAGATGAGCTTGAAAAGGTGTCGGCTAACACCAAGTCTCTCCCAGCCACACCATAAGATGACATTGACATCAAGATCGACTTCGGCAAACAACGACGACCAGCCTGGCCGATTCTGGGAGACTAGTTGTAAGTTCGAGAGCTGCTAGGTAAATCGCCAAAGACATGTACGCTGGCAACCGGAGCTGGAAGACCAGAACCGTAATGGCCATGAGATCAGGCTCATTATGATCATGAGCGAGTACATGGCATGGCATGGCATGGCAACGAGTGGTACTGAGGAATGCGCTAGTAACAATTTCTTAGCTTCCGTTTTGGCTTTCAAATTTGAACATAAAGTTTTCATTTCAGTTTTTGTCTTTTTTTTTAAATTAATAAAAATCATAACTAGTTTTTGAAAAGTCAACCAACTTTAGCTTAAAAATTTCATTCCAAACCCGTACATCAAAAGCAAGCTTATTAAATTATAATTGTCCCTGCATAATACGAGAAATATTACAATCATACCCAAACAAGCAGCAATTATTGAAATATATTAATGTGCACATATTTACAAGAAGAAATTAGTAATGTTCCAGTTTAATAATTGAAATACATAAAAATAAAATTGAGTTATGTCCCAGTTTATCTCGAATATATTTTCGGTACTCGCGTTGGAAAAAAAAATTCTGACCCCTATACTGATTCTTCGTCCGTGTCGTTTTCTTTTTTCAATCTCGGTTTTTTTTGCCCTTTTAATATTGAAGCGTTTGTCTTTTTCTGTCGTTTCCGTGAATGTTGTCGTTTATCTGAATTATGACGTTCCTGTCTTTTTTATGTTGATGTCTTATTCCTATTTCATGTCGTTTCTATCTACAGCTCATGTTGTTTTTTTCCCTCGATTTTATTGTCATTTAAAGGTTTCCATATTAATACTATATTATATAGTTATAATATATATATTTATATCTATGTATGTAAGTTATTGAAAAAACACGACTTTGGTAATACAACAACTTTTAAAGGTTTTTTCCCCCTTGTAGCTCTCGATCGTTATGGAAAACAAACTTTTTTCCCCTTCTCCCTTCTTTATTTTCTCCTTTAAATTATGAAGTTTGGTTACTTTTTAAATTAATTTATTCTCATTAGTTTATCTTCTTTTAAGTTACTACTATTTTCATAGTGTTAACCAAATTCAATTAAACCATTTTTTTTTATCATAACATATAAAATTCGAAATAAACTGATTTCAAATTAAAAAAAAAAAAAAAACAAAACAAAACAAATAGAGAACATGACATGAAGGAAAGGGACTTTATTAAATTGCAAATCAAACAACTTTATAGTAAAATGAAAAGCATGACATGACGGGTAAGTTTCTTAGAGCAAATCATAACAATACTTTTTTTTTTTTTTTTTTTTTTCCCCAATGTTCTAAATCGCATCATCGTCATGGTTGCAACCAATCGGGCAATGAACGTATGGTTTCATCTGTAATTCCAAGTCATGAATGCTATAAATCTCATGATCATCATGATGTCCCTTTGATGTTGTTTTTATTGCATCTCTTTCTACGGCCATGTCCCCTTGTAGTTGCTCCATCTCCCTTCCCTTCCCCCACAAAACCGCATACAGACCCGAAATGATAAAAGCCGAACCAACCACGCTACAATATTTAAAACCACACAACAAGATTGTAAGTTGAAAATATCAAAAATAAAAATTAACCAATCAATGATAAGCACGTGTTAAACCCTACGGAGAGGCGAGAGCCTGAGATCTCGAAGTTTGCTTGCTGACTTATAGGTGGATGGTATAAATCCAAACGATTTACCCTAATATGTGTAGGAAAACTTCTGAGAATACGGTACATATATAGATCCCATGGGATTAGTCGGACTCTCATTCAACATACCCATTGATTAAGAAAACTAATTAGAAAATAATGTCCTAGCAAATAATGTATATGGTAAATTATAATAACTCACGTTCCAACATATATTTTTTCCTTGAGCATCGCCCAACTTAGAATAGCCACAATGATGAGCATCAAAGGGCTGAACACTGACACATAGAGAGGGCCTTTCCTCTGTATACTCCATGATGTCAGAAAAAATGCTATTGCTGACCCCATAATTCCCTGCAAATTACTCGATTTTATCAGCGTCATTATAATTTCAACCGAAGAAAATAAAAATATAAATATTAGTCATTTGTAATTATTAATAAGATTATGTTTTTCAACCATCAAATCTGAATAAAAAAAAAAACTTTTTTGTTATGTATAATTATTTATTTTGATGTGATTTTGACCAAATACAGGATTTAAAAACATGCACTATCAGGGTCTGCTCGTAGAAGAAGAAGAAGAAGAAGAAGAAGAAAGGAGGGAAAGAATTTACAGCATAAAGAGAAGCAACAAGCCTAGTGTCGTCTCTCAATGACCAAGAAGAGAAGTTGTGCTCAACAGCAAATCCAATGGCCCCACACTCCACGCTGGCCATCAAACACATCAATGTGGTGCTTGTGTAAGGAGCTGGGAACTTTTCACTCATACCCGCCTGAAAATTTGATATAAATATATATATATATATTATATACATACATACAAATCCCAACAAAATCATGCAAATATCACAAAAAAAAATATATATATTATTAAAAAACTTTATTAGTGTGTTTGTACTTACTTGGATGATGAACCAGGCAGCCCAACCAACTGTGCCTAAGATGATGAAAATGGGGCCTAAGAGGGGATTAGTGTTGGAAGCATTGGAAGTGGTGTTTTCTCTAGCTTTTTGTAGATATGACCAATTGATGTTTGGCTCACCCAAACCTATTATCTTTCCCTCATAGAACGACAACATCATTGCTCCACCCACACATAGAATTGTTCCTACTATCTTTGCAATCCCTGATTTCTTCCTTATTTCTGCTGATTCTTGTCTGCATATATATAAAAATATATGTATATATATATATATATCATTAATCAAATCGGTCAACAACATTACATGAACCGTGTTCATATTCCTATTGATAGAGCAATATTTTTCAATGATACATTTTAATGATCGGATTTATGAATGAATGAGAGTACTTTTGTATTATGTAACGAATTTTTTCAATGTGGATATTCAAAATTCCGACTGGTGAAAATTTAATCTGACAGTTAAAATACTTGCCCTACAAGTCGGGCAAAAAGTAGAAGTACCCTACATAAGAAGGCAACATATAGAGCTTTTTGAGTATACCTGAAAATAACTGCTAGGAGAAATGTGACTGCTGGAAGGATATTTGAAAGAGCACTTGCAATTATTGCACTGGAGTATTTCAATCCTAGGAAGTAAAACACCTGGTTTGCGACTGCCCTGCAATTTTTTTTTTGGTTGAATTCAAATTTGATAGGTCACTTAAAAAAAAAAAGAGATAAATTACCCATTCGGTCTCCAAACTATGTACGAAGTAACATTTTGCACCCTAGTGTTTTTTTTACTAATCTTTCTTTTTTGAACTTCGAGTTGAGATGTGCAAACTTTACACATTATGGTGGAGTAAGGTGTAAAGCGCTAGGCATTCTTAAAAATGGTACAATTTAGTCCTTTCTGTTAACTTCCTATTAAAATTGAACAAAAATGTGCACATGACATCCACATATCAATAATTTATTTTATTGAAAACTTTAACGTAAATCATCAAATTTTAACATTTTTAACAGTGTATGAACTTTTTAATCAAGAAAAGAAATATCAAGAATAGAATTTGAAAACTACATGAGTAATTTATCCTTAAAAAAATGAAGCCTTCAAGTTGACGGGTTTAACTTTTGTTGCAGGCATATATCTTAAGCTTACCCGGTCAACGAGCACAAGAAAATCTGGAACAAAATAGGGAATGTGAGCTTGGGCATGGTTTTCCTGCCAAAATAAAGAAAATAAAAGAATGAGTTTGTAATGAAAAAATGTTAAAAAAATTTTAATTGAAAAAAAAAGTTGAAATTTGATTTTTACTATAAGTACCATATATATACACACACACACACACACACACATATATATATATATATATATATATATATTACCCCCAATCATGGAGATACAAGCAGTCAGTAGGAAAAAGCTTACACTTAAAGCTAGCAAGTTAAAGAGGAAAATGACAAAACGCATACAAAATATAATACCTATGACATGCACTTACCCTTTATGACAAACGGTTTGGTATACGTTACACTTTTGGCACAAGGACAACAAATAAGTTCACATGCACGGCATGCCATTTTTAGTGTTTTACACACATATATATACTTATATATCTATTTATATATATATGAATAAGCTAAGGAAATTTTAAAAAATAAAAAAAAATAAAAGAGAACCCACGAGAAATTTATGGCGGCTGCTAAATGATGGAAATAAAACTATCTCAGCCGTTATGATCGGAAAAGAAAAAAAAAAAAAAAAGGAAAAAGAAAAAACCACGTTGGTTGTTCTGTGATAAAAGTAGAAAACTTTCAACGGTAAGATAGTCTAGATTTACTATCTAATTTTCTTATATCAATGGACTTATTAATTTATGTGATTAAATTCTTAGATTCAGATACTATAATTAAATTTGGGATAGTAAATTTCAACTCCGATTGAGATTTGATTGCATGTTACATTCTAAATTTTTGGGATATACCGTGGCTTTCTCAAAATATTAAATTATTACGTTTCAGGGTTCTTAACTGTGTTTTTTGAATTAATGTGTGTAAAACGAGGGAAAAATAATAATTGAAATATTAACTCATGTTGTCCACATGTCTCATTAGTGCTTTTCTAATTGTTAGATCTTCTAATTTAATATTCAACCATATAGCTAGCTTGGCACTGCCTAGTTTCCTCCTTTATTTCAGGTTTTCAGCAAAATATAACATTAATAACAGAATAGAATAAGCCAAAAAAAAAAAAAAAAAAACCTTTGTTGCTTTTATTATGGATTTTCCTTTTTCCGTGCATTCCCATTTCAAGAAATTGAAAATGCCAGCAGATATTTAATAGTAATGTATCCCTGAACAAAATTCAGAAAGAAAGATATATATATATATATATATATATATTACATTATCAGTTTACTAAAATATACTCATCGAAACAAAACTATTTTGTACGCCAAAAACAAAAACAAAAATTATTTTGTAATTATCATTTTTACTACTAACTATAAGTTTAATAAATATATTCATCGAAACCAAAATACTCTCATTTTAGCAAGTGAAGAAATTTGTGTATCTAATTTAATAGAAATCATAAAAAATTGTTTTCTTTATAAACTTCAATGCAAACATAACAAGCAATGCTGTAAATTCAGTAAACTTAAAAATCGTATCAAACTCAAATATCTAAGGAAAACAAGCAGCCATATATAATTTATAACCAAAAAAAAAAAGGACCTTGTCTTTTTCAAACAAACTATTCCTTTTTAGCCAGAGATCAAGCCAGAAAATTATTATATATATGTTTTTAAAAATTCAAAGCAGCAGCAGTAATAAGAACTGACATATCTTCTAGTACTCTTTGATGTCGTACTAAAGAATGTATCAAACTCAAATTAAAAAAAAAAAAACAGTACATCAATTTTCTTCTGTCTCTAGACATAAACAAGAAACTTAATTAGTTCGTGTAAAAAAAAAAAAAAAAAATCTAAGCAAATTATGTCATCCATTCTAGTACTCTTTGAGGACAAGAATAAATTATGTCAAAATTATATGTATTAAAAACAAATGCATATATAATACTCAAGAAAAAGGAGTGAAAACTTGCTCATGAGTATCACGAAAACTTGTGCATATTTTGGAACATACCATTCCATTAGAAAACTGAAGGGAGCGATGGCCACGGTCGCAAATATTTGCCGGTAAGCGACGAGAACCAAAGGGTTCATGCCCGATTCCAACGCGACCTTGGACGTGATGTTCATACCGGCATAGCACACTTGCACAAACACCATGACCAAGAATGGCATGTAGTCACCTACCTTGGTGTTTCTTGCCATTTTTGGTTATATTAATAATAATAATAATAGTAATAGTAATAACAACTCTTCTTCTTTCTATTACTATATACCTTTTTTATGCAAGATATATAGCAAAGAAAGAGAGAAGGTTTTTAGAGAGAGAGAGAGAGAGAGAAGAAATGTGGAGAAGGGGAATATTAAATTAAGGACGAGGGAGAATGAGAAATGAGGAGGGACACATATATAGACACTGCTGCACAACAGAAAGTGAAAAAAGAGAATCTTGCATGAAAAGAGGGAGAAGAAACTCCCCATATCGGAAAGGCTTTAAATATATATATATATATATATATATATATATATGTTTAAATTTAATATAATGATGATGAATTTCTTGCAACACTTGTGCTCCTGCATGGGCAAAAGGCCAAAACCGATTGCCACTACAACACTACAACACTAAAGGCGCTTTCAGTTTTGTCTTATTGCAATTTTGTTCATTTTCGAGTCTTGGAGGAACCAAATTGCACTACCTCTTCATTCACCCAAAAAAAAAAAAAACAACCCAATTGCATTACTCCACGTCTGCAAGTAAACAAGAAAGTGGGTCCACTTAAATGCGCTTAAGTAGAACTTATGTACAAAAATGAGCTCATGAGAGGGAATTTAATCCATATATAAACAATAACAACTAATAATTTAATGATATCAGACAAATTCACAATCTAATACTCTTTCTCACACCTAGCGTGCCCCACCATCGCCTGTTTGAGTCTAATATCAAGTTAAATTGGCTTGGGTAGGACTTATTTTTAGAAGCCAACTCAAAGGGAGAGAGGAGAGAGAATACTAATCCACAGACAAATATTATAATAACTCATTAACCTAAGAATATGTGACAACTTCACAATCTAACAAGTCCCATCAATCTTTATGTGGGTCCAAAACCCTACCTGAATCTTTGGTTGCGCCATGCTCTGTAAAAATCTATTGGGTGGAATGAGTTGTATCGCATGGTTTGTGGTGTAAACAAGAAAAACTCCTATATATAAATATATATATATATATATATATATTTCATTTTGCGTTGGGAAAAGAGTCTATGGTGAATGTATCACCTGAGAGCCTGCCATTTGAAGCCTCTAGGTGAAGTGAGGAACGAAGCACATGAATGAAATGTGTTTTTCTATTTTTTGCCGTTATTAGCTAGGTTGTTTCTCATGTTTCATCAAGGAATATGACCTATTTTCGGTAAGTACATACATTATTATCTCATTTTTTTTACTTAACAACACTTTTTTCTTCCTTAAATACTGTGCACATTTTGCTTAAATGGGGTCTCACTGATTTTCATGAAACGTAGCGTTTTTGGCTAAGAAACAAACTTTCAATATGGTATATAACTAACTTGCAAGACTAATTAAGCACCACGAGTAGGGTATTAAATTTATACTTGATTAAGCATTAATCTTTGTTGTAAAAGTTATTGCCCTCTATTTTTGGGGGACTTGAGACAATTGCCTTCAATTTTATTATTACCATCGGAAAGAAATTATTGCAATAAATGCGACGCCAAAAACTTCGAAACACACAAAATTACCCAAAACATGTGTATCGCACTGCAATGTCGATAGATATTGGATCCAAAGGCCACTTTTTTTTTAGCATTCATTATTAATTCAATTATGAAAAAAAAATCTTTTAAATCCAATTAGGATGATATCCACCGTCTGATTGAAGGTAGCCCGTCATGTTATGAAATTATCCAATATGGTAGTCTACCGGAATACTGAACTAAAAACATTTGATTAGAATTTCAGATCATATTCACATAAAAGCAAAAGTTTTGTTTCATAGTAAATATGAGGAAATATGAATTGATCTACCTTGTAGATATGAAATAAAAAAGATTTAAAAAATAAATAAATCTACAACAAAAATAAAGAAAATTGTAAATTTGAATTGTGTATTGGAATCAAAAAAAACCTCCTACTCTTTACCATCGAAATGGCTCAATGCTATTTGGGGAGCCTAAGACATATGCTAATCGAGCCAACTTGGCCCATCATATATAATGTGTTGTTTGTTCGAAAATTGTAGTAAATCAAAGTCTTTTAAATAACAAGGTTTTAAAATATTTGAAATAATTAGTATAATTACTATAAGTACTTATTAGCTTCTAATAAGTAAATTTAGTAAATAAGCTATTTATCTAATAAGTTTGCGATTTACTTCAAATTTTAAAAACCTATTGTTTACTTTTATTTAGAGAAAAAAAATGTTAATTACTTATTCCCCCAATTTGTTATCCTCTTCTTTTTCTTCTTTTACCTTTCCCCTTGAAGACTTGCTACTCTTTTTAAAGCTAATAGTATACTAGTAGTACTTTTATGAAAAATAAGGGGGATATTCTACCATGGGAAACACTATGGTCTAATAGGACTGTTTATCCGGATTATAAGATAAAATTAAATAATATCTATTTATAAATTGTATAAAAATGGATTTTTTTAAAAAAACTTGGCAAAATTGTTCCACTTGTTTCATAAATATGTCTAATCGAAATGATGTGATGATGAACCTGTTTTCTTTTAATATAATAGGGTAACCTCATTATAGGGTTTTCTAAAGAAAATTGATATATCTTAATGGTATATGATTGTAATTCGTACGTTGTAGATTGCAGATTTGTCTATAGTATCAAAATAAACTGTAAATAGCCATGTAAAATAATACTAGTTCCATGACTAGTTTTCTCTTGTTATCATAACAATCAAAAGAAAAAAAAAAAGACTAGTTATTCATCAATTTCATTTTCTATCATTGGAAATTTTTTGATCGGAAATTAAAATATACTTTATCAGTACTGTAATGTTTTACTACTTTATATTCTATTAAGTTTCATTATTAATTTATACATTTTTGTTTATATTTTTCAGAATGATGTTATATCAAAAACACACTATCGATGAGATTGTCCTTCACTCCTTCTATTCCTTGCATTTATTCACTTCATCCTCTTTCCTCTGTTGTCTAACACAATACGAGTGTTTCAATTATTTATTAAAAAAAAAAAAAACCAATATGAGTGATAGGTAATCTATCACATCAAGGCATGCCTAACAAGATAATCTAACTTTAGCTTTTCTTTTCTTCTTTTTTTTTTTTTTGGTAAAAATTATCAATCTATAGTTTATATATATATATATATATATATATTTATATTTATTTTAAAGATCTACCTTTAGTTACTGCAACACGACATGCTACCCTACTCCCCCCGTTTGATATAAGTGGCGACCAAAATTAATATTATTTGTTATTAGATATCCTATAACTATTTGAAATCTCACTTTTAATGGTAACAACTTAAAAAAAAAAAAAAAAAAAATCATCATCTCACCGGGTTTTTATATTTATTTCCCTTTTTTAGAGACCAGTCAATTTTTTTAACATACTAAAATTGTTCTCAATGATTTACATAAAGTATTGTTTAAAGTTTTAATTAATTTAAAAACAAAACAAATAAGCTTAAAAACAACACATTCCTTCCCCAATAGAAGAATGGAGATGACGTTTTTCATTTTTATTTTTGATTCTTAAAAATGCTTTGTTTAATTTTTTAGTAAATATCTTTCAATTAATTATCTGCTTTTTAATATGTTTTTAATAATTATTATTAGAGACAATTTTGATACTTTTTCGCAAAATATTAATTTTGTTTTAGAATATTAAAATAATTTCAATGCAAATTATTAGGGACAATTTTGATACTTTTTCACAAATTTGACTAGCAAAAACGTTATTTCTTGATTTTGTTTTTAGAAAATACATGAAAATTAAATTTGCTTGTAAAATAAAGATCATGAGAGTAAAAATGATATTGTAATAAATTATAAAGAATCAATGTATCTTTTTTTAGAGGAAATTTTTTTTCGTTAATTTTATAAGTTCTTTTTCTTGTACTTTTAAAATGAGATATTCGTATTCTCTGTGTTTAAATTATTTTTAAAATCATTATTATACAGTGATTATATATAAAAATTGACGATGATTTCAACTCAAACATATAGGATATACATATATAAGAAGAGTCTCATATTTGAGAGTTGTACAAATTTTGACAAATGCAACTTTTTTTTTTAATAATATAACTACTAAATAATTTACATATAAATTTAGGTATGTTTATATATAACAACTGACATGTCACATTTGAAATGTTTTACAAATGATAAATATCAACAACAAAAAATTATTACACATTAGTAACTAACTATTACAAGATATTAATCTTGATTTTATCATATAATTCCCCGGACATAAAACATTATCTATATATTTAAAACGTTATATATATATATATATATATATATATTGTGAAAGTAAAATAAAAGGGAATATATAATGCTAGGAAAAAAAAGATTTTATTTGCACTTGACAGTCACACACATAATAAATAAGAAACAAAGAAAAAGCAGATTTTGCATTTCTCACTGGCCAACTGTCTCACTCTACCACACACACACACACACAACCTTAGACTCTCTCTCTCTCTCATGGGTTACTTCTCTCACTCTGTCGCTCTGAGTCTTTCGCCATTGCTTCTTCTTGTTGTTATTCTTGTTGTGTCGGTGGCACACCCGGCGGTGTCGCAATGCAAGAACAGGCCAATCATCTTCAACTTCGGCGATTCCAACTCGGACACGGGTGGACTCCTCGCCGGACTCGGCTTCCCCGTCAACCTCCCCAACGGCCGCTCCTTCTTCCGCCGATCCACCGGCCGTTTGTCCGACGGACGCCTCACCCTCGACTTCCTCTGTTAGTACTCTTCTATTTCCCTTCCCCTTTTTCTTTCTTTTTTCTTATTATTTTTTTTAAATTAACAAAAACAAGAACAAAAACAACATAAATGTGTTCGAAGAAATCCCTCGTTTATTTCAGCGACTCTCTGTCGGCACATGCGACGGTGCTCTTTTTTTTTTTTAAATATTTTTAAATATAAAAAACGTGTGGGGTTAAGAGTTAATTATACGACGTCGTATTGAAACGATGGAAATGAAAATGATAAGTCCCATTCGACGTGGAGAGTTGCCTGTGATCTCGGGAGCTAGCAAAAGAAGTTGATCTAGTCAACAAAAAGTAGGTCCCACTGCTTTGGTGTTTTTTTTTTTAACTCCGCCTAGATTTTTGCCCCTTCCCCCGCAGTTCTAATCACTGTTCTACTTACTGTCTGTGTCTGTGTCTGTCTCTGTACTCTCTGTACTTTTTCTCTCTCTTTAATTTACTTTTTTGCCCTTATTAATGAGGGAAAAAAAAAAGATAATAATTGTAGCCATGGCTGTATGGTGTTGTTCTTAGTTACAGAAGATATCATAAAATTGATTTAAGGACTAAAATTGTTAATATATTTTTTTATAAATAGTGAAAATTGACATGACAGTTTTTATCGTAGATATTTATGTAATTTTATAATTTTATAAGGTTGTATAATCAAAGTTATAATAATGTTAGAGAGGATTGAATCTATGGTGTGTTTGGAGTGACTGTTAAGTGACAGTCTCTTTAATGAGTTATGGCCGTGCATGTGTGTCCTCAATTTCGTATTTATTGTAAAATTTCAATGTTCTGACAGGGTATCTAGTAGTGGGATCCAAAGTAGCTGTGCCATTATAGTATATCATGACGATTTTATTCTTTTTTTTTTAATTTATTTTTTGAATTTGGCCTTATTATATTATATTATACTCTATATATATATATGTTTATTTATTTACATTTATGTTCGCATTGCAGGCCAAAGTTTGAATACGAGCCTTTTGAGTCCATACCTAGACTCTTTGGCAGAGACCAAGTTCACAAGTGGAGCAAATTTTGCAGTGGTGGGGTCCTCAACCCTACCAAAATACGTACCCTTTTCTTTAAATATTCAGGTCATGCAGTTCTCCCGCTTCAAATCCCGCACTCTTGAACTTGTTACCTCAGGTAATTATTCACTGTAATTTGTTTTACCTTTTTCTTTTTTTTAATTTTTGTGTAACGATGTTGCGGTTTAGAGTTGAAGGATTTAGGATTTAGTAGGGCCCACGTAATCTCTAGCAAGAGTGACATGTCATCTAAATCCTATTATCGTTGGCTTGAACACCATCGTGATCATCTATGACCAAGTATGTGAACGATGGAAACATCATCGTACTTATCTTAGACCGATAAAGGAATAATGGAAGATATTTTCTTGCAACATAATCATATTTATCTTTGACTTTGACTCGGAATAAGGAAGCTTTCTTCTACATCATTATTAGAAATCTTAAAGAACCCATTTCTTTCAAGTCATTAACGTAATAATTAGTTGTTAAACTAATGTTCGGATCCTTGTCTATAAATAGCAAGGACTTGTACATTGAAAAGACACAAGTATTCTCCTTACCAAAGCCAATAAGAGTGTTCTTGTGTTCTTGCCTTCTTTGCTTCCATTTCTCATTTGTGTCCAAGTCTTGTGATCTTCTCTTACAGCCTTAGAATCATGTTGTATTCTAATATTAGGACTGCACATTGGAGCTATTAGGTTGGGACTCCAACCCACCTTCTTGGCTGGAAAAAAATGTTTCATGTCTTGTGGCCTTGTTGGACGCAAGATGGAATACATTTGAAAATGCCTTTACAAATGCATTAGAAGCTGGACTAGTCCACAACGGCATGTCATCATTCAGGTGGAACCTAATTTCACCTTGGACCTTACAAAGACTCCCTGGCAAATACTTTGCAAGTAATGATCCAGCTCTTCGGAGCAGACATGAGAGCTGCAAAAATTGCAGTAGCTCTCCATCGCACCATCACATAGTAGGTGCAGTCCTATCTTTTCTTCATGGATACCGACATGTTGCCTCAAGTGAGAGTAATCGGAGATGGAAAGGTTATCCAACCTAAAATCTACCAAACTCACCAAATCACGTTCCCTTGTTGAGTTCAGTAGATTTTAGGTTGGATATAACATTTCCATCTCCAATTACTCTCACTTAAGGCAGCATTTCAGTTGACACAAATAGGAAATGGAAGCAAATGAGCCAAGAACACTTAGAATACATTGTGTCTTTGTAATGTACGAGTCCTTGCTATTTATAGGTAAGGATCCAAACATGTTTAACAACTAATTATTACATTAAAGACGCGGAAGAAGGGACAAACCCCTTTCTTCAAGATTCATAATTATGATGTAGAAGAAAGCATCCTTACTCCTAGCCAAAGATAAATATGATTATGTTGGAAGAAAGCATCTTTCATTATTCCCTTATTGGTCCAAGATAAGTACGATGATGCTTCTATTATTCACATGCTTGTTCATGGATGATTATGATGGTCCCAAGACAACGCCTCCGTTTGGTAAATTAGTTGAAGATGAAATTTTTAAGTTCGAGTTGGTTGACTTTTCAAAAATTAGTTATAAATTTTATTAACTTTTCAGAAAAAAAACAAAAATTGATATGAAAAAGTATTGTTTAATTGGAGTTGAACCTTAATACAAAACAAAGCAAAAGATTGAGGTTTAGATGACATGGCATCTTTGTTGGAGATTACATGGGCCCCACTAAATCATAGTATCGAATCGCGTAGCATAAGAGTTATCTGATTTAAATCGTATGATTGTGTTCAATAGCCCCGTAAAAAATATATGATGGAGTTCCCCACCTTAGACTCTTGTCATTTCTTAGTTACCGTTGTTTAGAGCACTTTGCAGTGTTAATGCTTTATTGCATGGCAAGGACAATTGAGAACGAGTTGACACAATATCACCCATTTTAGACAGATGTTAAAAGGGAATTTATGGTGTGTTTGGCATTACCATTTCAAATTCAAATCAACTTTATTTTTTTTTCTTCAAAATTTGCACTACTCTCATCTTTCTCTCTCACAAACATCCATTCATTTTATATGCTCCTTGCACAATGAAAATCTTTTTATTTCAAGACAGTGCCGAACATTGGGGCTTAGGATCATAAAATGTTTAGATGAACTGATTGTGGTGCTAAATTTTGTTTTAGGTTTGGATCAAAGTTTGATCAACGATGATGAGTTTAGAAAAGCACTTTACGTTATTGATATCGGGCAAAACGACATCGCCGATTCGTTCGCTAAAAGCATGTCGTATGTGCAAGTTGTGAAGAGAATTCCATTGGTAACCACAGAAATCAACAATGCAGTAAAGGTGACTAATTAAAGAAATTGCATAAAGTTTTCATAAATGTTTTGCATAAAGTTTTCATCCATATTCGTATGACCAACCACCAACATCAAATGCAGGCTTTATATGGGCAAGGAGGTAGGAACTTTTGGTTACACAACACAGGGCCGTTGGGTTGTCTCCCTCAGAAACTTTCATCAGTTGATCAAAAGAAAGATCTAGATAAATATGGATGTATTTCATCGTACAACGACGCAGCTAGGTTGTTCAACGAAGAACTACGCCGCGTAAGCGAAAAGATGAGAGCGGAACTGAAGGATGCGACTATCGTTTATGTGGACATTTTCTCCATCAAGTATGACCTTATTGCCAATCATACCAAATATGGTAATTAAGCCTCTACTCCAAGCCTTGCATCAAAATTTCGCCTTCACCAAAATACGTTCCAATGCAAATTCACATAACTTGATCAAAATTTTGCAGGTTTTTCAAGTCCGCTAATGGCATGCTGTGGTCATGGAGGTCCTCCGTACAATTACGACGTCCATTTCACATGTGGTCAACCCGGCAGCCAAGTTTGCGATGAGGGATCGCGGTTCGTGAGCTGGGATGGAATTCATTATACAGAGGCTGCAAATTCCATTGTGGCGTCGAAGATACTTTCCGCGGCTTATTCCACGCCTCGTGTGAAATTTGATTTCTTTTGTAGCAGTTGAGTTTCATTACTATATGGACTACTATAGTTCTACTTCCACACGCTCAATATTGTTGTTGTTCTTGCTACCCTTTGCTCTGTAATTGTCAAGAGCCTTTTGACAAGAAAATGTGAGTTTTTCTAAAATAGTCCAAGTGTTTAAAGCCATATTTCTTGTAAAACAGAGATCGTTGTTCACTTAGTAAGGGAAATATATATACATGTTTATGGATGCTACAATAAATGACTAGAAGTTTTAATTTAAAATTTCATCGTTCTTTTGTTTGAAAGGTTATACATTAATTCCTTACTTGCCTTTGCACACTATAAGCGGTAAACATTTTTAAACGTAATTTTTTTTTTATGAGGTTTGAGTATAATTTTAGAAAATATAATTCTTCGCATTTTTTTCATTACTATTATGATGCCTGCATAAAAAAATTTCGGAGCTTCCTTAATGTAATATTATGACTTCAATATATATATATATATGTGTGTGTGTGTGTGTGTGTATACACAGAGAAACTTAACATAAAACATAAAATAAAGATAACGTCCTTTCGTTTGATAAATACAAGGACGCGCACTGTTGCTTCGAAGAAAAAGATATTGTTATTTTCTATCAAGTATTTATACAACAACTCATTCTGAAAAATATACATATACATATATGTATGTGTGTGTGAAAGTTAGAGAGAAGAAGGAATTCGAGATTGATAAGAAATTATACTTTCATCTTAAAAGGTAACATGTGGAGTGGCCTAATATCTTAAAATGTCTGTTAATGTTGTTATATGTTTTCGATGTGAGGCATGTGTTTCTTTTTACACTCAAGACGCCCCCCACAAGATGGTGCTCTTTTTGGAGTCACTAATCTTGTATTAGATCAATCGAACCGCTCGTTTGAACTTGTTGGGCACTGATACCATGTGAAAGTTAGAGAGAATAAGGAATTCGACACTATTAAAGAATTGGATTTTCATCTTAAAAGATCAATTTGTTAAGTAGAGTGGCCCAATCTCCTTATTTGTCTGTTATTGTTATATGTTTTCGATGTGAGACTTGGGTTTCTTTTTACCCTTAACTATATATATACACACATGCATATGTACAACAACTCGACTATCGAGAGAGCGATAATAGATTATCATGGTAGCAAAGATTCAAGTATTAAGTGGCTCTCTTGAGAGTTTTAAATTTAAATGTTTATTTCTTACCAGTCTAGTATCCGACAAAAAGAGTACATTCGGTGGAGCTGAGATGACATGATCCTCGTCGAGAGATAGAACACATCCGTAGGACATTCAACGAATATTCCTGTACCCAGAAAAATGTGCTAACACCAAAGAGATATGCCAAGACTGCTCACCCTCTTCCTAGACTTTTCTCTCAGCAAAAAAAGTATACAACAACTCGCTTGAAGACGCTGCTGGGTAAAGAAAAAAGACATGTAATTGAACGGTGTTTAATGAGCTCGTTATATACCACACGAGGTCCTTTTTTCTTTTTTTCTTTTTTCTTTTATAAATAAAAGAAAACGACATTTACAATAGTCTTTCTTCTTTCAAATTGGTTATTGTGTAAACGACGTGTAGTATTACTGTTTGGTGTACAAAATTAAGGAGGACGGGATTGGACTGGATTTTAATTATGTGTTTGATGACAAATTTTAAAAGACTGGACTTAATAAGAACTTATGCGGTCCATAACTTAAATTCCCGGGAAAGAGGATTCAACTATTCTCTGCAAGAGCAGGGGATTAGAAAAGCTCACATCTTCTCTCTCAAGTTTTCTCCACAAGTTACTTATCTAATATGTCAATTTCTAAGGATTTCAATCCTAACCAATTATAGGATAATATTAGATAAAATTCAATCCTATTCTTTATTATACATTTCAATTCAATCTCTTTATTTTATCTTATCTAATTTAATATTAGATAAAATTCAATCCTATACTTTTTTATGCATTTCAATTCAATCTCTTTATGTTATCTTATCTAATATAATCCTATCATGTATATCAAGCTGATCCATATAATATAAACCGCAAACGACATCTCTTAGACAAATAGTAATAGAAAGAAAGCTGACGACGACAGTTGTATTACGAACTCAATAGCCAGTGTGTAAATAATATGTCGTTTGAGGTTAAATGGATCATTAAGAAAACGACATCTTCAAGTGCCAGGAGGATAGGGGGATCTCCAAAAAATGTTTTATTGAATTTCCCTCTCAAAAGAAGAATTAAAAAAAAAAAAAAAAAAAAAAAACGGAAATATTTCACTTTAACTGAAACGACATGTCCTCGTGTAGTTAATTCAGTTTTCCTCGAACCTAAAACCACATGTCGTTTAATCAGTTGTCGTCCTCTTTTTCTTCAAATTTTCGCGCGCCTCCATTGTCGGAAGCCAGCCAGCGATGTTTACCGGTAGACTTTCTCGGCGGCCGATGCTGTTATTTCGTCTCTCGATTAGGATGTACTGCTATGGCGCCACAATTTCCTTCAATTCTCTTATTGCGAGGTACTCGCGTCTCGGCCAAATTCATAATGCCCGGAAGGTGTTTGATGAAATGCCCACGAGAAATGTTGCGTCTTGGAACTCCATTATCGCCGCGTACTTTCAGAACAATCAACCTTGGGAAGCCAAGGAACTGTTTGAGAGAATGCCGGAGAGGGACATTGTTTCTTGGAACGCGTTAATGACTGGGTATGTGAAGAATGGAATGGTTAAGGAAGCGAGGAAGGTGTTTCATTCAATGCCTAAGAGAAATGTGGTTTCGTGGACGGCGATGGTAAGAGGGTATGTGCAAGAGGGGATGATATCGGAGGCGCAGTCGCTCTTTGGGCAGATGCCGGAAAAGAATGTTGTATCGTGGACGGTGATGTTGGGTGGCCTAATACAAGAGAGACGTATCGATGATGCTCGTCGGCTGTTTGATCAAATGCCTGAGAAGGATGTGGTAGCGAGGACTAACATGATTAATGGGTATTGTCAGGAAGGTCGTTTGGGTGAGGCTAGGGAGATTTTCGATGAGATGCCACGTAGGAATGTCATTTCGTGGACAACTATGATATGCGGATACACACAAAATCAGCAGGTCGATATTGGTAGAAAGTTATTCGAAGTAATGCCAGAGAAAAATGAGGTGTCATGGACGGCAATGCTGATGGGGTACACTCAGTGTGGAAGGATTCAAGAGGCTTCAGAGCTTTTTGATGCAATGCCAACAAAACCAGTTGTTGCTTGCAATGCGATGATTCTTGGGTTTGGGCAGAATGGGGAGATAGATAAAGCAAGGTCGGTATTTGATGAAATGAGAGAGAGGGATGAAGGAACATGGAGTGCGATGATCAAGGTTTATGAACGGAAAGGTTTCGAATTGCAAGCACTTGACTTATTTGCTTCGATGCAGAGACAGGGAGTTAGGCCATATTACCCTTCTCTAATCAGTATACTTTCCATTTGTGCTAGCCTTGCAAGTCTTGACCAAGGTAGAGAGATTCACGGTCAGTTGGTGAGATGCCACTTTGATCATGATGTATATGTTGTCTCGGTTTTGATTACAATGTATGTCAAATGTGGCAACCTGGTAAAAGCAAAAATGATTTTTGATAATTTTGCTCCAAAGGATGTAGTTATGTGGAATTCTATGATCACAGGTTATGCGCAACATGGTTTAGGAGAGGAAGCTTTACAAATTTTTCACGATATGTGCTCCGTGGGCTTAGCTCCGGATGATATTACCTTTATCGGTGTTCTTTCAGCATGTAGCTACACTGGAAAGGTCAAGGAAGGCCGAGAAATTTTTGATGCAATGAAATCCAAATTTCTCGTGGGACCAAGGACTGAACACTACGCTTGCATGGTTGATCTGCTTGGTCGAGCAGGCCAAGTGGATGAGGCAATGGATTTAATTGAAAAAATGCCGGTGGAAGCAGATGCTATCGTTTGGGGTTCGCTACTAGGTGCTTGCAGAACCCACATGAGGTTGGACATGGCTGAAGTTGCAGCAAAAAAACTTCTACTACTTGAGCCTAATAATTCAGGGCCTTACATTTTGCTATCCAATATTTATGCAACCAAAGGCAGATGGCGTGATGTCGCAGAGCTGAGGAACAACATGAGGGAAAGAAGCGTGAGCAAATCGCCTGGCTGTAGCTGGCTTGAAGTGGAGAAGAAAGTGCATATGTTTACTGGAGGAGATAGCACGGGACACCCAGAACATCCCAAAATCTTGAGAATGTTAGAGAGGCTAGGTGGATTACTAAGGGAAGCTGGGTACAGTCCCGATAGTACCTTTGTGCTACATGATGTGGACGAAGAAGAGAAATTGCATAGCCTGCGTTATCACAGTGAGAGGCTAGCTGTGGCCTATGGACTACTAAAGGTGCCGGAACCAACACCTATACGGGTGATGAAAAATCTTCGTGTCTGTGGTGATTGTCATTCCGCAATTAAATTAATCGCCAAAGTTACAGGGAGGGAGATAATTTTAAGGGATGCCCACAGATTTCATCATTTTAAGGATGATTTGTGTTCTTGCGGAGACTATTGGTGATCTTGCTCAATCCATCTATGGCAGATTAATTTCAGTTCAGCAGTATGCACACCCGGGTCAGTTAGGCCCGTTGCTTAAATTTTGACTCGGTAACTTAATCAGACTATTCTTTATCCATCTAAGCAAGGTGCAGGTGGACCACATTTCCACACTACTAAGCACTACCATGAGTGCATTTGATCACTGTAATGCTACGTCATTCGAAATTATTGTGCTTCTATGGTGTACTTACAAGAGTTCAACGGCCTAGTGATGAGGTGTTTGAATGTTGAATTTTACTGAACCAGCATTGAAATATGATCTTCTTGTTAAAGAAAAAAGACGATGTGTAATTGCTTGGGGTGGCGAGTTTTTGTCTCGTATCGTGCCTCATCAATCAAATTATGCAGCGACAACTTATACTGTTTTAGGTTGAATTAAGGTATGTTATTTTTCAATTGGTATGTAATCTTAAACTCTTGTACTATTTGCATTACGCAGCTAACGATGTATCGTGTTTTCTCCTTAACTTGTGCAGCTGATACCGTAATTCATGGAGAGGCATGAGATGGCGCAAACTTGACCACTCCAAGGATTTGAAGTAAAAGGCGTTTGTTGCGTACGAATTAGACTCAAAAACAGGTCATATTCAGCTCTTAATTTTCTGATTAACTCAGTTTTGTTTTGTAATAAAATCTTCTTTTTCTGGTGGTCCATAGCAATCAACGAGTTAGTTTCCATCAAGAGCTACTGCCTACTGATTTAATTTTGTGGCTGAGTTAATAAGACGTGGCTTTGGGAAACTGACAAAGAGGGTGGTTGGCTTGTAGTGAATCCTTTTTTTTTTTTTTTTTTTTTCCTTGTTGACCTCTGATTTTTCATTTCTTGCTGATGGAAATGTTTACCTACCGTAATGCGTGTTGATCGATATAAGAAAAAAATGTGTGTTAAAAAATGCACCCTAAAACCGAGCATCATAACATTTAATGGAGATTTCAGTGAAATCAAAAGTAATCTTTTCAAAGTAATCAAACTGCTCGAGTAACTAGAAAATGGTTTATTTGAACATAAAATGCGAAAATTTACTTAACAGCTGGAAACTAATATAACAATAGCCAATAGTAACAACTTTAAAAAAAGCGCCTTTCAAACTAGCTTTGAAGCACCCTTGGTCGAAAGTTGGACCAATAGCCGTCGAGAAAAACCATCAAGCAGTACTCCATGGTAAGACTGTTATTTGAGCAACATACTAGATGTGTATTATGTATTTTTCTTACATACTTGATATGTATTACACCCGAACTTGGTGGTTAAACTCTACTACGGTGACGATATTGTAGGATCACAAGGTAAGGTTTAGATCTAACCCTTTCTCTTCTCCTTCCTTTTCGTTCCCTTTGCCGATGTCCTTTTCGAAAGAACACCTAACGCTTATATTGGAATTGCCATCCTTTTCCTGCCCTGCAAAATCTTCCAATTTAAATACAGGGGTCCATACTGGACCATGGACCTTCACCTTCTTTGCATCCTTATTACTCGCCTTCGTGATCAAACTCCGAGCTTCTCTTAACCGTTTAACAATCGCGAAGAACTCCTCGATTTTTTTTTCCTCATCACCGCCATGATCTCGCTCCACCTCGTCTTTGCTCGTGGTGATCTTCGGTTTCCCTTCTCGTTTCATCTTCACGAAACTTTCCCTTCTCCACCTTCAACACAATGACTGTATAGTGTATACTTTTGATTTTTGAGTTTGATCATTCTATGCTGTATATGTTATTGAAGTGTGACCATGATTTACATATTTTTAGATCTACCATCTCAGTGGGGTCAAATTTAGGCTGTCATTTCACAAAAATGTGGCCCAATGAACGTGTTGTCTATGAGAATCATAATTGGTGGTTTTCTGATCTAATTCTGGTGGTACAATTTTAGTGCTGTTACATTAGAAATAAATATCTTTACCTTTTTTTTTTTTTTTTACAAAGATTTTACCCCTTACAGTTTTACTTTTGCTTTTCCTTTTTCCTTTTTCCTTTGTTTTTTTTTAATCTTTAGAGTAATTAGTCCATATAATCCCTAAAATATTTAAAAGGTGACGATTTGGTTCTTGTCTTATTTTTTGGGCCGAAATGACTCTAAACTCTTAAAATGTAAGCCATTATAATTTTTTGCATCAAATTCCTTTAATTTCTAACAAAATAAGAGAGTATTTTAGTAATTTACTAATAATTAATTTAAAAAAAATAATAAAAAAATACCAAATCTATTAAATTACTTTCTATTAGTAATTTACTGATAGTATTTTAGTAATTCCTTTCCTCTCTCTCTCTCTCTCTATCTCGCTCCCTCCTTGATCTCTCACTCTCCTTGAAAACAAAGCCCAGATCTGGGAGCCAAGATCAAAACTGAGGGCGGGGCAAGCTCGGCTAGGGGGGGGTTGCATTTGAGTCGTCGGCGAGCCTAGATCTGGGTTGGTTGCGGGGAGGGGGGGCCGTTGGGCTAGGCAAGAACAGGGGAAGGGGGGGTGTTCGAGGTCGCCAGTGGGGTGGGGCGTGTTCGAGCTCGCCATCGGGAGTTAGAGAGAGAGAGAGAGACGCCCCAAATGTGGGTTGTTGGGAGAGAGAAATTAGAGGGTATTTGAGTTATTTTATATAAAAATAATCATTTGAGTAAGATTCTGTTAGAAATTTAACGGAATTGGACGGAAAAGACTGAAACGGTCAAGAAACTAAGAATTTAGGATCATCTCGATCAAAAAAAAAATATAGATCAACTCGTCACTTTTAAAAGAATTGAAGAATTATTTTGGTCAATTATTATTTTATTATTATTATTATCTTTGCTTGGTTGAGTGTTTTGGAACCACCGGCTGATGTAATGCTGCGGTTATACCTACCAGGAGATATTTTTCCCTGCAAATGTTGCTTTTCAAACGTTGGTGCACATGTGTACATATAATTAGTGGTTTGCTTGTGTCATTTTGTTGCGTCACTCTTTGATCTATTCCACAGTTACTATTTTTTTTTTTTTTATCTTTTATCTTTTTCTAGTTGTTTCAAGAATTCTATTGATAGGTCCTTTTTTTTTCCGATAAGATTTCTTATCATTTAATATTGGTAAGAATTGTTTTTAAAAGATTATAGTACGTAAATGACCTTTTTTTTTTTTTTTAAGAAGTTTTTAATAAATGATTGAAATTTTGTTAAGTTGGTGAAATGACTGTTTTTAAAAAATATTGAATCAGGTAATCGCTAATTGATCATGATTACTCAATGATTAATCAATATAAAAATGTAATTTTCACTGATTGATTAATATGTATTTTTCATTGATTTGCCGTAGTCAACTACTGATTGACCATTGATTAACGATTATTTTCTTAAATGAAAAAAACTCCGGTCATTTATTTAAATAAATGTTTAAAAACTATCTATTTACTTAATTTTTCATTTTTTAATAATTAAATAATTTTTTTTACTATCTAATTTATGAGTGTTCATCTTAAAAATTTGTACCATAGAACACAGAATTACTATAATTATAAACCAAATTGTTGAAAATTTGATTCAATTATTATAGAGGATCTTACCCTAAAACTTCCCTAACTTTTTCTATTGGTGGTTTGTTAGCGTCATTTTGTTGCGTCACTCTTTGATCTATTCCTTCAGTGCAATTATTTCTTTTCTTGGTTTTAAAATTCTGTAGATAAGATATGAAAATAATATTTTTTCTATTATATAAAAATTAAATTAAAAAAAAAACTATCATAACATAAAAGACTCCTTTTTTTTTTTTAAGTGAATTTCTCTTTTTTAATTTTCTTGTAAAACTGCGTGAGGTCACTTTATATATAGTACACACAACAATTTGTGCTAGCTATTAGTTTATCTCAAATCAATATATGAATGATTGTACCTACGAAAAGATATGTCGCCACATTGGAATAATTTTTGCGCGGAAGGCTTATTCAAACAGTTTATACTTTGCAAATTATTTCATTTGCAAAGTAAATTAGCACTTTTCTCATAATTCTTCATTAACCAAGTGACCCAGTGTTATCAATTGCAAAGTACATTAGGTGTGTCATATTAGCACATTATTTGGCAACATTATTTGGCAACACTTGTACAATGTACAATTTAAAACAAAACTAAAAATTAATTCGATATGAACTTTGATATCTAATGCTATATTGGACCGTATTCACAAACATATCAAATATTTAAAATATATCTAAGATCGATACTGAGATCAAAGTTTAAGAACAAGTTCAAATCATAGTCAAATAACGGGGCTAGGATCGGCTTTTGCATTGGGGTTGTGTCAAGATCCAAGACCACGCAGGTAGGGTCGGAATACCGGATTTGGAATTGATATCAGGGCTGGGGTTGAGATCCAAGATTGGGGCCAGGGTTGAGATCTAGGACTGGAGTTGGGGTTGGGACTCTAGAAAGGTTCGGGATCTAGGAACTAGCAGGTGCTCGAAATTTAGGTCTAGGGCCGAGGTTAAGATATGGGATGGTGCTAGGATTAACCTAGAGATATGGGAACAAGGTTGGGCTTAGAATCTTAGATCAATATCAGGTGTTCTAGACCAAGCTAGGATTGGAATCTATAATCGAGGTTAAATTTCAGGACTTGAGTCAAAGATGGGTGGTTTTCAGATTGGGATCGGGATCTAGGGTCGGGCCAAGGTCGAGATCCAAGACTAGAGTCGGGTTTCGGGATTGAGATTAGGATTGGGGTCGAGATTAACGACTATGATCAGATTTTGAGACCTAGGTTAGGTTTTAAGGTTGTCATATAGCGATCAGTATTTTAGATCGTGGCCCAGGAATAGCAACGGATAGGAGGAGTAGTGTGAGGGAATGCTTACTCATCCCCTTCCCCATTTAAGGAGAAATGAGGTCGGGGTAAGGTATTCTCTATTGGAGAGGCATTCCCCTTACATTCCTTATTCCCCCTTTAATATAACTATACAATGAAAATTAAATAACTTAATTGAAATAAAAATAAAGTAAAAACTTACTTATAAATTTAGTCCAATATCAAAGGTCACAAAACGTAAACCAAATTCTAAACTATATAGACCAAATCTTAGTAATAGAACCATGGTTCTTAAAATATAATATTATTCCTAAAGGAATAATAAATGTATATTTAAGAAATATACAAAAGATATACACATCGGAGTATAGGTAGGGTGGGGGGTTCTTCCCTTGTCCATGCCCCGCCCAGCCCACAACTTGGGTACAAAACTTTATCCCCATCCTCATCCTCACTCCATCCATAGAGATTATCTCCTATCCCCACCTCATTCGAGGTGGATCACTGTGGGGTTCTTGTGATAGTCATCAATCTTAAGAAGGAAAATGATATGTTGTATAATCCCACATTAATTGGGAATTGATAGATGTGATGGTTCATAAGTAAAAAGACCATCTTCTAATTAGATAAGGCATTTTGGGATAAAGTCCAAGAGCAAAACCATAGGGTGCGTGGCCCAAAACAGACAATAACATACCAAATAAAGGCACGAGTCGTTACAATCCTAACCCGTGGGGAATATTTTCATCCCTATTGGGATTGAGGTATGGTTTCAAGAAGGAGACGAGGTCAGAATTCAGGAGAAGAGTTGATTTTGGGATGAGGTTTGGTTTCGAGAATAAGGTAAAGGTCAAGACTTGGACCAAGATCAGGATCTAGGACATGTCCTAGGTTTATGATCATGTTCAGATCTAATCTAAAATTCTCTCTCTGTTTCAAAATTCTAGATATTTTATTTTCACGCAAGATAATGATGTCTCAAATTTCTAATAAGCTTTCGTAAGGCAAAATAGAACTATACCTATATATATTTTTCATATCCATTCATAAAATTCTCAAAATTAATAAGGATGCAAGACCATTAAACACTTACGCTGGTCAAACAGGAATTTCCTTTTCACATTGTTGCCTATACTGAGAAGTAATGATTATGCTAGATAAAGTTCTCCCGTTAGGATCCGTTTGGAGTCATGTCGCTATTTCAGAGGTTAGAGATGATTTAAGTTTTAAAAATATGCATTTAGTGAAAATAAACTATTTAGAGTGAAAAAGTATAAAAATTTAAAATATATTCGAAAAAAATTTAGCAATATGAATCTTATTTCGTTACTCTTGAAAATCTATGCAATTTAGAGGAAAAAAATTATCTTATTTCAACTTAAAATGAAATTATAAACTTTTAAAATTTAATTTTTTAAAAATATTTAAAAAATTAAATTATAAAACTGGAGGTAAAAAGCAAAAAAAAAATATTTAAAAAATACTTTTGGAAACATGTCCCGTCCTAAATATTTAACCTTTTAATTTTTAATCTGATGACTTGAAAAACATGCTCAGACGGTCGGGCAAAAGAATGTACCCATCGTAGAAGTTCCCTCAACAATAAAAGGGTAAATAAAATACGAAAAAATTGTTATTTAAAAAATATAAGACAAATTGTTATCGTACTTCCGTTGGGACTTTATGCCGGTCTCTCTCTCTTAAGAAAATGTTACTTTAAATTCATTAAGCATCATTATACCTAACTGTCACGCATTGATATTCATTCACTATACATCATATTCATGGCTTCGAACATAAGTTTTGGTTTAAATTTAATTTTTTATAAGATAAAACGTTGTAAATAAAAAGTTTGAATTATGGTTTAAACCCATCTCTTAAAAAAATAAATAAATAAAATTGGCAAATGAGTAAATAACTGATCAACTAGCTAGCTCATGATGCTATGCACTTACTAACAAAGGCACTTTTTTTTTTCTTTTTTTTTCTTTTTTTTGGAAAATACAAAGGTACAACAATTACAATGTCAACACAGTCATACACAATATATAATTGTTCTTCAGCACCAAAAAGAAAAAAAGAAAAAAAAGTCCCCTATATTAGGGTCAAAACCCAAGAAATTAAGGAAGAATTAAGCAGGGTTAGACAATACCATAGTAATGACATAAATTTGACCCCCCTCCCTTAATTAATCTTAGTCCATGATAATTAATTAAACCATCTCTTACAAAGAAAGCTCAAGGTCTATATCATTCCTATTATTATCAATATTATTATGATCCGTACCTCCTTTATTATCTTCTAATTTCTCATTCTTTTCTTCTTCTTCTTCTTCTTCTATTTTTGAAGCACCAACAAGTTCAGGCACTAATAATAATTGACTGGTACTGCCGAGCACAGAATCGGTAAGAGGAAGAGTAGTACCTATCTTCTTCTCATGATCATGATCATGATGATTAAGAAAGTCTTCCGGTCGGAATGACGGGTTCCAAACTCCGATCTCCTTGGCGGCAATAATCCGATCACCGCTTCCGCCACCATTGCTAAAATTTTCAAAGTTGTAATCCTTTTTCTTATTCAATCCGGAACCGCTGCTGCAGTTGTTGTTGCGGAGACGGTCTCGGGCCTCTCTCGTACTCCGTATCAGAGCGAAGAATTCCTCCACTTTTTCTTCCTCCGGTTCGTCCAGTTTCCTCTTCTTTCTCTGCTGATGATCTTCTTTTTCTTCTTTCATGTTTCTTTGTTGTCCTTTTGAGAGAGAGAGAGAGAGAGAGAGAGAGAGAGAGAATAGTGTTTGGCTAATTTGATGAGGTATAATAGTATTACAAGAGCAAGAGAAAAAGAAAAAGAATTTGAGAAGAGTCTTTTTTTATTTCAATTGCTTTGACCATATAGAGAATAGAGATGTGCACAATTTATTTTGGTTTTGCTGTGTTTTCGTGGTTTCTTCCTTTCTTTTTTGTATTGATTGAATAAAAGCATGGAGAGAGAGAGAGAGAGAGAAAGAGAGAGAGAGAGAGAGACGGTGTTAGTTCATAGTTGACTCTGTTTTAGTGAGAGAGAGAGTCGTCGTCACGTGATAGACGGTGAAAAAGCTGGTTATGTTTGACACAAGTCCTGAAAAGTAAAAAATTCATTTTGATACGAGAATATAAAATTAGGTATGAGTTGTTATTCGATATCCTATATTTATAATTTTTTTTATGATGAGTTATATCAATTAAATAATTTTAATGTAATATTTATCAATTAATATCATGTGATAATATTTTAATAATTAGTAAGAAATTACTATATTACATGACTTTAAATAGGAAATTACATGTAAATTAATTAATTATTACAAGTTTCTATATAGAAAGTGTGTCAAATGGTATCCAATCCCGAATATATGACTTTTTCTATAAAATTTATGGGTGTTTACTAGAAAGAAAAATAAGTGGGAAAGGTGAGAAAGCCAGTCTCTTTTTGGCATACCGATTTGAAAAGAAAATAAAAGAAAAATCATTTTGAAATGAGATCAATCTAAAATGAATGGATGTTTGAGAAAAAGAAAAATAAGTACAGTGTAAATTTTACAGAAATAGAAAAGGGGATATAGATTTGAAATGAAATAAATTTTTTGAATTAAAAATGTTGTACCAAACAAGTTACTAATGAAAGTTAAAACAAAGGTCTACTTGCCCAGACAATAATGCCCCACTTGTTAAAAAAAAAAAAGAGACTTTTCGTGATACAAGTCTTCATCTCCAAATACTTTATTAAAGATAGTATTAAAAATAAATAATAAAATAAGAGGAAAATGAGAAGATAAAAAAACTTAGGTAGTTTGTCTGTATAAAGAGTATATAAACTACTATTTGCTAAGTCGGTTAATCAAGTATTTTAAAAGGAAGAAATTTTTTAAATAAAAATAAATACAATTTAATTCAATTTATACTTTCAAAAAAAAATTCAATTCAATTTATTGCTAAAGTAAAGTTCGGTAAAGAAGTCAACTTTTCTTAATAGATAGGCTCTAAACATGTTAATATGAGCCTCATCAACTTATTAATTATGTTGTGTTTATTTTGGTAAACGATGTTTATTGTTTTAGTTGATGTAATTAATATGTGTCATCTATTAGATAACTAAGTCATTTAAAATTGTCATGAGTGTGATTGATTTTATTATTAAGATAAAAAAAGTAGAATTTATCACCCACTTCACAAATGTATGCACTTACATTGAAAGGGATCATTAAGAATAATAAATAACAATGAAGCGGTTATAAGCATACTTTATAAATAAATTCACATCGTATATTTTAGGTGTAGGTTTTAAATCCTCTAGTTCTGAATTATTTCAAGACAACTAATTATTTGATGAGCTAGTAGATAACTAGTTAAAAATTTGAACTAAAAAAAATATATAACTTCCTTACTTCTATTTTGATATATGTCCATTTTACAGTAAATTATTGATTTATCAAAAATTAAATAATCAAATCTCTCATCTTAAAACTCTTACGTTTGGTGAATGAGTTGAGTTTGAGATGACATGAAATTTTTAAGTTTGAGTTGAGTTGACTTTTTAAAAAGTAGTTATAAATTTTGTTGACTTTTCAGAAAAAGATAAAGATTGAGATAGAAAAGTACAGTTTAGTTTGAGGGTGTTTGGTTGGTTCGCTCCAACCAAACAATTTCAATTATTTTTTGTCTTTTTCTTTAAAAATGAACTTGAAATGTTTTCAATTTTAGTTTTACTATTTACATCTCAAACTCAAACTTTAAAATTCAAATTTTAAAAATTCATAATTTTGTTATTTCCAATCAAAGTAAGAAATTTTTTTAATTACATAGAATTTCGAGAATAACAAAACAATATATATATATATATATTTTCGATAACATTACAAGTTTGTATACTATTTAATCCCAAACAATCATTTTTTCACCAAACGTATAATTTTAAAACTCACTTCAACTTCAATAAAAGATTATTCCGATTCTCCAACTCAAGTGCTTTTAATGAAATCACGGAACTAGGTGCAGTAAGTTTTAAGTTTGAATTAATGAAGATTCCATCCTAAAATAATATGATTTGGATATTGACCTAACCTAACATCATTTGAGTCACATTAAACTAACGTAACAGTTATGACCTAAACATATTAGTTGAGTAAAGAAAGAGATTAATAATTAAACAACAATTATGTTGGTCAAGATCAACTGAAGAAGACACATAAAGTTTTGGTCAAGTGGGTTATCAGAATAATTTGATTACGTCATTGGCTGCGACGTGATGTCGTTGCACTGGCGGCTTTGTTCTTTGAATGGCATAATCTTTAGCTCACCCTGGCTGCCCTAATTTTCTCCATTTGCTTTGTTCTTTTTCTTTTCTTTTTATTTTTTTAATGTGCATGGAATATTAGCTTTGTGCTTAAAATAATTTATTGTGAGTGTGATTGGTTTTTTTTAATCTTTTTTTAATTAATTAAGACTTAGTTTGATGTTTAAATTTCATTTCAATCAAATTGTATTTTTTTATTTTAGTTTTTATTTTTTTTAAAATCAATAAAATTTATAATTAATTTTCAAAAGTCACCTAATTTTAATTTAAAATTTTCATCTCCAACCGGTGAATCAAACATAAACTAATTCTTTTAGAATTTTTGGTACTTTAAAATGTATTAGTTTAAAAACATGTACGATACATATAATTAGATATATTTAAGAAAGTTTATCTAAATAGGAACAAAAATATTTAAGTAAAAAATATACAAAAAAAAAAAAAAGAAAATCAATAAAGTACCTAAAAATAAAATTAAAAAAAGAGATAAAAAAAAAACTAAAAAGATCAAAGGATTAAAATATTAAAAATAAATCAACAAAAAAAAAAAAGAACTAAAAAAAAAAAACAAGCCAAAAGAGAAAAAAATAAAATTGAAGGGCTAAAAAGTCCACGCGACTCACTCTCTCTCTCTCTTCTCTCTTTCTCTCTCCCTTCCTAGCTCCCGTCTATCAGTGAACAAAAGACAAAAAACAAAAAACAAAAAAAGTTCTCTCTCTCTCTCTCCCTCTCTTTCTCTCCCCTCCCTCCAAGTTTGTCAGAAAGGGAAGGAAACTGGAAACCCCAAAACAAATCATCTCTCTCACTCCGACTCTCACTCTCTCTCTCCTCAAAAATAGTAGCTCAATGTGCGTTTTGGACGAAATGGATGAATACTATCTCATTTTGAGCTTTCTTTATATTTTTAAGATTAGTTTAATGAGTAGATCTATTTAAGAAAATTTATTTAAATAAAAAATACATATAAAAAAAAAGTAAATAAAAAAACCAACAAAAAGATCTAAAAATGAAAAAAGAAAGTATGAAAAAGAGTAAAAAGATCAAAATATTAAAATATCAAGAATAGATCAATATAAAGAAAAAATTATGAAATTTATATATTTTTAAAAACTATATAAATAAATATTTTTACAAATTTTTTTTTTTTTTGCTTCTCCTCTCCCACACTTTATACTCTCTCTCTCTCTCTGCTTTCCTTCCCCAAGTATCCTTTTGTCTTTCATGATTATATATTTATAATCTTTTGATTATTTAGATTCTTGAATCGTTATCGTTCATTCTAATCGACATTTTCTAATTCGATAAACCAAACTCTGCCTTACGTAAAGTTATCAGAGTACGCTTAACCTCTGGAGCACCTAACAACGTATTTTCATAGATCAAGAACTACGAGATCGTCCCTATCATTTTGGGATGACGGAGGGATCGCATCATTCGAGTCTTCTTCTTTTTTCATTCTTGTCTCGGAGGTCTGGAGAAAGAAAAAAAATTCAAAAAAAAAAAAAAATCACCCATCCCACTCACCTTTTTCTCTCTCTCTCTCTCTCCCATCCTCTCTTCCGAGTGTGTCAGCCGAAAAAAGAATCCAAAACCCAACAACTTCCCCCACACACACGCACACACACTCTCTCTCTCTCTCTCTCTCCCTCCCTTCTCCGTGTGTTAGCTACACAGCAGCTAAAAAAACCTCAAAAAAGTTACAAAACCCAAGTCTCTCTCTCTCTCTCCCCCACCTTCCCTCTCCTCTGTGGCAGCTGCACGGCAGCCATAAAACCCAAAAAGTTTACAAAACGCAAGTTTCGTCCAAAATGTACTTGACAAAAATAGATTCTCCTTTCTACATAATGTATAGATTTTATATGTCCCATATATATATATATATATGATGATTATGAAAGATTTATTTTGCAAGTTAATGTGTAAAAAATATAGTTTTCATTAATAATATAAATCTTTTAAGTTCATCATGCATGAAGTTTTTTTTTTTTTTTGACGTCTTACTCGTTTTACCCTGTATTACGTCATAAAGATTTTTTATCCAAAGAACAGTAAACAAAAATAAATTAATATATATATATATATATATATTCTTACCATAGTTGTTTGGTTGTTAATAATCTGGCACTGTGGATTTGTCTTCGATCAAACGTAGTGCAACAGTATAAAACCTATAAAGTTATCAAAAATGAATATTCTAATACTAGTAGTTTGGTTGAAGCTAAAAGTATATGTACGTGTCTTCTTTATTTAAATAATAATAATTGGCTTAAATAGTTCTTGAACTCTTATAAAGTTAACGATCTGGTTTCTATTCTTTTTTTTCTTGTTGAGATGACCCTAAATTCTTATTTTTTGACTGTTATGGTCCTGTCCGTCAAAATCCGTTAAAGTTTTAACGAAATCTTATTGAAATGATTATTTTTATAATAAAATTACTAAAATACCATCCATTCTCTCACCCTCCCCCCTCCCCTCTCTCTATTTTGCCCCCCTCCCCCCCCCACCCCACGCCCCTCTCTCTCTCTGGCCCCCCACCCTTCTCTCTTGGTCTGGCCCCCCTACCCTTGCCACCCCTCCTGCCGCCGTTCGCCCCCCACCCCCCTCCTCTCTGTCGGTCTAGCCCCCCTTTCCTGCCGCGGTTCGCCACGAGCCCCCACCCCCCATCAGAACCTAGATCGGAGTTGCCCCCCTGTCTTCGACATCGTCAAGCCTCCCCCCAACAGTCTTTGCCCTCGCCGAGCTCGGCTTAAAACCCATAATCTGCCCCCCCCCCCCCACCCGCCGGCGCCTGAGCACTCCGATTTGGTTTCCTCCCCATGCCGCCGACCTTGCCCTGCCCCCGGATTTGGGCTGTTTTGGTTTTGAGGAGAGAGAGAGATCGAGAAGGGAGAGTGAGTGAGTGAGGGCTTTGGTTTGGAGTAGAGAGAGAAGAGAGAAATTAATTTTTTTAACTTAATTATTAGGAAATTATTAAATTACCATCTTGTTCTGTTAGAAATTAATGTATTTTGATGGAAATGACCATAACGGCTAAAAAATAATAGTTTATGATCACCTGGGTCAAAAAAAAAAAGAATAGAGACCAAATCGTTATTTTTTTAAGACCTCAAGGACTATCTAAGTCAATTACTCATTAATATATATATATATATATATAAATATAAACAGTACTGGTTGTTATGATGAAGACTTTGATTACGAAGCTATGACCAATTCGGTTTATCATCATGACAAGGATCACCAAGATGATACAAAAAGTGTGTGGGTCTCGTACTACATCATTAGTTATGGTGATCATTATCAGTTTGGTAATTTATTTATTTTAAGGTTCCACAGTACAATTGATGAGCTTTATTGACATGGGGCTCTATGTTAAAAAAAAATTTTAAAAAAAAATCCGTGAATAGGAATAATTAGGACAAACACTAACCATAGGAATAATTACTCGTCGAGCTTAATTGAAAAAATTTGAGGACATCATCGATGCTAAACATCATAACTAAAAGAAAATGACTTCATTTATAAATCTTATTATCATGTGATACTGGACATCACTGGTACTCTTTAATATTACTCGAGTTTTAATTGTGTGATGGTCATTAAAGTTTTTCTAAATTCATAGAAATATCTGGCCAACCATGTTGTTATGGGACCTAAATTGAAATGATGCGCTCACGAGGGATCCAAATCCACATAAAAGTGATATAACTAAGGACAAAGTCAGGACTTCAACAACTTCCGATGACTTTTTTTTTCTTTCTTGTTTTAACTTTAAAAAGCTTTATATTTTTCTCATTTCACTCGCATTTAAAATTGTCTATCCTTAAATAAATTCCCTAAAAACTTTATCTTTTAATATACATCATCACCACTTGTATATCCCTCGAATGAAGTGTAATATGAAGGGTCACAGAGTTTAAGCAGAAACATCCCAATTATCCAAGTAACCAAGCTCAGGTTTGTTTGTTCTTGTTGTCGTTTTTTCTTTTCTTTTTTTTCTTTTTTTTTTTTGTGGTAATGGTCATTTTACGCCAGGAAAATTTTCTAATTTCTTTTGGGTAAAGTAATTGGTACATCTACTACATGTCGTTTAAAGCATTTGGTTACTCTTTGAAACAACTTATACGACACAGAGCATTAGCTTAGTCTTCAGCCCACGGAACCCCATGTTTTGCCCACAAATAGTATGCTCCAACTGGACCTCTGCCACCCAACTCATACAGCTCCGGCACTATACTGTTCTTGTCTATCTCCTGCAGAACCGGACTTAGAACGTTCCACGCAGCAGCAACCTCGTCGCTTCTCATGAACAGATGGTTGTCCCCATCAAAGGCGTCAAGAAGAAGATGCTCATAGGAATCAGGTACCTCCACATTATACCTGCAAAGTCAACACAGAGCCAGATTAGTACAATACACTCGAATGACTCAAATAAAGGATTGGCATTGTTGTGAAAATGTCCTTTAGTGTATACTTGTCTTTGTAAAGCAGATTGAGTTCCGGGGAATCCAAGTGCAACCCCAATCCGGGAATCTTGTTGTTAACTCTGATGAGGATGGCTTCATCGGGAGCGTCACGTAAAATCAGCTCATTGGTTGCAAGGTCAATGTTGCGCCCCATATGTTCGCGATAAAGGTTTCCCGGTACGCGATGGAACTGTATACGTATCTCCACCCTGCATTGTATTGTGAGGCAACGAGATTAATTAGTTGAGGTCAAAACACTTTTTTGCCATTAATCATCACCTTAACGTTATGAAATGCATATGCTCAAAAACCCGCTACACACACTGGCTCATCATTTTCTATGAACGTTGAATGATTGCTTAAAATTTTGGTCTTCATCACTATTCATTGTCAGCACTGATGATGATCATCACAAGATATTGTGGTGATCACCACCATCAGTCAATGACCTATAATTTTTCACAGTTCTTTTGATGCACCTCCTCTAATGTTTCCTAGAAACATCATTCTACTTTGACGATAACAAGCAATAGCTTGGCTTCCATACACATCTCTATATTAATTCCCACAAAAAAAAAAAAAAAAAAATCCAGTGCATATGCATTCAATGTAGTTTGACATTGGAAGAAAATGTGAGATTAAGTGCAGTTGAGGGACCCAAAACTTTTGACAATATAAACAATTTTTAATAATAGAAAGGTACAATAGATATAATTTGACCTGTGTTGGATGAGCCCTATTCCGGTTTTGACTAAGAAAGGCACACCATCCCAACGTGCATTGTCAATATACAGTGCGGCAGTGAAATATGTCGGTGTCAGGCTGTTTGTATAGATATCAACCTTATCCTTCGTACTAGCCTTATACTGGCCAAGAATAACATCGCTGGGATCCAATTTCCGAATTGATCTCAGAACCTTGACCTGGAAAAAAGACATCTTAGTAAATTTAATACATGCCTTAAAACTGTGTTTGACATTTACATATACCTTTTCATTCCGAATATCTTCGCCATCAAGACTTATAGGCGGCTCCATGGCAAGCAATGCTATTGTTTGGAGTATATGACTGTGTACTATGTCACGGATGATCCCGTAACCGTCAAAATACCTTCATAAACCAACAAGACGATAAGTTACCATATTGACCAGATGTTTATGTGTATTGTGGATCTTTTCCAAAGCAACAAATAGCAGCCAATTACCTTGCTGCATGTGCACCCAAGTCCTCCGATAAGATGACCTGCAATACGATCCAGTTATACAGCATAAAAACCATCTGGTTTAAGGCACGAGTGGACATTGCATTCAAATAAAATTCAAAAGAAATACCTGCACATTACGTATATATTTATAACTCCATAATGGCTCAAATACTAGATTGGAAAATCTTAGAACCGTGAGATTTTCTATAAGGTTCCTTCCCAGAAGATGATCGATCCTGAAACAAGTTTCATACATATTGTATGATATAGATCATTTAAAAAAATAACAAAAAAGACCCAACTGTTAATGATGGATAATTCGATTGTTCTTTTTGTGTGTCATTTGTTCTCAAAAGTATAATATAGAGAGAAGAGACACCTGTATATTTGCTTCTCCTTAAACTTGGAAAGAAGGGACTGTGTCAACCGATGAGATGATAATGCATTGAAGCCAAATGGCTTCTCAATAATTATACGGTTCCAGCCCTTCGAGGTTTGGGCATTATCAGCAAGACATGACGCAACATCTATAAGCGCTTCTTGTGGCACAGAAAGGTAAAATATCCTGTTGGCTTCAGATTTCCCCTGAGGTAAGTAAGCTGTAGCTGGATCAGTTATCAACAACTTCTAGCTTGTTAATGTTGAAACAAAATCATACAAAGAGAAAAGCTTCTTGATACGTTGAATTCGTCTCGATTTACCTCAATTTGCTCCATCAGGGCATTGAGCTTTAACATCCCTTCTCTATTGCCGCAACCACCATTAATGTAATATGTTCTACTCAAGAAAGCATCCATTTTGTCCCCACAGTTTTCTCTACAAATCATTTGAATTTTGATAGTCAGATGCCATTGGTACATGAACAAATATGTAAAGAGAAATATTTATGCACTATGCATCACTCTAAATGTCATTTTTTAATCAGCTTTTGGACATTTTGATTTTAACTCAACTCCAGAGAGAGAACATTTATGTATAAGTAATGTGATTCCAAGAAAGACAATCAAACAGATAGAGCACATAGTCACTTATACGTTTTACATCAGAGGTAACACAAGAGTCATACTGATGATCAACGCGGCAAGTCAAGGTTGAAGCTATTGTAGATCTTAGATCTTCATCGGTCAAATTCTTTCTAGAATAACCAAATATGCCAATGTTCTGCAGCCAAAGAGAGAAACTTTAAGAGAATGGAACTTGTTCCAACCAAAATCAGATATATTTTATGTGATCTTAACACAATGCCAAACAAGATTATCGTTTCTTTTGATGAATGTAACCCGGCATTGCTATGATCATAGAATTCTGCTCGATGTTTTTGTTTCACAAATAATCATAACGGAGAAAACTTTTAAAAACAGAAAACTAACTACGTCAATGAAAGGACAAAAGTTTTCTGAAGAATTCAAGGTACAAGTTTTAACAATTCTACCCTGAAAATGACAGAAAAAGGTAGTCTTACCTCAGGAAGAAAGCCACTGTAATACAGAGCAAAAAGTGCTGGAAAAATCTTCCTCCTCGCCAACTCACCTGTAGCACCGATGACAGCTATGCAGAGTGAGGGTCTGCCAGCGCCATCACTCGGAAACTGGTAGGCAAGTGCTTTTGGCAATGATGTAGGAGACTCCACAGAAGCCGACACTTCACAGAACCACCAGATCAGACTCAGATATCAGACAAAGAACATACTTCAAAAGATCTGATTATCCTAACCTCAAAATTTACACACCCCAATTTGGAATTCAGGACACATGAACATTATCTTTTAACATGAAATTTAACAGTTCACTAACACTTTGTATCCCATTTCAGGGTGGAAGCAAAGAAATTCGATAATGTACACAGGCAAAATTGCAAAACAAGCATTAACTTTGAAAAAATTGACAAGACGTTAGAAACCAACCATGCCCCAACTTAATTGTGGCTTCATCAGAAACTTGTTCTTCGAGTGACGAAGTTCTTTTGGGAGAACTTGATAAGTGATCGTTGTCTTCATTTTTCATACTCTTAAACTCATTTACTGGTGCAGGTTTTCTCTTGAGCTGACTGATGTCAAGTCTCTTAAGTATCCACAGTTTTAATCCACAAAATCTTTGACAGAAATTGGCAGCTCCTCCATGGACCACAAGCCGACCGCCCGATCTTGGATCAAAGTTGTTCGATGGAGCCTATACATGATCAAAACCAAAATCATGCCCCCCCAAAAAAATGTCTAAAACTATTTGAAAACTCATTATAAATAATGACGATATTTCAAGGCCAAACTCAATTATAGTTTCCGACAGAATCAGTACTGTTCTTCACCCACTAGCCAAAACAAAAAATCTTTTCTTTTTTCTGTATTTCAAACATCACAGCTTCAGTTACAAAATACACACACACAAAAAAATCTGATCAAGGTCAAGTAAGTTACAAAACAATTTTCTGGGTTTCCTATATATATATAAGAATCTGAAATTCAAACTCAAGCCGAACAGAATTGTCTTGGCATAAATAAAAAAAAAAAACCCATTTGAGGAAATTTAAGAGAAACACCAAATAGTATAAAGAAACACTTAAAAACTAAACGGGTGATCGGAAAGCTTACCGGGAAGCTCCGAACAGAAAATCGGTAACCGTAAGAGAGAGAAGAAACTGTTCCCGAACCCGGATATGTCACCGACATCCTCGGGTTTTGCTCTGGCTATTGAGTTCGGGTTTAAGGTGGTAAGGTTTTGTCGATCAACGACCAGCGGGGAGGTTTTAGAGAAGACGACTGTTAATGGTTATCGTGGTTTTGGGTGCAGCAGATAAAATCTAGTGTGTTGTGGTGAGTCACTCTTGATGACAATCATGGAGTGACGTAATTGTTTTGTAAGAGGCGTTTTGAGTGAGAGAAATCAGAGCCGTTGATCTAAGTGACTCGCTATAGAAACAAAAAGTCAACGTCTTGCGATTTCTTTTTGTTTTGATGCGAGCATAGATAGAAATACAAGCAAATTTGATGCGTTTGTTCATTGGAATTAAAATTCTTTAATTAAAGTTGATTAATTTTTTTAAAATTAGTCATAATTTTTATTGATTTTTCAAAAAATAAAAATAAAAATTAAGATAAAATATTTAAATAGGAGTTGAAACACCAAATAAAGACAAATCGTTTTGGTGTGTTGCTCGATTAAAAAAAATGGTGGACAATTTGGATGGAGAGCAAATGCACACTTGTGATTGAACATTACGTGTTTTTTATATTGAATTTATTTTAATTATAATTTCGATGGGTTCGTGACATATAAATCAATTCTAATCTAGTAGATTACTCCGATGATCAATGTCGAAGACGATCAACAATCGATATTGGTATAGGATAAATCAAATAAATTTCTTCTGTTAGTCTACAATATGACTTTGGTGAGAACGCCGAATAGGACAAGTGATTTGTGTTAAAAAGGTAACTTGTTTGGTAGATTAACAATGTTAATCGAATAGATTACTCGAACAATCAAAATTGACGATCAACCGAGAATCACAAAAGATATCTAATAGATTACTTGTGCTAACCTTATAGATAACTCAGGCAATAATTGACGAAGGCATTTTTTTTTAAATAAGATTTTCTAGAGATGCCAGCTGGGTCGACCGTCCAACAAGCATGATGGCACGAAGACGAAAAATTTGAGGCAGACACAGGCACATCAAGACATGAGGTGGTATTGCTGGGCTCATAGTAAATCTATGTTCAGGATAAATGTAGTAAATTTCTTGTGTTAGTCTACAATATGACGAACATCGGATTTGACAAAGTTTTGTGCCAAAAGGGCAACTTATTTGGTAGATTAACAATGTTACTCCAACAATCAACGTCGACGATCAACCATGAATCATAAGGGATACCTAATAGATTACTTGGGCTAATCTAATAGATAACTCGACAATAACTGACAAAGGCAATTTTTTTAAAATAATATTTTGTAGAGATGTCAATTAAGTTGAGTTGTCCAACAAGCATGTTGGCATGACACGACAATTGTTTATAGGCAAACATAGACACAGCACGATACGAGGTAGTGTTATTGGACTCATAGTTTTAAACACATATATTTAACACAATTCTTCACAATGTTAAGCATGAGCACGAGTCAAGCACGACACGGCATGTTGAGCACGATGGGCTAACACGATAAATACAATTTTTTTTCTTCTTGTGTTATGTAATTTTCATATTAAAATCTCCATAATTAAAAAAAAAATACATATATACATCAATGTAATTAACTCATTTAACTTAGAAAATATTTATATTAATTCATTTTATTTTGTGAATCTCAACAATCAATACATATAGTTGTGATAAAATGAAAATTGATATTTTCAAGTTTGTGACTTTCGATAACATTTTTTTAATAAAAACATAAAATTGTTTATTCGATGGCATTTTTTTTAAGAGAAAAAAATTACCAAAAAACAATTTTAAGTGTTTTAATGGTTCATTGGGCTAATCCATAATCTTATTAGGCTAAGCACGAACACGACACGATACGGGCACGAGATGTGTCTGGACAAATAGGTTGTGTAGTGTCTAAAGATTTTAATCTTGAGCTAGTACGAGCACGGTATGAAATTTAAACAAATTAGATCCAGCACGATACAAAACATACATGTACCTAGCCAATTATGCGCCTGAATAACAGGGCACAACACGATTACAAGTTAATATTTCCTTGACTTTTTGAAATAAGAGGTAGAAATTGTAACATGCCTTATGGCACATTCCAAAGTTTACTCAAAACTAAAGTTGAGATAACACCCCAAAAACAAACAAAAAAAAAGTTGAGAGTTTTTTTGACAGCATAAAAAGTTGAGAGTTTATGCCCAAGGAATCTCTTGAAATTAAAATATAACAACAAAACTTTGAATATCTTGTAAAAAACCAAAAGAAATCACATTGTTATGATAATTATTTTTACTATTTGTAAAATTCTCCAAATTTTTTGATAATTACAAACTTCTAAGCTTGCGTTTGGTTTGTCGATTGGAAATAAAATTTTTAAGTTGGAGTTAATTAACTTTTTAAAAATTAGTTATAAATTTTATTGACTTAAAAAAAAATAAAAACTGATATAAAAAAATACAGTTTATTTAAAATTAAAATTAAACGTCAAATAAAGTTTTAATCTCTTTCCTTTTGTATCAGCATTCAATGTGCGCACTAGACATGCCCCACATTCGATGAATCAAAAATGGCAGCTACAAAGTGGAAACTTCAATCGTCAAACATGAAACAATCAATACTTTCTACCAAAAACAATAATGCAAAATATGAGGTAAAACAAAAATGAAGCAATAATTTCCCATGAGCACAATATTGAAACTCTGACGCTGTCTCTTATAAGTGACCCACTCATGGAATTTGACGTTTTGTTGTTGTTGTTGTTGTGTGTGTGTATATATATATATATAAAAGAGAGAGACAAAGAAAAGGGGGGGGAGGGGGGGGGAAAAAGAAGAAGAAGATGTTTTTATTTAAAAAGAAATTTAAAATTCCATATTTTATAATAGAATTAGTTGTGTTGTCATCATTAAAAATATTGTTTTGCACATGCATATGCATATCACCAATCACCATATATCACCGATCACCATAACATGTTGATGTTGCTATGAACCAAAATAGAATGTCTCTATCATTGCATGTAGAGTTTTTTCATTTCATCCCCACAAAAAACTAACCTAAAGTTTTTATTTATGTGAAAATATGAAATTTAAGAAGATAACAACAGTGTGGCACTGGTTTTCTAATCTGTGCCCTGTGACCACTTCACCAGACATACCAAGAAGTTTTAGCAAACATTACTACTCTTTAATTTTTCTTATTTTTATTTTCTAATGACGCACAGAAAGGATATATATATATATATATATATATATAAAAGAAATGTTTCTTATTTAATATCGTATATTGGATGGCACTTACAATTTTGAATTTAAAAACTTTTAACAACTAGTTGATATTCATATAATTTGTTATATAAAATCCTATCACATGATCACTATTTGAACATTGGTGTAAAGGATAAATTTGTTAAAAAAATGTTATTAAAATCGTTTTATTAGAATAATATAACACAAATCACTATATAAATGACGTACAAAAAGGATGTCATACTAGAACTCTTCATATATATATATATATATATATGTATGTGTGTAATTTCAATAGTTACTATTTTTTTTTTTTTTTTTTTGTAATCATAGATGGTTACAGACAAAACTATAAAAAGAAGTGCATTCTTTAATTAAGTTTGATAATGTGGCATTTTATGTATTTTAAGTATAATTATTTTTTTTTTGTATTTTAAATATAAGTAATTAATATTTGAAATGCATATTAAGGAATGGAACGGAATTAAAATTTTCCTTACTTAGAATGCATAGGATGGAATGGAATGGAATGGAATCATAATTTTTTTAAGAAAGAAAATAACATATTTTTTGAATGTTAGTGATTAATAGCATATTTTCCTTTTGTTTTTAAAGTAAATTATTATTAATTTTTTAACTTGTTTAGTATAAATGAATCACATTTCTCTCCTAATCTTCCGACAAGTTTTCCTTTGTGGTTTCATGCGAAAGAGGATCATCTCATTGTTCTCTGGCCATTTCTTTCTCATTGTTTTCTGGCCATTTCTTTCAAGTCCATTACCAAGTCAGACAGTCTTTTCATGGCCTTGCTGAATGCTGCCCTATATTTGGTAGCATAGAATGCAACCAAAATGCTCTGCGTGCTTGCTCCACCATACCTTGTATTTTTTACCACACCATAAATTTACCGTTAAGCATATAAATGTTTTTTTTTTTTTTTTTTAACTCCATATACATCATGCTTTAAGATAAGAATTTACACCCTTTCAAACACAGTAGAAATGAAATTTGGACCCTAGTTTACTTAAGTGTTAGTTAAAACGAAAAATATGAAATGTATTGAATATGACATTGATTGGACTGGTGGGTGAAAAAAGAAAATAAATTAAAAATTAAATTGTAGACACTTTTTTAATATAACAAGGGGTATAAAAAATAGTAATAAAGAATAAAGATATAAAGAAAAATAACTAAAAAAAATAACAGCTTTTGAGAAATAAAAAAATTAATTTGTAAATGAAAGAAATTGGGAATGAAAATGAAATTAGGAATAAGATTTTAAAATTAGGAATGAAATTCCTTAATTTATAAATTTTTTTAAAAATACTTGAAAAAGTTATGTCATTAAATTACCAACAAATTATTCATCCAAATCATATTTAATGAGCTTTCTATCATTAATTGTCATTAATATTATGTGATTAAAATAACAATAATCATAAATGAGTAAATATTAAAGTAAATATTAAAGTAACAATTGAAAACTCTTTCATATTCATATGTATACATATTTAACACATATTAAGCAATACACGACAAATCATTGGATAAAAGGACAGAGGATAAAGAAGACCTTCCACTACGGCAAATAATTCCAATAAAGAATGTCATCAAATGCTCAAATGTTGTTGTAGTGTACAAGCCGATCAAAAAGGTATATATATACACACACATATACATATATATGTATGTATATATATACACTAATCTTTATCCCTTTTTTTTGACCCCTTCTTAGTCTTGTTATTGTGGGGTTGGGTTTGGTTATCAACCTTTTTGATCGGCTTGTACACTGCAGCAACATTTGAGCATTAGATGACATTCGTTAGTGGAATTATTTGCCGTAGTGGAAGGTCTTCTTTATCCTGTGTCCTTTTATCCAATGATTTGTCTTGTATTGCTCACTGTGTGTTATATATATACATACATACATATATATATATATATATATTTATTTAGCACATCCCTCCCTTGAATTTTTGTGATTAGAAGTTACGCTTTGAATTTTTTTGTTTTCACAAATTGCACCCAGAATGCAAGCGAGTTTAACGGGATGCCCCTAAATAGATGTTGACTACTTCAATTTCGATTAAAACACCCTTTACATGTTACATGAGCTAGCTTGTAGGAAGAAATTAAAAATTTGAAAGATGATTGAAGCATATCGTATCATGTATATGAGAGCATTACTTCTAAACTTTACTATGTTTATCGATTAGGATATTCTGTAATATTTTTAAAGCCTTTTTGTATTGTTTCTCTATGAATCGCACAGTAGCAATTACACTTAAACTTTTAAGTATGACAATTCACATCGTAAGATAAGTTTAGTAAAACACCTCCAATTAATCAAGGTGTTAAGTATTATATCGACATGTGATTTGCCTATTGATTGTTATTTAAAAGTATAAAAGGTTTTTTTTAGTCAATATTAACTAAAATCTATATTTAAAGAACCTAAACCCTATAAATTCGTTTAACATAGATGTAATGATTATTCTCATCATTAATTAATGACTATTGTGTAAGTTAATATTGATTTGAGTTTTAAAAAAAAAATTTATACCATTATCAATTAGGAATCTTTTACTACACATTTTCAAATTTAGGGAACATATTGTAAAAATTAGAACTTCGAGAGACAAATTACAACTAAAAGATAAATTATAGTGCAATTTAAAAAACCTTAATAAATGCAAAGAACAATTCTCACAATTAGAAACTCAAGTAGATAACTTATTTATTCAGTTAAAATTAGGGAGCAAAAACTCCAAACACCATTTTTTTTAGAAAATAAATTAATAAAATATAAAAAAAATAACTGAAAATTAAAAATGTTAATCTAATAGAAAAATTAGATAAATGGACAATCTTTAAACACTTATCTAATTAAATAATCAAAAATTTTATTTAAAAAAAATCATTAATCAATGATTAAGTATAATCAATCAATAATTTATTAATATTTTCATATTAATAAATTATTGATTAATCATAATTAATTAATCTATTTTTTAAAATATGACAATTATACTATTTTAATAAATCTTCAACTATTTATTAAGAAATTATTTATAAAAAAAAAAAAAAAAGTCATTTACCCACGTGTCCCTTTAATGTAAAATACAATGTACACTGCTGTTGCTGTTTGAAAATGACTCTCCACTACCACGTTCCTCACTTCCTTTTGATACACACACACACACACACACACACACACACACATATATATATATATAATTATTAATTCTCTCTCTCTCTTTCTCTCTCATGTAATCTGATTGGAATCTTCACCAGTTGTAATCATCCTTTTGCAGATAAGATTGGTGGTTGAGTCATTTTTCTTTTTTCTGAAGACAACAGGTCAGCAAAAAAGCTCTTTGGGATTTTTTTTTTTTTTCCCTTTTTTGTTATTATTATTGTCATATTCATATTATACGCACAACCCCGCATGGTTTAATTTGCTGAATTCTTTCTTTTTCAAAGGTTAGTTTCTTTCTGGGTTTTTCCCATATCTCTTCCTCTGTTTGTCTGATCGATTTGATTCTGATCGAGCTTCATTTTTAGTTCTTCGCGTTTCAGGTGTTTTGGCTCAAAACCCAGTTCGAAATTTTGCTTCTTTTGCCACACAAGCTAACTTTTTTATCTGGAGATTATAAACAAGCTAACTTTTTTATCTGGAGATTATAATCTGCTGATGGTTTTTTTCCTTTCAAATTTTTTTTTATTTGTCTGTGATTTGGGAACTGATGTTTTCTCACGTTCTTATGATCTTCGTGTGGTTTTAGATGCTAGAGTTCTTGTTTGTTATAAATTCCTTTTTGTTTTTTAGTTGTGCATATTATAAAGTCACAAAATTTTACTTATTTGGATTCGTTTTGATGTAAAATTGTTGCTTTATTGTTCAAAATCCTTGATCTTATTGCTTATTTTTAGTGGAGTTTTAAAGGATATTACTATGAGCACGGATTTTCATGAAAGGCTTTTGCATAGTCTGGTCAAGTTTTGAAGCACCAACTATTTTTAGATTCGAGGGTTTATGCATGATCATTGAAAACACTCCGATTTTCAGCCATCATGGGTTTTTTTTTTTTTTTTTTGGTAAGTTGGGTGAGGGGATTCGATCTTTTTCACTTATTGGTGGAGTTAGGTATGGAATTACCATTGGGCTATGTCTGCAGCCACTCTATTAAGTGATATTAAGTGTGATAGCTTCTTATAGATCTTCATGTCTGTTACGAATTAGTTGTCAGTTATATATATATATATCTGCTGAACTGGTTTTCTATTGTTTGATGCAGGTAGAAAGATAGTAGTTTGAGTTTTGAAGCTGTTAAGCAATTTTTTTTTTTCCCCAGTTTTATCTCGATATCTTGTAAATGGGGTCCGAAGCACCTCCTGCAGTAACAATTCATGTGACGGGGTTTAAAAAGTTCCATGGAGTTCCAGAGAACCCAACGGAGACAATTGTCAGCAATCTCAAAGATTACTTGAAGAAAAAGGGTTCTCCTAAAGGTTTAATTCTTGGGAGTAGCAGCATTCTCGAGACCGCGGGACAAGGCGTACTTGATGCTTTAAACAAAACATTGCAATCTTCCTTCAGTACCAAGGGCTCTGAGTCTTTGAGTCCTGGGAGAGTTATTTGGGTCAGTTGCTCCCTTGTTTTGTCCTCTTTATGCATATGTTACATTTACTCTCTTTCCGAGTGTCATATTTTCCCTTGTTTTTCCAATTGTTTCAAAGGAAAAGCTTGAGTAGTAGTAGGCTCTAGTAGGATTAGTATTTTGCGTAGGAATTTCGATGGCTTTCAGCAATGTAAATGGTTGATATACATTGAGAAACCTTCTCTGGTTGCAGTTATAGCAGCTGAAAACGACTTGTTTATTGAAACTGTTGTTAGCTTTTACAGAGTTCATAATTTGTTGTGCAAATAAAGTGGTCTCTTCATTTTGTTATAAGTTCAGAAAGATGAAACGCAGATTGGAAAAAAGTGGTTGTTAGAGTTAAAATCATGGATTTATTATAGATTCTATCTGGGTAACTCTTATTCTGTTACCCGAGCCACTTCTGAGGAATGTTTCCTCATTGACCGTTACCTGGTATCATTGTACTCATTGTGTTTGTGTGCGTACTTCTCGTTTTTCTTATCCACGCTGAATTCTGGTTAACTATGTTTCTTCAGGTTCACTTTGGAGTTAATAGTGGTGCAACAAGGTTTGCTCTCGAGCATCAGGCTGTAAATGAAGCTACTTTCCGTTGCCCCGATGAGCTGGGATGGAAACCTCAGGTCAATTATGAGTCTGAAGATTTTTCTTTTGTTTTGCCTCTACTGCATGTGAATTTCACTTCACTTGACCTTCTATACCCTTCTCATAAATGTTTAACTTTCTGCAGAAAGTTCCAATAATTCCCGCAGATGGTGGAATTTCACACAAAAGAGAGGTAGAATAACTGGTCATGATTCTTTGTTCGGTTCATTTTCGAAATTTCCGTTTTTTCATTAGACCTTACACAAATGTTAAAAATATGTGATCATATTGTTTGTTCCCTGGAATGCATAAGCATTAGAAAACTGAACTTTGTTTTCATGTTTTATTAGTTTAAATGTTGAAATGTATTGTTTTGTCATATCTAGTGTTTTATGCCAGAGTCGTGGTGGCCTCGGATATTAAGAAGATTTCCTGTTTTCTAATTGTACACAGACTACTCTTCCTGTTGAGGAGATAACCAAGGCTTTGGCAGCCAAGGGTTATGAGGTGATGACGTCCGATGATGCTGGTCGATTCGTGTGCAACTACGTTTACTATCATTCGCTCCGGTTGTCTGAGGAGAATGGCACTAAATCGCTCTTTGTGCATGTTCCACTCTTCTCGACCATAGATGAGGCGACCCAAATGCAATTTGCTGCTTCCTTGTTAGAGGTACTCGCTACGTTATCTTAGTAGCCTCTTATCGTCCGACCACGCCCCTTATTGCCATGTTTTTAAAGGTGGAGGAAAGCTTTGGTAAATTGAAATGCTTGAATAATAATGAGAATTAAGTGTTTTCCAAGGGAAAATGTATCTAATGGAACTTCCATCTATTGTATTTCCGTAAATGTTATTAAAATATTTCGGTAACTCGCCGAGTTTGCTTTACAGAGCTTGATAAGATCCGGGTTTGGCTTTGTTTGATTTCTTTCTCTATTCACAGAAGTTCACACTTACTGTTGATACCCTTGTGATCAAGAATAATTACTCCCACTAACTTTGTTAATTTCGATTTGAAAAAGTGTAATTGTTTGAATCGAAGGAGTGTTGGTGTAATTTCGACATAAAACGATGCAAAAGATCTATGGCGTTTTGCTTGCGGATGAAGAAACTATATGAAGAGCCATATCACGGTGATCTTCGGTTTAAAAGTTAAAATTGATCGAAAAGTGATTCTTGTAGCACAAGTAAACCAATGGTGGGAGGATAATTTGTTGCTACGGCAGATGATTTGAAGCCTATTATCTTTGGTTCTTGAGGTTCCAAAAGCCCAATAAAGCCCAAGAAAAATCTAAATTTCCAAAAGCAATAGACTAGTGAATATTGAGGTTCTTGTACCAATTTAAACCTTCAAATAGCATAGATGATTGACCATTTAGTATAAGATTTTTTTACAAAAATTCCCTTTGAATTATGATACTTATAACACTTTGTTTTCCTGAAAAACATAACATATGTTCTCTTGAGAACAAACCATTAATTTACTCAGAAACATAATTTAACAGAAAAGGTCATTCTCTTAGAATTTTTAACAGAATGACTAGGCGTCATACACATGGTGATAATTGTTAAGTATTTTGAGGGAAAAGTGCTATAAGGATCATAGTTCGGAGAAAGTTTTTATAATTAATCTTAAATTTTAAATATGAAAGATATCATAATATCTTTACATGATATATTAGAATTTTGACACGTGTTCTTCCGTCAAATACCCTAATGTAAGGAGACTTTTTATTAACGGAACAAAGATCGGGGACTTGATATTACATTTTGAAATTCGGGGGACTTTTTATAATTAATATTACAATTTAGTCTCTCCTCATGAAAGACATACAAATGTGTGTGTGTGTGTGTATGTATAATTTGCTCTTATTAAATTACAAGTTCTTTCCTTTCATACATCAATTAGCTAGATATTAAACAATCAACAAACCATCTTCTCAGCATGTTTTTCACTCAGATACTTTCCAGGGTGTCCTTCAACAGACAATGAAGTGGTGGAGTGGTAAAGCTCTGGAAACTTCCACAAGCTTTCCAACAAAAGGGTTCCAATATCTTCTTAGTCTTCCTATTTTCTCTATTGGAACGAACCAACTTCACTTCCAAGAGCGTGATGTTTGGGCACGGCATTGAGTCGCTGCACGCGAGACGCATCGGCGGCCTGCTTGTCTCGTACGTGCCAATGATGTTTTTGTACATAACGTCGGAAATCATCAGCGCCGACGTCTGGTTGTGGCATTTTTCTCTGAGGCAGTAGTACTGGTTGATGATTATGGGGTTCTGAACCGTGTCCATTCGAATGTTGTCGAAGGTTACTCAAGACACCGAGCCTGACCCTCCTTGCCATGTTTTGATCCTAACACCTTTATCCGAATACTTTATGATCGATTCACTCACTCTGATGTTTGAAACACAGTCATGAGATTTGTCCCTTCCAAGACTCCCCATGCTGCTCAAATATGCCAATGAAAATGTCTTATTAGAAGTTCACAAATATGCATCTACAATAAAGAGAATCTAAAAAATGACGGTTTGTTTTTGACTTGTTAGATTTGCATAAGAACCTGTCAATTTTATGCGCTTTTTTTTTTTTCCTGTCAATATGATTTTGACTGGATCTAACGTTTAGAAACATGCATTATCGATAAGAATACCCTATTATAAAAAGCTTTTAATATTAAATACTGACACGAAGTTATAGCACATAAATCTCACTCAATTATATGAAGATGTGATTGGACCTAAAGTTGGTGTTGTTCGATTCAATCGGAGTCTTTTCTAGCCAAAAAAAAAAAAATGGCGATTTCTTTTTTTTTTTTTTTGTTCCCCTGCTTATAGTCTTTTGGGTTCAAATAAAGGTCAAATTCTGTGCAACTCTCTCTTGTCAAGCTTAAAATATTTGGGGAAATATTAAATAGTGAAGTTGTGTCAAAGACAAACGGTACTGGTGGTAATTACCTTATTCCATGACTAGGACCACAAGTGACATGCTTTATATCCACATCATGAGAACCAGTTCCAAGGGAGATACAATCATCCCCTACATTTATATATATATTTATATATATATATATATATAGATACAAATATATTCAAAAATATTAATATATGAACAGTTTTGGTTCTGTAAACCAAGAAGACTACATGTTTAAGTTTGAGACTTGTTACCAGTGGAAATTGTAGGGTGGTATATCTTCACATTGTGTGTGTGGGACAAGTGAATTCCATCTGTGTTGGGACTCTCAGCTGGTGCAACAATGCTAAGCAATTCCACATGAATGCCGTCGCTATGATCCAAGAAAACGTGGAACTTGGGGCTGTTCTTTATTCTTAGTCCTCGCAGTGTCAGCTTCGAGTTCGTTGCGAATCTTATGGCCAGTTTTACATGACCACAAAAACTTTTTACTCGACAAAAATTTGGAAAGATATATGTATTCTTGTTATACAAACATGTCAATCAAGGTTTTGGTATTCGGAACTTACAGTTGGGCTGTCACAATGACTTCCTTCCTGTTTCATTGATAGATAAAACGATTCAAGTTAGAAGTAAACGATCCCATGAAATACCATATTGCTTTGACACAATTTTTAACTGTCAAATCTTTATTAAATTCGGTTAACTTATCACATTTTTTGATCTGATTGATTATAATGTGACGGTTAAAAACTGTCTTAAATGAGGAAGGGTATTTCTGCGTAACGACTACGGATTAACATTTTTGCAGGGAAGATTCCACCATTTTGCTCCTTTCCCATCGATAACACCACTTCCTTGCATTGTCATTCTGCGGATTGTCTTGAAAACCAGCCATTCTTTCTTACTTTCTCCGGCTGACCATTTCGTGGGCCTGTCAGGAGCCACGATGGTTCCATTGACCTTTTTTCATTCCCAAGTCAAGTTTAGCATCAGTTTTGTTCCTTAAACCAAAATCTAACTCAAATGCAACGTAGAAACGTACTACATTATGTTTTACCTGAAACACAAGGTCATTTTTGCAAGGCCCTTCAAAAGTGGTGGAACGAATCATAAAGGAACGCACGCGAGGAACAAGAAGAGTTGCTGAACGTTTAGCTCGGCAAGCTGCATCCCAGGCCTTTGTGACTGCTTGCATGTCGTCGGAGATGCCATCTCCTTTGGCACCAAACAACATCAGATTGAAAACCGATGTAGTTCCAGCTGTGCTACTCCTCTTGTTGCTAGATTTTGAAGTAGGGGAAGGTGGTGATGCTTATCTCTTCCGGGATACCAAGTGAAAGTGCTGTTTCTGCTCTGCTTTCATAGAGCTGTGATGCCTATGTTGGACAAACACAGGGATGAACAAGAGAAAAATGAAAGGAAACGTAAAGAAAGAGCGAGAAAATTTCATGTTTGTCAGTGTGAATGTATGTAGCCAACAATGTGCTTAGTTTTTGCAGTGACGCCTGTTGTTATCAGTAGGTGTAAGCAGAGGAAACCGAAAAGATTGCCTATTTATAACAAAATCTTACTGTGTACTCCATAATATATATATATATTTTAAGAACCATGTATGAAAATTAGCATCGTCCTTTGTGCCCTGGAATTTAATTTCTGCTGTTACTTGGAAATTCTTTTCTACTAGAGTCAAATGGACGTTAGAGTTAGACATTGAGTGTCCTTTTGACTTGTTGAAAGAGCCATGACTTCGAAGCACGAATAACATGTAAAGAACCATTATTTTTCCTTTCTAAAGAGGAAAAATAACTCGGAATAAGTTTGTTATGATTGGACAATCAATATTGACAGAAGGTATCAAAGTGGATCTCTATTAAAGTACAATGTTGAGCGTGTGGAGCCTAATTATTGTCCTGACACAGAGTTAGTACGTAGATAGATTTCAAAAGAATTGGATCACAAGCATGAGAAGAGTGTTTTGCATTGTGACAGTCAAAGACTATTCACTTACCGAAAGAATGTCTTTCATGCGAGGACAAAGTATATACATGTTCGATGTCACTTCATAAGATCAGCTTTGATGATGGACTCTTAGCACATGAGAAGATTTGAGGGAGTTGGAATCCAGCTGATTTGAAGTTGTGAGTAACTTTGGTTGGATTTTTCTGCTCAGGATTCACGAGTAGTTGCGAGACTCAATGTGGTGAATGAGTCTCCAAGTGGAAGAATTTTTAGGCTGTATGCCCAACTATTGTCCTGACGGAAAGTTAGCATGCAAATCGAATTTTCTCCCATGTATTCTCGGTTGCCCTAATTATATTTGTATCGGAGGGGTACCGATTTTGGGTTAGGGTTTTGAGAGATAAACACAGTAAATCCGATAGAAGCTAAGGGATATACTTTATTAGTAATCTTCTTATTTCCCATAATAAAATTCTGTAGCACCTAAAAGTAAGCATATCTATCACATTGAGCATAAATAACAATAAATTTTATGTGCTGATTCGATTTTATTACTCTCGATAATTACAGATTAGGACGCCAAATTCTCAACAAGAAGATGCAAGAAAAATGTTGGTGTTACCCTCGAAAAATGACCCGATCATTTCTCATCTATTATGGTGACCAAGCGCCCTCGAATGAAATTTTTGTCGTCTCCTAAAAAATGTCAGTTTTACAAACGCGTTACTTGGGTTTGTCGGAATTAAGTAGAATTACTCAGGTGTGGAGTTCCAAACATGAAGTCAAAGCTTCATATTACATAGAAACATGGTATTTGCAAATTGAAAACATTAGTTATGATCTCACAGTAAAACGGCCTGCCTTGACCCAAAGTTTTCAAAGAGTGACAATACTGGCCGGCAGTAGAGTAGACCCAAGAAAATTAATTATAAATTTTACTTCCAACCACCACACACACACACACACATATATATATTTTTTGTACTTTCTTTTTTTTTATTATTATTAATATTTTTTTTCTGCAAAGAGCAAGAAAATAGGGAAGTTGGTGACACTAGGAACTTAAAATCGCAAGTTGATGCAGTTTAAACTAGGAGGTATCTAATCACCCCTATGGTCTTAACGCGACAGCCGGCACAAGTGCCCTGATCACTGTTTGGTTTTCGAGAAAATGTAATAAACTAAATTAGGGATTCGAAAAAAAACAAAAACCAAAAAACCAAAAAAAAAAAAAAAAAACAAAAAAACTGTGGTTGATTGAAACTGCACAAACATTCTCTCACCCCTATACATTGTGGAATTTATTGCGGATATTGATTATCACCCCTAGTGGTTTGAGCCTGCCATGGTATTATTATCTATCACGACTGGAGTTGACCTTAGCTCATATGTCGAAATATAGTGAGAGCATATGACGTGGTTGTAGATATATCTAGTAATAATTTCACATTTAACTTTATCAAAAGGTGTAGAGTTTGAATCTCTTGAGTTAAAAAAAAAAAGCATATGACCACACTCTTCTCTTCACGAGCTACATTTCGATTGTTACTGCCACAATGGATTTCACATGTCTAGTATGAACAAGTTTCAAACTAAATGCAAACGATTTTGACAAAGTAATAGTAAGAAAATAAAGCAAACTTTCGAATGTTTATATGGATACAAGAAGGAACTCATGTCAGTTTGTGCAACAAATTCTCTTTCATGGAATGAACAGAGCAACATTTTAGTAGATGACAACGTACAGAAGCTAAAAGCTTTTTTTTTTTTTTAACTACTAATCTATGTCAACAAGGTCCCAAAAAAAAAAAAGATTTATATTCGGAGTACCTAACAAAACTGTTGTAAATGAATAGGCACCCTATCCCCAGTCCACGAAGGGAAGGCTCGGATATCCACCCTCTGGAGGAGGCTTTAGCGAGAGAGGTAGATTTTCCCACGACACTCCCACTCTATCTCCAATCATATTACCTGCAAAATCACAAACAAGGGAGAAAACGAGAACGAAATTATTAGCATGTGGATTATTTTCAAGATCCATCTGATAAAAAACACACACAAATCACCAAATTACATTTTTAAAAGCAACAAAGCTGTATCATCAGCGATGAACATCACCACATGATTTAACCAGTCATGAATTCACATGTTAGCTTCTTATTCATGGATGTTTTCACAGAGAACACACAATTTTACACGATAATTCCCAACTTGTGCAAAAGACAGCCTCAAATGTGATTTTCCACACCATAAAACAATAAGTACCTTCAAACCTGTCAAGCCTATCTACCCAGTCTAATAAGTAACTTAATATGTAACTTAAGAAAGAAGCTACTAAAATATGAGTATATCGGTTGGATGATGAAAAGAAACAATCTGAGCTGCTCCTCAGCTTTTAACTCAGAATTATTTCATTCAACAGTCGACATTATTTCTTCGAATCATCTAGCGGATGCATGATACATTAAAAAGTTTTGGGATAGACCAGAGTTTTCACCATAGCTCAAACTTACCCGGCGTAGAACTGCTTCCAACTAATCGGTTCCCTTGAAAGACCGGTGACCGATTACTATCTACAAAACCCGTCACAACATATCTGATTAAACGATACATAGTAAATACAACACCACTTTCTTCACTACACCTACTTCAAAATGGAACATAAAATGCTTGTTTGTTTGCCAAGCAAACCAACGGTCGGTACTTTCCAACCAAAAAGTACAAAAAGTACTTACCAGACATCCCTTGGTAATTCAAATTCTGCAAGTTGTTCTTGGGATGAAAGTATTTACAAGAATCCCCATATTGGCAAAATCCCTAAGAGAAAAAACAAACATACATTAAACACAATTCTCTCAAAACCCAAAAAGAGAAAGTAAGAAATTTTTTCTGGGTAATCAACGAAAATGCAGATTCTGGTTCAAACCCATAATCCAGAAGGCACTAAAACGACATGGGCAATCGAAGAAAACGCGATTAAAGAAAAGAGGATTTACGGTTTTAACGAAGCGATTGCAAACACCTTTTCCCAAGCCCTCGGTGTAAGCCTGATTGGGATCTGTCGTCAAACTCAAACAAAGTGATTAACCAGATAAATCAACGGCGTAGATAGGGAAGAGGGGTTGTTTGGTTGCCGAGAAAAATAATTCGATACCTTTGAAGGAGTCGTACCAGAGAGCTTTGGCGCGGAGGTGTTGAAGAGATTGAAGGTGGCGTTTTCTGGAGAATGGGTTGTCTTGGAATTGCTTGTCACAGTAGTCGCAGTAGTACTTTCCCATTGGCATATTTCTCTCCTTTTCTGTTTATCTGCCTCCACTGTCGAGAATTTTTATTTATAGGTTTTGGCTCATAAATTTCGAATCTTTTTCCTGTCTTTTACAAAATTTGTTTTGATTGTGGTTTGCTGGAAAAGTCCCCGGAAAATTCTTGCTCCCATTGGACCATTTGTATCTATATGCATTAGGATCCCGATTCATGGATCTCTCCTTTCGAGAAATAAAAATAAGAGGATCGAACCATTTCTTTGATATATAAATATCCAGAAAAACAGTTTTTTTTTTTTTTTTTTCTTTTTTCTCCATTTAAACTAAATACTGAAATCGAAAACAATCAAAGCAAATGCAGGTCAGTTTGGCTCTTAATCCGTCCTCTTCATTTTAGAACCATTTAGGTTTTTGGCAAGCTTGCTGGAACAATTTCGGGCAATTCTCCCGCATCACAGGATAGAAAACCAATCGGAACCGATCAAACACATTCAGTCGGCAGCAGTTTGATCATTTCTTCGGTTTGTTATGTAAACCAAAAGGTCGATTACCGTCATTGTTCGATGAGAAACCATCTGTTCTTCATCAACCAAGAAAACAAGATGCTGCAAAACCGTTCACACACTCGAGGCAAGAGAGAGATCAAACACAACCACAACAAGACAATATGACACATTACATGTAAGAATCACAACAAATGAGGTCCAATCTGCAAACTTAATTACTTGTTCAACGCAGACGAGAGAAACTAAACCATAAACGGAAATAGCTAGACCAAAACTAGTTACCAAAACAAACCTAAATCCACCAGAACTACATTGGAAATACCATTACAGCGAACATTCGAACAAATTCCGATGCAAGCACAGACAAACGAATTAGATAAATGCGCATGTTCATCTTCCATGTCGTTACATCTCTGGTGATACAGCAGCAATAGGGCAATAATAATACCCATTGAGGTTGGGCATAGATATTAAGTAGAGTACAAAAGCTAGATCTGCTTTTTTTATAGAACAAGGTGATACATCGAGGTACATTAAATAGACAGGGTACAACAAATAGTAGACAACAGCAATGCATAGCATCATCCATTTGGTACACATTTCACATTCATCACAAGCCAAGAAAGGAACACTGCTTTCTTGCATGCTCGGGGATCAACTTCACCAGGATCTCGACCGAAACTCCCTTCAATTCTGATTAATGGCAGCCACAACGGAAAAGGGTCAGGGGGTTTGGAACGAAAACAAAGTAAAAATAAGAATTCCAGAAAAAGGGTTTGGAAAAAGTATTAAGACATACCATGAGCTTTAAAGTTGAATAATGGTGGAAGGAAACGTCCGTTTGGAAGGCGCGTATTCGGGTCACGAAGCTCGTCAAAGAAAGGATGGATCAAGGCATCCAGCTGCATCATATTTGGAAACATTATTATGAATATAGCATAATAGTAAGACGAGTAGCAGACAGGACATTCAATAAAGATTCCGACGACAAATCAACCACAAATTATGAATGTAGCATAATGGAAATGGTAAAAATATATGTATTCAAACATCTTCACAGAAGTAGATACTCACAGCTGCACACCGTAGGTTAGGGGAGTACTGTAGTAGTCTCGAAACCAGATCAACTGCTTCTGGAGGCATACGCTTGTGGAATATCTGAGTAAAGAAAACCGATATAAACATCTGGAATCCCCGAGGACTAAACATGATAATGTTTATACAAAAGTACCTTGTGCCATGGATGGGCTTTAATTTGTGGGAATTTGAACTCCGTGTAGTTGGGGTTCATGCATTTAATCTCCTCCCTAGTCGGAGTGCCCAAGACCTACACAGAAGAGAAGAAACAAAAGTTTCATTCAATGAAGCAGGGTCATTAAACAAACCTCCATTCATTACTATGATTAAAAAATAGAAATATTAATGTAATTCCAACAAAGTAGTAATGCATATTGCACAGCAGCATCTTATTACCTCAACCAAGTTTAAAAAAGAACAAGAAAAAAGTATACATCAATATGAAACCTTTTCCAAATCATCACATATTCACACGAATGGATGAGTAAAAACGTGCCTAGTTATATATATATATATACATGTAAATACATATTGAAATGGAAGGTGCCTACTTCAAACAATTATTAAAGATTATAATCTGCTGTCGGTGAAGCAAAATATATATTTGGCAGCCTATCAATTTAGATTCCTGTAAAAGGGTATTTACTGAAAAGTAGATTACCTTGATGATTTCAACAAGCTGGTCAACCCCACTGTCTCCAGGAAATAGAGGCTGGCAAGAAAGGAAAAATGAATCCCTACATTAGCTTCGTTCTAACAGTTGGTTATTACTTCTTTCATGAACTAAAATTTAGGAAATAACTTACCTGACCAAGAAGTAGCTCCGCAAGAACACAACCGGCAGACCAGATATCAATTGCAGAAGTATACTCAGTTGCTCCAAATATAAGCTCGGGTGCTCTATAGTATCTAGAGCAGATATATGATATATTTGGTTCTCCTTTGACCTATAAGACATCAGGACATCAGGTAAAGTAATATAACAGTAGTTTCAATAGAAAGACAAATATCTGAAAGTACTTCTAATAAAAAGATGGAACTAATAACAAAACATACCAAAACTTTTGCACTTCCAAAGTCACACAGTTTAACTTGGTGGGTATGCGGATTTACCTGCGACAAACACACAAAGTCTCACTGAACAATTTTCTTACTACCACAAGTACTTGCAGAGATTGGGCTTCATTTGAACACTGCGCCTTTATAGCTAAGTGGATTAAAACTTGGGCGAAGAAATAAAGGGTATACTAACATACCAAAAGATTTTGGGGTTTAATGTCTCGGTGACACACTCCAATGCAGCGATGAATATAAGACAATGCTCTAAATATCTGCCAAATTATGTGGATATAATACAATGTCAGGAAAATAAAAAGGAGAGAGAGGATAAAATAGCAACAGACAAAATTTCGAACTACAAGAATAAGGCAACATTCTTACAAACACAATTTATAATTAGAAAGAAAAGCTACTGGAATTCTTGACCAAAAACATACCTGGTATGTGTAAAGTTTAACATATATCAGAGGCATCCTTTGATTCAACTTGTTGTAGTGTTTAATCACACGATGAACAGTTTCAGGAACATACTCAAGTACCAAATTAAGATAAAGTTCATCCTTCTCAGTCGTTGAAAAGAAACAATGCTTCAAAGAGACAACATTCGGGTGGTCAAGAAGGCGCATAGTTTGCAGCTCACGGTTCTTGTATCTCTTGTCCTGAAGAACCTTCTTTATAGCCACAGTTTCAGCGGTCTCCAAGCACTTTGCCTAAACAAAGAAAATGAAAATGCAATTAGAAAAAAGTGCTAAAGTTTCCACTTTTCAGGAGATAAAAACAGAAATTTTCTGCAGTTTCTTATAACCCAAAAGATAGACCGCCTTACTTGGAATACAACTCCAAATGATCCATGCCCTACAACACGCTCGGCCATGTAACTTATTGTCTAGAATCATAAAGATACATAATTCAATTAGAGAAAAACCTTCAATAAAATTTTTTGGGGGAATGACAGTTGGAAATAAGAATAGTACTCAATTGAATATCAAAAAGCACAACACAATGCCAAACAAAGAAATTCAAAAGCCATACCTGCTTTGGCTGGCCATTTCTACCACCAATGGTCGTCACAATTATATGCCCCGTTTCCGTCCCATTACCATCAACAATAGTGGCTTCCATATCCTACAGCATAAAAGGGATGTTTGTAAGCATCTGGGGCAAACATTTGATGCCCAAAACATAAGAAAGAGAATAAAGAAAATATATATATATATATGTATATTCTTAACATAAAACCAATAGAATACATACTTTGTCGTCCCTAATTTTCATGTCATTCATCTCCTCAGGCAACTTGTCAACTCCAGCAGGACCACTGGCTTCTCTTGCACCAGCAGGTGCCACCCCCACCGAAGCCATAGTAAAGAAAACTTCTCTACTTGTCTTGTTATACGTTCACCCTCATAAAGCAAACCATTAACCTGCTCAAAACCAAATCGCACTCATAAATCATCTGTACAACAGAAACTCATATGATACAAGTAACCCCTAGCATTTCGATTTACACAAACCAAGAAAAAGTTAAAGCACCATTAAAGCTTCATGACAAGTAAACGATCAAACAAAAAAGCCCAAGAAAAATGGACGGGCAGCAGAAAAACCGAAATCAACGAAGCCGTCAATAACTTAAAGAAAACCCACATTTCCAGAGTCATTCAAACCACATTTGTTCATCCCAAGGAATTCCAGTCCTCCTCACATTCTAATTCTAACACCTTGATGTCTCACTAGGCAAACAAATCATGGGTTTGTTGCTCTAAAAACAAATATATGCTAGTCCCAGACAAAAATGCACACACAAATACACAGAATTTATATATAACCCTGGAGAAAATTTCACACCTGGAACAGCAAAACAGAAGTTAAACAAACCCCATTATCTAATACCAGAAAACTTCTTGTTTTGACTTTAGTATCTCAACAAAAATATATATGAGAGAGAGAGAAAGGTAGATTCTGGATCAATAACGCATGTTCTCGACTAATTATCAATTTAAAGGAAGACACCATTAATCATAAAACACAAAGAAAAAAAAAACAGAAAAAAAGAGCAAAAAAGGAAACTTTTTGAGCTTCTAAAAATACCCACTACCCAAAAAAAAAAAGGGAGAAAAAAAAAAACAGTTGTCACAAAAGAACTAGATAAACACAGAGATCCAACATCAAACACAAGAAATCCAACAACAAAAAATAATGAACACCCAGAAACTCAAAGCAAGCTGATCCAAATAACCAAAAGCAAAACAACAAAGCAACCAAAAAAAAAAAAAAGCAATCAAATTTTTTCACAGAGATTAAAGAGAAAAAAAAAATCCAAAAAAAAAAATGGAATGATATTCGACGAAGTTACATTTGGAGGAAGAAAGTGGAAAAATTTACCAATTAAAAGTGGGAAACAGCGAAGATCAAAGAGGGGATCATCAACAACGAAGAAATCATAGAGAGAGAGAGAGAGAGAGAGAGAGAGAGAGAGAGAGAATCACGAGCTTAGATCCATGATTGTTAGAGAGAGAGAGAGAGAGAGGGAGCTGTCTGAGGGTTTTCCTCTCTTTTTCCTTTCCTTTCCTTTCCTCTAATGGATTGTTTTGTAGAGAGAGAAAGAGAGATAGAGAGAAACAGTGTCTTTTTATTTCATTATTTTTTTTTTTATTGTTTTGGGGTTGAAGAGAGAGAAAGAGAGAGAGAGTGTTGAGTTTATTTTGGCTCTTTCGTGGTGTGTGGTTATGTTTTGATGCGCTGGTTACAGTCAAAGAAGAGCCCTAAATTAATAGTTCTGATTTTTTTTTCCCTCCACTCTTGCAAGAAAAAACAAATGTTTGATATTAAATTTATAGTTAGTTTATATCACACATTTATTCTGTTGTATATTCAACTGTAATATATAGAATATAATATGTATTTGGATGTTCTCTTTATGCATTATATCAATTTATGTATTAGTGAGAAAGAGAGTGTGATATGAGTAAAAGTAGATAAATAAGAAGATGAGCGGGTCAATTATTCAAGTGTATTTGTATTGTGATAAAATATATGAGATACTCAAATACACAATATATTGTATTACGATATAACATATAATTGATGTGTTTTACAAACGCAACATTAATGAGAATCTAAATTAAAAGAAAGGTGAATATATTAAGTATTTTTTTTAATAAAAAACCGAAGCTTTGATTTGTATCACCGGTTGAAGTTGAAAATTTTAAATTAAAATTGATTGACTTTTAAAAAATTAATTATAATTTTTACTGACTTTTTAATAAAAGATAAAAATCCAATTAAAAAAATATAATAAACCAAACATAACAGAAATTTTGTTAATTAGAAAAAAATATCATTTTCTTAAAAATAATCCATCAATGTATGATGAATAATAATATGTTTTCATTAATTTAATTATGATCGATTACCCATTCAACCATGGGCAAATAACATTTCAATTTAGTTATTTTTAAAAATAAATATTTAAATTTACTCAAAAAAAATTCAAAAACCTATATTTACTTATATATTTGGAGGAAATAAAAGTCCCAAAATTATTAAAATATGAAATTAATAAAGAATTCTCAAGAAAAAAGTTGTCAAAATTAATTAAAGATAATACTAAATGTGTGAAGTAAGAAGGCCTGTGCAGCTTTTCTTTTTTGACCGTTCAAACTTCAACTATTGTTTTTCTTTTGGGAGTTTTAAAAAGGTACATATTTTAATAACAAATAAATTTGCGATGGAAGTTGATTTTGACACCCCAAGATTGGGCACCGCTACATTGAAATATGCAAGGACATTTATTTACGATAAAAAAATTTTGATTTATCATTTGTTTTGCTTATGTAAAACCTACCAAAAAAAGAAAAAAGAAAAAAAAGAAACTCAAGTCAATATGTGGACTATAGATGGGTTTTTTATAATCATTTTCATGTATCATGCTCTTGTTTGTATTTATATTGTATCTTGCTCTTGTCTTTAGAAAGTTGCATTTAAATTTCTTAAAAACGACTAAAGACTAATTCCATCGTTTGAAAATTTAAAATGATAATAAATACGCCAAAGGTCTTACTTTTTAAAAGTTTCTTTAGTCTTCGTTTGATAGAGATTTTTTTTTTTTTTTTTTTTAGGATAAGGATGGAGAAAATTAAATGTACGAAGAATGTTAAAAAAAAAAGGGAAATAATTATAATGTGCTATTTAATGCAAAAGATAGTTAAAAATGAGACGGTCTGAATTTAAAAAAAAATGAAAAATTCAATTCAAATAAGATTTTTTTCAATCAGAACCTATACGTCAAAGAAGTACCCAATAATATTGAATTAGGTAATTAAAAAAGCTTCTATTTATTAGAAAAAATAATTTAAAAAAAAAAAGCTTCTGTTTGAATAATGTAGTGGATTTATTAGTGGAAAAAAAATTAGAAAGAACAGAAAAGACGAGGTCATTACAGACTTTTCAACGACGTTGACAGCAGCGCCCACATCAGAACAGTAGTAGTATTGCATTAAAAACATCTTCCGTACACTAGTCATGTTAATGTTATATTTATTTAAAAAATAGATAAAATAATATTATTATATTTTATACTTCAATACATAATATTATTTTTAATGTTATTTTATTTTTTATTATTATTATACTTTAGAACTTATAAAAATAAACATCAAGTACTTAAATGATTTAAAAATAAAACTAATGTAATAATTACATGATAAAAATAAAATTAATATTCAATAGGAATCGAATGTTAAATTTAACATTAATTATATTTTATAATAAATTTATCATAAAATTTAATATTTGATAAATTTAATATTAAATATAATATTATATTAAATTTACTAATGATATAAAACATTTTATTAGAGATGCTCTAACAACTCTAGAGTGGCATTTGTTAGCAAATTAATTGCCAATTACCCCCATGCAGTGAACTTACAATTATACCCTTTTGTTCAATTTACAATTATACCCCTACGATAGGGCCATTACGCACATGGGGTTGATGGTCCTAACCAGTAGCCAGCACCAAAAGTCAATGGGGGCTGTTAGTTAAGTAGACATTAGGCAGACGCCTGAAACCAATCCAAAGCGGAGGATAAGTACAAACCTACTTTCACCAATCCACATGTCTTTACCCTCATATATAAAAATAAATACTTCCCAAATTAATTAGAAATTATAAAAATTATTATTTTATTATACAAAGTTTCATTTCGATAGTGTTTGAATAAATTTCAATTGTTGTGAATGTAAACTTTAGTTATTTAAAATGTAAATTTATATAAAAAAAATATAACCAAAATAAATATGAATTTCTCATTTTTTACATTTTCTTTCCTTATGAATTCACGATATTTATAACTGAAATTCACATTTTTAATTATGAAGTTCACGGTACAGATACGAGACCAAACCTATTTTATTATTAGTTCTGTATATATATATTGAAGAATTTGAGTCAAGAACATTATGGTAAACAAAAATATGCCAAGCACCAAATGGGACTCACTCTCCAACCCCACTTTGAATTAAATATAAATAAATTGTGGGTCTTATGAACCACTGGCAAGACTGAAACAAGGTGCTTCTCGATGATTGGTAGTCAAACTTATTGCACAGAAAATGATTTTAGCCTCAATTATATATATATATAAAATCCTACTCATTCTTATCCCTTAGGGGCATTCAAAGCCACATTCTTGGAATCCTTGTTAAGATACTACCATTACCATAAATATGTGTGTTTGCATTATAAATATATGTATATAATTTATATAAGTGAATATTTTTTTTTTATGAATATTTTTTTTTTCAAGGGAGTAACTGCCATGTATGCATTCATGACAAAACTTTGATCGACCTTCATCTGTCAAAGCCATTTTGTACATAATGTCATTGGATAGAAACATTTCTCCTTCCAAGACAGAAACTCATGAAGCATTTTTATTTACCAATGAAGTCTCTAGTTTAACTCGTGACTTCTCACTCATTTTCAGAAGCCAAACTTCAAAGAGTAACTTCAAAGTTGATCCCAGAAATCAAAACCAGAGGTTCTAAACTAAAGGATGAGTTGGCAAGATAAGAAGTGCTAAGTTTGTTTTAAGCTGACAAAATAAAAACCTTCCATTAAGCGCCACTCTGAGCTGAGAAATGGGGTGTTCGGCCGAGTGGTATCATCAGATCCTTCATGAACTCGTACTCTTCTGCACTTATTTGAGCACCATCCAGCACCTACTTTTTTCAACACCAACCATAAGAATAACAGCCAATACAATTAAAATTAAGAGTCAACAACGGCATGGTTAACGAATGAAATACCGCATTAATTCAAAGATACGAAGATAAACTTTAGATCTTAGGGACTCACCTTGTGAAACAACACCCTTCTGTTCGTCAGATGTGGGGTAAGTGTGGGAAGTCTATAAACAGAGAGAGCCTCAATAAACAGAAGGATAACTACTTGCCATTGTTTCATTCTAAATGGCGGTAGTGCGTCAAAGAATGACATCGTGTCCAACAAACGCCCCTATAAATTGACTTTGTGGTGAGAAATCACAAACAATCCTACTGAAAAACACTAGTAGAAGTGTCCACAGCAAACTTCAAAGTATTTTATGACTAACCGAACGCTCCAAATTTCTTATATTCACAGATAAGTTAAATACAATAATAAAGATCTCTTCCCTCACATGTTTTGCAAAGGCCTTTAGCTCGAAACAATGGTCTATCAAAGTAAAGCATCTAACTTCTGAGTGAAACTCAAAACACAAGCTGTAGATCGACTAAGCACTATCATCAGGTTAAATATATCAAGATTGAAGTAAAACGGAAAGGTTTCTAGATCAATACCATTCCTTGCTCCAAACTAGAAATTGGTGTTGGCAGCCTGAGTTCAGCTACAAGTGCAGGTAAAGCCCGGGCAAGAGAGCCAGCCAGAGTTTGCTTGATTTCAGAAGAACGACCATCTTCTAAGACGATCTTTTGAGGATACTCCCTTCCGTTAACTGTTGCGTACTCTTCATGAAGGCTTTCATCTCTCCCATATATATATGCCAAAGTAGACGATGTTGTCCATGAAAAGAGTGCATTCCACATTTTCGCAAAAGTTGACAACTGAAAGGTGGTAATTGAACGACATAAGAGAAAGAACAAAGGAAACTACAGCTACTAAGAAATTGCGTATGACAATGTTACTAAGAACTTACAGTTAAACTAAAACCCTCAGGTGGCGCGTCAAACCAAGAATCTTCAGGGTCAAACAGATCAGAGTATTGACTTCCAGGCTTTTTTGGCCACTTGGTCGGAGCTTGTTCAGGTTCAGATGTCTCTTCACCATCATCCTCCTCCATAGGCTCTCCCTCATCTCCATTCTCTTGACGCGGCAATATAATTATTCCAGCTTCAGACACTGCATAGTAGTTCAAGGGACGCGCAAAGCATGTCTCAGTCATGAAACACAAAAACCTACATAGCAAACAATTAGCAGACTCAAACCAAACAATAACATACTGGCGTTGTTAACTTCAAATTCTTGCGAGGCAACAGCTTCTGATGCCTCGTCCAATGCTCTTGCACATGCCTCTGCTGATGCAAAGCGTAGCATGTCATCATTTTCTCCGATGTCCATACTGCACAACATATCAGAAGCTTCTTTCGCATCTTCCATTTCTCTAACCTCACAAACATCTTTACTCTTCTTTCCATCAGTTGCAGATTGACCAACTTCCATTGTCCCTGAAGATTTAAAAGACACTTTGTTCTCATTCGCTACAAACAGAAAGATCTTCCATCATATCCTCAATTTCTCTAATCTCACAAAGCTGTCTTCCTCCAACGCAGTCGGTTTTCTCATCGGCCCAGGTAACAGAGCGACTCAATTTCTTTTTCTGAGAAGGTTTAAGAGAGGATTGATCGGATGGTTCAGTCAATTTCTCATCAAGGAAGCTTGAATATGAACCACATTGGGCAGATGTCGAAGTCGAAGTCGAAGCAATGTCTAGAATGCCTTGCTCATCTATTGAGACATTCCTAGTAGGAGCATATGATGTTTCCAATACAGTGAACTCATTCCCCGTACCCTTTCTAGCCAAATTTTCTTCTTGCCCTCTTAACTTAGTATCAAGACCAGTCTTTTTCGAACTCGATGCTGTTTTCGATACAGTATATTCATCTCCGATGATAATAGTGCTCACAAAATCCATGTCATTGATAAGAATCGTATTGTTAGCTCTTGACCCTGCAATACACAACCTAGCTCACTCCAATAGCCATAGACTAAGAACCAAAAAAAAAAAAACACAAAACTACAAGAAAAATACAAGTCTTTCATACCACTTCCATTTTCCCGGCAACCAAACAAAACCAATTGAACAGTTGAGCCGCACTAAAAGTCACATAAATTGTGATACTTTAAAGATAAAAATACCTCTCTTCGAACCTAATTCCTTGGGCTTCCGCTCCCTTTGCGGCACATAGCCTTCAATCGCATTCGACGGACCAACCCACTGCTCCAAACTCAAGTCTCCAACGCGATTCTCGGCCTTCTCCTCAATCTTCAGCTTGGAGAATCCTAAATCCCCGTCCTTTCCAAACCCTAACTCCGGTTCCAAGCCCGAAGAATCCCCCAAAATCCTCAAAACCGCAGCAACCCTCGCCGAATCGAGGACCGCGCACCGCTCGTCGTTCAAACTGGCGGCGAAAGTCCTCGAATTGACGAGGCAGTCGGAGGAGCAGAACATGTAGGTCTCATGGAGGTCGTAGACCTTGTGCTCCTTGAGGGAAATCCGGTAGCGGCCCTTGCGGGGGCGATCGGACTCGGAGGGAAGGGAATTGGGGCAGAGAGGGTAGCCGCAGAGGCTGGCGATGGAGCGCTCCGTGACGACGTCGTCGTAGTCGGAGCGGGAGATGATGGAGCCGGCGGCGAAGAGCTGGTCCTCGCCGTGAATGCCTTGGAGGAGAGAGAGTTGGAGCCTGTACACGGCGTCCTTGACGGAGATCGGTGGCTGTTGGTTCTTCGCCATTGGAGAAGAAGTTCCGTGGTCTATTAGGGTTTTCAGTTCCCAGATTTTTTGGGAATTATTTTCGATTTGAATCTTCAAATCTTCTTCCCAATCTTGAGCTTTGAGGTGTATATATATGTGCAGAGTTTCCTCTTGGGTCGGTGAGTGAAAACGGTTTTTAATATCAATGGACAATACCCATATATATATATATATATATATATACATATATATGTATAGACAATTTTCATCCTTTCCCTTGAACTTTAACCGTTCTCACAAAATGTCCCATAAATTTTCAATTATAATATATGTTTCTCTTGAATTTTAAACGTTTTTCAAATTTTCCTCTTTTATTAAATTTTATGATATTTTAAGACAATGATTAAAGTTCAGGAGGAGAAAAAAAAAAACTTTGATGCACGTACTCATATCCCATCCTCCTAATGATCATTAGATAAGTTTATTAATTATCATCGGATAAGTTCACTGATCTAATCAATTGGATGACAATATTTACCGTTTTACCAAAAATATATATATATATATATTTACCAAGATATGTTTAGATTTTCAGCAAATGAAGCAATATTGTTAAAAACATTTCTTTATTTTATTTTTTCCATAGGGATTAAGCTGTCTAATATTTTCCATGAAGTTTGATATTCTTGAATCTTCAGTTTTTCAATTATTTTAAGTTGTTATTAAAAACAAATTCGTACTCCATATTTCATCACAAGTTTTTTTTTTTTTTTTTTTTTTGTGAATAAAAGAATTTAGGGATGACTCCATCATTTTTAAATTTTTAACCCTACAGGCAGGAACTTCTTTCCCTATGTATGTCAGTAAAACAGGTTCTTTATACTAATTTCTCTCAGTCGGTCATCCAGGGTCTACCCTACCTAAGGGGATGCAATCGGAATCGAACCTGAGTGAACGAAAGGGATATGCCTAACAAAGCACACACGCTTGCCAATTCATCCACCTCTGTAGGTGTCATATTTCATCACAAGTTGCAGTTCATTAAACCTAAAATTTGCAAGACTTATTAGGCACACTTTTCTAGTAATTTGTTTCAAAGACACATTCAATTTATATTGTATTCAAATATAATATATGAACTACAATAGATATAATGCATTTGGATGACCTTTTACAAATTGTATTTAAATGAAAACGTGTGTTTGGGTTGTTTATATATATATATATATATATATTTGATAATATGATTGTTTATATTTGAATAGTCAATTTAATATGTATCAGTGTGATAAATTAATTATGTGATATAATTCATAAAAGTAAATATAAAAAGTGAATGGAAAAATAGTATTTTTAATTGATTTATTGTTTAAACGAATTTATATTTGAATAAAATATATAAGATACTTAAATATATATTTTATTGTATTGTATTAGGATATAATATTTCCAAACGCATATTAAGACGATTACTACTAGGAGGAAGCAAGTACAATAAATATATTAATTAGTAGAGAGATCAAGTTGAACTCCCCTTTAGTACGAAGGTACAAAATAACCTACTGTGAACTTTTAAATATAAATTGACATATCGTTGAATAACAAATACGGGCAAACCTTTAAACTTAAAAGAAGATCTCATTTTCCCTTAAACAAAAACGACACATCATTTCTTATTGACAAACGACAATTAATTAATTATACGGAACAAACCATAGTTAATTTTCTTCAATGATACTAACGTCTTAAATGACTGCAATTGTTATAGTAAGAACTAAGAAACGACACGTCGGGTTGTTTTTTAAAAAATAACAAAATTACTAACAAAGAACGATCTCGCTGCACGTTTTGAATTTGGGTTAAATTGAATTTTTCCTTGGGAATATACGGTGTCTTACTTATTATTTAATCATTTAAAATTTAAAATGTTACAATATTAACCCTCAAACTTATCATACATTTCATTATTAACATTATTAACATTATGTGACAACAAGGTTCAAAATAATGAAATTAAAAATGAGTATAAGATAATTTGGTTACATAAATTTTGACCAATTGATTGGATGGTCGTTTTAAATTAGACTCACATTATTAAAGTGATCCAACATTAAAAAAAAAAAAAAAAAAAAAAAACCAAAATTTTAGATCAACTATATAAGATAAATCTGGTTCAATTCATTTGCTTAATTTACTATTTATGATGAGTTTAGTTCATCATCTACAACTCAAAATTTTCATATTAGTTTTTTGTCTTTTTCTGAAATATCAATAAAAATTATAACTAATTTTTAAAAAGTCAATTAATTTTAATTTAAAAATTTTATCAATAACTAGCGAAATAAATGAATAATATTCATTTTCTCAAATTACCTCCACTCTCATTCCATCACTTTTTAGGGCTTCTATTATAAAATCAATAACAAAACATTTGATTAATTCGGATACCACTAAAGTGACATTTTAAATTTTAAAAGGTAAAATATAGACTAAGTATGTGTTTGGACACATAATCCAAACATTAAAATCACAGTCTAATTTTTATCTTTTTCCCTCAGCTTCACTATTCATATAGTTTTGTAACTCAAACTTTAAAAGTCCATAATTTTACATAGATAAGTCTAAACGATATGATTTTTTTTTTCAAATTGCATAGAATTTGGAGACGAACGAAACAAGCTCCATATAATTTTTTTGTTCTAAACACATTTCAAGTTTTTACACTTTTTAACTCAAGCAATTTAAATGCCTTGATAAACACACAAATAATCCAAACCTTAGCACCAAACTCATGCTAAGCTTATGTTTGGCTTTAGGTCCAAACCTAAATTTTTCATATCAAATTTTGTCATTGTCTGAAAAATCAATAAAAATTATAACTAATTTTTAAAAAACTAACTAATTTCAATTAAAAATTTTATTTGAAACTGGTATACCGAATACAAACTAAAGCTGAAATTAATCCCAATTTTATAAAGCTCTAAAAAGAAAAAATCTTTAAAAATAATTATTTCAGAAATATTTTTCTATCATATATAAAGCCAAACCCATAAACCATAATAAAAAATAAAATAAAAAAATAAAAAATCAAACGAACGGAAACATTGCAGGCTTACAGCAATGAAAAACAGAGATACATATATATATATATATATATATATATATTTTCATGAGATATAAAGCCAGTTCTAAAAGCCTCAAAAAATTCCCCAAAGAAGAAAAAAAGAAAAAATGATAATAACAAAACCCAAATGGAAAACAGGATGAATGAGGGTCAACCAGTCTACTTGCCTTTTTTCTTGCCTTCATCTTCCTAAATCTTCTTCCATCAAGATTTTGATGAAAATCGTCATCCTTCAATTATAATTCAATCTCTCTCTCTCTCTCTCTCTCTCTCTCTCTCTCTCTCTTCTTTATCAGTTTCAGAGATTAGTTTTGAGGATCACACAAGGCTTCCGTTGGATTCTCACAAATGCATGAATTCTGATCAATTTCGTGAGGTGAGTTCTTTTCTTTTCCCCAGACTGTTGAGATATTTGGGATCAAAATTCAAGCTTGACCAATCTACTCTGTTATTCTCTCTGTTTTCCAGAGACCCATTTGATCACTTGTGAGTTCTTCATATCAGACTACAGTAAAATGCAAGACTTAATCCGATTCTTTCCTTTTCTGCCTTTTTTTCCGCTTCTAGATTTGTTATTCAAAGAAAACAGGCAAAATAAATAAATAAATAAAGTACTAGGAGTGAAAGATCTCGAGCTTCTTTTTCATGGAACTGAGGAATTTAATGAGAATTGCTTCTTCAAGCAAATCTTATTTTTGCAGAGTAAGAGAAGAATTGTGAGTTCGTTTTTGCATGTTTTGTTTTGCAGATCGGATTTGAATTTAATTGAATTTTAGATGATTTGCTCTTCTGGGTTTGGTATTTGTTGAACTTTCTGAAATCAATGTGAAGAAAAAACTGAGATAATTTGTTTCGAATCCGAATTTGGAGGTTATGAGATCAATTTTAGCTGATAGTTATTTGTTATTTCTTGCAGTGTATGCTGATCTTCACCCTCAGCTGGCTGAATTTTTAAGACCCGGAAATCGTAATCGGAGCTAGAGAATGGCGGATGGTCGGAATGTTACGGCTAAATCTGCGAATGGGAAAGGGTCGGGTTCGAGCACAGGGGCCAACAATCCTTATGCCATCAATCTGGATAACTTCAGTAAGCGGTTGAAAATGCTGTACTCGCACTGGAATAAGTACAAGAGTGATTTATGGGGTGATTCCGATGCGCTTGCCATAGCAACTCCTCCAACTTCGGAGGATCTCCGGTACCTGAAATCCTCGGCGCTTCATGTCTGGTTGGTAGGCTATGAGTTCCCTGAGACGATCATGCTTTTCATGAAAAAGCAGATTCATGTCTTGTGCAGCCAGAAGAAAGCCTCTTTGCTTAATGTAGTGAAAAAATCGGCCAAAGAGGCCGTGGGTGTTGAGATTATAATGCACGTGAAGCCGAAAAACGACGATGGAGCAGGACTAATGGAGAGTTTATTTCGTGCAGTCAATGCTCAGTCGAAGTTGAGTGGTAATGATGCTCCGGTTGTTGGATACATGGCAAGAGAAGCTCCTGAAGGGAAGCTTTTGGAGTTATGGGACGGAAAATTGAAGAATGCAGATTTTCGGCTAACTGATGTAACAAATGGATTTTCGGACTTGTTTGCTGTGAAAGACAACACCGAGCTTACGAATGTAAGGCGAGCGGCATTCTTGACATCCTCGGTCATGAGGAGTTTTGTCGTCCCCAAGGTTGAAAAGGTCATTGATGAGGAGAAAAAGGTGTCTCATTCTTCACTGATGAATGAGACAGAGAAGGCTGTGCTAGAACCTGCAAGAATCAAGGTGAAGCTGAAGGCTGAGAATGTCGATATTTGTTATCCGCCGATCTTCCAAAGTGGAGGAGATTTTGATCTGAAACCAAGTGCTTCAAGCAATGACGAGAATCTTTGCTATGACTCAACTAGCGTGATTATATGCGCTGTGGGGTCTCGCTACAACAGCTACTGCTCAAACATCGCTCGAACATTTCTTATCGACGCCAATGCTGTGCAGAGCAAGGCTTATGAGGTTCTCCTAAGAGCCCAAGAAGCGGCAATTAGTACTCTCAAGTCAGGCAACAAGATAAGCGCTGCATACCAAGCTGCTCTCTCGGTGGTTGAAAAGGATGCTCCTGAGCTGGCTTCAAGTTTAACCAAAACTGCAGGAACTGGAATCGGTCTTGAGTTTCGCGAGTCGGGGCTTAATCTTAATGGCAAAAATGACAGAATTTTGAGACCGGGCATGGTTTTCAACGTGTCACTTGGTTTCCAGAACTTGCAGGCGGAGACGAAGAACCCAAAGACCAAGAAGTTCTCGTTGTTATTAGCAGATACTGTTATTGTCCGTGAAGATGCTCCAGAAGTGTTGACACAGTTGAGTTCTAAAGCTGTTAAGGATGTTGCTTATTCATTCAATGAAGATGATGATGAAGAAGACGAGCGAGTAAACATAAAGCTGAGAGTAAAGGTGGTGTGACAACCTCGTCTAAGGCAACACTTCGGTCGGACAACCAGGAGATGTCTAAGGAAGAGTTACGAAGGCAACATCAGGCAGAACTTGCTCGTCAGAAGAACGAAGAAACCGCAAGGAGGCTCGCCGGTGGTGGTTCTTCAGCAACTGATAATCGTGGTGCTGGGAAGACGATTGGTGACCTAATCGCATATAAAAATGTCAATGATATGCCTCTGCCAAAAGATTTAATGATTCAGATTGACCAGAAGAATGAAGCCATCTTATTGCCAATTTACGGAAGCATGGTTCCTTTCCATGTAGCCACCGTGAAGAGCGTGTCCAGCCAGCAGGATGGTAACCGGAATTGCTACATCCGAATAATCTTCAATGTGCCTGGAACCCCGTTCAATCCTCATGATGCAAACTCCCTTAAATTTCAAGGGTCAATCTATCTAAAAGAAGTTTCTTTTCGCTCAAAAGACCCGAGGCATATAAGTGAAGCTGTGCAGCTAATTAAAACCCTTCGCCGACAGGTCGCTTCTAGGGAGTCGGAAAGAGCTGAGAGGGCAACTTTAGTTACACAGGAGAGGTTGCAGCTTGCAGGAGCAAAATTTAAGCCGATACGACTGCTTGATCTATGGATTCGCCCTCCTTTTGGTGGCCGTGGAAGAAAGCTTTCGGGGTCTCTAGAAGCACATTCAAATGGTTTCCGCTATTCCACTTCAAGGCCTGATGAAAGAGTGGATGTCATGTTCGGAAATATTAAACACGCCTTTGTCCAGCCAGCAGAGAAGGAAATGATCACTCTGTTGCATTTCCATTTGCGTAATCACATTATGGTGGGAAACAAAAAGACCAAAGATGTGCAATTCTATGTTGAGGTGATGGACGTGGTTCAGACACTAGGCGGTGGAAAAAGATCTGCGTACGATCCAGATGAGATCGAGGAAGAGCAACGGGAGAGGGATCGAAAGAACAAGATCAATATGGACTTCCAGAACTTTGTGAACCGAGTTAACGACTTGTGGGGACAACCCCAATTCAAAGCACTTGACCTCGAGTTTGATCAGCCCCTGAGGGAGCTTGGTTTCCATGGAGTGCCGCACAAGGCCTCGGCTTTCATAGTCCCAACTTCAAGCTGCTTGGTTGAGCTGATAGAGACTCCATTTGTGGTGATCACTCTGAGCGAGATTGAAATAGTCAACCTCGAGAGAGTTGGCCTCGGGCAAAAGAATTTTGACATGACCATAGTGTTTAAGGACTTCAAGCGGGATGTTTTTAGAATCGATTCGATCCCCTCAACGTCCCTAGATGGCATCAAGGAGTGGCTCGACACAACCGACCTGAAGTACTATGAAAGCAGATTGAATCTCAACTGGCGGCCTATACTGAAAACTATTACCGACGATCCTGAGAAGTTCATAGAGGACGGTGGATGGGAATTCCTGAACATGGAGGTCAGTGATTCAGATTCAGACAAGTCAGAAGAATCAGACCAAGGGTATGTGCCTTCGGATATACAATCCGACTCATCAGAGGAAGAGGACGACGATAGCGAGTCATTGGTGGAGTCGGAAGATGATGAGGAAGACGACTCCGAGGAAGGCTCAGAGGAGGATGAAGGAAAAACATGGGAAGAGTTGGAGAGGGAAGCAAGCTATGCAGATAGGGAAAAAGGAGACGATTCGGACAGTGAGCAGGAGAGAGCCAGGAGGAAGATGAAGGCGTTCGGAAAGGCTCGGGCACCGGAGAAGAGAAGGCTGGGTGGTAGCCTTCCCAAGAGGGCCAAATTAAGGAGATAGACATTTCCGTGCTTTTCTTGCCTCACCTCTTATAACATTTATATATGCCCCAGTTTTTACCATCAGCTATAGATGTTTCTTGTAAAATACCGTTTTACAAAAGATGTTCAAGTTGTTTTTAACTTTTAAGGGTGGAATTTCATTTGATTGTATTGTAAAAGACATCCTAAAGTTATGAAAGTTTATTCACTTGTAAGATAGTGGTGTGAATGAAAGTTTTGATTAGTTTTACATGTCTCTTTTTTTCTCTCTTTTAAAATAGGCCTACTGAACTTTTTAAATTTGACAATAATCTCTCTCTCTCTCTCTCTCTCTCTCTATATATATATATATATATATATATATTTATATATATATATATATATATTTTTTTTTTCAGACAATCAATCCCTGAACTTGTAATTTTTTGACACTATTAGTCTTTTTTACTCAAATCTGTTAAAATTTAGATTTTTTTTTTTTTTTTTTGGGCAAAAAACTTACATACCGTAACCCAAAAAGGACATTGATGATGAATTTTACTTGATTTGCATACAAATTTTTTACCAAATAGAGAAGGCCAGGATACAATCAAACGCTATGCAAAGGCATGATTTTTTATCCAACAAAAAAAAAAGGGCAGAATTTGATCAATATGTGGCACATGAAAATATAAATACAGCCATAAAACACTGTAGAAAATTAGCCCTATACAACGCCCCCAAAAAAGAGAAGAAATTAGCACTCACCTTTCAGTAATCTCATATTGGCCCAGTCGAAACAATTATTTGACTTCCAGACCCTCAACACTTGACCAACTTGGTTCTTTTTAGACACTCGTTAGTATTTTCTGGTTCCAAGACAAGACACAATAAATGAGGCCAAAAGAAAAAAAAAATAGTACCTTATAAATGATAATTGACCCGAAAACAAGAAATTATAAAGCAAATGTGATGCTAACAATTTACAACCAACAAGAAGATGATTTTCTGGTAACCAGCCTATTTGGTCCAAAAATACGACTAATAAACTTCGAAACAAACTAGTAAAAAAGATGAAAGAGTTCCAAAGCTAGGTCAGAATACAGCAGCAGTGACTTGCTGCTGGATACTAACAAACCGAAAAATCAAAGTACGAGGGAAACAGAAACAAGAAATCTAGGGTGACATCTATTTTAACTTTGTCCGCTTGGGAACAGAACTACTAGTCCCACCACGGGACTTTCCGAATGCTTTCATCTTCCTCCTCTTTCTCTCATCCTCACTGTCCGACTCGTCGCCTTTCTCCCTGTCAGCATTGCTGGCTTCCCTCTCCAACTCTTCCCATGTCTTTCCCTCTTCTTCTTCCGAGTCTGCTTCGGAATCCTCCTCCTCCTCGTCCTCTGACTCCACCAGCGATTCACTGTCGGGGTCGTCATCCTCTGACTCGGATTCTACCTCCACATCTGATGGCTCGTAACCCTGGTCAGACTCTTCCGACTGGTCTGATTCTGAATCCGTGGCTTCCAAATTCAAGAATTCCCAACCTCCATCAGCAATGAAGCTCTGGGGATCATCAGTAATCGTCTTCAGTATCTGTCGCCAGTTTAGATTCAGCCTGCTCTCGTAGTACTTGATGTCTGTCGTGTCGAACCATTCCTTGATGCCATCAAGCGATGTCGAAGGAATAGAATCAATCCGAAGGACATCTCGTTTGAAGTCCTTGAACACAATAGTCATATCGAAATTCTTCTGCCCGAGGCCAACTCTTTCCAAATTCACGATCTCAATCTCACTTAGGGAGACGACAAGGAAAGGAGTCTCTATCAGTTCGACCAGGCAGGTTGAAGACGGGACAATGTATGCAGAAGATTTGAAGGGTACGCCATGGAAGCCAAGTTCTCTCAGAGGCTGATCGAACTCAAGGTCAAGGCCATTGAATTGAGGCTGCCCCCAAAGATCGTTCACTCGGTTCACAAAGCTTTGAAAATCCATGTTGATTTTATTCTTTCTATCCCTCTCACGCTGCTCTTCTTCAATCTCATCGGGATCGTAGGCAGATCTCTTTCCACCCCCCAAAGTTTGAACTACGTCCATAACCTCAACATAGAACTGCACATCCTTGGTTTTCTTGTTCCCGACCATTATGTGGTTGTGCAGATGAAAGTGAAGAAGAGTGATCATCTCATTCTCTGCTGGCTGGAAAAATGCATGCTTAACGTTTGCAAACAATATATCCACACGCTCATCTTGCCTAGTCGTAGAAAAGCGAAACCCGTTCATGTGAGCTTCGAGTGTACCAGGAATCTTTCTTCCACGGCCACCAAAAACGGGACGGATCCAAAGGTCAGACAACCTGATTGGCTTGAATCTATTACCAGCTAGCTGGAGTCTCTCCTGAGTAACAAGAGTTGCTCTCTCAGCTCTCTCAGATTCCCGAGCAACAACTTGCCTTCGAAGTGTTTTAATCTGCTGCACTACCTCGCTTATGTGCCTCGGGTCCTTGGAGCGGAAGGAAACTTCCTTCAGATATATAGACCCATGGAACTTCAAAGAGTTTGCATCATGAGGACTGAAAGGGGTCCCGGGAACATTAAAGATTATTCTGATGTAACAATTTCGATTAGTATCTTGCTGGCTGGAAACTGTCCTTATTGTAGCAACATGAAAAGGTACCATACTCCCGTAGATGGGCAACAGAACAGCTTCGTTTTTCTGGTCAATTTGAATCATTAGATCTCTAGGAGGGGGGAGATCATTAACACTCTTGTAGGCAACCAGATCAGTTGAAGTCCTCACAGCAGAACGGTTGTCTCCTGTCCCAGATCCACCACCTGCAAGTCGACGGGCAGTTTCTTCATTTTTCTGTCTGGCAAGTTCTGCCTGATGCTGCCTTCGGAGTTCCTCTTTAGAAACATCATGATTATCAGACCTTAATGTTGTCTTCGACATAAGGGCCTCAGTTCCGTTAACCTCAGATTTCCCTTTGGGCTTTTCCTCTTCTTCTTCGTCCTCGTTAAATGAATATGCAACATCCTTAACAGCCTTGGAACTTTTGCTAGTAGCTACTTCCGTTCTGTCATTATCAATAATTACTGTGTCAGCAAGCAACAAAGAAAAGTTCTTCTTTTTTGGGTTGTTGGTTTGATTCTGCAGGTTCTGAAAACCAAGAGATACATTGAAGACCATGCCAGCTTTCACCACCCTATCATTCTTTGCATTAAGATTCAATCCAGACTCACGAAATTCGAGACCAAGTCCTGTCCCAGCAGATTTTGTCAGATTCGGAACCAATTCAGGAGCATCCTTCTCGACAACCGAGAGGGCTGCTTGATAAGCAGTGCTGACTTTATTCCCAGGCTTCAATGCACTGATGGCTGCATCGTGTGCCCTGAGAAGAACTGCATAAGCCTTGCTCTGCAGCGGGTTAGCATCAATCAAGAATGTCCTGGCAATATTGCAGCAGTAGCTCTTGTATCGGGATCCAACAGCACAAATAATCACACTGGCAGAATCATAGTAAAGTAGCTCGTCATTGCTAGCAGCACTTGGTCTGAGATCAAACTCTCCACCACTTTGAAAAATTGGAGGGTAACAGATGTCAACATTCTCCGCCTTCAGTTTTGCACCAGCTTTCGACGGTTCCAAGATGGCCTTCTCCGTCTCATTCATCAAAGCAGAATGGGATATTTTCTTTTCCTCATCAATCACATTCTCAAGCTTTGGGACCACACAGTTATTCATAACATTAGTAGTCAAGAAAGCAGCTTTCTTCACATTTACAAGCTCTTCCTTGTCCTTAACAGCAAACAGATCGGACAACCCATTTGCAATATCAGTAAGCTGGATATTAGCGCTCTTCAACTTCTCAGCCCATGTTTCCAAGAGATTTCCTTCAGGAGCTTCCCTAGCTAGGTATCCAACTACACTACTCTCCTCACCATCTGCCTTGGACTGAGCGCGAACAGCACGAAATATAGCATCCATGAGCCCATGTCCATCGTCACCTTTTGTCTTCACATGCATCACGACATCTGCACCAACAGCTTCTTTGGCAGGTTTTTTCACAACATCAAGCAAAGATGCCTTCTTCTGGCTACACAAGAAGTGAATCTGCTTCTTCATAAAAACCATAATTGTATCCGGGAATTCATATCCAAGCAGCCATATATTCAATGCCGAGGACTTTAGGTACCGCAGATCCTCTGATGGTGGGGGCGTTGCAATTGCGAGCACATCAGAAGAGCCCCACATATCAGAGCTGTGTTCTTTCCAATGCAAATAAAGAATTTTCAACCGCTCACTGAATTTACTCAAATCAATAGAGTACAAATTTGCAGCTCCGACGGCCTTCCCATTAGGAGGCTGGCTGTTTCCATTGCGATGATCAGCCATTGAGAAGTAATTCCACCTGCAACTGGTCTGTATTGCGCAATATATACCCATTATCAGCAAATGACCAAAATTTCCTTGTTTGTGAAATCTTTGCCCATTTATCTTAAAATTAAGGAGAAAAAAAAGGCACTCATAAATGAGCAATTTTGAAAATGAAAATCTTTCGAGCAGAAAATAAACCTAGCAGAATCACCATAAATCCAAAATTAATTCATACACATATTCATTCACAAAATTTGTCATACATATATAGGCTCCACCAAATAAAGCTGAGAAAACAATTAGGGTTTCACAAGTTTCTAGCAAAATTAGGGTTTTCAAAATCGCACCTCCAGAAGTAGAAAAATGCAAATCAAAAGTTAAAGTAACGAAAGAAACAAACCCAGAAATACGCAAAAACATCATTTTATTCAAGAAAATCAAACTTACACAGAAAAAATTAGGGTTTTCCACAAACACAAACACAAACACGCCAAAAAACAAACCGAAAAGGATAAACAACGAAACGAAGAAACTACGAATCATCAAAAGCAGAAAACAACATTTTACGAACCTTCACTCAAATACTTGTCAAGAAACACGAAAAAAATGCAGTGCCAAATTAGGTTTTCGAAATCGCAATTTCGAAACGCAAGCCACAACGAGCGGTCCTCCGAATGCGAATGGCTAGAAATCCAATAATCAGAAAATGTATACGCGGCGAAGAAGAAACTAGGGCTAGGCCTCGGAGGATGGATTGGGGAAAAATAGATAGGAAAGTTTTGGACGACAAATTTTCCGGGAAAAGGAAAGGAAAATCTGGAAATCGGCTAGAGAGAGGGGGGGGGGGGGGGGGGGGGAAGAGAGTGAAGGAGGAAGGTTAAAAAAAATTTGATTTCGAGGGCTCTAGAAGATCTAGGGATGAGAATCAAAGATGGGGAAATTTTTTTTGCGTATAGACGGAAAGAGACATCGAGCTTTGAAAATATTACGTCGTGTTTAATTGTTGCTCTTTGTAGCCCAGTGAGGGCTATTTTGGGAATTCTGCTTTGTTTGGCTAGGGACTAGACGGCGTCGTTTTGGTGGGATGTTAATAAAAGCGGTACCAAGGACTGCGTTGTTTTGTCGGAAATGAAACGACGTCGTTTGGATTAGGCGGGGGCGGGAAATTGGTTCTCTTTTGTTGAATGTATGGCGGGAAAATAGGATATTGGTGGGAAAAAATGTCAAACGACAACATTTTTTTAAGGAAAATTTTTTTTCCTCTTTTTTTCTTTGGTGAGTGAATTACATTAGATGCTGTTTGGTTTATATGTTTGAGTAAAAAAATTATGATTTACATTCAATTTTAATTAAAAATACGATTGAAAAACGTTTGAATGGTGGTTTAAACCCATAAATAGAGTCTAACAATAAATAAGTTTCGAGTAATAAAGTTTTATTATTATTTTTTTTTTAGAGATATGAAAGTATCTAAAAGATACAATCAATAGTGGAAAAATAATTCTAACCATAAGATGTATATTTCTATCAGAAAGGTAAGTTAATTTAAATCATGAGTCGTCAAAATACAGCTAAATAACTAAAAAGTTTAGAGCAATAAATAAGACAAAGTAATCCTTGTTAATCATAAAAAGGATATAACAACTACCGTAATACTTAGAAAATAAAAACGGATTAGTATAAGTATGAAAACCAATTAAGAGAAACTAAGGGGGTGCTTAGCATTACAATCCAAACCCTAAAATTACAATTCATTTTTGTCTTATTCCCTCAGCTTCACTATTCACACAGTTTTACAACTTAAACTTTAAAAGTCCATAATTTTACATAAATAAGTCCAAATGAGATGATTTTTTTAAAATTACATAAAATTTCAAGATGAACAAAACAAGATCCGTATTGATATTTTTTTAATGAACACATTTTAAGTTTTTACACTTTTTAACTCCAGTAATTCAAACACCTCGATAAACACACAATCAATTCAAATTTAAATTCTACAATCCAAATCCAAGTTTTAGGACTTATCTTGAAGCAAATGTTACTTAATTGCCTCTCCTTCATTAATTAGACATACCACAAAATAGTGGGATAATTATAGGGATAATAAGATCGAAAATCAATGTGCTCTTCTTTATTCTTAATTACATAATTATACCTTTTAGTTTTAATTATTTCTCAATTTACCCTTTTTTAAAAAACTATAAAGGCATCATTTAAATTTTGAAAAACTTGTTTCAATTTTATCTCTCGCACATTTCATTGAATTACATAATTTTCTAGCTTTAATTATTTCTCTATTTATCACTCTGTTTTTTGATACTAACAAAGGTATCATTTGAATTTGAACAAATTGTTTTATTTTTTCCTTGCACACTTTTGTGAGTTTGTGTTAAAAAAAAAAAAGGAGGAAATACAAAGATATCCTTAATTAGACTGAATTAATTTCTGTAAATTATTTTTTTCTTGAGAAAAAATTTGAATAATATTTTTAAAAATTAAAAACACAAACTTCAAGATATTTTTTTCCAACTAATATACCCAAAAAGTTGATTGTGAATTCATTATTTAAATACGCTCACATGGTCGTTGAGTTACGTGCTTTTCCATAAAAGGCATTGACCTGTCATTTGTCAAAAATAAGATTATAAAACGACTCATCGTTTTAATCATGAAACACAAAGAAATAATTATTAATTCAAATGTGGACCGTCCGGCCTAGTCCATCTAGATTGAAAGAGATAAAACGAGTTGGGTGGGAATGGGCTAGAAACGACCCAATAGATAGAAATGGAGTTCTAAAATGTCATGTGTATTTATACTAATTTAAAAGCACGTGCATTTAGACATATTTTAAAAATTTTATTTAATTATGAAAAAATATATAAGTAAAAAGTAAAAAAATATCAACAAAATATCTGAAGATGAAAAAAAATAAAAAAGATAAAATAACTAAAATGTTAAAAATAGATCAAACTAATATAAAAAAAATAACTAAAATAAAAAAATTTTATTTCGAAAGAAAATATTTTAATAATTTAATGAAAAGTATTTCCTTAAACTGATTTATAACAAAATGTCTAAAACGGATTATAAAGATATACAAAAATTTACAAAATATGAAATACATTTTTTTAAAAATAGTATGTAAATATAGTATGTAATAAATATTTTTACTAATGCTCCGTTTGGTTCGCAAGTTCAGTCCCAACTTTTCAACTCAAATTTTATCTTTTTCCTCAAAAGTCTTTGTCTTTTTCCCAAAAAGTTTTTTGTCTTTTCTGAAAAGTCAACAAAATTTACTATTTTAACTTCAAAATATCAACTCAAATTTGCGAATCAAACGGACCCTAAGAAAAAATCTTTTTTTCCTCTTCTCTCTCCCAACTTCATCTGACACACTCTCTCTCTCTCTTCTCACTCTCTCTTTTTTTTTTTTTTTTTTCCCTCTCTCTCTCCTTCCCTTTCCCTCGAACAAAAGAAAAAACATCCAAAAAAAAAAAGTACTCCACCGAACAAACCTCTCTCTCTTTCTCTTTCTCTTCCTTCCCCACGTGAGAAAAAAGAAAACAAACCCCAAAAAAACACCACCCCACTCACTCTCTCTCTCTCTCTCTCTCCGTGTCAGTGGAAAAAAAAAAAAAACACAAAACCGAACAAAAGTACTCCTCTCTCTCTCTCTCTCTCCCTCCTTCCCTCCCCTCTCTCTCCCAGCGTGTCAGCTGAACAAAAGCCCAAAAAACCCCAAAACGTAAAACTGTAAAAAAATTTCTCCTTTCTATTTATTATATAGATATAAAGGGTCCGTTGATGAGAGATTTGAGGATGTGATTTTAAAAATATAGGGTTGAAGAAAACGTGTTAAATCTTATAATATTAAAAAAAAACAATATGATTCCTAATTTGTTTTTTTTTTTTAAATTTATACTATTAAAAAAATTATATCATCTGTATTTGAAATAATAAAATTATAAATTTATAAAATTTGAATTTATTATAAATATTTGAAAATATAAATAATAAAAAGTAATTTCAAATTGAGGGAAAAAAAAAAACACTGTCCAATTGAGAAATAATGTAAGAACATGCCGGTTATCAGGAATGCATATCATGTTTGTTTTTGTCCTTTCGACATACATGACATCAATCATTTGAAATATATACTTAAAAGTACTGTCCTTAAAAACTTAAGGATAACAAAAGCAAAAAAAAAAAAAATTACATGAGAACATACCCTCATTTTTGTCCCCCCCAAAAAAAAAATCAAACTTTTCCAAATAGATATTTAATTGAAAATATGTTACTTGCACTAAATGGACGATAATAAGTGATGCAGTCATGTAAGGTGGTCGACTTGGTGTAAGACTTGAGATGTAAATATGCGGCAGGATAGACAAGCTGGCCCGGCCTGCCAAAAGACATGGGCCAATCATGGGGCTTAAAATGCCTCTGGTACTAGGATTTAGATCGTATAATTTGAGTTTAAATTGATTGTGTGTTTATTGAGATATTTGAATTATTGAAATTAAAAAGTGTACAAAATTTGAAATGTGTTCGGGAAAAAAAAATCAATATAGAACTTATTTCGTTCGTCACGAAATTCTATGTAATTTATTGAGATATTTGAATTATTGAAGTTAAAAAGTGTACAAAATTTGAAATATGTTCGGGAAAAAAAAATCAATATAGAACTTGTTTCGTTCGTCTCGAAATTCTATGTAATTTAAAAAAAATCATCTGATTTGGACTTGTGTATGCAAAGTTATGAAATTTTAAAATTTGAGTTACAAAATTATTTAAATAGTGAAGCTGACAAAAAAAAAAAGGATAAAAGTTAGATTGTAATTTTAAGATTTAGATTGTGCGTTCAAATGCATGTTTAATCTCGATTAGGACATACTTTTTAACTTCCAAGTTGTCGATGATGGCACGTCAGCTCATCTAATAGGGGAGCTACAGGCCTTGAGCTATATGGTCGTGATCTATGAGACATTTTCGCATGGCGCCCAAAACGTCCAGAGTAATTTCATCGTTTTTGTGACTATCATTTGCCTATTTATCGTTCAATATATTATAGTTTTAGCACGTTGTTTTCATTTACAAGTTTTTTTTTTTTTTTTTTCATGTTGTTTTACATATTTATTGTCTTCGTGTTCTTTTGTTGATTGTATTTAACATGGCTGTTTTCTATTTTAATTTATTGATTCTCCAATTTTTGTTTCTCTCATTTCTATGTCATTTTTTCTCTCTAGTTTCAGAAGTATAATTGTCCTTTCTTTTTCTTTTTTATTTCAATTTGATAATTGATAGCTTGTCACTCTCCTTTACTCGTCATTTATCAGGTTTTTATACCACTTTGTAGCTCTATCATCTGTGTCGTTTGTTTCTTTTGTCTTTTATAAAGTTGTAAATGCAGGTCAGATTAGCCCGTCTCATTGCCCTGTAGGCTGGCCATGGCTTGGTCCACATAGTCACCTGTGACGGTCCAGGTCCAGGTGAGACTGGGCTGGGCTGGGCTGAGATTCTAGGCCCACGTGCTAGCCCCACTTAGATTTGTTAACTTATCCAAACCATATAATTGCAATTTAATTTTCATTTTTTTTTCTTCAGTTTCACTATTTATATAGTTTTATAACTCAAACTTTAAAATTCGTAACTTTGCATAAACAAATCAAAATAAGATAATTTTTTTAAAAAATTGTATAGAATTTTGAGACGAACGAAACAACCTCTATATTGATATATATTATTTTTCCAAACACATTTAACCATAGCACCAAATGTAAGCTTAGTTACCTATACACATGCAGGCTGGCCAAGCCCCGCCTGTGGCCCATTAGGCTATAATATATTCGGTTCACTAAATAACTTCCCGCAATGTAAATATATATATATATATATATATATATATTCAGAGCAAAGCTTGAATTTCAATAGATGAGGGATAATATGTTATATATATATATTGATATATGTAAATATATGTTTATTATATCTACATAACGGTATTTCTACCGTCCATTTGTGGACTTCCTAACTAAATATTTATTGTCATATAAGAACTTATTAAGAATATATATAATAAAAAAATCTTCATTACATATTTTATAAGTAAACACGTGCAGATGAAATAGGAAAGAAAATAACTACTCATATTCCCTTTTCCTCTGATGCAAAGTAAACCTGAGAAGTAGGGGCTGCCGGAGATGGGACGCAGACCAACTTCGTAGCGATAGGCCGCCGCCGTTCTTGAAGACCTTCTCGGTTGGGAATGGCTGATCTCATGCAGAACTGCCGTAACCGTGAGCAAAATATAGTTCTCAAAATAGCAATACTTTTGGTCAACTTGTATGTTTTTTAAGATTATTGTTATTTCAATATGTTTCAGGATTACTTGAAATGTTCCGGAGGGTTGAAGCAAAAGACCCTTCTTGCAAGGTATAAATTTCTTAGCCCCGTTTGAATTATAAGTTTGAAAAGCAAACACAAACCATGAATTCAAATTTTTGTGAGTAAAAACTATAGACGTTTCAAATAGTGTCTAATTAAAAACCGTCGTCAGACGAAGTGCCAAACAAGCTATCAACATTTGTTCTCGGGTCAACGTGTTGTAGGTACTTATCATGGACGAATTTACTTTGAAAACAGTATCTTACTCACTCAAGCAATCCGAAGCACATGATCAGCACGTTTTTAGTGAGTACAAAAAGCTCAGTTAGTTAGAAAGATGAAATCACACAATTTCTTTTCATATTTGTGTAGGATACGAGCTGTTTTAACAATGGTAATTATTTTTTAATTGTTTTTATAGCCGTGATTTTTTACGATTTTCTTGTTTATTTTTGCAGCTTTCAAAAGCTTGAATAAGATCAGGCAACCATACCCCTCTCTCAGTGCTATCTACTTCATCCAGCCAACTGAAGAGAAGTAAAATATCTTTCCTTTGTCTTTTAATTCTGATTTCTTGAATCTTGAACTGAAATCTAATTCGATATTTTGTAATGTTATCCAATTATTTCGTATAGATTGTTGGTTTGAGTTTCACATGTTCGATCAAACCGATCCCTTAACGTGTGTTTATTCTTGCTTGTACCTGTTTGTCCTTTTTCCCGAACCACTATTGCATATAAACCAGTAAATCTATGTTGTATTTCTCTGTGTCACTCGCCCTTTTCTTTTATTTTTTTGGGGGCAGTGTCAATGCATTCTTGCCCGACATGGCTGGACGATCGCCTTTATACAATAAGTACGTAAGCATTTTTTCTTCTTTTCTAGCTGTTGGTGTTCTTAACCTTTTTGTGTGTCGCTCGTTATAGTGTCTTAATAGGATTCGGCTCATATGTTTCCTTATTTTTTTCTTTTTCGTGAAGGGCGTTTCTTTTCTTTAGTTCACGTTTGTCTAAAGAATTGTGGAATCGCGTCAAGAGTTGTGCAACACTGAAAGATCGTTTGGCGCGTGTGCAGAGGTAATGATCAACTTATAATCTATAGAAAATAAATTCTCATTACGATGGCTAATCTCGAAGGAACTGTTTCATTGTTCAGCAAGTTTTGTTTCTCCTATTTTTTAATTTTTCTGAAGTTAATCGGCAAAGACTTGTTTGGTTGAACATGTGCAGATGAATTTGGAATTTTTGGTTGTAGACAACCTGGTATGCGACGCTACGCCCAAATTACTTTTCGGAAACTATATTCACAAATTTATGTAATCACGAACTTGATGCAGATAGTATTCGTCGTGTGACTGTTTCTTCTTGCCATGTTTATTATCAGTTTCATTTTTGATCTGTCATCTCCTGAGCAGGGTTTTATTACTAACAACGAGGGCGCCTTAATTAGTGGAGCTTTACGAGAATGAGGCGGATACACACAAAGGCACTGTGTGTTTGAAGGAGATGGCTGCTCGCATTGCTATGATTTTTGTTTCTTTGAAGGTACATATATATGATGATTCATTCATCATTTTTTCGCTGGCAATTCTCTGAATCACTTTTGCTTTTTATCATAGGAATTTCCGTTTGTGCGCTACCGAGCTGCCAAGTCTCTTAATGCAACCACAATCACAACTTTCCGTGATTTAATTCCTACAAAGCTCGCAGCTGAAGTGTTTGACTGTCTTACGAAATACAAGAATTCCAACCCCGACTTCTTTCCAAGGACGGAAACATGCGATTTGTTAATCCTCGACAGATCCATAGGTCAGGTTTTTAATTGCATATGCATGTTAGTTATATGTTACATCCAATGCTTGCTGCAGCATTATAATTATATCAGATCAATTAGATGATCTAGAGGTGAGATTTTCTACTCGTTTTTATTGTGATACATTTATTTTTCGGATTTTCAGATCACTCCTGTCATGCACGAATGGACATACGATGCTATGTGTCATGATTTACTTATTAAACGCTATGTGCATGAATGGACATACGACGCTATGTCAGTCTTCATGCAGAGGTTAGTTCTTTTAAACACGAAACGATAGTTTTGCTCTCTGTAATGGATTGTTTTAGCTCTACAAATCCGTCGAGTTCAAGTATTTGGTTTCAATGTTATTTTGTGGTTTTAAGGAATTTTGTTTCGTTGGTCCAGATTGCTGGGGAACTTAACAAAATTATCAAGAAGTTCGGGCTCCGATAACTCGAACAGCTAGAGCAGGATCTTGTTTTTGGAGATGCTGGACTTGATGATGTAATCAAGTATCTCGAATCGAAAGATGTAAGATATTTTTGAGATAGATACACGATGGTATACGTCACTCCTTGTTGATATCTATTTTAATGACAGATACACTGAATTTTAATGCAGGATACAACTCGTGAACACAAGCTGCGCTTGCCGATGATCCTTGCAGCAATTTATCCCGAAGTTTTCGAGGGTGAAACGGGCTACAATTTGATGAAGGTTGATATTTTGTCTTCCGTTACCTACTGGCTAATCAAACTCTTGCACTTTATGCAGCAATATGAGAAGCACATTAACATTTTTCACAGAAAATTCGCAACTTTTATCGACTTAATAGTGCAAACAAACTACGAGTACAAGGATATTAGTCATCAAATATCTATTAATATCTTGTTCATGATCATGTTATCTGTTTCTTTTTTTAGCTGGCGAAATTACAAGCGAGTGATATCAATGCTGTAAACAATACGAGGTTGCTTGCGGGACATTCTTCTGATTCTCAGAAAAGCGAGACGAGTTCTACCTTTTCCAAGTCTAGTATTCATGAGGTAATGTCTTTGTTGATTAATGATGCTCTCGTCTTTTCAATGTTAAAAAATCACATCTAACCAAAAAAGATTTGAAGCATCTTCAGAAGAACCACGCAATTAGAAAAAAACGCGCTACGGAAGAAGAAGAAACATTGCAGCTCTCACACTTCTATCCCATCATCGAGGTACGTCTAATTTAAGAGCGTGGAACGGAAGAGTTTTTCGTGAGCAACATACTTTCTTTTCATCTTTTTTCAGGAGCTTGCTGAGAAACTTAGTAAAGGCGAACTGTCGAAGGAAGATTATCCGTCTATACATCGGCCGGTTTGAAGGAGATCAAGACAGCCTTCTACTTGGCCTCGGCAGGCTTGGCAGCCGGTAACTAATGATGATGGAAATTCAAGGTTTAGTCCACAATCTTGTGATGTTGCAAACTTTTTACGTCACGCTTTTTTTCGATATTTCTTTTCTTATTTGAATCATAATCCTCTCCTTTGCCTGCCGTGCTCTTATTCATTCAGTAGCGATTTCCCAAGGCCCCGCATCTATTTGTATTCATCGCCGGTGGAGCTACTAGATCGGAGGTCGGTCAAGTGTAGCGATTAAAATAAGGCGGATTCTGTTTTATTTTATTTTTGTTATGCACTATACTATAGGGGGTCTAATTTTAATGTTATTTGAGTCATGTTCAGCTCAGAGTTTTCCACAAGCTTACGGCCAAGCTGAAGAGGCAAGTTGTTCTTGGATCCTCAAGTCTTGATGATCCTGCTGCGTTTATATATATATATATATATATATATATATGTATATACTGTTGTAAATATAAGGTGACCATAGAGAGTGAACAGATACGTATGATGGAATGTCTTATGATGTAACGTTTTGTAATTTGTAAATACTAAAATGGCAGGATAATGAATCTTCATAATGCGTCAATTCTTGCATGAATTTTTCTCAAGGCGCACACACACATATATATGTATGTATATAGAGAATTCTAATTCTCACAATTGTCATGCTCTTTATAAAATAACAAAAAGCATGTCCAAAGAGTTCTTAAAGAATTAGATATTAGAATTGATGTCATATTATTAACTTATCTCGATTGATTAGAGAGACTAGATGTGTCGCTTTGATATCATTAGTACTTTGTCTATTATTCTAATGGTTCATTAATACCGGAGCTCTTTTTGTCTTTTCTTTGTTTTTTTTTTTTTTTTTTTTTTGCAAATAATTTACAAAAAATATATATATATATATATATATATATATATATATAGGATTAGCGGGTGAGGTAATTGCATTGAAATAATTTTATAAAGATAGCCATTCTCATCTAGTATATGGATCCTTATAAAAAGATTGCTTGAATATTTGATATGCTGTCGAGTAATCTTAATATCCTACTGGATGACATTGAGATCCACATTTTGATACTCGTAGCAAGGGAGAAATCTAAATCTAATCAACCAAAATTTAGACTTGGCTTGACATTTGTATGCTTAATAATTTGGTAAAATGTGTATACTTTTTTTTTTTTGGGTAAACGTATAATGTGTATATTTATCTTTGTGAATATAGCTTAAAAGAATGTGGAATATTTCGCTTTCAATTAAAAAAAAATAATCATTAGAGTAACGTACAGAGTCATCTGTGCAGTGCAGGTGCAGAAAATGACCATATATATTAGATATTTATTTATTGTTTTAATTGAATATTAGCTAATTGTTATCAATATTCTCTTCAGCTTTCTAGCCAAAAAAAAGTATTCTCTTTCGGACATTAGTATAATGGGAAAAATAATAATTAAAGTGGCAATATTGGTGGCTCGGGTCGGACAGCCGCAGTTCTCTTTCGGACGTGACCTCATCCCACCAAGTCACACGCCACCTTTTTCTTTTGTGTCACCACGCACCGAGTGTTACAAGTCCCTAAGAGGTTGCTTGGATAGTTTGCTTGAATTGGAATTTTAAAGTTATTTTGATTAAAATTTAGTTGAGTTAAGTTTTAAAATTTCATGTTTTCATTGAAGGTAAACAACTATTTAGAATTAAAAAAGTGTAAAAACTTGAAATGTGTACAGTAAAAAAAATCATTATGGATATTATTTTATTTCTCTCGAAATTTTATGTAATTTAAAAAATATTTCATTTTGACTTAAAATAACAAAGTTATTAACTTTTAAAGTTTGTTTTAAATTGAGTTGCAAATGTGAACAATGAAACTAAGTTTATTCATGATAATAAAGTGGACAAAAGATTCTTGGAATTCAAATGTATTAAACGTGGTAACATAAAATTTTATAGCAAAAAAATTACCTCTTTATTATAATTAAAGTAACAATCTCATTAAAGTTTTCAATTAGTATACGATATGCACGTGATTATCACCATTAAAATTCAAAAAATTTTGTAAATTTTAATATAGATATCAAAGCCGTCAAAAACCAAAAACTCCAAATTGAAAGTTAAAGAACCAAAATTAAAAAAGTCATTCTTGTTTACACCATATTTTTCTTACTAATCCTAGTAAATACATAATTTGACATCTTAACGGAATAACAACAAAAACCTCTAGTATATTTTCAACTTTTTTCACAACTAACCTTGCGTTTGGTTCGCTGATTAGAGATGAAATTTTTAAGTTGAAGTTAGTTGATTTTTCAAAAATTAGTTATAATTTTTATTGATTTTTCAGAAAAAAAAAATAAAATTTGATATGAAAAAGTACAGTTTAGTTGTAGTTGAATTGAAATGTCAACTGAAACCTAAATTTAATTTCTAAAAGAATACACTACATATATGACTATAACTCTATAAGGCATACGGTGATAAAATAACGCAATTTAGCTCATACTTCCTTGAAAAATAAGGAAAATAATTTTAGATTTAATATTTGAATTTACAAGTTAACCATCATCCAATACAAAAGTCCGTACGAAATGAGCCTAACAAGTCAAAGACAAGTAGCCAAAATCCCAAAACAAATAGAATGTAAATGATGAAGAATCTTTTGTCTTAATATTGTTTCTTTTACTTGTTATTATTCATATAATTATTCATTAAAAAAGAACGGGCCTTGTTCTCTACTTTTTTTCCCCTCCAATTTTGTCACCTTTTCTAACTTCTAATATTGTCCCTACTTTTATCTCAAAAAAAAAAAAAAAAAAAAAGTCCCTCCTCGAGTAATTGTGCCCCACTCGTAATCCTATTATCTATTTCTTATTTATTTATTTATTTATTTTTATTCTTACCACGTACTAATCCATTTACATATAAATTAAACAAAAACTTTTCATCTTTTACAAAGGACTGATAACGAAGGACATCTATTTTTTTTTTTTTTTGAAATATGACATCTATTTTATGTTTCAATAGCTTTCAAAATTAAAATAATAAAAAAAATAATTATCACAAACTTTTTTATTTTGAAGAAATGCTTATAACAAGCTAGTGTTACGTTACACCCTATAATTTTACTTGTTAGAAGGTTTCATAAATCCTATACTTTTATGAAAGAAAAAATCAGAAATTAAATAGATAGGAAAAAAAAAAAAAGATAAACAAATAGTTTTGAAAGAAAAAATAACTGAACTTTTTATACGTTAGACAGTGACAAGTAGTCATTAAAATGTTGATTAACTATCGTTGACTGCTAGAAATATATATAGATACGATTAATCAATCACTAATTAATCATTAAAAAATGATAATTTTCCTAATTTAATGAAACTTCAAACAATTATATATATAAAAAAAACTTAATAAAAAAAACCATTTTCCAAACTTATCTTAATTAAAAAGAAAAAGAAAAAATTGTTTGCCAAATGGAGGGGCATATTAGATTTTTAAAAAAATTGGAGGGGCATATTTGGAAATTAAAATAAAAAAGACGATTACCGGCTGCGTTCCGTCGTCTGTTATAAGCTGGCGGCGAAGGTCGCCCACTCATATATATGACCAACCCACCCACCCACCCACGCCCCTCCCCCCCAACCAAACCAACCAAACCAAACCCAACTCCCACTTCCTCACCAAACTCTCTTTAGTCTTTACTTAACTCTTTCTCTCTCTAGCAAAGCCTGACACTTGTTCAATCTTCTCTCTCTCTCTCTCTCTAGCTAAAGCTCGACAATGGCTCGGAAGAAGATCAGAGAGTACGACTCCAAGAGGCTCCTCAAGGAACACCTCAAGCGCCTCGCCAAAATCGACCTCCAGATCTGCTCCGCTCAAGTTCCCCATTCTCTCCTGCATGTTCTGTTTGTTTCATTTTCTCGGGAAAATCTCTGAAAACTGGTCTCTTATGTTTATATATATATCTATATATGTATATGTTTGTTTAGGTGACGGAAGGAACGGACTTCGCCGAGCTGACGAATCAGCAGCCATGGCTTTCCTCGACGAGGCTGGTGGTCAAACCGGACATGCTGTTCGGGAAGCGGGGGAAGAGTGGCTTGGTGGCTTTGAATTTGGATCTTGCTCAAGTTGCTGACTTCGTCAAGGCACGCCTTGGAAAGGAGGTGATCATTAGATTAATCGGATCGAAGTTGAATTTCGGATTAAGCAAAAAAGATTAAGCTGTTTTGGATTTAGATTTAGTTTTTTTTTTTTTAATTGGATTTTTTGGTTTTTTTTTTTTTTTTTTTTAGGTTGAGATGGGTGGTTGCAAGGCACCGATAACAACTTTCATTGTGGAACCGTTTGTTCCTCATGATCAAGAGTATTACCTTTCAATAGTTTCCGACAGGCTCGGTTCGACTATTAGCTTCTCCGAGTGTGGGGGTATTGAGATCGAAGATAACTGGGATAAGGTAGTGTGGTGTCAAGAAAATATCTCATTTTTCTATCAAAGTCTTGTTGATTCTTTGGATCTGCTTTCTATTTTTCCCTGTTTATCATAATTTGGAGAACGAATTATATTTCATGAAGATTTTACCCTTGCTAAAAGAATTCATATCGGTAAGACATAGTTCTAAGCCATTAAACCAAATCATTATCTTATCAGATTAAAAAAATTATAACAGTGTAATGGAATATGATGAAATTCTAGAATGAAAGTTTGACGAACTTTATGAAAATTTGAATGTTCATTATTGTGCTTACTTCTTACTTCTTACTTCTTTTTTTTTTTTTTTTTTGCCTTACTACCTTAGAATTCTCCTTGTAATTCACATATGTGTCATCATTTCTTATGGAACTTGGTAAATTTTGATTACTTCAGGTTAAGACTATATTCCTTCCAACCGAGAAACCAATGAACGCGGAGGCATGCGCTCCTTTGATAGCTACTCTTCCATTGGAGGTAGGCTTGAAAGTTACTTTCTCTATGCTTGCGTAAAGATCAAGTATCTGTTTACTAGTTTTCGTAGAGAAACAGAACAAGTATTATGTTGATGATGGATGCAAAATTCTACGATCTTCAATGAACGTTTTCTACCTTCTTTCAAACCGGATTGTCCTAATTGTTTAACTCTATCTTTGGTGTCGCTTGCAAAATCAGAGGATTTTCAATGAGCATTTATATGTGTAAATTTTCTCAAACCAGATTGGCCTAATTGTCTAACGCTGTCTTTGGTGGCACTTGCTGAACATGGAGTCACTGTTGTTTTGAGCATTAGAGAATAAAATGACGTAGAGTTTAATAACTTGAATAATAAGCTGAGTAGTTTGATATTTGACAAGTATTTTTATAGCCAGTTAAACCTCCATGCAAATGAATTGTCATTGTAGTCTAACATGACCAAATCATTTGTTCCCCCTTCTGTTACTGCTAACAGTAAAACATTTTAGGTGCTTGTATGCTATTTTCTTTATTTTCTCTATATCCTTCATGGTTACTACTTAAGGAAACAATATAGAGAAGAGGAAGGAGAGAAAAGTAGGTTTCCATAATTGGCGCCTTTTAAGTATCCCACAAGTTTTATGTTGTTTGCTATAGATTTTGTATACCCTGTTATGACGATAATTGTATTACCCCAGGTACGAGGAAAAATTGGTGACTTCATAATTGGAGTCTTTGCTGTATTTCAAGGTATGCGACATAGATGAGTAGTTCTTGAACATCATAAGGACATAAGTAACATATTAAAGGGTTTTATGATTTGTAGGTAACTGGTTTAAAAGAAAATATATAACTATCTGGGGTTGTCGTTTGGACACTTTTTATAGCTGCATAAAATAAGGGATCAGTAACATTACGTGTCTTATCCAATCAGCTGATTTTATAAGCATCGAAGATTTTTGCATTGAAATTGTTCATCCCATTTTCAATTTTACCTTAGAACATCTAGGGCGTGCTTACTTTGCATCAAAGGTAAAGGGAAAGTGAGTAGTCATTCCCTTTCCCACTTAATCATGTGTTTACTTACAAAATGGGGAATGAGATTTTAGTGATCCCCACACAATAGAGGGAATGAAGAAGGGGAATGCCAATCCTTATATCCCCTGGTATTGATTCCTTGTCAAAGGGAATACATATCAAATTTACTCATATAACCTTAATAAGTTTTCATGGGCTAATGTTTTTTTTATTATGTAAAAGGATATTTTAGTAATTACATCCGTAAGATTAACCTTACTATGGATAGTAAACACTACAAAGGGAATAAAATTATTTCCCTTTACACCATCCAATAGGCAAGTAAACACTAGAAAGGGAATCAATGATCCTCCTTCCTATTTCATTACTTTGCTTTCCAATCCCATTACCTTTCCCATTGCATTCCTTTACGGTTTGGTAAACGTGCCCCTAATACTTCGAGCTTCTAACTTTTAATTTTATTTTAATAGATCTGGACTTCAGTTTTCTGGAAATGAATCCATTTACACTGGTCAATGGAGTGCCATATCCACTGGATATGAGGGGAGAATTGGATGACACTGCTGCTTTCAAGAACTTTCAAAAGTAGTTCACTGGTTTCTTAAGAACTTTATGCTGCTTAACTTGTTTTCAAATTGTTCAGTTCCAATCTAGCCTCCAGAGTGTTGAATTTTCGTTTCCAATATTCTCAGGTGGGGAACAATAGAGTTCCCACTTCCTTTTGGACGAGTTTTGAGCGCCACAGAAAGCTTTATTCATACGTTGGATGAAAAGGTAATTTCACATACGAATCCTGCCTTTTCATTGAAAATGAATGATATTATTTAGTAGTTTTGAACGTCAGAATATGTTTTGGTATTGAAATTTGCATAGTGGTGATCAGATATACTCATCGTGTTCTCGAGTAAATGTTACAGACAAGTGCGTCTTTGAAGTTTACTGTTTTGAACCCGAAAGGACGCATCTGGACAATGGTCGCTGGAGGAGGCGCAAGTGTTATATATGCTGACACTGTAAGTGTTCCAAGCTACCAGACAATACAATCTACCAATGTTATCTATTTTTGCAACTACTGATATCACTTTTGTCATGGTTTCCCACCTGTGTATTGCTAGGTTGGAGATTTGGGCTATGCATCTGAGCTTGGTAACTATGCTGAGTATAGTGGAGCTCCAAACGAGGAAGAGGTGTTGCAATATGCTCGAGTTGTTATTGATGTAAGAAAATCTGTTAATGTTACTAGATTCCAGCATTTTGTTTTCAAGGTAGAAGTGCTAAAGTTCTTGACATTTAAAATTTAGAATTTGCCCTTTCGTCATGCTGCAGTGTGCAACTGCCGATCCTGATGGTCGTAAGAGAGCTCTCTTGATTGGAGGGGGCATTGCTAACTTTACCGACGTCGCTGCTACTTTTAACGGGATTATTCGAGCTCTGAGGGAGAAGGTATGTCCTAGTTGGACCATTAAAGGCACTCGTAATATTTAGTTCATCTTTTCTCCACTGTTTTGTTTTGTTTTGTTTTGTTCTTTTTTTTTTTTTTGGTTCTTGACATGCCTGTATTTTCTCAACTCCAATCAGGAGTCCAAGCTACAGGCAGCGAGAATGCACATATTTGTTCGGAGAGGTGGTCCTAATTATCAGATGGGTTTGGCAAAAATGCGTGCTTTGGGAGAAGAACTCGGAGTACCCCTTGAGGTATGAGATGCCATTTTTTTTTTTGGGCTGAAATCTCCAAACACGTCAATAGTCTTGTGACTTTGCGGCCTTGGTTGAGAAAATTGACCCCCGAGATGAAAAGTACTCATAACTTGAACATATATTATACCGAAACTATGAAATTGTTCTCAACCACAACGCCAAACTCAACCACAATCCTGCACTTTCTTGAGTGGAAATGAACTCATGTTATACTGAGCGAGCTCGGGACATTTTTCTGACCTTTAATATAATGTTCTTTGGCTTAATTCCTTGAAATGTTATTCATTATTCTTTCTCCTTTTGCCTTTAGGTTTACGGGCCGGAGGCCACAATGACCGGCATCTGCAAGGAGGCAATAGATTGCATCATGTCCACTGCATAAAGTCATACTTTGTTTTTCTGATTTTGTCAATGTGTGCCACGAAAAATAATGTAGTTATTTGATATTGACTGAAAAAAAAAAAAAAAATACCTCAATGAGGCAAATTTGTAATCGGAATTGAACGAATTCATTCCTTGATCCTTTCAAAGTTCGGCAATAAGCGTTGCGGAATTGACTCCGTTTCTTACAAATGGAACCACCCTGTTTAACTGGTTTGTGCCTGCATTTGAATGGATCAATTGGAAACCGATATGTGCTGAGAGTTGTGATGTTCCCTTTTGTTAATTGTTAAAAAAAAAAAAAAAAAAAGAAAGAAAAGAAAAGAAAAAAAGAAAAATGAGCAATAAGGGAAGATACGACTGGTATGGCACACAGACTGCTGTAATAAGAGGCTAAAATTTCCAAAACTCGACTTTTCGTTGGTTTAAAGCTTTGCTAATATGATATTTTATTTTATATTACTCGTATAAATGTTGTTCTAATTATTCGACTAATTTTTTGTTGTAAATTTATAATGCATAATATACAATTGTTTCAATTATAAATTAGACTATTAAAATATAAGTACTTTGTGTGTGTCTCTCCGAAGACATCCGAAGGTTTCTTAGTCAAGTGGTAAGCCTGCAATGCAATGATTCGGTGCAAGGACTAGTGTTAACAAAAATAACAAAAAATAAAAATAAATATAAAAGAAGTATTTACACAAAAAAAAAATGGTTATTTTTGACCTACCTTTTTAAAATATGTCAATGAACCAACTTATTTGTAAATTTGAATAAATTTTGAATTTTAATGATTTTTCTTCCCACAATTGCTTTATTTGTATATTTGAATGAATTTTGAATTTCAATGATTTTTCTTCCCACAATTGCTCCTCCACAATCTGCGTTTGCTAATGAATCCTCCTTATTTTATGCAAAAACAATCATTCTTAATTTATGCAGTTACTTTTAAATTTCAAAATTGATATAGTCAATTATGCCATCATTTTTTTTCCTTTTTAAGGATGGACGTTTTTTTTTTTTTTTTATAGTATTAATTTTCTAAATAAATGTTTATATATTTTATTTCTTTCATTAGTTTTATTATTGTATTTCTATTTGTCAGATAGAAAGTTGTTCTATTTATAGTTTAGGATTTTTTCTATTTTCATACTTCTTTATGAATTTGTTTTTATTTTTGTCAAAGTAATTTTGTATTTACGGGTAGTTATTTAGGATTTGCTTGTTTTGCGGTCCTCACTTTTTTTCTTGCGCACTCATATTTTACTGACTATATACATAATTCTATCAACATATTATGTATGGTGACACAGAAATAGTCTATAATAATGACCATGCAATATTACATATGAATTTACTTAGCATGTTATTCTAATCTTTATGATAATGATCCAACTATTTCATATTGAGAATATTGTCTTGATGCTGTCAATTAATGAGATAAATCTTCATTGTTGTTTTTGTATGTCCTTAGAATTGATTGGATCGTTTATCTCTTCAATGCATTCTAAATTAATTATACAAAGAAAATGACATGGTCATTTTGCTAATGATCATTAACAAAAACAGATAAAATTATGCACATAGATACCGAAATCAAACTTTTATCAGAACCAATACACTAACCATGACACAATCTCTAAAACAATGACTAATACATAATGTACGTTATTACACAAATCTTAAAAAACAAACCAATTGAAACTTGAAAACACCTAATATTATACGGAAAAAAAAAAAATTACGTGAACCAAGTCAATATCGTATAATAAATTCAAACGGCTCTAAGTACTGCTTATGAATCTCTAATGTTGTTGCTTGTAGTTTCTTAATAATGATCTATGACATACAGTAATGACTCGGTCATTTTGGTAAGAAAATAGAAAAGTTAAAGTTAAATTTGTAGCAACATTATATACATACCCTATCTTTGGGATCAAAGTCAATTATCTTCTAATGTATTGACTCAAAACCAATCAACAATTACAATCAAAAATTCGATTTGAAGTCTATAAACACTTAGTCAATATATTAATGACCTAATCAAAATTATTAATGGGCCTAGTCTATTAATTTCTAAAGGAAAATAATGACTAAAACATTTTAAAAAAAAAAAAAATACCCACACCACATAGACGTGGTCAATATGATAATGACATAAGGATAGAATGAAGAAATATTCCTTGAACAAAAAAAAAAAAAAAAAAAGAACTGGCTAGAAGTCCATAAACACTTGGACAATATAAAAATGACTCAAGCATTAATTGATAGTCCATAAACACTCAGACAATATAAAAATGACTCGAACATTTCTTTATCAATTAAATCACTTGATACAATATGTTTATGAGACGGTCAAATCCCTAACAATATTTATCAATGGACCTAGTCATCAAATTTATAAATGAAAATAATGACAAAAACATTAAATAAAAATGAATGAACGAGACCTACAGAGACATTGTCAATATGAAAATGACAGAAAGATAGAATCATGAAATTTTCATTTAAAAACAAAAAAAAAAAAAAACGAATCATGACCATATAAATGTTATCAATATGAAAATGACCAAAACCTTACAAACCTACTGATTCTCGTTAGCACGAGATGAAGAAGTATGGTTGGATGTTGAAGCGAGACGCCCAGATTGCCTTGGTGTGGGGGACGCCGACCTAACTTCAATGGGGTTTTCGATATTTTTGAAACACTGGTGTGTTGGGTTTTTCTTACCCATTGTCGACGGTGGTTGGTTCGATGGTAGCCGGAGAAGACGATGAAAAGGAACGGCAATAAGGTTTTTTGGTGGAAAAGGAAAGGGACAGTCAGGGGGATGAGTTTTTCGAATTTTAGGAGATATGGGTTGCTTCTTGTGTGTAATTGAAAATGTAAATCCCACTGATTTGGGGATTTCCAAATTTTGAACATCTTAATTGATGCCTAGAAAATAAAAGCTAATTAGATTTCTTTTTCCCATCAATTTTTAAAAAGGGGCAATTTTGTCAATATATATATAATCAATTATAGATTTTATTTATTATTGCAAATAAGTTAATGTATGAATATATTTTAAAAGTAGGGTTCCAATTTAATGCAAATAGTCTAAAATAAAAAGCTTAAATATCACAATCTAGGTTGCTTGTTGGTGTTGCTTTGCTTTCTTCATTATGTTAAGTCCACTAGTTGACATTTGGCAATACCATGAGCCAGAGTTGACAAAACACCTAAAACTCTAAACTGAGGAAAGAAATCCATACATACAAAAACTTAAGTGAGCAATTTGCAAAGTAAAAATAGGGAGAAAAACCATACCAAATTTTTTTTTAAAAAAAAGTTATTACTTTTATAATCAAACATGTCGTTTGTCAAAGTAGTAGTAATAATAATAAAGAAAAAAAGCTATAAAATAAACAACATTGGCCTTTCTTTCTGGTAAAGGAAGCAGAAAATGAAGCTTGGGAGAGAGTCAAGTAGCTGCCGGTGCATAGCCAAATACCGGAATTGCCAGTCTTGACATCTCACACACGTCAGATCTATGTTCACTAATCATGAGGGGCTGCCTCGGAATTTCACCTCCCATCCTCTTCATCGCCAGTTGAAATCTCTACGAGTCAAACGACAATAAACTATTAAGTAATCTTACAAATGGTCATATATGTTATTAAAGTTTTATTATTTTCTGACAACTTATCCCCAAACACTCTCTGAACTTTTTAAATTTTTGTAAGGTTTTCCATTTAGCTTAGATTCCCATTAAACTGAAGACGAGTTCGCATATTGTGAATATAAAACACCCCATTTCTATTAAAAAATAAAAAATAAAAAATCTTAAACGAATCCTAAGGCAAATCTTTCAAATTTAATCTTTAATTTAATGAAAATTTAACAAAATGGTATATAATATAAAAATTTAAAAAACTTAAGAGATAGATTAACCAAAAGTAGATATTATAAAATAAGTTATCAGCAGGTGACAAGTTTGAGGACTAAATATACTATTAAAATACTATAATGCATGTGTAATATTATAGAAAATATTATGGGAAAGCGAGGCTTACGTACCAAGGAATTCTTCAAACATTGGACAGCTTTAATCTTTTGCTGTGCAGCTACACACACACGCTTTGGTTTACAAAGTAAAACCAAACCCAACAATTCTCATATAATATGATTTCATCTTTATTTGCTTTTTACTATAAATACTCAATTGCACTTCAACTGTGTTTGCTCCATCCACAAAACACGCTTTCCTCTCCTTTTTCTCATTCCTTTTGCTTCCATTGCTAGTGATTTGCATTCTCTTCTTCAAGTACTCATAAAAAGTTTCAAGTGTTAAAGTAACTATGAAAAGCTTCATTAACTTGTGCATGGTTTTAATTTTAGGCCTGCCTTTGATGGCCTATGTGTCACAGGCATCAGCCGCTCTTGAAGTGGATTTCTACCGATCTTCTTGTCCGTCGGCAGAATTGATCGTGAAGAAAGTTGTCGGCCGAGCGGTGTCCCGTAATCCGGGCTTAGGTGCTGGCCTCATTAGAATACATTTTCATGACTGCTTTGTGAGGGTACGTATTTAATATTACATGCTTTTTATGGTCTTTAATAGTTATAAAGTTGTAGTAAGTAATAATGTATGGAAACTAAAACAGATTTTTCGTTACATTTAAATGTCTTGCAGCAGCACATCACATGCTTATACAACTACCAAACTATTTTCAAGTCTGTCTTCCCAAAAAAAAAATTTTTTTTTTCTCAAAGTGAAAAAACAAAATTAAAAAGAAGATAGAAATGAAAATGGTCCCGGCGGGGCTCGAACCCGCGACCTTCGGCTCATAAGACCAACGCTCTAACCAACTGAGCTACGGGACCCTATCATTTCACAAAAATGAAGAAACATATTTGTCAGTTGAATCACGGCAGGACTAGCACCACTATCTCACTTCTTTTTCTTTTTCTTCTTCATCTTTTTTTTTTTTTTTAACTTTTATTTTTTAATGGAAATAATTAATACTGTTATGTAATTTTAGGACAATATACGATTTTTTTTTTCCTATTTCTGAAGATTAGTTATAATACTACATTTTTCACCCTCTGATATTGAGGTGTCAAGTATAAAATCTTCAACCTGCACTTTTTTTCCCCCTTGAGAAAAAGAGAGAATTTTTTTTTTTCTTTTTGATGAAGAAAAAAAAGTGACTTATACAAGCTTGAAGCTCCTATGACAACTGCTACTTTTCTTCTAAATTATAAGGATATAAATTGATCCCACTTCTTTTTATTTAAACATTTTTATTTAAAGAAATGATCATGACCACTTCTACTAATTTTAGACATCTTACAGAAGAAGAAAAAGAAATAAAAAATGAAAAGAGATTTTGCATTCCAATTATTATTATTTATTTTATTTTATTTTTCTTAACCAACCACAAAGTTGTGAAATTTTGTATAATTTTGCATGGCAATACCAATCACGTCAATCACATTTCCAATTACTAAACTCCACGACGGCCACCACCAATCTTTCAGGGTTGCGACGCCTCCATCCTCCTCGACTCGACGCCCGGAAACCCATCGGAGAAAGAACATCCGGCGAACAACCCGAGCCTCCGAGGCTTCGAAGTCATCGACAAGGCCAAGTCGGAGATCGAGTCTCTCTGCCCGGCAACCGTATCATGCGCGGACATCCTCGCCTTCGCCGCCCGTGACAGCGCCTTCAAGCTCGGCGGAATCGGCTACTCCGTCCCTTCCGGTCGCCGCGACGGCCGAGTCTCCCTCAAAGACGACCCCACACAAAGCCTCCCTCCACCTTCCTTCACCGCCAAGCAACTGGAGCAGAATTTCGCGCGCAAAGGCCTAACCCTAGCCGAAATGGTGACGCTCTCCGGAGCACATTCGATCGGGGTTTCTCACTGTTCGGCTTTCGAAAATCGGCTCTATTCCTTCAACTCCACTCACCCCAAGACCCTTCCATGAATCCGTCGTTTGCTAGGTTTTTGAAGAGCAAATGTCCGTCTCCGGCAAGAGATGATCCGGTCGTGAATCTCGACGTCGTTACGCCGAATCGGCTTGATAATTTGTACTACGTCAATTTGAGGAACCGGCGAGGGGTTTTGACCTCCGATCAGACGCTGATGAGCAGTAAATCGACCGCCGCGATGGTGACCTACAATGCAAGGAACGGCGGCGCGTGGGCGGAGAAGTTCGCCGAGGCGATGGTGAAAATGGGGTCCATTGATGTTCTGACGGGGAGCATGGGCGAGATTAGGAAGAACTGCAGGGTAGTTAATTAGCGATAATTAATTAGGTCAATATCTGTTGAAGAGGAATTATAAGTTGGCTTTGTACTGTTGATTAATCTGTTTTAGAAGGTGTTTAAAATTCATCTTGTCTTTAATTCCTATCCTCTAAACTAGTGTAAATCCTCTGTGATTTGTTTCAAAAATGAATAATTTACTCTTTATTCATAGTTTCTCTCTCTTTAAAAATAAAAGCATAATTTTCCTAAAAAATAAAAATAGAAATAAAAACAAAATCATTTTCAAAACATTATCCAACAGACTTTTATCAACGTTTTTGTTATACATATCCTCTAACCACACACGCTACTCAAAATGTGAGATTCATTTTTGTCAAATTATTGATTTATCTCTGTAAATTATTATAAACTAACTAAACAATTGGCAAATCTAAAAAATAAATTAAAATAAAGGGGGGTTTTTTTTTTTCTTGACACTTGTGGATTTATGTGTAGAAGTTGCCTTTTTGATTATAATATGAAAAGGATTGTGATATGGACCCTATCTTCCATTTTTGATACTCAAAGATAAAGGGGTTATAACTTTAGTCAAAATCAAACTACTAGTATTGTTTACCCAAAATGAACACGAAAGACTTTCAAGTTTTGCAAATTTGAGGGACCATGCATTTACTCATGAGGCAGTCAGGATTATAATGTAGAATCTTTTCAAGGAATTAATGGCAGCAAGCACATCAAACTCCACGCGTTTTTTCTAAATTACATTAAACTATTTATTCATTTCCAAACCAAAAAAACAAAAAACAAAAAACAAAAACAAAAACATAATTTGGAATTGGGAGATATATAGTAAGTTCACACCAGAAGGAGTTAAATGAATCAATACAGCTAAGCAAGAGCCAACTGTTTTTAATAAGCTTGTGTTTAATTCGCCGGTTGGAGATGAAATTTTTAAGTTGGAGTTAGTTGACTTTTTAAAAACTAGTTATATTTTTTTGTTGACTTAAAAAAAAAAACAAAAATTGATATGAAAAAGTACAGTTTAGTTAGAGTTAAACTTAAATGCCAAACGAAACCTAAGAATAGTTGTACACAAACTAACGATCTGCTTGACACTTCATCTAAAGACATTTTTTGGACACGATTTAAAATTTTCTCTTACAAAAATTTAAATTTATTATTCCAATTTATTTTTCACTGTAATTCAAACTAATCATAAATTGTTTACCAAATTTTAGATTTTATACCTGATGATACTGTGATTAACTTAATTATTAGAGCTATACAATCTGTAGTTTTTGATTTAATTATGAATATCTTGTTTAAACAATCAAGCACTAAAGAATGAGCACTTGTTTGCATGCCCGGTTCAAGTCCGAAAAATTCAGTTTTAATGGTTAACCGTGCATTTGGTTGAACCTATCAGTTCAAGCCTTGAATAGTTCTCCTAAACGGGTTTTACTATGCATTATTCTCTCCCCATGTGCTTTAACTTTAATCACATTTTCCATAAATTTAACTTCTCCACGTAAACACTCAATTCAAGATAAAATTTTCCAACTTCAACTTGAACATGCTCAACTAAAATCATCAACTCAACTCAATTTAAACTAAACTAAAAAATTTCAATTCAAGGCGAACTAAACGGATGGTGATCAACTGTAACATCACTTTAAGATGCATGCATTACATACCCTTTAAATATTCCTACCAACATATGAAACGGTAAAACACTTTCAATATAATTAGCCACAACTGTTTCCCTGGCCATACTACTGTTCTCAATAAATAACCATGATGGTGAAAGGTGATTCAAATTGCTGAGCCTGAGCTAGTCTCATCTTTTTTATTTCTAATTTTCTTAATTTTTTTTTTGTTTTTTGTTTTTTTTTGTTGAATGAGCTGGTTGGTCAAAACCTTATATAGAGAAAGGAAACGGTCATGGAGGGGGTAAATAAATGAAATGGAGCAGGACAACAGATGCCAGATGAAATGGAAACCGTATTAATTAAAATCGAAAAAAAAAAGGTCATGTGGGGATTCTAGTGCCCTCAGAGATGGTCATATTCTGGTGGAGAAATTATTCAGTAAACCGGATGTACCACGCCATCATGTTTATGTGGTACATCCATCCATTAAAAATCAAACATTTAGAGTAATTTGTTTGCATCATCTTTGTTTAGTTATATTCTCTTTCTTAATAAGCATTACATTAATTATTTGGTCAAAATTACCAAAAATACTCTACCTAAATATTAAATCCCTTAAATAAATAGTAAATCTCTTACATACTAATTAACTTCAAATAATTCCTATGTTTTTGTATGCTAAAAATAATTTTTATATATTTAAATTAAATGAGAAACGTTCCTAAAAAAAATTTAATGAGAAACGACGCATGCGTTTTCAGAGTCTTTATGATGTTTTTTTAGAGAACTACTGTAATTATAAGGCTTACGTACTGAGGAGGAAAAAGTTTATTGAATGAATTATCTTTGTACAATATGATAATATGATCTTACCATTTATACTATTATATTATTACGTTTACATTTTATATTGATTAATTTCATTTTTCAAATTAAAATTGAGTTGTACATATTAATATAAATTCAACTTGTCATGTTTTTGTGTCATTTGGAATGGGTCTTGATGTTCTCAAGTATATATTCTACAATTATGTTTTTCATCATTTTTCATTTGTCTCCGTTTGGTGTTACGGTTGAAGTTGAAATTTTAAGTTGGAGTTGGTTGATTTTTTAAAAATTAGTTATAATTTTTTGTTGACTTTTCAGAAAAAGACAAAACTGAGATAAAAAATTTAAATTTGAATTAAATTATCAAAGAGAGTGTTTTTGCTTAATAAATGGGACCCACTTCTGCATAGGCCCCTAGTGCTCCGGTCCTGTAGAAACCTTCCACCTCATGCGGAGCTCCACACGAGTTGATGTTTACGTTGTTTACATAGAGAATAGATGGCAATTTTAACCAAACAATTAATGAGTTTCATAATAAGAAAGAAAAAGATAACCATATGAAGATGATATAGATAAATTATTCCAAATATTAATTCTTTATTGAATGGGTGTATCATCCGATGTACTGAATAATTTCTAATTTTGTTGTTAGTTACTTTGTTAGGTAGGGCCATCATAAATTCAAGACAACGACCATAAATCCATTGACATCGTCGTGGTACTACCCTTGCCCTACACTATTACATGCTAACTTTAGGCATCTTTCCTTGCCAAATAGTGTCCCCCATTTCAAGCAAAAAAACAGAATATCAACTTTCATGACATGCAAATTATTATTTTTATTAATAAATGTTTAAAATATTATCATATCAATTAAATTAAAAGATTGAATTTACTAATAAAAAATAACGATTCAATATCACGTACGTTGATACTCAAAAATTAAGATTAAAGTTGTTATCTTTGACACTACTTTTCAAGTTAATTACATTGCTCCTCTAATAAATTACTACCATTTCACATCCTAAATTGCCTCATTGATTGCCCCTTCAACTGTTTCCTTGCTCTTGTTCTTTTCACTTTGTAACCCCACCTCAACCATATATGCATCTATTAGTCTTAATGCCATTAGCTTTTCACTAAAAGTAATTTAAAAAAAAAAAAAAAAAACACACACACACACACACAATAATCTCCATAAGTATTGATTTATAATACACATAAAGATATTAAAATAAATTATATAATATCTAACTTAAATCCTCATATAAGTTTTAAAGTTTTTCGTAAGTCATATTTTTTAAGTTTAACAGGTAGTTATTGTGACAGATTAACAGGAAGTAGTTTTTAAACTCAAGAAGTTAAAAACAGCTTTTAAAAAGTTATATCGAACATGCCTTGTAAATCTAACGATGTAAAATTTATAAATCAAACAGTGACCTCTACGTGAGTTTATGGAATATCCAATCTTGAACACATCGTATAAGCCATGCACCATTGCGTCGGAGGTATGAATCATGGATAGTAAAGGCGACATATATGGGCTCGTTGTCGTTAGATAACTAGACCATTATAAGGTACTTATCATTTTCCACATTTTAAGAAGTTTGGTGAAGGGCAGAAAAGTAATTTCATACTCAACTTAAAAAGGAACTTGGGCCTCCACCATGCCCATAACCAAGGCAATTACTTAACTGCCCCTTGCCAAGTTATCCTTTTCCCTTTTACCCCCTTGGCAAGTTTTAAATGAGGTTCTCAATCGGTTGAGAACACTTTTGTTCTATATAAGAAGGGCGTCATAGCCAAAGCTTCCTCCACTCCAAGCAACAAAGAAAATCAATTTAGCACAACAGCCACATTCAAGAGAGAGGAAAAAAACCAGAGGAAAAAAAAAAAAAAAAGCCCTTTAGAAGAAGAGTTGGAGAGAACAGATGGAGAGAACCACTAAAACACTTGTTATCCTCACAGCCCTCCTCCTAGTGGGAGCTGCAATGGAGGCCGTTGAAGGAGGAAGGTTGCTGAAGAGCAACGAGCAGCAGGTTGACCACCCCCAGAACTTCTACGGCGGCGGAATCGCTGGAGCTATCCCGGGCCCTGGATTTACCGGCTTCGGGTTTGGTCCCAATGGCTTCTACACCTTCCCTGGATTTGGCTCTGGAACCTCCGTCCCCGGCCTGCCAACTATCTCCGCCCCACCTTCCCATCCTTGATCACCTCAGACAGACAGACAGACACACAGACAGACAGAGTTGTTTCTCTGTCTGGTGTTGCGTTATGGATTTCTGGATATTTTGTAGTTTAAGTTTTACTCTTTCTGTTATTGCTTTTCCTGTGCACTTGTTGTGATCTCCTTGGTGTTTAAGGTTTTGGTGTCTAGTACAAGAAAACAGTCTTAGTGTTATGTTATGTTATGTTGCTGTCGTTTTGGCTGTCTTGAGTAGAAGTTGTCTTTTAAGCCATATTATATGAAAGTTATAATACTTCTTACATATGGTTGCCGGTTTGTTTGATCAGTTGGCTTAGTTAATACAATGATGTTTTTTAGTTATGTTACATGACACCAATGTCTGTGATCTCATATATTTATATATGTAGCGATGGAACTAGCCTACTGTTTCAATCAAGGCCTATATTAAAAGTAAATTTTGTAAAATAAAAAATATAAAATAATAATAATCACTTGTGACAGAAGCCCTCCACTCGATATGGGTAGTTCCGTCCGAAAGACTGATGATAATGTTGTAAGTGAATATTTTTTAGCATGTTGAAGTGATGTGAAATGTGTAAATGTAATTAAGAATGGAGATATATTTATGAAGTATGGTCAATTCCAAAGAAACAGCAATGGATTTGGGTTCCTTTTCAGCTGACCATTATTTGAAGAACCAGGGTAAACAAAAATTAATTGCACGACCTACCCACCCAAGAACACAGCGAAGAGAAAGGTGCAAAAGATTTGCTTTTGCCAATTGCTATACCTACCAATATCAGAGGATATAAATACGAAGCAATAAGTGCATTGCCTTGTTAGCAGAGCGGAGCCTTTCATGATTGAACATCCGTCCTCGATGAATTTTATATTTATATAATTTTATTTATAAAAATAAAATTGATTTTTATGTATAAATCATCTTATAAACTTTACCCTTTAATGTATGTCCCCACTAAAATGATAGACCTGCTCCGCCGCTGCTTTTTAGCAGTTTTGTACTTATAGCTTATTATGGTTTTTGTTGTTTGGATGACCAAATAAACAACTGTCACCACACCTTTTTAATAAAATTTTTATGTATCGATTTTTAGAATTATTGATCGTGAAAAAATTTTATTCGATCTTAACTGATTAAAAATCACTATAGACGTCAACCTCTTGCTCGAAAATTAAGCCTCTAATATTTAGTTCAACCATTATGCATCATTGAGTTGATGAACTGTGCACCAACAACCAGAGTCTACAATATGATTCAGTTAAAAGTGAGATCAAAGTGTACCATGTATTTTCATGGGCTAATAATTAAAAAAAAAAAATGTGCTGTCAAGTGTATAAAATAAATATGTATGGTGGCATGTTTTTAATGAGTTTGTGATTACTTTTTTTAAAGAAGGATACCAATAGCAAAAAATAAAAAATAAAAAATAAAAAAGATATCAAAAGAAAAAATTTTGCTTGTGCAAGTTTTGGAAAATTTTACTTCTTCAAGTTCGTACTAAGAGATGTGACTATTTTTTTGGTTCACATAATTTACCTGTCAAAAAAAAAAAAAAAAAAAAAAAAAAGGAAGAAGAATGAATGAGACAAAGCCGATGGCAAGTAAAACGACGTCGCTTACGCAGTGTCAGATTCTCAAACGACGTCGCTTTCATGTGATCATCAGACGCTCCGCGAAACACGGCCAGGCGGATTCAGGTCTTAATAGTGCGATCTCTCACTGTCTCACATCACGAGGGATTCTCTGCTCTGGTGGAATCAACGAGATCTGTTTGTTTCCTGAGAAAATATTAACCAAGAACAGAAGAAGAAAGAAGAACTCTAAGGGACTTCATTTCATCAATCGGAAAAGAAAAAAGAAGAATTCCAAGGGACTTGAGAAACTGGACGGAAACTTTTTTTTTCCCAAACAAGAACGTAAGCAATAAAAAAGAGGGCTTTTTTCCTTTCCCTTTTCGTTTCCTTGAAAACTGCATTTCATTTTTGCGAAATCAATCCATAGAATTCTATTTCATTCCCATTGAAAATTTTCCCTGAGGTCAACGAGGCGACATATAAATATGTGTATATATATATATATATAATCATTTACATGTGTGTATATATGGCTATCAATTTTATATTTGTATTGTGTATATATCTAAATTTTTATAGCTTGATTTGGACTTGAATATGGAATCATACGAAAAATGCGCTAGAGTTGCGATTGATAAACTTTACTAGTGAGAAGCTCATTCTGAGTTTTTGAGTATAACATAATTAATTAGAAAATAAAGGAAAAAGAAAGGGCTTTTTCTTGCACAGGAAAATCCACAACAAAGAACTTGTTATACCATCTTAGATAAACTGGCCAGTATAAGGATTATTATTAAACTTAGAAAAGAAATTGCAATCTCTTGGAAAGTTAAGGATATAAGCTATAATCACAATTTGTCACGACATAGTGTAAGATCAACTTTCTTATTTATTGATTTATTTGTTTTATCTTGATTAGGAGTGAAGTTGAGGCCTTGAGATGGATGATAGTTGTGCTGTTTGTGCGGAGGCGCTTCAATGGGTTGCATACGGACCCTGCGGCCACCGGGAGGTCTGCTCAACCTGCGTTGTTCGACTCCGATTCATCTGCGAAGATCGTCGATGTTGCCTGTGCAAGAGCGAGTCTGGAATCGTTTTTGTCACCAAGGTTGTCAAATGTGATTGTCCCCTTTCGTTCTTTTTTGAGAAGCATTAGATTTCGTATAAACTAGCAAGCCCGCCTTATATAAATTAACAATGGCTTTGTTATTGTTGTCGAAATTTCTGTCGAATGATTCAATTTACTAGCTGAACCTCGAGGATGGTTAAACATCGCTTTGCAAGTTTATTGCAAAGCAAAAATTCATCTTTCTTTTTATGTGAACCGAAGATGTTCAGGCTTAGTCGTTTTCCCTTCTGGCATAGAGGCATTCGTATGTCATTTCTTAGCATTCTGCTTGTGAATCTGGTATGCCAATGGCCCTGCTTCCATTCCAAGATTGGACCAAATAGCGTTACCTTCATTAAGGCTATTATCTTCAACACTGGCGTACTAGTTTGTTGTGAACTTGGCGAATTACGACCCTTATTACTTTTTTTTTGTTCTTATTTCCTTTGGCAATTATCCAGGCATTAGGAGATTATACAAGGATGATAAATGACTTTGCGATTTTTCCAGCTGATCCGACCGAGGGTCAAGTTGGGACGTACTGGTACCATGAAGGAACACAAGCATATTTTGATGACTCTGATCATTACAAGATGATAAAGGCCATGTGCAGGTTGTCATGTGGTGTCTGTGATAAAACAAATGAAAGACGGAGCAACGGGTTTAAGAGGAACGGGGACTTTAAGAATGTTGAGCAGCTGAGAAGCCACTTGGTTAATCGGCATAGGCTGTTAATGTGCAGTTTGTGTCTGGAAAGTAGGAAGGTGAGACAGATTTAATTTTAAATGATGCCAAGACTACCTTATATAATATAAGTATTGGATGCCTGTCTTTCATCATCTCTTTTAAACAAATTGCACATAAGGATATTACAATGTGTTGTGTCGTTATCTCTGTCTATTGTTTCAACTTTGCTAGATATAGGGTAATTTTTAACACAACCAGGTTTTTTCGCAATAACTGCCCTGTTCTTTTTTTTTTTTTTTTTTTTTTAAATTATGATTAATTTTTTTTTTTGGTATTTATATGATGTTGAAGTTCTTACCTTCGTCATATTTTCCGCTCTTTCCGAAGATTTGAGAGAATGACTATGGTGGGGCCTGAAAATATTAAAAATATTCTAGCCTAATATTTTTCTTCCTTGAAGCATGCATGCGATATCTGACTTTAAATTATTAAAACAGGTTTTCGTAAGTGAGCAGAAGTTATATACTAAAGCACAATTAGATCAGCATATAAAGACGGGTGACTCTGATGTTGATGGCAGTGAAACTGAAAGAGGAGGATTCATGGGACATCCTATGTGTGAATTTTGCCAAAAACCCTTTTTATGGAGAAAATGAGCTATACGCCCATATGTCAACAGATCATTATACATGTCATATTTGCCAAAGGTAATTTTGGCTTTATAGATATTACCATGGGCTTCACGGTTTATTAACTCGTACTTTCATTCATATGATTTATCTTGCTTAAAGCAGGCAACATCCAGGACAGTACGAGTACTACAAAGACTATGATGACTTGGAGGCCAGTTGTTTTCTTTTTTTTTTTTTTTTTTTTTTTTTTTTTTTTTTTTCTGGTTTCCGTGCTTTTCTAAGATTTGTTTCATAGCTGACCTCAAATGTTTATATTACAGATCCATTTTCGTCAAGTTCATTTCTTGTGTGAGGATGAGGCTTGCCTAGAAAAAAAATTTGTTGTTTTCGCAACTGAATTTGAAAGGAAGGTCATATTTTTCACATGTTCATGCTTGTCTCTCCCTTTCTTTTTCCTCCTTCCTGTTATTTATATCAGGCAACTTAATTCTGCCACGTATGGTTTATCTCATGAAAACCTAAAATTCTTGTAGAGGCATAATGCCATGGAACACGGAGGGCGATTGTCTCGCTGCAAGCGTGTTGCTGCCCTTCAGGTTATTATTTCACTTGAATTCTTGAATCTTGTATTAGATTCTTCTGCATTCTGGCTATGTTTTCTGTCCTCGTTGGTGTAACCGTCTTGAGCTTTTTGTGTCTATTACAGATACCAATTAGCTTTCAGTATCGTCGAAGTATTCAGCAAGATCGTCATGGAAGAGGACGTAGCTTTCCTTCTGATTTGGTCAACAATCAACTCTCCCCGTCCATCCAACATAGTCTTGAGTCGGCCAATGCAGAAAGTTCTCGCAACACTTCATCAAGTGCTGGAGCAGTTTCTAATCGCAGAGAAACAAGTGAATTTGAGTCAGTTGGCTCTTTTGATGTATTGGCTACTACGGGCTGTGAGCCATCTTCAATATCGTCTCACACTTCAAGGCAGAACCCTGGGACTGGCCAACTGGAAGATTCATCGTTTCCCTCCACTTCCTGCTGCTCCAGGCAGAGGTAAAAAGAAAACGAAAAATGCTTTTGGCGGATTAGGTGGGAACTCTACAGCAAGTCTTGTCAATCACCGAAATAATGCTGCTCTAACCATTGAGAACACTCCAGCTTGGCCAATAGCAAATTGTCCACCTAACTCATTACTACGTAGTTCTCAGCAGTTAAGGCCTGTTTCGAATTCTGGGCTTCTGTCTGCATCTAGTTCTCCCGGTGTTCTCCAGTGTAGGTCCACAACAATGAGTACACATTTATCTCCCTCGTACGAAAGCACTGTTTCAGTTAGACAGGTCAAACCTCATGAGCCTCCATCATCTGGCACTGGTAGCTCATCAAGAAATTCAACTACCAAGAATACGTTTACCCACACTGCTTCATCACCGAAACTTTCCGGCAGAGGGTTTTTTGACAACTCAATATCTAGTTTTCCACCTGTTTCTGCTGCTCTATCTGGGAAAGCAACTTCAAGTGGTCAGACTCTGCCGAAGCCAGAAGATGTTAATGCTGCCAACAAGTCTCTTGTGGGAAGAATCCGTGTTGCTTTAGAGCATGATGAAAACAAATATGCTGCATTTAAAGAAATATCTGCACAGTATCGGCAGGATTTGATCAGCACAGAAGAATATCTTGCCTGTGTTTGCCAGTTTGGCTTGTCTCATCTTGTTCTTGAACTAGCAAGACTATGTCCTGATCCAGAGAAGCAAAGAGAGCTTGTTGAGACTTACAAGTTTAATACGGGAAACTACAATTCTCCCGTGAATAATCTGAGCAATGACAGTGGTCCGTCGAAGAACAAGAGAAGTTCCAAGAAAGGGAAGGAGAAATGTGAAGAGAACGAAATCAGTACTTCAAAGGATGTTTTGGCAGATAGTATTATTAGCAGCATGAAGAAATTGGAATTGAATTATAAGAGCCTTTTGGACCATGCCGATGTTTTATCAAAGGATGGTCACCAGTCTGCCAAAGGAAAATCGAAGATTCTAGTTGACGATGAGCAGTGCCAGAATGGTTCTCAATCAACTGGTGATAGCTCCAAGAAAAATTTAGGAAATGGTGGAGCAGGTCACAAGCAAAGGAAGAAGACTTCAAAGTTCTTAAGAAACCGACTTGGTAACGATGCAGCAGCAGCAGCAGTTTTAGAACATGGTGGTTCCGGTACTCGTCCCGATCTGAATGAGGAAAAAGTAGATGAAGATAAGGATCCGCCTGAAGGGTATCTGGTTGGTGGAGTTTGGCAAAATGGGGGTGGCCGGAAACTCGTGGCTATGACCCAGAGAGACCGTAGGAAACGATGAAATATGTCACATGAACAATTGAAGTAGCAGTTCCGTTCTCTGTAGATGATCATACTACGATCTGTGGTTGCTACATAGACTATGTAGTTTGTGATGGTTATAATTTATAATCCTTGGCATGTAGTGTTATCTTCATTTCACAGTTACATAACATAAGTCACAAGCCAAAATAGAATTTTAGAGAGGTTAAAGGCATTGTTTAATGATAGTTTTATAATGGACTCTATAAATGTAAAGGTCAAATCCCTAACTCCAAATTAGAAAGGAAAAAAAAAAAAGAAAGAAAGAAGAAGAAGAAGAAGAAAAGAAAAGAAATGAAAACTTATAACTTCCTGTTACTCCATGGAGCATTTTTTAATGTATGAGCATTCATCATAACCATATTCATGAAACCCATATCATACAATGTGGACCTTATATTGATAATCATACAAGGGGAGAGGGGCATGCAGACCTTTGTGGTCGATCTGTCATGTAAGAAATTATGTGTGTCTGTGCTTGCTCTATATACCAAAAAAATACAAGGGGAGTGGGGGAGAGAGAGAAAGGGAGATGGTTTTTCTTTAAGATTAAATGAAAAAAAAGTTATAGAAGGAGAGGTTGGAGTCTTCGGATAAGCCAAAGTCTTAGTGGCTCCACGTGAGAGAGAGATGGTTTTTTTTTTTAATTAAAAAGAAAAAAACAAAAAACGTTATAGGAGAGGTCGGAGTCTTTAAATAATCCTAGAATCTCGACGGCTCCACGTGATATATGCAGGGGCAGAGCTAAAAATATATCCCAGTGGGGGCATACACCAAAATTTTTTCTTCAAGATAAAATAAAATCTTAGTGGGGGCTATGTGAGAATTATTAATTTTAATGGGTTAATGTGAGAATTTTGTAATTTTAGTAGGGGTAAAGTAATAAAATTATAAACATAAAATTAATTTTAGTATATATATTATGTGATAATTTTTTAATTTTAGTTGGGGGGAAATTAGGAACTTTAAGATAATTTTTTAATTTTAATGGGCACAAATTATAAAAATTATAAAATTTTGGGGGTAAATTTAAAATAACAAAAACTTCAGTGGGAACTACCACCCCCCACTTGCACCCCCTTGCCTCCACCCCGGGTATATGTTACATATTTTTTTGTTGTATATCCCGATCACAATAGTAGGAGTGACTTGAACCCAAACCGTTTGCGAAAAGAACGAACGCCTTACCAACTCACCTGTTAACACGTTATCTGTTAGCACGTTGGCACCGTTTTTTAAGATTGAGATTGTGGCGAACAAACAATAGATTTTGCAACTCGCACAAGATCAAAACTGGATACCTTATTGTAATAAGTTTAGGTTACTGAAGGGAATGATAGGCTCAATAGTTACATTCCAAACAACCAAAAAACATCATTATATTGAGTTATTGACCATGCCGGGCAGCTGACTTATCTTGCACACAACAGCCAAAAATATATTGAAGCAGCTAAATTCTGCAAGATTGCCTTGGTTACAACTCAAAAATCAACAACTTTTCTTTTATATGGCCATGAAAGATAAGTAAAATTTTCAAGGAAACAGTAAAAGAAAAAGAAAAGAAACGCAATGACAAGCAAGCAATGGGCCCAGTGCAGCTGGAAAGCAGAGAAATGTATTATTGATCAACGGCAAGCAGGGGACATGAATCAAATCCTTGTTTACTCTTGGGGCTTTTCCCACTTGAGGGGCTTCACCACTTCCCATGTGAAGTCGGTGTCATCTCTGCCAAAGTGGCCATATGCAGCTGTCTTCAAAAACCTTCCATTGCCGCCCCTCTTGAGGTCCAGGTTGATGGCAATCATTCCGGGCCTGAAATCAAAGTTCTCCTTCACGATCTTGAGGATCTCCTTGTCCGGAATCTTCCCAGTGCCGTAAGTGTCGACAAACACTGACAACGGCTCGGGGACACCAATGGCGTATGAGACCTGGACAATGCACCTACGAGCAAGCCCATTGGCGACAATGCTCTTGGCAGCCTGCCTGACAATGTAGGCGCCACTCCTGTCGACCTTGGTAGGGTCCTTGCCAGAGAATGCACCACCACCATGAGCCCCCCAACCACCATAGGTGTCGATGATGATTTTCCTCCCTGTTAGACCTGCATCTCCATGAGGGCCTCCAATGACAAAACGACCTGAAGGGTTGAGGTGGAAGATGGTCTTCTCATCAAGGTACTTCTCAGGGATCACAGGCTTAATCACATGTTCTTTGAGGTCAGCAGCAATCTCGTCATTGGTGACAGTTTCGTCGTGCTGTGTGGAGATGAGAACTGTGTGGACACGGACAGGAACCATGGCACCATGGTCATTGATGTACTCAACAGTAACTTGGGTCTTGCCATCGGGTCTCAACCACGAGCAGGTTCCGTTCTTGCGGACTTCAGTAAGACGGGCACCAAGCTTGGTGGCGAGAACATGACTAAGGGGCATGAACTCAGGGGTCTCATCAGTGGCATAGCCAAACATGTGGCCCTGGTCACCCGCTCCAATCTCCTCAGGGGCGCTTGGTAAGGTGACCATGTACACCCTGCGCGATATCAGGGCTCTGCTGTTCGATGTTAACCAGGACTTTGCATTTGTCGGCATCAAGACCAACATCATCCGAGACAAATCCAATCGAACGGCAGGTGTTGCGTACAATCTTCTCGTAGTCAACCTCGGCTTTGGTTGTGATCTCTCCAAAGACCATTACCATGTTAGTCTTTGTACAGGTCTCACATGCGACCTTGCTGTCAGGATCTTGTTCAAGGCAGGCATCAAGCACTGCATCGGAAATCTGATCACAGAGCTTGTCGGGGTGTCCCTCGTTCACAGACTCGGAAGTAAACAGAAAAGTATCCATCTCTTCTCAAGCTGCAAATCAGAAAAACGCATCTCAGCATACGAACAACTTTCACTAAAAAGTTCACAACATATAAAACATCAGGTTCATGTTGCAGGATTGAAATGATTATCCATAATCGTGATATATTCTCTAAAAAACCAAACCACCCATTAAACAAAATAAAGAAACCTACTAGTTTTTGACGTGAATTACAGAAATCTGAACTATAACCAGCGATAACAAAGAAAAAATATCGTTTCGAAACCAGGAATTCCAAGAAACAACAAAGAGAATAAAGATAAACCGGTTTCAACTGTAAATCATAAAATGTCAAAGTCGGAATCGTTTCCTTTCTTTGTTTACATGCAAAACAGACATAAACCCATATATATATATAAATATATAGAAAATGTCAAAGAAAATGTTATTGTGATGCTAGTTCAACGAAACTTTTTCTGGTTTTCCAGATAGCAACTACGAGAAGCTAGACCAAGAACTTCATGAAAGAACAACTCAAAAACCAACTTAAAAAGTAATTCTCAAAGAAAGAAACCATATACACAAAATAACACACTGAAAAAGTGATATATACATACACACAAATATATAAATCAACACCAGATGTGAAAAACTACAACCCAAGAACAACTAGAACTTGAAAGGGCAGAGCTAATAACAAAGAGCACTTAGCGCAAAACCCAGCAACGATATTCGACATGGCTCAAAGCTTAAGCCATAAATCTAGCAGTAAAGACGAATGGAAAAGGCTGACCTTAGTGTGTGCTTCGATTTCCAATCTTACGACTCTTTGAGGCAATTAGTCGAACACTTGGAGTCCGTTTTTATAGATGAACACCTCGCCAGAAAATAATCTGGTCTCCTCTTATTACTATTTCACAGAATTTGCTGGTGTTGTGGGGTCAAATAAAGGGGGTTGGTGTACCGGGAAAGGAGGATTTCAGCCGTTGGATGATGATTGGTAAACGGTTGAGATTCAATCTAGTTGGTGGTTATTATTTATTTATTTATTTTTAAGCATCTGCTATTCATTAGTCTTTTGGACAAAAGGGAAAAGGCCGAATTTTTTGTTGTTTTTTTCTTTTGGAATTAAAATACCAAAGTTACCTACTGCAATTCCTGAGATTTCAAAATTAGTCAGCACAAAATACCATCAGCAATTAAGTAATACTGGCAACTATAATTTTATCCTTTATTGATTCTGGTAAAACGTTATCATTGATGACAAACACTATACATATATATATATATATATATATTTCATTTTAAAGAAATAGATAGTAATCATGAAGTATTAAAACATTATAAACAATTTAAATTTATTTTGTTCTGCTTTGTACTCAGCCCAAAATAAAAGTATCATGTGGTACAAGTTTGAATCTTGTATTTTTACAAGACTGTGTTAACTTTACATATTCTTGTAATAAATTCTCCCTGTTCAATCATTTCTGATTTTTTTTTTCCCTTAATAAAAAGACCAAAGTTGTTGTTGTTGATATTTTTCATTTTTCATTTTTCATTTTTCATTTTTTGTTTTTTTTTTGTTTTTTTGTTTTTTTTGTTTTTGTTTTTTGTTTTTTGTTTTTTACAGTCATCTGAATTACTATACAGCGACTATGGTTTGGTGGGTGGGTTACCAACAAGCAAGTCAGCGATCTTCATTGGGAGCTTCGCCAACTTAGATGTGATTCTTGGCCTAATATTAGCCTTTTGTTTTGTTGTTCTTCTAGCTTGGTCAAAGAATTTTCTTGGTATTTGACCAATTTTGATAATTTGACTTGCTTTCATCTTTTTTTTTTTTTTTTTTTTTTTGAACTTGATTCTTGTTTATTAATTTACCACGTTTTGTTTACTCGTAATTGATTTGAAATCTTTAAGGTGATGGCTAACATCTTGGATTCTTCTCTTCTCGTTGGAAATGTCTCCTCTTTTTTGGGTTACCTTTATTATTTTGAATGTGAGCAAAGGTTCAATTACTTACCATATGATTGGAAAGATGAATTAAATTAGTTGATTTCATTAAAAGGAAGGGAAAAAAAAAAAAAAAAAAACCTAAAAATCGTGGATTCATGCATGCTTAACATGTATCATCAACCGACATCACGCATGCTTGATATGTGCATATGTTGATTTAATGCACTAAAATGTTTATTACTATTTTGATGTCATTTTGCTTTCCAAGTAACACAAACAAATTACTTACTATATAATAAAAAAAAATAGGGGGAGAAAAAAGAAACTGTATATTAAAGGCAAATTGATTCATTGATTTAATTATTATGCACCTTAAATACTAGTATGCTCAAACATTTTTCAAGTCGAATCTAATGACATATTTGTATCGCATACTCATTTTTAAAAGGACAAATTTTCAAAATGACAAATTTTCTTGTTTAAAATGTGAAAATCATATCATTTTGAGAATAAAATGGCGTTTTGACGTGTGAAAAAAAAAAAATACTTATTGAAGTAATGTATTTTGGATTAACTTTTGCTCTCCTTCTTTGGTTGGACTTGGACTCAATCAAAATTTCAAGTCTATTTGCTGTCATATTTTTTTTTTTTCAACCATCACAATGCCTGCCCATGCCTAGAAAATATTTTTGTAAACACCCTCCAAATAATAACGCACTTTCTTCCCTCAAAGTATTGCACATGAAAACTTCTAATAAAATTCGAAGACGTAAGGACTCATTCATTCATTTCGCATTGTTTTTGTTTATATTTTTAAGCACAAGAAAAATAAACGTAAAAGCAATTTGTGTTTGAAAATACATTTTTTTTAAAGTGCTTAATGAAGCAAAGATTATGTCCAAATTTTATGGTACAAATTTCAAAGTTCTTATATATATATATATATATTTATATAAAGAATGTACATGTTCTTGCTTTGATCAGAAGCCTTTTCTTTCTGAAGGGTCAAAAACACTTCTAAAATAATTTTAGAAACAATTTGTGATAATTCAATGCCAAGATGCAACTAGCTATTTGGAAACCTGATAAATTAAGGATTGTTTTTCTTTTTTCCTTTGTCATACATTAGACACATTTGTCTTAGTGTGGTGTGACATTTTACACCAATTTATTTCTTTATTTAATTTGGCTCGAAGTGGCAGGTACTAGTTAGTTGCTTAAGAGCATATTAAGACATACATAAGATAAAAAGCATGGATGATGAAAGATCTTGAGTAATTAATATTCTTAATCATATATATACAAGATAATAATCGGAAATTCCCATTGTTCATTAGACATGTTGAAGTCCACGTCATTTATGCATTAAGGAAATAAATATTGGGTGTCACCTAACCCCCTTTTGTTATTATCATATTATATGGTTTACATTATAGGAAAGTGACCAATAAGCAAGTGGGTAGGTTTGTGTTTGTTGGTTGGTCAGGTTTTGGTGATCATTTAGATTACAAAAGAAGTTCAATCCTAGGTGTGATGTCACAAAGATGTGAAAGAACACATCTGGGTCACAAGAAATTATCTTTCCACGTCTATTCTTTTTTAAAGAATTCTTTGATAAGATAAAAATAAAAAAAAAAAAATTACTCTACTAATAGGATATAATTTTGAACCGTCAATTATTTTAGGGCTCATTCCTTTTTAATAACATTAAAATCACATCGCGTTAAGAAAATCATAATATTAATAGATAAGATAATATGTGCCTTCAGAATTGTGGCCTACATGCTTCATGCTTTGATTTCATATGTCTAATGCAAACCTTTATTTTAGACCATTAAATGAATTTTTAAGTTACACAATGTTTTTGTGTCCTGATCCATGCTTTGTGACATTTAAGTTTGTTTTGGCACTTTGAGGATATACAAGACAAGGATTAGGTATTCTTCGACCGAAAAAAAAAGTAGGTAAACATAACATCAATCTATTAGCTTTGCCACAAGTAGAGAAGTAATGAAGAAAGTTAGTTAATTTTTTTTTTTCTTTTTTCCTATTCGTTTTGAGATATATCTAAAAAAATAGTGAGAATTTAAATATTAAAAAAAAAGACGTCACCTTTAGAAGTGTCAAAATTCTACTAGAAATCGTGAATTTCTCATTCTTCTTTCTCTCATTCTTCTTTCTTTCTTTCTTCTACAATTTAGGACGCATGTAAAATAAGTTTAAAATTAAAAGGGGCGTATTATATACTTCTCAATTAATTTAAAAGTAAAACTTAAAAAGAAGATATTATGACTAACAAAAACGGACATATTATTTACTTCTCAACAAACTAGAAGTATTATCAAAAGCGTGGTTGCATGCGTAATTTCGTGTCAAATTCTAGCAAAAAAAAATTTTAATTCAAAACACACATTTACAAAACTATTTTTGATTTTCAAATCAAAATACGTCTCTAAAATCTCTCCCAAATGGATTCTTAGAGAAAAAATAAGTATAGTTCGGCGAGCTTTTGTCTTCTTCCTATTAATTTTCCTTTGACTCAAGTGTATAATCCCACAAAACTTTCGATAAAGACCATATTTGAAAGGATACGTCTCAAAAAAAAAAAAAAATTTCTTGAATTTTCAGCCAAAAAAAAAAAAAAAAAAAAGACACCACCTTTTCAAGGAATGTAAAAATTGTACAAGAAATATTTACTTTTCTTTCTTCTAGAAGTTAGGAACTTAGGATATTTTAGTTAAACACGTTAACAATATTAGGATTTTTTAAATTATAATCTTGTTTACGAAAGTCCATTTGCTTTTATCAGTTTTGGCTAAATTTTTGGGACACTTTTAGTTAGATTCTCCCCTAAAAAAAAAAAAAATAGAAAATAATTTTTCACGCTATTATCTTTTCAATATTTCAATTGACATTCTGAGTATATCTGAACAATTCGTCCTGTTCAACAACATTATGAAGAAAAAAAAATGTTCATTTTATTTTATTCCGAAGTTATGTGATAGCTAGTAAGAGACAAGAAAAGAGTTAAATGGTCAAAGTCAACCCCAAAGTAATGTTGTAAGTAGGCAGCTACTGTTGTAGTCTCATGGGAGATGGTCATGATTTCCAATTTTACATCTCCATATTGTGAACTCAGCGAACCATTCATTGACCAAGATGTTGGAGTCAAATGATCTAACCAAATCCCCCACTTGGGAATTGCAACCAAAAAAAAAAAAAAGAGAGAGAGAGATATATATATATATATAGATCATCGGGCAGAAATACATAAATAGTAATTTTTATAAAATAATTAGAATAAATAACAGATTTTTAAAATATTAAGTTTTGTTTGTCGTTTAAGTTTAACTTAAACTAAATTGTATATTTTCATTTCAATTTTTATCTTTTTCCAAAAAAGTCAACAAAATTTATAACTAATTTTTGAAAAATCAACGAATTTCAACTTAAAAATTTAATCTTCAACTGATGAACCGATCGTAAACTTAGAACAAATAACAAATTTATCAGGTAAATAATTCATTTACATTAGGTTTACTCGGTAAAAGACATATTTACAGCTAGTACTCTAATTATTTTAAAACCTGTTATATACGTCAATTATCTCTATAAAAATGCAAAGTAGTTACAATAACTTTCCTAGATTGTTCATAATAGTCTCTTGAGTACTTTATAAACTATCAGAAGAGTGATTTGGCTAAGAGATCCTAAGTTCAAAACTTGATAGTGTTTTTCATTTATTTGTGATAAACGGGAGCCAAAATCCCAACAGTTGCAAAAAGATTTAAAAAAAAAAAACCAGTGACACTCAATAAAAAAAGGAAGTGTAGCATAATTTTGGAATTCATCAAAATTATACCAAAATATTTTTTTTATACGAATATTTTAAGTGCCGCCGTTAAAGAGAGATAATTGTTCATTGATCGGATTAAAGATACAAATATGATATATACAAGAAATATCGAAATATAAGTATTTACCGGTGGAGGAATCATGAATCCGGAGAAGGGATTAAAGATGGAGTAGATGAGGGAGCATAAATCCCAGCAACCATGAGATTTGGTGTACATGAAACCACAAGCATTGACATGTAATTGAAGTACAATGGTGATGTGAAAACGGCATACAAGTACCACAACATCTTGAATGTTGAAGCATAATACCCAATCATTGGATATGTTATCACCACATATATAACTGCTTGGATAAATAGATATAGAACCTCGATTATCACCTACAATTACAAAAAGGGCTCTATTATATACTTCTCCACAAACTAAAAAGTATTATTAAAAGTGTCGACACATGTAGTCTGATAATAATTTAATATCGGACTCTACTCTTAAATTCCCTTACCTCCAAATTCAAATTAAAAAAAAAAAAAAAAAGTGGACATATGAACTCAAAAACCAAAGTTTTGATCATAGGTTATTTGCTACACCAAATAGATACTTGCTAGAAAGGATTTTCTTTTTCTTCTCTGTAAGTTCCTTTATGAGATTTTATAAAGTGATAAAGTGGTCATAATATTTTTTGCTGATTAGTCCATGAAGTTAATTTTTTAGCAGGTTTGTTCTACGACAATAAAATTAACTACATAATTTCAGAGGCTTGGCTAGAAGAAGATTGTACCTGAGCAAGTGAATAAGCCCCATGAAGAGTATAAATGTGAAAATCTTTCTCGATACATAACAGCTCTCCCTCTGTCAATTTGTGGTTACTTATCCCCAAGAACATCACTGCTTTATACATTGACCCCAGTATGTTTAACAAGTTTTGCTGGTCTTTTCTGACAAACCCAATGAAAGGGAAAAACAAAACAAAACAAAACAAACACAAAAAAAAACAAACAATGGATGTAAACAGTGACGAAGCCATAAATTTTTTTTTTCAGTAGAAACGCTTCATATAGAAAAAAAAAAAAGAGATGATTTTCGTTAGACTAGATTTATACTTTCAACTATTCAATGGGGGCAATTGAAATATTTTAAAAAGTTTTGGTATAAAATTTGAAATTCTAAAAGTTGCGTGTGGACATGTGCGGCTTCGCCCTGAATCAAAATAAAAAAAAATAAAAATAAAAAATCTCAGAAGGCATAACGAATAGGACATTTGTCGAATAGAAATGAAGTTATATAGAGAAAGATTTTTCCATTTCCATTGTAAGAATGTATGAGAACACCTTTTTTTTTTTTGGCCATTCTTTTTATATTTGCGTAAAAAAAATGAAGAACTTACATATTCTTTCCTTGGTTCCAAAATAGCAGCCCAAAAATCAAAGATGTTACATTAAGTGCGTTCATAATACGAGTCAGGTGGTATGAGGGACATTTCCAATAAGTCAAGTGCTGTTTCCATAAACAATATCTGAATTGAACCCAAAATTTCTGCGAAAACTTGGTTGGAAATTGTAAATCTGTCGAGCCAGGTGGTGGAATACTCGACTGCCTAACAAGCACCATATTGCTCCTGTAAATTAATGGAACGACAAAAGACGGTCATATTTCATGCACCGACAGAACTAGAAGCGCCCCTTGTTTCTAAGGATTCCCCCGGGAAAAAATATCTCTTATGTTACCCATAATATGTATGGCACAAAAATTGCTCAAATTTGACAAAAGAAGGAAAAAATAATCACCTATATAAAGAAGATTCCTTGTATATTTGAGCAAAATCTATTCCGAGTTGAGCTTCAGCTGATAGAGAAGTGACTTCTAACATCTATGTCGCTAGATTACATCCATCTGTTATCCTTGACACTCCAGGAATGCACTAATAGTGACGGAGCCAGAAATTTTGCAGTAAGGATATTACTAAAAAATTGTAGATAAGTTCTTATTAAGCGAGGACATATTAATATGTTCCAACTATCAAGTGATGATAGGAATATAATTTTTCTTATAATATGCGGCCGCAACTGAAAATTTACATAAATTAGGGACAAAATCTAAATTTTTAAAATCTGAATGGGGACATGCGCCCACTAACACGAATGTGGCTTCGCCACCACTTCCCGGGATGTTAGTTAGGCATATATAACATTTTGCACAAATTTTACAACAGACTGACCTCAAAATAATCCACAATGTTGCTTGAGTCTTGTCCCAAAGGACCAAAGTAGATGACTTGCCCACCAGGTTTCAGAAGCATCAACTGTAAATAAAAAATTCTTTTGACATCAAATCTGGAGAATTATACAATTGAAAAAATCACTTTTTTGCTTGCGTTATTTACCTCATCGAAAGCTTCAATTATGTCGATACTCGGTTGGTGTATAGTGCAAACAACTGTTCTCCCCGTGCCAACTACATTCCTGACTATTCTCATGACAATTGCAGCTGCCCTTGCGTCCAGACCAGTTGTCGGTTCGTTCATGAAGATGATGGAGAGGTTGGCGACAAGCTCAACGGCGATGGTGAGTTGCCTGCGTTGCTCGGTTGACGGTCCACTAACACCAGGTATGCCAACCAAGGCATCTTTCACTAAACCAAGCTCAACAGTCTCAAGGACTTCAGCTACAAATTCCTACGCAGAAAGTGAAAACAGCAGTTCAACTCGAAAGTTGTACAAAGAGCATCTCCAACGCATTGCTGTACTTCATCTCGAATTTGGCAAATGCTATTTTTTGGTTCGGTATTTACCACCAAATATAGCACATGCCAAAATTTAGAGAGTGAATATTTTCATTTTACTAGTTAGAAAGCTTAAAAATTTAGAGAAAAAAAAAATAGATTTACCATTTCAAAGAGTGTTATTAGTTTGAGCACACACAAAAACAACATATTAAAGTACTTTTTTTGTGCCAAACATAGCATTTGCATTGGAGATGGTTTAAAGGGTACTTGATTAAGTTGTGTGTATATATGTACATATGTGGTTTTGAGCCATACTGATTTAGTTTTCGAGTCGATCTGTGGCGGGAGACGCAGCCAAGCTGAGAAAGCCACAGACTCTTCAACAGTGATGAGTGGAGAATATATGTCGTTTTGCTTGCAGTAACATGAAACCCTTGCATACGTTTCTTGAGACTTACGGTACCCACCTATCTTTATTTCCCCTTTGGTATATCCACTGGTTTTTCTTCCTGAGAGAACATCAAGAAGAGTGGTTTTCCCAGCTCCACTAACACCCATCAGTGCAGTGAGAACACCCGACCTAAACACGCCACTAATATCGCAAAGTAGTTGTTTCTTTCCGCCTCTTTTCGTCTCCTAAAGAAACCAACAGAGAGTGATACATAAGACATCAGAATGAACAGAACCTATCTGTATCATTTCGTGCGGGATTAGATTTCATTACCATAGGGGTGTCCACATAGTATTGCAAATCTTGAAACACCACGGTTATGAGTGTATAAGGTAAACCCAATCTTCCTGTTAAAAAAGAGGGAAAAAAAAAAAAAGCGCGGTGAATATGATACAAGAATTCGAAAGCAAGAAAAGTAGGTAAAAGTAAAACCTTTATCAAGTTCCATGTTCCCTTTGGGATCTTCATCTTCACTTGCTTGTTTTTGTGACAGATTTTCACGCGATATAGTCGTATGAGCTGATCCCGGAGCTAAACATGTAACCGAACGGTGAGTGTTCATGAGTTAGAGGCCACATCTGATCCTTAAGTTGAAACAAAATAGAACAAGAAAATATTTACTTTCCCTTTAAGAAAGTTAAGGCCAGAATGAACCCAAGGTTGAAAACAATTGTGAACCCGAACAAAGCCCCGAGTGATATCAAGTAAACATATTTGTTATCAAAGTTTAGTCCACGGCTGACAAGTATTTCTTGCCCTATAGTTCTATTTGTGGGCAGCATCTACAGACAGGAACAAGAGAACACACCAAACAAGTAACAAAATATAATTGACCAAACTTTATTGCATCAACAAAAATGACAATGTTTAGTGAAAATTTATTTCTGAAAACCTTCTTATCATCCGACTCCAACTGGATAGCCCCGAGTTTTCACACTTTCACTCATTTAACATCCATGTCTTGGTTTCCATCAGTAAATTTTTTTTTTCTTTTTCCTTTTAGGACCAATCTCATGGTTCTAATCTGTGCCTTTGGATTTTAGGATTATTCTCACTTTGTACTCAAACTTTTAAAGCTCTTTTTTGCCCCTTGAATGTTGAATTCGGTCCGCTTTACCTCTCTAGTATAATTTTTTGTTACAAATGTATGGAAAATGAAGGGATCAAGTATGATCACATGGTCTTTTCTCATCTATTTCATAACGGAAATTTTAATACAAGGAGTAAAGTGAGGCTGATTCAAAATTTGGAAATCACTTTTTCCGTTTATTTGAAGTGAGATTAATTCAAAGTTCAGGGAGTAAAGCAGGAGTTTTTAAATTTGAGGGCAAAAATGGAAATGATCCTAAAATTCAGAGATGCATGTGAGAATAATCCTTCTTTTGATTAAGGAACGGAGGAATATAAAAAACTTAGCTTTGAGAGACTCGCCTTTTGCCACCTAGGAGCAGGAAATTCATTCAAAGAAATGCCAATTTCTCCGTATGAAAGTGGGTTAACCCAAAATCCCCACTCCAACCAAAGTGGCATAGAGGCTGCAACCGCAGATACACAAACAACCAAGTTGATCTAATTTTAGTTGATTCGATTTATCCCAAAATTTAAGTGTTAGTGAAAAGTAGGCTTACGTTTTGCCATGATTAAGCCACCAAACAACAAGGCTAGCAACATTGCAGCAGCAGCAACAACATAGGAAACAACCATGGTCTGGAACACCGACGCCAGGAAGCACGACATGGATGCCGATGATAAGTGCGCTGCAAATAATAGAATCACCTGGTACAAGAACTTGGACATATAAAGACCGGAGAAAACTGTTCATTTCCTGGAAGAAAAGTTTCATGATGTCCCTTGTTAGGGGTTAAAAAAAAACATGGATGAAAAAGTCATTTTAGTTTTGCAGAATATATAGAATTCTAACACCTGTACGTTCATGATAATTATTTAACTTTTCATGGTGTATCGTTGCTCAAAAAACCAAAGGATTCACACTAAATTATGTTTTCAACGAAGTATGTTCTAACTTTTTTTTGTTTCCTTTTTTTGAGAGTTCTATGATAGGGTATTGTTAGAAACATACCGGGATCAAGAAACAGTTTTAAATCATCAGAAACATAAGAATTATATTAGATATGACAGTTAAACGGAACTCGATGAAAATCTGATGAGTCATATCTATTTGTCTACATGTGAATCACTACTGAAGTTCAGGTGTGTATCCGATAGGATAATAAGTAAGGCATGTCCAGACCAGAGCTTGCACAAAAGAGAACGGGACTTTCAAAACGGTGGCTGGGATTGCATAAGCCCAGGCTGGGTAGGAACACAACTCTTTCTGTTTGTAGAAAACTTGGAGCCTTGAAATAGTTGCTGCCATCCCTGGAAACCCGTTGACAAGAAAAAGGAGAAGAGTGAAAGACAGAGAACCCATGTAAGAATTTAAATGACCAACACTAAAATCCATCTGAGGCCCCCAAAATGTGGTCACTGTGATGAGTGCCATGATCACAAGCTGCAAGAAAAAAAAAATTTGATAAGCAGAAGAAGAATTAGAATAATGAAACAAAGAGTCAAAGTAGCCACGGTACATGGGCAATCCACTTAGAGCGGAATCCATATATCACGCGGAGGCTACACCACCCCCGTAGGTTATCTGGAATGGGGGGGTAAGCAGTGACCTGAGTAGTTCTGATGACATTGACAGAAAATTGCCTCCGGAATAGAAGAAGTTCCCGAGTCATGCAAGCGCTAAAGAGTTGCCATTTCGAAAGAGAGTACATGCTTAATGAAAGAGCATTCTTATGGTTTTGCGATTTGTCATATGGTTCTGAAAGCTCCTCTTCTAGCCTTTTCCCTAATGGAGATTCCTTGAATGTTTTGCACAACATATCTACCGACACATAACTATAAGGTACTTCGGCTATGTACCAGTAATGTGCCTGCTCTTTCCTAGATGTAACCTGCAAATTCATAAAAATTGAAGCATTCAAAAAAAAAAAAAAAAAGGGAAGTTATCATTATGGTATCATGTGGTTTTGGAATTTGTTGTCTGGTATTTCCGTGTTTCGATAATTTCATAGAGGCAACTTACTTCAAGGAGGAAGTCAGCAATGCCTTTCCTTTGAGGACATCTGAACCCACAATCCTCAAAGAAGTCCAGAACTTGATCACAAGGACCATGATACACGGTCTTTCCTTCCGACATTAAAATGAGATCATCGAAGAGATCGAAGGCTTCTGGTGCAGGCTGCAGCAGTGACACCAGTGCGGTGGCATCTGTTAACACGAACCATCTGCTGAAGACAAGAAGCAATCTCATATGCAGTGCAACCGTCCAGCCCGTTCGTTATTTCATCCATGAACAGCGCTCTCGTCGGACCTACCATCATCTCCCCTGCACATCATAATTGAGCTCATTGTCAATGGTGTAATGTCATTTTTTACATATATATATATATTTATATATATATTACACAGGCATTTCTCAACATATATACCTGTTGTCAATCTCCTCTTCTGACCTCAGGAAATACCTCTTGTCATTGCAGTGTGTCCGAACAGATATCGATTCCCAGTATCTGCAAAGCAGTAAAAAACGATGTTTTGCCGAGAAGGAAGCAGTTATGAACTTATGATCGGATGCCCAAAAGCTTAAGCTGATAGGGGGTCGGCCAATGATGATATTAAATTTCCGATAATATATAACACATGCAATGCATGAAAGGAGAAATCTTCGACGAGCACCAATTTAGAGAGTTACCCTCATTATGTAGTCTGTCTGAAGGTTCCTTTTCCATCCTTTTACAGCTATTGCCTATCAAAACCAACCATGTCCGTAAACGGGGTAAGATCAATGAACAATTCCCGAACAAACGTATGACTAGCTTTAGACAGACTGTAGTTGCTCTAAGATACCTTCATATACGCACCTACATCTGGATCCGGGACAGTTCCCGCTTCCTTCTCAATGTTGCTAACTTCCATTATGATCTGTACTTGGACAGAAAAGTATCAGTCAAGGTTTTTCTGTATTTCAATTATACATGCTTACACACACGCACACGCACGCATGCACATATAGAAACGTACCAGCTCGACCTCCTACACCTTGACAACGGGCTGCGAACTCAAGCGTTTCCCTCACAGTCATCTGAGGAATGTGCAGGTCATGCTGGCTTATATAAGCTGAAGTCTTTTGCGGAACAAACTCTTCTAGTTTGTGAACGTTGTAAGAAACTTCTCCCCTGACCTATCGGGTTAAATGAGATTGGACAAGAAGGAAAAAAAGAAAAAACGAAATGAAGAACATCTTATACAAAATTCTAGACTTATAGAAGACAAGCATGAGCACATTCATAATTCACACATATCTGGCTCATTGATATGTTAATGAAAATGCAAGACCTGAAGTGATTGGTTAATTAGATTCCCGCTGAGCGCCTTCAAAGGGGTAGTTTTCCCACATCCCGGAGGGCCGAGCAATAGAGTCATCCTGCAAAAGAGATGACCTCAAAAGAGTGCAAAATTCCTAGTACTAGTATGAAAAATAGCTTTTTGCTTCAGCTTCAAGGAAATTGCTAGCTTTCCGAGCCTACCTTCCCGGCTTTATGATACCGCTAGCATCTGCGATAATGCTTATCTTCGTTCCATGCGACTTTGAAACTAACAGCTTCCCAAGATACAGGAATTGGATATATAAGAAAAAAGACAAGAAAATGAAGTCTGAACGGTACTCTTCGTAATAAATCACAAACTTCTTAAAATGGTGTTAAAAAATCATAGTTTGTAACCAAGCTAATCAAACTAGGATCATCAGATAATAGTACAGTTAATCAGTGCTTACAGAGATGCTGTCTTTGACAGCGTTCCACAAAGTTGGGAGCGGCGGCTTTCCATCAACTACTAGACACTCTGCCTCTACATGCAGATTCTTGTATCTCACCTCTCATGTTGGTAACTTCACACCAACTCTACAAACACCAATTCTTGATTAACTTGGTGAATTATATTTATGACAATGACAATAAAAATGAAGAGATCAGATCATTACTTGTCTATTCTTTTTCTGATCTTCTTCAACAACTGAAGGTTGTCGCTTTTGATACACTTGATGAGGTTCTCTTTGAAAACACGCCGCTCTCGGGCTCTAAGCTTGGTAACATCCACAACCCTTTTCCCATTCTCATCAACTCTCATTGCGGCATTCACATTACAATCCTTATCGCGAAAGAAAGACAAGGCTGCCTCTAGAGCGTATAACGAAGCATCAGCAGCCACAGCAGCGTCCTCGTCATGACTGGAACTCCGATCAGCACCACCGCCTTGTGAATTCTGGGAACCGTTGTGATGCCAAATTGAAGGTCTCCTCATACTCCTTCTTTCTTTACCCCCGCTTACCAACTCGATTCTCGGCGAGTCAAGAAACAATGTTCTAAATGTCTCTTTCCTTTTGAGGAAATGAGTTTTGGGAGGTGTCGAAAATTAATGTCTCTTCCAATCATGTTGTGAGGCATCTATTCAAGGAGGTTGCTTATGCTACAACGAGAGATTCTTCTTGTTCATTTTTGGACTACATATGTGTTGCTCTTGGTAATTGGGTTACTTTCATCATTCTCTCATTATGTCCGTTCGGCAGAGCTTTTGCTCTCGAGCACAAATTATAGCTTTTCAATAAATGTTTAGAAACATATTTTTAAAGAGCTTAATAAGCAAGCAATCTTAAAATTTTCTAATTATCAATAAAAAAGAGTACAAGTTTCAAAGTCTTATGGAGAAGAGTGTTTTTCATAAATCATATTTTTTAGCTTGGAGTTAAAGCTCTTTTGGAGATGAAAAACTTATTTGACAAATCATCCAAACACTTTACTAAAAGCAACTTTTGGACTCATTAAGTTAGAAACAGCTTTTAGAAAGCTTTACCTGACAGGCCGTGTATATGATTGGTTATTGTTGAGGACCTAAGTTATGTCTAAGCATGGTTGAATCTTTAAACTGTGGCCAACGGGCAGGAACTGATATCACAGAACAGTACAGTTGAAGATGGCCAAATTACCATAGATGTTGATAGTGGAGTGAAAATCACAACATTCCAGAGCAAGCAACCATTTCTCCAATTAACTCTGAGTCAAAGGATTTAATATTATAAAAAATAAAAATAAAAAATAAAAAGCCCTCAGAGTATAAGCTTCCATTTGGAACATGGGTTTGAAATTAAATTTTGAGGTTGAAGTCGGTTGACTTTTAAAAAACTAGTTATAATTTTTGTTGATTTTTCATTAAAAAAAAAAAAAAACAAAAACTGAAATGAAAACCTTTGATTCACACTTGAAAACCACACGATGCATAAGGACAACTATAATTACTAGATATCGGAAAAGATTTCGATACTGTAGTACTCGGTTTTCTGTAATTTTGGCATAACTTCCCTGCATTGCTTGTTGTATGATACTGTTTATAATATAAAGACATGATCTTAATAAATATTCAGTACCATTTTATTGGGATTGAAATTTGAAACTGACCATAAGACCAAAGGAAGGGGTGTCCAAACGGCTAACAGCAACCTTACTCCTCACTCAACGGCCTTTTTCTATTTTGTATAAATTAACTTTAGTGTTTTTCCAAAAAACAAAAAAAATCCAGGTGGTGGTAGTCAAACTCAATTCCTCAACATCAAAAGTGGGTGTAGAATTACTGCTAAACTAAACCTACATTCAAAATAAACCGAACCTTAGCATATATTACCTAGGATTTTCTTTTATTCTTCATTTCGATTGGTTTGTTATTGCATTATACTAATAAGTAACTTCAATAATTCTTTTAAGAATCTGATGAACTCATTCAGAAAAAAGACATTACCAAATCTAATGTATAAATAGTCTTCTTTTTTTTTTTTTTTTTTTATTGCATACATTTGAGCCATATCTATGTTAAATTTGAAAGAAATTTTCTGCTACACTACATCTCATTTTTCAAAGATAGACTGTGCAGTCCAATCTTAGTCATTGGATGACGAAAAGAAACTATTTGAGCCGCTCATATTGATGGTGTCATTGAATAGAGTACTCTTGACTTTGATACTTGAATATGCAAGGGATTCAGGTGAAAATATTTTAAGAGATCCCAATGCATTATTTTAACTAGAAAATAGAAAAGCCCTTGTTTTAATAAATTAGCGCACATTTAGTGGCACATTCAGTGATATAGTCAGGCTTCTACTTTGATGGGATGTATACTTTTTTATTTTGAAAATCTATAATGTAGTATTTTCCATGAACTACTATATACAAATCATAAAACACATTACAATAATTGATAACAAGTTTTCATATTTTGAAAGCGTTGCGTTAAAATTCCGTCTTTGATATCATCAAAAGTGTCAAAACTCCGATTTTTATATTGTAGGTAATAATTTTTGCATTCCATTTTTTCATTCTTTTGGACTTCCTCTAAATGAGTACAAATTAACTACTCATACTACCGTGTGAAAGGGGCTATATATTTATTTATTCGGGATAAATATGAAAATATCAACTCTTAGTGGGGATAAAACAAGAAAGTCACAATTTTTCTTAAAAGTTAATTCCAAAAAAGAAAAGAAAAAGAAACTATCCTACCTGCACTCGGCCCTACACAGCTCCACCCTTTCACAATGTACCTAATCTTATTTCTATATGTCATGAGTAGATAATGGTCAAAAAAAAAAAAAATCCAGCTGACTTACGTGCGGAGGAGGAAACATGATCATTTCTACACGTAGAGGAGAAAACAAGGGCATGAATCCGACTACAACGATAGATTGTGAATTTTTTTTCACACCACTAATTTATTAGATTGTTGTTATTGACTAGTCACTTCCTTTTTTTAAGTTAGTTTTTTGGAATAAGTTTTATCCTAATCTATTTAATATGATATCAGAGATATTATGAGAGGTTTCGACCTGACCCATTAGCATGACACTCTAAACAAGAAGGAGGACTATTGGAGATGAATTCCATTTAAGTCTATTTATCATATTGTACTCCAAATACAAACACGGTGATCATGATTGGTAACCTTTTCTAGTTGAGCTAATTTTTGAGACGAATTCCACCCTAATATATATATATATATATATATATATATATAACATAGTCTCATAATCACAATTTGTAAATAATAATGAGTTTAGACCGACCCATTTACATGACATTGTACTCCACATACAAACATGCTGATCATGATTTCTTTTATGAGAGAAGTTGGCACATTATTGGAAGCATATATATATATATATATATATATTTTTATACACATATATGTATATATATCGTCTTGGGTACGCAATAATTAATATGCACCTGAAAGAAGGTCAACATTTTTGCACTTTCTGCGACTGCTCTATCATATTCATGTTCGTAGAGAAGAAAAGGACAACTGAGACATGCAATTATACGAGTGACAAAGCACTCTACCAAGTCCTTTCTATACTCAGTAGTGAGACTGTCTACGTTTGTTCATTTACACATGGCTGGTTCTGTTTTTTTATTATCACTCTCCAACTTTATATGATTCAAATATCTTACACAGTTTTAGATCATCGAATTTTTATCTAATTTCGTTAAATTCTTATTTTTTTTCTAGTACGAATTAATAATGCAAAACAGTACAATACCACTAGGGTATTGTTTTTGTACCCTTTCGAAGAAAGAAAAAAAAAAAACTTTTTTCTTCTAATTTTCGCTATTAATTATTTGTGAGGAATTAAGTGAAGCGACCGGTTTACACCACATGTTTCAATAATTATCCCAACTTTTTTCTTTAAAATAAATTGACTAATGGCAATTAAAATGATTGATACTCTGGTCAATAAATGATTAATTTATATTGATTAAACATTGATCATTTTGATTATCTTCGTGAGATTGCACATTTTTAGGATTTTTTCTCCTTCTTTTTTCATTAACAGGTGGCAGTAAGAAGTGATTGTAAGCATAATTTAGTAGTAATATCACATCTGACTCCACCTAAAGATGTAGAGTTTAAATCATCTATCTCAAATTTAAAAAAAAAATGACAACAAGGGCAATATAAATACATATAAATATTATATCAAATAACCCAGATCCGGGAAAAAGGTTTATTTTAAATTATTTATTAAAAACCATCTTTGTAACAATGCTTAGAAGCATTAGTTATGGACAAAATATCTTTATGGCCATGTTGTTGTCGTTTTGCCTCAACTAAGGGAGGAAAATCATCAAATCAAATACAGGGCTGATCTTATTTGCATAGCTGTCCAAGTTGTGCCTACTCAAAATGTTTATGTATCCCAACAAAAGTTGGGGACCCACAACGTGGTCTCGGATGTTTGATGTTTTTTTTTTAAATGATTTTTTTTTAGATTTTATGGCAGCTGTGTTGTTGATATAATTGTAAAGAAAATGTTTTTTTTTTTTTTTTTTTTACTATTTTTAAATGTTTTTCTTGTTTGGGAGACCAAAAATAAAAAAATAAAAATTGGAGAGCAAATTCATCAAACAATTTGGAAGAGCTACTACCAATTCTGTACAAACCTCCAATGTTATGGGATCTTAACAAACCACCATTTTTGATACACAAACAAATAATCTCTCCATCTACAAGTAAGAAGCAAGATTTCCCACAAAAGAAAACAAAAAAAAACAAAAAAAAGGGACAAAAGATCATCTCAACAACCTCCAACTGCCTTCCCCCTCCCGGTCTCCGACCGACCCCTGAGTGCCACCCGTGACGACATTAGCTCAGATAGACAAGCTCAAGAAATCAAAAGAGTTGGAAAAGAATTTTTAAGAATTATGGTAATAAATGGCTCAGAAACTCGGACTGAATTTGTGTTGGTTATGACCGTTGGTAGCCTTTGCTATTTGATCTTGAACCCGGATTCTCACTCCGATCGGTATCTGAAAATTCCTTCTGGGAATCAATCTCCATGCTGCCTGCTTGAGCTCTTCGGTGCCTTCGATCCTGAAAAGCAATTAACAGATTTTTATCGAAAAACGAAGTTGAAATTAAGGTTAGGAATCCAAAACTCAGTTTAACGAGATAATAAGGAATAAAAAAGTGCACAAACAAATGTAAAACAAAAACAAATCAGCTTCAGATATGAGACAATGTGAAGAAGTTCAACGTAAGATCAAGTGGAGTCGAACCGAAATTGTGCCACAAAGATAAACAAGAAACTAACCTCTCTCGATATAGGATACTCCTCCGACTCAAGCATACGAACGACTTGGCCCATCTTGGGTCTTTTTTCGGAATCCGGATCAACACACCTCAACGCAGTCAAAAGGGCTCGTTTTAGAGCTCTTGTTGATGGCCTCACCTCAATGTTCGGGTCTACCACTTCGTCCGAGCGCCTGCTCCCTACCATCATTTTCAGCCAATCTACCAGATTTACCTGCAAGTATCATTTCATTTCATGTCAAATAAATCTCCAAAGACAGGTAACAACCTGGTTGATTTCATCTATTGCCTTTCCTAACTTTGGGATTCTCCTAACAAGATTAAAACACACAACGTTAATGTGATTAATTCCGATGACAATAACAATCACTAATTAGAGGCTGAGTCAAAGAAAGAAACATGTAGGAATTCATCGGTGCCACATAAACGTCGAGAGTAGGTATTAACTAAAGAAGTTTTGTTCAAGGCAGTCGGACCAATGGAAGTCTGTGCAGTGTAAGTCCTCAAACGATGTAAAATTACTGTTTAGTTATTTCGATTAAAAGCAATACTATTTGCATTTGAACTGCTTCTCATATATGATCAACTCAGGATTTTACATTTACAAATCCACAGCCAGACAAAATATTATCAAATGAATGAAAATACAAGACAGCAGCTGGAGGAGATCAATTTAACGGAAGAATTGCAGTAACCTACTCTAGTTTGTGCTCCATGTAAAATAGTAAATTCCGATCATAAATTTCTACTTATAAGACTGCACACTACTCCCCCATCTATTTCTTAACTTGTGAGACTGCAAGATGAGAAAAGCATTTCAAAAGTTTTGACAAACGTTTTCATTAGCAGAAAACAAAATATGAGCATACCTCGGGGGCAGGGCGGCCGTAGTCAACCGGATCTCTGCCAGTGATTGCTTCCAAAACCACAACTCCAAAGCTATAGACATCACTTTTTTCATTCAAAAGGCCAGTATTTGCGTATTCAGGAGCTACGTAGCTGCAAAAATTTGGGAGAGAAACGGAACAAGGGATGGATATGATATAAAGTTAATCCACTAGTACTAGATTTAATGTGCAGAACTAAAAGGGACCAATTTAAGGAGAGAGAAAAACCTATCGTGCTCTAGAGTAAAAAGAAAAATACAAACCCAAAGGTTCCCATTACGCGTGTTGTCACATGACTTTTCCCAGCACCGAGCAGCTTGGCCAGGCCAAAATCAGATACCTTTGCATTAAAGTCATCATCGATTAAGATATTGCTTGATTTGATGTCTCGATGCACCACCTTTGGCTCAATAGCCTCGTGTAAATAGGCAAGACTGAAGCAAATAGTTTTATAAAAATAAGAATTAAAAACACAATAAAGTTTAAAAGAAAAGACAATAACTAAAATATATATATATATATATATAGCAGCTTGAAAAGGATATAGATGACTTACGCCTTTGCTGTGCCCAGAAGGATCTTCATGCGGGCTTCCCAAGTAAGATATCCATGCTGACGCATAGCTCCATGGAGCCACTGCTCTAAATTTCCATTGTTAACGTACTCATAAACCAACATCCTGAAAGTTTGAGATATTCTTCATTATTAAACTACGGTATCAAATACTGAAAATAGATGATTAAGAAATCTCTCAAATTTAAGACTCGAAAAGATTATTTTCATTAACAAAGTGACAAGTATTTCATCATCTTCGCAGAAAAGAAATTAAGAGTGAAGATATGAAAAATTAAACAAAGTATATGCATTTTAAAAAATTGTCAAAAAAAAAAAAAAAAAAACTAATAAAAGCTGTACCTGTGAGTGCCTTCAATACAGTATCCCAAGAGACGAACCAAATTCTTATGGCGCACATGGCCAATTGCTTCAACTTCCACTCTAAATTCTTTCTCTGCTTGGCCCCTGTAGGAGCATGAGAGTTCAAGCTCAGGCAAGCACTTGACGACAAAAACGAGCATATCATGTCAAGATCAGAAATTCAGAATCTTAATGTGAGGATTTTTAAACTTACACGTTGTTGAGGATCTTCTTAACCGCCACCGGAGTTCCGTTGATCAGATGCCCCTGGTAAACAACTCCATATCCACCCTCACCAAGAACATTTTCTTTTGAAAATCGGTTAGTTGCGAGCTCAAGATCTCTTAATGTGAACCAATGCCCCCAACCCAAGTGCGAGAATTCGGGCAGGCCACTCAACGGAGACGGTGCAGTTATTGGGTGCGAAGAAGATGGCTTGTACACAGTCATAGTCCCAGAACTCCCTTCTTCTCCTGACTGTGAACCAGCGCCATCCAAGCGATTGAACGAACCTGACTGACTGCTATTCTCTCCGTTCTTCGCCTTCCCCATTCCAAGATGGAGTAGAACCTTGTCCGACTCTTTGTCACTAGATTTGTCATGAATGGTGAGAAGAATTCCATCACGCGGAACGAATTCACTTGCGGCTACTTGCTCCACTCGAACTTCCTTAATTTCCTTCGAGACGGTTGGAATTTGGCTAAGAGGAACGCTGTCCCTAGCTCTTCTTGATTTCTTCCGGGAAGTGAGACAAAGCGACAGCACGGAAAGGATAATTACAATAAACAGTGCAACAGCAATACCAATTACTTCCCAGACCTTAAGGCCAAAAATGGCGGTTTTCTTGGATAACTCGGCATTGAGATCGGAAGCCATATTTTCAGATATCTGGATGCCTATACAAATGTAAGCAATACATGAATGAAAAATTTAATCAAACCAAAATCTTAAATCAAGATTCTCACTATGGAAATCTGAAATCTTTCCTAATCATTAAAGTTGACTCGGTTACAAGCTACCTCTTTTATGTATGAAATTGAAGATAACATAGAACAAACAGAAGGATCTAACATTGTTTTGTTCCAAAGAAACCATTTTCAACAGAGAAAAACACGAACTTAACATGGGTAAAAGTCAGAAAGAGAGAGAGAAGGAAAAAAAAAAAAAAAGAACTACCAAGAAAAGAACATAGAAATGTGGATGATTTAAGGAACTATTAGTGTTCGACTTACTTCTCTGTGGTGGAGATTCACAAGGGCAGAGCTTTCATAGCCCAGATCTCTGAAACAGCTTCAACATTCCCAAAAAAAGAAAATCCCAGATCTCTGACCAACACAGAAGCTCAAACAATGAGCTGAGAAAAACCCATTTCAGTTCAGAGAAAATGGAATTAAATGAGGCAAGTTTTTATCACAACTTGGGGAGGATATGGATTCCCTTTCTGCGTTGTGTGTGTGGGGCAAATGGGTGTCTGAATCTAAGCTGGGAAGGAGCTTTCTGGCACCAGAAACAGCCCTGAGACCTATCAAAAACCCAGACCCAAATCCAAAAAAAATTACTAGAAAGGTCCTGCGCCTCTTGAGGACGGTACAGGGACATGGAAATTCTGATATTATTCTGAAAAAATAAGAGACAAAAGAAAGAAAAAGAAAAGAAAAGAAGAGATGGAGTTATCAGTGGTAGGTGATAAGTTTGTTTTTTAGACGCCCTTCCAACACAATAATATTATACAAGTAGTTAAACATACAGTGAAAGAGAAGCATGGAATTCGATTTTCTTGATTTGTTGTGAAACATGACTTATTAGTTTTTATCAGTAATATTTCTTTTCATTCTCTCACTATGCACTCGTTTATTTTTTTTATTGAAACAATCTCACTCGTATTTCTAAATTTCAGAGTCATTATCACTTTATTATTTAAATGTTATAGTTCTTAGACAGCGTTTATGACATCAACTGAAATTAAAGCTTTGAAAATATTTTGATGATAAATGAGTTGAATTTTAGAAATATATATTTTGCTAAAAATAAATTATGATAGTTAAAAAATACCAAAATCTAAAATATCTCAAAAAATAATAATATAAATATTATTTTGTTGTTCTCAAAATTTTATGTAATTTAAAATGGATCATTTTATTTTAGTTTAAAATAAGAAAGTTTTAGACTTTTAAAATATAATTTTTTTTTTTAATGAAAAAGAGAAACTTAGTAAAATTGGTTTATTTTTTAAGAAAAAGATAATAAATAGTTTCAGATGAATCTCACTTTTTTTTATTAAAATATATATTAAAAACATAGAGAAAAAGATAAAAATTAATCTCATGTTTTTTTATTAGGGAAAAAAAAAAAGATCATATAAACTAGATAGAACATAACGCCATTTTTCATCTGTTTTTTAGACATCTTGAAGCAAAATAAAAGTTTTGAAAATTTAAAGATATAATCTAAATAATCTAAATTTATATACTTTTTTTTTTTTTGACCAAAGATTTACTTACTTTTTTTTTTTTTTTTTTGCTAGAATACTTAGTTATTTATTTGGTGTGGGTCATGTTTGACTACTGTATTTGTATGTATGTGTGATTTTATGATTGTATAACATAAAGGTGCTCTATTTATTGGCTAATCTATTCTTGCTTTTTTATGTATTTAATATAAATTCTTCTAATGTTTTTAGCTGCACTAATTTGACGTGTAATTCGGAGCAATAATAGTAATAATAATAACAATAAACAATTGGAAATGTAATTTTCCAACATTATATTTGGTAAGACATCTTAATAGAACTATGTCTGGAGAAGTAAAAATTGAGCAACTACCATTTTACCGAGTCAGTGAGCTGTAATTTGCAAAACTGAAAAACAAATAATAATAATAATAACAAATAATAATATTAATAATAATAAGTTTATTTTCACAAATTATCTTTAAACTATACTTCTAGTCTCAAGTTGGTTCTTAATCTTTAACTTTACATGTCACACTACCTTGAACTTTTTTACTATTACAAAAAGGCCCGAATATCAGTATTCCATTAAAAACCGTACGGAAATTAAACATGTTTAGATCACATAAGCTTTATTTATAGGTAAAGTCGTAATTAAATATTTTTAATAGGTAAATTGTGCCTTCAAAATAGCTCCATGATGTTATATATTTAGTATTAGAATATAGTTTGCACTATATATCTTTGATTAAACTACAATTTTTTTTTAAAATATTTCTGCTTGAGGTACAATTTTTTTCTAAAAACACTTAATTACGACTTTATCTATAAATAAAGCTCATTTGATTAGAACGTGTTTAATTGATGTCTAATTTTTTATAGTATATTGACAGATTGACCGTTAATGTAACAACTGAAAAGTTTAGTTAAAGTTAATGTGTAAAATCAAAAATTATGAATCAATATAAGACAAGATGTCTAATTTAGGAGTCATTTTTAATATTAAACCCTTATTCTTTAGGTGTTGGGAATGATATATATATATATATATATGTATATATATATGTTGTGTGGTTTTTTTTTTTTTTTTTGGTTGAAAGGATGTTTAGTATATTTGTTTTTTATATTTATATATCAATGACTTTTATTAATCTCTATTAGCCAATAAAACGTTTTCCCACCAATTTTAGCAGAGGTGGGCTACTTTCATTTATTTATTTCTTTTTGGGTGGATTATAAGCTTGGGAAACGAAATTGAATAATTGCGCATGCAATTACGTGCAAAATTTGCTAATCTGCTGACCAAAAACAGCTTGACATTGGTAATACCTAGTGAAGTAGTCAATAGATCTTTTGGCCAATTTTTTTTAGTCTATTACATTTTGGTTCCTTTTTCGGAGTTTTTCAACAGATTAAACATAGTTTTCGAGTGGACTCTAAATAGATTTAAATAAAATTTATTCTTTATCTAATTAATGATGGAGCACATTAATTTAAGGCCCCCAATAAAGTTTGCCTAACAGAAGCAATCAATTGGCTTGGCCCGTCTTTTAGAGAAGATTATGGAAGATTAAATATTTTTAAAAAAAGGAAAGAAAAAAAAAAAAAAGGTGCCCCTAAAACTGAGGTATATCAAGATGTTAAAACAAATTCAATACAGTGTCCTCTAATCAGAATTTAAACTTAGATGATGATTTTCTGTTGGCATGTCAAATAAATAAACAATGTCCTCTTATCCAAATTCAAATATTCTTGTATGAGGAGGGAAAATAAATACTGCAACTAATAATAATTTTTCATATTTTTTCAGTAACCACAATTTAGTAAGCTAAACTTATTCAAATAGTGCCCATATAAATATAAGCTAGTTTAGGTTTTTTTTTTTTTTTTTTTTTTTTTTTGGGTAGCCTAATGGTATTGAAAGTTTATTCTCCAAGTTTTTTTTTTTTTTTTCTTTGTACACGAGAGGTCTTATATTCTAGTTTTATACATAAGCGCTTAAGACTATTTTCATACCATCTCTCAATATCTACCTGGTTATAAGAAGTCACCTGTCTCTTATAAATCATCGGTGGAACTTCAATGACACGTTTCATTTCTGACACGATTAGATATATCTGAATATAAAATTACTCAATATGTGATGTCTCATTTAATCATTTTTAACATACAACTACGACCGGTCATCCTTATCCACACTTTTTATATAAAAAGTTACCCTTCTCTCATCATATAACTAATAAAAAGACCCACTTGCAAAAAATAAAAATAAAAATAAAAAAAATTCATATTGGTTCTTATTATTATCTTTCCTCTAATGACGGGAGGGTTATAAAAAGTTCTACTCCTCCTTGGTGGGACTTGAGTGAAACGTTTGATTTCTGACAAAAGTATTTAACGTGTAAAGGTTTATTTAATCATGTTTAATATATAACTACGACTGATTTTCTCTACCCATATTTTTTTACATAAAGTTACCCCTCTCTCTCTCTTATCATGTATCTAATAAAAAAATCATTTGCCAAAAAATCATACCGAAATTATTCGACGGTGCATGGGCCTCTTGTTCATATGTAAAAATCACAAGAAAATAATTATATAACTGGTCACCCCTCTCCGAGGGTTATAAGAAGTTTAACTCCATTTCACACGTTGTTGGTGGAATTTAAGTGACAAATTTCATTTCCGACACAAATAGAAATAATTCAATGCAAACATATAGTTCAACGTGTGAAGGTCAATTAAACCACGTTTAGCATATAACTATATATATGACTGATTATCCCTATCCACATTTTTTTTTTATATAAAGTTACCCCTCTCTCTCATCATAAAACTAATAAAAAGACCCACTTGCAAAAAAATAAAAAAATCATATTGGTTCATATTATTATCTTTTATCGTGGTGTGGCAAAAGTACACAACAAAATTGAATGGTGAGAGCTCATCCAAGATCCACCATTTTTGAACCAACTCTTTTGGAATAATGTAATTATGTAATTTGAACCACTTACAATGGAGACCTAAACAAATATCTGTGGGTCAAAGTTCAAACCAGCTTTCTTTGTTTCAATCTTAATGCTTTACTGGCTGTTGTACTGCGTATTAAAGAGAGAGTGACCCATTCCAAACCCTCATTCATATCTTTCTCCACGTTTAGATTTGCATGGACAAAATGCCAAGCTTGCATCCACAATAATCCATTGTTTTTGGTAAGCGATGACTTCATTAAATTCAATTAATGGTAATTAGTTTCACAATTAGAAGTCGGTTTCGGCTAGATTAAGGGCATGTGTGGCAGAGCTTTCTAAAAGTTGCTTTTAGCTTCTTAGGTTCAAAAGTAGTTTCTGAAAGTGTTTGGATAATCTGTCAGAAGAGTTTTCGATCTCCATAAGTACTTCACGTCAAAGTGAAAAAATGTGACTTCTGGCAAAAGCTTTTTTGAATAGGCTTTAAAACTTATAACAAAATTTAAATTAGACATTATAAACTTTATTTTAATATTTTTATTACTTGTTATAATACTTTAAAGATCATTTGACCTCAAAAGTTTTTTAGTTTCAAACACTTACTAAGAAGCCATAATTTTTACTTCTCCTATTCTATTAGTTAGAAACAAAAGCAAAAGCTTTACCAAACTGGCCCTAAAAAGCCTAATCCTTTTTGAAAGGAAGCTCTAAAAGCTCACTTTTGGATTTTGTGATGAATTTAATCCTTTTTTTTTTTTTTCTAACTTCAAATGAGAAAATGACTTCTTTTGAGCAAAAATAGGCTCTCAATGTCAAATTATCCCATTAATACTAAATGAACAAGAGGCTAGAAAGTGTGCAAATCAATAGTAGTTTGCAAATATAATAATGCTTTATGTCGTTAATATATATGGAAGGGAATTCCATAAAATATTAGTGCCACGAAAATTATAATTCACATCCATCATATTCTAACACATTGTTTTTTTTAGCTACGGCCAGAGCTTAATGATAATTCTATATCTAATCTATTAATACTTTAGTGAAATAGTACTTCAACTCGTTTTCCCCATAATCTAATTAATCAACAACGTGGTCACATTTATCTCATTAGGGCATGAGATTTTGATATTATATATTTTCTTTTGTGTTATACGTAGAAAATTTAATAGAAATTTTTTTTTTACGTGTTCCAGTTTAATGACAGAAAATTTCAACTATATCCCTGCTTTTTTTTTTTTTTTTGGGTGTATCATATTATGTTGTGTTGAAAAAAAAAAAATCTCTCTTTCTATCACTGAATCTAATACTTGATAATTGATTATACTAGTATCGTTTTGTAATAACGGTTGATATATAATTCATTTCAACCACTATTTCCAGCATTTTGGCTTTTTTTTTTTTTTTTTTCCTCCTAAATTTTTTCGATTTTAGCAACTTGCACTCTAAACTTTCAATATGGACAATTCACCCATCCAACTTACAAAATTGTTGCAATGTAATTCATCGTTTACTGGTTTTATTCTAAATTTTTGTCATATTTAAGAGGATTGAGATATTTGTATTAGGCTTTGAATTGGGATTTCAACAATTGGTTAGACTTACTTTTTCATTTAATAATTTAACTCAACAATTAACAAAATATGACATATTACAACAGTTTAATAAGTTAGGAGGAGCATTAATAGAGGTAAATGATTAGAATTAAAAATTTAGATAGTAAGTTACCAAAATTTAAAATGTTCAAAAAAAAAAAAAACCCGGAACTTTGAATAAAGTAGACGGGGGAAATATGGGGACCAAACAAGTAATAATTACAATATCAGAAAACAACATTACTTTGGATATGTAGCCTCAAAAGTAGCCTAAGCTAGGCATATATAGGTCCAAACTTTAGCTATATCCATTATCCCAAAATCCGGCTAAGTATTGGCATATTGTAGATGACAAAGTAATATAAATGGCAACATTAATTGTAAGGTACAAAGTTAGATAATGTTTTATCATTGTCAAGAACAAATTTCGGCGGGCAAAAAAAAAAAAAAAAAAAAAAACTAATAAATTTTGAGAAACTTTGGCTGAAAAAGTCACGAGCTTTGTAATTATATGGATTTGTATTCGGTGGAGTGGTGTAAGGAATAAAGTAGGAACCAACGTCAAAGAAGTGGTTCACGGGACATGAGAAATATTATAAGGTTCACCATATTATTGAAGCTTCCTAGAATTAGTAGCATATTAGGTTACACTACTATCTTATTGGAAAGCATAATTATCTTGAGTCTTCACCAGCTGGTTGTGTAAAGTTTTGAGAGATTAATATGGCTTGAAAATGATATATAAGTTTCTTCTTATTCAAAACCTATTCTTTTTAAGTTCGAATTGTGTATGTTAGATCTTTTATTCTTTTTTTTTTTTAATGTTTTAATCTATAAGAATGTGACAAACGTGATTAGAACAGAATGCGGTATTAAGAACTAATTAATCTCACTACTAATCAACTCTATGCCCTATATTAGTATTCATCAGAGGTTCACGCTAATCAAGGGCTAGAAAAATAAAAGGGTAAGTTACTCGCTTAATCCTTAACATTTTTATGAAACTGCAACATGATCCTTAACTAATTCTTTTTAGCTAAAAGGTCCATAAATTTTTAAACATGATGCAATTTGATCCTTTTTACTAACAAACGTTAAAAACTTCATGGAATAAATCACATTTAAGACACATATTGTAATCTGAATAACGTAAAAAAAAATTTCTTAATTATCCTTAAATAGTAAATTATGTGTGATTAACATGACATTTTAGGTTAAATTTTAACATTTGTTAACTAAAAAAAAAAGATCATTATTACACTCTTTTAAAGAGTTTAGGACATGTTAACCACAAAAAAATGTTAGAAACCATCTCACAATTTCGTTAAAAGGTTAGACACCAAACAAATAATTTACCCAAAAATAAAATTCACTTTAGCAAAGTGTCCTTAACAAATCAGGAGGAAAAATGCTAGGGTGAATAGAAAGATGAAAAATTGGCCCACAAATATAAAAAAATAAAAATAAAAATGAAAGAAAAGGAATAGAGGAAAGGAAATCCTTTCAAAAAAATATTATATATATGAAAGGAAATTTACTCTATTGCATTAATGTTGCACTATGTTTTGGTGGAATTTGTATCTACATAAATTGGTTAAACTTGGGATTAATATAAGTTATATGTCTTTGTCTTCTTTTCCTTTTTTCCCTCTTTGTCTTTTTCATTAATTGCTATTATGGTACATGGTATAGATACTAGGTATGATTATAGGAGTTGTACAATTACATGCATTTCAATTTGCAATAGAAATAATGTGATTAGGCAAATAATAACAATAATAATAATTAAAATCCCTTCAACGCATCCGAGAAATTAGTTGCTTGTAGTCTCTATAGCTTCAGTTATTAGACTAAGAAACCCCAACAAACGATTTTAAAAATACTTCCTTGTACTAGAAGCAAAAACGTGGGAATAAAAATAATAAATAATAAATAATAAATAAAAAGAGGCCAAAGACTCTTACAACAAAAATCCATCTATTTCGATTCCTTTAATGTCTCCCTTTCTTTGAAGGGATTCCAATGTCTTTAGTCATTCAAAAAAAGGGCCCTCCTCGATTTTAATTAAATGAAATAATTATCTACTTAATCGTATTTTTGGCGTGGTATGTTAGCTTAATTAATTTACTTTTTTTTTTTAGTTTAAGGTCTAACTAATCAAGGAGGACCTCAAGCGAATATATTTGCATTTAGTTCAAGTTAAAGTCACAATAATATTCTTTAAGCCATGTGTTTCACAATTTCTAACGAGAAGTAGGTTTAAATTCTCCCCTACGTCCTTAATGAAGAAGGAATTTGATCTTAAATTAATATTAACATTATGTGCGGCGTTAATTAAGAAATTTTATTATGTGAAATAATCAACTACCATTAGCAACTTTGAATTATATTATATACATAATAATCAGCATTATTGCACGCGGAAATATAGATTAATAGAGATTTTGGTGTTGGAAATTAGACAAAACTAAAAACATCCACCAAAGAGGCCGGTGGGTGCTAACTTATTCTAGCTAGTTTGAACAACAACACGTACATAAATATATTTTGTGTGTCTGTTTGAACAAGGTTTTGTCCCTGATACATGGACATATTTAAAAAAAAAAAAAAAAAAAAAAAAAAGCCTTTTTAAGGTGGGGGAAAAAAAAAAGCAACACATATATACTTCATCATAACATATAAAAATAATTTGAAAAGAAAACTAAATTATTTAGTATTGAAAAGTTTTGTCACCGAGTTGACGTGATTTTTATTCAGTATTTAAAAGTTTTAATAAACAATTATTACAGATAACTAACTTTTTTTCGCATTATATCTTTTTATTGTTATTATTAAGTTACATAAATATGAAATCAAATATTTTGTTTTTTAATATATTACGAGAAAGGACGCAGACAGATATATATATATATATATATATATATAAAACCATTGAAATATTTTAGTTGTTGTATATATCATTTCTTTTGGTTGATGGGAAGTGATTATCTTTAAGTTCCCGTGTACCATGAATTAGCTAGGAACCAATTTTGCAACCTACAATTCTAAGTTCTGACTTAGAAGGTTGTTCCTCTCATATGAGCCGACAGCCTTAAAATAAATGAACCTCACGCCCACACCATCCCTCCCTCTCACTAGTGATACACACTTTCAAAAATAATAAATAAATAAAGATATAACAACAAAGAATTTAGAACATGGTATCTACAAGTTCAAAAAAAAAAAAGTATTTACTATTTAGGGGCTTTCATTGTAGTGAGCATCTATGTATGGTAAATTACACGTTTGATTACTTAAACGAGGTAGGGTTAAAGATCTTAACTCTCAGGTTCGAAATCTGAAAAGTTTTATTTCAAATTAAATAATTGTGTTTCATACTAAAAAAATTGTATGTATATGCATTTCTTGTTGATGAGATATTTTTATTTTATTCGATTCTATGAACGATTTTTGAGATGATGAAGGACGTTTATTAGGCTTGAAATTTTAATTGAAGAAATTATTATTATTATTATTATTATCATAATTTTTTTGTTTTCTTTTTTCCCTTCTTCCCCTTCTCAGTTTTCATTTATAGGTATGTTTCTCCATTAATTTGGATTATCCTATTCGTGACTCAATAAGTGTTGAAAATATGCATTTTTTATCTAATACCTATATATAAAAGCACGGATGTACCTTTTGTTCCACCTCCAAAGGTTGTCACGTGACAGCCACATTAGTTTCACGTAGTTGCTTATGTGACGGCCAAATAAACAACACACTGCTTTTTTCTTTTTTCTTTTTTTGTCTAATAAGCACGCGTGGAGGTTGTGCAATACAACTAATTCCATCTATGAAATCCGAAGATTGTGAAATTTATTTTTCTTGAACTTTGATGATTGTGAAATTTTGATTCCTATAAATAATTGCTAAATTCCTTGCGGCGAATTCGGGACTGTGACTAGACATCACTTGGGCCCATCAACCACAGTGCAGAGAGAGAAAAGGAAAGAGAAATATATATATATATATATATATGTATATAAACCACCATTTTGTGTAGTTTCATTTCACTTTCATTAGCACTTTAATTAGTAAAAACTTATAACAAATTGCATAATAAAATACGGACTAATTAGGCATTACAAAATACAAATTCTTTGTCCATCACAGATTCTTTTGAGCCATTTTGAAGAACAAGTGTAAACACATCATATTCTTTGTGTCCCTCCAAAATACACACACGCACACCACATATAAATGTATTTCCTTCTAAAACGTGGAAAACAAGCACGCGAAAAATATTTTTCGCTCAAAAACTTTTCCTTAGTCAATTAAACGTTAAGTTTTTTATTTTATTTTATTTATTTAGGATGAATTAATAAGTTCTCTTATTAGGAGATTCCATATTGATATTTTATTAAAACAATAATAATTAATTAGTAGGAGACATGCACATTAATACATCAGCACTTTCAAATCAACCAAGATAATTGTAGGTTGGCTAGTCTAAATGACGTATATTATTTGATAAAGAAACCCTAACGAATGTGATTTGAAAGGTATTGTCCAACATCAATATCTATAATTCAAGTCCAAGTAATCCTACCCTTCATATACATATACATACATACATACATATATTATATATTAGGGCTAAGACAAATTTAATGCCCCCAGTGGTTATAGTGCACATCCCCTGGTTATGTACTCAAAACTTCAAGATTCTGTACTTAAGCAAATTATATATATATATATATATATATATATTCTTTAATATTAAAAGCTCTAAAAGACGAACGGGGCGAGGGGTTACATTTAAATATATATATATTTATATATATGCATCTATATATATAATTCAAGTTCAAGTAATCCTACCCTTCATATATATATATATATATATATATGTATTAGGGCTAAGACAAATTTAATGCACCGGCAGATCTTATTTGGGGTTATATTGCATATCTCATAAGTACTCAAAACTTCTAGTTTCTGTATTTATTAACAAAAAAATAATAATTCTTTAATTAGAAGCTCTAAAATAAAGACGAACTGCATAAAGTGTTACACTTCAAAATACATATTTATAGATGTGTGTGTGTATATAATTTATATAAGTAAGAGTCTTCGTGTTCCATTCTTGATAAATTCATATTTTATTTATTTTTTGTTTGAAAAAGGACAACAATAATTTTTGGAGCAATGTTTTTCTTGATCGAGTTTTTATTTGAAGGTGGTACGTTCCAGTCCTTCAGATTTTTATCAAAGTTTTTTTTTTTTTTTTTTTTTTTTTTGGTATACGCACAAGGAAGGAAGCATACGCAATTCATGATCGACAACATCTTGTGCCTGTTTTTTTTTTTTATGATCAACCATTTTTAGCGGTACAGTATTTCCTCCAATAAATATGCTTAAATATAGCTAGCGCAGAATCTGCTTTTTTTAATTAAATAAATGTTGGTGATCAGAGGTCATTAATTAGTCCAATATCACAAATAAAGACAAAAATGTCAACGTCAAAATGCATGCTTATGTGCAACTAATAACCAGAAGCATTAGTGACAAATACAGCATTATCTGAAAAATCCCATGGAGAGGTTGGGTAATTACTAATTAAGTGCTGTATTTGTCTAAATGTCCCATTGAAATGACTTTTTTTGGTAAATGAAGTCCTAATTATTACAGAATTCAAACAAAGATTACACCTTGATTGACACATATTCTTTTGCAACTACAATCATATGGGAAACAAATTACATCCTTACAAGTATAGTCTGATAATAATTTTACACCTAACTTCATAATAAGATATAAAATTTGAATTCCTACATCCTCAAATTCTAAAAGAAAATAAAAAATAAAAAAATCAAACAAATTTGACTATTTTACGAAGATCGAAAATCTTATTGGGTATTAATATTGTGGTGCTAATGCATGTACTCTACCAGACCCGGCATCTCAAGAAATAGGAGATGGGGCCTAGTCTTTATTAGTTCGGGAATTGGAGGTTTGAGTAGACCCTGGCTCTATTGTGAAAATAAAGTTGCCAACAACATGGGTTGAAATAGCATTAAAAAGAGATGGTTGTGGCACGACGTACTCTTGCGCACCATTGTTACTGATTAGCTGGTGGCAATCTCGCCCGCGATTCGCCAAGTTGGGGCTAACAAAGCCATCGTTTTGTATGAGTCCACTTTCCGTTACTATGTTCGACAATGATTTAATTGAATAAAATTTGTCCATGTTGAGATTCAATCTAATAGAATTCGTTTCATCTCACATTAGGAAGGACAAGGGTTTCTTGATTCATATAACGTAATTTTGTCTCTTTTGTTTTGTTTTATTTTGTTTTTTGTTTTTTTATTAAATACTGTACGAATACATGACTTTGGGTAGCAAAAATTTAATTTTGTCCAATGAATTGTCTTAATTTGTGCCTTCTGTAGATCTTGTGTCTTTTGCTTAAAATACAAACTACCATGAATAGGGATCTGTTTGGATCTCTTAGAGTGGGGATTGTACTAGACCTGAATTGTTATGAAAGTCATTAAAGAATAAGGGATAAAAGAGTACTACTGGTTTCAGTTCTTGGTTATAATTAAGAAACTTCTGACATTTGGAGATATTAAAAGCAACAAAAGCTAGTTCAAAAGTAAAAATCAAATCATCAAACTAGGCACTAGAAGGATATACCATTGTGAGAACTTCAAATATGTTGATGCAAAAAGGAGGGGAATCATTAAGCCGTCAGGTTCTCCCGTCGATGAATCAAACGGTCTCATGTGATAATGTCGATTAAGATCACCGATAGGATAAATAAGAATTTTGATAATTAATTTTTATTAAATATCAAGTCTAAATATATAGAGGCTATCAATATAAAGTTAATTCCCGAAAAATCCTATAAAGAGCAAGAGAATGGTATAATTATTTTGTATACCTTGTGTGTACAACACATGGATAGTAACCATTTTGTTCCCCAAGGATGAAAAGTTTTAATGGCATTTGAATCCCTATCCCTATTTTTATTTTTTATTTTTTAAATATTGACATTTGTATTGTAGAAATATTCCATAGTATTCTTTCAAAACTAGCTTACTTTTGAGGATAATACAACTACTTTTGTTCGCACTTGGCACAAAAAGTAGAAGATAAAATTATTGGCCTAGCAAGCTAGCCACCCACACAAACAGTGCATGAAATTAATGTTTGGCAGTAGGCTGATGAGTTCATCAATGGAGTTCTTACTTCATCTCAAGCTTAGCGGCTCAGTAGAAAATTTCATAGCCCTCCATTTTGTCTTTAATGTGGAGCGTAGCCAACCAAATTTTTAGTTCTCATATACTCATTCTATAGTAGTATGGCTATTAGAATTCACATGATATCATAACATAATTTATAAACGACAATTTTATACGACATGTTACGTGCGAGAAAAGATATTAAAAGTTAAATTTATCTCATAGCACAAAAGTTATTAAATTCTTATGATATTTATATATATTGGGCAGAAGAAAGTTATTTTTTTATTTATTTATTTTTTATTTTTTTGTGAATAAGAACAAAGTTACTATTTTTTTTTTTTTTTTGGTAAATAGAACAAAGTTACTACTTACTACCAAGGCCTTTTTGCTTAAAATAAAGTATACAATTTGATTAACTCCAAAATAATTATACTTTTTAAACAAACTTAAAAAAAAATTAGTACTTGTGGATTTGAACTTTACACCTTATGATAAATTAGGCATGTAATTATCACTAGACTATGCTTTAATACATAATATAGTGATAAAAACTTATTTTCCTTAATAAAATATGTAAAATTCCTTTTAATAAAAAGGAGATGGGCAATTCTAAATTTTCTTGGTGAAATTGAAATTTAGTATTATTTTCTTAAACTTCTCTCCGAAAAGGAGAATTTACATTTACTATTCATTATTATTTATTTTAAATATTTTAAAAACCTGTTGTTTATTGAATCACTTATTAAATAATTCTATTTATTTCTTGGGATAAAACAATAATTGAAGTAAATAGTAGGTTTTTACAATATTTGAAATAAATAGCATATTTACAAAGTAAATAATTTATTTAAATCAGATTTATTATGTGAATGATTGATTTACGTATTATTAGTATATCATTTGTCAAATAAAATTTTCATTTATCTGATGAATCTGTTATTTACTTGAAATATCTCTAAAAATTGTCATTTACTTCGTGGTAAAAATTTTATTTACTGCAATTTCCCTTACTGGGTTCTCCCAAAGGTAAAGTGTATGTGGGCCGGGCCTATAGAAATCAAAGGCCGGCCCAATTAATTAGCCCATCCGCCAACTGTGTTCTTTTCAAACTGAAAAACGCCGCGTCTCGTCATTTCCAATGCTGTCAGTCATTCCCGCCCGAAATTCCATTTGAACTCTCTCTCTCTCTCTCTCTAGTTGAGTTGTCGGAGAAAATGGGTTCACGAACAGGTAGAGAGGGAAAAAACCTGGAATCTGAGAATAAATTTCCCTCATTATTTTCCATTTGCTCAACGGCTCTGAATTCTGTTTTCAGGTAGAAATGGCGTCGATCTGTGGGCGGAAATCGTAGCTTCTGAACAACAACAGGAACAACCGCCAAACGGACAAGTCATTTACAGACGAAGAAAACCCCCCGCCAAAACCACCCCTCAAGATGTACCTCCCTCGTACGTTTTTCAATCTGCCCTTTTCCTTCGCCTTTTCTCTTTGATTTTGCCAGATTTTGTTCTTGCTTTTGGTTGTGGAAATTCAAAAATGAAAATTTCTTCGTTGTTTTGTTTTTTTTTTTCCCCTTGTTATTTTCAGAAATCATTTGGGTTCTGGAAGCGACCGGAATCAGCATCATCGGGTGAGCTTGGCTGCTCCGGTTCCCAGCAAACGAATCAGTTGGAATCGTTCTCTTTCCACCAGGTGGTTTTTTTTTTTTTTTTTTTTTTTTGTAGTTTTATCAAGTTCCCATTTTCAATCATGGTATTTGCCATCGGGGTTTTTGGTTTGTGATTTTGTAATGTGAGTTTGATTAGTTTTGTGATTAGTTGGTATTACATTGTTTGGTTCTCGGGGGCTTTGTATTTTTAGCTATGATTTGTTTGTTGTTGTTTTGAGAGCTGGAATTTATTTATATCTTCTATTCTGAAGTTTTCAATTGGAACTTTGTGGTTGACATGGCAGAGGAAGGACAAGTATTGCCGTTGTCGCTTGTCTTGATCATCAACCTCAAGTTAAGCAGGCCAAAAGAAGGGGAAGACCTCCAATACCCAAGGTGAGACTTCACTACTCTTGTCATGTTATTTCTTTTTATTACGAGTTGTTAGTATAAAGAATGCTAGGGATTCAAACTTCTATACCAATTAATGTCGCGTGTGAGGGGTTACTGTTTTATTGGTAGGTGTTTAAATAATTATCAAATTAATTAATATATTATAATTTGCATCTACAAATGAAAAGATGACATTGGTAAGTTGGGATCCTTAGCACAACTGAAATTACAGATTATCAACTTTATAGTTGAACTATATATTTGGTGGAAATGTAACTATCCCTTTTTGTCGAAATCATCGGAAAAACAAATTCCTCTGACTCCTTTAACTTTTAAATTTTTGGAGGTAAATGAGAGTTATTCTACTTCGTACGTTTATGTTGTCTTACATAAGATGGGTTGTTAGGGAAAAGTTGTTGAACCTCCAAGCTTTGAAAAGGAGCGGGCGTACTTTGATGAGGTTGATGCCTTTGAACTAATGGAAGAGAGCCCCTCACCCAAGAACTACGGCACATGGGTCAGCACCAACCAAAATGATACTATGGAAATCCCCCATTTATCCTCAAGATTGCAGAAGTGGTTGAATTGCAGGAGGCTAAATTACTCCTGTGGACCTGCAAGCACATTGTCCAAGATTTTAGGAAATTCAGCCATGACCTTGACACCGATAGGTGGTGATGACTTCAACCCTTGTCTGACTCCAGAAAAGTCATCTCTCAAAGTCAATTTTCCTTTGCATTATGTCGAGAGCACATTGAAATCAAGTATGGTTAGTGGGAATATTCTTGAAAGGGATATCAGCGAATCACACGAGTTGGAGGATGTGGCCAGTGAGGATTGTGAAGAGATAGAATTTTCAGTTAAGAAACTCTCATTAGCATCAACGTCTTCATTGGAAAGTCACCAGTCTAACTTTGCTACACTGTTAGCAGTTTGTGGACAGTCAGTTCCTTCATCATTCCAGGATGTGTTTTCGAAGTATTGGTATGTTCCTTGTTTCTTGTATACTTGCTTGTGCGTGTCTATCTCATTTTTTGCTATATTTCATGATGCAAGTAAGCAAAGACATGTCTTGCATATGCATCTAATCAGACTTTCTTTGTATTCAATGGTTCTACAGTGCAATTTTTTGGTCCATTTCTTTGTCAAGGTTGTCGTTGATTCTGTGTCCTGCTTAAGCTGATTAGAAATAAAACTTTTTTATCCAGTGACCTAGAAAAGATAACAAAAGTTGGCGAAGGGACTTTTGGAGAAGCTTTCATGGTTGGAAATTATGTCTGCAAAATAGTTCCTATAGATGGAGACTTCCGAGTAAATGGAGAAGTGCAAAAGGTACTCTAATCTGTATCTCCTTGCTATGGTTTTATCAAGACTATGCTTTCTGGATTTGTCATGGAATTTGGGCTGCAAGAATCTCAATCCTATCTCTCAAAATATTGTTAGTTCTTTCACTTCCTGAAGTTGACTGGCTTTTTTCCTCTTCTAATCGTGTGGCATTGTGGTTGCTATGCTCTAGAGATCGGGAGAATTGCTCGAGGAGGTTGTTCTTTCCCGAACTCTCAATTGTTTAAGAGGGCGCGGAGGAGATGGTCTCAATCTGTGCACCACTTTTATTGACACCATAGAGTATGTAATCTGCCTGATATGTTCAAAGTTCCACCATTCTGTAACTATAGAATTTTGCATAAATATTTTGTAATTCCCTAGTTAGTTTTTTGTTTGCTTATTATATTCACATGCTGGAAAAGGAAGGCCTTAGTCCGAAGGAATGGGTCTTGATCACCATGTGGAGTGGTAGTGTAAAAATATAGAAATATACACAACAAAAACCTGTCCGCTAGGTTCATAAAAAATGAAGGACATTCAAATTTTGGGTGGATTTTAATATTTTCTGGATGTTATTACTTGCAATCAGTGTTTAAAATTGAGCAATTTGAGGCACACAATGAGGCGCGCCTCGGTGAATTGCGGGAAAAAAAGTAATGAGGCCTAAGCCTCAAGTGGACACTAAATTGCATATGCCTCTCTGAATTGAGGCGTACTAAAAAACACACGTTATTGCGCAATAACTGAGGCGGTAGCCTTAATTTTGCTGAGGTTTTTTCCAGTCCAAAGGCCCAAGGCCCCAAAATTTGATTTTTCAGGGTGGGGGGGGGGGGGGGGGGGGGGGGGGGGGGGGGGGGGGAGCCCATATTAGCCAATATTTAGGGCTTAAGAAACCCTAAATGTGTTCGACAATCCTGTTCGATAGAAACCATTGTTTTGGCTGCTTCTCCTTCGTTATGTTATGTTATGTTATGATTTCTACCTACTATTGATTTTTCATATTTTTTGACTTATTTTACAGTTTCATTTTGAGGCTTACGTCTCAAACCGCGTTAAGGCTTATGCCTTAACTTGCAAACAGAAAACGCCTTAATACCCAATTCCGCAATTTTAAACATTGCTTGCAATACATTTTTCAATTTTTCCATTCTTCTGATTTGGATTTTCTACAGCTTGCGGGTATGCCAAGGTTCCTATGACCCTGCTTTGATAAGAGCTTGGCAAGACTGGGACGAAAAACATAGGTCAGAAAATGACCATCCAAAGGAGTTTCCTGACAAACAGGTTTCATTCTCCTCTATTTGTTTGGTGCTCTAGTTTGTCTTATATTTGTTTGCTCGGCTCTCTAATTTGTCTTGTATTACTGATCATATTTCACTTCCTGAATACACAAAATGCATGTTCAAATGTGAAATGTGGAGTGACATGTTAAAATGAGATTCCTCATGGGAACTTTTTATCGTCTTAAATTTATTTCTACAAGGTGAACATGTTATGAACATTTGTTTAATTATGTTGGCGCACAGTGCTATGTTGTGTTTGTCCTAGCTCATGGCGGTAAGGATCTTGAAAGCTTTGTACTTCTGAACTTCAACGAGGCAAGGACTTTATTGCTTCAGGTAGTTACCATGCTGCATATTGTTGCTACATTTGTTAGGTGACGACTAAGCTTTGTTATATTTAATGTAATTGTACTGTGCTTTCCAGGTTACTGCTGCTCTTGCAGTGGCGGAAGCTGCATACGAATTTGAACACCGGGATCTGCATTGGTATGAGTTTGTCCAAAATGTAGGTGTGATTGTGGAGTGAAGTGGTTACTGACTCGAGGAGATGCATCTTTGGTTGCAGGGGAAACGTCCTCCTAAGCCGGAGTGATTCTGTTACAGTGGAGTTCAATCTTGAGGGAAAGAAAATGTTCGTCAAGACATTTGGATTATTGGTGTCGATAATCGACTTCACTCTTTCAAGAATAAATACTGGTACTTTTACTTTTTCAATGTTTTTCGGAATTTGTTTATTCTTGGAAGAAGCGAAAAATTTATTTTAAGTTGAGCATACTTAAATGAACATTATGGATGCACAGGCGACGACATACTCTTTCTGGACTTGTCCTCAGATCCTTATCTCTTCAAAGGTCCTGTAGGAGATAAACAGGTAAGGACTTGAAATTAAGGTTGTTTTAGCAATTTTATCTTCTCGAACTACATAATTGAGTGTTCGTTTTGTTTTCAGTCGGAAACATACCGGAAGATGAAGGAGGTAACGGAAGATTGCTGGGAGGAAAGGTACAGTTGAAAAATATACGTGCATGGTCTTTTGCCATCTTTTGCGGTGAATTCTTAATTAAGAAAATACCAGGAATCAAATTAGTGAATTTTTTCTTTAATAAGCCAAAAGCCGTCTTTTTTAGAGTGACCCCAATATAGCTACTAACAAACCAATGAACTTGTGAAATAAATTATTGATAATAAGAAACCAATGGACTGGCTTTTTATTAGGTTCTGTTATGTGACTCGGGAAATATATTTCCATAGGAAAATTGAGATTTGAAAGTTGCCGTTGTTTTATTCACTATGCATGCCCCGGAGAAGCCGTGGTCTTGAAACCTAGGGAGGAAATAACATTTATATTAACCTTTTTAAGTCTAGAAAGACAGTTGACATATAAGGAGAGTAGATCATACATGCATTCTCGAAGAAATGAACCGGGACGTCTTTTTTTTCTTTCTTTCTTTCTTTCTTCTTTTTTTTTTTTTTTTTTTTTGGTTTGGGGGGCGGGGGCGCTGGGGGCTCTAACTTTTTTGGATTCTAAATTATGACCAATTTTCATATTTCACAGCTTCCCTAGAACAAATGTGTTGTGGTTGCTGTACTTGGTGGATATATTACTTTGAAGAAATCATTTGTAAGTTATATTTCTTTCCCTAAACAACTACATTCAACTTTTCTATGTTCTACTTTTCAAACATATTGTCCTTTCATCATGTGGATCAATTACACCAAAATGGCTAAGCTGGCTATGACCATGTGGGTTCCTTTCCACGTTGTCTACACTTTTTTGTTCCTTCCACTTTAATTCCATGTTTAATGCTCCTCCTCTCAATGTGGGTACAGGCATGGTTTTTAAGTACTCGCTTTGTATACAAGGCCATTAAGGCGACTTCCTTTCTAAGAAGTTCTTGTGTTACACCCCTCTTCTCGGTGGGTGGAAGGGGAGGAGTTTGGGTAGGAGCTCTTAGGTTCGAGACCTGAGAGTGTTTTCATTTCTCCTTAATAAGTGGGAATCAGGCCACGCACCATTAAAATATTGAACATTTCTACTTGGTGGATATGTTCAGTAGTTCTTCGTGTTACAAGATATATGGAATGAAACATAAAATATCCCTAAGACCCCTTATGTTTGATTATAGACAAAGTTAAAATTAAGTGCAAATGTTCAATAGTTTAGCAAAATTTTTAAGTGATCGTATTTTCTTATATTCTTGTTTTTCAACCGAATGGTAGTATTAATAAGAGAAGTAATGAGCTCGATTTTGACACATAAAAAATGTTGTGGCAGGAATGCAATTCAAAGAACAAGAGGGATTTGCGGTCATTGAAGAAGCGTCTAGATGAGTATCAGTCTGCCAGAGAAGCAGTTCTTGATCCCTTCTTCAGCGACTTATTTGTCGACTCTATTGTGTAAGTTATAAACTCTATGAATTATCACGTCATGAAAGCACTAAAGAAAAAATGGCCTCCCTTTTGTGCATATACACACACATATATATATATATTTATAGATATGAGGAAGAACATGGCAGATGGCACAGCTCTTTTCTCCCTTCTTTTGGGCCTAAAAGTAGCATTTTCTACGAAAGTTATGCCACTTGCAATTATCGCATGACATGGCTTTAAACAACGCAGTTCTAATCACAATGATTTTACTAAATATGGCAGGTAATTTGCCTTTTTTCAAAAGCAGATTTTTGCTAGGTTTCTGTACTAGAAAGTAGAAAACAGGTTTTTCGGTAGGAAAAAAAAAATCAACGGTGTCTTCCCGCCTCCTCATCTAGTGTCATCCTAGAGTCGATTGGGACTACCGATGGGATTGTAGGAAATATGATTCAAGAACATGCATCACACAGTCTATATTAACAAAGGTTAATTTTTATATGCGTAACAGCCCGAACCTATAAGCTGAGAAAAGTGAAGGTCATTAAATAAGACATCATTGTCATCATGCCAAGTACCCGGGATTTCTTTTGTAATGGTATCTCGAAAACTTAAAATAAAATTCACGCAAATTGCTCATAAAGAACATGGAAAAATTTCACATTATCTACTCAGCACTTTTCTATCTTTTACACAACTTTTTATCTTATGTATACAACTTTTTATCTTCTGAGTTGAATATATGGGGTGACGTGTTCAAAAGGGGGTGTGGGGTAATGAAATTTTCACTAGCCCCCATCTGATTTCCTGTTCCCCAAATCTCTAATAAATTCTGCACTCGCAAATAAGAAAATAGCACATTTTTCTGAGATTCAGAGAACGAAAATTTCCCAACTTTATTTTGCACTTATTTTGATTTTTGAAGCTAACATTCCAAACTTTTATGACTACCACGACAAATCCATAAAAGCAATTATATTATATCCCCCATATGATATCTTCAGCTTTATTATATCATCATCTTTATTTATGACCCATCAGATCCATATGAAGACACTTTAGTGTGTGTGTATTTATATATATAAATATATGTATATATATAGAACTGAATGAAATCCATTCATGCAAGCTTATCGCCGTTATGACTGGATGATCCTAATGTGTGTCTGTGTGCTTGGTTTGCTTTCGGCTCAGAGCTTAGTCAGACAAGGTGCTTTTGATTTATGTCTTTAGATTTATTCCACATGGGGTGGCTCCACTCATATTATTGTTTGCATATTCTATTAATATATGTTACTCCTTGGCACAAAGAAAGCGCCGCTAATAATAGCATTTGTATTGGAAGAAAACAGGGAAAAATATTTGTATAGGAACATCATTCCCTATAAAGGGCTTGATTCAAATTTTTGCTTGGATTTGTTCTTTAAAAAAAAAATTTGCATTTTTTTAAAGACAGGTGGTTATAAAGATTATTGGTAAACTGATTAATTGACCATAGTTGATCAATAATTCAGTTAGTGATTGACCTCCATGTTAAAAAAAAAAAAAAAAAAAAAAAAAAAGTGATGGACTATCTACGGATGGTTTATCAAGTGATTAATTAGTGGTTGATCATTTTAGCAACTTCTCACTAAAAAACCATTTTACTAATTTAAAATCCTTTAAAAGGTCATTTTTCCACTTATCTTTTAAGATGTTTTAAATTTGACTCATTACTTTTTTTTTTTTTTTGGAACATCACCTAGGTAGTTTAGGGAAAAAAAAAAATTACCCAAATTGTATGAAAATTAAAATAGGGAAAAAAAACTTACCGTTTTGACCACACCCTAAAAAAAAAAATCAATCTTTCTTTTGGCAATTTAATTGGTGGACACAATTTGACAGGTTTTTTTTTTTTTTTTTTTAATAAATAAAAAGGATCTTGGGGTGATTTTTTCATTTTCAAGATTTTCAACCTCAAAGAAAAGAATACTTTTCTAAGTTTGATAGAGACATATGTGTTATACTAGTTTCTTTCAGTCGTCCATTCGGGATTTACTATATCATCACCAAACTAAACTTCAATAGTCAAAGCTGGAACGGGACCTAAAGAGAGACAATGAGAATCGAATCTTGATAAATAAAGGGAAGATGCCTAGCATATGTTTCTCACCCCTGTGGGGGTGACATATTGTATATTTGAACTCAGCAAGATCTCGTCATTGATTGTGAGAGAAAAAATCAAGATGATGAATAGACAAAAAGAAGAAAAAAAAAAGAAAAAAAAAAAAAAAGGAAAGAAAAGAAAAGAAAGAGATGATGAATGAAAAACAGCCGAGAAGATTAACAATTTCACATGATTTTGTTAAGGGGTGTGGTAAAGTCCATGCCAGATATGGTAAGTTGGCATACATGATGTGCCAATCGTTGAGGTATACTTAAGGATTTTAGCAATGTTATCACTTAAATTTATCGTTTTTGACATCTTATTTTTAAAATTTTTAATTTTAATAATTTGTTTATTGAATTTCTTGATTTATCATAATATCAAATATGTCCCATTTTATTAATTTTTATTAATTTGAGGATTTGAACTTGAAATATTTACATTAGAATTTGAATTAAGTTTGGAAAATTTTAATTGGATATGTGATTTTTCGTCCTTGAGAGGCGTACATATGATTTCTTCACCAATTTAACGAAAATTAAGTAATACAACTTAAAAAGTTCAAAAAATAAAAATTATCATAATTAAAAATTTAAAAGCAAGTTGTCTAAAATCCACAAATTTAATAGGCTATAATGCAAAAACCGTATCTATTTTGTTATATAGATGTTTCACAGGAGGGTTTCTTATCCTCCAAACATGGGTGATCATTATGTCATGGTGTTGTTCAAATCCTTATCCAAGAAGTAACTATCAAAAGTTGGGAATTAAATTCCAAGGCTAAAATCCCTTGAAATAATTACGAATATATATATATATATATATGTCCCTTGAAAGGCTTTTTTTTTTTTTTTTTTTTTTTTTTTTTTTTCCCCTTCAACTTCCTTTTCTTTTCCTTTATTTTTTTTTATTCCTTTCTTTCTTTTACTACTTTTGCTAATATCATTAACTATAAATATTGTCATGATTTGATTTCTCCCGAAACAAGCCAATCCTGACTCTTTTATTCACTTTGGCCTCATCCAATCAATTTCAAGTCTTTTTTTTTTTTTTTTTAATCTGTCCTACAAATTCTACTGCCGATCTTTGCTTTTTAGTTTTTCTGGATTAATCTCAATCGAATTCTAGGTCGCTTTTCTTTTCTCCTTTTGTGGTGACAAATTCGTTGATTCTTTTGGCATTTCCTTAGCGTTTTAGATAGGACATAGGCGTAGTGGAGCTAGTCAGCATTATAGAGCCAATAAACTCACAGTTCGGAGCCAAAAAAAAAAAAAAAAAAAAAAAACATCTAATTAATTAGCACAAGAGAAGAAATGCCATCTGATTGAAAAGTTATGAAACCAAGAAGGAATATATCACAAGGAGACCAAATGGAATGAACCTATATTTTTATTTATACTACAATGTTACACATATTTCAATAGGAAAATTGTAGTAAATAGTATATTTTATAAGTATTTTTGAAATATATAACATGTGTTTTAAAAGATAATAAATTATAACATTTTTTTTTTTTGTAAATCTTTAGATTTTTTGGGACTTTGTAAAAAATTTCGGATTTATGATTAATTTTAAACAATAAATTTATATGCATAATTTCATGTTAAAGAGAGAAGAGTAAAGATGACGGGTTTTTTTTTTTTGGGTATTATACAATCATAAATTTAATTATGATATTTATTATTTTTGTTTAAAATTTTATGTTATAATTTATTATTATTCTTTTAAAAAATATTATTTTATTCATTTTCCCAAATTAATATTAATATAATGAATCCTTAAAGCAAGGACTGCTCCACTGACTCAAAAGTTGGAACCTTTTATTCTTCTTCTTCTTTTTTTTTTTTCCCGGGTGTCGTAAGGCTGAATATAAACACTCATCATGCTTATGAAAAAATCTCACTTTGGGAAATTTAAAAAAAAAAATTTCTTCAATAAGATAAGAAAAAAAAAATCTTACTATTAGGCACAGTTATAACCCTAAATTTTTTTCAAATTTTGTTAAATTATCGTTCGTTTAATTTATTATAATTATGATATAATCTAATAGTTGAAAATCGATAATTTTTCATAAAAAAAATTAGAAAGAATATATAGAAAATTTTTTTGCTAAAATGAAAAGTTTAGGAAGGGAGCTATCAATGGTAGCATATTTTTTCTGAATTTTACCGAACAAATATTGAATACACGATCGATTCATTCTTATATAAGGTAGTGTGCGCTTTTACAAGCATGTGCAAATGTTATGCCACTTGTTAAGGCTACTTTATATCTTTGAGTCTATATTTCTTTTGGAAAGATAAAGAAGAAGCCCAAAAGCAAGTCTTGATTCTTTCCACTATTCTCTCTACTCGTTCTAGCCCTTGATCCTTTCCACTATTATCTCTACTCGTTTTAGCCACCAATTTGCTAATATATATATATATATATACACTTGTTTTTGTAGACACAAGGCTCACAGCCCCATCCTTCATGACAAAGCAATATCTTTTCTTTATTTTTGTCTATTTTGTACTCTCCTTTCCCCTTTTCTCTACCCCCGAACTTTTTTTTTATAATTTTTTTTTTTTAATCTTCAACACTTTTCCCCACACATACTCTGTCTGTCTCTCTGTCTGTCTCTCTCTCTCCAACGGTTTTTATACCTATGGAAGCGAATTTTTTCAGAGCTCAAACATTATACATGAATCATTTTATGTTGGTGTTCTCTTCCTAAAAAAAAAAATCCCAGAAACACACTCTGGTTTAAAATGGCCAAAAGAGCTTCCAACAGGCTCTTCTTGCTCTTCCTCTCTCTCTTCATTTGCTCCTCTTCTGGTAAGCTTACACTAACTCTACTACTACTAAAAAAACACAACTTTTCTGAGTACCCCATTTGTGTTCTCTCTTGTTTCTTTAACTCCAACCATGAATTTGCAGTCAAAACAGTGGCTTACACAGTTCCTTTTACATCTTTTTTTCAGGAACTCTAGTGGGTTTTTCACTTCTCAAGCAAACCAATCTTTCTCCATCTCAGATTCGGGTTTCTGTCTCAGATCACAAGGTTTTAGCTTCTTTTACCAACTCTGGTTTGTCTGTTGATATTCATCTGAATCAGAGCCAGCTTCTGAGTCTGACCAAATCCAAATCCTCTGGTGCCACTTGGCTGAAAACCAATGTAATTTCTCTACTTCCTCATGTGAACATCAAAAGCATTGTAGCAGTTTTTGGCAACGACCCAACTAGACAAAATAATGACTTGGCTAGGATTTTGTCCAACTTGAAATTTGTGCACTCAGTTCTGAGTAGTTTTCACCTTAGCAAACCAAGTTAAGGTCTCTGTGGCGTTCCCTTTGTCGTTTTTCATGAATTTAAGAGGAAAAAATGAAATGGATTTGTGTAGGATTTTAAGCTATGTCAAACAAATGAAGTCGTATTTCATTGTTGTTGATGAAGTTGTCAACTTGGGTGACGAGCTGTTTGTTCAGTCTGTAATCCAAAAGGCCGATTTTGCAATTTCCAATCTTCGTTGTAAAGATGTCCCCATGGTCTTGCAAATCATAAGTCCTTACATTCCCAGCTCAAAAGAAGTTTCGGAATTCGGTGACAAGGTCTCCAAAGCTTTACAAAACAACACTCGCATTGCGAGCGATATGGTTGCCTTGTATGCTGAAGTTCCACACCCTCTTTACCACAGACAACTTCTAATGAAAACAACTCGGAATGACGCAGAAAACTCGCAAACAATCTTCCCCATAACTCCCATCGGAAACACCCCGACGACACCAACAATTGTTACAGTTAACCCCTCTCCAAACCCAGTTACAATTAGCCCAGCCAACCCTGACACACCTGTGGTGACACTTCCCTTGACCACCCCACCAATTATGAATCCGCTCAGCACGCCCATCACGGTTCCTGGGGCGCAGCCCATAACCAATCCGGTCACGACGTATCCAGCCCCACCAGGGAATGTTCCCACCACAACACCAGTCACAACAAACCCCGTTGCCCCTCCTGGAAGTAACAACATTGCAGGGCAAACCTGGTGTGTCTCCAAGAGCGGAGCTCCTGAGATGTCGCTTCAGGCTGCCTTGGACTACGCTTGCGGTGGAGGAGCTGATTGTTCTCAGATTCAGCAGGGTGGGAGCTGTTATAATCCCAATACTTTGCAGAATCATGCCTCTTATGCTTTCAATAGCTATTATCAGAAGAATCCTATGGCGACGAGCTGCGACTTTGGAGGCACTGCCACATTAATTAACACCAATCCAAGTAAGACCACACGTTTAACTGTTCATTTTCCTTTTTGTTTCAAGAAAAAAAACAGGGTAGGGTACTAAAGAATATTTGATAATTCTCAAGTCGTGTTTACGTATTGTTTGATTCTGATATGATGTGATGTTTAGAACACACTTTAACGAATGGCCTACCACTGAAGCTTGAGAAGTAAAAATGACATGGTTTATGGAATCAAATTCTTAGGAGCTTTCTATGGTAGGGACACTTAGTGAGATCTTCTAAAATTGGATCATATTCGAATGGCATACGTTAATTGGTATGCGAATGTGGAGGATTATATTAGCTCATTGAGACTTATTACCAATTAGGATTCTTTTCCTCATAAAATCTCGAAAATCTCATGTGAGATCGAATTTTGGCAACAGGCACCGGTTCCTGCATCTACCCAACATCTTCATCATCATCTACAACAGCTTCCCCATCCTCAACAACACCGCCATTAGCACCAACATCGTCCACTCCGACAACCACTCCAACAACGATCAATCCAACTCCCTCAACTCCAACCGTCACAAATCCGGCGGCACCATCATGGGGAGCAGTACCAGGGTAGAGTTTTCTTTGCTTCTTGACCTCTCAAAGCGCATTCTTACAAGATTGTTTTGCTTGGTGGAGAACTAACCCCTAACCCGTTTTTGTTTTCTACATTTTTGCAGCTCCGGTACGCCGCCTTCTGTGTTGAACACCAGCACAGGCACCACCCCAGACTTCGGGTTAGAAAGCCCTCCTGGCTTCACTAACTCATCCACTTCCAAAGCGGTTGGTTTGAAACCATTTCTCGGCTTCATCTTTCTGTTAACATCCTTGGTTACTAGGATAATCGTTCTTGGCATGTAGAATGGCGATAACCTCTCGACGTCAATCAACGGTCCGTGTCCCGTTGCTCTTTTTGAGACCAAAAGTTCCGGCTTTATGAGCTGGCCAGTACAAGCTCGGTGGGATATAAAGCCGGTGGATAGTACTCGGCTGTGGAAAGGAAAGTATAGTTGAAGAAATGAGGTTTAGTGGTGCTAGAGAGAGGAGTAATTCTGTAAATATTGTAGTTTTCTTTGTGATTCTCCATACTAATTTAGTATTCAAATTTGCTTTAGAAGTTTAGTGAATTTAAGGTGCATTTAATGAACAGGGCAATTTCTATATAGGGAGAGTTAAATTTTACTCGTTTGATAGCAAGGTAAAAACAAAAAACAAAAAAACAAAAAACAAAATAAATCATATGATTTTTAAGAGAGAACCGTTATAGCTGATTTGACATGTCGGAGAAAGTAGAGGCATTTTCACATGACAACGAAATGGAGTTATTTTTACTATCGTTTTATTAGTATTTTGTTTAATCTTGTTTTTCTTAAGAGTTTTTGTTACTTGGAACAAAATTTTAAGACATTTTTAAAGGGAATTATACTTTTATTTAGGACTTTAGGCTATTAATCACGATCATGATCGTATGATTTGAATCAAGCGGTATATTGAAAATGTCGGCCGACAATCATTCAATTGAATCTGATGATCCCTACAATGGGGCCCCAAGGTAGAATTCCAGATTTTATATTTGTCCATGAGTTAGTAGGACAAAGTCGTTGAAAGAAAATGTTAGTTTTTCATTATGTCATTTAATAATCAATGAAATGAACATTTTGGTCAAAAAGTCTAAAGTAGAGTCGTATTGGCAAAAATAATAGTGTCGGTTTCATCAAAAAGAAATCGGTGGTTGTGGACAACTTTTTCTCCTCAACAATTATGGGAGCCACCTATTAGTAAAACATCTTAGCACCATTAATTGCATTGGATGCCAATTTGTAACAACTCGGCAATTATTGAACTTAAAACGAAATTTGTTCTACCAAAACATTATATAACTTTAATAACGATGTGAGATCTTCAGACTTTTTACTGATACATATAGATATACTCTCTTATACTATAGATAAATTTATAACCCTTTTTATACGTGATTATCATATCTGGTCAATTTCATTGAAACATTTTATCGTAACACTCGGTATTAACAACTACTAAATGGCACAATGTTCACCTGTTCCGTTACCAGACAGGAGAGTATTTCTATTTATATATATATATGTGTGTATATATGATGCTTGGCAAAGAGTTAAATGACTAGCTAATATAATAAGTTTAAGAATTTAGAACCAAAAATATGGTAAAGCCAAAATGCCAAGAGCAGAATAAAAATGTTGTGCATTTTGGCATGTACTACGAAGTGTTGCTTTCACAATCCGATTAACAATATAGATAATTTAGTCTGACACTACAGAAGAACCGAAGAACTAAAAACTCTACAATATGAAGCGTCTAACAAGCAAAATGGTCTTCTTAAACTACATCCTAAATTCCTAGTGGTTTAAGGACGATTTTATACACACATAAGCCGGGATGAAGTCGACAAATTACCGCTTGGAGAACACCACCAACACCAACATTGACATGGAGACCACAAGTTTGAAACCAGAAGTTTCCCAGAAATTCTGTTTCTCGCCACTCACGGATTCACCTTGCTGTTTCGCTGCTAACTGATCTCTCAGTTCTTTCAAAGCTTTATCCCTCCGTTCTCCCATCTGTTATGATGAAGCAAACAGAATAAATACTACAAAATAAAGATTTTTGGGAACAATGAAAGAAGAACAGATTCAACTCGAAATTCCTTCTGAAGCATTTTAAATTGCAAGTTCAACAGATTTCCACGGAAAAGAGAGAAATTCACGATTACCCTTTGGAGTTTGCGTGTCTGTGATCGAGCTTCCTGGAGACAGAATTCCAATTTCAACACCCTCTTTTTCAGTTCCTGGTCAGCTCGGCGTTGCTTCTCTAACTGCTCGTAGAAAGAAGTCGGGAATCATCACAAACCAGTTGACGAGAGAACCTTAAAACTGCAAAAATCGGAAGGCAAGTTGAGAGGAGTGTACCTGAGATTCCAATTCTTTGGTTTTCATCTTCCAGTGAGCAGACATAACCCTAATTTCATCTCGCAATTTCGATATCTCTTCATCCTTAACAACTAAAAGCCTGTTCATCTTCTCGATGTTCTTCGGAGAGACCTCATTCAGTATCTTCCTCAGTTCACAATCCTTGTTCACGCTGGTATTGGAAATAGCCTGCATTATGTCGTGTTCAATCCTCATAACTTCATCTTTCAGCTGCTTTTGGGAAGATTCCCGCGCTTGAAGATCCTTTTGCAGATTATCGAGTTGCTCTCCTAGCCTGGTAACACGCTCCTCGTGTTCTTTCAATGAGAAGTTCTTCTCGTCTAACTCCTTCAGAAGCACTAAACACTGCAGTTGTGCTGATTGAGCCGACACAGCACTAGCTTCTGCAGTTGCTTGAGTGGCCGCAAGCTGCGATCTAACAGCATCCAACTCCTTCAGGTGCTGCGTACATTATAACAATAAAATCAGCTTTCTGAATTTCACAAACTAAGAGAACGCACTAGCATGCATAATGAACTATCCTTATAAAACTTGTGCAAGATAAAAAGTTTCCAAATTATCAAAACTGCCGATGGAATTAAGCACATATAACTGCCCTTGAATATGCGTAATGATCGGATCAGTCCATTTTCTGCTATAAGGATCACATAGTCAATGACATGGCTAACATCAATCTATCTCAAATTATCCAAATTTGCCTGGGGTAACTAGCAGCATTGATAGTCAGCAACACATAAACATAGAAAATGATTTTATTTAATAAAGCTACAAAATAACCTTCTATAGAGTAATTTACCGGGAATTCTTTTGTAATGCTCTAGGATAAAAGGCGTAATGCAAAGTTGATTACTTTTTCCATCAAAAATAGTATAATCTCTAAAGATGATCATGAACTCAATCACAGATTCTGACCAAACTTTTCACCAGAATTGTACAAATAAATAATATGTGATCAAACATAAGTACTCGATTCACATTGACAAAACTTTTCTGTGATGTTATTCAATTTAATTAATCTTCGGTTTAACAAAAGAATATTTATTGTATGCAGAATTCACAAAAATTAGTAATGAATTAGATCACAAGTCAATTACTAATTAGTTATGCGATCTACCTTTTGCTCTCGGGTATGAGAAGCCAACTTCAAAAGCCAAAAGCTTACTTTGGAATGTCCCCATTATAATTTATCCCATTACTATTATCATTTTTTTCTTCAGCAAAGAATCTCCACATTTTCTTGGTTATTCACCTCCCTCCCACAAATCTCAATATGCTTATCCGTCACTTGTTCTGATATGTTTTTTTGGCAAGTCCTTATTGTATGTTTATTTTTATCACCAAACTATGAAATCTTAACAGGAATGAAGCTTCTTCTTTAAGAAAAAATCATTTTACTGCCCCAGGTGCCGAGTCTATTCACCAAAACATTTTGTGTTTAACGATATTGACCTTCTATAATGTAAAAGAAAAAAAGAAAGTGATGTTTCCAGCTAAGGTAAAGATTCACATTATGATGAGAAATAAAAAATCTATTGACAAGCATCCAAAAATTTGTCTAAAGATCTGAAACATTGCAAAATAGCAATAATAACAACAGAAACAAAAATTACAAGAAAGTGGAATTGAAAGTAACAAATAACTAATTAAATATGTCTTATATGCAAAACTTAAAATGCAAAGAATAAAGGGCTATCAATTATTATATATGCATAAAAGACAAAAAATTACTTGAATTGTACAAGATATAAAGAGATAAAAAAGAAGAAAACAAAACAAAAATAGTTTTATCACAGCTTCTTGCCCATCTTTTTGTCTAATGGGTTCCACACAAAAGAAAGGAAGGAAAAGCCAAAAGGCAAAAGATATGAGGCCAATTTGACAATTTCAAAACAACAAGATTGGAAAAACAAATAAAGATTCGAACTGGTCCAGGGCCAAAAAAGAAAAACACTAACAACCATAATTAGTGAATCATTACTTAAGTTCAACAGGATCTACACTAAACAAACCCCAAAAGTAAACACACAATAATTTAAGCACAAATCTCAAAATCAAATGAACGAAAAGAAAAACATGTAAAATATATATGTGTGTGTGTGTGTGTGTGTGTGTGTGTGTGTTAGAAGGACCTTCTCAGATGTAGATGTTGAGGCCTGAAGCTGCTCGTTCCTCTCTTCCAATCTCTTTTGCAATCTACTCATCTCCTCCTCCATGGTTTTAGCCTTTGTCTCTGCCTCCTAAAAAAATATTAAAAAAAAATCTCAGTTCCAATGAACAACTTTACAAGACCCCATAAAGGGGAAACCCCAAAAAGATAAAAACAAATAATAATTGACCTCCTCAAAGTCTAAAACAAAACACACAAAAAAGAACCCAAAACCCAAAAATTAAAAAATAATAGTTAAAAAAAAAAAGAAGAAGAAGAAAGAAAAAAGACCTGTCTAGTTAGGGTTTCTTTAGCAAAAGACTGCTCTTGAGAAGCCAGGCGGCACCGGACCTCCTTGAGCTCAGCAGCTAAGGACACAACGTTTCTTCTGAAACTCTGCTTCTTCTCATTCAAATCCTTCAGCAACGGATCAATCTCACACGCTGATGTTGTTGACGATGAAGATGATGAGGAAGGAAAAGAAGCTGATGATCTATCCAGATTTGACATCAGAAACTTGAGTGATTTTGATCCAACGGTGGAGCTGAATTTGCTGATGTTGATCTGGTGGTTTCTCGTACTCAATCAAGTTCTCAAGGCCAAGAAATGGTGGTCTAAAGGTCCTTTGATGGAGAAAGCTATGATCTTCATATCTTGCATGTGAGAAAATGGTAGATGTGCATTAAATATGAACGGTCCTATCTCTAAGAAAAAAACAAATTATAATAATAAAGAAAAAAAAATAAACGGTAACTTGGAAAATAATGAAAAGGGTTGACGATTTGTAACTTGAAAAATGGATTCCCTCAACGAAAAGGAAGCAAAATTGAAACCGGAATTATTTTCTCGGGAAATTCTAGTCCAAGAGAATTGCATCTAATTATTATTATTATTATTTTTTTTTGGTACATACATAATAGCCCACTTCTCCACCTCAACCTGTTATTCCATAATGATGAGGGAGAAAGAGGAAGATAATGGTAGAGAGAGAAACGCACGCAAAGAGGGTCACTCTCAACTAACGAATTATTAATTGCAAAAAAAAAAATTTAAATAAACAAAAAGAGGAATCAAATGGTTCTTTGTCTTTCCATGAGCTAAAAATCAGACCTTTTTTTAAGCTGGTTTAATAAAATCTACCACTTTGTTTTCTCTCATGAAAATCGACCCACATATCTGAATTCACAAAACTCAACTAAATATTACTGACCAAAAATTGAAATCTCCCCATAAACAAAAGTATTTCACCAACAATTATAAAGGACAAATCTTTACATGCAGATCGTTCAAATGGGTCTAAGTTTAACCAAAGAACTACACAAAAAAAAAAAAAAAAAAAAAAAAGAGAGAGAGAGAGATCTTATTGTAAATCTTACCTTAAACAACAGCATCTGAGATCACAAACAGGAAAAAACTACAACAGAAATCCAAACCAAGGAAACAGAGATGGTTTCCAGAGAGAGAAAGAGATGCAGAGAGAGAAACCAAGTTCTGAACAAAACCCAGTTTCAGTTCACAGCTTCAGAGCAAACCTACTTGTCAAATCCTCTGTTTTCTTCTCTCTCCTCTCTCTCTCTCTCTCTCTCTGTGCTCTTCAAACACTGAAACAGGGATAAGAAGCTAGCAGACGGACGGTGACGATTCAGCGACGGATGCCATCGGAGGGGTGAGAGAGTGGGAGCCAGATCGAACAACACGAACAAGACACGTAAATCACGGATATTTTATTTATTATTATTTTTTTTTTTGGTAAATTAGGAATAAAAATTTTGTCCTATTATTGTTGTGTGTGTGCTGTGGCTGTGTTTGAGCTACATGTCCGTGGTCCGAACCAGAAAGACAACGTTGTAATCGTGGTTTGGTTTTGGTTCGGTGTTTTAGGTTCGGATCTGTCCGAGCCTCGTGTTATGTGAATGTGACGAATTCCGAAGCTATCGCTTGGATTCTCTTCCCGGTTTGAGTTTTGAGTTTTGACTCACAGCGCGGCAAATCCAAATTTTGGCGTCTTCCAATTGGCTCTCGCCACGTGGTTTTCTCTGGACCGTTGGATTCTGGCCTGCTGTGAACACCTGTCGGTGTTCCGGGGTTGTCACCACTAAGCATATGTTTGACATCCAGATTTAACTCTGACTAAACTGTATTTTTTCATATTAATTTTTATCTTTTTCTGAAAAGTTAATAAAATTTATAACTAATTTTTAAAAAGTCAATTAATTCAAATTTAAAAATTTCATCACATCTCAAATTTAACCCAAATATCAAACGAATCCTAAGACCTCATATTTTATATCATTATTAAGAAAATATATTTAATTATTATATTAAATTTTTAACAGTCTATTTGACGATTTATAGGATGTCTGACATTTAAAACAATGTTTTCAAATAATTTTTTGTTTTTTCCTTCTAATTTTATTATTCATTTTTTCAAATATTTGCAAAAAAAACTTAAATTTTAAAAGTACGTAACTTTATTATTTTATTTTAAAATGAAATATTTTTTTTTAAATTGCATAGAATTTTGAAATAAACGAAACTAGATCTAGATTGCTAATTTTTTTTTTTGAACGAGTTTTAAGTTTTTACACTTTTTCATGCCAAACAGTTCATTTTCACCAACACACATTTTCAAAACTCAAATAATTTTCAACTTCCAAAATACCGTCTCCAAACATAATCCTAAACGGGCCCTTAATAATTTATGTGGTTTGCGTTATAAATTTTAAGATGAATATTTAGATTAAACTATTAAAAAATTAATCTAATAATTAAAAATCAATTTCTATCAATAATGTGTGATAAGAGATCTTATCATAGAAAGACTCTTGCTTCTTAATTTGGTTTTACTTCACCTTTTGTTTTTTTTTTTTTCTTGTTAAAAAAAAGATCTGTATAAGACACAAAATATCAAATTTCTAACAATCAATAGAAAGTTATAAATTCATCGTCCCTTATTATGTTATCATTGAAAAGCAATTTAATAAATTTGACTATACCACATCATCACGTTTATGTTATACGGTTTCAATAAATAATTGACATTTAAGTGCTTTCTCAGTTTTTTTTTTTTTTTTTGAATTTGGAGATGGGAAATTGGAACAAGTGTAGTTAAATGTGGTATTATTACTATGCCTACAGGCTGCAACCACAGTGCTTTGTCAATGTTAACTCTATCTTAATTACCTAATCACCAATTATTACCTAGTAAATTTAGTCATATTTAGATGAACATGATATAACTGATATTTATAAATTGCTTAAATATCAATTGTTTATTAAACAAATATACTACCATGTAAGTACGATTATATTAAACGCCAAGTTTACTAATATATATTTTTTATTATGAACATAGATAGTTTGAAATAACTATTTATTTTAGTGGTAAATTGCTACACCTACAAGAAATACAAATTTTGACTCGAGTAATGTTAGGTTAGCTAAACCAATTATTTTATCAATTTTTTATTGTTAATTGACCCAAATATATATTTTTTAAAATACTAGTATCTATATCCATTATATTTTAATAACAGCGACAACTTATTTACAGTATTAATAAAAAAAACATTGCTAATTTTGACTACGATCTTTAACCTATATAATAACTTTTCCAAAATAATAATAATAATAATAAAACAATTTAATAACTCCTCATAACTCCTGCATGGCTAGCGATGCAATGTATGTAGACCACTTCACGCATATTGAATGCGTATTTTTTTGAGAGCGTTGAATGAGTGGACCAATCGGATTCGTTTCTTATAGAGTGGGAACTAACCCATTTCAATTCAATAGTAAAGATTTGAGTTTGGATTTTATGAAGTTGGATTATTCATATATTTGTCCGTGAAACTATAGAATATCTACATATTTGCATTTGTCCTCTTCTAAACTAAACGCAAAATATGTTGCCAGCATCCCTTAAGTGGGTTAGTAAGACATTTGTTTTTCTCGCTTAATGTTTGTGTTTAAAGCGTCACCATCGCATTGATCGTGTTATATAAATTCATTTCGTCGTGATATATAAATTCATTTCGTGAGAGATCCATATATCATGCAAAGGGATATCTATCTTCCCGAGATTATCTGGGCATTGCCTCTATCCCTATAACTAATTTCTCTTCAACAAAATAAAAAAATAAAAAAAAAAAAACCACAAAATATGTCATCTTATTATGTTAAATTTATCTCAGTAGCACGTTTTGTTAAAATAAATAAATAAGGGGCGAGAATGCAGATAACGGCATGTTGCAAAAATTGTATTTTGGTAGGCATAAATAGAGTGAGGCTTTGTTTGGCACTTTCACTCAAACTAAAATTTTTCAACTCAGTTTTTGTCTTTTTTTCAAAAAGTTTTTTGTCTTTTCTGAAAATTCAAAAAAATTTACTATTGAAACTAAAAAATTTCAATTCAAACTCATTCACCAAACAAACCCTTAATCATTTCGTTCAAGCCAAGAAAGAAAACATCTTTTCAACTCCAGCTCCTTGGAATTGTTTACCATGAAGCCCCAAATCGGCCATGCAATTGATCTTATTTCCGGTACTGGAGTTATGAAGAATCAAATGTGGACATATGTTCTTATCAATTTTTTGAAAAATTAAATTTGAGACTTAAAAAAATATAAGACTTTTTTTTTTTTTTTTTATCCCTGCTTAGTTTTATATATTTTTATATATGCTTCACGGAATTTTATCTTTTATCTTTTTTTTTTTTACATATTTTTTGTTTGATTTTCGGGTATAAATCTAAGATTTTCATCTTAGTTTTTATCTTTTTTTTTAGTCAATAAAAAATTATAGCTAATTTTTAAAAAATTAATCAATTTCAATTTAAAAATTACCTATCAACCTCATGTTTGAAACGCAAGCTAAACTTTATTTATTTTATTTTATTTTTGTTCTCATTAGTTAGTGTTGTACGTTATTTTAGGCTCCGTTTGGTTCGCAGGTTTGGTTCCAACTTTTCAACTCAAATTTTATCTTTTTCCCAAAAAAATTTTTGTCTTTTCTGAAAAGTCAACAAAAGTTACTATTTCAACTTCAAAATATCAACTCAAACCTGTGAACCAAACGGACCCTTAGCTATTGCAATATGTTTTTTGAGGTACTGTCTTGTTTCTGGCAATGGGATTAACACGACACCATGTGGCTACCTTGAGCTGCATGAAATTAGTGAGAAATTGAAAGTTTTGTGGCACGTGTTAGGGAGGGAAAGGGGTCACTCTGATTGATGTGAGACAGTCATTTAAAAAAAAAAATTAAAATTAGTTACATAACAAGCGTTTCGCTTGTATCAGATAAACAAACAAAGCAAAATAGTATGCATTTTGTGTATAATTAACAAACAAAACAATAAATAAAAAAATTATCACATGATGGACATTGTAACCACCCCTTGACGACATATAAGCCCAAATGAAAGAGCGTATTCATTTTTTTATATATAGGTAATAGACAAACAAAACAAAACAAAAAAAAAAAATTTCCAGCGACCATGGGAGCCCATACAAATAACGGATTCTTTTTTTATATATAGGTAAGAAATAAATAAATAAAAACAAAAACAAAAACAAAAAAATTCGTGTGACAGGTATTGGAACCGTCACGTGACGACCATAATAATCCAGACGAAAGAGCGAATTTGCTCTTTTAAATAAGTACTAGTTATGTTACACGAATTTTACGCGTGTGGAATAGACAAATAAAACAAAAATAAAAAATTAATTGTTTATTTGAAATTATCACGTGACGGGCTTAGAACCCAAAAAGACAAAATAATTAACCAAAATTTTGAATAATGTTTTAAGGGTTTTTTTTTTAATTTTAATTTTATTTTAAAGTTAGTTATGGATAAGTAGAACAGGTAGATGTGTGTGTAAAGAGCTTAATTCTACAAACTTAAAAAATTGAATAAAGATGACCAAAACAAAAACATTTATATTAGGTGCTTGAACGATATTTGACATTCTATAGTTGAAAAATGTAACATTTGGGAAACAAGCGTGTAATATTAAGGCAGATTGTTATTATAAATTATAACATTTGCGATTGTATACAACCAGAATTGCTTGAAGATCTTGAGAGAGATTAGGGTGTTCTTGTTTATTTTCTTCGGCTGAAAGAGTTGAGAGAAGACGGGGTTAACAGGCGAGAAAATCTTCCTAAGTCCTTGGAGATTCAGTTTTTATTCTCCGTGATCATCTTCATTATCGACTCTTTGAAATCTCTGATGGTTTGTTTAATGTTCGAATTGAAACTTAAATCTTTTAACTCAATTTGTTTTTCTTTTCCTGAAAAGTCAATAAAAATTATAACTAGTTTTTAAAAAGTCAACCAATTTCAACTTAAAACTTTCATATCCAACTGACGAACCAAACAGAGGCTCAGTGTTGAAAGATTTCATTACCGCAAAGCTATCTGAGAGGCTCCTTCTTCACAAGACAAAAACGATGATAAGCTTTTCCTTCCATGTCCTCACTCCATTTTGCTTGAAATTCGCGAGGGTTAATGCGAAGCCTAAAACCTGGGGAATTGCTAGACAATTTTCAAACAAGACCAGTCCTCTGTGAAATCAATCACTCTTTCTTTATGTTAAAGAGATATTAAAATCATTATTTTATTTTTAGAAAATAAAATCTCTCTAATAATCTCTCCATGTCATGAGAGATTAAAAATGAAGGCCTTGTTTGGTAAAAAACTCTGTTTAAACTAAACTGTACTTTTTTCATCATGTTTTTTGTCTTTTTCCCCAAAAAGTTGTTTGTCTTTTCTGAAAATTCAAAAAAATTTACTATTTAAACTTACAAATTTTAACTCAAACTTACACACCAAACACCCTGAAGTATTTTGAAGGATTTATATTCCTTTTTTTTTTTTTTCCCTAACATTTACGAATCATTTCACAAATCCCTCCCACCCTCTAACTCCTTCCCATTTTCTCTCCCACCTCACTCTTCGGACTTGCTTGACACATATATTCAGATTTACACTAGTCATTTTTCTCTCTACCAAACACACATTACATCTCAAATAAGTTGTGGACAACATGTATCTCAAAAAAGTGAGCCCTACTATTGGGCTCCAGAATCTGGGGCTCTGCGAGATATCCACGGAAGGACCACCTTAATTACTGCATATATATTGAAATGTTACCATCATATATAAATATATTTAAATGAAGCAAATTTATGGAGACATTTTTCTTCTTAAATGATCAAATGGACCATTTGAATGACATTCCATATGTTTTGCTCCCAAACACCTATTTGAATGGCCAATCCAACTTAAATGACAAATATTTTTTTTTCAAATGGTTGAAACAAACGTGAGCTCATTTTTCTGTCTCCCAAGCACGCATTACATGTCAAACAAGCCGTCGACAGCTTGTGTCTAATAAAAGCACCCCACTATTGGGCTCTAGAATTTGGGGCTCCGCTGGATACCCACGGAAGGACCCACCTTTATTTTTGCCTAAATATTAAAATGTTACCATTGCATGTAAATATATGTTGAAATGAAGCAAATTTAGGGAGAATAACAATTTTTTTTTCCTTAAATGGTCAAATGGATCATTTGACACCATTTTGAATGGCATTCCAAATGTTTTGTCCCAAAACCCTCTATGAATGACCAATCCAATTGAAAATGACAAAAATATTTTCAAATAGTTGAAACAAATGCGGGCTTATTTTTTTCTCTCCCAAACACGCATTACTTGTCGAACAAGCCGTCCAGCAGCATGTGGCTAAAAAGAGCAAGCCCTACTATTGGCTTCCTAATTTAGGGCTCTACCAGGATACTACAAAAGGACCCATCTTTGTTGGACTCAACACTAAACCTTGTAGATAGTGGCGGAGCTAGTCTATTACATCATTGAGGACGTACATTAAGGCTAATGTTTGTTAGGAGGGATGGAGAGGAGGAAGAATGGAGAGAGTTGTGGAAATCCTTTGTGTTATTTGGTAGGAGAGAAGGAGAGTTGAAATGATGAATGATAGTTATAAATATAATTACTGTATTATCTTTTTGTAAAATATTTTCCTAATTCAAAATAAAGATATAACAGTCTTTTCAAATCAAAAAGTGAAGCGAGATCTTGCATCCCTCCACTAGTGGAAGGATGTAAAATGGTGGGTCCGGAGGGAGACCCTCCACCTCTCCTCTCCCTCCATTCTTCCATCCAACCAAACGATAGGAATTGACATCTCCTTCCACCTCTCTCCCTCTACCCCTTTCCCTCCCTCTATCTCTCCCTCCAACCAAACACACCCTAAAGGATAAAGTTTTTAGGGGGACATATATGTGGATAATCATTTTTAATGGAATAAAATAAAAAAATTTGAAAATTTAAGAGATAAAATTAATAAAAAGAAAAATTTACTCACATGTAAGTCCATGCTTAGCCATGGGTAGCTCCGCTGATGTAGAGTCTAAGAGCCCAAATCAATTCTTTTGAATTTTTTAAGCTTCAATAGTAAATTTTTTTGAATTTTTAGAAAAGATAAAAAAATTTTGGAAAAAGATAAAAATTTTTTAAGAAAAAGATAAAAATTGAGTTGAAAAATTTAGGTTTGAGTTAAAGCTCCAAACTCCCCCTTGATAAACCCCACTACCAAGATTAGCCCGTGACGAGCTCAAGCCCAAAAAGAAGACCATGACAAAGCCGAAATTCGCGTCTGAAATTCTGAGAATCGAGGTAATGAACGCAAAGGGAAACCAACAAACAAACGACCCGTTGCTCCTTTGAATTTGACTGTTGGTCTCGTTCCTATTCCTCACTACTTCAATTTCTCAAATTACTCTACATCTTCTTTTTTCCGATTCATCTCTAAGTTTACTCGACACTACCAGTACTAGTTTTATAAGATTTTCCCAGAAATGGTTCATGAAACCCGTCATCAATGGCAGTGAAGTTTTCTCCTTTAACGTTTTCAAGGAAAATCCCCATCTGGGTAATCTCAAACGTATACATTTCCTCACTCTCATGCGCTAATTCCGCAGAAATTTTCCCAGAAACCAATCGGAACCCGCCGAATTCGTTGGAGTTCGAGCAGAGCATTCGGTTCCTGAGGAACAAGCTTGTGCCGGATAACTTAATCCGGGTTTTGGATAACACAGACGATTTGGGCTCCGCTTTGAAGATATTCAAATGGGCTTCTCTCCAAAACCGGTTTCGCCACACCCCGGATACGTATCACCGGATCATTCTGAAGCTGGGCTTGGCTGGGAATATTCAGGAAATGGAGGGGTTTTGCGAAAATATGGTAAGAGACAGAAACCCAGGTACTAAAGAGGCTTTTTGTGCATTAATTGATACGTTTGTTGAACATTCTAGGCTTAGTGAGGCTTTGTTGGTGCTTGTGAATATGAATTTAGGTGGCTTTAGTCCCTCAATTGAGATATTTAATGCTTTGTTGGGTGCTTTGGTTAAAGCAAAGAGAGATTTTAAGGATGTTTTGTTAGTTTATAAGGAGATGGTTAAGGCAGGAGTTCCACCAAGTGTTGACACTTTGAACTATTTGTTAGAGGCATTGTTCGAGTTTGACCGTGTCGAAACCGCGCTGGATCAGTTCAGGAGAATGGAGAAAAAAGGTTGTTGTCCAAACAGTAAAACTTTTGAGATACTTGTAAAGGGTCTTATTTCGAAACATCGGGTGGATGAAGCTATCGTTGTTTTGCATGAAATTTTTGAATCTGGGTGTAAGCCTGATTTGAGTTTCTTTAGTTGTACGATACCGTTGTTTTGTAGGGAAGATAAGCCAAAGGAAGGGATCAGATTGTATAGAATGATGAGAGATTTGAATTTTGTTCCGGATTTGGTAATTTATACCATTTTGATAAAGTGTTTATGTGACAACTTTTGGGTAGATGAGGCACTCTCCCTTGTTGAAGAGATGATCAAAGCTGGGTTGCCGCTGCCTGGTCATGTTGTTGTCTATGTAGTCAACATGTTTTGTAACGTAGGGAAAGTAGATGAGGCTGTGAAGTTCTTGGGAGATAAACAAATTATTGTAACTTCTCCATACAATGCATTACTTGAAGGTTGCTACTGTGCTGGTAAACCGTCTACGGCGAAAGATATATTGGGGAAAATGTTGGAGAGCAATATAGATGATTGTAGTACTTGGAATATCGTTATCAGATGGGTATGTGAGCAAAAAGGGCTTAGGAAAGCCTCTGAACTTCTTGGTCGAATGGTTGTATCTTCTTTTATGCCTGATAGTGCCACATACTCGGCTTTAGTTATTGGAAACTGCAAATCAAGCAAATACGAGGATGCTCTGAAGCTATTTCATCAGATTCGGGATGAATGCTGGGTTTTGGATTCTGTATCTTACTCCGAGCTAGTTGAAGGCCTTTGCAGCATGGGATCGGTAATAGAAGCTGCTGAAGTTTTCCATTACATGACTAACAACGGATACCCTCTTCGGTCGTCTTCATTCAGTTTGTTGGTTAAGGGCATCTACGACACAGGAAAGCTCAGTGAAGCGATAAGAGTCTGCCGGTTGGCTTACCGTTCAGGTACTTTGTGTGCTAGTTCAACTTACACTACGATTATGCATGGCTTGTTAAAAGAAGGCAAGCCAAAAGATGTGTTAATACTCTTCTCACAGATGATGGTGGAGGGTTGCAGCGTTGACTCGGAAGTATACTGCGTTCTCATACAAAGCATGAGTTTGCAGAATCGAATAGAGGATTGTGTTTTACTTTTTAACATGATGGTTAAGGATGGTCTTATTCCTGACTCGGAAAGACTGTTTGAGATACTGTCTTGCCTGGCTAACCATCATCAGTTGCGTGCAATCTCGGGTTCGATCGACAAGCTTATTTCTAGAGAAGAAATGAAATCGTCGTCTTACAACGTTCTGATCAATGGCTTGTGGAAAGAGGGTAGCAAAAACGAGGCTCATCGGTTACTGGATCTAATGTTGGAAAAGGGTTGGGTCCCCGATACAAAAACTCATGGATTATTAATCGGCTCTGTTGCTAGGGAAGAAATGGAGAGCGAAACGCAGATCTATGGTAACCCTACCGGGCAAGATATTGTAAGCAACATACTTGTTGAGGGCTTAGAAAACACGTGATTCCTGGTTTTACTTGGCCTTAATTAGTATGTTATTGTTAGGTTGGTTGGTTGGCTGGCAAATGCATACCCAAGATTTTACTACAATAACACACAAGATGATTTTCCTTTAGAGAGGGGTTATTTGACCAGGCTGATTTTGTGGCTTATAATTGTTAAAATGAAATCTTCCCTAAAGTTTATTGTGTGCAAGATAAAAGTGTTCTTACCACCGGTGCTGTTAGAATGATGGTTGAATGAGATCTTATTTAAAGTCTTTGCTTCTATCAGATCATAGGTTCAATGAATGCTGTATGTTGAAAGTCCGCCTTTGGACATTGACTTTATATTGGGATCTTTTTAAACCTGGGCTTGATACTTCATACTTGATAGCTGTTGAAGGCCCGTAATTAAGATCCTTGATCATCTCATTGGTGGTCACATTTGTCACATAGAATGTTTGGTTCGTTAGGTGGGTAATAAGAAAACTCCGTCGATTTTCTTTTTGATCCCTACAGAAAAAGATAAAAGTGTTCTTCGTAATCTTTTTGAAAGTCTTCGGAAGTTGCTGAATTTTTCATAGGATAATGATGATTTCGTAAATGATTATTCTAATTGTAATTATCCACTCGTTTTAACTTTGTTAGAAAGTCTCAAGATACTTGCGCAGGTGTCCACTTTCATCAAAGTCAATATAGAGTTGGTGGAATCATTGCCAACATGGTTTCTTTTTTTTTTTTTTTTTTTTTTCACTTTTTGCTAAATTTAACGAATTAAGAAAATTTTTAAAGAGCAAATTTATTATTCTTCAAAATATGTTGCAAAATCTTGCATTTCCTAATGAATTTGTTTTTTCGGAATGCTTGCTAATAATCCCTTTTTTTTTTTTTCTCAACTTCGAGAGTACAATAAAATCTGTGTTTATACATATAACGTAACAGTAAGATTTCAACACAAGATGTAAAGTTAGTAAAGATCAAATCCTCCATTTTTAAATTCAGAAAAAAAAAAAAGCACATCAGAATACTCACACATAGTTATTCATCCAATTATATAAAATTTACGTAGGTTTTTTGTTTTTTTTGTTATGATACAATTACATGAATTTTTTAAAAACAAGATCTCATAGTGATAGTGTTCATTTTTCTTTTAATATTGAATCTATATATATATATATACATATATATATATATTTTAACTTAGGGTGGGGAGTTGGATATGAAATTACCATCACACTATATATGCAACCATAATATTGGATCTAATTAAAATCACATCAAAAATAAAAAGTATTTAAAGAAACAATTTACCAACAGTAAATTCTTTAAATCTTCCTCTCGTCTCTCTCTCTCCCCCCCTCCCCTTAAAAAAAATGCTCTTTTTCAAGTTGATCGATTTTTGGTTCAACAGTAAGAGACACCTTTTATGCAAGTGGAAGGGTCAAAGGGAACCCTAATACCAAAAAATAGCACAAATGCTACTCGTGTAAGCTCTATATGGAGAATTCCATGTCAAATAAAAATAAGCACATACCACACTACTTTAAGCAAAGCTAATCTTCTACATCGCTTTCCAGATAAAGTTCGAAGTAAGTATAGTGCTTGTTTTGCTCGGCAATAGAAACAAATTAACAATTCTTCCATAGTTCCATCAGCTAATCAATCCAGAGTTACATGGTCATATATATATATATATATATATATATATATATCTCCAGCATCACATGAAATATCAAGCAAAACAATTAACAATACAGGTTGCAGAGGGATTGAACATTGGTAATCACAGAGATTGACAAAGAAGAGAAAAGAAAACCATCTGGAAATCCAACACCAGTTTTTACCAAACTTCGGGTTAAAAAAACTTGTATAGAGAAAGGTGAAAATGACAGCCAATATCTAACAAGCACATAAATATACAAAGATAAACTTTTGAGTTTTCAACCACAAGATGGGTAATTCCAAAAGGTCACAGATTCACAGTCAAGCAACTCCCTACCGAAAACCCAAATCAAACATGAAAAGGAGATAATTGTGCACCAAATTATCAATGTCATCACTATATAAACAGGACTACATCATCAGCATACCTGTATCGTTCACTAAAACAACAATGTCCATAAACGCTACCAGATGGCTAAGTACACTACTCAGATCAGCAAAAGATGGAACGTAAAAGAGAAGCCAAATAATCACAAGGATTTGAGAGGCGAAAAGAACCCAGATGGGAAAAAAGAGAAAAGTCATTTTACGCAAAGGAGAAAAACGATGATTTTGTGAAGCAAATCGCACAAAAAATAAAATAAAAATAAAGAGCTCACTTTGGTGGAACATCCTCTCCTCTGCCATGGCTTTTCGTCTCCATCTCAACTTTCTCCTTCTTCACATCCACACTCCCGAGCTTGTCCTTGCCATTCACATTGCCGTTGACAGGCGCAGCCTCTCCGTTTTCGGTCTTCTTAAATGCCGGTGATGTGGCGGCCATAGCCGGACTCTGCCTCGGAGCCGAGAATCCATTGAACATCTGCTGTTTCGCCGGCGGATTCGGTGCGGCGGGTGATGGGTAAATTCTTCTCCTTCTGCAGCTTCTGAGCGGAATTGGCCGACCCCAAGAGCTCGGAGACCGATCCTTCGACGATGGCGGTAGGAGTGGCATCCTTGCGAACGGCCTTGTCTCCTCTGCTGCTGACGAGAAGCGCGAGGTTGTCGAGGGCCTCCCGCGCCCTCTTCCGAGCGAGCGCCGCCTCCCTGACGCGGCGCTCGGCCTCGGCGCGGGCGACGATGACGGCCTTGTTCATGGAAGCGGCGGAGATCCTAGCGGCGCAGAGGAGAACCACGGCGAGCTTCCGGTCAATGCCGCGATTGGGATCGGAATCGATATCGAAGAAGGAGAAGTTCGGCGACGCGCAGGGAGGGCAGAGGTAGGAGTTGTTCAACGACGACGACGACGAAAGAGGTCCTCCGGCCACCGTTGCCGCCGCCGCCACCGCCGTCGACGATGGCGGAGCGCATTGGGGGTGGGTGAAGGAGGCGCATTTAGAGCAGGTGAGGCGCTTGGACGAGGTAGGGACGGTGGCGGAGTCGTAGAACTGGAAGCAGATGGGGCAAAACGACGACGGATGGAGGCGGAGGACGCACGACGTGCAGAGTCGCCGGTGGATCCCTCTGATCCGGACATGGTGGAGGATCCACCGCTTCTTCGCCCCGCAGTTCCCGCACTCCGACGCCGGAGACCGACCATTGCTGCTCGCCGGAACCGGATTGGGGCTGGGCTTCGCAGACGCCGGGTGGTTCATTGAAGGAAAACAAAATAAAATAAAAATCGAACTCGGAGTCAGAGAGGAGAATAAGAAACCCTAGGGTTTTCGATTTGGGGGAAATCTTAATCGATTGCCATGGGTGTTTGTTTGTGCTTTTTTTTTTTTTAGAGAGAGAACGAGGAGAGAGAAAGAAAGCAATACATGGAAGTGTAGTGCTCCTCAAAGGAAATGTGAGATTTTTTTTTTTGAAAGGCTGTGATTTGTTGTTGTTGTTGTTGTTGTTGTTGTTCTTGGTGTCTGTGATTAGGGTTTATAAGATTTTAGTTGCAGGAGAAGGAAAAGAGACGAAGATTTTGGGGGGGATTTGTTGATTCATTGTTTCATTCGGATCTGACCAAGTAAAACTTGCGTTTAACACAACAGACGGTGTCGTTTCTTCTGAAATTATTAATTTTATTCCTGATAATAACTTTAATCTTCGTTTTTTTTTTTTTTTTTTTTTAAATTATAAATGGTCATCTTTTTATTAATATATACAATTATTTTTTAATAATTTGTAACGGACAACTCCTCTCATCATAAACAAAATCGTTGAAAATTAATTTAATGAAAACAGAAGATGCTACCAAAAATGTAAATAATGTCCTACAATAAGAACTAAGCTTGTGTTTGGACATCACGTCCGAACCTAAAATTTTTATATCAGTTTTTGTCTTTTTATGAAAAATCAATAAAATTATAATAAATTTTTTAAAAGTTAACTAACATCAACATAAAAATTTCATTTCTAATAAGTACACGCAAAAAAAAAGAGGAATAAATGTGAGTTTGAGATCTCATGGGCACTCATTTTATCAACTAAAAAAAAAAAAAAACTCCTTACATTTTAAACATAAGACGTGAAACCCTAAATTAAGTTAGTCGGATTCTACAATAAGATACGTAGTTTTATCTATAGCTAGAGTATTATTGGTAGTTATTGTATTTTTAATTGCCGGATTATAAAATATGTATTATTAAAAAAAATACACCATGTCATGTAAAAATACTCTGACTGATGAAGTCAATTATTAAAATTCAATTAGATGATTAACAAATTTGTTCTATCAATAGAGGGAAAAACACATGAACGTTGTCATTAATTAATTACTGCAACACTACATTTAAAAAAAAAAAAAAAAAAGAGAAAAAATTATTGCAACACTACAAGGGAAGTTTAGAGTCCAAAATATCAAAAAGCTTACACCTGATAGAATGAAAACCAAGAAAGTTAGAAAAAGTTGGAGCAAAGGTGAAGGTTTCTGTCAAAAGTTTTTTGTTTTTTTTAATTGAACTAAATTTAGATTTGTTTAAGCGAGTAAATCAAATGCTTTTAGGACGTGTTTGTTACGCAGAACTAGAACTGAGATTATGATTATTAATTCTATTCTCTCGTTTAATGACATCATTTAACTGGATAAGTTATCCGTTAATTAAAAATAGTCCGGTGTTTCAATAGACTATATTAGTTTTAACCGGAGACACAATTACATGTTTAATTATCTAACACAAAGAGGTAGATCAATATGAATCAAGTACCATTGGACCCCCAAAAACACGAGTGCTCATCTTTATCCAAAGATTCTTCCTGAGATAAAGACAAAACTTGACACTTTCTTCTTCTTCTTCTTCTTCCTTTTTTTTTTTTCTTTTTTTTTTTTTTTGTTTTGTTTTGTTTTTGTTTTTGTTTTTGTTTTCAAAAGAGGATGACATTAGACATGCAAGAAACTATTCTAAGTGTGGAGCTAAGTTAGGTGCGCTGTTATTGATTTTGCCTCCCTCCCCCACGCGATTTTGTGCATCTTAATCCTCTTTCCATGGGCCAACTCACAGAGATAACAGTGATAAGAGTGATTGTTCATCTCTGCAAAATCTCAGGTCAAATCAATCTCATTAACGTATATTAATATACAAATTGACTTATTTGACAGTTAGATTTTATGAATCTTATCAACGAAATTATTGATATCGGAACGAAAATCAACACTGATGACATCAATTTGCCCATCTCTATATTTGTTTGGAGTAATTCATGTGTCAATTAAAACTTTTAAACCCACAATTTTTTTTAGGAAGCTTTTCAGGTAAGAACTTTTGTTTCGCATTATTGATAGAAATTACTTTTTAGTTATCTGATTACTTTTTAAATGGTGCATCCATGAATGTCCATCGCAAAAATGTTAGATACAAAACTACTCTATCATAGATTAAACTTTGGAAAATTCAACTTTCGTTTGGCTCTTAGATTCAAATCTAAGTTTTCCATATCGGTTCTTATCTTTTTCTAAAAAGGTAACAAAAATTATAACTAATTTTTGAAAAGAACTTCAACTTGCAAATTCCATTGTAAGATATACACCGAACACAAGCTTAATTTAACGAGTAACGAGTAAAACACAGTTTCTATTGATAGAGCAAATGAGAAGGTTTTACCATTTAAAAAAAAAGAAAAGAAAATAAATTCCCTTCTTTTAAAGCCCCACAACTTGAATTATCATTTCTCTGTTTGTAGTCATTTTCTTCAAAGGTGGATCCCTACTCTGAAAAAAGGACAAACAAATAACGAGATTAGAAGTTTTGGCCCATGTTTAGATTTTTCTGCTCGCGTGACGCCAAGCAAGAAAAGAGCTTCTTGCTGTGGAAATTCACGTGGATCACCAAACTCCTTTGTGTCAATAAAAAAGAACTTGAAACCATGAGTGAGAAAGATCCATTTTAAGCTGTATTTTGCCCATTAAGTACCAAAAGATGGTCAACGTTCACATAAAAAAGTTGTAGCGGTTGCAGACATAGTTTAACATTAATTGCACGCCTGACTCACCACCATGAAGTGTAGAATTCAAATCTCCCGTCTCAAGTAACCAAAAAAAAAAGGGTTGTAAATCTGGCTTCACAGAGAGTGCAACCTCAACTAACATTCTGTGAATAGCTCATCCTAATTTTGTCAACGTGGGCACTAAATCTTTTCATAATAGGAGGTCAACACAGCTAGAGAAGGAAAGAAGCATAGAGAAACTAATAATTACATACATTAGGTTCCCTTCTTAAGTCGTGGGTCCTGCAAATCTCTCCGTCCCTCGTAAAGAGCTTGTTAGATGTGTACAGATTATGATGCTCCTGGTTCCCTGATGCAATCCTATTACAAGCACCACAAAAGGGTCATTTTATTAAGTTTTCTTCCACAAAAAACAGAAAAAAAATTATAGAAAACAAAAAAGGTAAAGTCTTAAGTCAGCACAAAGAAGGCAGCATATCAACATGTTGTCAGTAGCTTACAGTGTGGATCGAATACTAAGCGTGCGTAAGGGCACATGGATATAAAAGAGTCAGATATGACGTATACAAGGATTGACAAACTGGGCATACGAAAACGAAGATGATTAGCATAGGCATGTTGAAATGTTGATCAGGAGTTCTGCAGAGGAGTTGCACTAAGAAATGTGGATCTTATGATGAAATGTGATGAATCAAAGTATTGCAGGAGCAATAGCGGTTAGACTCGGAAACTCAAGTTTGGCAAAAGGAAGCATTAAGTGCAAAAGGATAATACCTATGCTTGTGGCGCTCTATACTTGTTCCTTGCAGGTGGACTTGTTGTGGCCAAGACCCTTGCATCGGCTGCACTGCAATTGACGTTTAGACATGTCTTGTGATCCTTGTTTCTTTGTCATGGGACGGCCTGGTGGACGACGTGTAGGAGGAGGGGTAACAGTTACAGTAACAGCAGTTTGAGAAGAGTCTTGCATCAAAGGCATCTCCAGTTTTGGCATAGGATGGATCGACTCCGAGTATGTTAATCTGTAACTCTCGGTCGTGTAATATCTTGAACAATAATCATATGGGCTCTGAGCTAGACAACTAATGACGGCAGTTGCGTGGCAGCAAGGCAAACCGGTAAGCTGCCAACCCTTGCAACTACAATCCCAGTGATCAATGTTAACAATTTCAATCGAGTCACCGCGGACCTCAAATGTGCTACCAGCTGACAGTAACACATGAAGACCACGGACTTTCTGGCTTTCTTTTTCTAGCTTTTCCTCCATGGATGGAGTGAGCCTTGTCATCCACTGGTTAGACTCTGTCCGCCGTGTATATATTAACTCCATAATCTTGCCCCTTAATACATCGATCATTTGAGTTATTGGTAACTCAGTTGCATCAGAAGCCCAACTGTAGAACAATTCCCCAAAATTTGATGACATGTGATTATATCTAGCACCCTGGAAAAATGCATTTGCCCAGTTCTGTGGGTCACTTTGTATGATCCAATTGTAAGCCTCTAGCGAAATACTTTTGATGCTCTCAATAGACCTTTGGAAGCTTTCGGGCTTTGATGCATAAGCAGCAGCAAAAAATCCTCAACCATAAGGTGTTTCACCTCATGAGAGAACTGTCCTTTCAAGTCTCTAAGAAGTTGCTCAGTCAAGTACCGTAGGCAATAACCATGGAAAGAACCCTTGAATATCTCCGTAATTGATTCCTTTAAGCCCTTCTGTCTGTCTGCCACAAATGTCAGCGGACAAGACGTTGATAATGCCGACTTAAGTTGCACCAAAAACCAATGCCAGTTCTCCTCAGTTTCCGCATCAACCACAGCGAAAGCAACAGGGAAAACACCGTCATCCCCATCTGCAGCTGTAGCAGCTAATAAAGTGCCTTGGTATTTTGACTTCAAGGGTAAGGCATCGAGGAAAAGGAGAGGCCTGCAACCTTGCTGGAAACCATAAAGCGAGGCGTGGAATGAGACAAAGAGACGATGGAAACTAGAGTCTTCCTTAGTGGTAAAATTGGCAAGACTGCCTGGGTTGGTCTCCATTATCCTCTCACAAAAGAATGGCAACTGACTATATGCCTCTTTGTACGATCCCTGAAGCTGCTCCTTCGCAATTTCCTTCCCGCGCCAGGCTTGAAAGTAATTTAACTGTATTCCATATTCTTGCTTGATGTCATTTACAATATCCTTGGGCTTATAATTCGGGAAATCTTTCAACTTTTCCTTAATAATGCTTGCCACCCCAACTCCTCGTTGCCTGATGCCCGGTTGTTGCAACAGCCCCTTCACAAGTATGAACTGGATTCATCTTCTTAATGCATATCAATTGAGTGGTTGACAACCGCGAGGCATGAATTCTCCAAGGACAGTCTTCTGCTTTGCACTTGACGGTCACACGATGACTATCGTTCTTCTTATACCTAAATGCAAACTGATGAGCAATGGCATATTTGCGCAACGTCTCGCGAAATTCATGAACCCCACTGAATCTTTGACCAACACCAGTGATGGTATTCTGCCACTGCTGCGCACCTTTAGCATTCCTGTCATCATTTGGCATAAGAAGAGGAAAAATGGGGGTAGCCGCAATTGGTAAACCAATCGGAGCTTCAATTTGGTTTGCGTCATCCACACCATCAAGTGCCAAGTCACGTTGGGCAGTATCACCCATAACATCGTTGACAACATCAAGGGCAGCAGCATCAACGGGAACCACAGTTTCCGACAAAGTTGTCCTGCTCGACCTACAAAACCCGGGAAACTCAAACAACAGAAACAAAACAAAAACCAGAACAACACCGAGAATTCACATATCAAAAACCAAGAAAACTACCTACTGGCGGGCATATTCGAGACATCGGGCGCGACAGCCTCTTCCATGATGACATAAACATCAGCCGTGGCAGAATCCCCATGGAACTTTATCATGCGGTTTAAATCCTTGTCGTTTGAAATCGTGATGAGGGTCTTCTTGTTGCCAGGAAGAAAGTACTTAATAGTCATCGAATTGACGCTACAATTGAACATCTCTGCGACTTCCGTCTTAAAATCATTGTACTTAATCTGATCATCAATATCCATGGCATGAGCATCACCTCCTTTATAACACAATGTACCATCTTTACCAGTCACAAATTCACCCCCAGATTGACAAATAACTATAATTTTCTCCCCCGCCATGACCTGCCTCAATTCAAACACAAATTCAAACGAAATTCTTGCAATATTCCATAAGAAATTGATCAAAGCAGTCAGATTTTATTCCCCTAATTTTTTCTATTTTACCAAATCTTAATCAATCCCTCTAGCTAAACCACAGAAAAATCCAATTATCCGAATTAAAAAATATATATATATATATATAACACTGTTCCGTCGTAAAGAATGCCTAAAACGATGAATTAGGATGAGAAAACCCGAAAAAACTAAAAAGAAGAAGGGGATTCGTAAACCCTAAACTGATTAGAAGAATATAATTGGAGAAAAAGAAAGAAAAAAGGGAAAATCTTTACCTTTGAAGTGAAGAAAAGGAACTGAATTCGAAGAAATAGTGGCCAGAATATCGTCAAAATCTGGATTTGGAGTTTGGGGGCTTTCGCTTCTCAATCTGAAACAGAATACCCAACTCCTTTTTGGATATGCTTCCAAATAAGCTCTTCCGTACGGCGGGTACAGCGGAGGGAGAGAGAGGACATGGTAGTTTTTTTTTTTTTTTTTTTTTTTTTTTTTTTTTTAAGAACTGGGTTTTTTTAATTTTTAATTTTAATTTTATTATTATTTTTTTAAGGAAAGAATTGGGGTGCACGGAGTCTGTCATTGGAGATATATATAGTAACATTGGAAATACTTATATAGATACACATGTATTTATATATGTCAATGTGTACAGTGAAAAAAGGACGACTACAGTTTGTTTCCCAAATCGTCCCTCACGATTAGGAGAAAAAAGTTCGCGGAAAGTGATGCCAAAAGACGGTTGAGATTTTTTTTTTTAAAAGAATTTTAATTAAGGGTTTCTTTGAGAAAGACCGTGATAAAACTTATTTTATTTTCAAGAGTTGAGATATTATATGTGTATGGTATTTATAATACACCTTAGTTCATAGGATTATAATCTAAGAAATTAAAAATAAATTTCAAAGCAAAGAATTTTTTTTTTTTAAAAACCCTAGCCTTAGATTACAGTCCGACGACCTAGTCTCAGCTTGATGCCTGCAACCTAGTCCCCCCCCTCGGACGCCGGGTGACGCTAGCCCCGCGATGCCGGTGAAGCCCCGCCCCCCTCCCCCCGGTGACCAGATCTACCCCCACGATGCCGGCAACCCAGTCCCCCCCCCCCCCTCGACGCCAATGAAGCCCCACCCCCCAACCTCCGCGACTAGATCTGCCCCACACAATGCTGACAAAGCCCCGCTGAAGCCTTGCTCCCCTGACCACGATCTGCACGCCACCCCCCCCTCTAATGCCGACGAAGGCCCACCCCCTTGCCAGATGTAGAAATCGACAACACCCCCCCACGTCATGCCCTAGTTAGTTGTTTTTTTTTTTTTTTTTGAACTTTGGGGTTATTTTTATTTTTTTTAGTTTATACTAGTATGGAGTAAGGTCTATTTAACTTTTCATACACGATCAATATATCAACAGTTTGATTACATTTTAACGGTTTATAAATGAACTCTATCGATATGACATATAAAATGGCTTTTATCGCAGTCTTACCCGTTTTCTTTTAGCAATTTTTTTTAAGATCCAAATCGTGTTTTTTTTTTCCTGAAAGGATCCAAATCGTTTTTAAGAGGTAAAAGTTTGTTTTTTATTTTTTTATTTTTTGGGGGAATAAAAATTAGATTTAGATGAACTAAAGTAATTCGATTAAGTCATCTTAAAAAAAAAATCGATTAAGTGGTTGTATGTATAGTTATCAGTAATAACACAACTTACACTATCAAAATGTACATAGTTTGGATTGATCATTCTCAAATTAAAAAAAAAAAATTTTTGATTAAAAGAGGTTTGTAAATTTTTACTTTTTCTTTTAAATTTTTGAGGAAATATTTAAAGGTATAAAAGTTAGATTTTAGATGAACTAAATTAATTTGATTAAGCTGTTGCATACATAGTTTTATCGATAATATCATATCTTACTCTACCAAAATATGTAGAGTTCGAATAAATTTTTTGATTAAATTTAGGGTTTGTAAATTTTTACTATTTTTTTAATTTTTGGAGAGATATTTTAAGCGATAAAAGTTAGATTTTAGATGAACTAGATTAATTTGATTAAAATTTTGGGTTTGGTAAATTTTTACCATTTTTAAATATTTTTATACTTATTATTATTATTTTTTTCGTTCATGGTTCATCCCTCTTCATTTTTTTAATAAACAAAAAGTGAAACGGGTGACTTTTTTATTTTTATTTTTAACGGGCACCTTTTGGCTTTTATTGCGTCCCAAAAGTGAAATGTCTTTTTTTTTTTTTTTTATTAAGTACCAAAAGTGAAATGTTAATAATTCCTTAATCAAAATATGTTCCTCTACCAAAAAAAATAAAAAAAATGTATGCTCTACCCAACGAGCAAAAAATAAGAAATGTTCTACCAGAAGAGGGGAAAAAAAAGTGATAAGAGATGTGAGTTTTTTATTTTTTATTTTTAAATTTAAATTAATGCATAAAACTAATGCTGATTCTCTTTTTACTGAATAAAAGTAATCTTGAATTTAATAAATTTTAAACGTTATTATCTTTAGAAAAAACAATTATATAAACCTTCATAATTTTTATAAGAACTAGTTACATAGCACAGATGAAGGAATAAATAAATAAAGCAAAAAAAAAAAAAAAAAAGAAGATCATGTGAGAGATACTGAGGTCATCAATGTCAACACCACAACAGTGATGAAAGTCAAAATTCAAGCAGGTTTCGTGCTTTTATATATACTAGTTGTATTGCACAAGTTTCGTGAATGCGAAATAGATAAACAAAGTAAAGTAAAGACTAAAGTCAAAGGGAAAAAAAAAGTCACGTGATGTTGACTGGACCATCACATAAACAGCCACGTAACGCTAACGTAGCTACCACATAACAATCGTTACAGTCAGGACAAAAATCACATTCGTGCTTTTTTATATAGGTAATAGATAATATAGTTATTACATAAAAGGATATATTTTGGAGTTGTGTCATGTTATTGAAAAGTTGTATCATAATAAACCTTCTTTTTCATCAACATTGTTCATTTTTTGATCCAACGGTCCCAAGAGGCGGCCCTTCTTGTTCGGAAAAATTGGGGTGCTGGACAAGAGAGTTTATGTAGGAGATACAATTAAATTCTGGTAAATCGTATAAGAAAAAACATATACATCTATTATTAATAGTACAAGGTTTTTTTAGTTATAAAACAAATTATTGTCTACTTAACCACATAAGTCCCAGAAAATAATTTTGAACAAATAATTGATATCTAATCTGATTTAGATTATAAATGTGATTACAAGTATAATTAACGGTAATATTACATTTGATTTAATCAAAAAATGTAAGATTCGAATTCCTGAATTCAAGTTAAAAAAAAATATAGATTGCAAAAAAAAAAAAAAAAAAAAAAAAAAAAAAAAAAAAAGAAGAAAAGTGGCACTTTGTTATATTTGCTTTTTTGGGTAGCGAAGTATACTTACCAAAGCTAATATTGACCAAAAGTAGCAAAAGTGACTGCAATAAATTAGAGGTCGAATCCCAACTCAAGTCATGGATTCAGTTTAGAAGTATAACAAGTTGAGTAAAAAATAAATTAAAAAGAAAAGGGCGGTTAAATTCATGAGCTGTTTATGCTACAGAAAGAAATTGTAGTCTTCACCTTTTCCAAGCGAACCAACAACCTTTTTCACACACAGTTAAAAAATAGGCTGGAGATTCCTACCATTATATGAGGCCATGGACAAAAGTACTGGCTCGATAATTTCTGATTTAATGTCATTATAATTTATAGGCATAGCAATTTCGACTGTGCAAAACTCTCCTCTTTCACCACCTATGGGAACGGTAGTTTTAACTGTTATTTGATTTGTGGGAAGGAGCAATATTGTATTATACGTTGTAAATTTTTAATATGAACACTGATAGATCAAACCGTTGAATATTATTCTAATTATTAGAATTGCAATCCTTCACGAAAGTGAAAAATGACTGTTCCTATCTTACATACATTCTATGAACATATATATATAAAGGAGTTCTTATGACCATAAGAGTAAGAGAATATGAGACAAGAGATGTTGCGAAAAAAAAAAACAATATGTTCAAACCTACAGATCCTATGAACCTTTCAAATGTGATTCCAAGTGAAAGTTGCAACTCAATGTTGTGAAACTGGAATCGCTTGTATAAGAACCTGCAAAAAGGATGAATGCAGGGCAATACCCTTTTTTCAGTCAGGGAGACAAGCACAAGTAAACCCGTCGGAAACAAGTTGGTTAACTGCGTCCCGGAACTTGTGATAATCTCCAATCTTGTTGTAGACTTGATGGGAAATTCGAGCATACCCGGTTATGGATTCACCCTCACCCTCTCCATCTTTTGGATCCTTAAAGTATATCGGCACTTCAATGCCAAAGTTCTTCCTCAAGTGCGTCCTCAACTTCAAAGCGTCCTTCTCATTCGCGATCCCCAAACCAGCAGGCAAACCAACCATGATCATGCTAGCACACATATCCGGAGGGCACCCCAGATTTGTCCCCCATGCCTCGGCCAACATCTTTCCGATCTCCACGACGTTATCGTGGTTCCTTTTCTTGATTCCCTGGATGCCGCCTTCGAACCTACTAATGAAATCCAAAGCGGAAGGAACCACAAGCAGAGGACTATAGTCCCTTGTCCCAACCCAACCGCTTTCTATCGGTAACCCATTACCGTACTCATGGGACACAATAGGATGATGCAAATCCAAATGTTTTTTCCTACAGTGCAGAAATGCAACTGACGGAGGGCAAAAGAACCACTTATGCAAATTACTAGTGCAAAAATCAGCCCCAATTTCTTGCACGTCAACATCAACGCATCCAATACCGTGAGCAGCATCTACAAGGACTTGCTCAACACCCTCTTCCCTACAAATCTTAACCAAATCCTTAACCGGAATTACAACAGATGGCATCGACGTAACATGGTCTATCAGAGCCAACCTAACTCTTCTACCATTAGCTTTTCCTTTCTCCAAAGCCTTCCTAAATTCACTTACAATCTCATCATTTGAATTCACAGGGAAATTAAACTTCACTTCAACAACATGCCCGCCAGCGCGCGAAACGTAGGCCTTGATTGACTTCTTGACGGCGCCATAAGCATAATGCAGCATAACAACCGCATCCCCTTTATCATAAATCCCTTCAGAAAATGCCCACGCCGTGTGCTGTAAGACTATGGCAACGGCAGTGGTGGCATTATCCACGACCGTGATCTCATCAACATCTTTGGCGTTGATAAGGTGTTTGATAACGGTCCTTGATTCCAGTAACCCCTGCTGGAACTCGTGGTAGTAGAAATGGTCCGGCTGGCGAAGAAATCTCAGCTGCCATCGTCGCGCAGCCCTTATAACAGAAGCTGGACAGCACCAAAGCTGCCATTGTTCATCCGGGCAACACCCAGATCGTGGTGAGCGAACTCAGATTGAATCTCGGTGTCTGTGATGAAGCAAGAGAGGTTTGGCTTAGAGTAATCAACATGGTCCTGGCAGTGATCAACCCGACACGCCGCTGAAAATCTATGACAACAAGTTTTAGGATCAAAAAAAGAGTTAACCAAAGAATCACACATCAATAAAACACAAAAAAAAAAAAAAAAAAAAAAAAAAAAAAAAAAAAACGACCTAGCAGACAGCATGTCCGAGACATTCAAAGCAACAATCTCTTCCGCGACAACATAAACATCAACCGTGACCGAATCTCCACAGAATTTCACCATGCGTTTAAGATCCTTGTCATTGGAAATAGTGATAAGCGTCTTCTTATTACCAGGAAGTAAGTATTTTACAGACATGGAATTCATGTCACAACTGAACATTTCAGCAGCTTCAACCTTAAAATCGTCGAACTTAACCCGATCATCAATGTCTAAAGCATGAGCCTGACCTCCTCTATAGGACAATGTACCATCTTTATTGGTTTCAAATTCACCCCCAGATTGACATACAGCTATGATTTTCTTATTCGCCTCCGTTGCCATGGCCTGACTCAATTCAAAAGAAAATTCATGAAATTCAACCAAGAAATTCTTGTCACAATTCATTTCCCCTTTGAATGATGCCTAGAAATATGAACTAGAGCTAAAAAACAAAATCAATACAAAAATAAGAAGATATTAATAAACCAAATAATATAATATATATAAATGTATATAATGATAATAACTACGAATTTGTTTATATGACTCGAGTTTCCGGACAAACCAATGTCAACAACGACGCAGACGCTGAGAAAGGGAGAGTGAGACTAGCCTGCGACAAAGACTATTTTTATCTTGTTTTATCTTATTTTGAAGGATTTTTTTTATTTTTCCTTTAAAAACATAATTTGTCCAAAAGATATTGAAATTTTGGCTTTACGTTGGCCAAATATACTAAACGATTATTCATGAAGGTGAAACTAATTTGTCTCTAAAAGAAAAAAAAATTATGGATTGTTTTTTCTAGTTTAAACACAATTTTTTTTTTAAAAGTATTTTATCTTAGGATACAAAACCACATTTTCATAGTTCTCATATGAATACTGATATTTTGACAAATGATTTTACACTCAAAATATGATATTTATTATTATTATTATTTTTGGGTACTAAACGGCATTTCATAGTTTCCATATCAATTTTCATAGTTCCCATATCAATATATATTTTTTGAAGTAGGCCAAGCTTTTTTGTCCTTTTCTCTTTTGAGATTTTTTTTTGGTCGATACTTTTGAGAGTTATATTCTGAAAGATAAATGAAAACACATACGTGGTGTTGTTGTTGTTATTATGATTATAATAATAATAATTATTATTATATAGAATTGTGCTTCTATCCATTATGTCATGCATGACATCTCCATACTAGTAAATAAATAAAAAAAGCCATCACCTTTCAAGCAAAAAGATTAAAACGAAAAAACAAAAAGCATCGCTTTAAATTAATATAATCATGATCCTAAAAAACCAAAAAAAACAAAACAAAAAAACAAAAAACCAAAAACCAAAAACATAATCATGGAAATTGAAGTGAAGATTAACCGTTGGCCTTTTTCACCTGTGTTCTATGGTCCACCAACAATAGATTTTATCTGACGTTGTTCTTAGTATTAATTGTGTGTTTTAACATCACTTGCTATTAGATGGGTAAGTTTGTGTGTGTGTTTCATCTCACGAAAGATGAAGAAAATAGTAAAGAAAAAGGACATGGGAGGGGGATGCAATTCGACAAGGTTTAGTTAACAAAAAACTTAGGGGGGTATTTAGCACTAGTACCTTCAAAACTTAGTTTCTAATCCTTCGAATTTAGCACTGCAATATGTAACATTTGAGTTTGAAAGATTCACTTAAAGTTCATTTTAAATTTATAAGTTTTTAGTAGGAAATGGGGGTATTATGTTTTCACTACATGAGCTTTTCATCACCAATTTTACGGGAAGTAAAGCTAAATGGAACGAATAGCAACAACTAGAAAAATGCACTGGCAAATTGCCAAAATAAAAACTTTGGGTGAAGTTGTCAAATAATAACATGTTTGGAGGACAACGGTGCTAAATACCAAAAATATAGCAAGCATTCAATTCCTACTTCTTTCCAATGTCAAAATATACAAGAATCTCAATGTTTTTTTTTAATGAACCATGACAGACAGTATAACAATGAGATGTTATTATCATGAAAGATTCTTATTCCTTTGAATGAACAAATGTCCGGGACAACAACCTATAAATGGTCACAAAAAAAAAAAAAAAAAAAAAAAAAAAAAAGAAGATGATGCACATACCATAAGACTAGCGGGTAAGAATGTTTGTGAATCTGCAATAGCCAGAGCAGAACATCCTTTGCTTACAGAGACCTGAGAAAATAAACATCAAGTTGCATTCTTTGCGAATTATTATTTGCCAAAGGCACAAATCAAAAACAATCAGCTATCTTTCACATGAGTATAACAAAAACTAGGAATTGGAGCCGATCTAAGCGAGACGTCTTGCTCGCCAAATGCTTGATATTCTTTTCTGTTATCTCAAAGACTAGATTCCAAGACGAGTGATTGGGGAACTTTAAACGAATCGTCGGGAAAGATGTTTCATGTTTGTTCTAAGATAATTGAATCATAGGATTAACCTTGTTCGAGTAACCGGATCGTAAGTATGCATCCCTCTAAATAAGGCTAGGTCAGTGCCGCCAAAAACTGTTTCACCTCCCACATTTGCTTCCGGATCACGGTTATGCCAGAATGAGAAGACCTTCGTGGTGTACCTCTACTTAAAATTCGATTATCCATAACGTTGCAGATTCATATAGATCATAATTTCTGCTTGGAAAAGGAGAAAATGGTTTCTGGGTTTAGGAAGAAGAGGCAGAGAGGAAGAAGATGATAATTTTGGGAATGAGAATTTGATTCTAATTTTCCATTTTGTTTTTTTGTTTTTGTACATAGTAGTATATATACAAAATATTAGTTTCTAATGAGTAATGACAAACTCTAATAGAACCACCAATTCAAAGAATAATGAATAAATATATTTTGGCTAAAACTAAATTAGTAGGCAATATCCTTTTGGTAAGATGAATCCATTGGGCTCTTTCTATCAGGCTCGCTTATGGGCTGGACTGTAGTCATTCTAACACTGCTGAACTTGCCAGCCACAAAATTGTTTTGTTTCTAAAACTGAAAAAAAAAAAAAAAAAAAAAAAAACATTACATACGGATATATTAAGATCGACAGGATATGGACCACCAAAATACGTTCAATCATGCATGTCCCTGTTAAAAGAGAGAGCAAAAAGTTCATTCACTTTCACACACAGAAAAATAATAATACGTGTAAAATAGTTATATAAAAGTCTTATTTTTGATATTAGATATCAGTTTTTTATTTAAAAACTTATAACAACTAATTGATTTAAATATAACTTTTTATTTAAAATCTTGTAATATGATAATTACTTCTTATATACAACCTTGTAATATAGTAATAGTTGAAAAATATTGCATTAAAATTACTTGATTGGTACAATATATTACAGAAAAAGTTACAAGTGCCATGTAATGCAACCCCTCCCTATACATAAGACCTATCCTAAGCAAGCGTTTGGTGCATCAGTTGCAATCAAATGCAATTGATTTTTTTTTTTTTTTTTTTTCAGTTTTGACAACTTTACAATTCAAACTTTAAAAGTCTATAACTTTGCATATACGAGTCCAAATGAGATGATTTTTTTTTTTAAATTACATATAATTTCGAGATGAATAAAACAAACTTCATATTGATATATATATATATATATACACACACATATGTATGTTTTTTCCGAACACATTTCAAGTTTTTACGTTTTTTAGCTCAAACTCTTCAAATCTATGCACCAAACACATTACAATTCAACTCAAATAAAATTAAAATAAATCCTCAATTCAAACATGTGCACAGAAAGCATGCTAAATATGTAGATATAAAATTACAAAAAAAAAAAACAAAAAAAAAAAACTCACCTATCATCAATGGGAGCAGAAACTGCAATCCCGTGGTTGATGTCAATGGGATAAAATGTCAGCGGTGAATAAGAGAGGCTTTTTCTTCTTCAAAGGAGAAAGATGGAACTTGATCATTCTCTTGAGATTATAGTCAGAGGAAATATTGACGAGCGTCTTGTGGTTGCCGGGAAGGAGGTACGTGAAAGATAAGGAGCGAATGCTGCCACCGAACAACTTGGCAACCTCATTCCTGAATTCCTTAAAGCTCATGCCGTCGTCGATGTGGAGAACATGAGCATTATCACCTCCCTTGTACGATAAGCAACCGTCGTTTTTCCTCACGACCACTCTAATACTTTATTAGTTTACCAATTCTCCCAAAAATTTAAACTGTTAGAAGATGAGTCAACAATAATTTTATATTTCAACGTCTTCTTCTCCTCCATCACCATGACCATGCGGCGTTTTGGTTAATTGAACAATAATATTTTTGTATTTCAACAAAACTTATTTTCTTTTCAAAGTTACATCAAATAAATAAATAAATAAAGATCCCTACGAAATTACCAACAAAAAAATTATTTTCACAAATAATCCCTAAATTATGCTATTAGTTTTAAGTTGGTCCATGACTTTAAATTTTACACGTCACCTTATCTCAAACTTTCGTACTGCAATATTGGTGTTCCATTGAAAACTAAACGGAAATTGAACACGTTCGCATCGCGTGAGCTTTAATTCAAACTAAATTATATTTAAATATTTTTTGAAGCGAAACTATTCCTCCAAAATAGTTTTGTGATATTATATCTTTGATTAAAATACAGTTTGTTCCAAAATTCTTTTCTTTTCCAAAATGTACATAAAAAACTAAAAATAAATAAAAAAACCCAAAAATACGAAATCACTAACAAAAAAAAAGTTATTTTCACAAATGACCTTTGAATTATGCTCTTATTTTCAAGTTGGTCCATAACTTTTAATTTCGTACGTCACACTATCTCAAACTTTTATATTGCTATATTGGTATTCCGTAAAAAATGAACAGAAATTGAATATGTTCACATCACGCGAGCTTTAATTAAGGCTAAATCATAATTAAATATTTTTGAGAGAGAAATTGTTCATCCAAAATAGTTTTGTGATATCATATTTCTTTGATTAAAATACAGTTTATTTTTTTTTAAATATCTATGATTGAGGTACAATTTACTTTCAAATATATTTAATTACGACTATATTTGTAAATAAAACTCATGTGATCAGAACGTATTGAATTTCTTTCTAATTTCTTTTTACAGAATATTGACAGATGAACTATTAGCATAAAGTTCAACGAGAATGATTTGTAAAATCAAAATTCAGGTGCCAATATGGGGACTATTTATAAAATTAACCTAAAAATTTGAATATATATATATAAATATAAATTAGGTAAATAAAATAGGTTTTAAATAAATATTTAAATAAGTGATTAAATTTTTTTTTATTTAGAAAAATAACCGTTAAGTAATAACCATTATCAATAAGTGAAAAATATAAATTCGGACATGTTGACAAATTCCCCTACTTCAAGAGAAAGCTAGAACAAGTAATAGAGATCGCAAAGATTTACAAGCAACAAGTTTTCTGCTGTACTTTGAAAACTCACAAACAAGTTGGTTGAACTTGATGGGAAATCTGAGCATATCCGGGTATAGACTCAACCTCCCAATCTGTTGGTATATGCACTTCAAGGCCAAGCTTCTTCCTCAAGTGTGTCCTCAAAATCATTAATTGTTCTTTTTCTTGGTTCCTTGAATACCGCTTTCAAACCTGTTAACAAATTCTAGAGCAGATAGAACACCGATAGAAAATTGTTGCAAAAAAAAAAAAAAAGTCATAACATGACATCACAGAAGAAAGAAGAAAATGACATGGGATGGGATGGTCTGAAAAGTTCCAAAAGGGTTCCTTAAAATGAATAAATAAAATCCAAAAAAGCCAAATGACCTAAAAAGTGGTGTTGTCAATATAGTTCAATAAATAATTACACGATTCAAAAATAATACGAATTGACAAGCTAGTGTTAAGAAAAAAGGATAGTTTCTGTATTCTTCAAGATGAAAATATCGTATCAGTAATAGATTGTATTATAAGCCGTCAGAAACTAATTAAATTTTATCAAAATGCATATATTTTCAATTTGGAAAACATCATAATGTTATTCATTAATCTAGCATTTATCAAGTTTGGTAGCCTCCGAATTTGAGAAAACACATTGAAGGGCCATGTTGTTCAAAGTTCGGGAGGGCTAAAGGGAGATATTTAGAATTCGAGAGATAAAATGGGAATGACCTGATAATTCAAGATACACAAGTAAGATTGATCTAAAGTAATAATAGTAATAAGATGAGAATTGTTTTTTTTTTTTTTTTTTAGCACATTTCTGCTGTCTATCTCTGTTCTAATGCTTTTGGCCTTAGTGGTCTAGGCAACGAAGCAAGAATGCAACAAATGCAGAGAAGAGTAGGTTGTTAATTATACGAAATACTTCTCAGAATGCAGGGAGAGTAGGTTGTTAATAATCAGAAATACTTCTCAGAACCTAATGTGTGACATTCCAAGAGGAGCACACTAGACTAGTAATGTGTGACGATTCTCCTCCTTCAAGAAAGAGCTAGAAGAAGTAATAGAGACCGCGGAGATCTAGAATTTCATGGAGTCATGGAAAGTTTAAAATGACTTTAGCAAATGAAACAATCAAAGCTCAAAGAATGATGGTTTGATGCATTCAACGAGTTTTCTGCAGTACTCTGAACACTAGAAAAACAATGCCAGCCTGATAGGCAGTCGCTAGGTTAGAAACCCATCACAAACAAGTTGGTTCAAATCGATGGGAAATCTGAGCATATCAGGTTATAAACCCAAGCTCTGTGCTGTAAGACTATAGCAACAGCGGTGGTAGCATTCTCCGGGACTGCGATTTCATCAACATCATCTGCTTTTAAAAGGTGCTTGATAATGGGTCTTGATTCAAGTAATCACCCTTCTAGAGCTCGTGGTGGTAGAAATGGTCTAGCTGGTGAAGAAATTGAGCTGCCATTGTGGTGCAGTCGTGATGCCAGAAAGCTGCCATTGTTGATTCGGGCAACACCGGGATCATGGTGCGCAACCTCGGATTGGATTTTGGTGTCTGTGATTAGGAAAGAGGGTTTTGGCTTGATGGGGGTCTGGGTTGTGTAGTAAGCTTTATGGTTGTGGCTGTGATTAAAGTGAGAAAAAACTGAAAATCTACAAGGCTTGTGCATTTGGAATGTCAACCGTGGAAGATGAAAAAGCGGGTCAAGACAACGGTATAAAATGGAATTATTTGACCAGCCATTAGCTGCCATAAGTCAAACAGAGTAAGATACTGATGATTGTTCAATATCATTCCCAAAGAAAATTTCAGGGCATACTGATTAGATTTTGATTTATAACTTCACAGAAAAAAAAAAAAAAAAAAAACCCTCCATTTCGAATTTGGTTCGATTAGGGATTCACAGTCAACCCAAGAAATATCAGTATTCGTTTAAATATGAGAAAGAAGTATAACTCTGCAACAGGATATAACAAATTTTTCATATGACGCTTTCAAAAAGTAAACTAAAATACACGGGTCAGGCTTTATTATATAGAGTGAAGCCGAAGAAGTCTTGTTTCAATCAACGACTTAAAAGTGTGCAACAACTTTACAACAAAACTACGGGTTAACAGACTAGTTATCATCTCTCGAAACCAAAAACCAAAAACTTAACATGAAAAATTATTTCAGCTCGGATACATGCACTTCTGCAGTTCATCTCTCCGCTCAGTGCTAATGGTACCGAAACCATCGCAACTAGTCAAGCATGAAAGGGATGCCAAGAAGTGTAGCTGTTATTCATCACATAGACTTCTTCAGTTCCTCATTACACTACATATGAACACAAAATCACATGTCAAAGACAACTTAATATCAGAAAACTTCCTTTTCTATTTTCCTATCCGCCGTCTTTTTTTTTTTTTTTTTAATTTAAATTATATACAAGTGGCAATCAGGTTTATAAATATTACACGAGTTTAACATGTTTTAATCTGTGAAGTCCACCAATCTACACATGGTCAACTTTCTTTCCAATGTGGAAATTACATGCATACATGGTTCACTAGAGTATTTATTGACTAGAAAAACTAAAATATACTAAGAGGAGTCTCCTACTAGTCATGAACCACAGGGAAACGTCCGACGCAACTACATAAAGAAACTTGTAAGCCATCATTCCGCATATATGATGAGTCATGATTAACAAGTGCTATATAGTAAGAGATTTCAGTAAAATAGTCAAATGAATGAGATAAATGAAATGCATAATAAGAATAAATTTTCTTTGTCCATTTTTGTTTTCCACTAGTCATTTCTTGGTGAATAATTTTGCTAAATAGAGATACCATATGGATAAGTCAAGTGTCTTGGAAGCAGTTATCTGAATATGATTCCAACTTCCAACTTGGATCCTTTTCCATCATGTGACCGCTACGCAGAATGTAACTAGCACCTCTCATATTGACTCTCGATAACCTAAGAATTTTCCTGGTAATCCATTTCTTCTCTTATAGTAGAATTCTAATGGGAAAAACCAAAGAACGAGATTTAAATTTCATAACGAGTGAACGAGACAAATTCTATGTAACTAGATCACAGTTCTTCAGCAAATAACTACGAATCATGTGCATTAAAATCCATATAAATTGAAATCAACGCAATAATTCAGTTCATTGCACCTTCACAAGAGTGGATGAAAGCAGGGCGTACCTCATCACTGAGAAAGAAGTGTGCAAGTGAAACCATCGGATACGAGTTGCTTAACTGCATTCCGAAATTTGATATAGTCTTCCTCTTTGTTGTACACTTGGTGCGAAATGCGAGCATACCCAGTAATCGAACCGGTCTCTCCATTCTTAGGAGCCCGGAAATAAATTGGAATTTCAACACCAAACTTCTCTCTCAAATGTGTTCTCAAGTTCATAGTGTCCTTCTCACATGAAATCCCTAAACAAGTAGGCAATCCAATCATGATCATACTCGACACATTTCAGGAGGGCAGCCAAGCTTGGTCCCCCACGCATTCGCCAACATCTCGCCCATTTTGACGACTTGCTCATGATTTCTCTCCTTAATCCCCTCGATACCGCCTTCGAACCGATTGACGAATTCCACAACGGAAGGAACCACTAATTGAGGACTATAATCCCTAGTTCCAATCCAAGCACTCTCTATCGCCAATCCATTACCATACTCATGGGACACCACCGGGTGGTGCAAATCCAAGATCTCGGGCGATTTCCGACAGTACAACAACGCGATAGAGGGCGGACAAAAGAACCACTTATGCAATTACTAGCGTAATAATCAGCCCCAATCTCTTTCATATCAACCTTAGTACACCCAATTCCATGAGCGGCGTCGATAAACACCCTGCTCAACGCCTTCTTCCCTACAAATCTTGACCAATTCCTTAACGGGAGAATAACCACACCAAGGCATTGAAGTAACGTGATCAATTACAGCAAGCCTAATTTTCCTTCCATTAGCTTTTCCTCTCTCTAAAGCCTTCCTAAACTCGGAGATAATCTCTTCGTCGGAGTTAACAGGGAATGGCAAAAGGTACCTCGATGACGTGACCGCCGACGCGGGTGACGTAGGCCTCGATGGATTTCTTCACGGAGCCGTAGGCGTAATGGAGCATCAAAACGGCGTCGCCGGGGCGGAACTTGCCGCCGGCGAAGCCCCAGGATATCTGCTGGAGGACGATGGCGGCGGCGGTTGTGGCGTTTGTCGGACGATGGAGACCTCGTCGACGTGGTCGGCGTTGATCAGGTCCTTGATGATCGTTCTCGAATGGAGAATCCCCTTCTTCAGCTTCGTTTGAAGTAGAAGGCGTCGGGCTGGGCGAGGAACCTCGTCTGCCACTCACTCTGCGCTGCCGTGACGGGAGCGAGGGCAGCAGCCGAAGCTTGCCGTTGTTGATCCGAGCGATGCTCGGGTCGTGGTGAGAGAATTGGGATCGGATTTCGGATTCGGTGATGAAGGAGGAGGAGGAGAGAGAAAGCCTCGGCTTCTTCGGCGCGTGTGGTTTGGTGGAGGTCGCCGTTGAGCTCGAGACGGTGGTGGTGATGGTGATCGTTCTCCATGTCGTGGCTGTGGCCGTTGTGGGGGCGAGGAAGCCATTGGAGGAGGAGAATATATATATAAATAATTATATATAAATATATATATTATTTTGTAAGGATTCTAGGGTTTCAGATGGTTGGAGAAGATAGAGATGGAGACGATGAGGAAGAGGAAATAAGAGAGAGAAAGCGAGGAGAGAGAGAGAGAGTGTGTGCCTTATCTGTAATTGTGTCTGATGAATTAAAAAATAATTAAAAATAATAATAAAAAAAAGGGGAAAACGAAGGGTAAAGAATGGCAGGTTAATACGAATGGAGAGGAGAGAGAGAAGGTGACAAGTGGGAACATTGGAGCATCCAATAACCGCATTAAACTGTAATATAAGAAATACACCACTCAGGTTTCGCCAAAAATACTCTCTCTCTCTGTCTCTCTTATGTATGTGTCTGTCTCTGACTCAGACTTGCACACCTATTTTAAGGATGTTTCTTTAATGCACGTGATTTCCCACCTCACTCACGTGACTTACTTACCCCATTCATTTATTTAAATATTAAAAAAAATAAAAGATAAAAAATAAAAAAGAAGAAAAGTAAAGAGAGGAGGAGAGGAAAAAGGACTACTACTCCAATCAAATTTGGAAATTTTCATGTGTATTGGAAGGAAAAAAAAGGATATCTTATCTTTAATGTGTTATGAAGATTTTTATTGGGATGTAAATGCACATTGTTTGATGTTTATTTGTTGATAAAGAATAATATGTGATGAAGATTTTGATCAGAATATTTGAATTTAAAGTTGTATGGTTGGTTATTAGAATATTTTTCATCTTTTGGTATTTAGTTTAAATTTCTATGAATGGATGAGTGTGGTTCTACTCTCTCCTTTATTCTGTATTTCCGGTTTAGTCTGAGAAATATGTGTATTGGAGGGGGAAAAAAGGATATCTTATTTGATGTATACTTCCTGATAAGATTTATGCGATGGATTTCAAATTAGAATATTTGAATTTAAAGTTGTATGGTTAGTTTTAGAATATCTTTAATTTTTGGTATTTAATTTAATTTAGATTTTGTTTTTGTCTTAGGATTATTTAGAATGTTTAAAATTAAGTTATGTTCAGATTTGTATAAATATAGTTGAACGGTTTTTTAAAAAAAAAAAAAAAAAAGTAAAGAGTTGATAGATAAATAAATTTTGAATTTTTTGTTCGTGGTTAGTTATTAGAATATCTATATCTTTGGCATTTAATTTTTTAGGATTATTTAAACCATTTTAAAACCAGATTTTGTTTATCTTTTTATTAGTTTAGATCTCTATAAATATGTGAACAAAAAATAGTTGATATACAAATGAATATTTTTAGTTTTTAATTTCCTTCCCTATCTATTTCTCTCTTCGTCAATATGATTCAGTATTTTGTGAAATTACTTTAAAAAAATAAGAATTAATTTAGACAAAGGTAACAAAAATGTAAGGACATCAAGTCCCAACTTTTTACATACCTTTTTTTTTAGCAGATGGTTCAAACAAAATGGAGTTACGGCCGGAAAGGAAGGAGATGAAGTGGTTTGGCACCCCCTTTTTTCGAGTCTCCATATTCAATGATATATATATATATATATATATTTGGATGTATGTGTTACAACATGATTTACGGTTGTCACATATAAAATGAAATATGCGCCACAACCATGTCTATGAAGTGTAGATTCACACCCTTACAATATATAAACTACTAGTTGTTAGCCACGTACGTAGGTATAATTTTGTATACTCAATTCATATGTTAAAATTTTGATTATCGTGCTATTATTTTTCTAGCTTATTATATAATTATTTGTCTACCTTTTTTTTTCTAGTTATAAAATTATTAGGATATTGTTAATGCTCTCATAGTCCAAAAATACGAATTGTAATATTCAAACATTACACAAACATGTTTACTCATATCTAATCTTATTAGTTAAACATTAGCCTCCTACAATAATAGTCCAAAAAACTCCAAATGAATAAACTCACTAAAAATTAAAAATAAATATATTAATTTGAGCATGTGCACATAACAATACAATAGATAGAACATTAAAAAAAAAAAAAAAAAAAGGAACTTAACATCAGAAAAAATTTAAGATGGTTGAAAGAAAGGAACAATGGGGGCAATTTAAAGAGAAAATGACTTAGAATAATCTTGAGAAAATTACTCAAATAATTACCTTTTTTTTATCTATTAACCAACATGATATAAAATTCCCACTCTTGATAAACATGACACAAATTTGAGCTAATTTTAGTTTATTTTTGTGTTATATTAGTCGAGTTTAAATTTTTGTATCATATTAGTGCAACGATATTTAAATTTGTATCATTTAGGTGCTTTCTCTAAGTTTATACGAATAAATTGAATTTAAGAAGATGTAAGTAAAAGATATTAAAGAAAATAATAATTTTATGAAAAACATAATAAATTGTTAGATATATAAAAAATATAAGTAAGTCAAAATGTGTCTCGATCGTATAGCATAGTTGAGATAATTAATTGAATGCCACAATTAAGAAAAAGCCTTTATCATGGCCAGGTACATAACATAATATTTAACAAGAAAAAAAAAAACACACACACACACACACTGTAATAAGTAATTTTTTTGGGAAAAAATTAATAAATGATAAATAGAGTAACTGTTGATTAGAACAAAAACTTAAAAAATCCACATATAAATAATATTGTAGAGAAATAAAAAAATAAATATGTAAGTAAAGACATATTAGAGAAAAATTAATATGTGCGAATTTAGTTTTTTTAATTTTTTAAAACATAACAAAAAAAGTGTTTAGTTGAGCATGTATTTGGGAGGAGAAAAAAACATTTTCACATGTAGGAAATTTAAATATTTAAATTTTTTTTAAGATGGACACCAAATTATATGTTTTAATCAAAATATTTATTTTGGTTGGAAATAAAGACGTGCATTACTTTTAAGTAAAAAATCAAAGCAAATAGAAACCAAATTAGAGATTTGTGGAAACGAAAATAAATTTTTTTTTTTGAACCAAAAGAAAAATAGATGGACGAAAGTTTGAACAGTGCACACGTGAGAGAAGCTACAGTAAAACAACTCCCCTTTCTATATATGTAATAGATAATAGATTATATAACATTTACTCCCAAAATAAAAAAAATATTATCTATACATGCAAATACACGGTACAAATATTGCCGCCCACACAAATATAAGGTTTGACATTGCCTCCTTTTTTTTTATTTTTTTATTTTTTCGTAAGGCCAAAACTCATTTAAAGAGCATTGACTCCACTAATAGAAAAACTAGAAAACTCCAGCTGATCAATTTCTTTGCAATTTAGGGGGTGTTTGGTGTGTACGTTTGAGTTAAAATTTGTAAATTTAAATAGTAAATTTTTTTGAATTTTTTTGAATTTTCAGAAAAGACAAACAACTTTTTGGGGAAAAAACAAAAAAACATATGAAAAAAGTACAATTTAGTTTAAACTAAACTCATCTCCAAACAAGGCCTTAAACTAATGTTACTGGTCTTATAGACTAAAACAACTGAAAAATTGCAGAATTTTCAATACTGACAAACATTTCTCTTGTACCATGGTTGAGAAAAACTAAAGAGAAAACGAAGAACATAAAAAACAGAAAGGCCGTCAAGCGTCGACAGCCAAACACAACCCTAGTGTTTTTTTTTTTTTTTTTTTAATGCGAAATCCTATGTGGTAATACGTAAGCTTGACCATCCATAACAAAATTTTTGATTAAAATTGTAATGCCAAAACAAGACATCATTTGTCTTATGTTTTATTATGTTGAGGGGGTCCACATGAAACAAGTGGGACAAAGGCACAAAGCAATTGGCTTGGAATTATTTTGGTGAGGGGCTTTTTAGGCCCCAAGTCCCTTTCTAGACGTCTGTATCTACACACTTGCAACTCCAATGGCCTCTGAATATGATGCCTGTCAAAGCTTATTTGCTATAGTTATTAGTGCTAAAGCATCCATCATCATTCATTTTTATTGTTTGGTAATTTAAACTTGCGTCCGGTGTTCGGGTTGAGTTTAAAATCAAATAGAATTTTTATTAAAGTTGATTGACTTTTTAAAAATAAATTATAATTTTTATTGACATTTTTCAAGAAAAGAAAAAAAAAAAACCAACTGTAAAGTACAATTGAATTCAAAATGAACTTAAACACCATAAGCTAAAGAGTATGGGTTAGAATTGAGTTTTTTTGTATTAGAGTTGTTTGACTTTTCAAAATTACTTAAAATTTTTGTTAACTTTTCAGGGGAAAAAAAAAAAACAATGAAAACAAAAATGAGTTCGAAAATTTTGATTCCAACCATTGTTCAAAAAAAACCCTTTGAGTATTTTAATTATGTAGGTTGGAATTAATTTGACTCAATTTTTTTTCCCCCCTATTTAGATTGAAAAATCTGAATTTTTTTACTTGAGTGAAAGGGATCAAGTGGCCAAATTGAGAGGGGAAAGGGCATATCCTAGACCGGGAGCCGGATTCTTCAATCCGAAAACTGTCCGAATTTTTTTATTCCAATCTCGGGTTTGGATAGCATGTCTGATTCAAATATAATTGCATGATTCGGACCTATGAACCAAGCACGAACTTAGCCTACATAAGGCTAAGTTCTAGCTTAGTGATGATTCAAACTTTTGCTTGGTTAAATTGAAATTTTTGAATTTTTAATTATAGCGGAAGGGTTTCAAATCGCAAAATTAAGACGGGAAAGGGCAAATCCTAGATTTAAAGTTGCATTCTATAGGGTACTTTTTTCATAACCTATACTGTAAAATGCTCTAAAAAATGGAAGGTGACAGTATTATTCTGTGTTGGATTTTCTTTTATCCTTATTCGTGGATTTCGACCGTGCTTAGAACAGCTTTGAAAACTAGAAAATGATAGAACTTTTAAGCAAAATGAGAGAATTTTTTCCAAGCCAGACATCCATTTTCAAGGGAAACTTAGCTTACACAAAGCATATGGTCTAGTATTCAAATTCCACGTTTATAAGAAACCAAACAACTCATTCATGGATGACTGTTATTGAATATAATCTAAGATCGCTTTCCCTTGTCATAAGCAGCTATGTTTTGGGGTTCACATTCGGGACTAAATAAACGCACCAGCAAAGCAGAGTTGAGCCTACTGATACTGCTCCACAAGCCGCCCATCGGAAACTCCTAGGAACTGTAATTCTAGGACCTGCACACAAGGCATAGACACCACCCAAAATTATGTGATTTTGTGATCGATGTGAACGTAGAAAATGTCGAAATCATTAGTATCTCAATGCTGGGGAAAACAGACCATAATGCAATCTGCAAAGAATCCAGAATGACAATCCTCCACCAACACTAAAAATTCCAGCAGTGTGTCTCATCAATCTAGAACAAGGTTTGGCGTCTGATCTCATCAGCTCGCCATCAGAGAACCCCAAGAATCTCCTCAACGACATCAGGGTATCACTTTTCCGATCAACGCTTCCGGCTCCTTTCACTGATGGGTCAAGTGAAATACAATCAAATGTTTAACTTCTTTTCAGCAAAAGAAAAAAGGAAGCAAAAAATAACTTGTTTGGCCACACTGAACGTACGTATATATACACAGATATATAAGAAGATATGATAACAGTGATTTCTCTAGGAGAAAATCAGTGGATTAAGAAGAGTAGAAAGCTTTCAACCCCCATTTTATCATAAAACTACTACTTTTCTCATTGCGGTCATTTTCTCAAACACTTAGAGGGCGACCATCAAAATCAAGCCAATTGGACAAACAAGAACCTGTTTTTACAACTAAACGAGGAAGAGAAGGGAAAAGTTCACGGATTCAACATATTAAGTTGAGGAATAAACACATAAATATGGAGATTTCCAATTTTCAATACCTCGTTGTGAGTCGATTCGGGCTCTGCAGCCAGGCGCGACCGGGGCTGTAGGGCGCAAGTGATTGTCCAAGTACTTATTTGGAGGCCTTATGTCTCATTTGTCTTCTGGGCCATTTTAAAGTCTTAAAAGGTTTTTATTTTTTTAAAAATTTTGTTTAAAGATATTATATTCCTTTTTGACAACAAAAAAAAAAAAAAAAGGGATTTTATCAGTATATCAATAATTTGATTAATTTGAAATATACCGTTTAAAAAAACTAAATTTTATTAACAATTTATTGATTTTTAATGAATTACTATTAATTACTCATAAAAATTTGATTAATTTGAAATTTACCATTAAAAAAAACTAAATTTGATTAATAATTGATTGATTTTTAATGAATCACTAGTTAATTGATCCTTTTAAGGGAAGTTAATCGATTGTTAATTTACCAATATATGTTTAATTTATAGAACTGATTGCTTAATTTTTTTCATAAAAAAAAATATGCCAACTTAATTTAATTTTAACAATTTTTTTCCAATATATTTGTCAAACATATATCTACAAAGGTCTCCTCCGTAGGCTAAAAAATACCTAGCCTATTTATCTCTCTCTCTTTTGACATTATATTTCTGAACATGTGCCACAAACATCTTTTGGTTACCTCTGGACCTTAGCTTTCTTCTTTTTTGGCACGTGATATTTAAAATTAAGAGAAAAATATGAAAAATAACTCTTTTAATAAACTTGTTTATGTTTTTTACACTCTTTTTGCACTCCTGTCAATATTTATTTAGAATTTTTGATCCTCTACACTTGTCTAATTGAAGGTAAAAAAACTGAAGCTTTATAGTTTTGACAATAATTCGGATATGCGCTGCTTGAAAAGCAATTCTATTTTAACACTGCATTGGAGATGATCTTATATTGGGTAACATGGTCAATTTCTAATCTTGATACATGGAACAGTGGAGATATGAAAACCAACTCTCTTCCCTTCATCTACTTCATGTATTTATGCAGGAATTTCCTGTGGAAGTCGTTCCTGATGGTATCGTTGATGAAGCGCTTTGGCGTCTTGGTTTCACCACGAGCCTGGTTTTTGAATACAACGTCATCGTCCCATCTGATCCAAGAGAAAGAAGATTACCCAGAAAACCAAATTGGTAGAATTAGGACAGACACCAAAACTGTCAAAGAGAAAAAAACAAAACGAAAACGAAGGAAAAAAAAAAAAAAAGTTTGCTCAAGAAACTGATTGGAAAATGGCATTTTACGAAAACTAACCTTCTTTTCACATTAAAAGATGTCGGATTGTTAAGCAGTGGATTTCCTCTTAGAAGCTCAGCTTCCTTGGCTTTAAGCTCTTCCTCCCGTTCTTCTCGTTCCTGGAGGTGAATAAATTAAGTATTAATGGTTAATGAAACCACAAAGCGTTGTTCTGATGGCGATTAAAAAAAAGCCGGCCTCTTCATAGATGTACAGAGCTACTAGGCAAACTAAACAGAAAATGCACAGGGTGAGGAAAATTCTCTATTTCAGGGATTTGTTGAAGCCAAGCGAGAATATCTTAAAAATTCATATGTTAAAATTTCCAAGTGTAAGTCTCACCTTTCGTAGCTTCTCCTCTGCTCTTTCCTTCCTTATTTGTTCAAGCTCAGCCATCAGAGCTTCTGTGTCATCCTCATCATCATCGTCATCGTCATCGCTACAAAAAAATGAAGGTTTATTTCGGCTAATATTAACAATAAGCTCCAGCAGTCAGTACATAAACTACTATTCTAGTTATCCCATAAATAGATAAAACATGGATACAAGGCTGCATAAGCTTATCATAGAGTGAAAATGGTTCAGTTACGCTAAAAAAATTGGTGCTTGTCAACCAATCAAAGAGTTGCAAATAAATGATCCTGATACAGAAAAAAGCGGGTACCTCATCATCACTTTTGACATCCACGTCAGAGTCATCAGCATCTACACTACGCGGTATGATACGATCTTCAGTGTCCCTCTTTGACCCTATTGAGATAAATAACTTGGTGAATTGGTGATATTACTTGTAGTTTTTAAAGTGCTTGAGTCTGGGAACTATAATTTCACCTTCCAACAGAAGATGGCTTCCCTTCCTTCGATCTCTGTCATCTGTAACGGACAAATCAACATCCAACATCAGACACAGTTACAGTGAACAAAGCAGAAGACACAATTAAAAGGAAATGTTAGGACTAAGATTAAACTTTGCAAGAGGAAAGGCTAGTTGGATATAATTTACCATAAGACTTGTCCTTCGACGAGAAGTGTCTTCGTTCACGCTCGTCCAACTCCTCGCGGAGGTTCCTCTTCTGCAAATCATCTTGCGTGTCCTGCCCTTCTTTTCTATCATCAACAACGCAGTAATACAAAGAGTTAAAATTACAGAAAAGTACTCCATATGCTAACAAGGATGACATAGAACTAAGACCATCGATACATTGTTGAGCAAAAGAACACAAATATATAATCGAGCAAAGAACGATATCACAAGAGTAGCTCTCAGATGATTCCTTTAGAAGAAGATTCGTATATTGAAAATGCATCATACAATTTACACAATGATAACATCTAGCTTCATTCAAAGTTCTATATCAACTTAAGTCCCATGCTAGCTAGATCTATGAAGATTGATCTTGTACACTTTATCCAAAGTAGAGCCAAAGTACTCTCAGCAAAGAGTCGGTTTATGAAGCTCATACCTGGACTTTAAAGTTGTATGAGATGCGAGATCCCTCGACGAGTATTTTTGTGAAGGGCCAAAAATCCGAGTGCCACCTTGTTCATTGCCACCTTTAGCAGGAGCCCATGTTGGTCGGGCCGCAGTCGTCATGCTTGCTCACAACTATCTCAATTACCAGGAACAGCAATACAAAATGCTTCAAAACCCATCACAATCTATAAATCCACACTCACTACATCCGTACATCCGCACTCAACATACACACCACATATTAGGTTGATTAGCTGATATGTCAACAAACAAATAAATGCCGCAAATCACGAAATCCATTCCTCAGTCCAAGAGACAAAAAATAAGAGTTCTAACTTACACGACGGTTCAAATGCTTCAAAAGCATGTTTTTTTACATTTAGAACAACACGCCACCAAATATTTTGCTTGATTATCACATACATATGTCCAACAAAAACATCCCATTGTCACCAAATCCACTATTAAGAACACTAATTACAAATGCTTCAAAATCCATATTAAGCATAGGCCCATTATTATTAGGAAACTCTTTAACTAATTATCCATCTTAAAAGTCTCAAAATTATTGAAATTGATCATATTAATAAGGTTTTGTCCAAAATAAATCCCCTCAATTTGGCCACAATTTGATCCTACAATCTTTGCAGAACTTGTTGATGTCGTTTTCTGCTCCGACCTAGAAGTACTAATTCCGACCACCCGCAGCGATCCGGCAACCTTCTCGGCGAGCGGTTCCGGTAGCCGGACGTTTAGCCGACCAGTAGTCATAGCCGACCACACCCCATAACGTCGCGAGGACAAGCAGCGTACTCGGACCACATCGTTCTCGGACCACCCGGTCACTCCGGTGGTCCCATGTTTGCGTGAGTCATCCAGGCCCACAGGCCACCTCATCACAGCAGACGCGACCCTGCCCTGGCACCCATCAGCTACAGTCGCCGCCCACCTACTCCTGCAGAACATCACTTCGCCACCCGCCGCCACCTACTCTGACACAACCTGCCCTCGCAGGCGCCGGCGACAGTTCCCTTCTGTCCCCCATAGGAGTCGGGACACCACGTGGCACGAAACCGATTGGGCCAATAGCCCCTGCAGGCCTAGGACCCTAGCCCCCCCCCCCGTCGGGCGCCCTAGGTAGCCGACCCGACGGGTCGCCCCGGAGCCACCCGAATCCGGGGAGTGTGCCTATAAATAGAGGAAAATTATGCAAATCCAGGTACGGTCTTCTTGCCTTGCCAAATCCTGCCTCTCCTGCACTCATCAGTATCGTTACTGACTTAGGCATCGGAGTGCCCACGGCAAACCAACACCGGTGTCCCCCTCATTCGAGGTGCTTCTCTTTTGCAGGTGATCGACGGCGGAGTTTCTGGCTAGAACTGACCAGGCAACCCTGTTACTTTGGGTGTTGTTGCCGGAGTCGTTTTCGGCATCACATTTTGGCGCTAGAAGGAGGGCGCCCCGCGCCCTTTCCAGCAATCTTTTGCATACTCGCGCTCCCCGAGCACCCGTCTACCCAAGTCATGGCTGATCAAGACAACCAAGATTTCCAGAACGCGGACAACCCGGGGCCTTCCGGCTCGAGGGGAACCGTGACTGGTCCCAGCGTGCTAGAAGGGCCCGGGTGCAGAGAAGGCCCACCCAGACGGAGGTTCTCACCGAGAACGTCCGGCAGCCTGACGGAGCTCGTCAGGTCGCTGGTGGAAGGGCGCTGCGTGGAGGCTAATGTTGTCCAGTTCCCCGAGGAACCGCCCGAGGTGGCCGAAGTCCACGCCAAGCAGACCCCCAGGGTCAGGAAGCCGACAACGCGATGCCCCGCCATCAGGCGACAGGAGGAGCAACCGGTCTCACCGAGAGAGCCTTGGCCGACAGCCCCAGGAGGGCGCAGAACCGAGCCGAGTCCGGTCCAGGAGCCGCCATACGCAGGCTACTCGCTCGGGAGCGCCCGAACGCGCTGCAGCGACTGACGGCTACCCGGACGTCCGCGGGAGAGATACCGTGAACATCCGGGGGAGTACCACTTCCGTCTTCGACCGGCTCGGCAGGCCGGCCGCCCACCGCCGCCTAGGCCGAGAACGCTCTGTTGACAAACCTGCCAAGACCGAGGACTACAATCAGACCCGGCTAGACCAGCTCCAACGGCAGCTCGACCAGCTCGTGGGCCAGCAATACGGCATGGACCAGTTCGGGGCGGTGGACCCGCCATTTTCTCCAGCTATCATGGCGGCCCCGTACCCTGCTAGGTTCAAGATGCCGTCTGTAGCCTCCTACGACGGTTCGACCGACGCTGACGAGCACGTTGAGAACTACCAGACCCACATGCTGATCCAAAATGCCAATGAGGCTGCCCTGTGCAAGTCATTTTGCCTTACCCTGTCCGGACCGGCGCAGCCAGTGGTACGGAGTCTGGCCCCCGGGTCGACGGCTGCTTCAAACAGCTCGCTTGATGCCCTTGCAGCCGCCTTCCTGAGCGCCAAGACTAGGAAGCTGGGAGCGTCCCACCTGTTCAGCATTAAGCAGGGCGAGACGGAGCCCCTGAAAACGTACCTCGAGCGCTTCGACAAAGCGGTCGTGCAGGCCGAGTCCTGCACTGACGACACTTTGATGGCCGCGGTTCCGAGAAGGCATCAAGGATGCCCGGCTTGTCTGGACGCTCGCCCTACGATAGGCCTCCCACTTTCGCGGAAGCTGAGGGGAATCGCCTGGAGGCATGCCGAGGCGGACGAGTATGTCCGAGAACGTGGACTCGTGGCCAGGGAACAACCCCGGCTTCCCGGAAGGAAGTCGGAGAAACATCAACCCGACCATAGCCGACAGACAGGGGAAGGCTGTGTAGTCGTTGACAACCGGGCTATGCCCAACCCCAGTCAGAGAACGCCAGCAGGGAGATTCCAACAGTATACCCCGCTGGTGACGACTATCGAGCACGTCCTCCACCAGGTGAGCGGCCGTGGGCTGCTCCGAGATCCCCCACCCCCTCCGAGCAGACCGTTCGCAGAGGAACCAGAACAAGTATTGCAACTTCCACAAGGACGTGGGCCACGACACCAAGGATTGCAGCAGCTCCGAGACCAGATCGAGCTGTTGATCCGCGATGGCCACTTGCGGGAGTTCGTTGAGAGGGCTATCACAAGTGCGGGGCCAAGTAGGCCCCGCGAAGGCTCCCCGGCAGAATCCGAGACCAGCCGATCGAATTGACGAGCCGGAGAAGGAGCACATCGTCCACATCCATCTTCGGTGGGACCGCAACCGGCGACACTGCCAGCAGCCGAAGGAGTTATGCTCGGGAGGCCCGCCGGCACGCCCGGGGGGAGAGTACATCAACATGGCGGAGCATATTCTCCAAGATATGCCGTCAAGACAGTGTGCCAATCACCTTCACCGATGAGGAGGCCGATCAGCTGCTCCTCCCCCACACGACGCGTTGGTCGAGCGAGATCGAGTAGCCGACAATGTCATCCGACGTGTCTTGATCGACAACGGCAGCTCCGCCGACAATAATGTTCATGGACGCTTTCCACGAGGCTCAAGATAGAGGGTGCCGTGCTCATGCCCACCCAGACTCCCCTCTATGGATTCTCCGAGAATGCGTCCGTGCTGCCGGGGACGTCACCCTCCCAGTTACGATCGGAGATGGCCCTCGAGAAGAGTGAGACCGGATGGTGGAGTTCATCGTGGTAGACCGACCATCGTCTACAATGTCATCCTTGGGAGGCCGACCCTCAACGCCATAAAGGCGGTAGTCTCCACCTACCACCTGGCGATGGAAGTTCCCAACCAGCGGGGTGGAGTCGGCGTGTTCAGGGAAACCAGGAGGGCGCGAGGAAGTGCTACGTGGAGGCGGTCAACAAAGTGTGCCGAAAGGCACCCGCCCCGATAATCGTGGCTGCCGTCTTTACGGTAGATGAGATCGAGACCCCCAGCGGAGAGATAACCCGCCTGAGCGACCTAGACCCGAGGATTCCCGAGGAGGAGATCCGGGCACACCCGGTCGAGGACCTGGGTACCCTTCCAGTTGGACCCCGAGCATCCGGAGAGGACCGTAATGCTCGGATCGAAACTCGGTCCGGAGACCAGGGCGACACTCCAGGGATTCCTCCAGGAGCACAAGGACGTGTTTCGCCTGGTCGCACGAGGATATGCCTGGGATCGACCCGGCGGTGATGTGCCATCACCTGAGCGTCAGCCCGAGACATAGGCCCGTGATCCAGAAGAGGAGAGAGCGTTCAACCCAGAGAGGTACGCGGCATCAACGAGGAGGTGAAAGAAACTGCTCGCGGCAGGCTTCATCCGAGGAAGTCACCTACCCGGAGTGGCTAGCCAATGTCGTCCTGGTCAAGAAGACCACCGGGAAATGGAGAGTCTGCGTAGACTACACGGACCTCAACAAGGCGTGTCCGAAAGACAGCTTCCCGCTTCCTCGGATTGACCAGCTGGTCGACGCGACGGCTGGCCACGAGTTGCTCAGCTTTATGGACGCGTACTCGGGATACAATCAGATCCCTCTGAGCCGACCCGATCAGGTCAAGACGGCGTTCACCACCGACCAGGGGCTGTACTGCTACAAAGTCATGCCGTTCGGCCTCAAGAACGCCGGGGCGACATACCAGCGGCTGATGAACAAGATGTTCGCCCCGCTCATTGGGAAGTCCATGGAGGTGTACGTCGACGACATGTTGGTGAAGAGCCGCCGAGTAGACGACCATATCCAAGACCTCCGGGACTGCTTCAATATCTTGCGGCAGTACCGGATGAAGCTCAATCCGGCCAAGTGCGCCTTCGGGGTAGAGTCAGGGAAATTCCTCGGGTTCATGGTGAACCACCGGGGAATCGAGGTCAACCCCGCCAAGGCCCAGGCTGTCGTCGACCTGCAGCCGCCGAGAACGACAAAGGAGGTCCAGAGGCTCACCGGGATGATCGCTGCCCTCGCCCGGTTTGTGTCACGGTCCACCGACAAGTGCGTCCCGTTTCTTCCAAGCGCTCAAGAGCCAAGGCAAGATCAGCTGGGATGACAAGTGCGGGGCAGCCTTCGAAGGCCTGAAAGGATACTTGGCTAGCCCACCGCTGCTGTCGAAACCTGTTCCCGGGGAGGTGCTGCTCGTCTATCTTGCAGTGTCCGAGAAGGCAGTTAGCTCGGTCTTGATCCGAGAAGAAGAACAAGTACAGCTCCCCGTCTACTACAGCAGCAAGGCCTTCCAAGGCGCAGAGGAGAGGTATACCCCTCTAGAAAAGTTGGCCCTGGCGTTGGTCTCCTCAGCCCGCAAGCTGAGACCATACTTCCAGGGTCACCCAATCCGTGTGCCGACCAGCTACCCGCTCCGCCAGGTGCTCCAGAACCCCGAGCTGTCGGGTCGGATCGCGAAGTGGGCAATCGAGCTTGGGGAGTTCGACATCGAATATGTTCCCACGCACCGCCGTCAAGGCGGCAAGCGCTAGCCGATTTCGTGGCCGAATTCACGGGTGCTCCCGAGCCTGCCCCAGAGTCCTCGGAGAAGGTGGCAGCACCCATTGAAGAAGGCCCGACGGCTCTGAACATGGACGTCTCAAGGTGGAAGTTATTTGTTGACGGGTCGTCAAACTCGGGGGGCTCCGGAGCGGGGCTCGTCTTTGTAAGCCCCGACAAGTACAAGACCAGCCAGGCACTCCGCTTCAATTTTTAAGGCATCCAATAACGAGGCGGAGTACGAAGCGGTGATTGCCGGGCTCGGCCTTAGCCCGGGAACTTGGCGTACAAGACATCGAAGTGTTCAGCGACTCGATGCTCATTGTAAACCAGGTGACCGGGGAGTTCCAAGCGAAGGAAGCGGAATGGCGAAAGTACCTGGGCAGGGTGAAGGTTCTGCTCGGCCAGTTCAAGACCCAGGTAGTTACCCCGGATCCCTCGTTCGGAGAACATCGAGGCAGATGCCCTCGCTCGGCTCGCCTCGGGGGAATGACCTCGACGGCCTAGTTTCGTTCCCCATCGAACGACTGGACCGTCCGAGTATCGAGCGAGGAAGGGCAGGTCCTCTGTTCCGAGAACGCTACTACCTGGATGGACCCATTCATCCGGTACCTCGGCAAGTCTCAGCTACCCGAGGACCGGAACAGGCTCGGCGAGTCAAAGAACGCCTCGGCCAGGGTACACACTCATAGACGGAAAACTGTACCGCCGAGGGTACTCTTCCCCATACCAGCGCTGCATCGGCCCTGCCGAGGCCGAGTACGTTATGAAAGAAGTACACAGCGGGGTATGCGGGAACCATTCAGGGGGGAGAGCCCTGTCATTCAAGTGCCTCCGGCAGGGGTACTATTGGCCGACCATGGGTAAAGATGCGATGGATTTCGCTCAGAAATGCCTCAAGTGCAGCAGTTCTCCAGAGCAATCAAGTCGCATCCCGAGAAGCTGACTTCGGTAGTGTGCTCCTGGCCGTTCGCCAAATGGGCTCTCGACCTGATCGGGCCACTCCCCATGGCACGGTCACAACTCCGCTATTGCATCGTGGCAATAGACTACCTCACGAAGTGGGTCGAGGTCGAACCATTGGCCCAGCAGACCGAGCCAAAGTGCACTAGTTTTCTGTGGAAGAGCATAATCTGCCGGTTCGGGCTCCCCCCACACCGTGGTAACCGACAACGGGAAGCAGTTCGACAATCCCAAGTTCATCGCGCTCTGTGAACAGTTCGGGATCAAGAAGGTGTTCTCTTCTCCCGGGCATCCCCAGAGCAATGGACAGGTGGAAGCCGCCAACAAGACTATCAAGGAGAACTTGAAGAAAAACCTTGAGAGGCACAAGGGAGCTTGGATAGACGAACTTCCCCGAGTACTCTGGGCTTACCGAACGACCAAGCGCACTGCAACCGGGGAAACCCCATTCGCGATGGCATTCGGGGTAGAGGCTGTCATTCCCGTCGAGGTTGGCTTGCCGAGTCTCCGAGTAGAAAACTACGATGAAGAGGGTAATGCCGAACAGATGCTTCCCGAGCTCGACCTAGTAGAGGAACGGCGCGAGCAGGCCCTGATACGAACAGCCGCCCGAAACCAAGTGGTGGCCAGATATTACGACAAAAGGTTCCGACCAAGGGTATTCCGAGTTGGTGATTTCGTGCTAAAAAAGGTCTTGGTCCAGGAACCCGGCCTCGGCTCGTTTGGCCCGAAATGGGACGGCCCGTACACGGTCACCGAGGTCGTTCGCCCGGGAACATATCGCCTGGCCGACCAGGATGGCAGAGAGCTCGGACACCCTTGGAATGCCGACCACTTGAAGCGTTTTTATCAATAAATGTTTTGTAAGAAAGGCCACGGCCGATATATATAATAGAATTCATTCAAAAAAAAATAATATATATTATATAAATATGTTTTGAGTCGTTAATCCTTATAGTTTGCTTTTAAATTATTGATCTCCTTCGGTTCTCGGACCAAGGAGACAGGTCCTCTGACCAGGCGCCGACCAGAATTGGACGTGCCTGACCAGGACCCAATATATTTCAAATTATTCGAACCCCTTCGGTTCTCGGACCAAGGAGACAGGTCCTCTGACCGGGCCGACCAGAATTGGACGTGCCTGACCAGGACCCAATATATTTCAAATTATTCGAACCCCTTCGGTTCTCGGACCAAGGAGACAGGTCCTCTGACCAGGCGCCGACCAGAATTGGACGTGCCTGACCAGGACCCAATATATTTCAAATTATTCGAACTCCTATGGTTCTCGGACCAAGGAGACAGGTCCTCTGACCGGGCACCGACCATAGTTGGACGTGCCCGACCTGGTCCCCAGTCGCGTTAAAAAAAAAAAAAAAAAAAAAAAAAACCCAACGTGGTCCGACTCGGGCCAACTCTGGTTCACCCAGTCGGACCAGGGGGGAGGAGAGGTACTCGGAGTACCCGACCAAAACCACAGTTCGTAAAAAAAATATATATATAACAAAGAAAAACAAGAATAGGAAAAATTGTGTTCATTTAAAAAAAAAAAAAAAGATTACATCGAGCAGGGTACAAGTTGGGCACCCTCGAACCCAAAAAAAAAAAAAAAAAAAAAAAAAAAAAAACCCTATGAAAAACAGTCGGCTAGCCCTAATCTAGGTGGTCCGGGAAGATATCGGCCATCGAGATTTCGAAGTTGGGAGTGGCCGGCTGATCAGTCGGGGGCTGCTCTGGAGCAACAGGCTGCTCGGGCGCTTCGGGCTGCTCCGGCTCGTCAACAACCACGACCTCGGGCTGGGGCTGGGCCGGCCACTTCCCCCTCCTCAAGGGGCTCCTCGGCCGCCGTCTCCTCCGACCAGGATGGGACGAACGACCAATCTACCCCGACTAGCGAGGGGTTGCTGTCGATGAAGCAGGCCTTCATGTCCCGCATCCCGTCCTGGTACTCGCTGACAAGGCGAGCCTTGAACTCCTCGGATTGGAGGTACTCGGCCACCGCCTCGCGCGAGCATCTTCGCGTGCGGCAGGAAGGGCGACGTCGACGTATCTCTGGTGCTCGGCCCGAGCAGCAGCGAGTTCCCCCTGAGCCTTCTCCAACTCCTTCTCCATCTCGAGGCGTGAAGTCTCAGCCTCCTCGGCCCTCTGCTGCGCCGAGCGTGCCCAGTCTTCGGCCCTAGCCCACTGATCTTTGGCCGCAGTAGCCGCCGCCTCGGCAGCCCTTGCCGTCTCCACGGCAGTCCTAGCCGTTTCCTCGGCGGCCTTCTTAGCCTTCTCGGAGGCTTCCTGGGCCGCTCTGGCATCCCTCTCGGCCCTCCCCATGGCCCTCAGGTCGGCCTCGGCCACCTTGAGCTTCTCCTCCATCAAGTTCGAGTGGGCCCGAGCAGCCGCACTCCCGGAGAAGAGATTGCAGAGGGACTGATTTAAACATGTTCAAAGTTAGACAAACGAAACCTTCAAAACAAGGAAAAAGGGGGGAGAGAGAGAAGGCCTACCCCGAGCTGTGCAAGGATGGAATCATGGATGGCCTCGATGTGGTCGGATCGGGTGGAAGCCTCGGCAAGTTCGGCCGTCAATGCCTCCGCGAACTTGTTGACCATCACCCGGTGAACCGAGGACCCGGGAGGAGGCTGCTCGCCGGCCCGAGTTGGAGCGGCGGTGGCAAAACTGCAGGACGATCGTCCCGGGGACGGCTCGAGCTAGGCTCGCGCCGACTTGGCCTGTCTTCCCTCGGCCGTTCTTTACTCGGCCTGTCGTCCCTCGGCCTATCCTCCCTCGGCTTCTCGGGCCGATCATCATGGCGAGAGGATTGCCGGCTACTCGGCGCTGCAGAAGGAGCTGCCTTCGCGGGGGCTGCCGGTGCGGTTGCCTTGGCGGGGGCTGTTGGGGGTGCCGCCGCCCTGCTCGGCGGCACGACTTCTTTTTCCTTCCCCTTCCCCTTCGCCAGCCTCGCATTTTTGAGGAGCCGTTCCCTGCTTTCCTCCAAGCTCGGGCGCTTGGTCCCACGCCGCTCTCCACCGGCCATCGGTTCTGCAAAAGGAACAAGTTCGTGAGCGCTCGGAGAGCTGGTAAATAACAACATGACAAGCGGGACGGCCAACGACCTTCGATCCGGATGCCTGCCCGAGGACCCCGACCACCTCGGACAGGGGATAGATCCCGGATCACCATATCCAGGTCCTCGTCGGCAACCCGAGGACCCCAGGTTCCCGGGGACAGGTCGCCGGGCGAAGACCCGCGGACCGTGGCCTCGGGCACCCCCTGCTGAACCCCAGAACGAGTGACCGTGGCAACTGTTGCCCCCTTGCCCGGGAACGGTAGTGAACAGCCGGCGGTGGCATGGCCGCAACCGTCACAGTCGGTGGAATAGTCCTCGGCTGGTCGTCTACACGACCTGAGGTTGAGGACGAGCCGACCCAGTGCTGCCTTAGGCTGGATTCGGCCAGGAGCCCGTGCTGGTTCCTCTCGGGGTCGGATAGATCCCGCAGCACATTTATTCTTCTCCGGGTCTGCTCCGGGACGTGTGGTGCCCGAGTCCACACGTAGCCCTTCCTGAACCGGACTGGAACCCTCTCGGACCGGGTAGCTGGTAGTATGACAGGTGCTCGTGCAGCCACTGGCCACCTGCATAGAACCAGAGGTGCTTGAACTGCTTGTCCGAGTCTGGGCACCCGGTGATGAAGGTCCCCTTGAACCCCTGGAAATAGTAGAACCCCTTCGACGAAGGGGCCGTCTTCATGCGGTAGAGATTCTGGAACACAGCAACGGGCATCTTCTCGCCGAAGCTCGCCGACCACAGGACGTAGCAGCTGACCAGAAGGCGATACGCGTTCGCGTTCAGCTGGGCGGGGGCAACGTTCAGCCTGGTCAGCGCCTGCCTCAGAAATGGGTGGAAAGGGAGGCGCAGCCCTGCTCGGAAGTACTCGGCGGAGAGGGCGATGTATCCTTCCGGGGGCGAGATGGGATGTCGTCAGGACCCGGAGCAAGGAGCAGCACGCTCTCCGGAATCCCAAAGTCCCGGCGTAGCGAGGCCATGTACCTCTGAGTGACGGCCGTCGTAAAGTAGTCGGCCGTGTACACGGGACGACCGCCGGCCAGTCTGGACATCTCAGCGTCTGCTCGGCGGTACACCTTCACATCATTGATGCGCATCGCCTTCCCGCTGTCGCGGTCGCGCGCTTCAGTGTCTCTCCCCGGACGGGTCGGTGCTGGCCGACTCCGACTCCGACTCTTCATCTCGGCCAGACGTGCTTAGCCTGGCTAGCCGTTCTCTCGGCAGCTTCTTCTTCGGCCGTGAGATCAACGACCGGGGCCGGTCGGGCCTGAGAGCCCCTGCCCAGCTCCTCGACGAATTCTTGGTCGGGGGCCGTGCTCGGGCCCGCGGGAGTATTTCCTCGAGCCTTGCCGCGCCAGACTTTTCCCGGCTGCTCGGATAGACTTCTTCGCCCGGCGATGGTATGTCAGAGATCCCCGACAGCTGGTCGGGTGTCCTGCCCCTCGGGCCCGTTGCCTCTCCTGTCGACGACGTCCTGGTACTCGACGTCGAGAAACTACTCCCCGACATGTCCACGCTCTCGGACAAGGCCGCGTTCTCGGAATCAGAAACGTCACTCATTATCGCAGATAAATAAAAACTTTTACCTGCTCGGATATGGTCGACGCTGATCTGCAAGTTCCTGCGCTAAATTGTCCTCGGAAGTCTTCGGCAGCTCTCGGCAATCTTGATCTCTCTCGAACGGTGAGGAAATGAGTGTCGCCCCCCCTCTATTTATAGGCGAGGGTTTAGCGAAAAATCCGGGCACGATTCGTGAGGCGACCCTTCGGTTTCCCGCCATTAACCCACGTCGGCGCCAGTTTCGGAAACTTAAATTTTGAAGTGTCGTTCGGTCTTCCCGCCAGTCAAGGAGAGACACGTTGCACTGTTGACACGTGGCGTACGGCAGACCTTTCCCGAGAACATCTGTATGTCCGAGCATCCGACAACAAACCGACTTCGAAAACATGGTCGAGCAGATTATGAACAGCCGACTACTCGAGCATCCTTGGCCAAGTCAGTCCAAAGATGCTGGGGGGCTTATGTTGATGTCGTTTTCTGCTCCGACCTAGAAGTACTAATTCCGACCACCCGCAGCGATCCGGCAACCTTCTCGGCGAGCGGTTCCGGTAGCCGGACGTTTAGCCGACCAGTAGTCATAGCCGACACCACACCCCATAACGTCGCGAGGACAAGCAGCGTACTCGGACCACATCGTTCTCGGACCACCCGGTCACTCCGGTGGTTCCCATGTTTGCGTGAGTCATCCAGGCCCACAGGCCACCTCATCACAGCAGACGCGACCCTGCCCTGGCACCCATCAGCTACAGTCGCCGCCCACCTACTCCTGCAGAACATCACTTCGCCACCCGCCGCCACCTACTCTGACACAACCTGCCCTCGCAGGCGCCGGCGACAGTTCCCTTCTGTCCCCCACTAGGAGTCGGACACCACGTGGCACGAACCGATTGGGCCAATAGCCCCTGCAGGCCTAGGACCCTAGCCCCCCCCCCGTCGGGCGCCCTAGGTAGCCGACCCGACCGGGTCGCCCCGAGCACCCGAATCCGGGGAGTGTGCCTATAAATAGAGGAAAATTATGCAAATCCAGGTACGGTCATTCTTGCCTTGCCAAATCCCTGCCTCTCCTTGCACTCATCAGTATCGTTACTGACTTAGGCATCGGAGTGCCCACGGCAAACACCACACCGGTGTCCCCCTCATTCCGAGGTGCTTCTCTTTTGCAGGTGATCGACGGCGGAGTTTCTGGCTAGAACTGACCAGGCAACCCTGTTACTTGGGTGTTGTTGCCGGAGTCGTTTTCGGCATCAACAGAACTCATATAATACATAAAAGAAGGAAAAAAAATCAGTTTTCAGAACTAAGTGAGAAGAAATCAGTACTGAGAATTCCGGGGATTTAGGGCCTTTTTGCTTGAAATAAAGAAGGAAACAGCAATTCAATTAGTGAAATTTCAGAGTACGGCCAATTCAAGAGAGAAAAAAACCCTAACCTCAAGATTTCACCTTTTGCTCCAACAAAGTTTCGGCTGCAGAAATTGGCCGCCTCTTCTACTTCGTGGAACGCTCAGTGGGGAAGCCAACGACAGAAATCTTCTTCCGTTGGGGGGAAAGAGAAGAAAGAGAAAAAAAAATGAAAGAGAGAGAGAGAACGGGTACATTTACAAATTTTAGAAGTTTTGAGGGACAAACAAAATTTTAAAAAAATTTAGGTTAACAACTTGCTTGCCTTGAATATTGCAAAATTTATTGAATAGATACACCTTTTAAATTTTTTTTTTGCACAAGTAATAATTTTAAATAAGCGGATAGTTTTTTAGTTAAATTTTGTTAAAATGTTAGAGGAGAGTTCAATTCTATGATATGGAAAAAAATATTTACATTATCGATATACAGTTTTAAATTATCAGATTCTTATAAGAATTTTTATTAAATTTCGTGAACTTTAGGAAAATAATAATTTAATATGAAGGTTTAAAACCGTGTTTTATTAATAAGAATGGTTCATAATTGGATTTAGTTTGATTGCAATTCTCATCCTCGGTGTAAGATCGAGCACGTCCACCAGAAATAATAGTATTGATAAAGTTGTCAATTTTCATATTGTTTCTTATTTATCTGGATCATACTATAAGGCATTAATTGAATCATACTTGTTGCTCTTGTGATTCAACATAAAATATATTGTTAACAATCCCTTTTTTTTTTTTTTTATCTATTTGTTTATTCGAAACTGGGTTTTAATCAAGGCTATATAAGAAGACGGAAATAATAGTATAGGCACAATAAGACCTTGTAAATGAAGAAGTCTTCTCATTTTGGCTCCGCCGTGACGCGAAAGCAAATAGAACGTGAATCGTGTTCGGAGGAGTCTATGAAAACACTTTTTGGTCATCAGACAACGTATGTTTCCATGTTTTAAGATTGAAATGGGAGGTACTTTTTATTGGCAGGCTATCAACAGGTTGTGTCCTCGTACTTTAAGAAGTCTCGTAACAACCTTGGCTCTTAGAATCTACTATTTGAAATAGCATAAAAATGTATCTTGCTTTGACTCCACTACTAACTTTTATAGGTTGGCTCTTCTAAAAAACTAAGGCTCTGTTTGGATTATGTGTCCATTTTCAAAAAAAAAAAAATTTCCTTGTTTTAAATAAGAAAGTCATTTGATTTTGAGAAGAAGATGATGTTTGGATGTGTAAAAAATTGTAAAAAATTTTCTTTTTGAAAACATAAAATTATTTGGAATGAGAAAAATAGTATTGGAAATAATGCATTGTGAGAAGATTTCAAAAAGACTCATTTTCTTTTTTCAAAAGGAAACTATACAAAATAACTTTGAAAATGAGATAGTTTTTATTTTTTAAAATGAAATAATAATGGAAAAGTTGAGACAACCATTATTTTGTAAAATTTTCCAATATCGGAACTGGATATGTAATCCAAATATAGGTAAAACTGAAAAGACAAGCTGATCTTGTGAGGAATATAAGCATTGACAATCTTGAGAACCCAATTCATTTTGGTGCCTTGAAAAATAACTCCATAAAAAATGCAATCTGGTACTTATTTCCTTTATGTGAAAGGAAATGTGTTGCCATTGTAGATTCATGAACATCCTTATTTGCTCTTCCAACGATATCTGCTCCAACTTTTTTGCAATCGGAAGGGCCTTCATTTTTGCCACGTGGAGTTCTTAGGAAAATCTCATTTTAAAAATTAGCTATATAAATTGTAATTTGAAACTAGTAAAAATTTTACCTAGTTATGCTAGTGTTTTATCTGTGCCTAATTATAACGTTTATGAAATCTGTCCAACTTTGTGTCTGACTCACTAGTTACTAGGATTACGTGTGTTGCACTGCAAAATAAAAACTATGGAAAAAATGAAAATGGTATTGAGTTATAAGAAACCAAAGGGAATGTAAATGGAAAACATGAAATAAAAATAAAGAAAAAGCAAAAAAAAAAAAAAAAAAGGAGGAAGTTGGTAATGAAAAGTAAGCAAAAGTGTTTTCCATGTGTTAAAAAAAAAAACTCAAAAAAAGTGTTTTTCCATTTTCCATATCATATGGGAGTTTTATTATTATTATTTTTTAATCTCTATCTTTTTCTTTATTTTTTAAGCATGCATTTGGTGTTAGGTTAGAGTTAAGATTTTTAAGTTGAGTTGAATATAAGTTAAGTTGAGAGCTAGAGTTGAACACTTGGTAAAAAATTGGAATTGAAAAAGTTTAACTTGAGTTAAGTGTTTGGATGTAAAAGTTGAGTTGCATTGAGAAATTGCTTGAGTAGAAATGTATGTATTGGAAATGAGGTTTTTATTTTTATTTTTATTTTTATTTTTTGGTTCCTTTGTATAGATTTATTGTTATATGACGCCTCTTCGGCCACCGTTAGGACCTACTACACGGTTTGGTTGAACCAATCCGGTGATCTTACTTTCCCTGTCGTTATTACATGAAAAGCCCAAATCAGGGAAACCCTAAAAAAGAAATTAGGGATTTTGGGTTCAAAAAGGGAGGGGACGAAATCTACTAGTTTCCATTGAGTTAGTGAAATAGAAGATTTTGGATTGACTGTGAAAATAGAGAGAGGGAAAAAAAAACCCACAACTTTATAGAATCCAGAATCGAGCTAAAAAAAGAGAGGGAGGCCAAGATGCTTGAAGATGGAGCTTACATAGGCATGCTTGAAGATGGAAAGATAATTAATCTGATTTTGGGAGGAATATAAGCATTGACAATCTTGAGAACCCAATTCATTTTGGTGCCTTGAAAAATAACTCCATAAAAAAATGCAATCTAGTACTTATTTCCTCTATGTGAAGGGAAATGTGCTGCTATTGTAGATTCATGAACATCCTTATTTGCTCTTCCAACGATATCTGCTCCAACTTTTTTGCAATCGGAAGGGCCTTCATTTTTGCCACGTGGAGTTCTTAGGAAAATATCATTTTTAAAAATTAGCTTTAAATTGTAATTCGAAACTAGTAAAAACTTTACCTAATCATGCTAACGTCTTATCTGTGCCTAAATTGTAACATTTACGGTAATCTGTTTAACTTGTATGTCTGACTTATTAGTTACTGGGATTACGTGTGTTACGCTTCAAAACAACACTATGGACAACTGGAAAATGGTATTGAGTTATAAGAAACCAAAGGAATGTAAAATGGAAAACATGAAATAAAAAGAAAGAAAAAGCAAAATAAAGAGGAAGTTCGTAATGAAAAAGTAAGCACAAAAGTGTTTTCCATGTGTTAAAAAAAAAAAAAAAAATCAAAAAAGTTTTTTCCATTTTCCATATCATATGGGAGTTTTTATATTTATTTATTTAAATCTCTATCTTTTTCTTTCTTTTTTAAGCCTCCGTTTGGTGTTATGGTTAGAGTTGTGATTTTTAAGTTGAGTTGAATATAAATTAAGTTGAGAGCTAGAATTGAGCATTTGTAAAATGTTGGAGTTGAAAAAGTTTAACTTGAGTTAGTATTTGGATGTAAAAGTTGAGTTACATTCGGAAATGTGCTCGAGTAGAAATATATGTATTGGAAATGAGTTTTTTTTTTTTAATTAAATTTTTGGTTCCTTTGTATAGAAATATTGTTATACGACGCATGTTCGGCCATCGTTGGGACCTACTACATGGTTTGGTTGAACCATCCGGTGATCTCGCACCTTTCTCGTCGTTGTTACACTGAAAAACCCAATAAGAGAAACCCTAGAAAAGAAATTAGGGATTCTGGGTTCAGAAAGGGAGGGGGCGAAATCTACTAGTTTCCATTGAGTTAGAGAAAGGAAAGATTTCGGATTGACTGTGAAAATAGAGAGAGGAAGGAAGAAAACCTCAAATTTATAGAGAATCCAGAATCGAGCGAAAGGAAGAGAGGGAGGCCAAGATGCTTGAAGACGGAGCTTACATAGGCATGCTTGAAGATGGAAAAATAATTAAGCTGATTTTGGGAGGAATATAAGCATTGACAATCTTGAGAACCCAATTCATTTTGGTGCCTTGAAAAATAACTCCATAAAAAATGCAATCTAGTACTTATTTCCTTTATGTGAAGGGAAATGTGTTGCCATTGTAGATTCATGAACATCCTTATTTGCTCTTCAAACGATATCTGCTCCAACTTTTTGCAATCGGAAGGGCCTTCATTTTTGCCACGTGGAGTTCTTAGGAAATCTCATTTTTAAAAATCAGCTTTATAAATTATAATTCGAAACTACTAAAAATTTTACCTAATTGTGCTAGCGTCTTATATGTGCCTAAATTGTAACGTTTATGGTAATCTGTTCAACTTGTGTGTCTGACTCATTAGTTATTAGGAGTATGTGTGTACACTTCAAAATAAAAATTATGTAAAACTGTAAAATGGTATTGAGTTTTAACAAACCAAAGGAACATAAAATGGAAAACATGAAATAGAAAGAGGAAAAGCAAACAAAGAGGAAGTTCGTAATGAAAAAGTAAGCACAAAAGTGTTTTTCATGTGTTAAAAAAAAACTCGAAAAAAGTGTTTTTCCATTTCCATATCATAGCGAGTTTTTTTTTTAATCTCTATCTTTTTCTTTACTTTATAAAAAATTATCATTTGGATATGGTTGTGATGTGGCCATGACTTGTGAGTGGGTTTGAATGTAAAGATTTATAACAAAATGTGTTATATAATTGACCGTTTCCTGTGTGTCTCTCTAAGTCACGTTAAAAAGGTCAAATCTTTTCAAGGTGTGTGTCTATTTTATTATTTTAGAGAAAATATCTATTTAGGTCACCCTCGTAATATATAATTTTTCCTTTTTTTTTTTTTTTTTTTAACACTAAAGGAATGTGTCTAGTTTTATTATCATGAAAGTGTCCAATAGACAAGTGTATGTATCTATCCAGATTTTATTAAAACGTCTTTTTCCATTTTGTATTTGATATTTGTGTCTCCCGAATAGTAAAAGGATTGGATTGCCTGAATAATATATAATTATATTTTTTTTTGTATTTATCTCTTTAATTTTGTTTCGAACAGGTTAAAAAAAAAAAGTTGTATCTATTTCCTAATAAAACCAACTAGACGTGAACGACTATAATAGCTAAGAATTGTGCTTGTAGATTATACTACTTGTATTGCACGCATAAAAACCGTGCAATATAGAAAAAAAAATAAAAAAATCATGAGACGTTGACGGGTCATCACATAAGTAACCACGTGATACTGATGTGGCTGTCATGTAACAATTGTTAGAGGTAGGATGAAAATAAATTCGTGTAATAATAAAATAATAATATATTATAAGTATTAAATAAATTATACAATGTACATAAAAATGACTGTATGTGAAGTGGCGATGGCTTATCATAGGTCATTGGTTCCGAATTGATTAAAAGATTTTATCAATGTAAAGGTCTTATTATAATGAGCTTTATGCATGCTCGATTATTAATGTGCCGATGAACTTTTCTGTTATTGGATCTCGGTATACGTGTTCTCTATGTGCTTGATAAGATTTTACTAATGGATCCAAATTTAATGGAAGGTATTAGTGTTCTTAAGTTTTTGTTTAGTTGAATACAATTCTCTCATTACAAAAGAAATGACAACTTTAACTATTGTGTTAACTATTTTAACGGTTCAATTTGTAAGCTTCCGTTGGTGTTATGATTGGCGTTGAAATTTTTAAGTTGGAGTTGGTTGACTTTTTAAAAACTAGTTATAATTTTTATTGACTTTTTAGAAAAAAAAAAAACTGAAATGAAAAATTTAAGTTTGAGTTGAATCACCAAACGAAGCATAAGTATTCATGTTAAAAATTAATGCAGGACACAAAACCAATCTTATTTATATAACATATATAACAAGTCTTATGCTTTGCTTAGCGTTTAAGTTCAACTCCAACTAAACTGTATTTTATATTTTTTTTTTCCTGAAAAATCAAAAAAATTTATAATTAATTTTTAAAAAATCAACAAACTCTGACTTAAAATTTTATTTCCAGCCAGACGAATCAAACAAAAGCTATTTGATAATATCAAATATAAGGTCATTTTGTAGAAATTCTCCACTATCAGAGAAATTAATCAACAGTAAAGTTTTTATGCTAGAAATTTCCTAAATTTAATTAAAAAATATTATCTTTAATTTGTTTCCATACGCAACTGATTGATGTATCTCTTTCTCCGATTGTTTTGCAACATGCATGCAAACAATTGCAGCTCTCATTTGAACGAGAATAGGAACAAAGAACTCAAGTAAAAATCGTATTAATACGCTGCGTCGTGTCTTTTTCTTAATTTGTGTTGGTTGACGAAGCTTCTAGGAAGCTTCCATTGTCAGGAAAATTTATTGCAATGCAATTTCAACCTTATACTGACTAAACAATAGATTTGTGTCTAGTATATGTTTCACACGTGGATTTTCTTTTCGGCTTGGATTATTTACATACTTCAGCTCATGGAAGGCGGAGTTAGGTTAGTATTTTATTTATTTTTGTCATCTTTTTTGCTCAATTATTTTATAATTTGAGGGAGATTAGTATATAACTTCACATGTACTTGGTAGAAAGCAAAAACAAAAATTAATCATTACATAAATTTATGATTAGAAGTAATTATACGTGTAACACTGTAAATTCTTAATAACACACCCCATATATCAAGTTGTTAAAAAATTATTCTAACGACTAATATACAGTTACCTTAGAGAAAAAATACAATTATTAATATAGATTTGCCTACTTGTAATTATTATTTGCCTATTGAACTTCTGCATGAAAATTTTGTCCCAAGTCTAAATATTAGGGCCCTATTTAGAAAATTATTTGGAGACTGTTGTATTTTTTAACAAAATTTTTAGTCTATTTTTCAAACGAACTAATAATTTAACTAATAATTATTATTATGAGTTGTAAAAAGGGGTTAAAAAAAAAGAAGTAAAGCTTGCCAAAGACACAAAATCTAAGGAAATAATACTAAATTAAAGATTTTTCTAGTAAAAAAAATATATCACATGATGATTAATGACTTATTATATAACGGGTAACGATATTATTACGTGATGATGACAGAACTACCATATGATAGCTTAAGAGCCATAATTAGAAATACTATTCACATGGGCTATTGACGACAAATCAAGAAAAAGGAAAAAAAAAAACCATTATCACAAAAAGATAAAATAATTAACTAAAGTTTTGAATAATATTTTTAGGGGAACTATTTTTTAAGACAATTATAGATAGATTTTAAAAAAAAATTCCATCAATATTTTCTCTTATAAAAATTTGAAATTCCGGATTAATAATTAAGTTAATCAAGACACATAGAAAGGGAAAAAAATAAAGAGAGTAAAGCTTGCCAAGGACACAAAAATCAAAGGAACTAAAGCGAAGGCTTTTCAACCAGGCAATTATGTACACTTGCTCACGAGCTAGAAAAGGCGCGTGGGGCAGTTAATTATTATTATTTTTTTAATAATTTATCACAGAAAATGATATTTTAATTGCTAGATACGGAGAGAGGAGAGGACAAGTTTTGAGAGTCATCGAGTTGAGTGTGGTGTGCAATTTCCTTCCTTACAAAAAGGGTTACAAACGACCTCTACTCTCTGGATCACCCATATTAAAATTAAAAAAAAAAAAAAAAAAAACTCTCTTGAGCTTCATCTCCTACTTTCTCAACACCAAGGTAATTTCAGTTTTGACTTTCTTGTTCTTTTTCATGATATAATCATTGATCATCAGTACATATTCATAATGGTCACTAATTGTTTTTTAACTTGACTTGGAGTTTAAAGTGATTTCTTTATTCTTTGGGTTTTTTTATCTGTTTTCTGATGCTGATGAAGTTGTTGTTGTTTAGATATGTATATATGTATGTATAATGTGTATGTTGATGAAGTTGTTGGTTTCTACCTTTGACATAACTAACAATTTTTCATGTCTTCTTTTTTGTGGGTTTCTTGTCTAGTTGGGTAATCTTTCATGGTTGGTTCTGTTTTGCTGACTCTAATGTTTCTTTCTTTTGTAAGACAGCATATATATATATATAATATATATTTTTTTTTTTTAATTTTAAATCTTCATACTTCTTCCTGAAACTGGAAATTTTGTTAGTTGTTTCATCAATTTTTTTCTTATATTATTGAAAGGTAAATTTTCAAGCCACTATACACAACACACACACGTTATACTTGTTTGCTTCTAGAGATTTCCCATGAATATACTCTGATGTTGGACAGGTGAACCATCATTTTTCACCTTGCTAAATTCTTATTCTTATTATATTATTTTATTATTATTTTCAAGTCTTGGTAGCAAAAACAATTTCCTTTGTTAGGCCTTTTTTTGTTCTTTTTCATAACACACAGATCTTAGAATTTATACTGATTTATTCAGTTTGTGTATCTTTACTTTTATGAGAAATCCGTTCTGAGTTCATTTCAACTACCTTCTTCTTATGTCAAAAACACTGTCCTATTAATTTCTGCTCTCTCTTTTTTGAAAGGCTTTTTTTTGCCTAAACATGATGTGGCAATAAACATCTTCTGGCGGGTTTCTACATATGGGCCGTAATCTGCTCGCTTTCTTCCCGATTCCTCGACTGGCCTGATGCGAATAAACCTGAAGAAGAGAGCCCTTGATCTTGAAAGCATAAAAGCTGACAGAATAGTAAGAGAGTCAAAACACAAAGAGTATCATCATCTGGGTAATTCCGATGAGGATATAGTACTTCTGAAGAACTATTGGACGCCCAATATTATGGAGAGATTGGTATTGGCCTCGCCGGCGCAGAATTTCACCGTCATATTCGACACTGGCAGCTCCAATCTTTGGGTTCCCTCAGCAAAATGCTACTTTACCGTAAGGACCTTTGTAGTTTAGATATGCAGCTTCTGATGTTAATTGTTGCTATTCTGCTGTACTGACCTCTTTATTTTTCATAACTTGATTTAGCTTGCTTGCTATTTCCATTCTCGCTACAAGTCCAGCAAGTCCACCACATATACTAGTATCGGTAAAGTCATCGATTTCTACGACGTTTCTAGTTTATCTATTTTACTTTTATATGACGCTAATTGAGTCACACTTGTTGACATGGGATTCAGGAAAATCATGTGAAATAAACTACGGATCTGGATCGATATCTGGTTTCTTCAGTCAAGACAATGTTCAAGTTGGAGATGTTGTTGTCAAAGATCAGGTGAGGATCATGTTTCTTTCTTTCTTTCTTTCTTTCTGTTAGATATCTCATGTTTCTAGAATTATCTGTAAAATGTTTTCGGTCATATTATTTCATTCTAAACTCAGGTTTTTCATCGAGGCTACACGAGAAGGCAGTCTTTCATTTTTGCTGGCCAAGTTTGATGGAATACTTGGGCTTGGCTTTCAGGAGATTTCAGTTGGGAATGTTACTCCTGTTTGGTACATACAAATAGTTATATATGTATAAAGCTGCTTATTTTTTTTTTATTTTTATTTTTTTAATTTGTCAGACTTTGAGAAAAGCTCAATAAATTATGGTATCTCTAAAAGAGCAATGCTAGGGATACATTAATTGATTTCAAGAGTACAGGTACAACATGGTACAACAAGACCTCGTGAGTGACGAGGTGTTCTCATTCTGGCTTAACCGTGATCCGAAGCAGAAGTGGGAGGTGAAATCATCTTTGGTGGAGTTGATGAAAAGCACTTTAAAGGGAAGCATACTTATGTTCCAGTTACCAAAAAGGGTTATTGGCAGGTAAATGAAACCACAAAAAAAAAAAAACTTGGACGCTTTGTCGTAAAACTGTTCTTTTTCTCCCAAGGATAAAAAGAAAGTAACCAAATAGACTATGTTTCCATGTTTTTCAGATTGAAATGGGAGATATTTTCGTTGGCAACCAGTCGACAGGTGATCTTTCAGAACCTTAAGTAGTTGTTATGTCATCTTGTTTGATACGATAGTTATCTTTCTATCGATGAATGTGCACTTGATAGCAGAAGGCTCAGAACAAACTTGGATATTAGAATCGACTACTTGAGATAGAAGAAAAGATATAAGCATTGACAATCTTGAAAACATAGATCCAATTTAGACTTAAAAAAATAACTCGGTCAAGACTGCAAACTAAAAATTATTTCTTCAGGTGTATGTGAGGGGGGATGTGCTGCTGTTGTGGATTCGGGAACGTCCTTACTCGCTGGTCCAACGGTATGTGCTCCAATTTTTCAGGAAATGTTAATTCTCGGAAAGGCCTTAGATTTGATCAATCATCTCTATTTGTGCTTTTGCCTTTGTTTTTACACAAGAAAAGTATTGTCGACTCTTCTGCAGACTGTTGTGACTGAGATCCAACCACGCAATTGGAGCCAAAGGAGTAGTGAGTACAGAATGCAAACTAATCGTTTCGCAATATGGAGATGGTAATATGGGATTCTACTCGTTTCGGGGGTAAGTTTTCTTGCTTCCCCATTTCATATACTCCTTTTCAGCCTTTTACTATATAATCCAAAGTTGGAACTAAGAACATTTTATATTCTGATCTGTAGGTTAAACCAGACAAAGTTTGTGCACAGATTGGTCTATGCTTGTTTCAACGGGGCTGAGTATGTAAGGTCTGAAATTTCTCATGCAATTTCATTAGATCCCTTAGTCCGATTCATTAGTGTTTCTTATTGTAAAGTTGTTCTTCTGTTTCATGAGTATATCTAGTTGAGTCAGAATACCTTAAACTGACACCCGACCAACCGTGCTTTGCAGTGCCGGGATTGAAACCGTGGTTGAGAGGGAAAACAGAAAGGAAGGAGTTTCAGCAGACCCTGCTTTATGCACGGTTATGTGAGATGGCTGTTATTTGGTTCCAGAATCAGCTTAGACAACAGGGGAACCAAAGAAAAGTGCTCAACTATGTCAATCAGGTGAACTACTTCAAGGCCATGCCTGTGTTCTGTCCTCAAAACCGTCGAACACGACAATAAGTTTTTCTAAATACTTTTGTTTTGGATTTTTACAGCTTTGCGAGAGCCTGCCAAGTCCATCTGGCGAATCAATTATCAACTGCAATAGCATCTCAACCATGCCGAACATTACATTCACCATTGGAAGCCAACCTTTCACCCTCACTCCGGAACAGGTTAGTACATAACATGACTAACTAACGATATTTCATTATGTTCGGTAAAAGGTTGGTGAGCGTAATGTTAATAAACTTCAGGTGGTGTCGGTATAATTTTTCGTATTTGATTAGTCCGAACATCATTAGAAATGAACGAAACCGAAACACATCAGATGATACTAATGTGTTCTTGTTTCTCTTTTCAATCCTTTGCCTTGGTTTGCAGTACATTGTGAAGACAGGAGAAGGCCTTACTTCAGTCTGCATCAGTGGGGTTTTCGGCTTTTGATATGCCCTCCTCCGAGGGGTCCCTCTGTGGTATCTATCATCTTCAGCCTTTTCGTATTATATATGGTGTGTGTGTATATATATATGTATTATTTTCTGCCAATATTGTTGTCTTAGCTTAGAATTGTGGTTGGCAGGATTCTTGGAGATGTATTTATGGGCGTATATCACACAGTGTTCGACTACGGTGATCTGAAGTGGGTTTTGCTCTAGCTGCGTAGAGGCGTTTGCCCGCTGCTTTATCTGTTGTGTGTCTAAATCTTTAGAGACCTTTTTTTTTATAGTAGTTTGGGAATGGTTATAAGAAAAAACAATGCAGGAGACGATACTACCTAAATGCTGGTTGCCAAATTACATATTGAGATCTTATGAAGATCATTATGTCATGTAAATATTTGGACTTTTAATTCTAATCTTCAAACTTGCAAATATAGATAAGAGAAGAAAACCAGTAAACCACTGTTTCAAAGGATTTAAAGTCCTTCATCCAATAATAATAATAATAATAATAATAAAAGTAATAAATCCCTCATTTATGACATTCCCTTCTATTTTCCCGTCTATTTTCTCTTATACGAAACAACCATATGAATTCCAAATCCTACCAATAATCCCGTCACCGCCTCTTCACTTCTCTCTCCTACCAGGCCAGACCCTCCTCATCTTTTTAAAAGTAACTAAGCATATCTCCAAACTCCAATGGTAAATTGTTAATGTGAAGAGTTGAAATGGACCAGACAGAATTTGAATACTACATTTCTGGTGCCAGTTTCAATATTTACAGGGCCTGCCTTCATTTTGAGTTATCTTGTAAATTCGAAAGATACCTCGCTTTCTTATGGAGGGCCAGATATGAGCTAGGTTGGATGGGTTGACTGTGAGCCATCTCTTTGGCCCGTATAAATACAAATTTACGGATTGGCCCGACCAAGCCCATAGACCGCCGGGCTATAAGGCCACGTTGGGCCACCCTTTCCTTCATTAGGGTTGGCCGACCCCACATGTTTCTTATATATGGGCCAGTCAGGCCCGGCCCCAATATATATTTCCCTTTCCGCCTGCATGAACTGGGCTGAGCGGCCCATATTTATAGCACTAGGAGGGGGTGCTATTGTGGTGCAGGTTGAAACCTACAATCAGACAAGAGAAAAAATGCAGTAGACTTGGAGTCGTATCAAAAACACCTTGTTTCCATCGAATCCGTTGGTTTCGACTGCAAAAGCTGCAAATATGTTCAGTTACCATAACTCAAGGAGCACACAAAATACAAGCTAAGCTTGACTATATGACACAATAAACACCCAGTTGCGAAGGCGTGTTCTTCTACTTTCTACTTTCTTCATCACTATCATTGCCGAAAACGGAGGCAACGGGTTTTTTCGGCTTCTTTGCAGCACTACCCGAATCGACATCTGTACAGCCAGGGCACGAGAAATGTTAGATGGATGGAGAATATGATGTTTCAGCAACCAGAACCAGCTGTGTGTAGACTAAGCTGCTATTAAGTAAAATTCTTGTAAAACTCGGATTACTTGTGTCGTGTATCGTATGCAAGTGCAGCTTAAAAATAAGCTTTTTGCTTAAAATTGTGCATGCAACAACGCATACAGTTTTTAAAAAAAATTCTCAAAGGTATACCTTGGAAGTGCCACTTTTAGAAGAAACCCGAACTTTAAAGCCTTCCTTTGATCCTGATCTGCAAGTACAGATGCACTTCTTACTTCAGCAGAGAAACCGGAGCAGAACTAGATTCCTCTTGTTGCTGTTGCTCTTGCTGCTGCTGTTGCTGCTGCCTGCTGCTTTCGGGCATCAGCCCTAATTGGTATAAACATAGCAAACAAGACAATAAGACAATGCGGCTGAAAATGATTGAGAAAAATATGGAAAGAACCCTCTGCTTAAAAAAAAAAAAAAAAAAAAAAAGAAACAATTGGACAAGGAAATGAGAAAATGATCAGATACATTTGAGCAAACTTGGCCATCTCCCTCTCTTGACGTTGCTGTTCTCGTTTTGTGCGTTCATCCCGACTGCTTGCACCATGCATTTCTCTCATTTCTTTAAAACGCTGCAAACCCATTTGAGAACATTGCAGATTCAGACAAAAGAAAGAGCATGAAAGGGTTGAAAATATTTGCATTGGGTCAAATGCAATCATTTACCTTTCTGTGGTTGTGATCGTATGAGCTAAGGTGCGCTTCAAATTCCATTGCTAATTGTACTGTTTGTTGCAGAGGTCACAATAAAACACCTTGCGTATCTCTTTCACCTCACTTTGAATTTTTTGCTCTCGTTCTGCTAAGACCTGGATTTTCATAATGTGCACGAAGCAGGCAGTAGAAGCCACCAGGTAATAAAAACTGCAGGAAATTCTCAAGACCCTTCCAAAGTTGATGTGTCCCCTATGATATATCATTCCCGTGAAAAGACACGCATATATGGTATATGCTGCCTTCTGATATTAGATTGGGTTCCAGAAAGAGGGAAAGCATCAACCTCATTATTATCTAATAGTTCAATTATTTAGTAGTTAAGTACTTTATCGCTACTAAAATCAAAAGCATACCTCACGCTTCTTCGCATGTTCCTCGGTCTCTTCTACCTCTACGTCAAGTTTTCTTCGCTGAATATTTCTCTCCGAAGTAAAATAGTCATCTTCTTCTTGCTTTCCAACACCTAATTTGGATCTCTAATCCCAGATCTTATTGGCTCAACTATCCCTATACAAACAAATGTACAAATGTAAGAAAGAGACGGATGCATATTAAAGACATAACTGTAAATTTTTGCTTAAAAAGTACAGTTCACATGCAGAAGCCTGAATCTGATAAAATTTTCACACATGATACCATGAAATACCAAAAATAAGGAAAAAAGGAACGAAAAAGTTAAGCAGCTCTCAGCAGCACCACACTTAATATGCTCTGCAATAACTATAAGGTTCAATGATATTGAGTTCGACAATGGAGGAAGAAATTTTAGAAACAGCCCTACATCTCAGTTTCTCAAACAGATTCAGGAACTAAGAGTTCGGAGTTGGATAGTTCGAAAGAAAAGAATGGATATAAAGAGAAAAAAATAAAATAAAATAAGAACTAACATTTAACCAATGAACCAGCTCAATTGAAATACACAGTAAAATGCTCCTCACTATTGAAACTTGAAAATCATTCACAATGAAGACTATAGTGCAGCAACAATTGCAAAAGACCTCTCTGTAAAGAAAAGAATGAGCTGTTCGAGTTATATGCATGTAAAGTACAAAGTATCTCAGCAATATGCCATACCTTGCTCATCCTTCCCAAGACCTTTCCTTTCCACCCCATTTTCTGAAGAAGCCTATATCCGATATTAGATGAAGGCAACTGTTTATCCAACGATGCTTGTTCCACATTATCCAGGGTCAACGTTTTCGGTTGGCTTATGGTTGATCGGCAGGCGAAATCCCTCAGCCAAATCTTCAATAAGTGATTCCTCATATGCCTGAACCACATTGATGGCAGTTATCAAAAACTCCATGAATCAATAACAATAGCAAAATGTTTATGCATTCATAAAATTTTGGCATTAATACAACTCGAACTTGGTTAAGCATCAACAGCATCCCGGCATAACATTTAATAGATTATCATGACATGGAAGAAACAGTATAACCATACTCTTTCTTCGATTCAATTATAACAGCCACTCAAAAAACAAACCAAATGATACATATCCATCCCAAACAACACAAGGATTGAAATAGAGCTATTGGCTACCTCCTCCTTGTCAAATTGCTGTTTGTCTCTGATGCCCGATTCTTGTCGACCATTGAACCAACGGCGTTCCATTTCGTCACGCCTAAATTGCAACCAAATCAAGTAGAAAACATACAAATTTACAATGGGGCAAAAGTAAGCTACAAGTTTAGAACAAAATAGTAAATTGGAAGTAAACATGAATGTAAATTCTTTAAACCCGAAAACAATTTAATCACCACCTACCACAACTTGTTTCCTTCTTATAATTTACATAGAGCCATATTCAATTCATGATTACTACTTCAGCTCAAATCCAAAAATTAAACAATCTTGTTCTGGGAATGAACAACATAATTTCTTTCTTATAAACCAATTACAAACCCGTTTGAGCAAAATCTGCCCTCTATTTTTTAACACGTTCAAGGTGACTAAAACATCTATAACACTAATTTAAAAAAAAAAAAAAAAAAAAAAACCATTTGGTCTTTTATCTTTCTCTCAACAGGGTCAGAAGCAGACACAATTCCCCAAATTGGGTTTCGAGGAAAACTAAAGAGTAATTAACAAAAATTAAGGAAGGAAGGAAGAAGGAAAACAAAGCATAAATCCCAGTTACTTTCTGCGAAATTGGAGACAGAAATCACGAAAAAAGAAATAAATTTTGAACTCGAAGGAACTTAATCGCCCAGGGAAAAAATAAAAAGTAGATCCGAAGAGCTGTGATTAGATGAAAAAGTATAGGCTTAATTTTAGGATAATTAACGATTGAAAAGAACCAAAAAGGCATAGAAATAGTTGAAATTAGAAAGAGAAATACCTGAAACCAAAAAAAAAAAGGGAAATCTCGGGACAGAGAGAGAGAGAGAAGCAACTTCTTCTTCTTCTTATTCTGCTACTCGCGCTGTTTCCTCTTTCTCACAATTGGTGTTCAGTCTCCAAGGACTCTTTGCCTTCTGTGTTTTTTTTTTTTTTTTTTTTTTTTTGTGAGTCAACGACAAGACGCTTTGTATCCTAACCGGGTACGGGTAATAACGTCTTTTTGGGCCGGTTCATGTATTTGGGCGGTCGACCCGGGGGTTTTTTTTTTTAATCTACTCCTAATTATAGAGGAAAGCATCCGAATGATACAAAATTTAAAGATCATTACATCAAAATTAAATTAAACTAAAATTATTTAAAATTTGTGTCATATTTATTAAAAATGAGGAATTTATATCATTTTGATTAGTATACAATTAAAAAAAAAGGTGATTATTTAAGTAATTTTGTCTCAAAAATGGGGAGCTTGTTTTTTGTTTACTGTTTTGTTTTGGTTTTTTTTTTTTTTTTAATATATGTACTTTTATTCGATAGAATTAGAATTAAAAGTTAATATGATTTTTTTTAACATAGTTTTTTCTTGTCAAAGTTGAAGTACGATGTGATGATTTTACCCCACAAAAAATAGATAAATACATATGTACACATATACTATAAACACCTAAAATAAAGTTTTCTGTAGGGCTATTAGCCATTTGAACTTCAATGTGGTTTCAAAGAGAAAGAAAGGTTGTAATTCATGGGTAGCATTGTTGTCGAAGTTATGAAGCTTATGACATGTTTATATTACCAGGGGTGAGGAATCAGAATGGGCAATGAGACTTATCTTGTGTTTACTTGCTATTTTTTCTTTCTCGAATGAGAGTAGGAATGATGCATGGCACCACACCGATTTGAAATTGAGAAATAAAATTGAAAATTTCATGCTCCTTCGATTGTGAATCTCAATCCTTATATTATAACATTAATTTAATTACATTCTTTCACTTAGTTTATTTGCAAAATATTACCTTAATATAGTTCTCAAGGCAATACTACATATATAAATATTGCAATATATTGTCGAGTGTTGCTTAAAGAAAGTATTATACAATATACCTTTCGTTTCTAAAAGCCAAAACAATAGCAAAAACAATACCATTGAAAGTAAACAAAGTACGTACTAAAAAATTATGCTTAATGGAGGCCCTTTCATATATATATATATATATATATATATATATTTTTTTTTTTTTTTTTTTTGTGGTAGAACTTAGAAGTTACAATTACACGACAGTGCTGTAGATGTTATGATAAAAGAACACCCGATCAATCATATAAGAAGTATATCAAGTTTTTGTTTCTAGTAAATGGACCTTTTGTTTTCCTTTCCTCAGAAGCAATATTCCTTTTTATTTGTGAAAAATTTGACGAAGGTGATGAGGAAGGTGGGGAAAATAATAACTCTTTTTCCTCGAAAGGACTATTGTCTTACAAATTCAAGAATACCATATAGACTAGTATATTTCGGCACGTGATTTTACAATGCTCACGTTAAAAAAAGATTCACATTTCAATATTTTTGTATAGTGTTTGAGAGAGAGAAAACATGATTGTGATACGAACTTTGACTCGATAAAAAATTAGAGGATATGTTGAAAATTTGATTGGAGCGGAATATTATTTCAATTTAATTCAATACTTTACGATTCAATCTTATATCGTACACCAAATAAAGCCTGAACTAAACCGTATTAGGTACTTTATAAATTATAACTATATATTTGCTCAATTAGCATAATGTTCATTTTTCTATTAGTTTACTATAGAGTATTATATTAACCATAGAAAATTATAAAACCGTCCTAACTTCCTTTGAGAGTTAAATAAGTTGCCCCGTTGGTGGTCTTTTAGTTAGGTGGTAAGGCTGTATTCAATAAGAACGTGAATTCCATCCATTAATCTCACTTTTGTGAACGGAATATATGTAATTAAAATAAAATCATATTTTGAGAGATGATTTATTTGTTAGTTTATCAAAATATCCTAAAAGCGAGAACTTATTGTAAATGTCCCATTTGGACAATCAAATGAGACATGTAATAGGCACACACGTGAAAAGTTACCAAATTACAATTGGTCAGAATGCATAATAGAGGTTCTGTACCAAATATAGTTAGTGAAAAACAGTTTCCGTCTTTGAGAAATTAGCAATTTGTGAAACTTTTGTGCGATTGAAATTAGAAGGTCATTAGGGACTCTAGGGCTTAAGCCAAATCTTTTGTGGTGATCAAGTCTCTAATACAGAGATATTTGAAGCATAAAAAGGTCATTAATTAATATGGAAAAAATTATACAAAACTAGACATACTATATGTGATTGTGTCGCAAGGAACTTCTGAAATCCAATAGCATAATAATCCCACACGAACTTTTATGGGTGTGAACTGTACTCCTACACGCGGACTGTTCTATGAAAGACGTGTGTGAAAATCAAAGCTCTGATATCATGTTGAATGACTTGGATAGAACTTATCCCAAAAGCCAACTCAAAGAAATAAAGAATCCAATCCACATATAAACACTATAATAGCACAGTAATTTGATATTACCAGGTTAGGACTTGGGGAGTATTCAAGTAGAAGATTTTCCAAGCTGACAAGCACTCACTCTAAGGCACCTTTACCTTCATATATATATATATATATATATATATATTGATACACAAGTCCAGACTAGCTTTTTCTTTGAAATACGTAAACAATAACCTGCCAAATGTTTGTTTGTTTGTTTGTTTGTTTATTTTTTTTTGTGGATAATAAAATCATTGCGGTGTGAACCAAATCTCACTATATTTAGTCGATGAGAAGTTCTTGAAAGTGGATAAGAGGTCCATTACCAAACAACGCCGTGTTTCTAGTTTCGTTCATGATTCTGTTCCCCCCTCATATAATATTAAACAATGTGATTTTTTAATTTGTAATTACAATATAAACACTTTGATTAATTACAGCAAGAAAATGATATATATCTAACTGGTGATTAGTAAATTGGAAATGACGATACATTTTTAATTGGTTATTTTTCGTGGTTTTAATATGAATCAGAAATTGTAACAAATTAGGTAATTGACAAATAAAATTTATGACGATTTATAAGATATCATTTATCTATATAATTTAAACAATAATTATCAATGATTTTTGAAAATTTAACAATTTAAAAACTCATCTACATATATGTGTTAACGCTAAGCATGCAAGAGAATAGAAGTTTCATGAATTAAAGTATGATTAAAGTAGTATGCCAAACTCTAGCTCCTATATTATAAAGTATGATTAAAGTAGGTATGCCAAACTCTAGCTCCTATTATTAGCAAAAAAAAAAAAAAAAAAAAAAAAGTTGAAGATACCTTAAAGATAGACAGCTTGCATGCAAACTCTAAAAAATTATAACTGCAAAGAAGGAAACCCAAATCAAATATATCTTTTCATGCTCCAATCGGAAGAAGCCTGTCACATTTTAAAAGAATTGGCAACAAATAAATGCCATTATAATATAAGTTGTGCATCAATTCCTTCCCAGCTTGTGGTATAATACCAATTCATGAACCAGAAATATTCAAAAAGTATTACAAATAAAATACAAGGACTCTTTTTTGAGTTTTGACTACCTACCATTTTTGGTTCTCTCTCTTACTGTCCCATTCTTCTTTCTTTGTTACACATATATATATATATATATATGTATATGACGCATAAATAATTTTAAAAATGAAAAGAAGCATCTAATTAATGGCATGTTATTCATACTTTTGTTTACACAGGTCGAGAATTATTACCGATTTATCATACCAAAATGTAATTATGTGTCACTACAAATATGAGGATTTAAAGTTCAAATCTCTCCCTGTCAAATTAAAAAAAAAATAAAATTAAATCTCTAAATTATTTAGGATTTATACATACATATAACATTTTAAATGAATCACATCGTAAAATCCAACCTAGAACATCTTTCCTAAAATTTTATTCGGAAATTTTGCATCTAACAATATGAACACTCTGGATTAAATTAACAGACTATTCAAAAGGTGCCCAACCAGTTTTGTATTTTTCTAGCTATATATATACATAAGTGTTTTTAGGCCGACCGTTTGGAAAGGGTTTTTTTTTTTTTAATTGGGGGATTTGAGGGTCTATACCTTATGATAGAGTAAGGTGAGAAATTGACACAATACTATACTTGCAATCACTCATTTAGGAAGATTTAAATGCCAAAGAAGATAAACAGAAGCAATTACTGCTAACTAGACAGGATTCATCTAATAAAAGATACCAAAAGAAAAAAAAAAAGGATAAATATTCTATCAATCCACAACATTTTTTCGACTCTCAAATTTTTATTGGATTTGTATTTTTCTATGTTGTACTATAACTAATATGATGTTTAGCCTCCGTTTAATTCGTTAGTTGAAAATAAAATTTTTAAGTTAGAGTTGATTGACTTTTTAAAAATTAATTATAATTTTATTGACTTTTTAAAAAAAAATTAAAATGAAAAATTTGAATTCCAAGTAAAAAACCAACAAAAAATTAGAAATACACACTATTAGTTAATGACCACAAATTACTATAGAATAGATATCATAACGTGAAGCTCATAAATAAACTCGTTTAAGGGTCAATAGTGACTAGTCAAAAGTGAATGCACGATTATGGAGGTTGTTGGAGAGGAGTCAAAATATCAAAAAGAGAGATCAACGGAAGAGAACAAAAGGCTTTCCCAACAATAACATTCCCCTTCAGATGAACTGTTGCCATGAAATTGATTCTCCACCGTCCGATCATCTCAACAACAAACCACCCCTCCCCTATAAATACGTGACCACCATAACTTAATTCTTCACAACTACAAGAGAAATATATAGAGTACCTTCTCATAATCTCTACTAATCAAATATGGGAGGCGACAAGAACAACAACAGGCAAAAGAAGAGTTCTTCATCTGTCTTCAACTTGTTCAAGTTAAAGAGGAACCGCCGAGTCGACGACTACGCGATGGAGGATGCGCCGAGCGCCAGAAGAGTGTGGCCGAGCGACGAGGACAGAGTCCGGTGGGTTGCGGAGCCCGGGATCGATCGGAAGGCTGCAGATTTCATTGCCAGAGTCCACAGGAACATAAACATTGCCTCCGATTCGGAGCTCAAAACTATCGCCTTTCCTAATACTACTACTGCTGCTGCCGCTGCTGCTTCAAAGGCTTGATGGGAATCGGGAAATTCATGTGCTTTATCTAAAGAATATTTAGAGTATTGATTCAATCATATTTTAATTTGTTCATATTATGTTAAGTCCTTTCTGGTTTGTGTGTGTTGCAAATAAAGAAAGTCAGTAAAAATTTGTTCTCATGTTATATTGTATATTGTTTACTATGAATTCCAACATTTTATTAGGCTCTCAGGTTTGGATTCAAAACTCTATTTTAATTTTATCTTTTACTGAAAAGTTAATAAAAATTTTGACGAATATTTGAAAAGACAACCAACTCTAACATAAAATTTCATTCCTAACTCGTGCAACCCATTGTAACTCGTGCACCCATTGAGTCAAGAATAATAAGTCTGAAAACCAACAAAACGTTGGGCTATATATGACAAGCGTGTGCAGAGACTTCATTTGGTAAACTTGCAGAGTGTGGAAGAATTTCATTTTTATTTACTCTCCAAGAGATTACAGACGGAAAAAGAGATGAATAAAGGGAACTACAATATTGGTTTGGGAAGCTTCAATGGTAGTAACCCGTAAGAATCTTCAAGAATTTGGTTTCACTTTGGTAAAAAGTTTTTACTGCTTTAATTAAAGAGTCAATTAGTTCAGAGATTCCTTTAGCTTTCACTCGAAGCTCTTGCGAAGAGTTGTAGAAAAATATTTAAACACTTCCATAAACATCTTTTAGATCCAGAAAGTTAAAAAAGCATTTTTCAAGAAGATATGTCAAACGGCCCTTAATGTTGAGCTCATTTTTTTTTTTTTTAATTATTTTTTCCTACTTTTCTTTGTGGCTTCTGTAGATCCACAATGCACCAACTTGTTTCTATAGCTGTTAGTTAAATCTAAAGAGTTAGAACCCATTTAATAGAGTCTTTGCTTTTACTTTTGATTAAAAGAAAAAGAGAAGCAAAAAATATAAATTTTCAATTAGTTTATAATTTGGAACCATATTTATAAGGGCACACATGTTTGAATTTTTTTTTCCCCAAAAGATTCCAATTCAAACTGATAATATTTTGGATTGGTATTTGGGAAAGCCAAAAATGAGTGTGGTATGGATTTCGAAAAATGTAAGTTTAATTTAATGAGAATCTTTTTAAAATTTTCTTTTCAAACCTACATGCTAAATATAGTGCTAAAAAAGCTTAATCATGAGATCAAATGATTTTTAAAGTTCTCTAATAATTAATAAAAATGTCGAAAAGAAAGTTTATAATATTTAATTCAAACACTAATACAAGTTTTATAGTCTACCTAGAAAAGCTTTTTTTAGAAGCCTACATATTTTATGGTTTTGAAATGAAACTCTTTTAACAAATCATTCAAATATTTTTAAAATTAATTTTTTCGACCCAGAAACGAAATCAGAACCTCGTATCTTTATGTTCATTATCATGCACCTTTTTCTGCTTGAGAACTTCAAGGAAAAGACCTCAAAACTCATACTTGATATTAGGTATACTTTCACACAAATTTATGATAAAAGCAAGCAGGAATTTTCCTGAACTGCTTTTTATTATGAGTTTAGTTTCTTTCTTTCTTTCTTTCTTTCTTTCTTCTTCTAATTTTTTTTTTTTTTTCAATGTTCTCCTCGGAAGATACTGAGCTCAAAGCACAATAATTGCAGTAAATGCTAAGTTGGAATCAAACACAAGTTCCATGAAGAGGGGTTGTGGTTTCTTCCGCACAAATATTTGTATACGGTACATGCATTAATCTCTCTTCCAAAACCTTTAACTTTTGGAACATTTTTTTTTTCTTTCCCTTTTCCTTTCTTTCTTCTGAGAAAATTCTATCCGTTTCACTCTCAATACACTCCACAAGACTAACAATGACTTTCAAAAAAGAAAGCATTGGGCAAGAGACATATATATAGCGTAATAGCTATAGACCTCAAAAGGGTATAACGAAGACCTATTAAACTCAATTATTAACCTATATAGAATCTTATATTCTTGATTGTGCCATATAATGTAACTTTGTTTTCTCATCCTACTAACTTGATATGTCAATTTTGATATCTGAATAAAAAGATTTCTCTCCCATGAAGTGTTAGACTTAGTGATAAATTTTTCACATCAAGTATAATCGATGTTATATTTAGCACTTTATTTCTATGTAGTTGTGTCTCAACTATTTATTAATCCTTACAGTTTATTATTTTTAAACCATTTAAATACTAAAAATCACTTTTAAGAATTTCAAAACTTAATGATACTGATAAAAGATAAATCAAGCATTAGAAATAATAACATTACGCATTCAAGTACAAGTCTCAAATATGCTATTTTTTGCAACTTTTTGTATCCAATATAGTATTGGCATGAACACATAGATTAGAAATAATATTATTAAACGGGCTTCAAATTAACTGAAAATAACATTACATTGTAAAGTTCTTTTCATATCCAAAGGCTAAAATTTAATTTTGCATTGAAAATGCTCAAACCCGCATGTTGACCAAAGACGAATATAATTTTGCAGATTTTAAAAAGAAAAAAAGGGGATGGGGATGGGGATGGGGATGGGGATGGGGGGAGTGAGAATATCTAATATTATGTTTTGTTTAGCGTTTAAATTTAGGCCTCGTTTGGCATTCAAACTCAAATTGTACTTTTTTATCTCAGTTTTTGTTTTTTTTTCTGAAAAAGTTTTTGTCTTTTCTAAAAAGTCAACAAAAATTTTCAACTCAAACTGTACTTTTTCAACTCAAACTCATTCACCAAACGGACCTCTAGAGTAATTGGCCTAAATAATTCATGAATTCTTTATAAGGTGACGGTTTGATCCCTATTTTATTTTATTTTTGATCAAAATGACCTTAAACTCTTAAAATATTGACCATTATAGTTCTTTCCGATCAAAATCATTAAATTTCTAACAGAATCTTGCTCAAATTATAATTTTTATAGTAAAAAGACCGAAAATACTCCTTAATTTTTTATCTCCTTACTCATTTACCTTCTTCTTCAAAATTTTTTTTTTTTTCCTCAAACCACAAAACACCCAAACCTCTGGGTAGCCAAACAAGAACCCATATAAGAAAAGAGGGAGGGAGCCGATAGAGGGTGAGGGGAGAGAGAGAGGGAGTCGCCGGAGGGGAGGGGAGAGAGAGAGAGAGAGAGAGAAAGAGAAAGAGTCATCGCCGGCGACGAGTCTCCCTCCACCCCACGCTAGATCCGTGGGGCCCCTTCCCCCCTCAGTCGGCCAGCTGCATAGAAACCGATGACGAACCTTTTAACAAAAAAAAAAAAAAAAACTTCTAATCTGGCCCCTCCTTCCAAACCCCGATCCGGTGCCCCCAACCACACCCCCCCCCCCCCCCCCCCCCCCACCCCACCAAACTCCGATCTGATCTAGGTTGCCCCCCCTCCTTCTGAATCGGAACCAAAACCAAGTGCCACCACCATCCCCGTATCTGAACCCAAAACCAAGCGCCACCACCTCCCAAACTCCGATCTGGGTTTCCTCCCCCTGCCGCCACCGAGCTCGGGCTCCGACCCCCCGAACCAACCACCCCCCGCCCCCAATCCACCGATCTGAGAAATGAGAAGAGAGAGAGAAAGAGAGAGAGAGAGAGTGAGTGAATGGGGTGGGGGCGAGGGAGGAGAGAGAGAAAAGAGTGATGATTTTTTTAAAAAAATTTTAAAATTAATTACTATTAAATTACTAAAAGATCCTCTTAAATTACTCGTTCGGTTAGAAATTTAATAGTTTTGGACGAAAATGACTATATTGATCAATATTTTAAGAATCCAGGATCACTTTGGCAAAAAAAAAAAAAAAAAAATTTGTACCTTTTCATATTAATTTTTATTTTTGACTGAAGTTTTTAAAAATCAACCAAGTCTAATTCAAAAATTTTATCTCCAGCGAATCAAACGTAAGCTTAATCTTTTGATCAACAGTAACATGTAAACTTGACTACCATGATTTACAAAATAATTGCTGCAGCTGTACTTTTGGCAATATTCTTCGTTGAACTAATAATATATAGAATCTGATTAACTCAACATTGTCACACAATATGCTGTTTGAAGTACAAGATACTCGACAGAGGGCATACTTGCTGTCTAAGTTCGTTTGGATGCACTTTCATTTTTAGTTTTATTTTTCACCTTTACTTTTCTAAAGAATAAAAGGGGGGCAAAATGGGATTGTATGAAGGGTCCTATTGAGCACATAGCTTTGTCTTCGGCTTCTATTTTTCCCTGTAGGCCAGAATGAATCCTAATATATATATATATATTAGGATTAGTACCATTTAATTTCTTTTAAATTTTAAAAACTTTAAAATGTCTTGTGAAATTTGAATTAGTACCATTTAATTTCTTACATTAGAATTTTAGTTAAAAACCTATGGAAAAGAAAGTGAGTTAAGTAAAGTATGTGTTATATATATATTATAAGATTATTTTTTTTATAATAATCTATCTTTTATATAAGCTATCTTTTAAATTTTTTTTTATATAAGCCATCTTTCATTAATTTTTTTAATTTAAGCTATCTTTTATTAAATTTTTTATATAAGCTATCTTTTAAAATTTTTTTATATAACAAAAAAGATTTAATAAGATTAATTCCTCTATTTTTCCATATGTTTTAGCTAAAATTCTAATAAAAGGGATCAGTGAGATAAATTCAATATTCACGAAATCAAATTAGAGTTTTTAGATTTCAGAAATAAAAGGAGAATGGATATAAAGTTAATAAAAATAATATAGGAAACAAAGTGGGTCACATACTATATATAGTCTTGCCAGCAGAAAGATATTGATACAGATAGTGTTGTGCGCCTTTTGTATAGCTGTACAGCGAACAATAATAACCATCTAAACAAGAAAACAGTACATCACTTTTCGGCGATCCCTCTAAGAGCACCATTTAAATGGTTCATGTGAAACTTTTGCAACTTAAAGTTTCCCTGACCCTTAAGGGTCTGTTTGGTTTACAAATTTGAGTTAAGATTTTTAAGTTTAGTTTGAATTAAGTTAAGTTGAGTTTAAAAGTTGAGTGTTTGGTAAAAAGTTTGAGTTGAAAAATTTAAGTTAAGTTGAGTGTTTGGTGAACAAAGTTTGAGTTGAAAAGTTTAAAAATTATTAGGGCCCTGTTTGGATGTTAAAATTTGAGTTAAAAGGTATTTGGTGAATCATCTCAACTCAAATTTTTCATCTCAATTTTTGTTTTTTGTTTTTCCTGAAAAATCAATAAATTTATAATTACTTTTTAAAAAGTCAACCAATTTCAAACTTAAAAATTTCATCTCAACTCAAACTCAACTCAAACACCAAACGGTTTTAAATTCTTAGATGTTTAAAAAAAATTATAACTAGTTTTTAAAAATCAACCAACTCCAACTTAAAATTTTATTCTCCAACCAACTTACCAAACGGATGCTAACATGTCATTGTAGATTGTGAATGGAAAAATAGAAAAAACAAAATAAACTAAAATAAAATTTGAACATCAACAACATACCTCAAAATTTTTATAATATTTTTTGCATCGCCATAACATATAACAAGAATAATATCAATTGCTAACTAAATATATAAGTATAACACTGATCTTAATTTCAAGTGAATTTATACCATATAAATCGTTAGTATTTGTCTCACATTATAGAAAGAGACCCAACCCAACCCAGCTTTAGCCAAATTTTCAATCTTTTGTTTTCAGTTTTTTCACTCATTGCACCTCCTCCTCCTTTGGCCGTCCAACCACAAAAAAAAAAAAAAAAAAAAAAAAAAAAAAAAAAAACTCCATTAAAGAAACAATGAAACAAAGAGAGAAATAAAAAAAAGATTATCATCTCTTTCAGTACTCTTTAAAAGCCTTTTTCTTTTTCTTGTCTTTTCTTTCATTTATACCAAAGCCATACCAAACAAAACCAATCTCCCCCTCTTTCACACACTCTCCCTCCCTTCATACTATTCTCTTTCTCTCTCTCTCTCTCCAAACATCAATGGCGGTTTCTCTCTCCACCATCTCGCACCTCCTTGCCTCCCCGCCCTCTCTCTACCTCTCCACCAGTCTCCGCCACCGAAGACGGCGGCGCTCTCTTCCAAGCACTCCGCCTCCGCCCTTCGCCTCAAGCACTGCCATTCCCCCAAGCCGCTCAGATTCTCCACCGCGAAATCCGCCACAATCTCCGCCACCATCACCGTCGGCGACAGACTGACAGAAGCACGCGGGGGGCCAGTGGGGAGGAAGCCGAGAGAGAAGTGCAGGAGCCGAGGGAAGCGTGAACGGCAGAGTTGCAGAGAACATGGGTGCACAGTAAACCCATTTCGGTTTACTGTGCAACGGTTCAATGGGAGGTTCAAACTGGACTGACCCTCCAAACGGGTTCATTTCAGTTTAAGTTGAAATATACCAGCTTGAGCTGGTCTACCAAACAGGGCCTAAATATCTTTCTGTACTTAAAAGAAAGAAAAATATACTCTTATTAATTTTCACTAATATAATTATAAATAGGGGTGTTTATGGATCGGTTTCTATAAATTAGGTCTTAATCTATAAACTAATCTGTGATATTCGGATTATGATTTTCTCAATTTATAACCAAACCGTGAAGCTTCTAATCCATTTAATCTCTTACATTAGAATTTTAGTTAAAAACCTATGGAAAAGAAAGTGAGTTAAGTAAAATATGTGTATTTTTTTTTAAATAACAGAAAGGATTTAATAAGATTAATTTCTCTATTTTTCTATACGTTTTTAATTAAAATCCTAATAAAAGGAATTTAGTGAGATAAATTCAATATTCACGTGATAAAAATGAGAATTTTTAAAATTTAAAAAATAAAATAAAATGAATATAAATTCACGGGACATTAAAAAAAATAACTGAAGAAATAAAGTGAGATACATCATTATATATATATATGTGTGTATATATATATAGTCTTGCCAGCTGATAGACATTAATACAAATAGTGTTGTGTGCCTTTTCGTGTAGCTGTACAGCGAACAATAATGGCCATCTAAACAAGAAAAAAGTACATTACTTTTCGGAGATCCCTCTAACAGCACCATTTCATGCGAAACTTTTGCCACTTAAAATATCTCTCTGTACTTAATTAATACTTTCAATGTTCTCCTCATATATATTTTTTTTCTTTCTCATAGTTTGAAATATCTTGTTATTATTCTTTTACTATAGTGTTCCTGATTAAAATAAAACCATCTAAGGGGGGGAGGAATATATACAGCTTCAAGCAATATACATGCTATTAGATATTTTCTTGTGCTTGTGATTTGTTTTTCTTTGCCAATTTTTTTAATCATATTGGCCCTTGCTTTCTGTAAAGCTTCTTTATGTTTAGCAAAGTGTGTTTCACGTGGAACAAATTTAAATCATCTATAAAATATATTAGAAGGGAGAAAAAAGTTTACTAAATAAAATCAATATAGTATTTTTTTTAAAGGAATAGATATAATATTTATATGATCTATTTTATTAAAAAGTAAGAAAAAAAATCATCATATATGTAAAATTAGCAATGCTCTTGTACTATCACTAAATAAAATAGATACGGTATATATATTTTTTTGAAAGGAATAGATATAGTATTTATATGATCTCTATTTATTAGAAAGTAAGAAAAAAATCATTATATATATAAAATTTCATAAAAATATAATTTAATTATCTCAATATTTTACTTTTAAAAATTTAATTATTTTTTAAAATTTAAATATAATTTCTATATTTTGCAAATTTTGCAAATTTTTGTATTTTCTTGTAATTTCTTTTAGATATTTTGTTATAAAAAAAATTACATTGATTTACAAAAAAAAAAAAAAACTTTTCTTTAAAATATTAAAATAATGTCTTCAAAACATGTTTGGCACATAGGTTTGGAAAATTTTTTTTTCCAAAGATTCCAATCCAAACGGAGAATATTTTTGAATTGGTGTTTAGGAAAGCGAAAAAATGAGTCTGATATGAATTTTGAGAAGGTGAAAAGTTTAAGTTAAATTGGGAATCTTTTCAAAATTTTTTTTTTTAAAATCTACATACCAAACATAGACAAATACAGCTTCTGAAGTCAATATGATTTCAAAAGTTTCTAATAAGCAATACAAATATCAAAAAAAAAAAAAAAAAAAGCATTTATAAAGTCATGTTTAAATTGTAAAGCTTTTTTCATAAGCATGTATATTTTGTGTTTTTGATCAAAATTTCTTTTAACAAATCATGCAAATATTTTCAAAAACAGTTTTTGGATTCAGAAAATCAAAACAGACCCTCGTATCTTTGTGTTTCATTAGCATGCACTCTTTTCTATCTTCAAGGAAAAGACCTCAAAACTCATACTTTATATAAGGTATCCAAATTTTTATCGACAGTCAAATTTTTATTAGATTTGTATTTTGTATCATTTTATGCTATAATATAATCTAATCACATACTTAGAAACATGAACTATTAATTTAATTCCCATGCTATAATGATATACATTGAACAATATTAAAAGATATATAATAATGTTAAAACAGTAAAAATTATCAAAAGGGTGAATCTCAGAACACGAGATTCACAAACTAAACTTATTTTTTTTTATTAGTTGTGATAATCAACCCCGGAACATATTCTATTTATTTTATAGCGGAAGCTACAATACATTTGCCTTGAAGGTGAAAAAGTGCAAAGGAAGACAAAGAGCTACAGTGACTAGTCAAAAGTGAATACGATCATGGAGGTTTCTGAAGAGGAGTCAAAATATCAAAAAAAGAGATCAACGGATGAGAGCTGTTAGGATGAGAGCTTAATCAGAGCTTAGTTTCATGTGATGTTCACCACCACACACCTTCAACGATTCTATCTCCACCGTCCGATCATCATCTCAACACAAACCTACCCTGCCCTATAAATACGACCACCATGGCTTTACTCTTTACAACTACAAGAGAAATATTTAAAAAGAAATATATATATAGAGAGGGGGAGAAAATTAGGACTGCAAACTACTAATTTTTTTTTCCTTCTCATAATCTCTACTAATCAAATATGGGACGCAACAACAACAACAACAGGCAAAAGAAGAGTTCTTTCTCTGTCTTCAACTTGTTCAAGTTAAAGAGGAACCGCCGAGTCGACGACGACGCGAAGGAGGACGCACCGAGTGCCAGGAGAGTGTGGCCGAGCGACGAGGACAGAGTCCGGTGGGTGGCGGACCCCGGGATCGATCGGAAGGCTGAAGATTTCATTGCCAGAGTCCACAGGAGCATAAACATTGCCTCCGATTCGGAGCGCAAAACTATCGCCTTTCCTGCTACTCCTACTGCTGCTGCTGCTGCTAATGCTTCAAAGGCTTGATGGGATTTGGGAAATTCATGTGTTTCTATAGAATACTTTAGTGTTGGTTCAGTTATATTGTAATTTGTTCATATCATGTTTTAGTCCTGTCTGGTTTTTGTATTGCAAATAAAGAAAGTCAGTAAGAATTTTGTTCTTTAGTTAAATTATTTACTTTGAATTCTCTACATCTCTGGATAGTTTTTTGTTTGGCTCCCAGATTTGCACCCAAAAATTCCATTTCAGTCCTTGTCTTTTTCTGAAAAATCAATCTAACTCCGACCTGAAAACTTCATTCTTAACTTGTGCACCAAATGAGTCGATCATAATTAGCCTGAAAACCAACAAAAGCTAGAGCTATATATGAAAAGTATGTGCAGAGACTTCATTTGGTAAACTTTGCAGCGTGTGGAAGAACTTCTTTTTTAATTACTCTTCAAAAGATTACAAACGGAAAAAGAGAGAAATTAAGAGAACTGCAAAATATTGGTTTGGGAAGTTTCAATGGTAGTAACGAGAAAGAATCTTCAAGAAGTTGGTTTCACTTTGGTTAAAAAGTTTTTAATGCTTTAACTAAGGAGTTAATTAGTTTAGAGATTTCTTTAGCTTGACTAGAAGCTCTAATGAAGAGTTGTCAAAAAATATACAAACACTTCCATAGACATCTCTTAGACTCAAAAAGCTGAAAGCAGTGTTCAAGAAGAATTGTCAAATGGGATCCTTTAATGTTGAGTTAAATTTTTTTTTTTCTTTTTTGGCTTCTACAGACCTACAATGCAACGACTTGTTTCTGGTAAAATCTGAACAGTTAGTGTCAGTTTGACAAAGCTTTTGCTTTTATTTTTTGTTAGTAGAAGAAGAGGAAAAAAAAAACAATGATATTTTCAGTTAGTTTCCGAACCGTATTTTCAAGGACATGTTTGGCACATAGGTTTGAATATTTTGTTTCCAAAGATTCCAATCTAAATTGAGAATATTTTTTAATCGGTGTTTGGGAAAGCGAAAAAATGAGCGTGATATGAATTTTGAAAAGTGAAAAATTTAAGTTGAATTGGGAATCTTCTCAGAATTTTCTTTTCAAATTTATGTGTCAAACATAGACAAATAGAGCTTCTGAAGTTAATATGACCTTAAAATTTTCTAATAAGTAATAAAAATATTGTCAAAAATAACATTTATAATGTCAAGTTTAAATTATGATACAAGTCTAATAACCTATAAATTTTTTTTTTTTTTTTTTCAGAAGCCTGTATATTTTGTGGTTTTGATTAGAAGCTCTTCTAACAAATAATCTAAACATTTTCAGAAACAACTGTTGGGCCCAGAAAATCAAAACAGACCCTCGTATCTTTGTGTTTCATTAGCATTCACCCTTTTCTTCTTGAGAGCTTCAAGGAAAATACCTCAAAACTTATACCTTATAAAGGTATACATTCACAAAAATTATTGATAAAGGCAAAGCCGAATTTTCCTGAACTGCTTTTTATGACGAGTATACTTTTTTTTCAGAGTTTTTCTCGGAAGATACTTGGCTCAAAGCACAATAAGTGCAGTGAATGCTAACTTGGAATCAAACAAAGGTTCCATGAAGAGGGGTTGTGGTTTCTTCCGCGCATTTTATTGTACACGGTACATGCTTTAATCTCTTCCCGAAACCTTTCACTTTTGGAACTTTTTTTTTTTATTTCCCTTTTCCTTCCTTTCTTCTGGGAAAATTCTATTCCATTTCACTATCAATACACCCTACACCACTAACAATGACTGTCAATAAAAGAAAGCATTGGGGAAGAGGCATATATATAGCTAATAGATATAGACCTCAAAAGGGTATAACAAAGACCTATTGAACTCAACGATTAACCTATATAGAATCTTATCCTTGATTGTGCCATATAATGTAACTTTGTTTACACATCTGCAATAGAGTGCTAAATTGGCGTGTCAATGATAAATTTTAACATCAGACTAAAAAGAGTTCTCTCCCATGAAGTGCCAAATTTAGTAGCCGATTTTTCACACACCAAGTATAATCGATGTTAAATCTGTTATTTTATTTATGTTAGTTATGTCTCAGCTTTTTCATTAAATCATTGTAGTTTGTTATTTTTAAATCTTTTAAACACAGAATCTTTTAGGAATTTCAAAGCTTAATGATAAGGACAAAATTCAAGTTAGATATAGCATTAGAAAATATAATAGCATTACACATTCAAGTACAAATGGCAAATATGATATTTTTCGTACTTTTTGTATTCAATATATATTATGTTGATATGAATAAATAGATTAGAAATAATATAATTAAACCGGCATCAAATTTGACATTCAAAATAGTATTATATTGTAGGGTAGTTTTCATATCCAAATGCTAAAATTTAATTTTGGCATTGAATATGCTCCGACTCCCATGTTAACCAAATACGAATATATTTTTGCAGATTTCAAAAAGAAAAAAGGCAAAAAAAAAAAAAAAAAAAAAAGTGAGAAAATCTAATGTTAATCTTTTGATCAACAATAACATGTGATAACCTTGACTACCATGATTTACAAAATAATTGCTGCAGCTGCACTTTAGGCAATATTCTTTGTTGAACAAATAATAATATATTGAGTCTGATAAACTCAACATTGTCACACAATATGTTGTTTAGAGTACAAGATACTCGACATATGACATACGGGTTGTCTGAGTTCGTTTGGATGCACTTTCATTTTTAGTTTTATTCTTCACCCTTACTTTTCTAAAGAAGAAAAAGGGGGGGAAAAAACACGCAATCGTATGAAGGGTCCTATTAAGCACCTAGCTTTGTCCTCCACTTCTATTTTTCCCTGTAGGCCAGAATGAACCCTATAATATATATATATATATATATCTCTCTTTTTAACAATAGTTATTCGATATCTTGCTATCTGAATTTTATGTTCATTCTCATTTTATCTTTTAAATTTTAAAACCTCTAAAATGTCCTATGGACTTGGAACTAGTACCATTTAATCTCTTACATTAGAATTTTAATTAAAAACCTAAGGAAAAGAAAGTGAGTTAAGTAAAGTATGTGTTTTTTTTAATAAAACAGAAAAGATTTAACAAGATTAATTCCTTTATTTTTCAATATGTTTTTAATTAAAATCCTAGTAAAAGGGGTTCAGTGAGATAAATTCAATATTCACGGGATAAAATGAGAGTTTTTAGATTTCAGAAAGTAAAGTAAGAATAAGTATAAAGTTCACGGGGCATTGATAAGAATAATCTAGGCAATAGAAGCCCAAGCTCACGGACTTGTTGATCTTGTAGCGGTTGAATAAAAAATAAGAGGAATTTCGCGCAAATATACAATTTGAGATTTTATCTTCTTATCAGATTTAATACAATAGTCTAATGAAAGAATTTTTTTTGTTCTACTAACTAATAGACCTTAAGTTTAAGTAAAGATTTTATTATTACTCGTCTATAAATATCCAAATTTTGATGCGTAAAGTCCCATAGATAGTTCGAATTGTATAGAAACAGTAATCAATTTTAACCCTAATGGTTTGAAGAGGTAGGGCACAGTCAGACACATACTAGTGTTGTGTCAGCTGAAAGACATTGAAACAAATAGTGTTGTGTGCCTTTTTGTGTACGTAGCTGTACAGCGAACAATAATAACCATCTAAACAAGAAAAAAATACATCACTTTTGGGAGATCCCTCTAAGAGCACCATTTAAATGGTTCGTGTGAAACTTTTGCAGCTTAAAGTTTCCCTGACCCTTAAATATCTTTCTGTACTTAATTAATACTTTCAATGTTCTCCTCATATATATATATATATATATATTTTTTTTTTTTTTTTTCCTTTTCTTCACTTGTCATTTCATAGTTTGAAATATCTTGTCATTCTTTTACTATAGTGTTCCTGATTAAAATAAAACCATCTAAGGGGAAGAGGAATATATACAGCTTCAAGCAATATACATGCTATTAGATATTTTCTTGTGTTTGTGATTCGTTTTTCTTTACAATTTCATGTTGGCCCTTGTTTTCTGTAAAAGCTTCTTTATGTTTAGCGAAGTGTGCTTCACCAAGGAACAAATTCAAATCATTCTAAAATATATGTTGAATTAGAATCTATGAGGGAAATAGAATATATTCCTCTTACCATGTAAGGAAGCTCTGGTCGTCAATGAAAATAATAGAAAGAATATACACTTAAATTTGCGGAAGGCACTTTGTAAGGTCAATTTCCTTAATTTCTTGTATAAATCTATTTAACTTAATTCCACACACGTTCTTTAAAAGCTGTTATTCCTAAAGCAGCTCACAAAGATTCTTGAATCTTTGATTGCCAATTATATACTCATCATTTGAATTCAAAGTCAGAAGATAATTTTTGTGGTGTTTTGGTTAGGAAAATTTGTAGCCTCTCTTTACATGAATGATCTTAATTTGGTGCGCCGAAATGTTGACCATCACTGAGCAAAGAAAAGAAAAGAAACTGATAAGGGGAAAAAAAAAAAAAAAGGATTTTTCGCATTTTCGAAGGAAAAAAAAAAATTAAAGGAGTTTTAACATCTCTATGTTAGAATAATTAATATTTTGAATTATTAAGTTCTATGCTTGTTTGTTTGTACCCGGCCTTCTCAAACATTTGAATAAACATTAATTCCTAGAGCAGCTTACTAGATTATCCTTGAATCTTTGATTGATAATGAAATGCTCCTTTGAATTCAAAGTCAGAAGATAATTTTTGTGGTGTTTTGGTTAGGAAAATTTGTAACCTCTCTTTAAATGAATGATCTTAATTTGGTCTGCCGAAATGTTTACCATCACAGTGCAAAGGAAGTGTTCCAAATACCTATAAGATTTATATAGCTTCTGTGTGCACTACTACAAAAGTTGACTTAGACAATGGAGATTATATGACGGTTTTACAAAAACCGTCGTTTTAAAACCTAATTACACTACAGTTTTAATAAATCATCGTGTAAACTTGAGATTACACGACGGTTTTGGTAAACCGTTGTGTAATCTCGAGATTACATGACAATTTCAATAAACCGTCGTTGTAATCCTCCTTTTAGTGAGTATACGACGATGATTTTTTGCAAAAACCGTCGTTGTATATATGGATTACACGAGGAATCTTCTGAAAATTAATTTAAAATTTTGAAATTTTGTGTTCTGAAATTTCTGCGTAAACCCGTAACTTAAATCCACTTTTCTCATCATTTTTATCTTTCTCCCTCTCGACCACTCAAAGATTTTCTCCTACCCACTATCTCCTTTGCCCGCCGTCGCCCTCCCTGTCGCCACCTTCCATCTCTCTCATTTTCCTGGTGACACCAACGCTGCCCTCCCCTCCCCTCTTCCTCATTCGACCGTCGCTCGCAATGCCGCCATCCCTTCTCCCTCATTCTCTCGTTGCCTTCAACGCCGCCCTCCCCTCTTGTGTAGTATGCTCGGATTTTTTAATGTTATTGGTGAATGTGAATTTGATTTGATTAAATTGACCCACTATACTTGTTTTTTTTCTTTTCTTGTCGCCTTTTTGCGTGACGCACCTAAAGGGCGACTTTATCATGTGCCACATAATAGAGGGAGACATTGGGTTTTGGGAGTTATTGACCCATGGGAGGACCTAGTCCTTTATTTTGATCCTCTTCGAGAGAAGAAACATGACGATTTTACTAATCTAATGAATTAGTAATGAATATGTAAGTCAATTTTTATAATTAAATTTTAATTTAATCTTAATGGTATGCATCTTAATTATTTCGAATTTTGCAAACTTGCTAGGGCTCTAATGGATTGGAAGCTTATAGCCTGAGAAGGGATTAAAAAGAGACGAGACTATAAAATAAAAATCTCGGATCGTCATTGTCCTCACCCAAAAGGAAGTGTTGAATGTGGTTATTTTGTTTTAGGTTTTATGAAGGATATATATATTGAATGGATTTGACGTACTTGAAAGAAAAGAATTTTATGTAATGATATGGATTAGGGAAGACTAAACTAAATTTATAATGCAATTCATTAAATATGATATGTAAACTTGTAATGTAATGGATTGTTTTTTAACTTTGATACAATGTAGCTAACGTAATTCATTAAATATGATAGGTATACTTTCCCATTTACGTGTTTTTCCCCCTTTTTTTTTATTGCTTTATTTTGATAGACACATTATAAGACTATTTAGAATCTGGCTCCATAGTAAAAACACGAGCAGGGATCTCAGGAAACAGAAAAATGAACATTTTCGTTCGCGTATGGCAAGGAAAGATCCTTTTCTTGTACTTGAATTGTCACCAATCTTGTAATGATATATTGTCACAATATCTTTACATAATATGTATACAATTCAAAGGTTCTAATCTTTACTATAAAGACGTTATTAACTTCAACCTTATCCTCTATATAAGAATAATACTAAAAGACCCAATGTTCAACATTACATATTGATAAATAAAATGCGAGTCTCATAATATGATTCGTCACTAACGGGACTCACTCTTATGATCCAAAGCATTTTCGTACATATAAATATATGGATATGTCCTACACGAAGATATAAATGTGTATGTGAGACGTCATGAGGATATTTTTCCTAATCATACGAAATAAAATTCCCCTTAATTGTATATGGAATTATATCTGAAAAAAAAATCTAAACTAGTTATTCGGTGGATCGGGTGTACTACGTCTTCGTGCTTATATGATACACCTATCCAACAAAAATTTGACATTTGAGTGTTTTTTCCAAGTCAATCCTTTATTTTCTTTTTCTTTTTCCTAATGTGCAATATAATAGTTGTCAGATTAAAATTACCATAAATATCTCACCTAAATCTCTTATCATAATCAATTAAATTTAAATAAATATCATTTTTAAATGAAAATTATCATTCAAGATAAAATGAGATACAAATACTCATACCAAAGATAAAATAATTCTGTGGTATAAGAGACATAACCATCGACAAAGACCGATTTCATTAGTAAAATTTGATGAAGTTTAGTGAGGAGGACAAAAGCCGAGACCCGTTGACGGGAAAATTCCTCGATAATTTTAAAATCGAGTATGTACAAAGATCTTTTTTAAAAAAATCTACAATTTTTGAAATATTCCGATCGATTGAGAGATAGTCACTCGCAGTACAGAGACTGCAACAAACTCCACCTAGTCATAACACTAGTGGAACCAATAGACAGATACAGCTAGAAAAGAACTCAAGTAGAATACACACAAAAAAACAAACCAGAGGTGGGGGAACTACTTTTTTTTATTACAAAATTAAAACTAAAACACAAGAATAAACAATTACTATAAACAAACATCGACTGTAAAATTCTCACCCTATGTGAAACAACCACTTCACCGCACGTCACATCTTATAGAAAAATAGTCGGTTTGAGGTAAGAGATCACTGTACCTATCATCAAACAATTAAGACATCGCTGAATCCTAAATCGCCGGAAGCTTATTGACTAGATCGAATCGAGAAACTTCTATGTAGATCTTTCTTACTCTATTCCCGTTAAAATAAGCAAACGCAGATCACTTTTCTGATATCCCTCTAAAGTTTCCATGACCCCTTAAAATATTTTCCGTAGATAATACTTTCAATGGTTCTCCTCACCCTTTTTTTTCCCACTAACTTGTCATTTCATAGTTTGAAATATCTTGTCATTCTTTTACTATAATGTTCCTGATTAAAATAAAACCATCAAACGAAAAAAAATATTCTGACAGCTTCAAACAATATATATGCTTAGATATTTTATTGTGTTTATAATTCTTTTTTTTTTTTTTTTGAAAAGCTTCTTTGCGTTTAGCACAGCGTGCTTCACATGGAACAAATTCAAATCAATCTACAGTTGAATTAGCATCTATGAGGGAAGAGGGAAAAAAAAAAAGGAAGCTTAAATTTCATTAAAAAATAAAACTCAAAGATTAACTGTGGTTGTTGGTGAAAATAAAAGAAAGAAAAATATACTATTATTAATTTTCACTAATATAATTATGAGTAGGGGTGTTCATTGATCGGTTTCTACGAATTCGGTTTTAATCTATAAACTAATCTGTGATATTCGGATTAGGATTTTCCTAATCCATAATCAAGCCATGAAGCTTCCAATTCATTTAATCTCTTAGACTAGAATTTTAGTTAAAAACCTATGGAAAAGAAAGTTAGTAAAGTAAAGAATGTGTATTTTTTTTTAAATAACAGAAATGATTTAATAAAACTAATCCCTCTATTTTTCCATATATTTTTAATTTAAATCTTAATAAAAGAAATTTAGTGAGATAAATTTAATATTTACAAAATAAAATAAGAATTTTTAAAATTTAATAAAGAAAATAAAAATGATTATAAAATTCATAAAATAATAATAAAAATAATCTAAAAACTAAAGTGACATCATTTTATATATATATATATATATATTCTTGTCAGCTGATAGACATTGATACAAATAGTGTTGTGTGCCTTTTTGTGTAGCTGTACCGCAAACAATAATGGCCATCCAAACAAGAAAAAAGTACACCACTTTTGGGAGATCCCTCTAAGAGCACCTTTTAAATGGTTCAGGTGAAACTTTTGCAACTTAAGTTTCCCTGACCCTTAAATATCTTTTTGTACTTAATTAATACTTTCATTGTTCTCCTCATATATCTATATATTTTTGTTTCTTCACTTGTCACTCTTTATTGTAGTGCTCCTGATTAAAATATAACCATCCAAGGGGGGAAAAGGGGTGACAAATATGTAAATATATATATATATATATTCTGACAGCTTCAAGCAATATACATGCTATGAGACATTTTCTTGTGTTTGTGATTCGTTTTTTCTCTGCATTTTTTAATCATATTGGCCCTTGTTTTCTGTACAGCTTCTTTATGTTTAGCGAAGTTTGTTTCACAAGGAACAAATTCAAATCATCTATACAATATATTAGAAGGGAGAAAAAAGTTTACTGTTTTCGTCCAAAACGTGCGTTTTATACTGTGTCGCTGACACATAGTGGCAGAGGGAGAGGGAGGAGAGAGAAAGAGAGAGAGAGAGAGAGTTATTAATTAATTAATTTATTTATGTGTCACTGACGAACGGAGGCGGAGGGAGATGGGGGGAGAGAGAAAGAGAGAGAGTGACAGAGAAGGATGCATATGGGTGGGGAACATATGGGTGTTGAACGTATGGGTGGGGCCATGAAGAGTGAGAGAGAAGAAAAAGAAAGATATGGAGTGGGAGAGAGAATGGTTAAAAAACAAAAGAAAGAAAACAAAATATCTCTTTAAAATTTTCAAAATTTTAAAAGATCTCTCTTTTTGTTTTTGTTTTTTTGTTTTATATTGTTTGAATGCTCTTATAATATTACTAAGGATTTATTTGACGTTCGGCTTGAATTTGAGATTATATAAAATTTTTAAGTTGAAATTGGTTAATTTTTTAAAATTAATTATAATTTTTATTAACTTTTTCAGAAGAAGATAAAAAAAAAAAAAAAAAAAAACAGCTGTAAAATATAGTTCAGTTCAAACTCAACTGTAATTCTAAACGTAGACTAAATAAATCGATATAGTATTTTTTTTAAAGGAATATATGTAGTATTTATATGATCTATAAGTAAGAAAAAAAATCATTATCTATCTAAAATTAACAATGCTCTTGTACTATCACTAAATAAAATAGATATGTATTTTTTTTTTGTTGAAAGGAATGGATATAATATTTATATGATCTATTTATTAAAAAATAAGAAAATAAAAACATTATATGTATTAAATTTCATAAAATATAATATAATTATCTCAATATATTTATTTTTTAAAATTTAATTATTTTTTAAAATTTAAATATAATTTCTTTACTTTGAATATTTTGTAATATTTTGTATTATCTTGTAATTTCTTTTAGATATTTTTTTATAAACAAATTACATTGATTAAAAAAAAATACTTTTCATTAAAAGATTAAAATATTATCTTCAAAACAAAATTTTTTATTTTTTTATTTTAGGTTTTTTTGTTGATTTTCGTCTACTTTTTATTTATATATATTTTTTATTTAAATAATTTTTTTCAAATATGTCTAATCATATACATCACACATACTTTTTAAACTAGTTCTAAAATATATGATGAATTAGAATCTATGTGGGAAATATAATATATATTTCTCTTTCCATGTAAGGAAGCTTTGGTCGTCAATGAAAATAATGGAAAGAAGATATACTTTAATTTACAGAAGGCACTTTTGTAAGGTAAATTCCCTTAATTTCTTGTATAAATCTATTTAACTTAATTCCACACACGTGCTTCAAAAGCTGTTATTCCTGTGGAAGCCATAATACTATAAATAATAATTAAAAAAAAAAGGATAGGAAAATTACAAAAGATTTTTAGCATTTTAGAATAAAAAAAAATTAAGTAGTTTTATTTTAAAGTATTAAAGTACCATGCTTGTTTAATTTGTGTTTTACCACTTTTCAAAAAATTTTAATACAAAAAATTCCTAAAGCAGCTTACAAAGATTCTTGAATCTTTTATTGCCAATTTGAATTCAAAGTCAGAAGATAGTTTTTGTGGTGTTTTGGTTGGGAAAGTTTGTAGCCTCTCTTTACATGAATGATCTTAATTTGGTGCGCCGAAATGTTCACCATCGCAGTGTAAGGGAAGTGTTCCAAATACCTATAAGATTCAGACAGCCTCTGTGTGTGTGTATATGTTACCTTGTTATATTGACTGCTTTTAAAATTAGAGAATATTGTTGAATAAATTCGACGGGTTTCAAAATTCTTCATTTTAAGTCGAGCCCACCAAAAGAAGCATAAGAAACTTCAGGTATATAATTTTCTCTTCGAAATTTGTTCAAGTAGTGACTCCTATAGCAAATTATAATAACTTCAAAATTTATAATATTAATTCTCCTCTTAAATAGAAAATTAAATTGTAAATTTTACTATTAATAACATTTTTTTTATTGATAACGAGAAAATATAAAAATGATGCTACTCACAATTTCTATTTTAATTGGGATTTTGTGAAAATATTATGTGTGAAAATTCATTATATATATAATAAATGAATAATCATAATTTTATGATTTAAAAAAGTGAATTTTATATCATGTCAAGATTTACCTACTAGATTAAATTTAACAATCCTACTATAATCTAAAAGAAGAAAAGGGATAGTTCAGCGGAGTGCCCATGCACCCCCTACCCAGTGGGTAATTACCCACTGGGCAAGGCAGTGGGCTTAATCCCATTGCCAGAAATTAAAAAAAATAAAAACAAATCAAGTGAAGGGGTGCACGACACCCCTCCCCTTGCTCAGTGGGCTGATGGCCCACTGAACCATGCAGGCAGGCAGCTGCCTGCCTGCTACCTGTAAACTGGCATCAATAAAAAAAAAATTATTATTATTATTATTATTAATTTTTGAAAATCCAAAATCCAACCCCCAAATAAGAGAATCAAAAATGAAAAGACAAGAAAGACATAATAATTACAATGTAAGATGATTGATTACTTAAATGACTACTCACTAAAACCACTTAGAAATTGAAAACCCATCAAAACAACCTCTCAACTTGTCCTCTTCAGCTGAGCACGTTTTTGGATAGATTAAAATTCAAAATTTTTAATTTTTAACCCACAATAAGACTTGGTTATAAAATGGTTTTAAGGTAAACCAAAAACCACTATTTTCTCTTTTATAAAAACCATACAAGCAAAGAAAAGTTTCATCTCTTCCTCCCTTCATTGTGGACGAAATTTGTAGCTAAGGGAAGCCAAAAATATTCTTCATCTCCTTTCACCCACTCCTGAGATCAATTTTTTACAAGGAGGAAGAGCGACTCCAAGTGTTTTTCAAGGTAAAAACCTATATTTTTGCACTTGTTTCCTAGAAAGAAAAATGATGTTTTAAAAATGTTTTTATAGTGATGTTTTATTTTCATTCTAGCCCTCTACCTCAAGGATCCAAGAGTGGTTCAAAGCCTTCAAGAGGAGCTAAGAACCCACTAATTTTCTAAGAGGCAAATGATTTGTAAACTAGTGGTTTACCAAGTTCTTAATAACTTTCCTTTCAAAATGTGTTCTTACAAATATGAAAATCTTGGCATGGTAAATGATTCAAATGTTGTTTTGCTACCTAGTGAGATAATATGTGTGCTGGTCGTGATTTAAAATGGCTAGAAAACATGATTTGTATATGTAATATGATGAAAAGTATGTTTATGTGATTTTTATGGTTATATGACATGAAATGAGTATTGATGTATGAGAATATGAGATTATGGCATGTTAAATTGCTTGGCATGTTAATTTGCTATGTCCTCTGTTTAATGGAAGCATGAATGATGAGGAAAATATTTTGACATCACAAATAGGCTAGAATAAGAATTAATAACCATAAACTACCAAAAATAACATTTTTGACATAAATGTTAATAAATTGGAAAATGATATTTTAAGTAGGATTTTCATAATCATGTAGAAGGACAGAATATTACTCTTGACATAAGCAATAAGAAGAGCTCAAGTTTGGTCAGAAATAAAAATATCAAAAATGACGATTTTGCCCTCAAGGGGTAAAATCGTAATTTCACCAGCATAGAGACTTTATTTGAATCCGAAACTTTTCAGTATTGACTAGAGATTTAAAATAGACCTTGTGTCAAATTTTGGTAACAAATGGATAAGAAATGACCAAAACGCCATTATGGGGTCAAAACGTAAATATAAAAAAATTTAGGGTCAAAAACATAAATAATAAAAACTTGTTAAAAATGAGTCATGATCCTGTGAGAACACTTTTTAAGGATATTAAGTATAAAAAACGTGAACCAAAGGGTATTGGGAACTAATTGGGGCTAAATAAGGACTAAAATGCAAAATAAATAAATAACGGGTCAAATTATAAAATCTGCTTAGATTATAATTAGACAACATATTTGTCACCCTTAAAACATTATATTAAGCTAAACAAATACAAGAAATAATATGATTTATGTTATAGTCAAATGTACGATCTTAAAAGACATAAAATAGGGGCATAAATGTAATACTTTTATTTGATTGTGTTTAGAAATGTAATAAGTTATGAAAGCCATTTTGAGAGCTTAGGGGCACTGTAAACATTATTCTAAGGCTCTAGGATAAATTTTTAAAAGCCATCCAATAAGTCTAGATTATAAAGGGTATGTCTAGTGGCAAAATTGTAATTTTACCAAACTAAGGGGTAAAATGATAATTTGATGAGGAGAATGTTTTGGGCTGTAAGTAGAGATTTTGTAGACCTATAAAACTGGAAGATAGATTACTAAAAGCTAATGTCAAAAGATTTACAAGTTTAAGCTTAAAAATGCTTGAATCATTAAAATATGGGTAAATTGGTAAATTAGTACTCGATGGCTTGGTGACGAGAAATGAACCCGCCACTAGACTTGTTGAGATGCCATGTAATTGTTGATCAAAACTTGATAAAGATAATAAAGTGTAATGAGCCTTAATGGGTCCAAAACAATAATAAGGCTACAATACTATTTGGAAATGGTTTAAGCCAATTACAAGTAAATGAATCACAATAATCCCAATAAGCCCACAAGCCACAAAGATGACCCAATATGATGTTGGAAGACCATGGTTATCCATGATCACCTAATGGACCCAATTATGAATAAAGTGTAATTAAGTGAAATAATAGATAATGAATTAAGTATTAAATAATTAACTCATTAATGGGTTAATAATTAATTAATTTAAAATTTAAAATAATTAATTATTAATTAAGAAATTAATTTATGATAAACATGTAATTTATGATAAACAAGTAAATGAGTCACAATAAACCCAATAAGCCCACAACCCACAAAGATGACCCAATATGATGTTGGAAGACCATGGTTATCCATGGTCAGCTAATGGACCCAATCATGAATAAAGTGTAATTAAGTGAAATAATAGATAATGAATTAAGTATTAAATAATTAACTCATTAATGAGTTAATAATTAATTAATTTAAAATTTAAAATAATTAATAATTAATTAAGAAATTAATTTATGATAAACATGTAATTAATAATTAAGGATGTTATTTTAAAAAAAAAACTTAGAAACAAATTAATAATTAAATTGAAATTAATTATTAATTAAGAGAACATATGTTCATAATCGAAAATGATTCAAAACCTTACTCTAACTGTCGGATGTCAATTTAAAATTAGGACACAACATCGACTTGAGGGTATAGTCAGAAACAATCTACGCGGATACACAGTTATGCGATTTTCTGTAAGTATAGACCCCACTTATAATGTGGTTTTTTATATGATATGCACGATGTAAACTCGATGTTTATTTTTGATGATATGATATGACGCCATGATGATGTGTTTATTTACACATTTTATGAAAGTATGTTATGATGACGTGTTTATTTACACGCTTTACTAAAGTATGCCATGATGATGTATTTACATACACACTTTATTGAACATGTCATTCTTGCATGCTCACCGTATGACTTAATATTTAAGAAAATGAACCTAATGACGTGTCATACCAATCTTTGACCGAATGAGAGGATTTTAGCCTCCGACCAAATGGGAGAAAATTATGATCAATGAAGTTAAAGTTATGACTTTGGGTGATGACGGATTGGGTCGCTCCCCTGTCTTCCCCATTTAAGGTCGCGCGCATCCCGGTACGAACACTAGGGCCAATAAGATGTTGAAGGAATAAATGGATAATTACATAATCTACCATGCATTTTCAACTGTATGCATTTGTGGGATTGTACGTCTATGCTTACTGAGTTTATCTAACCCTTTTATGTTTCTCACTGTAGATAATTCAGGCAAGTTACCTATGACACATTAAGCATTGATGGATTGACAGTGCGGATGCGTGATGGGTGAAACTGTGATGGGTTCTATGGATGTCACCTACATTCTTATATTCCGCACATGTTTTTGAGGATTTGTTAAATGTTGTTTTGATGTTAGTACATTTTAATACTTAGGTATGAAATACTTAATTAGACACCGATATGACTAAGTTTGAAATATTATGTTAGCATATTTTGTATAAAACTAATTTTAATTATTATGATTTTTAAAGAATCACTTCTTCCGTAAACAAAATTTTTAAAAAAACTAAAAATGAATTAGTAATGATTTAAATAAGATGTAAATAAGCAAGTTTTAACTGATGACCTGAGAGGTCAAGTCATCACACAAATCCGTTGTCACACAAATCCTGCACCATGTAATAAAATACTAATTTCTTTATATATCTCCATAAACCTAGTCTAGGCCTAACAAAACTTTCGAATTTAAAGTGTGTCTATATATATATATATATATATAAACTTTCCCATTTACATATTTGTCCCACTGTTTTTTTTATTGCTTTATTTTGATAGACAAATTATAGGACTATTTAGAATCTGGCTCCATAGTAAAAACACGTGCAAAGATATCAGGAAACAAAAATATTAACTTTTTCGTTCACTTATAGCAAGGAAAGATCCTTTTCTTGTACTTGAATTATTGTGCATATTTATCATCAATCTTGTAATGATATATTGTCACAATATCTTTACATAATATGTATATAATTCAAAGGTTCTAATCATTACTATAAAGACGTTTTTAACTTCAACCTTATCCTATATGTAAGAATAATACTAAAGGACCCGATCTTCAACATTACATATTGATAAATAAAGAGTGAAATATGATTTGATCCAAAGCATTTTTGTACAGATAAATACATGGATATGTGCTACACGAAGATACAAATGTGTATGTGAGTCATGAGGATTTTTTTCCTCATCATACGAAATAAAATTCCCCTTAAATGTATATGGAATTATATTCGGAAAAAATAAAATATAAACCAATTATTCAGTGGACTGAGTGTACCATGTCATCGTGCTTATGTGGTACACCTATCCAACAAAAATTTGACATTTGGGTGTTTTTTTCCATGTCAACCCTTTATTTTATTTTTCTCTTTCCTAATGTGTAATATATTATTTTTCAGACCAAAACTATCATAAATATCTCATTTAAATATCTTATCATAATCAATTAAATTTAAATAAATATCATTTTTTAAATGGAATTTATCATTCAAGATAAAATGAGATACAAACACCAATACTAAAAATAAAATAATCCTGTGGTACAAGAGATATAACTATTGACTAAGACCGATTATATTAGTAAAATCTGATAAAGCTCAGTGATGAGGACATAAGCCGAGATCAATTGACAGAAAAATTCCTTGAATTCCTCGGCAATCCTATAATCGAGCATGTACAAAGCTATTTTTTTTAAAATATATATATAATCGATGAAATATTCCGATTGATCAAGAGACAGTCACTCCCAGCACAGAGACTGCAACAAACTCCGCCTAGTCATAACACTAGTGGAACCAATAGACAGATACCGCTAGAAAGAACTCAAACGAAATACACACAGAAAAACAAATCGGAGGTGGGGGAACTACCTCCTTTATTACAAAATTAAAACTAAAATACAAAAATAAACCATTACTATAAACAAACATCGACTGCAAAATTCTCGCCCCATATGAAATAACCACTCCGCCGCATGCCGCAACTCATAGGAAAATAATCGGCTCGAGGTAAGAGATCTCCGTACCTACCATCAAACAACTAATGCATCATTGGATTCCAAACCACCAGAAACTTGTTGGCTAGATCTGATCGATAAACTCCCATCTAAAACCTTCCGACTCCATTAATTCCCGCCAAAATCGTTGAACCACTGATCATCCTCGCCAACCACGGCAACGGTGGCGGTGGAAGTCTCACATAAAGGGAAACCCTATATAAAAATATCATTTTTTTATATCACTTCATATATTTAATTAATTTTTGCTTGTAGAAATTTTTTTTTTTTTTAATGGCTGTTTAAATCATTTCTCGAATCAATGGCAGACCAAGATCAAGCGCAATTTCAATATTATTTCAGATTTTTTTTTTCTGAAAGCAAAATTAATGAAAAGTTTAAAGCGACAAAAGATTGTTTCTTTTTTTTTTTTTTTTCCTCTAAAAGAAAAAATTAATTAAATATGTCAAAGTTATATAAAAAATGATATCGATTAGTTTGCTTTTTCAAACTCATTTTAATTATAAGAATTTAAATGTCATGTTTTTTTCTTAAAACATCATTTGTTGATTTTGGGACCAAAATTGTACTTGCTGTATTTTTTTTTCCCTAAAAGCAAATTTTAATTAAATGTTTAAAGTGACAAAAAAATTATTTCTTTTTTTTTTTTTTTTTTTTCTAAAATCAAAAATTAATTAAATATATAAAATGATGCAAAAATTGGTATCGATTAGTTTACTTTTTCAAACTCATTTTAGTTATATGAATTTAAATGTCATGTTTATTTCCTTTTGTTTGCGCGGGGGGGGGGGGGGGGGGGGGGGGGGGGGGGGGGGGGGTGGCGGGTGTTGTGGGGCGCAATTTTAAACACCATTTTTGTTGATTTTGGGACCAGAATTGTACTTGTAGTATTTTTTTTATTTTTCTAAAATCAAAATTTAATTAAATGTTTAAAGTGACAAAACATTTGTTTCTTTTTTTGTTTGTTTTGTAAAGCAAAAATTAATTAAATATATTTAATTGATTATGATAAGAGATCTAGGTGAGATATTTATGATAGTTTCCATTTAACAACTAATATATTGTACGTTAGGAAAAAGAAAAATAAAACAAAGGAACGACATGGAAAACACACACCCAAATTTCAAATTTCTATTGAATAGGTAAACACCACATAAACATGATGATGTGGTACACCTGATCCACCGAATATTTCTTCCTTGAGATTTACAGAACAAATTTTGTAAAAGAATACAAAAACAAAAAGATCTAGGGAGGGATATCTAAATACGTAAATGCTTAAATTCTTAATATGTGTGAATCTGGCATATAGTGATAAGTTACAATGAACAAATCCTTTATTATTTTGTTCTCTAGAGAAATTTCAGGCCATAAATGCAGTAACAGAAAGAAGCCTGAAGTTTTTCATTATTCTTCATTTATGAAAGGACTCAAAAAAAAATAAAAAAAAATAAATAAAATAAATAAAAAAATTTATGATCTTCTCACTGGTAATGTTCTTGTAGAGAATAATATGAAACGTAAATAAAACTGTGGTAAATAATTACAAGGGTGGCAATTTAAGAGAGGATATTTTGCTAATAAACTGTGCTTGAATCAATCTGAAAAGTGTTTATTTGTTTCTCTTGTACTTACTTTTACGTTGTCAATATAACCTTCACTTACTTTGTACACCATCGAAAGGTCAAGAAGAGCCCCTTTGAAAGTAATTCTCTCATCAAAATTATTGATATCTGTGTTGAGTTCACATTTGGTAGACCGCATATTTTCATATTCTGGATTTTACTTCCAAATTAATGTGATGCAATTCAATTTAAAAATTGACTAAGTTATGAGAAAATATTAGTTACATTTAACAGTTTTTTTTTTTTTTTTCCCTTGAACTAGAAGGCGAAAAATTAAACTTAAGATCTTAACATTAGAGTCGGATAGCATTTGGTATCGATCAATCTTTTTAAAGCCTTTTATTTTGTTTTTCTATATTGGATGCCCCAAAGAGATCATCTACGTGTTTCGCATTTTTTTTAAATAACGACATGCACATGCTAATTAAGTTATTTATGTTTTATTTTTAAATGTTATTATCAAACGCGTATCTGTTCTAAAATTCACATAATCTAATAATCTAGATGCTACTGTTTATTTTCCAAATATTCGCGATTTGAATCAAAGTCTAAAAAATAAGATAACCAAGAGATCAAAAATATAGTTCCAAGATGATAAGCAGAACATTAAACCATAAGATATCTAAAACAGTTCAACATCAAAATATTCTCGTAACATGAAGTACGATCAAGTTATAAAATAAGAAGAGAAAAAGATCAATGAAAGACAAGCATGCAATAATATCTAAAAGTCTTAATAACTTCAAAACTGGTGCATGAGTGGAGATGAGAAGGGAATTGTGTGAAATAGTTGAGGGAGGAGATGGATATTTATATTGTCTTAAGTGATTTAGCATTTAATATTTGTTATTGTTTTTAAGAGACGTGATAGATTGACTAATAAATACCATTAGATTTGGACTTGTAAACTTTATTGTTTCAAATTATTGATAAATCTAGGCAAATTATTGAGAAATAGTTAAAGTCCTAGTTAAGTAAATGAAACATCTGCTGACTTTATCATCATAAAGACCACTCATGTTAAATTGGTATTTAAATAGCATCGAAATGAAGTCATAATCAGGCATGTTTGAGCAATTTGATGTCATACAAATGTTTGAAATACATTTGGGTATTTCGTAAATGATTCTACAAACAGAACGATACTTTAGATATATATGTGAATTATCATTTTTTTTATCGATAATAATTTATAAAATTATCATGTCAATTAAAATGAAAGATTGTCTCTACCAATATAAAGATGACAACTCACTGCCCCACAAATTTACATATATAAATTGAGATTAAAATTTATGTTTCTAACACTATTCTTTAGTAAAACATTGGTGGTATTTTTGAATTTTTCATGTTCAAAATAATATAGCACTTCGATAGAAAAACACTTTAAAAAATATTTAAAAAAATAGGTTTGCTCTGAGGTTGGCTGTTGTTACTATGAAAAATAATGCTTGTTACTTCCCATAGATCATCTGTTACTGCCCTTTTCTAACTCAAGTCGTTTTTTGCTTGACTCAAGCTCAGACAACCTATCATCATGCCCTTTGTACTAACATTTGCAATATAACCGGTTTTATTCCTGACACCGGCAATCAAAATTTTAATTGCCCTCCCACAATTGCAACCGTCCATTTTAATCCCAACGGTCACAAACTTGTGAAGTTTTGATTCTTCAAAAATTAAGTGATGGACTCTAGACAGTCCCCATATATACGAAAAATATTATTGAAGGGCATGATGTTTAATCCTACACATCAATAAAAAGCTAATCACAATATGATATTTCATAAATAATATTCACTCTATACTAGAAAAGAGATTTTAATCCCACAATATGAGATTTTAATGTCCAAAGTATTTTTCAACATCTAAATACATGGATATGTACTACATTAAGATACAAATGTGTGTGAGAGTCATGAGGATTTTTTACCTAATCATACTAAACAAATGCACCCCTCGATGTATAAGGAATTAAATCTGAAAAAATATATAGCTAAATTATCGTAATCTATAGAGAATATCCTTCGGATATCCAATACAGATTCAGTACCAAAAAAAAAAAATAATAAAAACAAAAAGATCAAGGGAGGGCTATCTAAAATAAATAGGTAAATGATTAAATTCTTGATAGGTGTGACATATTGTGGTAATTATAATAGTAATGAATATTGTGAGTTATAATATTATTTTGTCTTAGCTTTTCACCATATATGCAATATAATTCCCAAGGTTGGCGATCTAATTATGGACGATGTTTTGCCAATTAACTGTACTTGAATCAATATGAAAAGTGTTTCTCTGTCTCTTATATTTACTCTTACATTTGCCATAGTATTTGCAGATATTATTACCAAACACATATCTGAACTAAACATTTCATAATCTATAATCCAATAATCTGGACTATAACAGTACTTATTTTTTGAAATACTCGTGATTTGGGTCATAATTAACCGAAGTCTAAAAAAAAGATAACCAAGAGAACAAAAATGTTCCAAGATGATAAGATGAAAATTAAACTACACCAAAATATTCTCATAACATTAAGTACTATCAAAAGGATAACCACGACCTGAGGTGTCCAAAGTTTCGCACTAAAATGTTAATGGAAGACAGACATGCAATAAGAAGTAAAAGGCACCACTTTAAAACGGACAAAAACATAACTGAAACAGATAAAACAGATTACAAGCTGACTTAGATTTCTTTCAATTGGAAAACCTCATTGGCCTATTGACGGCTCTCCCCAAAGGGCAACATAATATCCCCTCCACCAAGCTCCATCTGTTCTTGATCTTTCTGCGCCATGTCTAGGAACCACTGTGGTTGTGGCTGCGGCTGCAAGCTTTGCATGTTGGCACAGTAGGCCGCCTCAAACCCCGATGGCCTATCCGCAGCCGCCACCACCATCGCAGTGTTTTCTCCGCTACTCCCTTGCATCCCTTCCATTGCCGCCTGCTGCACCATCACGTTAGCCCGCTGAAGCTGCAGCTCGTAGTCGTCCTGCATCTGCCTCTTGCCGAGCCTCTCCATCCTCATATCGATTTCCTTCAGTTTAACGTCAATCACCCAACTAAGAGCGTTCAGGTCCTGGATGTTCAGACCCTTCAGGTCGCTCTCCTCGTTCGTTAGGCTGCGGTACATGAGCTGGGTTATCTCCTTTTCGCGGTTATCCCTCTGCAGCTTCTTTAGCTGCTCGTTCGCCTTTTCGATCCGCTGTTGGAGAAAGCTTTCCTGGTTCACCATCTTCTTGGTTTGGTCCATCTCTGACATCATCTTGAATCTGGTCAGTACTTGTTGGACACCGGCCGGTGAAGGATAAACCTCTGGTTTGGGATTGTAAGGGCTGTATATTATCGCGCAGGCATCAACACCGCAAAGGGTACTTAGTTCAGTCGCCTTCTTGACAAGTCCTTTCTTTCGCTTCCTGAAAGAGGCTTTCCTCTCCTTGTCATTGGTTATGTAGGAGAGTTTCACCTTGCTTCTAATTCTCATGGCTTGGGGAAAAAGGAAAGTAGGAAGAAACAAAAGGAAAAGAAAAAAAAAAAAACTGGTATATGAAAGGAGAAGATGATGGAATTATGTGAAATAGTTGAGGGAAGAGAGGGAGTATTTATATTTCTTCAAGTGATATTGCATTTAATATTTGTTATTATTTGTTCTCTGAGATGTGATGTATTGCCAAATAAGTACATGGGTTTAGGATTTGTAAACTTTATTGTTTAAAATGAATTATAAATCTGGGAGTATTATTGTTATGATTTGGGATGAGAAATCGACCTGGGAGAGCATTTTCTTAGATAAGAATTAGGATAGAGAGATAATAGTGTCTATCATCATCTGTCAGCGACATCGGTAACAAAAGATTATACGTGCAGTATTGTTACATGATAAATTATCGGATAATTATGAAATAAATGCTAATTTGAGTTTTAAAGTTGTTTAATGAGAAAAATGGGTGCACTTTTTAGGAGACAAAGTTTTAATACGGTACTACTTAATCTTTAGAATCTGATAGGCTACTCTTTTGGATTTCAATGCACAAATTAGACTTTAGATACATGTTTAATCTTAAAAAAATATGAAGGAGTATAAAAATAAGATAATTAGAGGTATTATTTTAAAAATTTTAAAAACATATTTTTATCGATTTTCTAAAAGAATACTTTATTTGAATTAGTTATTAGGATTAGTTAGCTTTTGAGTTGTGGATGTGGATGTCAACGTGAGAGCATGGTTTTGGTTTTATTTATTTTTATATAGCTATCCTTTTGTAACTTGAATTTGAATAGGATTAGAATTAGACTCTAGAGTTTATTATTTAAAGGCTTATTTGTTATTTTGTTATTAGAGTTTGTTGATCATTATTAGTAAAATCTTTTTGAAAGTTCTCCCAATTGATTTATATAATTTTTCGGCATTCTAATTAGAATCAACAAAGTATATGCTTCCGCTACATCAAAATGACTAGGATATAATGAATAAGATACCATCTCTAATGTCGATGGTAATGCAATATATATCTTTCATCGTTTAGACGTGTTCTTGTTGTCCTATGGGTAGAGAAAAATGTGTGCTCAGATATCAAACAGCAAGATAATAGTATTGAAACTTCTTAAATTTTGGATTGAAATGAATTTGTATTGATTGGAATGATAAATGGACACTAGAAAACTTCTTGCGATCAAGTAAATATCCCCAAAAAAATAAAAATATAAAAAATGAAAGTGTTTCGCAGAATTATTATGCGACAATGTCACAAGTATTCGTTTTTCCTTTTTCTTTAATTTAGGGACCATTGGTCTAATTAGCAAAATTATATCACACTTCTGTGATACTCCCTTTTTGACGGTCATCTGAACTTTCGGAACTCAAGTTTTATATTTTTAATTTTTTTTAGAAAAAGATTACATAGAAATGTATGATCTAATCATATTATCCAAAGTAAAATAAAACTCAAAACTTCTAAGACTAGTTTCCCTCTTTTTCTAAACGTTTCTTCCTTCATGTGGTTGATATATCATTGTATTTTCTTCACAAGTTTCTTTGTTTTTTCTTCGGCACTCGATTTTCTATTTAGACCGATCTTTCAACTTCCAAATAATACCGATTCTTTAATTCGAAGAAATATCCATAAAGTACTTTATTAATTGTAACATTTCCGCTCTCTTTAACGATTATGATATCTGTACAAACTAAGATATCGTCGGAAAAGAACTGTAGTGGGAAAAACGAAAAACTTTTTACTGCTTTTACAAGAATCTTGTTGAACAAACTCTATGGACTTAAAACTTCACATATTAATTTTTTTTCTTTCTACATAATTTGTTCAAGTGATCCTTAAGCAAAATCCTGCACCATGTAAAATCCTTGCCTCCATAGACCTACTCTAAGACTGCAAAACTTTCGCATCTGAATTATTAACCCCAAAAAAATAAAATTCCGGTTTACATCTTTTTTCCCCTGGGTTTATTGCTTTTGATAGACAAAGTTGGGCTATTCAACCTTATCGCATATATTGAAACAATACCAAATATAATTAGTTGTGTTTAACACCATACATTATTAGAAAATGAGTTACACAACATCGGTTTATAGGTGAGACCCATTATTGTTTATTAGCATGTGGTGTTTAAACCAATTTACTATTGTGGCAAAGCATTTTTATATGTAGATACATGGATACACTAAAATAAATATATTGTGAGGATTATTTTTCTAATATTCTAATTAAATGATCCACTTGATATGTTAAATCTTGAAAAAAAAAAAATTTAGATCCTCGTAATTTTTAGAGAATATACTCCGGATTTCCATTACAAACTCAGTAAAAAATAAAATAAATATTCATATCTATATATTTATATGAAGATCTAGGCAGGGCTACATCTAAATAGGAAAAATGCTTGAAATTTTAGTAGGTGTCGTTCTGGCACATGCTGGTAAATAAAAATTGTAATGAATATTGTGAAGTTATAGTATTATTGCTGTGTCATAGCTTTTATCCATATATGCAATGTGCTCAGTTTGTCTTAAAATTTATTGTTATATTCTCTTGAGAAATTTCACGCCATTGATGCAATAACAGACAAATAGAAAGCCTGGAGTTTTTCCTTTATAGTCGTTTTTGAAAGGACTTAAAAAAAAAAAAAAAAAAAAAAAAAAAAAAAAGAGGTTTTGTGATTTTCTTCAGACGTAGCTTATAACGTTCTTGCAGAGAACATTTTGCTGATTAACTGTGCTTGAATCGATCTGAAAAGTGTTTATTTCTCTCTTGTACATTTCACTTTTACATTTTTCCATAGGACCTTCACTTCCTTTATACACCAATTGAAAGGTCTAGGAGAACCCTTTGAAAGTAATTCTCTCATCATTGTATTGATATTACATGGGTGTTTTTCCAAATAGTCAAGATATCCATCAAAATTACCAAAGTCTCAAAATTAAGACAACCAAGAGAGCAAAAATATAATTCCAAGATGACAAGCTCAAAATTAAACCCACATGATACCCAAATATCCTCAAAACATAAAGCACTCTCAAATTAAAACATAAGGAAAGAAAAGGACATCCACTGATCCACAACATGATGATGAGGTGTCCACAAAGACTGACATGCAATCAGATCTGAAAGTCTCAACTTTAAAACAGACAAAAACATAACAGAAACAAACAAACAAATCACAAACAGACTCAGATCTCTTTCAAAGGAAAAGTCCATTGGCCCATTGACCATTCTCCCCAAAGGGCTGCATCGCCTCGTCTCCAACAAGCTCCAGGTTCTGCTGTTCTTGACAGTTCTTCATCAAGTCCATGAACCATTGGGGTTGCGGTAGCGGCTGCGCCCTATGCCAGTTCTCCATGTTGGCCACCTCGAACGCAATGGGCCTATCCGTTGCAGCCGCAGGCATCCGCTCCGCCGTTGCCTGCTGCACCGCTACATCATTCCCCTGAAGCTGTAGTTTGCAGTCATCTTGCACCGGCCTCTGACTGAGCCTCTCGATCCTCCTGTCGATTTCCTTCAGGTTCTGGTCGATCACCGAGCTGAGATCGTTCAAGTCCAGGATGTTCAAACCCTGTAGGACGCTAGCCCCGCCCGTCAGGCTCCGGAACATGAGCTGGGTGATCTCCTTTTCGCGGTTATTCCTCCGCTGCTTCTTCAGCTGCTCGTTCGCCTTGTCAATTCGCTGCTGGAGAAAGCTTTCCATGTTCACCATCTTCTTGCTCTGGTCCATCTCTGGCATCCTTCTGAACCTGGTTAGGACTTGTTGGACGCCCAACGACGAAGGGTAAACCTCCGGCTCGGGGTTGTAAGGGCTATAGATTATCGCACAGGCATCAATACCACATAGGGTGGTTAGTTCATTCACCTTTTTGATAAGTCCCTTCTTTCTCTTCTTGAAAGTGGCTTTCCTCATCGAGTCGTTGGTGATGTAGGCAAGGTTCACCTTCTTTCTCGCCATGGCTTGGGGTAAAAGGAAAATGGGAGAAAACAAAACGGGAAAAATGTGTATGATAGGAGAAGAAAAGGGAATTGTATAAAATGATTGAGGGGGGGTATTTATATTGCTTCAATTAATATTGAGTTTTAAATTTAGTATTATTTTATTTAATGAGAAATGATTTATTGCCTAATAAATTAAATGAGATACGGTATTGTAAATGTCCTTGTTAGCAATATGAGATATGGTGTTGTAAATGTCCTCGTTAGCAACGATAAATGCATGGAAATTATTGTTATACAATGAATTGTGATGAGAAACGGACATGAAAGATCATTTTCTTAGACACCTTATAATGAATTACGGTTTAGTAGAATAATATCATATGGTTATTGGTGACAAAAGATTGCGCATGCAATATTGTTGCGTGATAAATTGTCGGAGAAATGAGGGACAAAATGCTAATGTAGGTTTTAAAAGGGATTTAATGTTGTTTCAATTCTATGAATAAAGAAAAATGGGTGCCCATATTCAATGGCAATAAATCCTTATTTCGGAACCACTTAATTTTTAGAAATCTTGGAGGCACTTGTTGATTGCAATGAGAAAAATATTTGGCATTAGATACTTTTGTGTCATCCTAAGAAGACTTGGACTTAAAGAATAATCGTACCATCGTCAATGGTAACAGAGAGACAATAGTATTGAAGCTACTTCAATTTTGGATTCAGATTGATATGTGGACTGAAATGAGAAATGGGCATTGGGGAACATGTTAATTTGAACTTTATTGTTTAATGGGTTTAAAAAGAAGAAAGATATATAGACATTTGTGTAAATATGTGTATCTTTACTAATGCTCCATTTGGTTCGCAAGTTCATTCCCAACTTTTCAACTCAAATTTTGTCTTTTTCCTCAAAAGTCATTGTCTTTTTCCCAAAAAGTTTTTTGTCTTTTCTGAAAAGTCAACAAAATTTACTATTTCAACTTTAAAATATCAACTCAAACTTGCGAACCAAACGGACCCTAAGTTATAGCTATCCGATGACGTTGTATGCTGGTCCAACGTGTTTTCCCTCGATGTCCAAATGTTTCCGGGCAAACCTTAGGTTCAATTCTATCTTTCTTGTCTCCACTGGTGAATTTGTCGAATAGAAAGATGAAGATCAGGTATTCTTTCTTCACCCACTTATGAAATTAAAGCATGCCCTGGGAGCAAACTCTTGCTTTTTTTTACTACAAGAATTGTTTGATCCTATGGTCTTTGGCTGCTTCAAAGCCTTATTTAAGAGGTACACTTTTCCTTTATCAGTCTGTTATGTTTTCGGCTATTTAAGAATGACTGAATTTTTCAGTGTACTCCTTGTGAAGATTTGTATTTTTCACCAAGCCCCTTTCCGAGACAGTCTCCACATCGTTAGGCCTTTCGTGCAGGTCGGAACTTACCCGATAAAGAATTTCGCTACCATAGGTAATAATCAGTAACAATAAATAGCATAACCGGTGTGACATTGTATATACGTTGTCTATTTATAGAATAAGGATAAATAGCACTAACTTAAATTCCAAAAACGCTATAAAATTAAGTGACAATATTATTCATTTGTCATTTCATAGTTAATTTGAAAGATCTTGTTATTTTTCTTTTATGGTGGGTGATTTGAAAACTGTTCCGGAAATTGGGTGTAAAATTACCGTTAAACTATGAGTACAACCGCATCTTGTCATTCTTTTAGTATATTGTTGTTGATTAATAAAAAAAATAAAAGCATGAAAGGAAAAAAAATATTCTGACAGCTTCCCACAAAGATAAGCTTAGATATTTCGTTGTGCTTGTAATTAGTTTTTGTTTTGTTTTGTTTTGTTTTGTGTTTTTTTTGAATCATAGGCTCTCGTTTTCTGAAACGCTTCATTCTGTTTGGCAAAGTGTGTTTTGACAAGGAACAAATTCAACGCATTCTTTTACAAAAAAAAAAAAAAAAAAAAATCAACTCATCCTGCTGCAATTCTTTTTTCTTTCTTTTTTTTTTTTTAACGTGGGGTCGGGATAATTTTGAACTCTATACGTTTTGATAATGTCATACGTAAATTTACCGTTAGACTAATTAGAATCTAAAGAGATATAATATTATTCCTCTTGCCATTTATAGAAGCTTAAATTTCATGTAAAACATAAGGTGAACTGTGGTCGATTCTTGAAAATAATAGAAAATAAAAAATCTCACTCTTATATTTTTAAATTTCATTGAAACGATATTTTTATGGACAAATGAAAATAATACTCGTCTGAATTCAAAGTCAGAAGAAATTTTTGTGGTTTTTTGGTTAGGAAAGTTTTGTAGCCTTTCTTTACATGAATGATCTTAATTTGGTGTGCCAAATTCCATAACAGTGCCAAGAAAGTGTTCCAGTCCATATACAAGACTTTTGTAGCCTGTTTTTATAATATAAATAAATGAATATATATATATATATATATATATATATCCAAATGAAGTGTTACCTTCTTTCTTTGACTGCCTTTACAATTAGAGAGTAGAAAAAAAAAAAAAAAAAGAAAGAAAAAAGGACGAGAGAGAGAGAGAGAGAATCTTGTAATAACATGGACTTCGACGTTCTTCATTTGAATTCAAGTCCAGCAAAAGAGGTATTCAGCAAAAAAAGTCCAGCAAAAGAGGAACAGCAAAAACGTCATATGATTTTTTTTTTTTTTTTAACGTAATTCGTACTTCAAGCGACTCCTATGGCAAATCCTGCACCATGTATAATCCTTTATTAATATACCTATATAGACCTACTTTAAAATTATTTTAATGTATTTATCGATGTCAATAGACTCAAAATACTATATTTATTACAAAAAAAAGTGTGAAAAATAACATATTTGAAACTTGTGTTCTAATGATATTGTTATTTCTAATGTTAGTTATATCTATCTTTTGTCACCATCCTTACATTTTTTAATTAGTGAAAAATAAAGTTTTAGTATTTAAATTATTATAAAGTAACAAAATTATTAGATAAAAAATATGAGATATCAATGTCAAATTTAACATTTGATATATTTTGATGGAAATTTGCCACAAAAATTAATGTATGATAAATTTGACATAATTAAAGAGGACATTTTATTAGAAAGTACTTTTTTCATTCAAATAACATAATTTTTTATTGATACATCAGTTTAGCACTTTATTGAACATGTTCAAAGGCTAACAAAACTTTCGCATTTATTTAGAATCTTGCTCCATAGTAAAAACACGTGCGGGAATCTCAAGGAACAGAAAACTAATGAACATATTCGTTCACTTCTAGCAAGCAAAGATCCTTCTCTTGTACATGAATGTAGTGTGCACACCGCATATTATCACCATCTTGTCATGATATATTGGATATGTAGAACTCAGATCTCCTATTTAATTTTAATACTTCAAATGATATCCAATCAACATATTATACCACCTCATCTAAACAAATTATAATTCAAAAATATAATATGAGAAACATAATTAGTTAAATAATATGATATAGTATGATTGATTAAATATCATCTAAGATACACAAAAATTGGATAGATAATAATATTCTAAGAGGGAATGGTGCATGGTCATCACATACCCGGGAGGTCTTACAATAGCCCGGCTTTGGTAACCTTGTTTGTCCTGATGATGTGTATCCTATTATCGACAAGAACTCTTTGTACAATTGATTTTTTTTTTTTTGTGTGGTGTTTTTATGTGTAAGTTTGTGTGTAATAATGATAATGCATTTACCATTTTTAATCTACGTGTTTTGTTTTTATTGTTAATTCAAATAATGAAGGTGGCTTATCCACCTTTTGCGTTAGTTGTTTATCTGCTAGATCTAAGTCCTGTCAATGTTCTGGTCTTGCTAGAATTACTTCTTGCGGAGTTAGTAGTGACCCTAGTGCAACTGAGTTTTGGTCCTTAACTGATCAGGAAATTCCATCGATTGTCGCGATTTTGACAATGAGAACCTTGCATATACTCGATTTTAGTGTGTCGAGGAATATATCTGTTATCAAGTTTCAAGCTTACGTCTTTATCTTTGAGTGTCATCAGATTTTTAATAGATTTGTTCTTATTGAAAAGTTTTGTCTCATGTGATACGGGATCATTTGTTATTTTTTAAGGTTGTTGTTTTTTTTAATCTTTTTAATTAAAAAATAATAATAAAAGATCCTTTACATGTATTATATGTAAGTACTCAAAGTTTTTAGACTGAAGGCCATAATTTCAATCTTATCACATATAGAAACATGGATGTGTACACTATGATAAATCTATACATATATAAGAAGTGAGAATATTCACTGCTTTAGCCTCCCTTCATCTAAAACGGTTCAATTTGGACTGCTTCTCGATCCTTTGATTTTTTTTTTTTTTTTGGATTATTATTTTTTTTTCATTTTAATCCTTTTTTAATTTCTTTTTGGACCAATTTTTTTTCGTTATAGTCCTTTTTTTATTTTTTTTTTGGACTAATTTTTTTTCGTTTTGGTCATTCTTTTTACTTCTATATTTATTTTTTGGTCTTCTGTTTTCTTCGGGATCTTTTTTTTTTTTTTTTTTCATTTTAGTCCTTCTTCATGTTGATAGTTTCTTTCATTTTAATCCTTACATCTTTTTGATTTTTTTCCGTGCCTTTTTCTTGGGTCTTTTTATGTATATTTTTTTAACTTTTTATTTAATTTTTCTCTATTTATATAAATTTTCTCAAATTTGTCCCATATATGCATAGCACATGCTTTACACTAGTGTGTGTATATATATCTATGCGTGTGTGTGGGAAAGTGATGATGAATTTTTTTTTCTAGTGATATAAATAAATGATCCCCTTAATATATAAGAAACTAAATATGGAAAAAAGAAAATTTATATTTTCTTTCTCTATGACTAATTCAAAGAGAATATGCTTCTAATATCCAAATACAAAAAATAAAAATAAAAATAAAAAGATGTAGGGAGGACTATTTGAAAATGTAAATTCTTAATATGTGATAATATGGTATGCTGTTAAACAATTATTATAATCAATAATTGTGATGTTATATCCTTCAATATATATATATATATATATTGTGAAGTTATAATATATTGTTATGTATTAATTTTTACCCATATATGCAATGTGCCCAGTTTGTCTAATCATTTAACGTTTAGTTCTCTTGACCAATTCCAAGCCATTAATGCAGTAACAGAAAGATAGAAGGCCGACATTTTTTTCCCCATATTTATCACTTATCGTAACGTTCGAGGGCAGAATAATAAAACGTAAATGAAACTGTGATAATAATTATAGGAGAACTTTTCTGTACGGCACCGTCAGATTGCCGGATGGGAAAGTTTTTCATATCTCTTTTTAGTTCTCTCTTTCTCTCTTTTTAGGAAGTTGTATCGCATTTTTTTCTAAGTTGTGTGGATCTTCTGCACGGGTTGTATCACCGGATAGTCGTTCCGTCATATGAGAGAGTATTCCAATAATTATAAGAGTGGCAATTTAATATATTTTTTTAATTAAGAGTGCTTGAATCAATTAAAAAAGTGTTTCTTGTATTTACTTTTACGTTAGGACCTTCACTTCCATTTACACCATAGCGAGGACAAGAAGAGCCCTTTGAAATTAATTAGTAATTCTCTCATTAAAAGTATTGACCTTACTTTTATTATGTATTCATTGGTGTGTCTGGTATGTGTTGGGGTTAGCGTTTGGTAGACCAGTACTTTTCGTATTATGGATTGAACTCCAAAATATGATGAAATTCTGTGCAAAAATTGACCAAAACAATGAGAAACCATTTTCATTCAACTATTCTTTTTTTTTTTTTTCTCTCTTGAACTTAAGACCTCGACAATAAAGTACTTAAGTGGTATTTTGTATTGACCAATGTTTTTAAAGCTATTTGTTTTTTTCTTTGAATATCGGATGTCCTATATATAGGGATAGTCTACGTGTTCCTTTCTTATGATAACGATGTGCAACCCAATGTTTTGGATATATGCAACTGTTTTTTTTCCAAGTACTCATGATAATTAGTCAAAGTCCCAAAAGTTGGATGACCAAGAGAACAGAAATATAATTTCAAGATAATAAGATCAAAACCACATAACATCCAAATCAGTTCAACATCAAAATGCTCATAACATGAAGTAATCCCAACTTAAAACATAAAGAGAGAAAAGGAAGAACCATAACAATATGCATACCAAAACATCAATGAAAAGCAAACATGCAATAAGATCTAAAAAGTCCCACTTTAAAATAGATAAAAACATAACAAAAACAAATAGATAGATAAAAACATAACAAAAACAAATAGACAGACTCGATTCTCTTTCAAGGAAAAAATCCATTGCCATTAGCCTCCTGACCAGTCTCCCCAATGGGCAGCATCACCTCTTCAACAAGCTCCATATTCTCTTCTTCCGGACAGTTATTTATCATGTCCATAAACCACTGATCAGCTTCCTGTTGCTCCCTAGGCACGTTGTTCATGTCAGTTGCCTCCAACCCCATGGGCGAATCTGCCGCAGACGCAGCCACGAGTGCGGCGTTTTCTCCATCACCGCCACTCCCCAGCATCCCCTCCGCTGCCACCTTTTGCGCTGCCAAATTAGGCTGTGGCAGCTGTGGATTGTACTCATCCTGCATCGGCCTCCCACCAAGCCTCTCGATCCTCTTGTCTATTTCCTTTAGGTTCTGGTCAATCACCCAGCTGAGATCGTTCAGGTCCAAGATGTTCAAATCCCGCAGGACGCTATCCCCGCCTGTCAAGCACTGGAACATAAGCTGGGCGATCTCTTTTTCCCGGTTCTCCTTCTGCAGCTTATTCAACTTCTTGTTCGCCTTGTCGATCCGCTGCTGGAGAAAGCTCTCCTGGTTCAGCACCTTATTGCTTTGTTTCCTCTCCGGCATTGTCTTGAACCTGTTTAGGACTCGCTGGATACCCGATGACGAAGAGAGAACCACTGGCTGTCGGTCATATGGGCTATAGATTATCGCGCAGGTATCGATATCGCAGAGGGTGGTTATCTCCTTCATCTTCTTTACAAATCCCGTCTTTCTGTTCATGAAAGTGGCTTTCCTCGTCGAGTCATCGGTGATGTAGGCGAGGTTCACCTTCTTTGTTGTCATGGCTTGGGAAAAAAGAGAATCAGAGAGGAAGGAAAAGGTTGGGGGGGGGGGGGGGGGGGGGGGGGGGACAGATGTATGAGAGGAGAAGAGAAGGGAATTTTGTGAAACAGTTGAGGGGGAAGGGGTATTTATATTGCCTCAAGTCATATTGTGTTTGATATATATTTTTTTATTGTGTTATATATATATATATTTGAAGTAATTTATTACCCTATATATGCCATGAGAGATGGAGTTGTAAACGTCCTTGTTAGAAAACATAACTGTGGTGAAATTATTGTTAGGTTGTAATGATTTGGGATGAGAAATGGGCATGAGAGAACATTTTTTTAGGCACACTATAAAATAGGGTTTAGAGAATAATATCGTCTATCACCATGTGTCAGCGTCATCGGTAACAAAAAGATGCGTGCGTAGTATTGTTACAGGATAAATTATCGGAGAATTATGCGACAAATGCTAATATGAGATTTAAAAGTTTTTCAATGTTGTTTTTAGGGTGAAGAAACATGAGTTCTCATATGAATTAAGCGACAAAGCCTTTATATGGAACTACTTAATTTTTATTATCTGATCAGAGACTCTTTTTTGACTGGAAGGAAAACAAATTATACTTTAGATACATGTTTTACCCTAAAATTATATGGATTTAAAGAATAAAGTGAGATCATTATCAATTGTAATGCAAAATTAGATGACTGACAACGTGAATATGATATTTATTTAAGAGAATTAGGTGGCAATGTAAAATCTTATCATTGTCTCATACGAGTGAATTCTAGCATCTCCTTAATTGTTTAGGCGTGTTCGTGTTGCCCATGGGTAGAGAAAAATGTGTGCTCAAATATCAAACAACAAGACAATAGTATTGAAACTTCTGAAGTTTTAGATTCAGATGAATTTGTGAAGATTGGAAAGAGAAATGGGCATTAGAGAACAAGTTTGAACATTGAGGTTTGGGTTTAAAAGAAGGATGATATCTATCTTTTATTTAGTTATAATTACAAGACAGCGTTGCATAAGCGGTCCGACGTGGCATCTACATTTGTTTAATTTATAATTATTAATGATAAATAGCATTAATAGACCGATATTATATGCACGCTTTGTACTTGTATAATATATAAACAATTATAAATAGTATTAACTAATTAGATTGTAAAAGGCGCTTCGTATCTAGTCTTCCATCCTAAAGAAGATCCAAAAAAAAAAAAAAACTAAAAAAAAAAAGTATTTGGAGTTATGTCACGATATTAGAAATATTATCTTCAATAGTGTTGGAAGTTCTGGTCTTCTAGAAATTGTTCATTGGAATGGTTGGAGGCATAACATAGCTGTAATTTCACAAAAGGTGAAGAGTTCAATTTCCCTATCCCAGTTTTTTTTAAAAAAAAGTAATCGTTCTTTGGTTAATAACATTGACTAATGTTAAATTTGGTACATTGGATTGTTGAAAATAATTTATTCTTGAAAGGTTTTTTTTTTTTTTCTTGGAAACTTTAGAAGTGAGGATTCAAACTCTATTTTTAAAAAGAATCAGTTGTGAAATTATCGCTAAAAAACTTAAATGTGCAATCTATCATCCAAACAAACACTAATTTAATGTTTTTGATAAAAAGAGTAGCCAATAGATATTACACTACATTTTGCTCCTTTTTTTTTTTCAAATAAAATAATGACCTTATTCTACTAGAAATTATACAAGAAAAAGAAATTGTGGAAATTCCTCATTTTACCAATTACTAAATTGCTAAATGGGGGACCATATTGTCTTGGAGCATCTACAAATAGGTAAATACTTAAATTCTTAGTGGTAAACAAAAGACAATAATTATAAATGAATAATGTGTAGTTATAGTATATTGTTATGTCTTAGTTTTCTGATTACTGATATCAATAAATGCTCCCTTAATGTATATAAGGAATTAAATCTGAAGAAAAAATATGTCTAATATATTTCTAATTTACAGAGAATATGCTTTCGAATATCCAAATAGTAAAAATAAAAATAAAAACATCTAAGAAGGGCTATTTGAATAGGTAAACACTTAAATTCTTAATTACATATTGTTAATATGGTATGCTGGTAAACAATAATCATAATGAACAATGTGAAGTATAGTATATTGTTACTAATTAATGAAATTAATAAATGCTCCCCTTGATGTATATAATGAATCAAAGCTGAAAAAAAAAATGTCTACTATCTTTCTAATTTATAGAGAACATGCTTCGAATTATCCAAATAGTAAAAATAAAAAGAAAAAGAACTAGGAGGGGCTATTTAAATAGGTAAATACTTAAATTCTTATATATATATATATATATATATATATGTTAATATGGTATGCTGCTAAATTCTAAAATATATGTTAATATGGTATGCTGGTAAACAATAATTATAATGAAAAATTGTGAAGTTATAGTATGTTGTTTTGTATAAATTTTTGTCCCTAAAAGCAACGTGCCCAGTTTGTTTAATCATTTATTGCTTTGTTCTGTTGACAAATTCCAAGCCATTAATGCATAACAGAAAGATAAGGCTGAAGTTTTTTCCTATCTAGTCATGTATGACTATTTTGGATTGAACTTATGAAACTATGAGAAAATTTCATTAAACGGTCTTTTTTCCCTTGAACGTGAACTCGAATTTAAAAACATGAACATTAGAGTCAAGTGTAATTTGGTATCAATCAATGTTTATAATTAAATTTTTTTTTTCCCTATATTGGATGTCCTATAGGGATGATCTATTTGTTCCTCTTTTATAATAAAAGTGCACACATGATAAAGTTTATTAATGTATAATATCTGAATAAAAAATCACATAATATCTAACCCAATATTTTAGATGTGACTTATGTTTTCTAAATTACTCATGATTCAGGTCAAAATTAACCAAAGTGTCAAAAATAAGATGATTGTTCAAGAGAACAAAAATATAGCTCTAAAATGATCATAAGCGAAAATTAAACCACAAGATATCCAAATTAGTTCGATATTAAAATATCTTCATAACATGAAGTACTCTAAACTAATAGCTTAATGAGAGAAAAAGCCAACCATAACATAAGGAGTCCATAATTCCTTGCTAATACATCAATGAAAATTAAAGGACATACAATAAGATCCAAAAGTCTCCAAGTCCAAAACAGACAAAAAGCATAACCAAAAAAAAAAAAGGACAGATTACAAACAGACTCAAAAAGATCTCTTTCAAGGAAAATACTGATTGGCCCATTCACCACTCTCCCCAAAAGGCAGCATCACTTCCTCTCCCCTAAGCACCAGGTTCTGCTGTTCTTAACAATTCTTCATTAATCCAAGAACCGCCGTAGCTTCGCCTTGTGCACGTTGTCCATGTTGGCCACCTCGAACCCCAGAAGCCTGTCTGTCGTGGCCGCAGACACAAGTGCACTGTTATCTCCACCACTGCCATTACCCGGCATCCCTTCCGTTGCCACCTGCGGCTGCAACTTGCAGTCTTCCTGCACCAGTTTCCCACTGAGCCTCTCGATCTGCTTGTAGATTTCCTTCAGGTTCTGCCCGATCATCGAGCTGAGATCGTTGAGGTCCGGGATGTTCAGTCCCTGCAGAAAGCTGGCTCCGCCCGTCAGGCTTTAGAATATGATCTGTGTGATCTCCTTTTCACGGTTAGCCTTACGTTGTTTCCTCAGCTGCTTATTCGCCTTGTCAATCTGCTGTACGAGAAAGCTCTCTTGATTCACCATCTTCTTATTTTGTTCCGTCTCCGAAATCATCCTGAATCTGGTCAGGACTTGTTGGACGCCCGGCGGCGAGGGGAAAACTTCAGGCTCAGGGTTGTAAGGGCTGTAGATTATCGTGCATGCATCGCTACCGCAGAGGTTGGTTAGTTCATTCACCTTCTTAATAAGTCCCTCCTTTCTTTTCTTGAAAGTTGCTTTCCTCACCGAGTCATTGGTGATATAGGCAAGGTTCCCTTTCTTTCTCGTCATGGTTTGAGGGAAAAAAGGAAAATGAGAGAGAAACGGGGAGGGGGGGTGGGGGGGGGGGGGGGGGGCGGCGGGGCGCGGTGCGGGAGAAGAAAAGAAAGGAAAAAAAAAAGGTGTATGAGAGGAGAAGAGAAGGTAATTGTGGAAAATAATTGAAAGGAGAAAGGGGGTATTTATATTGCTTTCGTGCGATATTGCATTTAATATTTATTTTTATTTTTATTTTAATAAGCAGTTTGTTGCCTAATAAAACCCTGAAATTTCGAGTTGTACATATCCTTGTTAGAAATGATAACACCATCCCTCGTGGCTAGCATGTCATGCAAATAGGTCAAGGGTCTAAAGCTAACTGTAAAATCTGACTCTGATAGCATGTAAAATAGACTTGAGTAAAACTCATTTCTAAAAGCTGGTTCAGGGGAAAAAGTCAAATCCATATAAAAAAAATCACAACAGTCTAATAACATATCGATGTAAGAGAAATTCATAATCTAACAAATCGCCGGCAGCATGCGGAGAGGAAGGAATATCGCCAACATGGAGACAAAGAAAGAGAGAGTGGGGGAGTATGGTTTTTTTGTGGTAATTTTGTGGTAATTTTGCGTATTTTGATTGTTGAAAGTGGAAGTTACTAAGCCCCTATTTGGAACATTATTTGCACATGGAGTTTTGATTACTCAACTTCAAAATTCTCAAAATCTTACTAATTCATTTTCAAAAAAACTCAAACTTTAAAACTTCACCACTTACTTATTTTAAGTCGAAATTATATATATATATATATATATATATTTCTTTTTTATTTGAAATTACATATAATGACGATAAGAACGAAATCAAATTCATATTGTATATTTTTTCAAAACTTATTTCAAATATTTACACCATTGCCTATACCACAGTTTATTTTTTATTCACACTTCCTCCAAATATACATTTTCAAAACTCAATCTCCAATTGTCACCTCAAACAATAATAAGTATTTAATAAGGTTGGAAAAATCAATAAATTGTATTAATTAGTGCTAATCATCAAATTAACTCTTCAAATTTAGTAAAGGGGAGCGGGAAAAAAAAAAAAAGAACAACAAACCATTGAGAGGACGTAGTTAAATAAAACGACAAGTTTCCAAAACAACGCAAATACCAAATAAACGACACAAACTATCATCTTCTTCATCCTTTGTGAAACCTGATCAACCAAAGCCGTAGCGGTCTCAGTCTCTGTCTAGCTGGATGCACAGCCTTCTCGGCAGCGAAATCGATACTCTGCGGCGGCTGCACTCTCGATTTCATTTTTATATCTAGCGATATCAATGGGGTTTTTTTTTTTAAGATTTTGTAATTTTGTTTTTTTTTTTTTTTTTTTTTGGAAAGTAGGTCATATAACTTTTTTTAGTCACCTGATCTAATATATGGTTCAATATTATTTTATTCAGCAAAATGATCATTTGTTATTTTCTTATATTTGATAAATCAGTAATTGATTATAAAATTTAATGATTTCAGTATCAATCAGTAATTTGGTGATTTATGTTATAGTCGATTAACCAAATTAACTATATTACAGGATCAATTTTTAACTATATATATAAATAGCTTCTTTTTTTTTTTTTTATTACGGAAATCTTGTAGCGCCAAATGGGCAATTAGTTCCTTTACTTCGAAGTCCATAAACGAACTCCTCCGAAAACCCAAATCATAGATTTTCCCTTTCTCTGAACTCAGATTCACTGTTCTTGTCTTTGTCAAGATTGCAGTGTTTGTTTTCTTGTTGTGCATCGTAAAGTAATTGCACACACTGTTTGATTAAAGGCCTCAAACACTGACTCAGTAGTTTCTTTTTGTGTTTAGTTCCTTTTGGGGAGTCAATTTTAACTGGGTAGTCTTGTTTTTCAGTTTCGGAGGAAGTGAATCTGTTATTACGCTCACTTTTATCAGTTACTGAATGAAGACATACTCACTTGATCACCGGGTAATTAGTGTAACTCGAAACATGTAAGTTTTTTTTTTGGCTAAAAGATGAGTGAAGAAACATGAAAGTTCAGTGTTATGATAATATGGTAAAGCAAATTTTTGAGAGAAAAATCATACTTTCCCTATTTCACTCGCGTAGTGCTGTTTCAGTTATAAAGTAAAAATGTTGGCGTGTTTCTGCTTTATGTTGTGTTTCTCTTGATTGAGGACCATAGATGGCATGGTGTTGCCATGGACTTGGGATGCACAGGATAAAACATGCGGGAATTTGTCGAATGGCTTTTGATGGCCGTTGTTGTCCCAATTGTAAACGGATATTCCAACTCTTCGGTCCAAATTTTTGAGTACCAACTCACGTGTTATCTTTTTATTGGTAGAACCAATCAATTGATGTGGCAATATTTTAATCACTTACCAATTAAAAAATGACAACTAAAAAGTCATATAGATTGGCATTCAAAAATTGGGATTAAAAGTTTGTGTCTCTGCCATTTTTTCAAAATAAATGCTCCCCTTAAATGTATAAGGAATTAAATTTGAAGAAAATAATATTTAATTGTTCCTAATTAATAGAGAATATCCTTCGGATATCCAGTACAAATTCAGTATAAAAAAAGTAAACAAATAAACAAAAAAACAAAAAGATAAAGGGTGGGCTATCTAAATAGGTAAATGATTGAAATCTCTTGGTAGGTATTGTGAATCTGGCATATTGTGGTAAATAATAATAATAAAAATGAATAAGGGGAGTTACAATATTTTACGCCTTAGCTTTTCTCCATAAATGCAATTTTGTCCAATTGTCTAGTCATTGATTATTTTGTTCTCTTGAGGAATTTCAAGCCATTAATCCAGTAAGAGATAGATATATAAGCCTGAAGTCTTTTTCCTTACTATAACTCATTTATGAAAGGACTCAAAAATCATGATTTTCTTCAGCGCCTCGTAACATTCTTGCAAAGAATAATATACATAAAATAAAACTATGATAACAATCACAACGGTGGCAATCTAATAGAGGATATTTTGCTAATTAAAATGTGCTTGAATCAATCTAAAAAGTGTTTCTTTGTCTCTTTATATTTATTTACTCTTACATTTGCCAATTTTAGGACCTTTACTTCCTTTATACACCATTGAAAGGTCTAGGAGCCCGTTTCGAAGTAATTCTCTCATCAAAGTACTGGTCTTATATCCATTATGTATTCATGGTGTGCTTGGTTTGTGTTGGGATTCACGTTTGGTAGACCAATTTGTCGTAGTCTGTATTCAACTTCCAAATGTGACGAAATTCAATATTAAAATTGACAAACAATCACAAAATATTATTTTCATTGAAATGTTTTTCTTTTCCCTTGAACTTAGAGGTCTCAACACTATAGTATAGATCAATCTTTTTAAAGATTTGTATTTTTTTAAAAAAATATATAAATATAAATATATATATATAGGATGTAAAGAGATCATCTACGTGTTCCTTTTTTTCTTAGAACGTCTCGTACGTGCTAAAGTTTGTATCTGAACTAAATACTGCATAATCGAATCCAATAATCTCGATGCAACTGTTAATTATTTTCCAAATACTCGTGATTTGGATACTAATTAACCAAATTCTAAAAAAATAAGATAACCAAGAGAACAAAAATGTTCCAAGATGATAAGATGAAAATTAAAGTATAATTAGATATCCAAAACAGTTCAACATCAAAATATTCTCATAACATAATGTACTATCAAAAGGATAACCACGACATGAGGTGTCCACAGTTTCACGCTAAAACATCAATGAAAGACAGATGCGATAAGATGTAAAAGGGCACTACTCTAAAACAGACAAAAACATAACTGAAACAGACAAACAGATCACAAGCTGACTTAGATCTCTTTCAAGGGAAAACCTTATTGGCCCATTAACCGCTCTCCCGTAAGGTCTGCGTAATATCCTCTCCACCAAGCTCCAGGTTCTTCTGTTCTTGATTGTTCTTCACCATGTCTTGGAACCACTGCTGTTGTGGCTGCGGCTGCAAGCTATGCATGTTATCAAAGTTGGCCGCCTCAAACCCCGATGGTCCATCCGCTGCAGCCGCCGTCACCAACGCAGTGTTCTCCCCGCTACTCCCTTTCATCCCCTCCATTGCCGCCTGCTGCACCGTCACGTCAGCCCGCGGAAGCTGAAGTTCAAGCTGCAGCTTGTTGTCATCCTGCATCGGCCTCTTGCTGAGCCTCTCCATCCTCATATCGATTTTCTTCAGGTTCCGGTCAATCACCAAGCTAAGATCGTTCAGGTCCAGGATATTCATCCCCCGCAGGACACCCTCCCCGTCCATTAGGCTACTGTACATGATCTGGGTGATCTCCCTTTCGCGGTTATCCCTCTGCAGCTTCTTTAGCTGCTCGTTCGCCTTGTCGATCCGCTGCTGGAGAAAGCTCTCTTGATTCACCATATTCTTACTTTGGTCCATCTCTGACATCATCTTAAACCTGGTCAGTACTTGCTGGACATCGGCTAACGAAGGGTAAACCACCGGTTTGGGGTCATGGGGGCTGCAAATTATCGCAAAGACATCGATACCGCAAAGGGTTCTTAATTAGTTCAGTCATCTTCTTGATAAGCCCCTTCTTTCTCTTCCTGAAGCAGTCTTTCCTCGCCTTGTTATTGATAATGTAGGCTCATGGTTTGGGGAAAAAGGATAATAGGAGGAAACAAAAAGGGGCAAAAAAACTGGTGTATCAAAGGCAAAGAGACGGGAATTGTTGAGAAATAGATGAGGGAGGAGATGGCGTATTTATATTGCTTCAAAGTGATATTGCATTTAATACTTGTTATAATTTTTATTTTTTTTTTGAGAAGTGATATATTATTGCCTTATAAATAACATGAGATTTGGTGTAAACTTTATTGTTTCAAATTAATGATAAATGTGGGAAAGTTATTGCTATTTTGTAATGATTTGGGATGAGAAATAGACATGGGAGAAAATTTTCTTAGGCACATTACGCCCTTTTTCATGGTTCGTGCGAACTTTAGGAACTCAATGTTTTTTTTTTTCTTTTTTTTTTTTTTTCAAAGATTACATTGAAATATCTCTAATTATTATCGAAACTAAAGTAAAACCCAAAACTAAGGCCGGGTTCCCTCCTTTTCTTCACGTTTCTTCCTTCATGAGTGAAGGATAAATATGTGTGTGATAATCATGAGGATAATTTTCCTAATCATACTAAATAAATGTTTCCCTCGAATGTTAAATCTTGAGAAAAAAAAATATTTAGATCTTCATAATTTTTAGAGAATATACTTCGGATAGCCATTACAAACTCAGTAATAAATAAATAAATAAATGAAAAGATCAAGGGAGGACTATCTAAGTTGGAAAATGATTGAATTTTTAATAGGTGTCAATCTGGCATATGCTGGTAAATAATAATTGTGATGAATATAGTGAAGTTATGGTAATATTGTTGTGTCTTAGCTTTTATCCATATATGCAATATGCCCAGTTTGTCTAACAATTTATTGTCATATAGTCTTGAGAAATTTCAAGCCATTTATGAAATTACTCACAAAAAAGGTTTTGTGATTTTCTTCAGTAGCTTGTAACGTTCTTGCAGAGAACATTTTGCTAATTAACTGTGCTTGAATCAATCTGAAAAGTGTTTATTTTCTCTCTTGTACATTTCACTTTTACATTTTCCATGGGACCTTCACTTCCTTTCTACACCAAATATTGAAAGGTCTAAGAGAGCCCTTTGAAAGTAATTCTCTCATCAAAGTATTGATCTTACATGGGCCGTTTTCCTAATGCTCATGATTTGGATCATAATTAACCAAGTCTCAAAAATAAGATTAACCAAGAGAGAACAAAATTCCAAGATGACAAGCTGAAAATTAAACCACATGATACCCAAATAAGTTCAACATCCAAATATCCTCATGACATAAAATACTATCAAATTAAAACAACAGGAGAGAACAGTGAAACCACAACATGATGAGGTGTACACAAAGACAGACATACAATCAGATCTAAAAATTCTCAACTTCAAATCAGACAATAACATAATAGAAAAAGACAAACAAATCACAAACAGACTCAGAGCTCTTTCAATGGAAAAACCCATTGGCCCATTGACCATTCTCCCCAAAGGGTAGCACCACCTCCTCTCCAACAAGCCCCAGGTTCTGCTGCTCTTGACAGTTCTTCATCAAGTTCATGAACCATTGCTGTTGTGGTTGCGGTAGCGCCCTATGCCTGTTATCCATGTACCCAGTGGACCTATCCACCGCAACGCTCTCTCCGCCAGTCCCTGGCACACCCCCCGCCACCGCCTGCTGCGCCGCCACGTTAGCCTGTTGAAGCTGCAGCTTGATATGATCATCCTGCAGTACCGGCCTCCGACTGAGCCTTTCGATCCTCCTGTCAATTTCCTTCAGGTTCTGGTCGATCACCGAGCTGAGATCATTCAAGTCCAGGATGTTTAAACCCTGTAAGACTCTAGCCCCGCCTATAAGGCTGCGGAACATGAGCTGGGTGATCTCCTTTTCGCGGTTATTCCTCCGCTGCTTCCTCAGCTGCTCATTCGCCTTGTCAATCCGCTGCTGGAGAAAGCTTTCCAGGTTCACCATCTTCTTGCTCTGGTCCATCTCTGGCATCCTCCTGAACCTGGTTAGGACTTGTTGGACGCCCAACGACGAAGGGTAAACCTCTGGCTCAGGGTCATAAGGGCTATAGATTATCGCGCAGGCGTCAATACCACAGAGGGTGGTTAGTTCATTCACCTTCTTGATAAGTCCCTTCTTTCTCTTCTTGAAAGTGGCTTTCCTCATCGAGTTGCTCGTGATGTAGGCGAGATTCACCTTCTTTCTCGTCATGGCTTGGGGAAAAAGGAAAATGGGAGGATATAAAATGGGAAAAAAAATGTGTACGATAAGAGAAGAAAATGGAATTGTATAAAAATAAATTGAGGGAGGAGGGGGTATTTATATTGCTTCGAGTGCTATTGAGTTTTATATTCATTATTATTTTATTTAATGAGAAATGATTTATTGCCTAATAAGTTCAATGAGATATGGTGTTGTAAATGTCCTTGTTAGCAATGATAAATGCAGGGAAATTATTGTTATTTAATGATTTGTGATGACAAACGGGCATGGGAGAACATTTTCTTAGACACATTGTAATAAATTACGGTTTAGAGAATAAGAATGTCTGTCGTCATATATTGTTACCTGATAAATTGTCGGAGAATTATGTGACAAAATGCTAATGTGAGTTTTAAAAGTGGTTTAATGTTGTTTCTATGAATAAAGAAAAATGGGTGCTCATTTAAATGGCTATTAGTCCTTAATTCGGAACTACTTAATTTTTAGAATCTGGATGTGCAATGAGAAATATTTGGCATTAGACACTTGTTTTATCCCAAGAAGACCTGGACTTAAAGAATAATCGTACGGTTGTCAATGGTAACAGAAAGACAAATATTTTGTATTCAGATAAATATATGTAGACTGAAATGAGAAATGGGCATTAGAGAACATGTTTGAACATTATATTTGGGTTTAAAAAGAAGAAAGTTATATATACATACATATCTTTTAATAAGTTATGTATAGTTATCCGATGATGCTGTATGGACGGTCCAACGTGATATGTATGTTCTCTAATTTATAATCACTAATGATAAATAGCATTAACGGTGTGACATTGTGTACATGTTGTATATTTAAATGATAAGTAATTATAAATAACATTAACTTAAATTTCAAAAGCGCTTCTTATCTTATTAAAAGGTGTTTGATGAAATTATGTGACAATATTATTCACTTGTCAGGTTATAGTTTAATTTGAAAGAACTTATCGTTCTATTTTTTTTTTTTCTTTTTAAACTTTTGGTAGGGGATTGAGCTCTGCACTTGTGATTGAGTTAATTGTGAAATTACCGTTAGACTATAACTGCAATCACAACTTGTCAATCTTTTAGTATAATCTTCTTGATAAGAATTAAAAAAAAAAATGAAAGGAAAATATATTCTAACAGCTTCCAACAATACACGCTTAGATATTTCGTTGTGTTTGTAATACGTTTTTCTTTTTTCCTTGCATTTTATTTTAAAATCATAGGCCTTTTTTCTGAAAAGCTTCTTTATGTTTAGCAAAAGTGTGATTAGGAACAAATTCAAATCATTCTACAGTGGGTTTTTTTTTTTTTTTTTTTAACTTGGGGTTAAATTTCGAACTATGTATATTTTGATAAAGTCAGATGTCAAATTACCCACAGACTATGTCTATAATCACAAATCATTCTACAAATGAATTAGAATCTAGGGAAATATAATATTAATCCTCTTGCCATTTAGCGAAGCTTAATTAAATTTCATGTAATTAAATCACAAGATAAACTGTGATCGTTAATGAAAATAACAAAAAATAAAATTCTCACTCTTATATTTCTTTAGACAAAGTATAGCTAGACTACAGGTTCACTAAATAAGGTACTTTTGTAATACCAATTTCCAATTAATTTCTTGCATATATTCTTTAACATAATTCCGTAGACATTGCTTTAAAAGCTATTATATATTCTTGTGGGCACAGGTAGATAGGGCCCACTGGGGAATTTTTTGTTAAAAATTCATAGCTTTTCTTTTTTCTCACTAAAAATTAAAATTTGACATCAAGTATGACAAAATATGTTTTAAAGCCTAATAACACGTGCTAGGAATCTCAGTAAACAGAAAACTATTGAACAGCAAAGATCCTTCTCTTGTCCATATGCATATTACCATATTATTATCTAATCTATTATATCACGTCAGTTAATTCAAAAACATACTATGAGACAACATTATTGGTTAAATAAGGTAGTATATAATATGATTGATTATAAACATTTAAGACACATATATAAAATTTGGATATATACATATTATTCTGAGAGGGAAAAAAATAGAATTGTAACAAAGTCGTCCACTAAATTCTAAGTATCACTCTCTTCTCTCTCTATTGTCTTTTTCTCTCTAATGCGTGAGAGTTAGGGTTTCTCAATCATTTTCCACTTTTGGAACCAGTTTTCGATGGCAGCCTCCAACCTGTTTGTGGTTTCTCAACCCTAAAGAAGGATGTGAAAATCATATGATGAGAGTATTGATAAAGACGAGCCCATGAGAAGGCTAGGCATTGTGTGAAAGAGCAAGGCAGAAATGAGATATTTGACAATGGTGCGTGGTCATCATCACATGCCGGAAAAGTCTTGCAGCAGCTCGATCAGCTAGCTTTGGCAATCCAGTTTCTCCTAATGACATGGATCATCAATGATTCTTTCTATGTTATTGGTTTTTTCTATTTTTTCTTGCGTAAGTCTATGTGAGTAAAATGGCGATGTCTTCGTCCTCTTTTATCTGCATGTTTTATTTCTGTTTGTTACTTTTAATAATGAAGGTTGCTTCTCCACCTTTTGCATTGGTTGTTTGTTCGCAAAATAAGCCTTGATAGTATTTTGATTAAGCTAGAGTTTCTTCTATACAGAGTTAGTACTGGCCCCTATTGGGCAGGAATAAGTCCCATCAATTTTTGGGGTTTTGTCAAAAAGAGTTTTATATGTGCTCGATTTCAATGTGCTGAGATATTTACTTGTTATCAGGTCTCAAACATGTATCTTTTTATTTGAGTGTCATCAAACTTTACTTTACAAATAAATATGTTCTTATTTAATGATTTTTTCTCATATAATACAGGATAATTTGTAATATTTAGCCTCCGTTTTATAAGGTAATTGGAGATGAAATTTTTAAGTTGGAGTTGGTTGACTTTTCAAGAACTAATTATAAATTTTGTTGACTTTTCAAAAAAAGACAAAATTTGAGATGAAAAAGTATAGTTTAGTTAAAGTTAAACTTAAATACCAAATAGAGGCTTAAAGTTTTTAATTTACATCTCCGTAATGACTTTAATAAAAATTTCTCCTTTCCCAAAAAAAATATATATATATATCCCTTTACATATATGATATATGTAACTCAAAGTTTTTAGACCGAAGGCCATAACTTCAACCTTATCGCATATAGAAACATGGATAAGTATATTAAGATATATATATATATATCTATATCTGTATGTGTCTATGAAGAAAATTATTACAGCTTGAACCCAATATAGAAAAAATAAAAATATCCGAATAGAAAAAATTAAAAATAAAATAAAAGATCTAGGGAGGGCTATTTAAATAGGTAAATACTTAAATTCTAAATATAAGCTTATATGGTCTGTTGGTAAACAATTATTATAATTAACAACTGTAAAACTATAGTATATTGTTATGTATTAATTTTCATCCATAAATGCAATGTTCCAGTTTGTCTAATCCTTTACTGTTTTGTTCTCTTGACCAATTCCAAGCCACTAAGTAACAGAAAGATAGAAGGCTGAAGTTTTTTTCTTATTAATTATGTATTGTAACGTTCTTGAAACGTGAATGAAACTGTGATTGAATTAATTAAAAAAGTGTTTCTTGTATTTACTTTTGCATTTTAGGACCTTCACTTCCTTTTTACACCATTGCGAGGTCAAGAAGAGCCCTTTGAAATTAATTAGTAATTCTCTCATTAAAACGATTAACCTTACTTTTATTACGTAGACCACTTCTCATTTTGTGGATTGAACTCCAAAATGGGATGGGTGAAATTCAATGTAAAAGTTGACCAAAACAATAAGAAACCATTTTCATTCAATTGTCTTTCTTTTATCTTGAACTTCAAAGATGGAAACTCGAACTTCAGACCTCAACATTAGAGTACTCGGGCGACATTATTGACCAATGTTTTTAAAGTTATTTGTTTTTCTCTTTGTATAACGGACGTCCTATCGGAATAATCTACGTGTTCCTCTTTTATGATACCGGTGTGCAACCCAATGTTTTGGATGCAACTGTTATTTTTCCAAATACTCCGTGATTTCGATCACAATTAGCCAAAATCTCAAAAGTTAGACGACCAAGAGAACAAAAATATAATTCCAATGTTATAAGATCGAAACCACATGATATCGAAATGCTCATGACATGAAGTAATCCAAACTTATAACATAAGGAGAGAAAAGGAAAACAACAACATGCATACTAAAACATCAATGATAGACAGACATGCAACAAGATCTAAAAAGTCCCACTTGAAAATAGATAAAAACATATATAACAAAAACAAACAGACAGAATCACTTCTCTTTCAAGGAGAAAAGTCGTTTGCCATTAGCCTACTAACCACTCTCCCCAAAGGGAATTATCACCTACCCTTCGCCAAGCTCTATGTACTCTTCTTCCGGACAGTTCTTCATCATGTCCAGGAACCACTGAGGTTGCGGCTGCTCCCTGCTATGCACGTTGTTCATGTCGGCAGCCACCAGTGCAGGGCTTTCTCCGTCTCCGCCACTCCCCAGCATCCCTTCCGCTGCATCCTGCTGCACCACCATTTCAGGTTGTGGCAGCGGTGGCAGCTGTGGATTGCACTCATCCTGCATTGGCCTTCCACCTAGCCTCTCAATCCTCTCGTCTATTTTCTTTAGGTTCTGGTCAATCACCCTGCTGAGATCCTTCAGGTCAAGGATGTTCAAACCCCGCACGACGCTAACCCCGCCTGTCAAGCTCCGGAACATAAGCCGGGTGATCTCCTTTTCGCGGTTCTCCTTCTGCAGCTTATTCAACTTCTTGTTCGCCTTGTCGATCCGCTGCTGGAGAAAGCTTTCCTGGTTCAGAATCTTCTTGCATTGGCCCCTCTGCGGCATCGTCTTGAAACTGGTTAGGATTTGCTGGACACCCGAGGACGAAGAGAAAACCTCCGGCTTGGGGTCATAAGGGCTGTAGATTATCGTGCAGGCATCGATATCGCAGAGGGTGGTTATTTCCTTCATCTTCTTTACAAATCCTGTCTTTCTCTTCAGGAAAGTGGTTTTCCTCGTCGAGTCATTGGTGATGTAGGCGAGGCTCACCTTCTTTCTTTCCATGGCTTGGGAAAAAGGAGAAGGGGAGAGGAAGGAAAGGGGAGAGTAGATGTATGAGAGAGGAGAAGAGAAGGGAATTGTGTGAAATAGTTGGGGGGGAAGGGGGTATTTATATTGCCACAAGTCTTCTGTTTGATAGTCATTTTATATATATATATATATAGAAGTTATTGTTTACCTTACATATACCACGAGAGATGGAGTTGTAAACGTCCTTGTTAGAAAACATGAATGTGGTGAAATTATTGTTTGGTTGTAATGATTTGGGATGAGAAATAAGCCATGAGAGAACATTTTCTTAGGCACGTTATAAAATAGGGTTTAGAGAATGAAATCATCAATCATCATGTGTCAGGGTCATCGATAATAAAAGATTGCGTGCACCATATTGTTACATGATAAACTGTCGGGGAATTATGCGACAAATGCTAAAAGTTAGATTGAAAAGTTGTTCAATGTTTTTTTTTTTTTTAATGGACAGAGAAACATGGGTTCTCATATTAAGTGACAAAGCCTTAATATGATGGAACTACTTAATTTTTAAAATTTGAGAGACTCTTTTTAGACTGGAAGGAAAACAAATTAAATTATGCTTTGGATACATGTTTTACCTTAAAATTACAAGGATTTAAAGAATAAAGCGCGATCATTGTCGATGGTGATGCGAAGAAATTAGACGGTTGACAACGTGTAATATTGCTAAAATATGATAATTGACGTTGCATGACCAATCCGACGAGGCATCTACATTTGTTTAATTTATAGTTATTAATGATAAATAGCATTAATAGACCGATATTATATGCACGTTGTGCACTTATATAATATTTAAATAATGATAAATAGTGTTAACTTAGATTGCAAAAGAAGCTTCGTATCTAGTCTTCCATCCTATAGAAGATCCAAAAAAAAAAAATTACAAAAATTTTTTTTGGAGTTATGTCACGATATTTAAAAAAATTTCAATAGTATTCAAAGTTCTAGTCTTCTGGAAATTGTTCCTTCGTATGGTTGCAGGCATAATATAGCAATAATTTCATAAAAGGTGAAGAGTTTAATTTCCCCACCCCAGTTCAAAAAAAAAAAAAGTTCTTTGGCTATGTGTGAATAACCATTGACTACTCAGAACAAATTACCGCTATGTTAAATTTGGTACATTGGATTGTTAACAATTTAATTTATTCTTTTTTTTTTTTTTAGAAACTTTAGAAGTGGTGATTGAAATTCTCTGATATTTTTACAGAAAAATAGGTGTAAAATTATTGCTAAAAGACTCAAATGTGAAATCTATTATTCAAACACACACTAATTCAATGGTTTTGAGTTGCCAATAGACATTACACTATACTTTTCTTCTTTTCTCTAAAATAATTGAGAAAATGACCTTATTCTACACTAAATAATACAATAAAAAAAATTGTGCCAATTCTTCAAATTACCTATTAAAATTGCAAAGTGGAGAACCATATTGTCTTGGAGCATCTATAAATAGGTAAATGCCTAAATTCTTAATAGCTATGAATCTGGCATATGTGGTAAACAAAAAACAATAATTTTGATTTGTTCTTGAAAGGTTTATTTTATTTTCTTGGAAACTTCAAAGGCAGGAATTCAAACTCTCTACTTTTAGAGAGAATGAAAAACTCAAATGTGCAATCTATTATCTAAACAGACACTAATTAATTCAATGATTTTTGAGTTGCCAATAGATATTACACTACATTTTACTTCTTCTTTTCTTTAAATAACAAAAAAGAATGACCTTATTCTACAAGAAATTATACAATAAAAAGAAATTGTGCAAATTCTTAATTCTAACTATTTAAAATGCTAAATGGGGAGCCATATTGTCTTGGAGCATATACAAAAAAGTAAATGCTTAAATTCTTATGTGTATGTGGCTGTGTTGTAAACAAAAAACAATAACTATAAATGAATAATGTGTAGTTATAGTATATTGTTATGTCTAAGTTTTTCTAATTAATGATATCAATAAATGCTCCCCTTGATGTACATAGGGAATTAAATCTGAAAAAAATGTCTAATTAATATATCTTTCTAATTTATAGAGAATATGCTTCGAATATCCAAATAGTAAAAATAAAAATAAAAAGATCTAGGGAGGGCTATTTGAATAGATAAACACTGAAATTCTTAGTATTCGTTAATATGGTATGCTGGTAAACAATAATCATAATGAAAAATGTGTATTACAGTATATTGTTATGTCTTATATGCGTTGATATGGTATGCTGATAAACAATAATCATAATGAAAAATGTGAAGTTTAGTATATTGTTATGTTTCTAATGATACAAATAAATGCTCCCCTTGATGTCTATAAGGAATTAAATCGGAAAAAATTAATATGTTTAATTAATAACTTTCTAATTTATAGAGAATATGCTTCGAAATAGTAAAAATAAAAATAAAAAGATCAAGGGAGGGCTATTTAAATAGGTATGTTCGTAACAATAATTATAATGAAAAATTGTGAAGTTAAAGTATATTGTTACATATTAATTTTTGTCCATATTATAAGCAACGTGCCCAGTTTGTTTAATCATTTATTGCTTTGTTCCATTGACAAATTCCAAGCCATTAATGCAGTAACGGAAAGATAAGTCTGAAGTTTTTTCCTTATTAGACATGTATGAAAGGACTCATAAAAATGATTTCATATTATTCCTTGAACAATGAGAAAATATAGTCAAGCCTACTTTTCATATTCTGGATTGAGCTTCGCAATATGATAAAATATAAAAATTGACTAAAGCAATGGAAAATATTTTCAGCAAACTGTTTCTTTTCCCTTGAAACTTGAAGGGGGGGAACTCGAACTTAAAATCCTAAACGTTAGAGTCAAGTGCCGTTTTGTATCTATCAATGTTTTTAAAGTTAAAATACATTGTTTTTATATATTGGATGTTCCTCTTTTATATTAACAGTGCACACATGATAAAGTTTATAAATTATGATATCTGAACAAAAAATCACATAATGTCTAATCCGGTATTTTGGATGCAACTTATTGTAGAAAATTAAATAAAAAAGTAATAAAAGTAAAGATGAAGAAGAAGGGAACATAAAAATATTTAATGTGAATGTGCTTATGTCCATTGACTAAAAACAATAAATTTTTTATTAAGGAGCACTATGAATGGGTTCTCATATAAATACAAGTTATAATGTATACAATTGGGTAAGTTTCCTAATACTTACAAATCTACTAAGATCAAAAATTATTATAAATTACGATAAATACAAATAAATCTAAAGTTCCTAATAAAGATAATTACATAGAAAATAGTAAATTTCCTTTATACATAATACTAACTTTCCTAATATGCACCCGCAAGATGGAGCTTCGATATGGACCCGGAGCTCCAATCTTGAAGTATAATAGAAGATACTTAAATTTTTTTTTTCTTTTTTTTTTTTGTTTCTCTTTTTTTTTTTAATCTATAGAAAATAAAAATAATGAAACATGGATGGTAATCGTCAGAGGAGGAGGGAAAAGGCAAATTGCACTTGGGTGCAGGGACGACAATCATTAGAAGAGAAGGGTGAAGACATCAGGCACTTTGGTGTAGGGACGACAAACGTCAGAAGAAGAGGGAGAAGACAATGGGCACTTGGGTGCAAATTGAAAGGGCGCATGGGCGCTAGGACATCAATCCTCAAGAGAGAAAGGGCGCATGGGTGCTGGGATGACAATTGTCAAAACGGAACGCAGCAACGTTAGGGACGGCAATCATCAAGAGAGGGCACAATTGTGCATAGGATTAAAAGATCAGTAACTCGTTTGAGTATAATCGCTATGATAAAATATTAAATAAGACAAAAAAAATAATGATAGGGTTTTTTTTTTTCTGGTTTGGGGACAGACGTGGTTTTTTTTTTTTTTTTTTCTTTCTTTCTTTCTTGGGTGATAGGTTATAGAAACGTGAAGCAAAGGGAAGGGGTTAGGGAGTTGGGGAATAAGATTGTACTGGGGTGGGATTACGTGAAGAAAGAAGGGGGTGAATGTAGGGCAGAGTGTTTTAGGTTTTGAGGTTTAGGATCTTAATGTTTTGATACCATATAAAAAATTAAATAAGAAAGTAATAAAAGTAAAAAATGAAGAAGAAGGGAACACAAAAATGTTTAACATGGATGTGCTTCTGTCCACGGACTAAAAACAATGAATTCATTAGTAGGAGCACTATAAATGAGCTCTCATATAAATACAAGTTATAATGTATACAATAGGGTAGTTTCATAATATTTATAAATCTACTAAGATCAAGACTTATTCTAAATTACAATAAATACAAATAAAAATAAAGTTCCTAATAAAGATAATTAATTACATAAAAAATATTAACTTTTTTTGATACATAATGCTAACTTTCCTAATACATATGTCTTGTCTTCTAAAATACTCATGATTCAGATCAAAATTAACCAAAGTCTCAAAATAAGATAATTATCCAAGAGAACAAAAATATACTTCTAAGATGATCATAAGCGAAAATTGAACCGCACGACAACCAAATTAGTTTGACATCAAAATATCTTCTTAACATGAAGTACTCTAAACTAATAGCTTAATGAGAGAGAAGGACAACCATAACATGATGTATCCATAATTCCTTGCTAAAACATCAACGAAAATTAAAACAGACAAAAAGTATAACAAAAAGAAACAAACAGATCACAAACAGACTCAGATAGATCCCTTTCAAGGAAAACACTAATTGACCCGCTAACCACTCTCCCCAAAAGGCAGCATCACTTCTTCTGGCCAAGGCTCTAGGTTCTGTTGTTCTTGACAATTCTTCATCAAGTCTAAGAACCACTAGGGGCTTCGCCTTGTGTACGTTGCCCATGTTGACCACCTTGAACCCCGGATCGGCCTATTCGCAGTGGCCGCATCCACCAGGGCAGTGCTATCTCCCCTACGGCCACTACCTGGCATCCCCTCCATTGCCACTGGCAGCTGGAACTTGCAGTCGTCGTGCACCGGCCTCCCACCGAGCCTCTCTATCTGCTTGTCAATTTCCTTCAGGTTCTGGTCAATCATCGAGCTAATTAAGATCATTGAGGTCCAGGATGTTTATTAGTCCCTGCAGTCGAGCTAATAATATTTATTATTATTATTATTATTTTAATAAGAAGTTTGTTGCCTAATAAAACCATGAAATTTGGAGTTGTACACATCCTTGAGAGAAATGATAACACTCTCCCTCACGGCTCGCAGGTCATGTACACGGTCCAGGGTCCAAAGCCAGCATCCCTGCAAAATCTGACTCTGATAGCTAGTATGTAAAATGGACTTGACTAAAACTCATATTCAAAAACTAGCTCAAGGGAAGAAAGAGTCAAATCCGTATATAAACATCACAACAACCTAATAACTTAGCGATGGAAGATAAATTCATAATCTAAGAGATCGTGGGCAGCACGCGGAGAGGAAGGAACATCACAGGCGTGGAGAGAGAGAAAGAGAGACCGGGAGATAAGGAATTTTGTGGTTATTTTGGGTATCTTATTTGCTGAAAGTGGTAAGTTTCTAAGCCCCTATTTGGAACAATGTTTTCGGATGGAGTTTTGAATATTTAACTTCAGAATTTCCAAATCTACTTCTCAAATTTTCTCTTTTTAATTTTTACAAAACTCAAATTTTAAAAGTCTACTTTCTTATTTCAAATCAAAAATATATAAATCTTTTTTTTTTAATTATTGCATAGAATGACTAGAAAAACAAAACCATAGTCATATTGTATATTTTTTTCCATCGATATTTCATATATTTACAAAATTTCTCTAAACATGTATTTCTAAACCAACTTCCAAAACTCCGTCTTCAGTTACCACCCAAAAAAATCAATAAATTGTATCAATTAGTGCTAATCATCAAATTGGTGTGAAAAAAAAAAAAAAAAAAAAAAAAAAAAAAAAAAGAACGAGGTTGGCAATAAACTCGTCTTGTGAAATCGAGAGGACGTTGTTGAATAAACGACATGTTTCCAAAACAACGCAGTACCAAATAAACGACACAAACTATCGTCTTCTTCATCCTTTTTGAAACCCGATCAACCAAAGCGGTAGCGTTCTCAGTCTCTCCCTCGCTTGATCCACGGCCTTCTCGGCAGCGAAATCGATACTCTGCGGCTGCGCTGTCGACTTCGTGCTTATTGCTAGTTCAAGCGACATCAGAGGTTTTTTTTTTTTTTTTTCTTTTCGATTTAGCAATTTTGTTTCCCCCCCCCCCTGGAAATCTTGTAGCGCCAAATGGGCAACTAGTTTCATTTACTTGGAAGTCCATTAACGAACTCCGAAAACCCAAATCATGGATTTTACCTTTCTCTGAACTCCGATTCATCTTTCTTGTTTTTTGTCAAGATTGCATTGTTCGTTTTCTTTTCGTGTATCGTGTAAAGTTGTTGCACACCAACTGTTTGATTAAAGGCCTCAAACACTGACTCGGTAGTTTATTTGTGTTAAGTTCCTTTTGGGGAGTCAATTTTAACTGGGTCGTTTTGTTTTTTAGTTTTGGAGGAAGTGAATCTGTTATTACGCTCACTTTTATCAGTTACTGAATGAAGACATACTCACTTGATCACTATGTAATTAGTGTAATTTGAAGTTTGTGAGTTCAGTGTTTCGGTATACGGGAAATCGAATTTTTCATTTTCAAGAATCCATTTCTGCTTTATATTTCCACCTTCTGGTCATTCAAAACTCTGTTTCTGCAGAATTTTGCTAAGAATGCAGCCTTAATATGTATTAATAATCTAACTGCTTCTTTCCTTTTTCTGGTATGCAGATACGTTGCGGTTTGCTTCACTCAAAATTGGGCTTCGAGTTTTAGAATAGCAGGATGAAAGTCAAGATCTTGCGTATCCTTATCGCCATAATCTGATTCATTTGTTTAGTGGAATACAAATTTGTACTGTCTAATATGTATTAGCTCTGCCACACTCTCTCCCTTCCGACACATTACCAGTGGTTGAATCTCCTAGACTTCATAGCTTCACATTGTGAATTCTGCTTAATGGAAAAATGATAACTGACGGGCTTGAAGAATTCAGAGAATCCTTTTGGATTGTCTTTTTCTATGTTTGCTTTCTTAATCCTAGAAAGATAAATGGAAATTCCTGTTTATCCTTGACATCAATTTAGGAAAAGCAAAAATCCATTTTCTCCTATTTATTTCAGTTGCCCTTCTGTAGATTGGTACACTTTTGGTATCGTGATTTTTGCATTACTCGTCAGTCTACAAATCTTGCTCATTTGCTTTAGATGTATCGTAGTTGCCCATTTTTTTTTTTTAATATATAAACATGTCAAGTATTTATTGTGTATACAATCTCAGCTACTAGGAATCAGTTTTCTCTTGACTCAGCGCTTCTTGCAAATATCTGCCGTGGTGTCAAACAGAGTATGTCTCTTGCTATTTTATCGATCTATGACTCATCATGTTATACACATGCTAGAACTTTCAAACTCAAACAAGGCTGTATTCCCCCCCCCCCCCCCCCCCCCCCCCCCTCCTTCAAAACATACTTTCCGTGTTTCACACACACCTAGTGCTATTTCTGTTTTAAAGTAAAATGTTGGCGTGTTTCTGCTCTATGCTTTGTTTTGCTTGATTGAGGACCATACATATGTGTTATATTTTTGTGAATCATAGATGGCATGGTGTTGCTTCTTGGACATGGGATGCACAGGACGAAACATGCGGGATTTGTAGAATGGCTTTTGATGGTTGTTGTCCTGACTGTAAACTCCCTGGAGATGATTGCCCATTAAGTAAGTTGCTACTTCTCACTTACATTGTTGACTTATGGCATCTTCGCCATCTTTTCATACCCATTATTAATTATTCCTTTTCTTTTTTGGTCCCCCTGATCATATAAGGTCGCACGTCTTTTTCATGTGTTTTCTACTAGTCCTAGAACCAGTCATGACTAAGAAATATCTCGTTTGAAGGCGCAATCTGTTGTTCGACTTTTCCTGTTAGGTAGGAGAGTTCATTGTTTGCAAATTATTATTGGTTAGAATCAGGATTTAAGTCTCTAATTGAAGTAAGATGATCGGTAGTTGAAACAGGCAGATGGGTTGTTACGTGAGGATTGTTTTGTTGTTTGTAGCCTAGTAAGCGGTCAGATAAACAGCCCTTAATCCATCTAATAATCAAGTATAATTATATGAAGAACACCAACTCTAATCCCAACTTTTGAGTACCAACCTATGTGGCATATGAGTTGTCATATTTTTATTGATAAGTATATCAATTGATTGCATTTACTAATGAAAATATGACACATGAGTTAGTACTCAAAAAGTTGGGCTTGGAGTTGGTGTCCATAGCATTACTTTATATGAAATTGTTATAAATATTAATCCATAAGCACATGATTGTGGAATGAGAATAGGTGTTCTTGCATTCATTTTCTTATATAATTTTCACTTGCACAATCAAGTTTGAGAATGACATCAGAACTAGATTCTGATTTTACCTTTTGGCTTGAAGGGAACATAGAGAGTAGAATGAGCATTTCCTTCTCGTTTCACGCAATTTTCATGAACTAGCCGATCCAAAGCTATATGACAGCATCAAATTTTTTGATTTGGTAGCTTGATCTACACTATCATTTAAAAAAAAAAAAAAAAAAAAAAAAAAAAAAAAGGGGAGGTGGGCAGTCTTCTCATTTGAAAAGCAATTCGTAAGAACTTACACGATTCGAAAATTTATTTTCTAATTACAAGTAATTGGTTTGTTGTTGCAGTATGGGGTGCATGCAACCATGCGTTCCATCTTCATTGCATCTTAAAATGGGTGAATTCGCAGACTTCTCAGGCCCATTGCCCCATGTGCCGTAGGGAATGGCAATTCAAAGGATGAGACCTTTTTTTAATCCTCTCTCTCTCTAGAACTCATGTGAACAAGCAAGCATTCAAGCAGTCAACTGTTACATTTTTCTTTAATTTTTGGGAATTATCAGTGATTATGGTGCTGTTTAACTGTTCTATGCGTCACTTGATGATTTCTACAAGTTATATATATATATATATTATATATATATATATAATATATGTAAGTTTATTAGTAGAGCAGAAGGATAAGGTTGGATAATGCAAGTTCGTATGAGTTTGGATGAATCTTAAAAGCTTATTAATTTGGATATTGCTTCTCGTAACACGTTGTAGTGGTTGTTTTCATGCACTTTTTTGACGGTTCTTTTTACCAAATTTTGTGTGTAGAAGGCTCAGTTTGATGTCTTCCACTTCCACACGTAATATCGTAGACACCTACACTGTGTCTATTGGATTGTGTTATTATAGTTGTGACACAACGAAATTTCTCAACTGTTTTTATAAGATTAGAAGCGTGAAGAGGTTTCTAGCTTTTATTCATTATTAGTCTGTATAGAAGTATGTGGATGGACAGCTGGCCAGTTGGCCTTATCATCTTTTTCGGAAACTTAGAAAAGCATATATCTATATGGTTGATCTCCTATTTAGTACCATATGTATCTTGTAACGTGAATATCAATTATTGTGAATATAAACTTCAGTTATTAAAAATGTGAATTCATACGCAATGAAATATAAAATAAGAATAATTCACATTTACTTTAATTATTTTTTCTTTTGTATGAATTTACATTTTCAACGATTAAAATTTACATATCAGACTTCATATGATATTTGAAGTTTACATGTCGGACATTGACTATATATATATATATATATATAATGCAAATCTTTTAGACTCTTTGACTAAGGAAAGTAACCTCTGAAGATTGATGCTTCCACATGTTTGGACGGTTTAAGCTAAGATAGTTGCCACGTGTGGTCTTTGCCCTTTTGTTGCTCTTATTAAAAAATAAAAAAAATTGATGTGGAAATTTTAAGGGAATGAAGTAAAAATGGATAAAATTTTTAGGCTTACCGACAAAAATTAATTCTCTCTCTCTCTCTCTCTCTCTCTCTCTCTCTCTCTATATATATATATATAGATTTCAACATCATTTTGCTACGTGGCTATGTCTAACTCGCCCAACAAAAATTATGTTTAAAGTTTGGACCCGACCATTACTAAATTGGGCACACCTTTAGTAGCTTTGTTGAACTTTACCAGAGAACAATGATCCAAATTACGGATTAACACCTTGCCATGATTGGCTAAATATCAACGTAAAGTAATTCACTTGGGGACACTTAAATGATGCTTTTCTTAACTTATTGTCGTTTTTCATGTCTTTTCACTAAAGAGCTTGCTTTTAGTAATTTAGAACAAACACACTCTTGGGCAAAACTCACACGCAAAGGGTCGCAATAGAGTTTGTTTTGTTGCTTTTTGTCTCGTAGAAATTTTAGCCTGTTCACAGATTACAACCAAAAAAAAAAGGGGGTTTTTAAAAGAGAGAAATATTGATTTGTATAAACAATACACGAGTCTTTCATCTGTTATATTCGCATATCTTCAATGATATTGATATATATATATATACATATATAATATTCTATATGCGAATTAAAGTAGGGACATATTATAAATATATATATATATATATATAGATGTGGATGAATCATGTTTTAAAAAGCAAGGGTAGTCTTGATACTCCCTTCAAAGGTAAATTGAAGAGGACAATAAAATTGCAATCACATTTAAAAAAAAAAAAAAAGGGAATTATGTTCCAAGAGACTTTTACAATGATAATTGACACCCATTATCTATATTCTAATCACAAAACCAACCACCAAACTTTACACAAAATAAATGGAATAATTGAAATAGTTTTTTTTTTTTTTTTTCCATTTAAGATGAAATTTTGAGACTCAAACACACTAAAGGAGAATCAACCGTCCATCTGGCAATAATACCAAATGAACACTGTCCATTAAACGGTTAAAGACGAGAACATAATAATACAAAACGATAAAGACAAACACGCCCTTCCCATCTCCAGCCGGCTGCCCATGAAAGATTAGAGAACAAATTAAGGAAATGAAAGAAGTAATTAGTAAAGGAAAACAAATTTACTTAAAAATCATAATTATTGATATGATTAGGGAAAAGTTGAAGTTAAATGGAAGTCATTTCAATTATTTGTCTCACCCATGTGTAAATGTATTAGATGGCATGTCCTTTTCATTACATTACTCACAACAATAAGTGAGTAGTCCGATTAGGCTTTTATGGGCCATTGTAATCACTAACCAATGCTTGTGGATTTATTCAACATTTGTTTAATCAAATTATTGACGACTTATTTTTTGTGATAAAGAAAAAATTATCAATTATTCTGAACATGTTATCAGGGCCCCGCGAGCCCCGACTTCGAAAGAAATAAGACGGTGAGCCCCAAACTCAGGTGGGTCCCGATTTCTATCTCTTGGGATGTCGGAGATCTCGGAGCCCCCAAGCATTTGTGCACTTTCGAAGTCTTGACACATCTAAAGGTTTTGATCATTTTGGCAAAAAGATTATATTTACATAAAAGAAGGGGGAAAAAAAAAACTTTTAATTTTTTGAGCAAAAATCAACTATTTTTTCCTCTCTTTTTTTTTTTTTTTTTTTTCTTGAAGAAAAAATCAACTAGCTTGCAAAGTTGGTACTAAACGTATATATGAAGAGAGAAAAGGCACTTACCGAAGTGAAGATTAAAGCTTTTTATCATTTAGTGATGATATAAATAGCATAGATGATTCCAGGAAGATATCCAAGCAAAGTCAGCAACAAGCAGATCCAGAATTCCGCCTAAATCATCCACACAAAAAAAAAAAATTAAAACAAAAATAAAACAAAATAACAACACACACAAAAAAAATGTTGGAGAGAGAGAGAGAAACCTTGCAGCCAAACTTGAGGAAGACACCAAGGGGAGGCAAGATGATTGCCAAGATGATGTCTATGCACGTTGCTGTGCCCATTTTCCGTCACTTTCTCGAGAAACTCCTTTTTTTTTTCTTTTTTTTTTCTTTTTTTTTTTTGTTCTTGTAAGAGAGAAAACTAGTATCCAATTAAAGTAACTGCTTTATTTCGCGAATGTAACTGCTAAGGTACGTAGAGTGGTCATTTATAGAGGCTCTGGATACACGTGTTGGATCATCATTGAGATTTTCCTGGGAATCAAATACAGCCCACTCTCATAAATATGCCACGTGGTCCACATATATTATACCATGTGCTTTGCATCGTTCCTTCTTTTCTTCTTTTCTTTTTGATTGGACCACGTACCCCATAATTCATTCATAGGTGTTACATATATATATATATATATATATATAATGTTCTGGTATCGGATATTAGATACTGTTCTACACTTATACTTTTTTATTTAAAAATTTATAATAAATAATTTATTTATTTATAATTTTATCACAATTAAAATATTAATATAAAGAATAAATATCACTTAAAAATATTACCCTAACATACTTTTTATATTTTCTTTTTATATTTTTATATTGTGTGGAGCCCAAATTCTCATTATTATTTTTGTAAATAAATAAATAATTAGTTTTAAGAGAAAATCATTACTTATTCTCCGATCTCTCCTTTGCAAAGTGAACTGCATCCTAAAGTTATGGATTTTCAACAGAATATATCTTTATTGTTCTTTTTGCCCCCCTTGGATTAAAGAATATTAGGACCACATGAATAACAGCTAAATCTTATGCACAATTGTCTAGCGTATTTTGTAGGTTTCGCTTTATGTCGTGTAAAGGATATGTGGCAAGTAATAGTTCAATAGATTACGGGGTGAAAAAAAATTTCTTGGTCTATTGAAATTAAGTTTTACCTATGATCGTAAAAATAAAAATAAAAATAAAACACACACTAACTAACTAGATAAATAAACCGTTTTTGAACATTTTACTTAAAAAAAGACTAAATGTTTTTATTTAGAAAAAACACGGGTAACCATTAAAATATTGATGATTCGTTCTGTCAATCACATATTGATGTTGATCTATGAATGATTGATCATGGTCAATTAGTCAATCAATAATTAATTATTGAAAGAACGATCATTTTACTGATTTTACAAACTTTCAAATTTTAGTAAAATGTATTAGAAAAAAATCATTTACTCACATATCCTATTACAAATATAAATTTAGCGATTTTTTACCATAATATTTAGGGTTCGAAAATTCTCATCTCCAAATATTACAAAAGAACCTGAGTTTTCATTTGGTTAGTCGGTTTAAATTGAAATATTTAGGTTAGAATTGTTTGAATTTTTAAAAATAAATTAGAATTCTTGTTGACTTTTCATAAAATAAAATAAAATAAAAAGATAAAATGAGTTGTAAAATTCTAGTTCAAACCGTAATCCAAACACAAGTTCAGAGTTTTAATCTTTAAAATCATTGATATGTTAGAAACTCAAAAGTTACGTGGTAGAAAATAATTAATGTGTAGAGAATGGATATTACTGGTGCTTGTAGAGGGTCGAATCTACAATCAAAGAAAAAAAAGTGCCAATGACCGAAATAGGATGATGGGCGAGTCGTCGGCGTGTCGTTAGTGAGTCGCAAGAAATAAGGTAAAGAGCATGAAAAGCAAATAGAGACAGAGACAACCGATTTTATAAAGGTTCGCCCGTAATCTCTAGGCTACGTCCTTTGTAGTACTTCCGGGAGCTTCCACTATATGTAAAAGAGTGTTACAATGGAGATTTTGAGTGAGACAGTGGCAAAAAAAGATGGGGGATGATGTGATACATAGAGATTTAGGGAATATAGTGTGCATTATGCTGAGTACAATGTATCGAACATCCGGAATGGATGGAAGAAGAGGATCCCTAGGCTTACAGAGTAAGCCTTGATTTATAGGGATTGACTTGATGCCTTGAGTTGCTTGATTCTAGTAGAATATGCCTTGAATGTTGATGGGTTGTTGCCCTTTTCTATATTGCTTGACTTTCCAATTCGTGGATGACTAGAAGATATTGGGAAACTGCTTTTTCCTGATGGATATGAGCTTGCTGGTTGATCCTTTGCCTGATATACTGGATTTAGTTTCCTGATCCTGCCCACGAAGTCAATGTTCTTTATTTAGCCCTGCTGACTTGCTAGTCGCTCGCTAGTCGTTCTATTATCGTCTGGGAGTCGTTCCTGAGTTTTCTAAGCGGTATGTCTCGGAGTCGTCTTGTGCTCCCCAATGACTTATCCATGGACACATGTATGGTGAGAGATGAGGTACGAAATCTAACCTCAACAGTGATTTTAAAGTCTAATGTGTGGCATTTTAAGTCGTCCTTTTTCTTTTCTTTTCTTTGTTTTGTTCTTTCCTTTTTTGAGATAATCAAAATTTTTAAGTCATATTTTGTAGTAGGAGACTAGGAGGGATTTGAATAGAAAAGAAAGTACAAAACTTTGGAGTTTGTTGAGTGAAAGAGGGGAAAAAATTGGAGGACTTTCCCTTTTGCATTTTGTTTGGTAAGAGAGGATAATGAAAGTGAAAAATACTTTATTTGCACAACTAACATAATGAAATAATGAAATATTATATTTATGTATTTAATCGAGTCTTGATGTAATCTAAATTTATTTTGAAGAGATATAGGTGGTTCTGAATATCATTTTTTTTAATTCAAATATCATCTAAATGCGTGTTTCACATACTATAAATTAGATGTATAAGTAGAACTCATAAATGACTCACCTCTTATTAGTAATGGTGTTAATAATGGTGGTGTTGTAGATGTAGAAATCTACAATCAAGAGAAATTCAAGTTAATAATCAGGAAAATTGGGACCGTTGATCATCGTTAATGGAAATCTACGCTAAGCATAATCATCGTAAATAAGAATTAAAAACAAAATAAATAATGACACTGAAATTTATAGATGTTCACTATAAAATGAGCTAGTCCTCTTTGTCTAGTGTTTTTCACTATGTATGAAAGTGAGAATAATAGTGAGTACAACAAAATTAAGTGCCATGCTGGGCTTGTAGAAGAAGGTTTCGAGTACTTCAATTCAATGACCAAAACACATGGTATCATCCCTGGGCACGAACACTATGCTTGCATTGTTGACTTGCTTGGTCTTGCAGGCCGATTGGACAAAGCTAGGAGGTTTATAGAGTCGATGCCAATCAGACCACACTCATCAATTTGGGAGCTTTGCTTGGTGCTTGCAGGAATTATAACAATCTTAAAATGGGGAGAGAAGTTGCGGAGAAGCTCTTCTACTTGGAACCAAATAATCCAGGAAACTATGTGCTGCTTTCTAATATTTACACAAATAATGGAAGGTTGAAAGAAGCTGATGAAGTTAGGAGGTTGCTGGGGCTTAACGAAGTAAGAAAGGAGCCTGGATGTAGCTGGATTGATGTCAAGAATAAATCCGTTGTGTTTACAGCCCAAGATAAGTCGCATTCCAGGACCGATGAGATTTACGCGATTTTGAGGAAATTGGAGGAGTTAATTGAGAGTGAAGGGTATGTGTCTAAAACCAAATTTCCAAATGGTATTGTTGAAGGATCCAGAGAGAATAGGCTGTGGTACCACAGCTAAAAATTAGCCCTCGCATTTGGGATACTGACCCTTCCTGTTAAGGCTCCAATTAGGATAAAGAAGAATCTAAGGACTTGTCAACACTGTCATACAGTTCTTAAGTTTGCTTCTTGCATATTTGGGAGAGAGATAGTTGTAAGGGATATCAATCGATTCCATCGGTTCACCAATGGTTCGTGTTCCTGCGGAGATCATTGGTTATTAGAAAAAGAATAGTAGAGGCCCTTTACCTTTCTTTTGTTTTTTTTTTTTTTTTAGAAACTTTAGAAGGATTCTGTATGCCCCAAAAAAACATGATTTTATTCTTCACATGCTTTCTGTCTACTAGTCCGGTGGAATTCCTTGAGCAACTCATTCTATATCTGGTATGCTTATCCTAATCTAATCCCAGTTTCTTTTTATCTGGTCCCATCAGTAAGAATCGGGGAATTCGGTAAACTGAAGACGTCTTAGATCAAGTTCTTACTGAAAAAAAAAAAAAAAAAAAAAAAGAAGAAGAAGAAGATAAAAAAACAAAGCCCTAAAGGAGACACGACTCTTTCGTAAACTGTGATGCAAATGTTTTACTAGTATAAACAAATACTGCAGTGAAGAGTTTTCACTTGCGTTATATATATTTTTTTCAGCCACCCTTGATATTTTTCACTGGAGAAATGCTAATTGCACTTGCCTAGTTTCACGAGTGCACAATCCACGTGAACTTATGGTCTAAGAGTGCTCATTCACGATACTCGCGAGTGCATTTATCATTTCGCTTTCGAAACCAATGATTCTGTAATTAACAGAGACAGTCTTCATATGCTTTGAATTGGTATCTTCTTCACTATTAACCTGAAACACTCAAGACTCAATCAACAATTATTTAATTGCTTATATAATTTATTTTCTTCCCCGATAAAGTTTCGTTTTATGTTCCAAGAGACTTTAACAATGATAATTGACACCCATTATCTTTATTCTAATCACAAAACCAACCACCAAACTTTACACAAAATAAATGGAATAATTGAAATAGTTTTTTTTTTTTTTTTTTTTTTTTTCCATTTAAGATGAAATTTTGAGACTCAAACACACTAAAGGAGAATCAGCCGTCCATCTGGCAATAATACCAAATGAACACTGTCCATTAAACGGTTAAAGACGAGAACATAAAATACAAAACGACAAAGACAAACACGCCCTTCCCATCTCCTGCCGGCTGCACATGAAAGATTAGAGAACAAATTAAGGAAATGAAAGAATTAATTAGTAAAGGAAAACAAATTTACTTAAAAAATCATAATTATTGATATGATTAGGGAAAAGTTGAAGTTAAATGGAAGTCATTTCAATTATTTGTCTCTCCCATGTGTAAATGTATTTGATGGCATGTCATTTTCATTACATTAGTCACAACATTAAGTGAGCAGGCCGATTTGGCTTTAATGGGCCATTGTAATCACAAACCAATGGTTGTGGATTTATTCAACATTTGTTTAATCAAATTATTAACGACTTATTTTTTGTGATAAAGAAAAAATTATCAATTATTCTGAACATGATATCAGGGCTCCGCGAGCCCCGACATCGAAAGAAATAGGACGGTGAGCCCCAAACTTAGGTGGGTCCCGATTTCTATCTCTTGCGATGTTGGAGATCTCGGTGCCCCCAAGCATTTGTGCACTTTCGAAGTCTTGAAACATCTAAAGGTTTTGATCATTTTGGCAAAAAGATTATATTTACATAAAAGAAGGGGAAAAAAAACTTTTAATTTTTTGAGCAAAAATCAACTATTTTTTCCTCTTTTTTTTTTTTTTTTTTTCCTTGAAGAAAAAATCAACTAGCTTGCAAAGTTGGTACTAAACGTATGAAGAGAGAAAAGGCACTTACAGAAGTGAAGATTAAAGCTTTCTATCATTTAGTGATGATATAAATAGCATAGATAATTCCAGGAAGATATCCAAACAAAGTCAGCAACAAGCAGATCCAGAATTCCGCCTAAATCATCCACACAAAAAAAAAAAATTAAAACAAAAATAAAACAAAATAACAACACACACACAAAAAAAAGGTTGGAGAGAGAGAGAGAAACCTTGCAGCCAAACTTGAGGAAGACACCAAGGGGAGGCAAGAGGATTGCCAAGAGGATGTCTATGCAGGTTGCTGTGCCCTCACTCGGCATTTTCCGTCACTTTCTCGGGAAACTCCTTTTCTTTTTTTTCTTGTAAGGGAGAAAACTATTATCCAATTAAAGTAACTGCTCTATTCCGCGAATGAAACTGCCAAGGTACGTAGAGTGGTCATATATAGAGGCGCTGGTTACACGTGTTGTATTATCATTGGTCTACAGTGTAGAATTTAAAACGCGGTTCCTTTGTAGTTTTCGCCTGGATAGATATACCTTGCATTGAGATTTTCCTGGGAATCAAATACAGCCCATTCCCATAAATATGCCACGTGGTCCACATATATCATGCCATGCATGTGCTTTGCACCCTTCCTTCTTTTCTTCTTTTTGATTGGACAACGTACCCCATAATTATTCATTCATACGTTTTATAATATATATATATATATATATATAATATTCTTGTATACTCTCTGATATTTATAATTTTTTATTTAAAAATTTATAATAAATAATTTATTTTTTTATAATTTTTTATTTAAAATTTTATCATACTCGAGTATTTAAATATTGATATAAATAATAAATATCACTTAAAAATATCATTCTAATATTTTTTTTATATTTCCTTTTTTTCATTTTTATATTGCGTGGAGCCCAAATTCTGATTACTATTGTTGCAAATAAATAAATAATTAGTTTTAAGAGAAAATCATTATTTAATCTCCGATCTCTCGTGCAAAGTGAACCGCATCATAAAGTTATGGATTTTCAATAGAATATATCTTTATTGTTCTTTTTGCCCCTTGGATTAAAGAATATTAGGACCACATGAATAACAGCTAAATCTTATGCACAACTGTCTAGCGTATTTTGTACGTTTCGCTTTATGTTGTGTAAAGGATATGTGGCAAGTAATAGTTCAATATATTACGGGGGGTGAAATTTTTTTTCTTGATAGTGATCTAATGAAATTAAGTTTTACCTGTGGTAGTATTTTTGAACGTTTTACTTAGAAAAAGACTAATTTTTTTTATTTAGAAAAATCACAGGTAACCATTAAAATATTGATGATCCATTCTGTCAATCACATATTGATGTTGATCTATGAACGATTGATCATGGTCAATCAGTCAATTAATAATTAACTATTAAAAGAATGATCATCTTACTGATTTTACAAAATTTCAAATTTTAGTAAAAAGTAATAGAAACGAATCATTTACTCACATATCCTATTACAAATATAAATTTAGCGATTTTTTACCATAATATTTAGGGCTCGAAACTCCTCATCTCCAAATATTACAAAAGAACCTGAGTTTCCATTTGATTAGCCGGTTTGAGTTGAAATATTTAGGTTAGAATTGTTTGACTTTTTAAAAATAAGTTAGAATTCTTATTGATTTTTCATTAAAAAAAAAAAGATAAAATGAGTTGTAAAATTTTAGTTCAAACCATAATCCAAACACAAGTTCAGAGTTTTAATCTTTAAAATCATTTATATGTTAGAATCTCAAAAGTTACGTGGTAGAAAATAATTCATGTATGGAGAATGGATATTACTGGTGATTGTAGAGGGTCGAATCTACAATCAAAGAAAAAAAGTGCCAATGATCGAAATAGGACGATGGGCGAGTCGTCGGCGTTTCGTTAGTGAGTCGCAAGAAATAAAATAAAGAGCATGAAAAGTAAATTGAGACAAAGACAACCGATTTTATAAATGTTCGCCAGTAATCTTTAGGTTACATCCTCTGTAGTACTTCCGGAAGCTTCCACTGTATGTAAAAGAGCGTTACAATGGAGATTTTGAGTAAGAAAGGGGCAAAAAAAGATGGGAGATGATGTGATACAAAGAGGTTCAGGGAATATAGTGTGCATTTTGCTGAGTTCAATGTGTTGAACATTCGAAATGGATGGAAGAAGAGGATCTCTAGGCTTGCGGAGTAAGCCTTGATTTATAGGGATTGACTTGATGCCTTGAGTTACCTGATTCTAGTAGAATAAGTCTTGAATGTTGATGGGTTGTTGCCTTTTTCTATATTGCTTGACTTTCCAATTTGTGGATGACTAGAAGATATCGAGAAACTTCCTTTTCCTAATGGATCTGAGCTTGATGGCTGATCCTTTGCCTGATATGCTGGATTTAATTTCCTAATCCTATCCACGAAGTCAACGTTCCTTATTTAGCTCTGCTGACCTGCTAGTCGTTCTCTTATTGTCCAGGAGTCATTCCCGGGTCTTCTAAGCGGCATGTCTCGGAGTCGTCTTGTGCTCTCCAATGACTTATCCGTGGACACATATACGGTGAGAGATGAGGTACGAAATCTAACCTCAACAGTGATTTTAAAGTTTGATGTGTGGCACTTTAAGTCATCGTTTTTCTGTTCTTTTCTTTGTTTTGTTCTTTCCTTTTTTGAGATAATCAAAATTTTTAAGTCATATTTTGTAGTAGGAGACTAGAAGGAATTTGAATAAAAAAGAAAGTACAAAACTTTGGAGTTTGTTGAGTGAAAGATGGGAAAAAATTGGAGGACTTTCCCTTTTACATTTTGTCTGGTAAGAGAGGATAATGAAAGAGAAAAATACTTTATTTGCACAACTAACATAATGAAATAATGAAATATTGTATTTATGTATTTAATCGAGTCTTGATGTAATCTAAATTTATTTTGAAGAGATATAGGTGGTTCTTGAATATCATTTTTTTTAATTCAAATATCATCTAAATGTGTGTTTCACAAAATAGAAATTAGATGTATAAGTAGAACTCATAAATGAGACTCACATTTTATTAGTAATGGTGTTAATAATGGTGGTGTTGTAGATGTAGAAATCTACAATCAAGAGAAATTCAAGTTAATAATCGGGAAAATTGGGACCGTTGATCATCGTTAATAGAAATCTACGCTAAGCATAATCATCGTAAGTGAAAGTTAAAAACAAATGTAGAAAAATAAATAATGACACTGAAATTCATAGAGGTTCACTCTAAAATGAGCTAGTCCTTTTTATCTGGAGTTTTTCACTATATATGAAAGTGAGAATAATAGTGAGTACAACATAATTAAGGGGTAACTATTATAAAGAAATAGTGAGTACACTCTTCCTCCCTCTTTTATTTATTTATTTATTTATTTGATGTCCTATTTTTAAAGAAATCCTAACTATTAGAGTTAGTGGGGTTGAATCCACTACTTGAGTTGGTGGGATTGTGTCCATTACTTGAATTAATGGGTTAAACCCACTTTCCTAAATATAGGGAGTTGATCCTCCACATTAATTGTGGATAGTTTTCATATATTGTAATAACTTCTTGATTGTGTGATACTTGACATGTGGAGGGTTAGCATTAGAGTACGAAGTCCCACACTCGGGTGTCATCAAGTATTTTTCATTTATTTTTACGTAAGGTTAACTAAAATGTATTTAATATATTTTCTTAAAAAATAACATCATTAAATATATACAAATAAATTACATTTTCTTTTTTTTAGGGGGAAAAAAACATGCGGTGTACTCCACGGCCATGAAAAAATTGCGTGATAATTCAGAGTGCGTGGAGTCGAAGCAACGGCTCGTACGTTTGCCACGACATCATAGAGAACGGCAGTGATGAAGGCCTTCAATCTAATTCCGCACGTGACATAACCGTCCCACATGGTTTCCCACCGACACTGCTACTATTACTCACCCGCCACTGCTACTATTACTCACCCGCCATATGGATATATATATTAGTTTCTATTGGGTTTTTTTTTTTTTGGTGATTAAATTAATAGAAAAAATATTAAATCGGAAGCCTGGCTTGATAATTATATTTTATAAAAAATGGTAGTAAATGGAGATTTTTACAAAATTAGAGCTTGATGCAGTTGAAGTAACAATAGTAAATAGTAAATTTATCAATTTATTTGAAGAAGTAAAAAAATATTTAGCCTAAAAAATTTACTATTCACTACAAATATTGTTGAAATTTATTATTTACTTTAAATTGTTTTTTAAAAATAAGGTTATTCGGGACAAAAAATTTTAATGTTAAATTCATCACTGGCCTTATTATTTACTTTAATTATGCTAGAAATGCTATTTATTTCATCCTCCCTTTGTGTTATTATTATTAATTATTTAATTAATAATGGTTTAGGAGAATAATTTGTCTGCAAGTGCCGATGGGCCTGGCCGACACAAACGTATCAGACCAGCCCAAGTAAGAAGCCCATGTTTTGTCCAAAACCCAACATCCTGAATTGTTGATCTTAGCCCCATCTAATTACATAGCGGTCCAGACGACTTGTCGAAATTCCTAATAGATTTTGCTCTTTTTTGGTCATCAAAGAGAAATTTAACAGCCAACAAGTGTATTTCCATGAGTTTTGATTTTTTTTTTTCAATAATTTATTTAGATGCGATAATAAATAAATAAATAAATAAAACCATTGGTAAAGATTACCTTCATATTTTTTTTAATAGAAAAAAAAAAAGAATCAATAATATCTTAATATTCGTGCATAAAGGTAAATATCACCGATGCGATAGCAAAAGATTGTTCCTAAACCTTCGTAAAACAAAAACTTCAAATAGGGTAAGACAGTAGTCACAATGTTGCTATTTAAACCATTATGTACCTATAAATACACACACACGCACACACACATATATATATATATATATGTATATGTATATGTATTCACACACACGCAATTAAATCCATGATTCCCACATACAAGTAGCCTTTGCCATTGGGTTGGGGCCATCCTTTGAGTTCATATCACTCCACTAATGTTTCTTCGTTTCCCTCCAAATCCCAAAACCAAGCCGTTTCTCTCCTCACCACCTTCTTCTTCTCTCTTCAACCTCTTTCAAAAATCAAACTACTCCCAAATCCCACCAATTTCCACTCCAACCCATCTCAACAACCTCCTCAACACCACCACCCAAACCAAGAACCTCCGACATGTCTCCGAAATCCACGCCCACCTCATCACAACCCGCCTCGTTTACCTCCCTTTCCTCTTCAACAACCTCCTCAACTCCTACGCCCATTGCGGCCACATCGCCCGAAGCCTCCTCTTGTTCTCCGCCGCCCGCAACGCCGCTGCTGATACAAACGTCGTTGCCTGGACCACTCTCGTCACCCGGCTTTCGCACTCCGACAAACCCTTTGAAGCCTTGTCTTTGTTCAACCAGATGATTTCCTCTGCCCGTGTGTTGCCAAACCACTTCACTTTGTCTGCGGTTTTGCCCGCTTGTGCCGACACGGGAATCGCGGTTCACGGGGCCCAACTGCATTCGGTGATCTGGAAGCTTGGGTTTCAGACCCAGGTTTTTGTTTGCAGTGCGTTGCTTGATATGTACGCTAAGTGTTGTGACATGGTTTCTGCCCGGAAGTTGTTTGATGAAATGCCTGAGAGGAACCGCGTTTCATGGAATGCAATGATTGTCGGGTTCTTAAGGAACGAGTTTTATGAACAGGCGGTTGAGTTTTTTAGGGAGGTTGTTAGGGAGAGTTCGGTTTCTCCTGATCAAGTGAGTGTTTCGAGTGTGTTGAGTGCTTGTGCCAACATGGGGGCTGTGGAGTTCGGTAGAGAAGTTCATGGTGTTGTTATGAAGCATGGCTTGGAAACCTTAGCTTATGTTAAGAACTCTCTAATGGATATGTATTCAAAATGCCGGTGTTTTGATCACGCCCTTAAGTTGTTTCGGATAATGGGAGATAAAGATAGAGACATTGTTTCGTGGAACATTGTGACAAGTGGATGCGCTACTAATCACAACTTTGAGGATGCTTGTAACTATTTTTGGGTCATGAGAAAGGAAGGTATAAGACCTGATGAAGCGTCTTACTCTTCTGTCCTTAGTGCTTCTGCTAGCCTTGCTGCTCTTGATCAAGGCACTTTGATCCATGATCAGATAATAAAATCTGGTTTTATGAGGAGTTCATGCGTCACAAGTTCATTGATAACAATGTACTCTAAATGTGGAAACTTGATTGATGCTTGTTGCGTGTTTGAAGAGAATGAGGACCGCAATGTGGTTTGTTGGACCGCTATGATTGCAGCTTACCAACAACATGGTTGCGTGAACCAAGTTTTTGAATCTTTTAGGGAAATGTTAGGAGAGGGAGTCAAGCCTAATTATATAACTTTTGTTTCTGTTCTTTCAACTTGTAGCCATGCTGGGCTTGTAGAAGAAGGTTTCGAGTACTTCAATTCAATGACCAAAACACATGGTATCATCCCTGGGCACGAACACTATGCTTGCATTGTTGACTTGCTTGGTCGTGCAGGCCGATTGGACAAAGCTAGGAGGTTTATAGAGTCGATGCCAATCAGACCACACTCATCAATTTGGGGAGCTTTGCTTGGTGCTTGCAGGAATCATAACAATCTTGAAATGGGGAGAGAAGTTGCGGAGAAGCTCTTCTACTTGGAACCAAATAATCCAGGAAACTATGTGCTGCTTTCTAATATGTACACAAATAATGGAAGGTTGAAAGAAGCTGATGAAGTTAGGAGGTTGATGGGGCTTAACGGAGTAAGAAAGGAGCCTGGATGTAGCTGGATTGATGTCAAGAATAAATCCGTTGTGTTTACAGCCCAAGATAAGTCGCATTCCAGGACTGATGAGATTTACGAGATTTTGAGGAAATTGGAGGAGTTAATTGAGAGTGAAGGGTGTGTGTCTGAAACCCAATTTCCAAATGGTATTGTTGAAGCATCCAGAGAGAATAGCCTGTGGTACCACAGCGAAAAATTAGCCCTCGCATTTGGGATACTGACCCTTCCTGTTAAGGCTCCAATTAGGATAAAGAAGAATCTAAGGACTTGTCAACACTGTCATACAGTTCTTAAGTTTGCTTCTTGCATATTTGGGAGAGAGATAGTTGTAAGGGATATCAATCGATTCCATCGGTTCACCAATGGTTCGTGTTCCTGTGGAGATTATTGGTGATTGGAAAAAGAATAATAGAGGCCTTTTACCTTTCTTTTCTTTTATTTTTTAGAAACTTTAGATGGATTCTGTATGCCCCAGAAAAACATGATATTATTCTTCACATGCTTTCTGTCTTCTAGTCTGGTGGAATTCCTTGAGCAACTCATTCTATATCTGGTATGCTTATCCTAATCTAATCCCAGTTTCTTTTTATCTGGTTCCGTCAGTAAGAATCGGGGAATTCGGTAAACTGAAGACGTCCTAGATCAAGTTCTTACTGAAAAAAAAAAAAAAAGAAGAAGAAGAAGAAGATAAAAAAACAAAGCACTAAAGGAGACACGACTCTTTCGTAAACTGTGATGCAAATGTTTTACTAGTATAAACAAATACTGCAGTGAAGAGTTTTCACTTGCGTTATATATTTTTTTCAGCCACCCTTGATATTTTTTACCAGAGAAATGCTAAATGCACTTGCCGAGTTTTGCGAGTACACAATCTGGACCGTCAATTTTGTAGGTCCACGTGAACTTATGGTCCAAGAGTGCGCACTCATGACACTCGCGAGTGCATTTATCATTTTGCTTTCGAAACCAATGATTCTGTAATTAACAGAGACAGTCTTCATATGCTTGAATTGGTCTCTTCTTCACTATTAACCTGAAACACCCAAGACTCAATCTACAATTATTTAATTGTTTATATAGTTTATTTTCTTCCCCGATAAAGTTTCGTTTTATAGTATGAGTCTCTCGTCTTTAAGAATTTGACTGCTCTTGTCGTTTTGATGCTACCGTGATGACAAAACAGGGTTCATGTCGCATTTAATCCTGCTTTTGCAAAAAAGTACTTTGTTTCTGAATGATGCCAAAACTCAGCTCAGCTCCATATATATAAGATGCATGCACTTGTATATAAATATGTATTTATATAAATATATATATATATATATAAGCACACACACATATACAGTCGCCGAAAAGGAACATGCATTGCGTAAGCCCCCCACATTGATAGTTACATGCATGAAACGCTTGGTTCCCAAACCGAGTTAGTCTTGATTTTGCAAAGTCCTTGCCCAGCTAATTAAGATATTAGAAGGGCAAAAACAGATTTGTACACAGATCTTTGGAGCGTGTTTGGTTTGAGAGAAGAGAGGAGAGAGAAGACATCGTCCCGGCCTACGTAAATGTAGATGGTGATATCTATTGTCAATTAATGCTTAAGGTTAATGACCAATCCGACGTGACTCAAACGGAGCTTGCTATTGAATAATAATAAAATAAAATGAAGAAATTAAATAAACATACATAAGGTTGATATTGGGTCACCTTGATGAGATAGCTATGTTTGTTATGGTGTTAGGGTTTCATTAAGAACTTAAAAGAAAAATAGCGCAAGTGTAAATTAGATTCAACATGAATAATTCCTATTTATTTTAGAGGTTGGCTTGCCTTAAACGAGCTGTCTGATCGGCTGAGTCATTTGAATTATGAAAGTGCTTCCATATCTTAATATATATATAATCAGGTTTCTCGGCTTGATTCAGACCCTCATGATAAGAATGGAGCGAATTTAAATGAGATCTTTCGAGATATCTGGATAATCTAATAGCTATCTAAAACATCTTCTAAATGTTTTTTAGATAATCTAATGAAAACGCCGCCAGTCATGAAACACGTGGCCTCCTCATGTTGGAGTCATCGACTTCATCCATAGTGGTTGGTAAGTGCCTTACTTGACTTGGAAGTTGCCTGGCTTGTGCTGAAGCCGTCTTGACGTGGTGGAGACGACTTAGCAAGGTAGAGACGATGGCTCCAAAACATGGAAAACTCAGAGAGTTGTTGATGATTAATCCAATAGATGGAGACGTCCATAAGCTAGTCAACTCAAGTAGTCATTTTTTTAATTGATCCCGGACTTTTTGATTGCTCCGTCTCAATCCGCTCAACATGTGTACGATTAAGATCGAGGGACGGGACGAGATTTGACCCCAATAATAATTTGGTCCTTCTAATAGTGAAATGATGTCTGCCGACTCCATCCAAATCATATTTAAAAATATGATTTCACCATCAAAAAATTATTGACAAATAATTAAATGGTCATGAGTTTAGAAATTAAACAAATAACTACGTCAACATTTTTAACTCTCTCTTTCTTGCTTAATAACTTAAATGATGATTTTAATTCACCATCCTTGAACTCTCTCCATTTATCATATACTTTCAATCTCTTCAATCAAACGGATTCTTAGAATTAATTTTCGATATTGTGGGAACCAAAAAATAAAATAAAATTTTGTCCCATGTACTCGATTGTCATCAGAATTTTTAGCTTATAGTTAATGAAACACTACATTCCATGGTATCTTTCTAAATTTGCAGGGTTGATTTCCAAGCCATGGTGTGAGCTGTTTCATGATTCAAGAGATTTTCTGATTTAAGATCATGTCTACCAATAATCTGATAACTGTTGAACCATCTGTGAGATTGATTTTAGAAGGCAATCATGCCAGAGTTCATTGCAGTGTGACAAGGGAGAGGAAGGAAAAGAAAAATAAAATTAACAATCTTCGTAGTAGAGTATGAAAAAATATATATTATCATACATGACAAGATTATGAGCCGTACGTAACCATATTAAATTAAAAAATTATATATTATAACTTCAAAACTTGATAAAGACGTGATAGTTAACAACTATATACTACTATAAAATTGAGAATAAGCGATGGGTTTTAGACGAAAACCGTCGTTGAAAGTACGTCTAAAATTGCTACACGAAGAGTCGTTGAATCAAGGATCCAAGAACGATTTTCCAAACTGTAGTGAAAAAGCCAGGACGATTTTAAAAACATTATTAAAACATTTCTTTTCACAATGGTGAAAAAACCATCGTGAAATCTATTTTGTACCATGACGGTTCATGCATGGATACCATCACAGTTTTAAACCATCGGTGTCTCACTAAATTTCCTAGTTTTTCTTCTTTTTTTTTTTTTTTTTTTTGTTGCAACTTATCATAAAATTTTCCAAACAATGCTAAAGATATTTTGTGTTACGGAAAATACAGAGAGAGATATACCATAAGATTCTGTTGTTTCCCACCACTCAACTCATTGTTGGTGAAGTTAAGTGGTCAAAATAATTGCAGAAGATTATAATAAGCAAAGGTAAAAGACAAGATGTAGTTTCATATCCATCCTTGAAAGAAAGAAAAAAATGGAATCACAGGTGAACAATGCAAGGACATGACAAGAAATCCCTTCTTCTATATAGCCAATCATAATGCCATTTAGTGTATAAACTATTATAATCTCCACCTTGTATCATTTCACATTTTTATTTTTATTTTTATTTTTATTTGTTTTATTTTTATTTTTATTTTGTTTTATATTTTTGCTGGACTTTCCCACCATGTAAGCTAGATTTTGGAATGTTTTGTGACACACACACAAAGGACTACGTTATTTTTGGAAGTAAATACGGATGTGTACTAAATGGGATATTCATAATATATATGCTTGTCAGTAGTACTTTGATACTTTGATACGTCCATGTGCTAAATTAATTTCTTTTGTCCTTTTTTTTTTTTTTTTTCTTCCATTTGGATCTGTCCCGATTGTGCTGGAGAGCTTTTAGCAACTTGTACTGCTGAAGATGAAGTAACATAATATAATATAATAATATATATATATATATATTTATATATATGATTTATAGTCTAGGAGGTAGCGCAGAGGACTCTTTATGATTAGTCATATCAAATTTATAAATAAATACATTCAAAATTCGTAAATAATCGTATCAAATTCACAAATATTTGTATTTTCATTATTCATACAAAAAGTATCAAATTTATAAATATTTATATTTTCATTATTAATGCCAGAAATTCTTATCCAGACACCATAAAAGAATTCGATAATGTACGCAAAACTATTTCCTCACGTAAATAATGGTTGCAAGAACTTTAAAGATGAGTTGGCAATTGCCAAAGGTCACACTTACTGTGTTTTGTGCTTGTTCCTCTTTTGTTAGACATATCCAATATGCTATTTAAATCATTCCATCAAGTTGCACATCTTCATTATATATATATTCTACCATATCTTTTGACAACATATCTTCTCCTCTACCATCTAAATCTTGTTCTTTCCGATGAATTCATTCAAATACCATAATATTTGGCTCACAACCTTTAGAGTGAGAGAGAGCAAACATATAGCCAATCTTTACAACTTTGAAGACATTGCTATATCAACGATTTTGAAACATTTTTTTTCCCCAAGAAATCAAGTAGATAATCTATCCACCTTTCTCATTAATGAGTTCGAACTTAAGATTTCCGAATTTATAACTCATTCGAGGGTAATACATTGTTAATTATTAGTTTATATTAGGCTTTTAACACGTCAGTTGACTATTTTATTGGTTTGTTAATTAATTTATTTAAAATTGGAATCCAGATGATGGAGTTATCGTTATCGTTAGGCTATTAATTAAGATATTAAATAACTTGGTTTTTGTTAGCTCATGGCGTTAAATTTGTTTGGTGTCTAAACATGAACTCATGAAAAAAAAAAAAAAAACACTGAATATCCCATTAATGTTCCTATTTCTCGTTATATTAAAATTCATCATTAACTCCGAGGACCATAATAACTGGTCGGTGATTTTTTTTTTTTTTTTTTTTATTGTTTTTCTGCTTACATAGTGCGTATGTATACACACACACATACATACATCCAAGTGTTACCGTGCCATATTCTACACACAGAACTTATAAATTTACAGTTTTATTGGCAGGATATAGTCATGTAAAATACTGCAATATTTTTATTTATATAATATACATGTTTATCCTGAACTTATAATTCAGAGCATTATGGGTAGAGTCATATAATAAGCAAATATGCGGGCCCCTTCTAAAAACCTGAACAATGATATGCTTTCATCATAACTCTAAAAATTTATTATATTTACATTAAAAAAAAATAAACCACATGATCTCTCTAGCTACTCTCTGCATGCTCACTGCTCAAGTGTTTTAAAACTATGCCATGTATTTTGTAAACATAGAAAACGAATACATAATATTTATTTATATTGTAGAATAAATAGGTATAATATGTAGTCAAACTACATTCTTAATTATTGTCTTATATACACATAATTAGAGGAAAGATTCGTGTTATTTTAATATGTTTTGATGGCTGAAGTGTTTTAAAACTCTTCCATGTTCTTGCAAACATAAAACACATGAAGAGTAATTAACATCATTAATCTCCGAACTTAAATTGGTCTTTGAACTTTTTCTACAATTAAGTCCCCCGAATTCTTAGGGTTTGTGTGGAACACCAATTTCGATGAAAATTTTGCATATTCAATTTCAAAACTCTCAAATTTACATCTTCTCTCCCTCCCTCCCTCTCTCTCTCTCTCTTAAATTTTCGTAAAATTCAAATTTCAAAAGCCCATACCTTTCTTATTTTAAGTCGAACACAACGAGAGGAACAATATAAAATCTATATTTCTTTTTTTTTAGACATATTTAAAATTTTTACATTATTACCTATACCACAATTCAGTTTTAGTTAATATTTTAACCAAACACATATTTCAATTCCAACTAATAAAACTCCAATTCCGATTCCAGCCATTATTCTAAGTGGATCCTTAATTTGTGTACCAAACCTTCTCACATGATAAACAATTCAAAAAATATTGGGCGCCAAATATTACCCAAAATGAAAACTGGGGACCATGTTCAAGAAAGCATATATATATTAGTGTTAGAGATCACACTTTGCCTAAACATAGCCAAACAACATTCTAAACAAGTGTCCTATATATATAAATATATACATGTATACACACACACACACATAATTTGCAGAAACCCTAGTACTTTTGTTCTATGTTTTGTCTGCTGCACTGTACCGGCTATGTGCATGAGCAATTTTTTTAATATATCCAAATGATATCACAGCGAGCGCGCGCGCGTGTGTATAAAATATCTAAAGGCAATACCAATATTAATAAAGAAAAAAAAAAACAGTCTGGTTATTGTTCACAGCAACCTGGCACTGTTCTTTACACAGCAAAGGAAGAGACTCAATCTATATATATATATATAAATGATATTCATTTATGTATATATATACGGGCATGTTAGATAGGTGTAGTGGTCATGTGCAGATTGCAGGAAAACAGACAGTGGTCTGCAGAAACTGTTAAGCATGATATATGTTTGGGGTCCAACTAATGAGGCTCCACAGCCAAGGAAGGACATTAAATTATGTGTCAAGTAATATATATATTTTTTTAGTTTTATAAGAGTCCCACATCCAATCCCGAGAGGGTTCACCTTCCATTTCTTTATATTATCCTTTCTTCTTTCCCACATCATTGTATCCTCCTAATTCTCTATCATGCAGTTATGGTACTTTATATATTATGTATCTAATTATTCACAATTCAAATAATTAATATTTAGCTTTGGCTCTTATTTTAGTCTAATTGGGATCTTTAGTTCGATTCCAACATGCTTACATAAACAAATTGTGGTCTAATAAGGCCGTATACATATATATATATATATATATATACATATGTTTGAGCTTTGCAACAATTGGAGCCTATAATATCATATGCGGTTTTATGGTTCGTTTTGGGGGCAAAAAAAAAAAGAAACGGTTAGCTACTTCACGATTTTGGCACATAACAAACATGTAAAAAGCATTGTTTGAGACGCAATATAAAAAGAATCGAAATATTTCTTTTATCAAATGAAGATACAATCATGTATTTTGATTATATAAATAAAGAAACGATTATAATTCTTTTATAGAATAAATTTGAGTGAAAATGACGTGTTTTCGATCATTATCACTATGTGACTCGGTCAATGTTTGAAATATGTTAGTCATGCAGACACACCATCTCAAACCTATAACTATTTTCTCAAAGCATTTAAGTACCTTATAAAACCCCACTTGGGCTCCAAACATTATTATTTTGTTAGTTTTTTTTTTTTAAGTTGAGAGCAGAAATTTGAACTTTATATTTTATAGTAGATTGTGGTTTTCTCAATTAGCTTAATTATAACTTGGGTTATACATCGGTTACAAAGTAAGTTTTTTTTTTTTTTTTAATAAGTTACAAAGTAAGTTACTTCCTCATAAACTAGAAATTTGACGCAAATTTCACTGCATCAGTAATATTGTAGTGCTAGCTAGAAACAATTAACCCAAATGATTGTTCTTCAAGGAAAAATCCTATATATGCATAAAACGCCAAAATGAAAAATCAATGGGACTTTAAAGAATCTTCGATCGGTAGTGCAGTCACACGATTGATAAGAAAGAATGGACTCATTAGCAAGGCGCACACACACACACACATATATATATATATACACAGACACACACATCACACACATACAAAAACACCGTCTCTTTCACCCTCTATTATTCTTATCTTCATTTTTTTTTTCCTCTCTCGTACGTAACTCACGACTAGTCTATTTTTGTTTTTTTCTTTAATGTTCATGTAAGTTACGAAGTAGCTTCCAAAAGGGTCCAAATTGTTTCTATATCCCTTGTATCGTTTTCTTGGGACAAAAATATAAAAAGCTCGAACCATGTTCATTTCTCATCCACACACTTCTCGTACGCACACATGATATTTATATATATATATATATATATATTAGATACGTGACTCAAATTAGTTTTCAGGTAAGTTGTTATTTTATGAGTTTGAGAAAGTTGTTATTATTGTGTCCCATTGAGAACCTATAAATAGGTGTGTTATGTTAAGAGTGGTGTGTAGTCAGAAAAATAGAGAGTGTGTATCTCCTTTTGAGATAAAGTGAGAAGAGAGATAGACAAATGGTGTAAAAGGGTTTTTGGGTAGAGAGGTTGAGAGAGTTTGTTGAGTGTGTAACTCTAAAAGTGTTAGTAAATTTATTCTTCATCTCCCGTAGACGTAGGTAATTTTGTCGAACTACATAAATTCTTTGTCTTTTCTTTATTTCTGTTTGAGTTTATTTTTCCACTACGCGTTAGGTGTAGGGGTATTCTCCCAACAATATGTATATTAGTATACATATATATTATATATATATCTTGACTGAGAAAGTGAGAGGAGGAAAATCGTCGACTCGATTACGTCGGCAAAAGAGAAGCGGGCAGATAAGGTAGTCATTTTTCATAGACCAACCAAACCCTATTCTGCTAGGTTTTCATGAGAGCAGAACTTCGTATATATATTTCTTTACAAAAAAAAAACCCCTCGTATATATCTAAGATGAGAAGTTGTATCACAACTCACATTTTCTCTTATCAACACCGTCTATTTTTGCATTTAACAGCACCAAAACGAATTATCATTCTTATCCGACAAAAAAGGAGTGTCGGACAAGATAATAACTGTATGTATGTATGTATATATATGTATGTATATATATATATATACAGAAATAAAGAACACATAATTCATCGGTTAAATAACCTCATTCTTAGAGTTAGAGTCTCGTAGGTACGCATGCGATATGTTCTTTTTTTTTTTTTCTTGTGATGTGAAATAATGTGTGACTAATTTGTCACTTTGCATGGATAGAAATTTGGACGAAGATTAATTAAACTCCCAATAACTCAAAAAGTACAATTCTCGTGTGCTTGACACGTGGACACCATGGTCGTCCTTAGGCTTAGAAAGGTCATCCATCTAAAGAATGTAACATTGGACAATGGACAGTACACAACAAAGCTACCAAAGTTATCTATTGTGACACCGAGGCAAGGTCACGTGAACTTCACACTCGCACGTGAAACTCCCACACCATCTTATTCAGTGTTCTCGCCATATAATATATATATATATATATATAAATATATATATGTGTATATATATATATATATGTGTATATATATATATATATATATATATCACCCCCCTCTCTCTCTATCTCATGGCTTTTGAAGTGTCAATTTTCACAAAGGGAGGGCCTCAAAAATTTTCTCACTCCATAAATCAAAAAGTTAAAAAAAAAAAAAAAAAAAATCCCACATCATATTCACTTACAACTTTAGGTGACAACATGTAACAAGTAAATTACAGAGGGTGGTGCATGTATTAAGATGGGGAATAGATGGGGAACTGAAAAAGATGCCACCAAGCCGACTTGGGGGCCCACAAGTGATTTAGATTAGTTTTAAGCTCCTGCGGGCCCACTTCAAATGGTTCCAAATCCCTTACTGAGTCAGGAACGGTCCACGTGGAAATTGCCCATTCCCCCAACAAATTAGTGGAGCCCATTTAGTGGTCCAAATTAATCCTTGTTTTAAGAGGATTTGATTACATTAGATTAGCTTTTCTCAAATCGAATCCAACAATATTAGACTAGGAAGCAAGATTAGACAACATCTTCTGTTCATTGCTAGCGAAAGCATAATTTCACTAAATTAACATTATTAAAAAATGGTGAGAATCCTCCAACTTATAATAGTTCAAACCATAGCAAAACTGTCAATCATATATATATATATATATACACACACACACACACATGAGAGGTCTCAAATCCGGTGGCGCGGGCGAAGCGGTGACGAACTAGAGGTCTATAAATGATGAACGTTTGACAAATGTAAAGACATTGGTTGAGTGTGTTAGAGAATTCAACTATTTTCTGAGTATATTTACTGTGTAAACAGAAGATATATATTGTACGGTCATAAGTTTAATTTATTGTTTACCCAAAATGAGGGCATAAAAGTAACTTCAACCTTAATAAAAAATGTGAGGATGTATTTTTAAATATATTCAGTCATGAATGTGGTGGGAAGCTGGTTGAAATGTAAACAAAGTGTAAAAATGAATGTGAATTGTAGTTATATAACAATGTGAGTGTGAGACAAAATGCGATGTACTGAGTGTGAAAATTTGAATATCAATTAAAGATGGTAGAATTGTAACTAAATACTATAGGGAATGTGAAGTAAAGTTTAATCAAGATGGGCTCGGACTTCGGCGCCAACAATTTGAGACATTCTCCGGTCTCTCAGCTCTATCACAACCCTCGCCTAAAAACACTCAGTCCCTTCCCCTATATGGCACCCACTCTCCTCTACAATAGAAAAAACGAACAAAACAAAAAATGTTCCCACCACTTCCTTTCGTTTTCCTTCTCCCCCCCCCCCCCCCCCCCCCGGTTAAACTAGACAATAATTGACCAAAAAAAAAAAAAAAACCCACACTACTTGTGTTCTTTTCAGAACCGATTTTAACTTTTTTTTTTCTTTTATCCTTTCATATTTTTTTTCCCCCTTTGTTTAATTTTTGTTTATTATTTTTGTATAAAATATACTTTCTACAATTACTGTGCTTACTACTAGTTCAGAATATGTCAGTACATATTCATATCTTGCCCTCAATTACAGGACCATCATATCCCACCCTTAACTTCTGATCAGACGGCCAACAAGTGTATTTCAGCCGTATATGAAGACGTCGAATTTGAGACCAATCCTATGTATATATTTATTTTATATAATTTTAATCGGATTTAACAATATGCTTGTTTTCTTACTGGAAAGACAGGCAGATATCCTGTTTGAATGATAATTATCTAACTTATTTATTTTCTACTTTTGTTCTCTAATTGGGTTTTTCCCTGTTAACATTGGTATCTTATTTAATTAATTATGGTTAAATTCTTGTCTTTTCAAAACTCCTTTAAGTGTGATTTTATTATTATATAATTTGGGTGTCCCACGCCGAGTGTAAGTTAGTAATTTGGGTGTCCCACAAGTCCTAGCTTTCATGATACATTGTGAGAAAAAGGCTATTTAGACGTTGATTTAGTGTGCTATGATTCTTCAAAATCAAGGGCAACCTAGACATTTTAATTACCTTAATCAAGGGAAGTACACTAGAAACAAAAAAATTATATAAATCGGTGATGATATCATAGATTCTACTCAATGAGGAAAAAAGATCATGATTTTCCCAAAGCAACATTGAGCGTTGTGTTTTATTGCTTAATTTTCTATTGATCATAGCAACATTTCTTTTCTCAGATCCAACCAAAGTTTTATTACATTAAAAACAAATCCATATCTTTACAAAAAAAAAAAAAATTTGAGATCAATATTAATATTGAGTTAACAACTAATAACAAATTGGTTCCATCGCTAACGTCATGTACAGATAAATATTGTTCTATCTTTATCAAATTGTTACACCGATAAAGTAATGTAGACTACCTTGCCTCATATATTTATTAAACGCATTAAAAAAGAAAAAGTCTCAAAAAATGAAGATTTTGGTTGAAAAACCCATCATAGGCAAGTCAAACACTTTATTAATTCCTTAATACATGATTTTCAAAAGCTTGATGATTTCATGAGTTGAAAAAACAAAAGGGGGGAGACATCCTCCAAGTATACTATAATGATATCATAGATATGATATTGTTGTGTTCTCATTATGAATGGGATAAAATATTGAGGAAAAAAATGATAGAATTAATAAAATAAATATGTGAATAGATAGATACATAAAAGCCCACAACTACATATCCAAATTATACATAGATAACATAATATAATAGCAAAAGGATAATATGCCCGGCTCAAATACAGAGAACAAGGACACACTAAGCAAAGTTCCACCACCATCCCCATCCAATTAGGGACAACCCACCCCATAAATGAAGGGCCAAGATATTACCCTCCCATTCACATGGCGCGTATCTGCACGCCTTCAAGGAGGAGTGGGCCTAAAAGTCATCATACCATCAAAGGCACAACTACTTGAAATATTAGTGGCGGATTAGTATAAACATGCGTTTGGTTTGGTTGATAGGTTTGATTTAAAATATTTATATTTCTTTTGATATTTGGGTATAAATTTAAATTTTTCATATTATTTTTTTATTTTTTTTCTAAAAAAGTTAATAAAAATTATAATTAGTTTTTAAAAAATCAATTAATTTCAATTTCAAAATTCATTCCAAACCTGTATATCAAACGCAAGCTTAGATTGTAGTTGTTTGAAAACTAGTTAAAAAACAAAAAGATAAAGTAAAAATGAGTTAAAATATTTTGATTAGAGAGAATTTACTAAACTTGTGCTAAGAAACAGTTATGATTTGACCATAACTCAAAATTACACATTACACAAAACCTTAAAGAACAATTATATGCAAGTATCCGAATATAGTTGATTACCAAGTTGTTTTATGAAGTTTAAATTTTGACAAATTAAGTCTAATGTAGTGCTACAAAGCTCGTTAGGATTAGCTCAATAAATGTAAAGGGGTTTCAGGATTTAGGTCCAAGATTCAAAACCTGAATTTCGGTTAAAAGATATAATATATAGGTGAATATTACCTCATATTTGTTTTTAAAAATAAAAGACTTCACATTAATGAAGATTATTAAATTTGAAAAAAAAAAAAAAAAACACTCGTGCACGTGAAATGTGTGCTTACATAATTCATTATCATTGTACTATACGGTGGATCTTCATGAAATGAAATTCTGTTAAATTATTACACTTTATTGAATATAATAAATTGCTAGTTTAATCAAGTAGTTAAAAACTCTATAAAAGTTCTGTTAAATTATTAACTTTATCCAGTTTTATAAAATTCTAACATAATCAAATTATTAAAAACTCTATCTAAATTTAATCTCAGGGTAAAAATTTTATCTCCCCGATAACATACAGTTTTTTTTTTAATTTATATCATAGAATTATCCAAATTTGTATCTTATCCGGTAAAAAATGCGACAAATCATCATCATGTACTAAAAAGTTGATAAAAGAATTGGTTAAATTGACAAAAGACTTGGGTTTTATGATTATGAAAAGATTAACTCAAAATAGAAGAAAACGGAAAAAGAAAATATAGAAGAAATATGAAAAAGTTTCGGTTTTGACTGTGGTAAGAACTTAAAGCCGAAATTTTTTGCCACTTCAAATAGGTTGAAAGCTGAATTCTTTGCAACTTCTCTCTCTTCTCTCTCACTCTCTCCTCTCTCTCTAAAATCCACAAAGGCATTTGGTCCCCTGCAAGCTGCAGCAGCTCAGCTTGTCTTTCGCCGTCTTCTGCGTCCCACTTGGACACCTCCTGTTCTCTCTTTCTCTCTCTTATGCTCTCTCTCTCTCTCTCTCTCTCCTCGCGCTTCACCCGGTGACTGACTCTTAGATATTTCACTTTTGTGAAAAAAGAAGAAGAAGAAGAAGAAAGAAACTACAACTAGTTTTCACATGTTTAATGCATGTGGATTAGCGTTGCTCTTAGCTAAGATCGAGAACCTCCTGATTTTTCCCAAAACTTTTGGTTTCGACTTTGAACGGGCTATTATAAAGAGTTCTGGGTCACCAACGTTTCTGGATGTTTTTCGTGTTGATTGGGTTTGGAATTTTATTGATTAATTAAGAAAACTGTGATCTGGGTTTTTCTGGGTTTTTTGTTTAATGATTGGAAAAGTGTAAAAGAATGAGTTTTTAAAACTCAAAGCGGCTTAAATTTGGAGGTTTTTGGTTTTGTTTTTGTTTTTGTTTAAGGGGGATCTTAGGGAGCAATAAAGAATTTGTTTGACTGGTACTTTATTTTTATTTTACTGAATTTTATATTTCCATTTAACTTACTGATAAGGACTTTAGTATTAAAAAGAAAGATTTTATTCTGTAAATATTTTAACTGTAAAAGGAGCTCCATTTTCTTTTCTTTTTCTTTTTCTTTTCTTTTTTCCGCCTATAAGTTCAATTGGGATTGTCTGATAGCGGGGGTTTTGGCCTGGCTTTTGTGGGGGGTTTTTTTTTTTTTTTTTTGGGTTCTTTGATTTAAGTATTTAGAGTCAAGAAAACACTCAAAAGAGTAGTTTTTCTCTCTGGAAAGCTACCAATAATGGACAAGCTCTTGGATCTTTCGGGCATTTATTTCTAAATTCTAAGTAATAACAAGAAGTGATTTTCCAAACTCTTCCCATAACTTTCCATTTCCTCATCATGCCTTTATCCGAGCTATATCGGTTGGCTAAAAGAAGAGTAGATTCAAATCAAGATTTTGAGTAAGTTTCAGTTAGATTTTTGCTCCTTATTTTTTTTTTTTAAATGTCAATTGAATTGAATTCTATTCTGCTTTCGCATTTAACTCTGGTGGGTTTCTTTTGTTTTTCTTGTTTGCAGACCTGGGAATGATGTTTTTGAGCTTGTTTGGGAGAATGGTCATATTACAACACAAGGTCAGTCCAGTAGAGTTAGAAAGGACCCAACTTGTAACAGCTTACCATCTCACTGTTTACCGTCTTATACCCCGAAATCCCGGGACAAAGATTTAGGAAATGGAACAACCACAAAGTCAGGGAAGTTTGGGACAGTGGAGTCTGTGTTGAGTGAGATTCCGATGTCGGTGCCGTCCGATGATGTCGGTTTGAGTCACGATGATGACATGATTCCATGGTTGAGTTATCCCTTGGAGGGTTCTTTACAACACGAGTATTGTCCTGATTTCTTGCCTGAATTGTCTGGTGTCACTGTCAATGATATCTCCAAGAGTAACAATTTTGCATCGAACGATAGGAGTAGTTGTAACCAGCTGTATAATAGGGACTCCAACACCAATTCTGTAGATTTTGGTGCCAGTTTAGAACAAAGGAATTCTTCTAAGGTTGCTTCAGTTGTTGGAAATGATGTTACAACTAGACCTAGAACCGGAACTAGTCAGTTATATCCGTTATCGTCGTCGCAGCAATGCCAAACATCGTTTCCGTCTTTTAGACCAAGGGTCTTGGACACCGTTGGTGATAACTCAAGTAGTGTGGCTCACCATGCTGTTTGTAGTGATTCCGCTCGAGTTTCCTCTGTTGGTGGTTTCTCTAGCCTGAAAATGCAGAAACAAGATCCTATACCACAGAGTAATAGCTCCAATATACTTAATTTCTCTCATTTCTCAAGACCTGCTGCTCTTGTAAAGGCTACTCTTCAGAATACTGGTACTATGCCAGGCTCGAATGTGCCGAATAAGGACAAGGGTTGTGGTGCAAATGGGACTAATCCTCCTAAGTCGGGACTAATCGACACAGGTAGTGGTTTAAGGAAGGAAACAAGTACGCATTGCCAAGTTGTGGCCTCGTCTGGAGTTGATTTGAAACTGTTAGAGGCTAGGCCTCTCGAGGAACCATGTGCTGCTAAAGATTCCGAGGCTGTTTGCCGAGAAGATGCCTTTAAGAACAACATAAACAACAGCCTTGCTTGTGAAAGTACAACTCGTGGCCTGCCGGATGGTGAGAAGAATATGGAGCCTGTGGTTGCTTCCTCTTCTGTCTGCTCAGGCAATAGTGTGGAGAGAGCTTCGGATGATCCGACACATGTTTTGAAGAGGAAATTTCTTGATGCGGAGGATTCGGAATGCCACAGTGAAGTAAGTTAAAAAACTGGTTTTTACATCATACTCTCACAGTTTTTTTCCTTTCCTCAATAAACCAAGCAAAACTGTATTGTCCAGGATGTCGAGGAAGAATCTGTCGGTGTCAAAAAAACTGCTCCTTCTCGAGCTTCGGGTTCCAAGAGAAGCAGAGCTGCAGAAGTGCATAATTTATCTGAAAGGGTAAGATGAATTGATCAGCGATGATGTTATGGTATAAATCTAGAACGTGTTAGTCCTGGTACAGTCTTTACTTTGCTGTTCTTTATAAATTTTAAGATCTTAAACTGTTTCTCTTCAATTTGGACTCTGAACAGAGGCGAAGAGATAGAATCAACGAAAAGATGCGTGCCTTACAAGAACTCATACCAAATTGCAACAAGGTTGGCTACTTTGTCGATATTCATCATGAAAATCTGCTAGCTGGATATTCTAAAATCTGGAAAGTTTCTAACGAAATCAAGATATATAAATATAACGGCTAAAGTTTGGCCTTGTGGGGGGTGGAATTACTTTAAAAGCTCAAATAAATTTGTCCTAGATTTGAAAATTGAAAGTTTAACTTCTCCCTGATATTGTGTTGCATCATTTTTCGAAGTAATTCCTGTGTAGTCGTGGAAGTTGTGAAAGCTTACTTTCTGAAAAGTAAGCTACTCTTAGTTTCCATATAAAGATATATGTTTGCCTGATGTTTTTACTTCAATAATTGCTTTATAAGGTTGACAAAGCTTCAATGCTTGACGAAGCTATCGAGTATCTGAAGACACTTCAACTTCAAGTACAGGTAATGCTCCCCCTTCCTTCTATGGGAATACTCTTTTTCCTTTTCCTTTTTTTTTTTTTAAATTTTATTATTGTAGAAATTTAAGTTTAAATCTCTTGAACTGTTTCCAATTTTTATGCCAGATTATGTCAATGGGAGCTGGTTTGTGTATGCCATCGATGATGTTACCAACAGGGATGCAACCCATGCATGCTCCTCATATGGCGCATTTTTCGCCCATGGCAATCGGGATGGGAATGGGGTTGGGCATGGGTTTTGGTATGGGCATGCCTGATATGAATGGTGGCTCATCTGGTTATCATCCTATGATTCACGTCCCTCCCGTGCAGGGAGCACATTTTCCTGGCCCGCCTATGCCGGGACACGCTGCTGCCTTGCATGGGATGTCAGGACCTAACCTTCAGGTGTTTGGGATTCCCGGTCAAGGACTTTCCATGCCAATGCAACGTGCACCCTTGGTTCCTGTGTTGGGAGGGCCGTTTATGAAGTCAGCAATGGGATTTAATGCTGGTGGGGCAGGTGGGTCTATGGAAAATATGGAGTCAACTCAGCCTTTTACCTCAAAGGACCCCGTGCAGAATATGGGCTCTCAAGTGGTGCAAAATGCCGGTGCCGGTAGCTCTATGAATCAAACATCTAGCCAGGTCTGTGCATACGACATCAAATAACTTTTTCTAGAAAGAAGACAGTGAAGTCTATAACTTTGATGTTTTTCTTTCACCTCCATTGCAAATCCTTGTTTGTGCAAAAAAATTCTACCCTCAATAAGAGAAATAACATTAGCTAAATGGGATTCAAATTCTATGATAATACTACTCACCACTTCACATTTCGAATATAGCATCAAAGACTATGTATGTCAGCAGAGGAAAGCCATGCTAGGATTCTCATATTTACAGAACATTTGAGTATAGGGAAATCTAAAATTTGTTAGTATCTTTGTACTGCTTTTGTCTCCACCAAGCCGAGTCTTTCTCGGTTCATGTGTTGCGGAAAGTTTCTGCGTTATTTACCCATCTCTGTTGGAATCTGACATTATCTTCCCATAAAATTGCTCGAGAATAGACTTACTATTAACCCAATAACCTATTCCGGATCACTGACTCTTTAAGTCTGCCGTTAGTACTTTCCTTTTCCTTTTTTAGTCTTTAGTAAATCTAGCGTCTTTTCACTTTTAGCCAAAAGATCATAGAACTACCCAAAGACGTCACTATAGAAATCTATAAAGATGCAGAATCATGACTAGATAAGAAGACATGGTTGTAAGAATACTTACTGAGCTATGAAACTACTTATTTATAGAAGGATTTGAATTTGGAGTAGTCGTCTTCAGTTCCTTTCAATACTAAGGAACCTTGATCTTTTCTGGGTGCTGCTGGAAACAAACATGAGTTATCTGTTGGACGTATTAGACTAAACTATTCTAGATTTCAGTTCTTTTTTGTACTGCGATTTCTTTGCTTTCTTCTATACAATTGAAGTTGGAAACTTTTTTTTTATTTTTTTACCCATGTAATGCAGTGCCAAGCAACAAATAAGGGATTTGAGCAATCTGCCATGGTGCAAAATAATGTTCAAGCATCTGATGTAAATGGCAACAAAGCTTCAGCCCCTGCCAATGGAAATGATGTTGGGCCTACTACAGCAGCCAGTAAGTAATTATTAGCAATTCCAAATAACTTAAAATAGGAGTTTAATTATGACGGAGTATCCTCACCATTGCATCGGTCGAACTCACGTCAGTATAGAAAAGTATGAAAAACTAACAAAACCCTATAATGATTTGACAGTTCAAAACAGAATCTTACAAAAAAACATGGTCTTTATTTCTGTTTCAGGTTATGAATGACATCAGTTCTTGTCTTTCGTGAATCAAGGGAGATAAATCCATTTTGCAGCCTTTCTTCTTGTTGATTGTGATCTGAGAAAATTTGTTAGAGTACGAGAAAAGAGGGTAAACTCGGAGTAAATGAGGTTTGAACATGTACAATAGAATCTGAATTTCAGCTTCAAGATGGCACAACATATGGCACATTTTTTGGTATCTTGAGAAGACCATTTCTTACCTTTTTGTAAATTCACCTAGTGACCTGTGCTGTTAATGCAATGTAAGAGTTCCATATACCGGTTTCTTATATATTCAAGTTTGTGTTTTCAGAACCCTTCCATGACAATTCTTTCAAATATTCAAGTACGGTTTTATGCTCTCCAGACACTTATGCAATTTCTCACTAATCTCCAACCATTCTGATGCATCAGCATATAATTGTACAAAATATATATATATATATATATATATATTTTTATATGTATAAACTAGTGGGTGTCAGTTTTTTTTTTTTTTTTTTTTTTTTTTTTTTTTTTTTTTTTCCAGATGTTATAAATTGGAATAGCCAAAATGGGCTATTGCAGAAATGGAATCTCATAATTTCTTTCACTCCTATAAAAGTAGATATTTTTTTAAATATACTAAAAAGATAGTCATACACAGTACGTTTAAAACTTTCTAATATGATTGTCAGGTAGAACAAGCAAAGATCTTGGTGATCATATGAATGACCGGGTAACATGACATGCATAATCATATCAATGTCAAAAAGAATTTAAATTACAATTTCGTGAATAACAAAATATAAATCACAACTGTAATAACTAACAAATATAATCAAACCAAAAAGTATAACAATAATAAGAGTAGTATACATGATTCACGAACTAGACTTATTTTCTGTTCTTTAACGAACGGCAATAAAAAACCACCAGACACACTACTCACAGCTGAAATCAATGGAATATAAGACGGAACAAAACCACCAAAAAAAAAAAAGAGAAGAAAATAACAATGTCCTATAGTTTTACAATATAAAGTATTGCAATGCTTATACCTTGTATATATACACATCCCTTCACCACCAAGAATGAACTGCAACACAGAAGAATTCACCAACCACTGCATTATGAAAATGTCCAGGATATGCTGATGGGTACAACATATATCTAAACTCGACCTCGTTTTTTTTTTTTTTTTCCAAATTATTTGACTTTGATATCACCCTTGGCTTCAGACGGAGGCGTTTTGCTTGGAGATTTCCCGATGATGGCTTTCTTTGCTTTGACGAGTGAATTCTTCACCTTCGATATGATGTTGCTCGACTGCTTCTGTGCAGGCTTGGCTGCAACTTCTTTTGGCTGGTCCTTGGTTGATTTTGTTTCCTCGACATCTTTCAAAGGGTCTCTAGTTTCTTATCAGATTTCTCAACGTCTTCAACTTTTTCCTTCTCCGATTCATTCGCTTCGGTTTCTTCCTTTGCCTGCTCTTTAACTTCGGATTCAGTTTGCTTCTGTGGTTCTTCAAGTGCGACTTCGCGAACAGCAGTAGTTACTTCCTCATTGGACTTTTGTGGCTCAACATTTTCGGTCTCCTTCTCTTTAACTTCAGTCTCAGGTTGTTTGGACTCTGCAACTTCTTCTTGCTCCAGCTTAACCGGAACAGTTTGCTCAGTTTCCTTAACTTGAGGCTCAGCTTTCTTGGATTCTTCGAGTGGTTCATGCACAGAAGTAACTACCTTGACCTGGGACTCGTTTGAATCAGTTTTTTCAACTTCTTTTTCTGTAACTTGAGGCGCAGGTTGCTTGGACTCGTCAAGTGGTACCTCAACAGCAGTAACGACTGCATCTCGGGCCTTAATTTCATCAGTTTTTTCAGTTTCCTTTGCTATAACTTCAGTTTCACTTTTCTTGGGTTCTTCAACTGGTTCATGAATGGCAGTAACTGATTCGTTGTAGGACTTACTTTCTTCGGCTTTTTCAGTTTCCTTTTCCTTGACTGCAGCTTCTGGTAGCTTGGATTCTTCAACAGATTCACTAACAGCAGCAACTACTACATCCCGGGACTCAACCGCGTCGGTTTTCTCAGTTTCCTTTTCTTTAACTTCAGATTCGGGTTGCTTGGATTCTTCAACTGGTTCACTAACAGCAGGAACTACTACATCCCGGTACTCAACTGCGTCAGTTTTCTTAGTTTCCTTCTCTTTAACTTCAGACTCGAGTTGCTTGGATTCTTCAGCTGGTTCACTGACAGCAGGAACTAATGCATCCCGGGACTTATCTGCATCAGTTTTCTCAGTTTCCGTTTCTTTAACTTCAGACTCAGGCTGCTTGGATTCTTCAACTGGTTCACTAACAGCAGGAACTACTACATCCCCGGGTTTATCTGCATCGGTTTTCTCGGTTTCCTTTTCTCTAACTTCAGACTCGGATTGCTTGGATTCTTCAACTGGTTCACTAACAGCAGGAAGGGACTCGACTGTTTCGGTTTTCTCGGTTTCCTTTTCTTTGACTTCGGACTCAGGTTGCTTGGATTCAACTGGTTCATTAGCAGAAGGAACTACTTCATCATGGGACTTATCTTCATCGGTTTTCTCGGTTTCCTTTTCTTTAGCTTCAGACTCTGCTGGCTTGAATTCTTCAAGCGCTTGTTCATGGACATTAGTAGTTACTTGATCTTGCTTTCCTTCCACCTGCTGCTCTTTGTGGGTTTCAGCTGAAGTCGGTGTCTCATCTTTTCCTTGCTCTCCAGTTTTGTCGTCCTTTGCAAGAACAACATCTCTGTCAGCTAACTGAGAAGGGTTCTCAGTGACTTCATCTGTAGACGTCAATGTGTTGACGCCTTCCTCTTTAGCTTCTTCAGCCGAATCCTCGGTCACCTTTTCTCCTTTTCCTTCTTCAGCTTCCACTTTCTCTTTGGCATATTCTTTGCCATCCTTCTCTACCTCGATCCCTAACTCCTTCGGTCTCTTCTCTGCTGCATCATCCTCACTCGTATCCTTCTTTTCCTCCTCAACAGCAGCCTTTTGCGTGACAGTGACGGCCTCCTCAGTTACCACATCGTTTTTTGCATTGTCTTATTTTCCACGTTCTTTTCAGCATACTCTTCTCCAACCTTCCCTATCTCAAGCCCCGCATCTTTCGGTTTCTTATCATTTAGATCCTTCTTCTCTTCCTCTGCAGCAGCCTTTTCTACAACAACATCAGGAATTGGAACTTCTTCGGAACCTTTAACTTCACCGGGCTGCTCATCTTTTTCTGTTTTTCCTTCATCTGATGACACAGAATGCAGTAACGTATCACCCAAAGACTCCTCATTTTTCGCTGTTTCAACCTGCACGCTTTCCTTAGGCACAACCTCAGGATCTTTTCTCTCGACTTGTTCAGCGGTTTGGATCAATTCTCCTGGTTTCTCCTCCACTTCAGGAACTTCAAGTTCCTTCACCACCTTTGGTTCCAATTCTTGGAGAGCAGAATTCTCCAATGGCTTCTGCGCTTTCACAACAGCTTCCTCTGACGGTTTAGGAACGTCAACAATCTTCGGTTGCTCCTCTTGCCCTTTTTCCGCAACCTCATTGTGTCCTTCCTTTGGCTCTTCTTTAACCACAGACTCAACAATGACTTGATCCTCAGCTGGGCTCTTCTTAATCTCGGTTACTGGCTCTGGAACAACACTAGTCTTGTTTTCCTCAATTTTGTCCGTCGACGGAACATCCGAGGATGGAGCTTCGGGTGCCTTTTCAACCTCAAACTTATCCTCTCCGCCACCGGATTCAGTGGAAGACACTGCCGGGGTTGGCGACTCCTCCGCTTTGACCTAAAGTACATGAATCAATTTGTTTGTTAACAATCTATATGAAATTTGAAAGAAAACAAAAAGCTATATCTTTTCATATCATTTTGCTTTGGAACAAACCCAAGATTTTCATCCAAGGAAGCCAAGTATTTTTAGTTTCTTAGAATTAAATTAATATGCTGAGAAAGGAGGATTTCATTTGATATTTTACAAAGGTGACACAAATTAAAACACAAGCTAGTTGTTCATCAAATATATAACTAATAATAACAGTAATTATAGTAATAAAAACAGGCTTGTTATCATATTCATTTTTGGGTTCCTCTTGGAAGCAATAAAAGTTACAGTAATTTATAATAAAAAAAGTTTGAAAGGAAGAAGAAGAAATAGTTGGCTTTTTCTCATGCATGTTGATCATGGTATATTAAGAGAGAGAGAGAGAGAGTGAGGGAGAGGGAGAGAGAGAGAGAGAGATCATGTTATAACTTGATTTTGAACCTCCTCCTCCTCCTTTTTTTTTTTTTTTTTTTGAGTTTTTATAACAAAATAAATTTATTTCTTAAAAATATGTATGATTCATACAACTTGTAGATGCAAAGAAAACTATGAATTGCCTACTATACATGTTTACTTATCTCGAAGGAACTTTGATTGAAATAAAAAAATAAATAAATAAATAAAAGGCCAAGATCAAGAGAATACAAAAAATATCAACTGAAGAAACATCAAGAAAAGTACTAATATATAAAAGTACATAACTGAATTTCAACAACATAGTGATAGAAAACAACTAATAAATAGAAAACAAAAGCAAAAACTACAAAGAAAAAAAAGAAGATGAACAAGATCACTAACCTCATCAGTGATAGAAGTTTGATGTGGAACTAAAGTCTCAGTAGTAGCCATGAGAATCACAGTCTAAGAGCAAACTAGAAACTTGGTATTAAGTTCTTTGATGGGGTTTTTTTTTTCTTCAATGATGAAGAGGATCATTAAAAAGGAAAAGAATGATATGGTTGGCAACAACCCAAGAAAGCCCACCTGAAAACTTTTTTTTTTTTTTTTTTTAAGTAGTGAAGCTGAAGAAGAAACTACCACGCACAACACTCTCAAAAGAGGAAAGAAAAAAGAAGAAAAAAAATTACTTAAAAAAAAAAAAAAACAGGTTGTCAAAGACAGGCTATGTCACATGATCTGGCGTGCTTGGAATGATTAGCAATTTGATTCCATTAAAATTTTATGTAACAGAAAAAAATACATAGAAAAAAATGAAAGAGAATATTTTATGTATAAATATAAAGTGGATAAGTTGTCATTGCAAAGTGACAAACTTTAATGGGGGAGTAGGGGACCCGAGAGACTTGATAATTTTTAACGGTCGAAAATTTTTAATATAAAACATAATTGATCATCTAGCACAGTGGTAGTGGATCCCAGCCTATAAGGGGAGTTCTATTTGAAATTATATGGGTGGATTTATATTCCAAAATTAGAAATATAAAACCCAAAAAAAAAAAAATATGTTTTGAAAGTGAGAAACTTTTCTTATTTGTCAAACTAGTTTTTCATTAAAAAAAAATTAGGTGATTTAAATAAATATGGGGAAAGGATGTTAATAATAAAGTAAAAATGAATAGAAGCATTAAAAAGGGAAAAATCAATCCATTTCCATTTTTTTAATAGGAGAGAATCTTCTTATTTTTTGGTTATTAATGTAATAAGAATTAGGTGATTTAAATAGATATGGGGAAAGGATGTTAATAATAAAGTAAAAATGAATAGAAGAATTAAAAAGGGAAAAATCAATCCTTTTCTTTACACAATGACATTGATATGACTTTGCTTCTTTGAGAGAGGATTGGGGCTGAATAATGGGCCTGGAAGCCCATTTCGAAAAAGTCATTCAGAAAAAAAGGCTTCACTGTCACATGGGAGGCCCTGCTGTGATAGATTGGAGAGTTTCTTTTCTTTACGCAAAAAGGAGGAGAAAATTAGACAGGGCATCACTTTTTTCTTTTTTCCAAGAGGAATTCAAATACGGCTCAACTTTTGACTATGATTTTCTCTTTTATTTTTTTTATTTTTTTTTACTTTTATTTTTTTAAGTTTTGTTTTCAGATAATCTTTTTTCCGAACATCTCTATTTATCTTGAAATATATCTATTTTTTTTATCTTTTAATATATAAGCACCTTATGTGTACCTCTCTTATATTAACAAATCTATTACTAATTTTTTTACGTTAATCAAAGATCGAACCTTAAATTTATGACTCCTAAGTTCTAAACCCCTCCTCACTCATCATTGGGCAACTCCAATAACTTGTCTCGAAAGAGTTATAATCTCATTTTGATATATCAAAATTTTATAAGTTAGCAACACCTTTTTCTTATCTTAAGTTAAAAAAAAAAAATGAAACTCACATATCAATATTCATCAACTTAAACAGAAAAGTTTTTTTTTTTTTTTTTTTAAGTAGGAATACAATTATATGACATTTTCCACGTCTTCCACTCTCCTTCCTCAAAAAAAAATTTTTTGTTTTTTGTTTTTTGTTTTTTGTTTTTTGTTTTTTGTTTTTTTTTTTTTTTTGTTTTGGTTAAATTTTCTCATCTTATCTATCTCCTCTATTGTTGTCGGTGCCTAGAGGCTAAAGGGGGGTCATCCTATGGGCGAGAATATAGCTGCCAGAATATAGCCTCTCCTATGCTTGTCAACTTCGCCCGATAGTCCTTATTTTCTCTAATTGTAGGGGATATTAGAGGAAAAAGATATTTTGTATATTTTTTTAGTTAATTTGTTATATGTATTATAAGTCGCAACACTTCTGTAGTTACAAAACTTATCTTTTAAAACTTACTCCCTTATTCGAGGCTTCAAGATCATTATGTGATAGTAAATAAGCATCATCATCCTCGTTTGCTAAATCCATATATACACAATTTTATTTTCTAAAACAAAGAGAGTTATAGAGGTAGAGGATGACGTATAAGAGCATAGACGTAATATATAAATTTCTCTTAAAGTAAATTATTCATATATTTGACTACTACAATAATGACAACTTGAACCCAAAATTTTTAGTCGAGAGAACAGACGTCTTATCATTCTGCTTGATTATTTGTACTAAATCTACATATTGACTTGTTCAGTAAAAGAAAATCATAGTCTCTAGCTTCGAAGTGACACGAGTGTAACTAATTAACATATACAGAGTTATTCTTTACAAAGCATAATATATATTTATATATATCTTAACACATTATCAGAAATAATTATCGAGTAATTGCATTTCCTCTTTATTAATCTATTTACAATCCCCCATCACTTTCGATTTTAACATTCTTACTCTCATCCACGTTATCAATAAAGTTCTAAATTGAGTAAATTTTTTTAGTAAAGTTTGTTGCTCAAATAACATTTCATCACTATCATCTTGGTAAATCTCGTTATGATAGGGTTTTTTTTTTATTTTTTTCATTGTAATTTAGGGATGTCCATTTTTCACATGCACCCACCTTTAGCCTATGTTTGGTAGAGTGGAAAAGAGTGAGGAAGGAAATTAGACAAGGAATTTTGGAGAGGAAAAAGGAATTTGGGGTTGTTTGGTAGGGAGGAAATTGAGAAGAAAAAAAAATTACAAATCCATAGCGCCTACCAAATTTTATATCCCTCCAACTTTGGAAAGAAAAGTAGATAGAAAACTTTGCCAAAGTAAATGTTATATAAAAAGACTATTATAACCTTGATCATTACTCATCCTCTCATTTTTATAAGGGTATAATTCTAAGATAAATTAGTTTAGACATTTTCTTTCCTATTTTCTTCCTCTTTTACCACACAATATGAAGGAAAATATTCTTCCTTTCTTACCTACGTATCTTGCACTTCCTTACATTCTATTTTCTATCCCTCCTACCAAACATAGCATTGGTAAGGTGGGGAGGGGACGAGGGACTATCAATAGTATTTGGGATGAGGACGGGGATGGGGACAAATTCTTGCGCCCAAACTGAGGTCGGGGCAGGAACATGGGAAACACTTTCTCCCCTGATTTAACTTTTAACAATGACTTTTTTTTTTTTTTTTTTTAAATGATGGCAATAGAGCTTGATGACCACCGAGGTGTCTAAGTCTAATTAATTACAATAGAGAAGTTCACATTTATCTAATTAACCACTAACAAAAAATCAAAAAAAACAAAAAACAAAATCCAATAATAATAAATTAAAGAGGAAAAAAATCTAATCTTTTTTTTTTTTTTTTTAAATCAGCAAGCTCTTATCTCTTTGGGTTCTACTTCTCTCAACTTTCCTACTTTTAACTTTACTTGAAAAGTTTTTCAAGTTTGCAAACATTGTTTTCAGATTACTTCTTTCTTTCTAACTTCTCAATCGTCAATTTATTGATTATTACATTTTGAATTTTAATATATATATAGCTACTTTATTTCTTTTTGTTTTAGCATTTATTTAATTTTTTTAATATAAGTTATTTGGATAAACTTGAATATAAATATTTGAATAATAACTTCTCCATCAAGGCAAGAAAAATAGATTTTAAATGGGGATAAAAAAAAATTTTAATAAATTTAAATTTTTTTAAGGATAAATTTAAAGAAGCCTCTTTTAGAATTTTCACCTAAGACCTCAAATTTGTTTGGACAAACACCAGGGGAGTCCAAGAAACAAGGTTTTACACTGGCTAGGGAACTTGTAGGCATATTCTCCAATAATCGACGTTGAAAGTTGATCATTGCCCGCTTTCTTCGGCAGTTTTTGTTGGCTGAAGTCGAGAGTTTCAACGTTGCTTAAATCGCCGATCAACATGGAACCTAACGACGTACATTGTATGTATAAGGTGGCGAGCCAACTTGTCCGGCCTAAGGATAAAATGGTGATACTGATAACCCACTTGAGCAACGTTGTGAGGAACTTAACTTTGCATGGGATCTCTAGTGCCGCGAGAAGCTCGGGGGACTGCCAAGGAGGTTGCCAACACACACAGTAATGAGATTCCGCCAAATCTTTCTCCAATGCGCGGCGTGTTTCTAGTTGGATCTAGCCTCTGGCAATGCTACTTCTTACAAGTGCTCAAATTGCACTTAAAATAAAAAATCCAGGCAGTAATTAGTGGAAATATTATCACAAAAAGATATCACCGGTAACACAGTAGACTAGCATTGGTAGCATGATAGCAACCGGTTACTTCTAGTAATACAAAAGGCTACCATTGGTGGCTGGAGTCGAGATCTGCAAGAATTTTCATGTCTGATTGGCTCTCCCCTAATATTGTTATGTGATATAATCTAAATTTAATAATTTAGCCACAAAAAAAAATACTAAATACTAAAAATACTTCGACAAGTAGTCATAATAATATTGTGAGACAAACATATTAAAAAGAGAAAATAAGACAACAGATTTGAACTCTAGTTGCTGGTACTGTAGACTGTGTACTACCATCACTTGGTATAACAAATTTTTGTTGTGCCATTGGGTCTAAAATAAGAGATTGTGGTAATAAAATCAAAGCAAGTGGAGTATTGAAAAAAACAAAGCTTTAATTTAATAAATTATTAAATTAAATATATTTAAATATATTAAGATTATATTTAAGATTATATAGATGAAAGTTATAAGAGAAGCAAATGATTATGTTCTCTATGAGGAAATAAGGACCAATATATTAAATTTGGGCTCTAAGTGAGCTACACATTTGATTCAAAATGTTCAAATCCAAAATGAACCCAACTCCATCTTAGATTTTTTTTTTTTTTTTTTTAACTAGATTTTTTGAGACATTATTGGTGTCATGCACATTTGCTGATCTCTTGCGATTCCCATGGGCTCACGGATAAGAACCACTCGAGTGTTGTCTATTTTGTAATTAAGAAACTTCTTTTTGTAGAAAAATTCTCTATTTTTTAAATTTCAAATGAATAAATAGTTGTTTATGTATGAAACATTTTTGAAATATTCTCTATTTTTGTCCATGAAATTCATTAGGTTTACGGAAAATTTAGTCAAGCGAAAAATCGACTTGTTTTTACAACGAGAAAGTAATATTATTATCATATCCATTAATTCGAGTATGTGGTGGCGCGAGTAAAATTAATTAAGCACAACTTTCAAGTATAATTACAGCTCTTTTTTTTAATTTTATTATTTTAAAAGGAATTATTCATGCATCGAAATCCATGAATATATAGAGGAATTTAATTTCTTCTCAATTTGTCTGCACTCTTTGCAGAGCCTGTTTATCTTTCATGGACACCATTTGGACGGTGCCCACCAAAAAGCTAGAGGCAACAGCAATCAACGTCCTCTTTACTGCTTTTTCTTTTTGAAATTTCTACTTCTTCTCTTCCTTTCATTTTCCAAAGTTTCTATGGTGAGACCTTATGTCTTGTATCTTAATTTTTAGATTGAATTTTCAATCGTGTGATTCCTTATTGGAATAATTATGTATGTGTCGCGTGTTGTAATTAATTTTTAAGAGGTATAATTATAAATCAGACTGTTAAAAAATAATAATCAATTGTGTAAAAATGAGGTCTTATCGTAAAATGACCTTTCATTTTTTGCAAGTTTAATGCATCTTATCTCTTTATAAATGGAGTCAATATATTATTAGTGAAATTATGGAAACAATATCGAGAAAGAAAATTGTTTCCCAAGTAGATGCACACAATTTTCTTGATACTATCCTATTGTCCGTTTAAAACATAGGGTGTCAAACATAAGTAATATAAACTTTAGCAAAAAAAGAAAAGTAATATACGAGCTATAAATGTATATGTTAAGGATATATTAAGGAGCTATATTAGAGCATCTCCAATAGATGCTAAATTTTAATATTAATATCAACATTTGATATTTGGATTTTTTAAAAAAATTCATTCTTCAATACCATGGTATACATAATATAAAATTTGACATCCACTATACTTAATATTAAAAATTTAGCATCAACTAAAACAGTTGTTAACATATGGTTGGAATCGATTCATTATATGTTCAACTGTTTTTATTTAATACTTACATCATTGCTTTTAAAATAAACTTAAAAAAAATTACCTTTATAGTTTCAAGACTTCATATTTGGGATAAAAGGAACGTATACATTTGAAATAAAATTAGTATCGGAAGACAAAATAGAACAACATATCAATTTTCTATTCTATCATAATATATCAAAAAGAAGAATTAATCAATTTTAAAATATCCTTAATTTTGAGAATAATCTTTTTATATTTCAACCAATTTTAAATAATTTTTTTCCAAATCTATTGAAATCCAAAGTACTTGTATTCCGATGTTTTTCATCTTTCATTGTACTTTTGTCCACTATCTATTATCGATAATATTATATATTTCTATAAATTCACTCTCCATATTTTGGGTGCCATATTTTTATTATTGCTTTTCCCCCATACACTAGAGTGGACATGTTGATGCAATTTTGGCGAAATTGTCACCGTCACGTGAGTGTATTAACGGAGTAAAGTAATTAAGAAAATTGGTAAAAATTTGTTGGGGGAACCAGTGCATGTGTGTGTGGGGACAAGTGAAATCCATATTATAAACAAATAATCTCTTTGGGATTTTGAATAATACCAATTAAGGACCACCTTATGACATAATATCACCTCATTAAATTCGAGGACAATCTTATCTAAACTAATGGTCACAATTGACAAGAGCCCTTTATTGCATAATCTTTCTTTGGTGGTAGGAAGAAAGGGATTTAAGTTGGAGCTTAGAGCTACAAATAATTAGCAACTTGGAAACTATCTGAGATTATTCTTTTTTTCGAGAGGTTAGTCTAAATCTCTAATTTATAGAGTCAGATGCATTGATAATAATTCAAATTTTAAAGAATTCTTCTTACTATAATGAGTTTGAACTTTTATTGTCAAAACAAATTTTTTTTTTTTTTCAAAAGCTAAGCTATGTCATATGTATCAGGAAGTTAATAAACCTACCCATATTTTGACATCTTATGCTTTTAATATAAATGATAAGCTTGTTTGGTTGGAGAATTCATTTCTATCTATTAAAATTGTTATTATATCATACGCTTCTTGTTTATAATAACAGATTTTATCTTAAAAAATATATTTTTTTTTTCTTTTTTTTTAACAAAATCAAAATGTTTTTGTTATGATCAAGTGGGGTTTAATTTTTCCACACTTTACACGGCTGCTAATTTTTGTGGTTCTTATAATCTTATACAGAATGATTTGATTCTAAGTTTTTAAAAATATTTGACATTAAAGAAATATATTAGTTAAATATTTTCCAGAAAAAGAGAGAGAGAGAGGAGAAAAAAGTGTGATTAAGTTAGTTTCTGACAATTAATCATTAGCTTTCATGGTAATCTGGTAAACAGAACTGGAAGTACAATTCCAAGAAATGGTTTCTTTAAGCAGTTCAGTTCCATACACAAAGCTTGCGGTTGTAAATGCCTCTCTGTTTTACAGATTTCACTTCAGTTCAACCATGAACTTAAGAAACATTTATTATATATAGGAATACTATTTTTGTCTAATTGATAGTTACTGATGTTGGATTAACTTTTCAACGGAGTGTCATGTTAAAATATTGCAGTGCATCAATGCAAAATTATTTTGAATTGTAAGTGATTCATTTGAAAAGTTAATCAACCGATTAAAATAACAGTAACTATCAGTAGGACAAAAATATAGTTCTTAAAGCAAGTTTTTTTTTCTGAAAAAACAAAAAATCATTACTAATTCAATTATCAAAAGAACTTATTACTAATTGCCTCTGTTTCTAATGTCAATGGAGGGAATTTAGAAGATGATATGATGACATTATGGTACATTAGGGACAATTAAGGAAAAGAAGAATAAGTTTTGAAAATTTATGCCAAGGGCTTGAGGGAGAAAAAAAAAAAAAACATTTTCAGTATAAAATAGTTTTTAATCAGAAGATCACATTAAAATCATATCAAATTAATAAAAAACAACAATTATAATAACTCAATGAAACTTGATGAAGATCTTATCGGGTTAGAAATGTGCACTACCCATCTAAGGGTTTTTTTTTTTTTTTTTTTAATTTATTGTGCCCTATCACAGAAAGATTAACAATTTTTTTTAGCGGTTGAGAGGCTTCAAGAATGCGTTTATTTGTCCCTAATTAATATGATGGATTAGATTTTGAAATGTCTGCCCCTATTGCCTCCTTTTTCCTCTTTGTACATGTCCTCCTTTTTTTTTTTTTTTTTTTTGAATCTGATTAGACACCTTTAATCAAAATCTGTTCTATATGAAGCCCTATGTTTAGAATCTCATACAGTTCATTTAAGGGCAGAGGCTCTCTCCCAAAAATTAAAAAGTAATGATGCAAATGGGCTAAGAAAGTTGACTATCATTTCCCACTATAAAGCAAAAGCTAAGATGTAATTATTTCAAAAGATGGGGTACAAAAGAGAGCATTTCAACCAGACAAACCCCTTTTGATAATTGATGGGGTTAAATGGGGTTTTCAAACAACACCTTTCTTATTATGTTGCCTTCTTGTTAAAGTCAATTCCCCTCCCCTCTAAATATGTCATTTGCATTCCCTAATTCCTATCTTTTTGAAACTTCACACACACAAATCAAAAGCCCACAAAAAATAAATAAATAAATAATATACATAAAAAAAAAAAGGCTCTAATTAAATGCACTTTTTTATGTGTTGCTAAAACACACTTGAATTAATAAAAATTGATATTTTTATGGGATTATTAGGGAAGGAATAGGGATTGTTTAACTTATTAATGATTGTTATTGAGATCTTAAGCTTCCCACATATAGTAAGCAAATGTCATGATGTGCTCATGTATGTTTCCATCACCCCCTTTCTCACTCATTGCTTTTGTGACAAGATAATTAAGTTTAGTTGTGATTTAACTCATGAGGAAAACCATGTGCTTATGTTCCCAACTAGCATTAATGGGCCAATTGAGTAGGATACATTAAGGTCATCTCAAGTGTAATCTTTAATTCCATATCCAATTAGATTTCAGTCCTCCAAACCAAAACAATGTGGATTGTTTCTTGGCAATTCTTTTCCTTCACACTTTGCTTGTATCACTCCCCCCTAGTCATGAAAATCTTGGATAACTATTAGCTACTATTTGCACTCTTCAATAATAGCCACACAACTAGAAACTAATTACAATATTAAATACAATTAATATATATTGTTTGTGTTTGCTACGAAAGCGCGTGAGAGAATTAGTTATATTGTCGGATATGGAACTAATTATACATAGATATTAACACATGAAATTATTTATTAATGTTGTTTGTTCTAATTTTTTTTATTATTTAATGTTTAACCCCCGTGTTGTTGGAAACTAATAAGTTCCATAAAAGTACAAAATTTACTCAACAATATATTTATGGTTTAGAAAGCAAAACTTAAAGCGATCTTTAACACAAGAAATATGTGTTAATGATGAATATATAGCTAATGTTCTCATTAAACAAATTATAGTTTCTTTTATAAAAGTAAACAAACTATATTTGATAATTAAAGAAAACGGACCAAAAAAACTTTTGAAAAACAAATTCTTGACAATAATGCCACTTTAAAAACGATCAAGCTCAATTCCTAAGTAGAGAGAACTCTTTTTTTGCTTAAAACAGAGATCACAACATAAGTCTACTTATTGACTTTGACCAATAATTTTTACACTAAAACAGGAAAGTAATCGCTTCAACTAGATATCCATAACACTTGGATTCATTTTCAGTGGTCTTGTAAATTATAAAAAAGTTTGATGTGACTATAGCTAGTTCTAATCTAGTATACGCCCACAAATAAAAATCGCATACAAAAGCTAAAAGAGACCATAACACATAAAAATACATGAAATCATTCTACAACACTATTTCTACATAAGCCTTCCCTCTAATGTGGCACATAGTTTTCTTTTCAATGTGGTATTATTAGAACACTTATGATAGACAAAGGGAAAGGGAAAAAAAAAAAAAAAAAAAAAAAAAAAAAAATCATCAGCCTATGTGATTCGGTTAATGGAAAGTAACAGTTGGTCTTTCTTGTCAATTAGTTGTCTGTTATGGGAATAATATCAAGCAGATGAAAAGACGCTTTTGAGGATAATGCAAAGGTGGGCATATTATTATTATTATTATCTCAAAATTTTTCAAGGGCATCTCGATTATGTTTCCCTCTCCATTTCAAATGCCTTTTTGATTATGTGTCATGGTCATATTCCAGATCATGATAATATATATATATATATATATATATATTTTCATCTTTTCTCTCCTCAAAATGTGTAGATTAAGAAATTTCATTTGGCCAATTAATTTCGATCCCATCAACTCATATAGTATATATAGTACTACTTATTTCGTTCACATTATAGGGCCTCTCTCCAAAAGCCTGTCTTTTCTGTTCTTTGTTTTTGGTCCAAACTCCAAACTGTAAATATGGCCATAAATTATGTTACCTCCCTTAATATGTGTCATAATTCCCAATTGTTTTAAATGATGATAATTTGTTCAAAAGCAGTACTACTTAAAGTTTTCCACACCACCCACTTGATTGGTCGCACTTTTACTCAGACCACACACACACACACACACACACACACATATATATATATATAGAGAGAGAGAGAGAGAGAGAGAGAGAGAAGTTGATCCATTCTGATTAGATTGGCTTCTTTCTCCATAATATCATGTGCCTCAAGTCCTGAAAACATACCCAACTGAATGATTTCTTCTGAGAAGAAGGCAATAATATATTTGAATATAAAGATTATATATATAAATAAATAAAAACATGAATGCCAAAAAAATAGTAATTTTATTTTTCCAAGACAAGAAGAAAGAGATGGCACATTTGTGAAGTCACTTTCTAGATGCACTCTTCGTTAAACAGACTCCAAGTAAAATTTGGACCGTACTGTTCAACACATCTGGGAAATGAATAACTTAGGCTGTATATATATATATATATATATATATGAAGTTCTCCAAGTGTACTGGTCTAGTGTTTTTCTTGTCAGCGGGCCGAGGCCTGACAATTGTTTTATGACATTTTACAATCGCTGCTCTTTAATTACCAGCCCTAGTATATATCTTGCCCTTATCAGCTGATTTTGACTCTTCATTTTATATATTGTACCGTCTGATGATAAGCTGTAACATTTCAACACATAGACATACATATATACATATATATATATAGTGTGTTTGTATATGTGTATGCAATGCATATACTAGTCTATACATTATAATCCCTATACATGGTCGTCTTTCATGGTTTTCACATTTCGTTATGCATGTTCGTGGGCTTTTAATTATGAAATGTTGACATAATATTCCAAGTGCGCATTTAGACGTATACGTCCAAGTAAAAATGGTAAGGGAAAGTGTAGAGAAGAACACCTTTATTCATCATCTCGATGGGGTTCTCTGTAATAAAATGTATCAATGCTAAGATATGCCGACAGTTTTGAACGCTACACCAATAATAAAAACTCGACTTACTAGTCATGATGGATCCTACTTATGTGATAGAATCCGACGTATCGATATATATATATATATATATATATAGATACCTCGAACTAATTAGAGGATGGAGAAATTAAAACTTAGAATGTTGACGTTAAATATTGACGTGATTATTTATCAATATATGGACCAAGCTAAAAAGTTTAAAGCTACAATGTAAGACCAATTAAACAGGTTTACATTTGCATGCTCTCTCTCTCTAGTTTGACCCTTTTTTGAGTGCATTGACTTTTGGGTGGAAGGTGTACCGAGTAGTGGAAGTAAATTACTATACATGCATTTGGTGCTAAGGTTTAGATCGTAAAATTTGGGTTTGGATTGTTTGTACGTTTATCGAGATATTTGAATTACTTGAGTTAAAAAATGTAAAAACTTAAAATGTATTCAGGAAAAAAAATATCAATATGAAGCTTATTTCGTTCGTCTCGAAATTCTATACAATTTAAGAAAAAAAATCATCTCATTTGGACTTGTCTATACAAAGTTATGGATTTTTAAAGTTTGAGTTACAAAATTATGTGAATAATGAAGCTTAGGGAAAAAGAAAAAAAATTTGATTATGATTATAAAGTTTGGATTGTGCGTCCAAACGCATGCATAATTAATTATGCTCTTGTTTACCTTTTAGATTTAAATTTAAGTTTTTCATTTTAATTTTTATCTTTTTCTAAAGAATCAAAAAAAATTATAATTAATTTTTAAAAAATCAACTAATTTTAATCTAAAAATTTTAAGCTCAGTCAGAATTCTCAATCGTTTAATATTAGTAGGCTTGATTTTTTAACGTGTATTAAAGAAATTCTCACAAGTAATTAATTTTTAACATCTAAGTATAAATTAGAAATATTATATATATATATACACATATATTTACATGATCCATAGATAAAGTACCGACACCTCTTAGTACTCCAAAGGATCTCTCAGGAAAATTCTGAGGCCAACCATTCTTTGCCGGTCATGTACTGCGGATTCTGTAATTATATAACTGTATATATATGTGTGTATATAAGATAAATCCAAGGACTCACGTCCATTGATCCAACGGCTGAAAAATGAGAAGAAGCCAACAAAAAGGGGCCTAGAGCTAGCAAATTGCCGTCATGACTACTGTGTGGTGGACCTAAATCGTAAGCTAAGCTAATTAATAAGGGCCTGCCCTACCTAGATTCAATCACATATACTTATTCGCTAGGCCCCACTTTAAACCCTCTTTCTTTTCTAATTTTTGTTTTTCTTTAATTTAATCATTTTGATAATCTTTGATTCTACTCTTTTTTTTTTCTTTCTTTTTTTTTTTTGAAGTTATCTTGTATATATATAACTTGGAATATTGGGTTCTAATTTGTTACAAGTTTTTTTTTTCATGATTATAGAAAATATGTGTAACATGACATTTTTTGATACAAAATAAATGAGAACTTCTCACTTCAAATGTAACGTTAAGAAACTTAGGGCCCGTTTGGTTTGCCGGTTTGGTTTAAACTAAACTGTACTTTTTTTATCATGTTTTTTATCTTTTCCCCAAAAGTTTTTTTGTCTTTTTTGAAAAAATCAACAAAATTTACTATGCAAACTTAAAAATCTCAACTCAACTCAAACTGAACTTGTGCACCAAACGGGTCCTTAATTATTAGTTAAACTTTTTCAAAATACACACACATATATTTAAACTCGAGCTACAAGCTAAATATGTTTTAAAAGGGAATAAATTACCCAGCTCAGCAAATTAAGACAATTGTAAAAGACGAATAAATACAGCTCTAACTGTGAATTTTAATTTCAAAGTGGACAAATGTGGATTAAAGGAATATGTATGAAAGCAAGCATTTGTCTGGCTACAATTGTGAAACGTGTTAAAGAGGCCAGCGTACGTACAATCTTTGGCCTTTTGGTGTTGAACTGATAAACGTTCTGCAAGGTCGTCTTGAACCTACTTCTACTACTACTATGCCTAAACACTATTTTGGCCAGGACACCAACTGGCCATTTTTCTGTGCCTCTCTTTAAGTGCGTTCGACCAATATTTGTACCTCTAGAAACCCAAAAAAAAAAAAAAAAAAAAAAGGAATTTTGGCAACTATTTGTAATAATAATTATGATGTATATAAAATTTTTTATAGCTAATTAAAGTGATAGGTTAGCAGTTAAGGGCTTCAATCTTGGCGTGGCAAAAGATGAAAAGTTCAATTTCAATCATTGGGAGACAGAGATTCATTCCCCAGAAATGGATCAGCTTTTTTGTTTTTGTTTTTGTTTTTGTTTTTTTTTTTACAAATTGTATGTGTAGTGTGTCTGCTTATAAGGTGGTTAATTTTATAATAATATTGGTTTAAATTACATAAAATTAAAGAAAAATAAATTAATGCAATAACAAAAAAAATTAATGAAGGATTATTCCAATTTATTTGATTCTTCATCAAAATAAAAATAAATAAAAAAACATCCAAATTGATCATGAAATATTGTTAATAATTGGTGCATAAAATTTGACTTTATTTGGATGGCAAAGAAAAGAAAAAAAAAAAAAAAGAGGAAAAAAAAAAAAAGAAAGAAAGAAAGAAGAGAGGAAAAAAAAAAAATTGACAGCAAAGCCGACACATTTTAAACATATATAAAAACAAAACAAAAAAAGTATAATAAAAGAATATGGGAGGGGAATAAAACCTATTGATTTGTAAAGAATAGTTGACTTCATATATAGAACAGCTCATATGGAGGGATTGGGTAGATATATAGTACTACAAGATAAGCTTAGGAGGCCCATGATTAGGCATGGAGATCACAAAGCATCTTTCTTATTTAATAATTAAAATAAAAATGTCTTTTATTGGGGGATGTCTGAATTAAGACATCGATAAGGTCAGGGGAAGCTTCATAAATTAATGTTTGAACAAGCAGACAGGCTATTACAGAAAGGTATGATAATATTAATAATAATATTTGTTTTTATTTTAATTATTAATTCTAATTATTACTAGTATTATTGGGACTGAATACTTTATTGTGTTTAGTTTTATTATTAATATAGTATTTAGATGAAGCTTCTTTCCAAAGTTTGGAACTAATGTGTTTAAAGGAAAATTGATTAAAAATTTTAGGAATAACTGTTTAGTCTGAATTAATGCAAGTTTGCGAATATAATATTTTTTATATTTTACTTTATGCACTTATCCGCATTAAAATATTATTGTCCAGCACGGCAAAGGAGATTCTAGCTAGCTAGGGTGAAATTTTCACGAGTCCTCCGATGACATTTTCCACCAAAGTACAAATATATATATATATATATATATATATATTCTTAGGCTTTTTTATATTAATGCATCATAAATTTATCGTAGAGTTGTAATTTATACCCTGAATTTTTAATTTTGATAATTTACATCATGAACTTACAAATATATAATAAATTGTAACCCATTGATAATAATATTAATCTTTTGAAGGAAACTGATATGTGATTAGTACATGAGTTGTTAATTCATGACATAAATAATCATTTTATCTTTGTTAATTAACAATTTAGATGCTAGTGAAGTAATTTTTATTTAAAAAATCAACATTATTTATTAATGGGGTCCAAATCGCTACATATTTGTAAGTTCATGATGCAAATTATCAATATTAAAAATTTAGTGTGTAAACTATAACTCTATAATAAGTTTAGCATGTGCTAATACAAAAAAACCATATTCTTATAAAAACTTTAGGATTTAGCTAGTATATATTCATTAAAGATATTTTGAGATTTCATATTTTTTTAACTCGGTTGCCCTAATTTAAGGGATAAGATTAGAGACAAAAGAAAGGAATTGTTTGATTTTCTTTTGTAAACTTCTTTTACGTCATAGTGAATAAGTGTCCAGCAATTGAATGTGGATAAATGACTCTTATATTAAAAGTGATTATTATAAATCTTGATATGTATTCTTGTTAATTTGTTTATTTTTTCTGCGATTTTATTGCTCTCAATAGTAAAGAATTATGCACAATGTATTATAATAAATAAGTTAAAATATGTTCATGTACATGTCCCTTTAAATTGTTTCATTTTATTACTCATTCATATGGATACCAAAATGATCCTATTAAATATACCCTAGCCGGTTTGTCACCTAATTAATTTGGAATTTTCTAGTGGTACTTTTGAAATGTCTTCATGAGATATTATTGCAAAATTCCAATATTTATAAAATCTTGCTTGACGACTGTTTGTGGCTTTTTCTTGCACGATCAAACTAGTAACTTAAAATAAAAATAAAATAAAAAATAAAAATAAAAACCCAACAACAGCAACATATATAGGGGAAGGAAAATGATAGAGCCAGGTCACGTTGGAACTGTTCATCAGCAAAATTATTATTTGGAAATTAATGAAGGAGTTGTCAGGTGAAGATCATTGGCTTATAGAAGAATATTTGTGCCCGTATTTTGTAGAAAGTAATCTCTGTATTTGATAAATTGATCAAGAATATTCAGGAACACACCGACAAGTATAATTAGTCTGAAAACAAATTAAACTTTCTTTCTTTCTTTCTTTCTTTCTTTCTTTCTTTCTTTATTGTATATTATAGTATTTTTACTGATGAGCTGTATTTTTTTTGGGCTATTCGGAATTAAAAGTCTTAATGAATAAGACATATATACATTGACTATAAGATTAATCGGAAATTAGTGTTAATAAATCAATCAATTGTCAATTTTTTGACGTTACTGAAATTCACCCGTTGCTAATTTTAACGGGAAAAAAAAAATATTTGAAATTACATACCCGTTGTTATATTTCAATTGAAATACTTCAAACAAAAGTCATGGTATTTGCCAGCTATTGTATTCATATGGTCAGAATATGTGCTTCACTATCACCGAATGTGATGACGTAATATTAAAAATTTATTGTGTTTGGGGTCTGTGGTATAAAGTTTAAGCTTTCATTTGTAACACAGATTTGAAATGAAATTTTTAACTTGAAATTAGTTGACTATTTAAAAACATGTTATTATTTTTATTGATTTTTCAAGAAAAAAAATAACTGAAAATAAAAATTTAGAATTAGACCTGAAAATCAAACATAAGGTAAGTGATGAGACTCTTTTAGATATTAACAAATATGAAGATTTACCTCAGTACTTAGTTTAGTGTGTCTAAAATTACGTTTTGTAACTTGATTGTTAGTACAATAGGTAGGACTAAGATGACGTGCTCGTGATCGTAGAAGAATATTCTAATATTATTGGTTGTTCTATTTTAATACTTTTCGTTAATATACATATATACATATATGAATAAATAATGAATCTCATATCTGTATTTATAAATACATAACGCACACAAACACACACATATATATACATATATATGTATGTATAGCAACCAAGAAAACTATGTTAAACTAGTTGCAAGAAAGTTCGAATTAATATTATATTATAGCTATGCTTCGTTAACCAAAAGTTGTAAACAAAAGATACCATTAACTTGTAATGATTCCTCCGAATTTGTCTTCTCAACTAAATAAAAAGGACCACTGTAGAATATTATAAATGTGATTGTCGTATTGTTTGTATAAGAAGAGTAGTGTGCCAGTTTACTTTTCTATTATGATCAAGTTTTAACGATGCAAACATTCGTACCATTTTCGTGACAAAATGAGAAGACCAGATTAAAATTTTTTTGTTTTCCTTAAAAAAGGGGAAACATCAAAGAATATACAACGACTTGTCATATTCAAAAAGAAGGATGATATTTAGAAATGGATAGAATTCGTGTAAATTCTTAAGAGATGAGAAATTTAATATCCACACCAATATATTGTTTCTCAGTTGTGCTTGATATATTTATTTTGGTGATTGCATCTAGTTTGTGAAAACTTTTCAAAGTAATCATGATTTGGGAGAGAATTAGCCAAAAAGCCAAGGGGAAAAAACTAACAAAGGACTTGTCAATTAATTAGGGAAATGACCTCAAGAAAATTTATAAAATTAAAAAAAAAAATTTTTGAAAAGTTAGTCAATAAAGGGGACAGTACAAATATGAGTATACAACATTTTTATGTACCTTTTCCACTAAAAACAAGAGAATGTAAATAAATTATTGTTATCCATAATTTATTGCAGGGATACCAAAATTACACACATTTACTAGTAATGGGCATTCCTTTTCACAACAAAACTTTTCCCATTTTCCAAATCTTGTGGCTGGTTTTGGATTAGGAATCTTGAGGTAGAATTTGAATGGAATTGGGTATTGCTTGAAACTCAATACAAATTTTTACTCTAGTTGTCATTTTCCCCCTTTTCCGAAATCCCACTGTGGACTACAATTGGTTCGTTTTCATCACCTATAACAAACACACGCAAAACTTTAGCTGAAACTCTCACAAGTCCATGAGTTTCAATATCAATCAAATATCTTTTTTTTTTTCCTCAGAGCAAATCCGAATAACAAAATTGGATAGTAACGTGCTTACTCTCTCGATTATTAAAAGTTTTGAATTTAAGTCATCGTCGCCATGATAATCAGGATATATAGGCTATCCACTTCGAGATCCATATATCACACGTAAAGTTCTTCTCCTTTCAAGATTATCTGGATACGCCATCATCTTTCTTTATAATCTTTTTTTTGTTACAAAAAGAAAAAAAAAATTATTAATTCCCACAAGTGCTTCGGAAGTGTCTGATGAAAAATCCTAAAAACCTTAGAGACAACAATGTGCAAGTCAAATAATGAAAGAGCTTCCATTTTTGCAAAAAATCTGCACCCATATAAATAATAATAATCTTGTCTATCAAACCAGAGGGCGCGTGGGGCGCGTGGGGTTGCATCAGGACCGTTCACTAATGATGGAAAAGGTGCCCACTTGGTGGGTCCTCACGCTGACTTGAATCAGCCATTGAGAGCTAGCCAACTTCAAATAAAATGAAACTATTATTAATACCCATTTTCTTATTAAAAAAACTCAAAAAAAAAAAAAAAAAAACAAAGGTCTTCAATCAGCTTCTCTCTCTCTCTCTCTCATCTCTCTCTTTCTTGAGAGATGTGACGTCTCTCTTTGAGGCTCTCTCCCTATTTAATTTGATTCCCCACCAGGCTGCCAATTTCATTTTCTTAACCTCTCTCTCTCTCTCTCTGCCGATGTTCTCTCTCTCAATCTCTCTTTCTTTCTCTCTCCACAAATTCCACCAATATCCCACATCGCCTAGGAATTAAATCCATTCAACAAAACCCCCCTAACTCTGTTCATTCCTCTTTTTTCTTCTGATCAACATATCACATTAAAGTGTTTTTGCCTCTTTCCCACACTATATATCATATATAATATATATATATAGTAACAGATATACACACAAAAGTAACCAAATAATCTGCCAACCCAGCATTGCAGTTCTTTTTTTTTTTTTTTTTTTGTGGGATAATTTGGAATAGTACCACTCACACATGGGAAGACACTCCTGTTGCTACAAGCAGAAACTGAGGAAAGGCTTGTGGTCTCCCGAGGAAGACGAGAAGCTTCTCAATTATATCACTAAACATGGTCATGGCTGCTGGAGTTCTGTCCCTAAGCTAGCTGGTACTACCATTTATTCCACTTGTACTACTATATTTATATATGTCTACTTTTTTCTTTTTGCTTCTCTCTCTCTCTCTCTCTCTCTCCTCTCTCTCTCTCTCTTTCTCTTTCTTTGTATGATTGATGCATAGTCTAAATACAAGTGTATATACACACACACACATATATGTGTGTGTCTGTATGTGTGTTTTGGCAGGTCTTCAGAGATGTGGGAAGAGCTGCAGATTAAGGTGGATTAACTACCTGAGGCCTGATTTGAAAAGAGGTCCATTTTCTCAGCAGGAGGAGAATTTGATAGTAGAACTTCATGCAGTTCTTGGCAATAGGTATATACATAGATATTTATAAATATGTTTTTAGTTTTATTGTATCTTCTTCTTTTTGTGGGCATTTTGGGATGTGATATAAATCAAATTTCTGTACAAACAGATGGTCGCAGATTGCAGCTCAGTTGCCGGGAAGGACCGACAACGAAATTAAGAACCTGTGGAATTCCTGCATTAAGAAGAAGCTGAGGCAGAAAGGAATAGACCCCAATACTCACAAACCCCTCTCCGAGGTCGAGAATTACGACAACAAAGACAAGCCTAGTTCTACCAACAAACTTCTTATAAGCATTGAGAACAAAGCGAATTCCGTCGGATCCAATGAGCTCAATCTCTCCGCCGCCACCGACGCCACCAATTCAAACCCGCCGCCGCCGCAGAACATCGCGGTGGTGGATCGGTACTACACACCGGTACTAGTCGATCAGCTCTCGTCGAGTGCCGCCACCAATTCCAACATGATCAGCAGCCATGTCCACAGCAGTAATGCCGCGGCGGCTGCGGCGGCGGCGGCAAGGTCGAACGTCGCTGCCGCCGCGGCCAATTGCAGGCCTAATTTGGATTTAGCTAGCTACTTCTCGTTTAACCAGTCTGATCATAGCAATTTGGCCGCCAATTTCTGCAACTTCGTTAGCCAAAACTCCTGCAGGCCGTCAAATAATTTGTCACACTTGATAAGTACAACTGCTAACACGATCTTCTCTTCGCCGCCGCCGTGTTCGTCATTGCGAGTAAAGCCTTCGATTAGTCTCCCCTCCGACGACCATCACGTGGTCAACAACGGAGGGTCGGTCCAGAATTGGGAAGGGAGCCACTTCAGTAGCAACAACGGCGGAGGAAGCACCAGCAATGGAAGTAGCAGCAGCATAGAGCTGCAAAGTCACGGAAGCGGCTTTTTCGACAACCCGAACAGTGCAGCTTCCTTCTCCTGGGGGGGACTTTTGGATCACCAGACTCCAAAATCCGATCATCATCATCATCATCATCATCAAAATGACCCGGATCAAGACATCAAATGGTCAGAATATCTCCACAGCCCGTTTCAGCTCTTGGGAAACAGCATAAATAACAGTACCACTACGACTACTTCTTCTGCAAATACACAGAATCAAACCTCTTCTTCTCAAGCCAATTTGTATACTACTACTAGTAACACTACGAGTAGTAATATTGTGAAACCAGAAACGCATTTCGTTATAGCGAGTGGGTCAAGTGCCACTTGGCATCACCAGACCGAAGCATCAGATCATCCAATGTATACCAATAAGGATCTTCAGAGACTGGCCGTGGCTTTTGGACAGACACTTTAGTCTTCATACATACATATATATATATATATATGCATATGCATATGATATTGTGTTTGTATTAAAGCAGGGGGATAATGGATATATTTGATTTTTCATGGGGGGGACTCTAATTCAAGGAAAATGGTGGACGAGAGATAATTTCGGAAGTTTTTTTTTTTTTTTTTTTTTTAAGTTCAGTTTGAGATAGCGAGAGAGGAGAGAGAGAGAGAGAGTGAACTCAGGACTTTGGGAAAAAAGACCGTACGACTTCTCTTCTGGATTACAGGTGTGTGTCATAGAAATTAATGTTTTTTTTTTAATTTTTTTTTTATCTTTCCATTTTTTGTAAATGTGTTGAAGATCATACCCAACTTTTCTCAACCAGTGCAGGCTTTTGTTACCGAAATATATAAATGTTTGTGATTTACTTCAGGCTTATTTATTATTTTATTTCTTTGTGTGCGTATATATATAGATGTTCATCCTTATTTGTATCCATGAAACACAATAAGGCCAAGTCTTGTTGTTCCAATTATACATACCTATATGTATACATGTCTGTAACTCTGTTTATTTCTTTTCATTGTTTATTTTTTTGTGGGTATTTTGAATATGCTGACCTAAGTTAGACAAAAAAAAAAATTAAAGGAAAAAAGAAAAGGATGGTATTTGGAAGGGGAAAAATAATAATATTAGCACCAAGATATGTATACATATTTAAACGAGTAAATGATATTCAGCTTTGTGGTTCGACTTTTTTTCTGAACGAAAATCCATGGTGATGGCGACTCTCTCTTTCTCAAGCAAAGGAAATATCCAAATGTTTTTAGTATCCTGGTATTTATGTTTCTACTTTAATGTACATATGCCCACCTCTTTTCTGACCTAATCCTTTTCACCCAATTTTGAAAGAAAATTCTAATCATCTCTCTCTCTCTCTCTCTCTCTCTCTCTCTACACACACGAGTTCTTTATTACTCTCTCCTATCTTTTTAATGCAAAAAATGATAACAAAAAAAATCCAGGGACCATATTTCTTAAATGGGTGTCTATCAGTGTCTCCGACCGATGGAGATGTTTTTTACTTTTCACTGTCTTTAAGTCATTTCCCCTCTCTCTCTCTCTCTCTCACTCTTTCTCTCTCTCTACATATATATATATACATATTCCTTTTATATATATATATATCACTGATCGACGGCTTAGGACATTAGAAATTATGAGTTTGTCTTTCTTTTCTTTCACCTCATCATCGTCGGAGAAAAAAAGCCCGGCCCTGCGGAAACACCAGATAAAACCCATCTTTTGTTAATTACTTCATTCTCAGCGATCGAGAAAACGAAGAAAAAAGTTCAGAGTGTGTACGAATTTATGAGTGCGAGCCAATTAGAATCCTACTCTTAAAATAAAGTGTCTTATATAGGTCTTATATCACAATCTACAATGGATGGATTGGCTAGGTACGCCTTTTTTAACCTCTTTGTTCGTTCATCTAGATTTGAATCTCATACAACTTTCATAAAATTCTCGTTTTAGTTTAGGATATAATCATATTAGATTGATGATATTCTGAATGAGATATGAGTTAATCATTGAAAAAAATTGAGTTAAAAATCACTTCTTTTTTGTAATATTTAAAAAATAGATCCCGTCTGTACGATTGAAATTTAGACAATAATAGAACCACTATCAAAACTTTTTTACTTACAAAATATATACATATATATATATACCATTTTACTCACCGTTTAGGTATGTTTTAAAATATTATATTCAGTCAAAATTCTATTAAAATCAATATATTAAATAAAAATAACCTCTAAATTTATTATGATACAGATTATGTATAATAAAAAAATGTACCTTGATATAATAGTGTTCTTGAATTTAAATAATAATTTTTATTAATCAAGCCGTGAATACTAAATCTGTTAACCAATTATGACAATCTTAGCAATTTGATCTTATACTCTTACTAAATTTTAAGTTTTAGATATTAACTTCCACTTATAAAAATTCCCGACTCCGTCGCACCATATAATACCAATAAGTAATCTCTATTAGGCGGTGTTGTTATATTATTATTCTAAGTAAACAGTTTTAGAGAGAGAGACAGAGAGACAGAGAGGGAGGGAGGAGGAGAGAGAGTGACAAGATTTGCAGCATTATCACAAAGGGGGAGGGAAGAAGGGAGAGCATAGCGTGTGAGGTGTCCCCTTGGAGTGGGACCCTCGAACTTTTACTAGTTTTTGTGTGAGAGAGAGTAACTCAGCCAATGGGGGTCCCTCTTCAGAGATGCTGAGACTTCATCAGATATATATAATATATATATATATATATATTGAAAAAAAAAAAAAAAAAAAAAAGAGTAGGAAGAAGAATTCGATGTTTCTGTAGAACATGACAAAAAGACTGAGAGGATGTTGATAATTCTTCGCCTAGAGGGTCCTCAACATCCCCCCCCCCCGCCCCCGCTCCTCTCTTAGTTCTTCCCCTTTTCTCTCATTTGATCAAGATTCATTTAATTAACTATATATTATTAATTAAAAGATAATTCCACGATAAGATATACAGACAATGGCTATGTGTTTCGTCTCCTCAGGTTTTACTCATTTTTCATCTTTAATGTTGATTTTAATTAGATCTAATATTTAAAAAAAAAACATATATTATAGTTTTTACAAGTGTACTTATTGTTCATTAGATTAAGATTTTAACAATCTATCAAATTAATGATAGTATAGAGTAGAAAATCCCACCGTAAAAACTCTCGAAATAGGACCTTCATATCCCATTATAAATAATATGAATAAGACATATGGTAAATTAACAAATAATTGATTGAGGGAATTTGGGAAAATGCACAGATCGAGTAAAAGAAAATTATTCCCCTGAGAATTCAGTTGCCCATAAGAGTGAAAGTTGTATATAAATAGCTAACTGTTACGACCAAGTACTGCACAAAATATCCTACATTCTTTCAGAAATGGAAAAGAAAAAAAAAAAAAAAACAAAACAAAAGTGCTATCAGTGAATATTTTTCTGGACCAAAAAAAAAAAAAAAAAATACAAAACTGATTTGTTTTCTTTTGGTTTATTACACGTAATCGAACAACAACGTCAAGCTAGAAAAAAACATAAAAACGTTTTGTTATTTTGGAAACTAAATTTCAATTATAGAGACATTTAAAATATTTCAAATTGACATGTGTAGTTTTTCTTATAGGCTGGCTTTTTTTTTTTTTTTTTTTTTCCCCCCTTCCTGAATGAAAAGGAAATTATTCTTGTCATTTCTTTCTTCATTCCTTCCGTCCGTAGTAGAAATCTCGGGATCTATTAATAAAACAAAAATGAACTTAGCCTAATTCCACTTAAATCTAATAGGTTTTATTTCCACAAATCCGGCACTACATGGATCAATATTATAGAACATTGATGAAATCTCAAATTTATCCTCAAAAAGGAGGAACCACTCTACCGTTGGTCTTAAAGCAAGCAGTACTAATTCAAGGTTTAAAAGAAATGAGATTTTAATTAGGTATAGGACCTTACCAAAAAAAAAAGCATGACTCGTAAGGTTTTGTTTTTCAACTGTTAAATTTGTGTGAAAAACTATTTATTCAACATAATTATATCTATTTTAAATAGTTGATTTTAATCAGATTCAACAGATAAAATCGTATAGTATCGATATAAGATCTTTCAGGAGAAAGAAAAATGTGCATGCACAATTGTGATGCAGAAGCTCCAATGTATGAACACCAGTACTAGTCCATGGTCACGTAATAGGGACCCTCCATAATTAGACGACAAAAAAAAGAACAATTTGAAAATTAATGAAAAGCATGACATATATATATACACACACACATATATATAAAGGATAATTAATTAATTATCTATATTTATGTTTTATTTTTAAAGGATTGGCCCATTCAAGTACACGGTCATACCCATTCCTTTCAGCCTCTCACATATTGGCTAAAGGTGTCGCTTTCGCTTGTCCATGTGCAAACACACAACGAAATAATAGTCTCCTTATTACAATAATATTATTGTCCAACTCTTCTTTAATTTCTTATTTGCAGGCTAATTAGGCTAAAATATATATACATGCATATATATATATATCAATAAAATAATCACCTTTATATAAACATCCATATATGTACATATGTAGAGAGAGACATGACACACACCTATGCATATATATATGTAGATATGTATATATATATATATATATATAAACAATGTGTATAAATGTATGTATGCATGTGAACTAAATTATTGGGTCTACTCATTGGGACCCTGCAAATCAGTATAGAATCAAAAGGGAGGGGGGTGTGGAAAAGAACAAAAATCCTTTGCTCTTTTTATTTTTATTTTTATTTTATTTATTTTTAATGGCGTAATGAGGAGGAAATGATGAGATGGCAGCAACAAAGTCCCAAGTTGTTATTTATATTCTATGCATGCACATTTAATAACCCCTCAACTTGATAAAACAATTGGTTTCTTTTTCTTTCTTTTTTTTTTTTTTTTTTTTTTCAATTTGGAATCCTCTACTTTTGCTTTGTCTCTCCATATATTTTATATGAGGAAAAAAAAAAGAAGAGATATTCGAGTATATTAATTAGTATTTTTGTAGCTTATCAATTCAAAAGATTCAATCCGACAATCATTGTGCTTATGATGAGCGGTGATGATGACGATGATCATGGTATGTAAAATGAATAAGAAAATTAATAAAAACATAGTTAAAGAAAAATAATAATAATAAATTAAAATATTGTTTGTTGGAAGATATTGTTCTTCATGAAATCTGTTAACAGAACTAAATGATGATACATAAACAGGTAATCAAGATGAGATCAACAAATTAGACTTTAATTAGCCACATCTGGTGGAGTTAACGTTGACCATTAATTAGCGGTAAAAATATATATAAAGGAAAAAAAAAGTTTGATGCACTAGTTACTAATAATAATCTTAATTACAAGTTGCAACTTTCCAATAGAATTCATTGATAATATGATTAACATTAATAATTCTTTCGAAAACCCAGTAATGTTGTACAAAAAAATGGAAAATTGGACAGATTGAGCACTCTGTCAGCAAATTATAATAAAAGGTACACAAAATAAAAAAACCTATAAAAAGATCAAACATTATTTATAAATCAAGTTATCGAATATTTCAAACAAAATCCCTAAAGTGCATCCAATAAAAACCTGAAAATTCTGTACGCAATTAATTACTTACACACGCTTACCGCCCATGAAAGAGAGACAAAGCAATATGTATATATATATATATATCATGAAGAATTGATACAATGTTGAACCAAGAAATTAGTTACTATTTAGGCTAATCAGTGAATGAACAATCTGAATAATATTGCTAATAATTACATAACCAATATTCATTAGTAATTTTAGAGTGACCTTTGAAAATTGGATACATCAATGCAGGAAAAATCCGAAGGGAAATTTGCTAAGAGTGATGAGCTTGCATGAATCACATATTTTGGAAAAAATATAGTACAATCTGCTATATATCTATTACTATTATATAAAGTTGAAAGTGTTTTACTATTCAAAACTTTGGTCTTTCTATTTTATCTTTTTGTGGGTTTTTTTCAATTTTTTTCCCTTTGTGTTTTACTATTAAAAATTTTGATCTTTCTATTTTGTCCTATTATGGGCTTTTTTTTCATTTTCTTTTTTAACCTTTTGATGCTTTTTACTCTTCAGTATTATTATTCTCTACTACTATTCTTTATCTTTTAGGCTGAAAAGTTTTTACTTGTTTTATTTTTACTTTTTACCCTTTTCTATTTCATCTTTTGTTCTTAATTTTTTGAAAAATACTTTTAATTTGCTCATTTCATTTAGAAATGTTATATCTACATTCTTTTTAAGTAAAAAACTTAAAAAATAATATATATATATATATATATATATATATAACAAACTAAATTCACGCGTGTTTCGCATGCATATACAACTAGTATATATGTAAATGTATGTGTGGATATAGAGTATATACATTGATTGGTGAAGAGGCTTCATGATTGAAAAGGGGAGGTCCCCATGATTTAAAAAAAAAAAAAAAAAAAAGAAGGAATAATAATAATAAAAATGAACTGTTTAATTGGCTTCTTTTGATGTCCCATTAGAACTACATATGGACTTATAAAAGGTAATTATCGATATGTTTATTTTATATATATATATATATATATATATATAAACAGTCCTCCATGGCCAGCCAAGTTTTGAGCCAGAAGTATAGTAGCACTACTTCGATCAGGTCGCTTTCAAGTTTTGTAGATTGGTCCCTCTCTCTAGTAACTATAAGCTGATTCCGGATCCAAATAATTTTGATTATAACACACATGAACAACAACTATCCAAAAAAAAAAAAAAATGTGGAGTCCGTGAAAATGTACAGCGATTTTTGGATAATTCTTTGGTTGGTTAAAGAACGAAAAAGAACTCTATCTATCTCTCTCTCTCTCTCTATATATATATATATATATAGTTTTAAACAGTCGGTTAGATTTTATAATGATATGATTTGAATCATGTTCTGATCTAATAGTTTACAACTACGTCTTGATGGTGGAGGTTTTTTGTTTTCTTGTTTTTTTTTTTTTTTTTTTTCCCTCAAAGCGTATCACATGATTAAAATTTCTCCTTTGTTTTTCCATTTAAAGAAAAAAGTGAAAAGAAAAGAAAATATCTGAATTCTAATTGTAATAGTGATCAATAGTGACCAAAATAAAAAAAGATAGCTGATCAGTTTTTGTTTTTGTTTTTGTTATTGTTATTATTATTATTTTTTTTTTTTGTTTTGTTTTTGGTTGTTGAGGACAGCGTTTGTTTGTGAAATAGTTGCACTTGCCTTCGTAGTAATTAAGATTATTGTTTGACATGACGTTATTGTACTGTAAATTGTATTTTATGAAAATGTTTAAAAGAGTGTAGTTATGAAAACCATGACCTTTCACAACAATCCCTCCACAATATGTGACGTGTTTGATTTGAGTTTTGATTCCCTCCAATATATTCAACATTTGATTACAACCAATTTATTCATTATAACATGTCTTGAAAGGCCAAAGAAACTTTAAAAAAAATCTATACATACATATATATATATATATATATATGTAACTATAGTTTGACGAATGCTAGAATATTACAAAAACACCAAAGAGACTTTTGCACTACTTCCCCACTTCTCAAACATGTTTTTATCTTCTTCTCTTTTTTTTTTATTTTTTTATTTTTTTATTTCCTCCATGGGAATCAAAGAATTATATAGTTAAATGATAATAAGTTCTATGAATTCTTCACAAATTATATATTTTAAACAAGTTCCAACTCTTGCCGCAATCATTGATGACTTCATTTACCAAACTAGTCCCCACAAACTCTAATGTGAACTCAGAACAATTATTTCTCTAAAATATATTATGTAAGATAAAGACTATAATTTGATTCCATTTTTAATAATGTGGGAACCGAGGAGGGTAACATGGAGTGGAAATATGACTATTAGAACATACAAAACAAAATAAAATGAAGTTAACGAGATTCATATTAGCCGAAGAGGGTTATTTATTTTATTTTATTTTATTTTATTTTTTTTGTCGAAGTTTTCTACAATGAGATATCAATATCAGTGATATAAGTTTTCAAATGTTAAATTTGAAATATATAAAATTAACAGAACCTAATAATGATATCCGAGGATTAAAAACAAAGTCACGACAATAAGGTTGAATTTTCAAAAGAGAGAAACAATTATCTGAAAGAAGATACATGCAGAGAAACATTATCAAGAAAGTGTGGCTGATTATGGACCGACATATATGGGCTTAGCAAAGATATAGAGGAGCAGGTTCGTACGGTCTATGTCTTAAATGGAGACTGTTGCCATGAGCAGTATGAGAGTCCCACGAGTTGCATGAAACAATGTCATAAATTTGATATCTTTTTATGTTTATATTTATTATAATATTAAAATTGATAATTTTTCTATTTTATAATACTAAAATATTAACTTTAATAGTAAAGTGGATAAAATTATAAAAATTACTTAAAATGTGACTCCCTACATGATTTTCTTAAGTCCCGCTCTTTAATACCATCATACCTTTTGTGAAAACTAGTTGACGAACATGCATTCCGTACATGCGAAATGGAAAACTAAAACAAAATAAAAAAAAATCTAAAATTTTAAATTTTAAAAATAAAAAAAAATAAAGATAAAATTTCTCGTAACAATTGAGGATCCGTCATGTGACGATGATAGTCGGTGACGAGATTGTCATATGACAATCTTAAAGCAATGACGAGAAGTTACTATTTATGAGCTATTTGTTTTTTTATAAGTTGCTAAAGAAGATATGTTAAAATATTATTTTGTTATTAAAAAACTGAGCTTTAACTTTTGTGGGGTTGTCTGATATTCTAGAGACACTTTTTATAATAGAGGGGGTTTTTTTTTTTTTTTTTTTCAATGTTAGGTGTTTTCTTGTAATATTTGTTGAGAATATATTAATGTAATTTTTACGCAGTTTATTATTTATTGGTAAAATCTAAATTTAATTCAAAATCTTGCTATATTAAAAGACATATAGTTTAGATCATTAAAAAAAAGAGAGAGATTATTCTTATCTATGTTCTTAAATTTAAGAATCATTTCTACTTAGTCTACTGAACTTTAAAACTTTCACTTCCTCATAAGTCTTGAATTTATCTCACTCAACCTTTTTCCTTTTCTTTCTTTCTTTCTTTTTTTTTTTTAAATGGCTCATTTAACACCTTTTACTAGAACTTTGGTTAAAATAAATATAAAAAAAAATAGAGGGATTAATCTTATTAAATCCATTATGTTACAATTTCACTTAACACAAACGCAAAAGGACACATGATTGCGCTTACCTTGCTTTTTTTAACTGAAACTATGATGAAAATGGGTCAAGTGGGATCAATTTAAAATTTAAGAGACAAAACAAGAGTTTTTAATGTTCAGGCACAAATTTATAATAACCCTAAAGTGAAAGGGTATAGATAATGATATTAATAATAATAATAATAAAACCTTGTGCTGTTAGTTGGCGTATATATGACAAACAGTGGGTCAGTTTGGCTAAGAGACTAATTGTGTGGTGAGATAGCAAGTGACATCTACCAACTACCAGGGACCCAAATGCGATGGCAAGGCAGTTCCTTCTCCTCGTTTAAGATTTGAGTTCGAACAGTCTCATCATCGTGATAATCAGGATATATGCGGAGCTGCACCCCAGCTCCTAAGGCATCTGGATAAGTCATCCACTACCATGGTGGTCCTTTTTCTCTAGGGGGGGGTAGGGGGGGGGGGGGACAAGGCTGACATATCTACCACACGAATTACGACAATCTAGCTTATCAGAAACATATAATTGTATAGATAATGAGATTTTACCAAAATACTATCAAACCATATATGAAGCTTTCTGCTGAAAGCATTCTTGCACTTGTCAGCAGCCTTCAATAATATTTCTTATTGTTTTTTCTCCCCTATTTGACGTTTCAATTTGAATTGTAAAGATCTTTCCAGTATCGGAAAGTAATACAAATTGTGGAATATTACACAGCTAGCTAAAGATTCTGGTCATGAGAATGCACCAATTGATATTATAGCATGTAATGGAAGCTGTAGCCATGGCTCATCGGAAAACCAGATGGTGGCAAGTGTTGTCGCATGGGTAGGGACAGTCGATGGACTTGATGGCTGCTCTGTCGAAATACCAATCTCCAACCGCAAGCGCAATCGGCTGCAACATGATCAACCACAAAAAACATCAAGAAAGAAAAGAAAGTACACATTTTGAACATTTTTTGTGCTAAATCTAATGCTACTATTGAACAATAGATTTTTGTTTGAGCAATGAATATGTGTCCAAAAGAGTGACAAGTAAGGAATATATAGAATCATCCTTTTGAGAAAACACACAAAAAACATGGTGTCCACACTCCACTGTTGAGAGCGACCCAAAAAAAAAAAAAGTTATTCCAAAATTTTTTTTTCCACTGATTTTTTGAATGTGAATTTCGCAATTAGCAACAATGGCAGATTCAGATGTAGACATGTGTGGCTTATGAAACATTATGAAAAATCCCATGTTTAATTCGTAAAAAAAAATTATTATTTCCCCGAAAATTTTTCAGTTCTGTTGTATCACTACAAAAGGCACTTTCTTCACTAAAACTTGTGTTTTGAACTTTGTTACCTTGTTATGGAGAACAGGAGAGTTATCAGCAAACCATGTGTCCTGCCTCTCAGTTTGGCAGTGAGCAAAGCATGAATTTATAAACAACCCGTTTTGACGAGACACCGAGAATTGTCTGATTACATTCAGCATTTGATTCCTGAATCCTGTTCCAGAGAAATAAAATGAAAAAATTTCCACATTCAGTAGACAAGATTTATGTTATTGCCACATTAGGTATCGGTTGCCATGATGAAGCAGCATTTGGTTATCGTATGAAAAACTACTGGTTAAGGAACAGGCATCAAACGAATGATATGATCACCTTGGAGAAAGTGAAGCTGTGATGGATTACACTTTGCATGGTTTAATCTGCAATCATGCCAGTATCCATGGGGATCTGCTGATGGCGGGGCTAAACTAGATTGGATCTGATCATGAGACGGAGGGAGCGTATGAGTTTCTTCGAGAAAAATCCAAAAAGGAATGTATGGTTTGATCGAATTCTTTTAACTACATCGAGCTAGTCCACGTACAAAATTATATCGGTTTCAAATACCTGCCATGAATCGTAGGCTGCATTGAGAATGAAGAGCGGGGTCCTAACGCTGTTGATTAAATTCTGCGGGAAAAAGCACTGAAACAAAATTTGGGAAAAAAACACATCAGTTCGATGGAAGGGGAAAAGGATCAAAATTGCTTTTTTGCTTCAAAATTATTCAATAGAGTGATAGGAATAGGATTACCGAAGTCGGATCGAGATGGTTGGTGCAAATGCGCGGTAGATTCTTTTGCACACCCTGCAATTATTTCAAAAAACAACATTTTTATTCTTTTGAACCTCATTTCCAGAGCAAACTGAATTGTGATATCACTAAGTTCATGGTTGTAACCTTGAAGAATCACTTAAGAGATATTGATTGTTGTGCTTGTTAAGCTATACAAAGAAATTTGCTTTCTGGATGTTTGTTTTGGCTTCGTAAGTCTCTAAACTGTTTCCGGGAGTGTTTGGATAAATTTTCAAAGAGGTTTGACCCTCTAGAAGGGCTTCCAGTGAAATCCCAGAAAAAATGGCTTCTCAAAATATCTCTTCTATGAAAAATTTCGAAACTTGTACCAGAGGTTTAATAAGATGTTATAAACTTCACTCTCTGCTTGTTAGAAATTTTAAATATCATTTTTATCCCGTTAAACACCTTTAAAAATGTGTTTCCAAACAGCAACTAAAAAAGATATAGCTTTTACTTCTCTTCTCGTACTGCCTAAAAGCATAAGCAAAAGCAATGTCAAGCGAGTTCTAAGACAACCGAATCAGGATTATTGTTATTATCAACTGATGCTGTTGGATGAAATCAGAATCAAGAATAGTTAAACTGAATATTGCAAATTGGCTTCAAATGATATTCTTTTATGTTGAACTTCAACGGCCTGAACTATGAAACTACGCAAACAAGGGAAGATGGCTCGCTTTACTTGATATAAGGCAAAAACTTAATAATCCTTAAAGCAATGCAATACCTGCAAGCCCACCACACCACTGTACATATTTCTAAGTGTTCGTCCACCAGAAACATCGGCCCTAAAATTGAAGAGAGGACAGTCAATGAAAACTCAAAACACTAACTCAGCCTACTTTCGGAAAAAGAGAGAGATGTTGGAAATAGTAAGGGCATGTAATACGGCACTTACGCATCAAGAAACAAACCAGCATCACTCAGGCACTTCACTCTCGTGGTTCTTGGGAATAAACCACGGAAGTTGTCGCAGTGTAGAATAGCTGCTAAACCCCCAGCAGAGCATCCAGATAAAAGAGCCTGGAATTCAATTCGAATGACTAATTAATAACAATCTTATGATTATTATAGCATCAGAAAATGATATAGATAAGTAGGGATTAAGAGGTGACCGGTGATTTCAGAGCGAAAAAATACTAAACCTGATGAGCATACCGCATTCCCTTTGACATTAAATCTTCCATTCCGGCCCAAAATATGCGCTCTCCTCTAAATTGCAAGTTTGCAGCCTAGAAGAAGACAAAGAACATCAATGACAACATTTCAGAAACGAATCCATAAACTGGAAGTGCCACATAATTTGTCAAATCACTAATCCGGTTAACTCTTCGACAGAATGGCTAAAGGTGCCTGGTTGTCTAGAAAACTTAATAGCAACATGTCAAGAAAAACATAGAAAACGGAAAGAATTTCCCACAAACCTTATGTTCACTGTCCCCCGTGAAAGATGCACCGTCGCAGTAACGAAGTTTTATTCTATTCCAGTTGTAAAAATCTGAAATCACCCCAAAAGAAACAACATTGTTGTAAAAGAGCTAAACTTAAAAAGACAAAAGAAACAAATAACGGCAGACTGTTACGTTCATCAATCATTCTTCTTCTGTTTCTAACTTATTCTTTCAGATTGGATTCGAGAACAAACCAGGATTTTCTTCAGCCTTCTCACTGAGGATTCCTGTAAATGGTATCTGCTTCTCCATGTATGTCGATGATCCCCGCCGCGTCGTTTTGCGGTAGACACAATTTCTAACACTGTTGCACCAACCACCACCCTGCCAACAAGATGTTCATTCGAAACAAGTTCAGTTTAAGAAGACTATTTAGCATATAGAGAGAACTTCCGAGCCATCTAACTTGTCATCTGAAAACTCCCTTCAGAACATTACAAGGACTCCTGAAACCCATCTGTTTGATATACATACTCTAAGCTCCAAAAATGGCAAGGAAACATAAATTGCGCTTTGTAATTTAACGTTTTTGTGCCTTTGGACATCGAAATATTGCTCAGTTGCCAAGTACTTTTTATCTTGTAATATCCCAAAATAATAATTAACATAGTGCAATTACTATGCAATTTTGCAAGATTTTATTATACACCAAACAATACCATAATTAATTTATTAGGGTACGTTTGCTGTTGTATCTCATTTTGAATAAAATTGTATTTTATCGCTGGTTTTTTATCTCTCTCTAAAAAAATTGATAAAAATTATAACTAATTTTTAAAAAATCAGCTAATTTTAATTTAAAAATTTTATTTCATTTTAAACTCATTCCAAACAAAAAATACACGCTTAGAATACAACTAGTGAATGACATCTAAGTTAGTTATTCATATGTTAACTAATTAGAAATTGACAAGTCAACCGTCATGTCTCTTGGTGTAAAAATAAATTGCTAAAATAAATGTATCCAAGACAATATCATGCAAAAATTATTTTAAAAAATAATGAATTTAGAGAAATATTCATGTAAATTGCTTCTTTCTATTTACAAACCTCCAATTGAATGAGCCAATTATTTGCTCCGGATCCATATCCACGGTGCCAATGGTACCCGGGCAAGGTGCCATCCAAGCAGACTGTAGAAGTCAAAAAGAACAGCATCGATTAGACCATCATATCAGACAAATCTTGTTTATAACCAAATTAAAATTTTTTTTTTATGTCGCAATTTTTTTTTTTTTTTTTTGCTGAATTTTTATGTCACTATTATTAACAAACCATGCCACTATTAATAACATAAAAAACAAGATCTACAATGTCAAATAAAAGTAAATAAAAATTCCTGACTATGTGAATATATATAAAAACCAGCAGTTCGTTACAACATTCCAAATAGTAGTATCTAAAAAAAAATAATAATAAATAAACCTTGTTTGGAAGACTAAAGAATGGTTTAACAGAAAAGAATAATCTTTTCCTCTTTCTTTTCCCTCATGAGATCTTCAAATGAGGAAGAAAGGAAATATAAAGAAAATAGTGATAGTGAACAAAAAAAAATGCACATAACAAAATCAAATGAAACAAACCTCTGATAATCAAAAATCATTTTCTGTAAACTCATTTTAAAAAAAAAAATCCAAATATTGAAAAAAAAAAAAAAAAAAAAGAAAGAAAGAAAGAAAGAAAAAGAGTACCAGCTCGTTTTGCATTAGCACCCTGAATGAGGGTAAGTCCAACCAGCAAAGGGTTAGCGAAGGCCTTGGAGACTCCATAGCCTTCTTCTACAAAAGACAACTCTGTTTCATTCAGGCTAAACTCCACAAACCCATTTGCCCATTTCCCCAGAAAAGCCAATATTGCAACACCAACCCACCAAAGCTTCCTCATCTTCATTGCCCTCTTCTGTAAATATATATATATTTATATGTATATATATCAATATATCGAACAGAGGAAAAAAGAAGAAGAGAAGAGGGCTAACTTTGAGTTAGCCCAGAAGGGAAAGTGTGTATTTTTAACTCAAAAGAGCTCTAAACAGAAATGCAGAAACATTTATAGGAAAAAAATCTTCCAGATTTTAGCTTCAAAGCTATAAATCTGGAAGACAAAATCGCAAAGAAATCTTAGAAAAAAAGAGAGAGAGAGAGAGGAGGAGATTAATTTATTTATTTATTACTTTTGAAGAGAGAGAGAGAGAGAGAGAGAGGAGTGAAACAGTGTAATGTTTGCCGGGCTTTTTAAGATTTTATGACAGTGGTCAAGTTTGGAATCTTATAATTCGTGTTGTTATTATATAGAGTAGAAATGTTTAATAAAGGGCCAAGCTAAAGACAGAGCAGCATGTGGGTGAGTTAACTCACATACGTCAGACGAGTTGTCACCATTCCTTTTAGAGTTTTGGAGAAAGGATCACGTAAATGTATGTTCTGTCATCCGTGAACGGAATAATGCCCCTCATTTATTATTAAGCCATCATAATTGAATAAATCAATAAACTTTTATGTAAATCAAAAGGAGGAAATCAGATAAATATATATATATATATATAAATATACTAGATTTTCGACAAGCAAAATACTTAGTAGATCTATGATTTACATTAAATTCAAATTATATTACTATGGATATCTCTTCTAATTAAAAAAAAATTATCTCATAGAAAAGACATGGAATTATGATGGTTGAGGTACTACTAATTTCATTACACCAATTAGCCATCATTTTAGGTGACGGGCGCCTCACTTTGCAATTGGACATTTAAAAATGTGAAAAAGTGAAAACATATATATATATATATACATATAAAGAAATGGGATCCCTCGAAATAAAAACAAAAAACAAAAAAATCTAGAGATTATAAAACTATCTACAGATATTAGGGTATAAACGGGACGACACCAATAATTTTTTTATTCAGATAAAATAATCACATAAAATACTGAATTAATTGTAGTTGCCCCAATATCCTTTTAGGAAGATGTTAATGTCAGTACAAATATTACTCAAAGACAACTGTTTTTAAAAACACTTCCTATATACATATAGTAAAAAAAAAAAAAAAAAAAAAAGTTCACGTACCGTTAGTTGTAGCTCTTTTTTTTTTTTTTTTTTTTTTTTTTTGGATATCTTGCCATAAATTTTCCTTTAAAGTGAAGGTTAAGAGGAGTGGTCCTGGGGAGAACACGGCGGTGAAACACTGAAAACTTATGTAAAGCTCTTATTAGCTTTAAATGCTCGCTTTTGGTTTTTTTTTATTATTATTATTATTTATTTCCTTTAATTTAATAGTGTGGTGAGCTTGTATAGCCTTCGGTGGAACACATGATGGTTGAGGCATGGTTTACAGCTGTCTGCATTTTGCTATAGTACTTCACCACACAGACTTAGGCCTTTTTGGTGTGAGATAAAATTTTTAGATTGTAATTAATTAATTTTTTAAAAATTAGTTATAAATAAATTATTTATGAAAATATTTAAATTGAATATTATGATTTAAAGAATATATTTTTTTTATTAACATAAATATTTAAATTGATACTTATAAAAATCATATTACCATTTTATCAAGAATTGAAACTAAACAAAAAAACAATTAATTAAAAAAAGGAAAGAAAAAATCTCTAAAAAAATGCAAAACTATATATATATATATTTTTTTTTGTAAAATGAAAAAGACCACTTTATTTGCTTTATTATAAAGAAAAAATGATCATAACTGATATTAGTTGTATTTACATGAAAAACAATCATTATAATAAATAATTAATCATTAAAATAATATTCACAAAGTACATATAAAAAATTAAATAGATATTGTAAAGAAATATGAAATATTTTAAAATCTTAAAAAAATCATAATGATATAGTAATTATTATAAAGAAAATATATCATAATGATATAGTAATACCATAAAAAAAAAAAAAAGCGTAACACATTTAAAAAAAAACATCATGATGATATAGTAATTATTATAAAGAAATAAACAATTTCATCACACATTTAAAGTTGAGAAACTAACTATTAAAACAATAATAATAATAATAATAATAATAATAATAATAAATAAATTATCACAATAACATTATAATTATCATAAAAAACCAAAATTATACTTTAAAAAAAGGTTTGTAAGAAATCGAATCATACTTAAGAAATATGTTTATAAAAAACCTTAATTATACTAATAAGTCATCACTGTAATCACGAACTAGTCATTAAGATAAAAATACAATAATGATGAATAAATAAAAGAAAAAAAAATATAAAACATAATGAAAGAAAATGATATTAAATATAGTAAAAAGACAAAAAAAGATACTGCAAGCAATTATTTTTTAAAAAATGGACATATACCTAATATTATCTAAAAATAGATAAATTTTAAAATGAGACTTTTTATGTGATTATTTCTTATAAATTTTATTTATTTTTCAGAAAAAGATAAAAATGAACATAAAAAAAATTCGATTTGGACCTTCTAAACAAATGCTTAGCATCTAATTTCCTGATTCATCCACATTAATTAATGTCAAAGTTATACTTGTTTGCTTTTGGTCCATCATGATTTACCATGAAAAGATGTGAGTGTATGTAATATTAATATGTGTTTTGTGTGTGTCTATATATATATATATATATATGTATACATGCATGAGTTGTCTCCATTGGGTCGGGGTGATGTATTAAATGGAAACAATAGTACTAAGTAAAGGATCTCCAAAATTTTTGTGACATGATGTGCTCTGCAAGCATGGTAGCAAAGCAAGCGCATATGCTTGAGTCAATTCTATGTCTAAACATTTTCACCATAAAAATATATCATGTCTATACATGTAATATAACAGCTGTAAAATAATAGTCCTTCGAATTTGCAAAACCTAATGTAAGAAATTTGTACAAATATATTTTTTTGGTTTCAAATTTTCTTTGTTTCGCTTTTTTTTTTTTTCCTCTGTCCATGTCATCATTTATATGGTTTCCATTTTCGTAAAAAACTGCTAACATAATTCTTCAAGAAAAAACTGCTAACCTAACCATGGAATGATGAAAAACAAACTAAAGGTGGGAGAATTTTTCACTCAAAAGTCTTTTCTTTTCTGGTAGTACTTCAACTAACTCTAAAAAATAAAAATAAAAATAAAAATAAAAACTTTGTATTAATGCTAGCTGTGAGAGAGAGCAGAGAGAGAGAGAACCCTTAAGTGCAAAGGCTGCCGACAAATGTGAAAAATTAGGAAATGTCAAATGAGAGGTTTTATTCAGGGAAAAAGTAAATAAAAATTAAAAAAAAAAAAAGGTCGAGTAAAGTACGAATGGTTGCACATATTTTGCGTTTATATAACTTTCCCATTTGTGGAACTACCCAAAAAAACAAAGTGTGGATTTTGTTTTTATATATTAGATTTTAGATTTTAAGTGTGGAATTTTCGAAAATGAACAAATTAAATAATGATAAATTCCCCTTCCATCACACATACCAATCTAATGAGCTGGTGGATTTTAATCGCTCGTCTCATTATCAACCCCCCACAATTAGGGATATCTCTACACTCTTCCAATCCATAATAAATAAATACAAAATATATTTATATACATAAATACATATAAAACAAATTACAAAAAAGCCCTTGATAAACAAACTGATAAAGATTGTGGACATTGGGACAAGTCCTCCAACGCCTTTACGCAACAAAAAAAGTCTTGTAATGCCATGCCGTTTTCAATATCTGTTGTCTAAATTTCCTAAATACACGCAAACATACATCCAAGCGCATAATATGGAACGTAATTAATTAATGTCTCTGTTTTCTAACATCCCTCAAATTAAGCTCATATGTCTCACACAGTATTACACACACATATATACGTATATACGAATATTTATATACACAAATACAATAATTATTCCATGGAAGTGAGTGATCAGTCACGTGTATGTGGTTCGTGTCTCAAAACGTGAAGGCATATAATTGTGATTCAACTGTACGTATTTTCACACCACGCTCGTGATCTATACTAATACTAGTATACAACTAATTAAAAAATGTTGATAATATATATATATATATATGTATATATATGTGCAGATCTGCGGTCTATTTAGTATTGTTTTTAGGAAAGTGCGGTTGATCGATCTACTAAATCTTGTATAATCTGAATCTTTTAAATAATGAGTTCCTTTACGACAGGGGTCAAATAATTAATTATCATTTTTCCGTTTCAGGAATATAAATTCATGACTCTTTTTTTGGCTTGTATAGTTTCAGTACGGCTCATGTCTTATTAGGAGATCTACCCTTTATATTCTTATTGTTTTGCCCAATTATACAACTGGTGGTTTTTTTTTTTTTTTTACCACTACCATTTAAAATATATATATATATATATATATATATTATAGTCACTTCAAGTCTTATTTCATTAATCATGCAATTTATTTACAGACGAGTTGCTTTACTACATTAGCTTCAAAAACTAACAAATTAAGTTGGGTATAGGGATAGACGTATGATAAATGGCCAGAAACTCATTCTGAAAACTAGTTACTAAGTGATGTAATTTTAGCTTTTAACATCTTCTCCATCACGCATAATGTGTCATGTAAAATAAGTCGAGGTCAAAGTTCATCATCACGTATAAAAGTCAGACTGTGATACGATAGAATTCATCGTAAAAACTAGCTCAAGAGAAAGATGTACCTAACACATATATAAGCATCATAATAACTCAGTAACGTGCATGTTAATGTTATTTAGTTTCGAGATATACGAGGCAGAAAAAAGAGAACGTGCATGTTTCAAAATACTAGTCAATTCCATATTAATGTTAGTTATGAATCTGGTAATACATCATTATCTTTTTTTCCCAATCTAGAAGGTGAAGAGATTCTAACTAAATCAAGTTTTTTTTTTTTTTTTTTTTTTCTGGATCAACTAATTTATTGTCTTCTTTATGCTTGACCAATAAAATGAGAAGATCTTAAAAACAAATCATGAAATTAAGAACAAGATGAAAACCGACAATACTTTGCTTAGGAAAAAAGCTATAGAGCAAGAACGGCCCGTAAAAATCACACTTTACTTTTTCAATTAGTTGTAACGTACTAACGAGTTGTTGAGTTATATGGTTCGTTAAAACGGAAGACTGGTCCAGAAGAACACCTTGCAAAAAATAGAAACAAAAAAAAACAAAAAACAAAAACAAAAACAAATAAACAAACAAAAAAATATCGGAAACTATTTGTTATGTATATTCTTTTCTTTTGATGTGGTTAATCTGAATGTATTTAATAGTAAAAAACATACACTATTATATCGTAGAAAATATTTTAAGTTATCGTTTGGATCATTAATTACTTTTGAATTTTTTATCGAATTGAATGATTGCATTCAAATGTAATATTCAAATTGTTTATTAAAATATATGTATTTGGATAATTTTTGCTAAATATAATATTTAAATAGTGTAAAATATTAAAAAAAAAAAAAAAAAAAAGGCACATATGTTTAAAAAGTAAAAATTTAGATTTAGTTTTAAATTTGAATTTGAATTATTATAAAATAGCAAAAACATTCAAATAGTTTATTCTTGTCCAAATAAATACTGTATTGCAGAGTAACTGCTCTAATGATTCATCTAAACGCAACATAATTATAGGAGAAGAAATCCAGAAAATGAAAGGGTTGTGGTCAAAACTTTGTATCATGTGTATATGTATTCCCACGACACACACACAATAATTAAATTGAGGAAAACCGAGTAATGGTTATGATTGTAAACAAGTTATGAAAAAAAAAAAAAAAAAAAAAAGAGAGAGTGAGAGATCTATAAAGAGTAGTGCATGCATGTGAGAGCATTGGTCCCATATAATCACATGCACTTTTTGGGGCTTTGTTGGGTGTAGTCCAGACCAGGCCGTATACGCCCACCAATTTCTGTCAAGCACTACCTCCATGATCTAAACCTCAAGCACCAGCATATGGGTATTTTATTTTTATTTTTTCGAAAAAAAAGGAAAAAAAAAACCTGTAATATTAATATGTTTTAACTTTACTAATAGATACTATTATTTTAGTCGTTATTGATTTTGAATTGGAGACATTCTATTGGGTGGAAAGTTTGAAATCCTGACAGATAAAGTTATAATGAGCTACTTTGATACTAAGAAATTTTACAACACATAATGTATAAATTGTTCTAAATCAAACATTGAACATATGAAAATTTCATAGAATAACTAAAACAATAATGTCTATGGATATTGTTTTTGGTTGAAAGTAATATCTATTAATATGATAAAAATACAATCCTACGTACTAATAATGTGAGTACTTTTTTTCTAAATTGAAAAGTTTCTTCTTTTTTTTATTTTTTTTTTATTTTTTTTTTACGACAACACTTTGGTCAACTCACAACTGGCTTGGACAGATTTTGATTAAAGCTATAATCTTTATAGATATATACATATATATGCAAGGAGACAATTACTGAACATTTACAGAACTAAACTAGAATCACTATCAAATGCAAGTCGTCCGTGGCCCCAATTCTAACACCAACAGGAAGAAAAATAAATGTACATATCACCGTCATGGGACTTACAATAGAAAATTTGCTGTCTAACAATAATAGAAGTACTGCTCCTGTTGAATGAAATGTTCATTGGTTAGGCTTTCATGACATTGACATTTGACGTATGATATGGAGTCACAACATTAGAATTATTGTTTTTATTATTAATTATGTTAAATTTTTTAACGATGTAATTTGTAATTAAAATGATTATGTATCAGTCGATATGAATTTTAAAGATATACATTCTTAAATTAGATGGTTAAAAAAAATAATTTTTATTGATAATATTAATAAGAGATCTTATCGTAAAAAAGACTCTAGACGAAATATGTAATTTGTGTGGTTGTTAGTCAAATTAAGGTTCCAACTCAGGTTATAATTTTGCAGTGCTAGTATTACTTCTCTCCTTTTATTTATTTTTCAGAAAAACAAATAAAAAAAAATTACTTCTCACATAATATTACATCTTGTGGCGGTTGGTATTTTGCTTGAACATGCTGGTTTTCATGTTCATTTATATTAAAATGCAAGCTGGCGTAGTTTTCTTCTTCTTGTTTTTCTTACTCTTTTTTTTTTTTTTTTTTTTTTGGCTCTTTAATGTGGGTTTAGGGGATTTGAATTGAAGATCTCATTGTTGGTCGTTGAGGTGGGTGTGAAAAACCATTAGATTAAGCAAACACTATTTTAATAACCAAAAGAGTGATATATATATATATACACACACACACACACACACACACTTATTGAAAGAATTATGTATGCCTTCGGTAGAAATATTGAAATCATATGTTAACAGAATATTTATAACTTTCCTCCAAACTCAAATTATAAAACATTTAAACGAAAGGCTAGTTGGATCGACCTTATCCTAATTTTTAATCTTCATATTACTTCTTTTGGCAACATCATTCATTGCTCTTTTTTTTTTTTTTCCTTCTTTTTGTTCACAAGCTTGAATATGATGTTATTTATTGTCCCATTTTCTCGTAGTTAAGAGATAAGCATTTCTAATTTTTTTTTTTAAAAAAAAAAGGTAGGACCATAGGCTAATAAAGTTGAAAGATATGTTCTAATTTCGACATTTTCCAACAAACATACATTCCAAATTCAGCACCCAAGGCTGAGAAGATATTAAGAAGCTTTTTAAAAAAATAAAAAATAAAAATTACAATAAAATAATACTAATTAACAATCATTTGCAAGAAGAAGATGGATATCAGGCTCACTACTGTCTCACTCATATTCCCACTTGGCTTTCTTTCCTTTGTGTTGTCAAGTTAAAATCCACTAAAACGACTTCAATGTTGGTTCCATGTGCTTCTCCATGCTGATCAGTAATCACATGTGGCTGATATAAAAAGGCAGTTAGATATTTATCTATATATTTACAGGAAATCTCTCTCGCTGGCGGTACAACAAGCATAGAAGACAAACACAATCTGGAAGAGAGAGTAATAATACAACCTATTAGAGAGAGATAGGAAGAACTTTCCCATTTGACAATCTGACAGTGCCGGATAAGAAAATTATCCTAAATATATATATATATATATAGATGTATACACGTTCATATTTACATGTATATGTTATGGCAGATATCTTCCCAAACAGTTCACTTAAAATGATTCCAAATAATACCGGCTTTCCTCCTCCACTAAGTTTCCAAGAAATAACTTACAAAATTCACATCTAAATATCAGAGCCATGAAATTGACATCCAAAGCTAAAAATTTTAATTCGGTTGAAACTGATCATTTTTGGAGATTCTTCCTAGTCATCATTCTCAATGGACAATGGAGATTCACCCCAAAAAAAAAAAAAAAAAAAATCATTGGACATCAGAGATGAAGCTTTAGGAGTAAAGACCACATATATTGTTCGGAAAAATTGGAAAACCGAAACCGATTGAAATAACCTCTACGAATCTGAAGCCACTCGGTCGGCAACAGATTATTGGAAGGTATATTAATATATAAATATGAGATCTGTTAAATTGTGGAGTTTTAATTATGCTTTATGAAAAAATATCTTACGCATTCAGATTGTAAAAAAAAAGGAGAACGAAGGTGTTTTGTTACAAATAAAATTATAATATATATATATATATATATATTTAATGGGGCGAAGTATCCAAACAATCAATAACAATACATTTTTTCAATAAGAAAAAAGGGGTTGATGAGGAACTTATCATGATTTTTGCCAAGTTGTGACAAACATAGTGAAGTTCTTTATTTGTTCCTATCCCCTTCCTTGAGTGGAGGACCATGGGGATTGGTTGAAAGGTCAAAATTGACAAATTTTAAAAAGGTGTGCTATAATGAAATGATTAGAAAACGACAACATGGGAAAATTGTGCAGAATCAAAAGGACTGGGCCAAACAATTTGATGCTTTTTGGAGAATCTAAAATTTTTTTGTCCAATTATTTGGCTGGAGTTATTTTTAGTTTTTCTAATCTGACCTTAGCGGCAAATCAGTTAGTGTGTCATCAATGCATGTCCGATGCTAGCAATCATGGAAGAAACACACTTATTAAAAGATAACCGTACCAACAAAGGTGTTAATATTTAGATGACTATATTGTTTCTTTGTTGTGAAGAAACTCATAGCAGGAGCTTTCATTTTTCTCTTATCGATATATATTATTATTTCAATCAAATTTATTTTTAACTATCCGATTTATCATCGAGAGCAATAGTTCTACGGCATATTATAAATTTTTTTAATATATACATTCATAAATCAAATCATATTATGAATTTTTTTCCCTAAATTATATAAGCCGAGTTAATTAACCTCCTTAGCTCACAATCTTTCTACTTGTAAAAGCAATCCAAACTATATTTAAATTGTTAAATGTTCAAAAGGATATCTTACCACATGATATTGTTGACAAAATGATTTAATTTTTTCAGGAAAAAAAAGAACACAAGTTTAACATCCAAATAAAGTTTTATTGAGCACAAGCAATTACAAATCGTACTTTATAAATATATATATATATATATATATATAGTAGCCGCCCCATTTCTCCTTGCTTATAACATCATCAGTGCTTCATGATACATGGCTCTATTCTTACATATATACATATATATATATATATGATACATATACATATATGTATAAATTTACTTTCCCAACTCAAAATTCACCCTCTAATATTGCATGAGTCCAACCTTCTATCAAAATTACCCTTCTTGGCTTGCATCAACTCACTCAGCCTATTTATTCTCATTTTCACCTTCTGTCGTTTGTTCAGAACCGGCGGTGGCTCCACTAGCAAGCATAGGAGCTAAACTGTTTTGAGTGTTGTCCGTCGTTTCACGCTCAGCCCCACTACCCAACTCACCAAAATCCGTCTTCTCTTCCGACTTGTACTTGTAACTCATGGCCGACCAAACGTAGAGCAAGAAATTGAGACAGCTAAGTATCGCCAAAAACCAATAAAACAAATACAATTTGCTGTCGTTTAGCGTTAGTCCGCTAAGCCAGCCTTTTCTGCTTGGAGTCACTCTTTTGGTCACGGCATTTATGATGTCCACGAATATGGTGCTCAAGAAGTACCCAAACGACAGCGCCAGCCAAGTAAACGACATGGAAAGTGACTTCATCCCAGCGGGGGCTTCTCTATAGAAGAACTCCAACAACCCGACTAGAGTGAACATGTCAGCAATGCCAAATATCCCATACTGAAACGACAACCAAAAGATACTTATAGTGTTTGGCGGGGTTTTATGGGCCTCGTTCAGTCTCTTGAGCTCGACGAGGCCGGCCACGGCCATCGACACGGCGGAGAGGACGAGCCCGACGCCGACCCGCTGGAGTTGGGTTATGCCGGAGGGGTGTTTGGTGATTTTTCTTGCGAAGGGGACAAAGAGGTACTCGTAGATTACTATAAGGACCGACATGAAGGCCAGGGGGATTATGGGGACCGATGGGGCGGGGATTTTGATGGAGCCCATTTGGCGGTCCATGACTGTGGCTCCTTGTTGGACCGAGAACGTCTGCAGTTGGGCCATGCATGTGTTCATGAGGATTGTGCTGGCCAATATTGGTAGCATTCTTGTCAAGACCTTCACTTCTTCCACTTGTGTTACTGTGCAGACCTCCCATGGCTTTGGCTCCGAGTTTTGGGTAACTATGGCTGCTTTGTCTAGAAGCCTGCGCGTGCATGAAAAGGCGATTCGAACGTCAATTCACACCCGCCTAACCTCCTACTTAACGGGAAATGCGGGGTTCCAACAAACAACAACCGGTTCAACTCGGAATGAAATGTTTTAGGGAGAAATAGCGTGTCTCGGGCTATGTCTCGCATTTAAAAATATGGTATATAGGGTGTATCATTTTCAATAGACTTGCATGGTTATAGAATATAAACTTTCAACTCTACTGTTCAATGTCAAGTCTTAGCCAATAAAAAAGCTCGAAGTCAACCTTTTCTATATTTGATCATTTAACAAATGCATGATCATTTCATCACTAAATTAACATTTGATGCATATATATCTATAGCACGTGGAATATGATCTATATAGATGTATATATCTATATTTGTATGTGTATGTTTATCACCTGAACTGATTGGTGTGTGCGATTTTATCTTCTGCTGCTAATTGGTCTTTGTAGCTGATCTCATACAGCTCACAAGGATCCTCCGGCAGTGACATGCCCCGGTTTTTAGTTGCCACATAAATAACCTTTCACAAACAAAGCACACGCATATCAATTTTTTGTTATTTTTTAACGCATCACAAATCTACATATCAACTTCGAAACTCAAATTATACACAGTACAATAAACCATACATATATAACAAGATATTGCATAGATTTACTCGGAAAATTCTAAATGAGTACTAGTCGTCATTATCAGTGACGAACCTACAACTTAATGAGTGGATGCACAAATTTTGAAAAATTGATTTTGCTCCTAGATTTCTTATAGAATTTTGATTGTGTCACCACTATATGTACAACAAAAATTATAATAGTACCCCATTGAATAATTAAAATATGTAATTTATATTCCGATTACGTAGAAAATTATCTCTAATTTTATCTACGATGCCCTCACTGAAAAAAAAAAAATTATGACTTTTCCATTTGTCATTAGCATATTTGGGGAGAGAAAGAGAGAGACCTGAAAGATCCTCAAGAGGGGACTGTCGCGACTAGCTCGGAGGCGATAGTATGGTTTGCCAAGGACAAGAATGACAAAACCAAGAAAGGCAGCCACAGTTGAGACCAAAAAGCCCTTATACCAAGATATAGTAGTGCTATAATACACTATGGCCGTGACTCCCACACTAGCCCCAATTGTTACGCTAAGCAAGAACCAATTGAAGAAGGTGGCAAGAGCCTTGGCTTCCTTTGGATCCCTGCGATCAAACTGGTCGGCGCCAAGCGCTGGAAGTGACCCCCTAACGCCGCCTGAACCCAACGCCAAGAGGTACAAGGAGAAGTAGAGCATGAATTTTGCAGCACCTTGGACACAACTTGACTTGCCACAAAACTCTGGCTGCAAATGGTGTGTGGCTGCTTGGATTGTCATTAGCACCAGAGCCTATACAAAGAGAGTGTTAATTAATTAAGTATACTTTATTAAAAGAAACTTGACTCCCATTTAGATCATAGGTTCGAATCACAATTTAAAACTGTTTTGGATAATGTTTTTTCCCATAAAAATTTGAATTTTATGCTCAAACGTTCAAACTTATTAGTAAAATGGGCCGTTGATTTTACAACAGAATTATACCCATTTTTGTATGTGTGGTTTTTCTTATTATTTCCAATGACCCAAAAACGAGACGAGTTGCTTAATGAATTTTCTATTCAAACCTAATATCTAAACTAATATTTACAATTTATTTTATACATTGATTTTACAATAGAACTGTGCAAATTTTTATAAATGTATATACCAATATTTCGAGTGATCCAAAAATGAGACAGGTTGTGAATCTGCTCAAGAAAGTGTCGGAGATGAAGCCGCCGACGAGGGAGAGCAAGAAAGTTGTTCCCATGAAGTTGGTGAGAGTGTTGGCGGCGGTGTGGTAGTGGAAGAACATCACTGACATGAAGTAGATGACCAAGCTCACCATGTTGGCCACGAAACCCATGTTCTCAAATGCTGCCAATACTGTAGGTGCACAAAAACATATAGTACACACATACAAAATAATCACACAAAATGAAGGAAAATATAATAATTAGCTTCGTTTGATATCTACATTTGAAACTTATAGTCAAACACACACACACACACACATATATATATATATTATAAGATCACTTATTTGTTTATATACCAAAGATGAATTTGCAAGCATTGAATCCGCCTTTTTTTAAGTTCTCTCCCTTGATGGAGTCATAGTTAGTTGCTTTGGCCTCTTCTTCCCCCTGTGTATAGCAAAATGATTATATATATATATATAAACTATAACATATATATACAGAGAGAGAGAGAGATGGGATTTAATTTGGTGGCTTGAGCTTACCATGATAGAGAGATTTAGGAAGGCTAAACCACGTAGCTAGATGAGTTTGAGTTGGAAATGAAAATGGTGATTGGCACATAGAGTAGAGCAGAATGTGGACTTGGAAGATATAAATATATGTGTATGTATATTTTTATACATAACTCACCACATCACCAGTAGAGGCCTTGTGTTTATAAATAATAACGTTCATGGCATTAGATTTATCGCCGTCCTATCCTCCACTTTGTCTAATCTCTCTAACGCAAACTACTGTATCTCCCTACGCACTCCAGCTAGTTGGAATTTTATTTTTTTATTTTTTTTATTTTTAAGAGCTAGCCAGTGTGTGTGTGTGTGTTTTTTTTTTTTTTAATAAGAATCTAAGCTATACCGGTTCATTTCATTAGATTTTGATGGGATTGAAATGACGCCGTTTATCTCTTAACACAAGTAATTATGACTCGGTATAAAACATTCTTGTGCGTGTAGAGATCCTTTTGATATGTCAAGGAGGTAGTTTTTATAATGACTAGTCTATAAACTTTTCCTTTAAAAAAATAAAAAAGAACATCGTAAATAAAATTAACAAAATTTAACGTTTTCTAAATAGCCTTATACTTTATACAACCACTATTATATTTATTAAAAATAAATAAATTTCACTTTTATACTGGCCGAGAATACATCCTAAACAATTGGAAATACAACGTTTAGGTACTGCTCCTAGTGGTGCAACTGTTTGTGTACAATTACGTACAAAGTAGGTTCTGAAAAATAAAAAATCATCATGCAACTTGTGAACTTTACTATTCACCCCAAAAAAAAAACTAAAAACTTGTGAACTTTACTTTTTTTTAAAACATTACAAAGAATGTGTTTTTATAAATAGAAAAGTCTGTGGTAGAGTCTCGTTTATATACTCTATTGATAGAGCTCATTTTATAGACCGTTAGATATATTTCAACAGTTGAGATATTATTTATTTATGAAACTTATGATGCACCTTACCTTATAATATTATTATCTAAGAAATTTTTAAAAAACAAAGCAAAAAAAAATTTAATTAAAAAAACCCAACCTTCGACTAGAAAACCACCTCTGCCCCCGACGACTAACGCCCCCCCCCCCCCCCCCCCCCACGACGGCCCTACCTAAATCTCCCCCGTTTTGGAGACTTCCCGCTGTTTAGTGGCGAAACGCCTCCCCCCCAACCACCCTACCTACACACCCACCCAGACTTGACATGTGAAACAACACAAACCCGCACCTGCGAACCACGTTTGGCAACGGCGAATCACCCCCCCACCACCGCCCGCGCCAACCTAACCTACGACGCTAGCCTCCCGGTCCGGCGATGGCGAATCGTCCACCCCGAGACCCCTATGGCGACCTTCCACAGGCCCCCCTCCCTCGATTGCCAAATCTGGGATGAACCCGTCCACCTAGAAACCAAAGACGAGCCCACCCCCAACCCTGGTGCCATATCCGTCCCCAATCTGCGCCGCCCCCAAAACGTTCGTGCTTGTAAACAATAATGTTTTTTTTTATTTCTTTTAAAAATATATATATTAATTTTTTGGTCTATATTAGTATGAGATAAGGTGCATTATAATAATCATATCCAAATAACATCTCAACCATTTGATTTCATCTTAACGGTTTAAAAACGAACACTACCGATAGTTTGTACAAAAGAGGCTCTACCACATCCTTTCCCTTTATAAATAAGAGTTATAAAAAGAAAGGGAAAGTATGTGGTAAAGCCCCTTTTATATACTCCATCAGTAGAGCTTATTTTTAAACTGTTAAGATGTAATTGAATGGCTGAAATGTTATTTATGTATAATTATTATAATATTCCTCACCTCATATTAGTATACATTAAAAAATAAATAAATATTTTTAAAAAAGACCAACCCCCTTCTCTGACATCGACAACGGACCCCTTCCCCCGAGCCAGATTTGCCCCGCCTCCCCCCCCCCCCGGATGCCGGCGACAAACCCTTGCCTCCCACCCCCCGCGTCTGCATCGACCTAGTCCCCCCCCCCCCCGACCCAGATCTGCCCCGCCTCCCCCTTTGCGTCGACATCGACCCAGTCCCCCCCACCCGTGACACCGACGACGAACCACCCGACCACCCCTCCTCCCCGCGTCGACCTAGTCCGCCGCCTAGCCCCATGGCTCATCGACCCATTCCCCCCCCCCCCCCCCCCCCCCCCCCCCGGCGCTAGCAACGGACGCCCCCTCCCTCCGACCAAATCTTCCTGCGTCCCCCACCCGACACCGACGATGAGCCCCCCAACTCCCTTGTAAACGAGTTTTTTTTATAAAAAAAAAAATTATTTATTAATCTATACTAATATGAGGTAAGGTGTATTAAAATTATTATACACAAATAACATTTTAGCCATTCGATTACATCTTAACGGTTTAAAAATAAACTCTATCAATAGAGTATATAAAGGGGAAAGAGGAAAGTTTAACACAATTTTAAAAACACATAGATTTGACATTACAATATTCCATTTAATTCTTTTTGGGGTGAATTATTCCGTTTAATTTGTTATTCCATGGACATTAATGTCGTTTTCCATGCAAACTTAGCTATCTGTGAAAATGAATTACAGTTTGCTTCGAATTCACACAAATTTCCCTCTTAGGTTTCTTAGTCTTGAGTTTGATAATAACCATGTAGATACCATTTCTTGAAGTGATCTTCTTAAGGGTAAGAAAGTGACTAGTTTAAATTTAATATATTTTTTGAATTTGGCATGAGAAATCTCTATCATTCGAATAAGTTCCGAGTGTTTCATTGTTTGGACGGATAAAACAAGGGAATGCTTCTCTCCAACAAAAATATGTTCATTTTTGGCTGTTTTGGCTTATTCTTAAAGGTATATGCCTGTTTTTGCAAGTTGTTTCCAGAGATCATTACTGCTTAATTTGTTTCATGCTTCAACCAAAAAAAAAAAAAACGCAGCTAAGTTTTATATACAAAACATATATATAGAAGTATTAAATGTAATACTGATATTGGAAACACGCAATCATAAAGCGAAAAGCATTGTGTTGAATAAATATTATGTTATATTTTTTACTTTTATATATTACGAGAAAGGACGGTCCTTCCAAATTGGCGATAGATAAAAGCACATTTAAATAATGTATATATACATTGATTTATACAGAGACGCGCACAAAGTTTTGGATCATATATAAGCATAGTCCTTCAACGTAATAAAACATCACCATTTGAGATTCTTATGGTTTACAAAGTTAGCTTTCAAGCTGTGAACTTTTGACAGCTAACAAATATGTACACCAATATTAAATTACATTTTTGGCAGTAGTGAGCTTGTAATTTCCACTTCTTTAAAACAAAAAATGCAGCAATGGCCAACAAATATTCATACCAGAAGACCTTGAAAAAAAATCTAAAAAAATCAATTAATTGCGAATCTTGGTCTCTAAACAAAAACTCATATGGTTCTACAAAATAGTAGTGGAAAAACTAACTAAATTCTAATGGAAAACTCCAAAAATGGGAACAGAACAAATTTGGTTGTTGGATATTAATGAGTGTCACTTTCACCTTTAACAAGGCAAAGACGAATTATTGTTATTAATATCATCACCACGATAATAAACTGAACAAAGCCTCCCAAAGGCTATGGATTCATTAACTTAATTGGCCAAATTACCTTTTTTTTTTTCTTTTTTTTTCTTTTTTTTTTCGTTTTTAGTGGCTTTGGAGTATTTATTATTGGTCCGTTTGGTGAATGAGTTTAAGTTGAAAATTTTAAGTTTGAATTGAAAATTTTTGTTAACTTTTCAGAAAAGACAAAAAATTTTCTAAAAAAGACAAAAATATTTTCTGAAAAAGATAAAAATTAAGATAAAAAAGTACATTTTAATTTGAGATAAGATAACTCATCAAACAAATCCATATTATAATAAAAGACAGTTGTAGAAATGATCCACAGCTTTCTATTAGAGAAACATTTTGTAATTATTCTGTGAATGCTCTCACTTCCTTTTTTTTTTCTTTTTTTTTTTTTTCCCGAAAGCAGGACTTTTAAACTTACCCCACTCTCCATTTTCTCACTTTGATTCTGCTTTTCTATGATGAGATTTTAAGCCCTTATCTTCTTCCCTACAAGTCTCCTGTTCTTTAGTTGAAGAATGCATAGTTGTCGGCTTTTGCTGACATTTTCTTTTTATTTTCAAATAGCTTTGAATTTTGATGATTTTTTCTTTTAAATATTTTATCTGCATTTAAAACCAATTATTTTCATGTAAACCCCCACAAAAAAAAAAAAAAAATAGTCCTCCTAAAGCTTATTATATAGTCATATATAGAAGGACAAACAACATTAAAATTTATATGTCCCTACTCAATTTGAGTGTTGGCTAGTTGAATGTTGACTCCGCTGATGCGCCAATTGATTTTTGAATAAAGGAAATATGATTAGAGTAGATGACCCTAACATCACTTTAACTATTAACTAGTAAAGTAAAACCATTTTCATTGCATTTGTCTATATTTATGACTAATGTTATATTTTTTTTACGAAAGTGTGAAAAATAATAATATCTTATTTTATACTCCAATGCATAATGTTATTTCTACTTTTCATCATCATTATTATGTTTTGGAACAAGTAAAAGTAAATTTTCATTATTTAAATAAATTTAAAATGAAAATATTGTAATAATTACATGAAAAAAATCGGAAATCATACTAGATAGTATATTTTTTATACCTATTTTAAATATATAAAATATTTTGTTATTCTTGTTAAATTATAGCATATTCATATTTTTGAAGATGATAAATTCATGTTTTACCCCTTATGTTTATTTTCTTACACAATCTACTATGTTTCTCTTTCTCCTTCTTTCTCCTCTCTCTCCCCCATCTCTTTCTCTTGATGCCCTTTGTTTCTCTTTTCTCCTCTCTCTCTTTCTCTCTCCTCATTGATCGAAGAAGACGCGTGAAATCATCGAAACGTCACGATCGTCGGATTTCCCCGGGTGATGAGCAATGACCTCCCTGAGTGATGAGCAATGACCTCCCCCCTCGCCCGCAAGATCGATGGCCGTGAAATCGCGATGAAAGGAATCGTGAGAATCGTCAGGTGGAAAACTTGTGTGCGATTCTCTGGGTTTTGTTGGTTTTTAATTTTTACAGGTCTCCATTGTTATGGTTTTTGTTGGTTTTTTTCTTCGATATCCGGCAGAAAGGGGGCTGCGATGGCGTTGATTTTCTTCTTCGATCTCCAACGGAATGGGGGCTGCGACAACGACCTAGTAGTCGTGATGTTACCTCCTTTGGGTGGTTGTCGACGGCGGTGGGCGACGAGCAGCAGTGACCTAGGGTTAGGGTTAGTTTGAATTGGGGCTTATTTGGGGTTAATTTGTTATATTAACTAATTCCATGGAGTTTTTGTAAATATTAAAGAATTATGGTGTTAGTTGGTAAAAAAAAAAGTATGAAATGTACTAATAGAAACTGAAACAAATTTATTAGTAAATATTAATATTTACTAGTAAATACTAGAACATATCAATTATGTAAAATTTGTATACAATAAATCCAAGTATCTACTAGTAAATCTAGATATTTCAATATTAGTAAATACTGATATTTACTAATAAATACTAATATTTACTAGTAAATGCTAGTACATATCAGTTGTGTAAAATTTAAATACAATAAAATCTAAGTATTTATTAGTAAATCTAGATATTTACTAATAAATCTAATACACATTAACTATTTAAATCATAGTAAATAGTGGGATTTACCTCATTAAATGATGGTAAATACCATTTTTTACAGATAAATATTATATTAATATTAGATTTATTAATAAAAATAACTCAGATGAATATCATTATTCAGGAAAATATCATTATTTACATATAAATATCATTTTTTACATTTTTCTATCCAATGAGTAAATATCAGATGTATCAAGTTAATTAATATGAGATTTACTAATAAATAACTCATGTAAATACCATTATTTACAAGTAAATATTATTTACTGTTTTTATCTAATGAGTAAATATCACATTTATCAAATAAATATGAGATTAACTGATAAATTAACCATTGTTATCATGTAAATACCATTATTTACAGGTAAATATCAATATTTATTGTTTTCTATCTAATAAGTAAATATCACATTTATCAAGTAAATATGAGATTAACTGATAAATAAATCAGGTAAATTTAATTATTTATAGGTAAATATCATTTTTTTTCTTTTTTCTTTTATTTACAATCTAATCGGTTAATATTAAATATCTACAAATATAGAGTACGTTTTACTATTTACATTTTACTCTCCAAAGTTTTTATTATTAAAAAAAAAGTCCCAATTCATCCCCAAATTCAAAATCTAATCCTAACCCTAACCCTAACCCTCAAATCTAATCCAAATCTAATCCTAACCTTAACTCTCTAATTCCAGCCACCAGTGTTGGCCACAGAGCCACTGGAGGATTCAGTCATGGAGACGGAGAAGATGGAACTGCGGGATCGCCGAAGTTGTTAGGCCCATGATGACGAGATCTCATCAGGATCTATCTTTCATGGCCGGCTGTCGTCACCTCCACCGGATTGCGAGCTTTCTTGGCGACCTTCTCAAAATTGCGATCTCCACGCGAGATCCGTCGCGATCTCTCTCCAGAATCGCGATCTCCTCGACGAGATCCATCACGATCCAGAGTCTAAAGATCACGACGCCAATGAGATTCCGGTTCATGCTGCCGTCCTAATCCCGACGTTGGCGCCATCACTGTTTCTGTATTGATTTTCGGCCGACGGGGAAAGAGAAACAAACGTGCAGAAGGGAGACAGAAGGAAGAGAGAGAAAAGAGAGGAGAAGAGACAGAAGGAAGAGAAACAAACGTGCAGAAGGGAGAAGAGACAGAAGGGACACAATGGCATTTTGGGTTTCTCACCTCTTATTTGTCTTAAATATGCTATTTAGTAACAATATTTTAAATTATGCTATAATTTAAAAATCATATATTGTCTTATGCTATTTTGCCTTTTCTCCAAAAAAAAAAAAAAAAAATCAAGACAACAAAGAGTTAAATGTTAAACTTAACATTAACTATAATTTGAGAAAAAAAACATAAAGTTTAGTATTTGAAAAATTTAACACAAAAAAAAAAAGTGCTTTATTGGAAAGTATTTGTTTTTATCTAAGGGGGTGTTTGGTGTGTAAGTTTGAGTTAAGATTTGTAAGTTTAAATAGTGATTTTGGTTGATTTTTTCAGAAAAGATAAAAAACTTTTGGAAAAAAAGATAAAAATTGAGTTGATGGTGATAAGTTTGAACTCATACGCTAAACGGGCCCTAAATATCTAATTTTATTGTTATCACAATAATTTAACATTGTATTGTAGATCCGCGTCCACCCGTTGACAGTCCTCCGAAGAGTAACAGAGAGCCCAAAGAAGCCCATATTCTAATGGACTAGAAGCCCACTGAACATTCGAGCCCAAATTCAGGCCCATAGCAAAGGCACACGTGTGCAACAGAGAGGGAGTTTTGGGAAGTAGGGCGGGAACCAGAAGCAGTGTCCATCATCATCCCTAACCTCCGTAACCCACCTTGCCCTTTCTCTCTCTACTTCTCTCTTTCTCTGCGTCTGGTCAAGAATGGGAATAAAGGTATTCCATTTACGATACAAATCTCCTCCTCTTTTTTCATGGCTTTCTTTTTTCTTTTTTGGGGTATTATTCAGTTGATTCGTTTCATTTCTCGTTATGTCTGTTAGGGTTTAACGAAGCTTTTGGCCGACAATGCTCCCAAGGCCATGAAAGAGCAGAAATTCGAGAGCTACTTTGGCCGTAAGATCGCCATTGATGCTAGCATGAGCATTTACCAGTTCCTTGTACGCACATTCTTTGTCCCTTGTCTTCTAATATTTATATACATATATGTGTGTGTGTGTGTGTGTGTGTGTGTGTGAGTGTGTGTGTGTGAACTCATAAATGTATTCATAAATATATATATATTTATTTATATATGTATTTTGCTTAATTTTGATTTGGGTGTGTTTTACTTGTGGTAGATTGTTGTGGGAAGAAGTGGAACTGAGATGTTGACCAATGAGGCTGGCGAAGTTACTAGGTAATGTTTTAAGGCATGAACAAGATATTTACTGAAATATACAATACCCATTTTTGAGTAAAGTTTTGCTAAAATTTAGTTCTGCTAAGCGGGCCCCTTCTTTTTTTTTTTTTGTTTGGGAATTTGGGGTCGAGGATTCAAACTCTACACGTTGTGGTAGAGTTAAGTGTGAAATTACTACTAGTTTATACTTGCAACCGCTCTGCTAAGTGGGTTTTGTTTGTTTTATTTTTGAGAATAATGAGATGGGTTTTCAAATCTTTTTTTTTTGGTTTTTTGTTTTTTTTTGTTGCAGTCATTTGCAAGGGATGTTTTCAAGGACAATTAGGCTTCTGGAAGCTGGAATAAAGCCTCTGTAAGTTTGTTTTCGCTTTTTGTTTGATTTTGAACTGATTGCTGTTATCCCTGGATATTATCCTGTATTTATCCAACTAAGTTTGTGATGAATTAATTGATGTTTAATCTCAGCTATGTCTTTGATGGTAAGCCCCCTGAATTGAAAAAGGAAGAGCTGGCGAAACGGTATTGTTTACTTTTCCAATCAAGATTACTTTTTTCTTCTTGTAACAATCCTTAATGCAGTCCGAAAAGAACAAATTCCAGATACGTTTTTCTAGCAACATGTTGGATTGTGATTCTCAGGTACTCGAAGAGGGCAGATGCTACTGAGGATTTGGTGCAGGCCGTGGAGGTACATCTGTATTTCAAACTTTTCTTTGGCATTCTACTGGCTTTTAACAGTTTTATGAGCAACATGTATTATGCCACTGTTTGTCCTTGTTGTTGCAGGCCGGCAATAAGGAAGACATTGAGAAATTTAGTAAACGGACTGTAAAGGTGGAATCTTTTTCTTGTATTTCTTTCCTATCAGCTTCTAGCACGTCGGTGGAAATTTTTTTTTTTTTTTAAAAGAAGCCAATGAACAGAAATGTGCAAATTTTTGCTTGCCTTTTAGGCTAAAGGGTATGTAACTTTGGCAGGTGACAAAGCAGCACAATGAAGACTGCAAAAGGCTTTTGAAACTCATGGGTGTTCCTGTAGTTGAGGTGACATTAAGTCATTTGAAAGTGATTTCTTTCCTGCATGACTTTTAAGTTTATGTGCAAATGTGTAATTGATAATGATGGGTTGGTTTTCACAGGCTCCTTCGGAAGCAGAAGCACAATGTGCTGCACTTTGCAAGTCAGGGAAGGCAAGAATCTGTTAGCTTGATGACAAATTTTTTATTTAATATACTTATTTGGTTCCTTCGCTGGAGGGACAAAATATTATATCAAGTTTTAATCTGGCATCTTTGACAACCGGAGTTTGTTCTCTAAGGATTTCAGTTTTCCATTTCCTTTTTGAGGATATATCAATAGTTTTTTGCTTGGTTATTTTTGAGAACGTTGTGAGGGTGAATGCATTCTGGAATCAATACACTTTTCAAGGCTTGTTCTTGCCTGAATGTGGCAATAACGAATAGTGTATTCATTTTCCCTTTTGTTTATTTTAGGTTTATGGTGTGGCTTCTGAAGACATGGATTCCTTGACATTTGGAGCTCTGAGGTTTCTTCGTCATTTGATGGATCCTAGCTCAAGAAAAGTCCCAGTCATGGAATTTGAAGTTGCAAAGGTGCATACTACTCTTAATTCCACTAACAATTGCCCAATGTTTGCTGCTATTTTGATCATAATTTTCTTTCCTTTCCTTCTTCTTCTTCTTCTTTTTTTTTTTTTTAAGATTCTGGAGGAGCTAAATCTTAACATGGATCAGTTCATTGACTTGTGCATTCTTTCTGGATGTGATTATTGTGACAGCATTCGAGGTACTTGAACTGAATCCAGTGTCTAACGTGATATTTTTCCTTATTTTTCTTCTTTTTGTATGGAGCTCAAGTTGGAAGTATGCTTGAATTCTAATAAGCGGTTCAGTATTGAATTGTTGATTGCCCACAAATCCATGCTACAGGTATTGGAGGACAGACTGCTTTGAAGCTCATTCGCCAACATGGCTCCATAGAGAAAATACTGGAGAACATAAACAGGGAGAGGTGCTTCACTTATTTTATGATGCTTAGATTTCGTATTGTTAATTTTAGTTTTTGTCAGTTACTAGCAATTGTCGGTCTAATGAATTGTGATAGTGATGAGAACCATTATTGAAATTTGAAACATAGAGCTGGAAGCAACAGTCTATTGCCGTTCACATTTCAAAATAAATTTTTATACATAGGAAACATTTTTTAATGCAACTTACTGATTTTCAAAACTATTATCTAGGAGTTTGGATTTTCTGAATTTCCTTTACATTGTTACCTTGGTGCCTGTAATGGAGGTTAACAGCCGATGGATAACATTCCTTGGTATAATATGGGAGTGTAGTGTATATTCTTACTGTGTTATTCAGCATTTTTTTTTTCCAATTTTTTTCAGATACCAAATACCAGATAACTGGCCATATGAGCAGGCTAGGCAGCTATTTAAAGAACCAGAAGTCTGTGTTGATGATAATCAACTTGAGATTAAGTGGACTGCTCCAGATGAAGAGGTAACTCGAAACTCGACACTTTTTTTGTTTGTGATTATGTGTATTGCACATGCACGCACACAAATTGTTTCAACTTTTTAGCTCGTTAAGTATATTATATTTTCATGTCTTTTCACAGGGGTTGATTAGTTTTTTGGTGAATGAAAATGGATTCAACATTGACAGAGTGACGAAGGTGTGTATTTTAAGGTTTGCTTTGAGTTAGTTTCTTCCCTCTTTCTCTTTGAGATGCTAACTGATTTGTTCTTCTTTGATTTCTCTATTTGTTTTAGGCAATAGAAAAAATTAAAGCAGCCAAGAACAAGTCCACCCAGGGCAGGTAAGTGATGCTTACACTGTGGACGCAACTTCGTGGATTTCGTTCAATTCAGGATTGTAATGCCCTACGTTTCCTTTTACAGATTAGAATCGTTTTTCAAACCGGCTGCTAGCCCAACAGTGCCAATTAAGCGTAAGGTAAGTTTCCATCAAGCAATAAAAGCATCCTATGCCTTTTGTTAAGTTTCCTTCCCGTGTCTATCTCTACCTTCCCATATCCTCCCTTGATTAGGCGAGCATAGAACTATTCTGCATTATTCAATTTGGTTCCACAGTTCCACTCTTCTATTAGAATATCAGACATGGATGATAAATACACTTACGTCAAAGCTGCGAAATGATTATATGTAGGTCCAGATTTGTCATTATTTTATTCTCTCGCTTGCCTCTTTTCTTTTCTTTTTTCTTTTTTACTTGGTCGTTTGGAATTTTCTTTTTTGCTTTACACTAATCGTTATTATGAAATGTTTAAGATGTAGTAATTTTCGAAACAAGTCGCATCTGGTTAAGATATGTACCGAGCTGATGATAATGGTTCCCTTTGCTTATTTTGTATGGAAGGTCTTTATGAAATTGTTCGAAAATTTCTTGTTAGCCATTATGCCTTTAACTCTCTAAAATATCACGTTCTACACCCTAGTTCGATTTTGTTTTTATTTTTATTTTTATTTTTTAAGAAAGAAAAAAAGGGTGAAAAGATCTGTACACTGGTTATTGATCTAAGCATCTGTGTGAGAACAAATTATGGAAGGATCCCCTTGTACCCGAATTTTCGGGAAGTCTAAACCTGAAAGGTTACCATGATTTCTTACTACATTGGATGACAGGGAAGCAAGTGTGTGCATAGATCACCCAAACCAGCCCCGAAGCATAAGATGTTCTCTCTGGAAGTTTCTAATTCATCCAGGGCCAAGATCATTGGCAATATGAACATGCCAATATTAGATCTGGGTTCCAAGCACCACATTCCACTGTCCAGAGGTGTCTGCTTTGGCGTTTGAAGTTGAAATCTGGTGACCTTCAGAGCCACCCTGTGTTAATTTTTCCCCTTTTGGTTAATAAATCTCACATCAGAATGGTCATGTTATTTGACAGATTTATATCTGATTTTGACCGCTTGCCCCGTTACTACTCCCAGATATAATATTTTAATTAATAAATGTTAACGAATAACTCTACCCTTTTGAGCTCCAGCGGTTAAACGTGTTATTGGCAGAAATAACTGTTTATGTGCTTCCTTTATTTCTTGTGGTACTTCAGGGTCGACTTCTTGACAGAACCATTGTACTTTACTGCTAATATACCCATGTTAGACTTATCAAATAATGTCAAATTCTCTTCTTTAGTCCCTTTCCTGTTGAGTCGTACTAGAAAGTTGCAAGTATGCTATCCCTCGAATCTCTGTAATGTTGTTTGCAGCTCCGTATGTTTCTTGTTGGTGTTGTTGCTTTCAATATTCTCATTTTCGTAGATTGTGTTTTCGCGGTGATTGGTAGTTTCTGAAGTAGTATATCGGCTTTTCCTAGATATATGTTTCATTTCGCCTTTGGAGTGGTTAGAGTGCTAGCTCTGGTACTTATTTCCATACACAAGTTTCAATTTGTTTTGCCCATTCTATGGCAGGAAACAGCAGAGAACACTGCTAAAGACTCTAGTAACAAAAAGGCAAAACCCGGTGGGGGTCGAAAGAAGAAATAGTTTATTTGGCACCATAATCTTTATGACAGGCCGGTAGAGTCAACCATTTTCTGATCAGGTTAGAATTTATCTGTAACGTCCTCTGCTTTTCATAATGTCCGGACATGATATTTTCGTAGTTTTTAAGGCCAACAAAAAAAAAAAAAAAAAAAAAAAAAAAAACCACAAACAAACAAACAAGCAAAGAGATAATATCCATAATAAAATGGATGCTTGTCATTCATCATCCCATGAAAAGCATATCTGGAGCAAATGCGTGATTTTAAAGCTAACATCATTCTTCTTCATTGTTTATTGGAAGTAATATATATGTGTCTATATTTATATATATATATATGTATGTATATTTAGTGTGGCAGTTTTCTTGCAGGAAGAGAACATACAAGCTTATGTGCTTTCCACCAGCTTGACTCATGTAGAATTGCCAGAGTTGAGGCAGATTCATGGAACTTTGTACTTGACTGTAGTTTTTAAAACAAAAATTTATTGCTCCGGCCAAGTTTTCCTTTAACTTAAAAAGTGTAAATTGTCTGTTTTTCTCTGAACCATGCAATCTGTCTGCAATTCTGCACCAAGAATTCAAGATGAAACAAAAAAGATGACCAGTCTGTCAAATTCAAATGGGCACGTTTCCTAAGTAACTAAACCGGTATCTTTTTAGTCGAAGAAAGAAGCAAAAGCTAGTGCGTAAACAAATTATCATTGTGCAAAAAATTGGAAAAACAAAAAAGTCTCTCATAGAATATCATTCTGCCAAAAAATTCAAAGCCTACATACATTGGTAGGGTGCTTCGATCTTTCATAGAATGTTGTTTAGAGTTGAATGAACAAGAAAATTTATGTATGATTTGCGAGAACAAAAATCAGCGTCAAACTTAAAGAAAATTTGCTTAAATAATCATTTCTTGTTGAGAAGTGTTTTGCAATCTATTTTCATTGTCTAAGGTTATAATCCAAAATTTCAATCCGTACCCTAAATCGAGTTCACATACAACTTTGTAAGTGTTTTCGTCCAAATTTTAACTCTACTTATCGATTTAAAAACAATCTGTAACTGTTCATTTGATTCAAGAACTATTTTATTAAAGTAAAAATCTTAGCATAAACTTGTTAAATGGTGAATGGTTCACCAAATTAAAAGGAAAAAAATATTTGTGATTGTCTGTCTTGACCATCAAAATCATTCACCAAATTAAAAGTAAATGTAAAAACAATTGTTTATGAACATCATCGGTGTTAATCACCGTCAGTGAACTTTTTTTAATTATTATTTTACCTTTTATTAAAAATTAACCTTCGTTTGGATGACATATCCAATTTACGAAATTAGAAAATTTTTGCAAAAATTTTTTTTTCTTTTAACTTTTTCCGTTATTTTCTCATTTTTAAAAAGAAAAACTATCTCATTTTCAAACTTACATTTTTTAGAAAAAAAATGATTTTTTTTTTGAAATCTTCTCATAATATACTATTCCCAATATCATTTTTTTTCATTTCAAATAACTTTTTATTTTCAAAAAGAAAATTTTTTACACATCAAAATACCATCTTATTTTCAAAAGAAAAGACTTTTTCATCTAAAATAAGAAAATTTTATTTTTCATTTAAAATAAAAATTTTATTTTATTTTTATGTTTTTTGTCTTTTCCTCAAAAGTTTTTTGTCTTTTCTAAAAAAGTCAATAAAAATTACTATTTAAACTTAAAAATTTTAACTCAACTCAAACTGAACTTGATGCCTTAATTGTTCCTAATACAAATCTTCTTAAAAAAACAATACAACTAACTTCGTCGCTAGTCAGCGCGGCTAATGGCTATTGTCCACTTCCCCACCCTTCCCAGCACCTAATATAGTAGTTTAGAGCAGCCGCCAAAACTCAAAAAACTTGATTTTGGCGGCCAAGGTCCATGCAATCAGCGCACTCTTCATCACTCGAGACGAAAGCCAAAGCCATATTGAGTCTCCTTCAAGGATGCAACAGCCTCCGGAAGCTTCGGAAGATCCACGCCTTCGTTCTCACCAACGGCCTCCACCACCACCACCCCTCCATCTCCTCCAAGCTCCTCCACTTCTGCGCCGTCTCCGTCTCCGGCTGCCTCTCATACGCCGAACTTCTCTTCCGCCACCACGTCCCGGACCCTCAAACCGACCACTGGAACTCCATCATCCGTGGCTTCTCCCAAAGCCCCTCGACGCCTCTCCGGGCCATCTTTTACTACAATGAGATGGTTTCGGTGGCTGATTCCGAGCCGTGTCGTCCTGACACCTACACTTTCACGTTCGTTCTCAGGGCCTGCGAGAGAGCCAGGGCCGAGGGGAAGTGCAGAGAGGTTCATGGCTCGATAATACGATCCGGGTATGATGCCGATCTTGTTGTTTGCACGAGTCTTATTCGCTCGTTTGCTGGGAATGGATTGGTTGAGACTGCGCGGAAGGTGTTCGATGAAATGCCTGTGAGGGACTTGGTTTCTTGGAATTCGATGATTTCATGCTATTCTCAAGCGGGGTTCCACCATGAGGCTTTGAAGACGTATGACGTTATGAGAAAGGCGAATGTTGGTGTCGACGGTTTCACGCTTGTTGGCTTGCTTTCATCTTGTGCCCATGTGGGTGCGCTGAATATCGGAGTTGAAATGCATAGAATAGCTTGTGATAGGGGGTTTCTGAAGAACGTTTATGTTGGGAATGCTCTTATAGACATGTATGCGAAATGTGGAAACCTGGATGCTGCTCTTTTCGTCTTTGATTCCATGATTAAGCGCGATGTTTTGACCTGGAACTCGATGATCGTTGGGTATGGAGTTCATGGTCGAGGCAATGAAGCAATTCAGTTCTTGAGAAAATGCTAATGGCGGGAGTCCAACCAAACTCAATTACTTTCCTTGGTTTGTTATGTGGATGTAGTCACCAAGGCCTAGTTGAGGATGGTGTCAATTACTTCCACCAAATGACCTCAAATTACAACATCAAGCCCGGAATTAAGCACCATGGCTGCCTGGTAGATCTGTTTGGCCGAGCAGGGAAACTTGAGAAGGCGCTCGAAGTCATTAAAAATTGCCCTTCCCAGCATGATCCCATTCTTTGGCGCACCCTGCTCGGCTCTTGTAAGATTCACAAGAACGTCCAGATGGGAGAGATTGCCATGAGGAGTCTGGTCCAGCTAGGGGCATCAAATGCAGGGGACTGCATCCTTCTTGCCAGTATCTATCTAGGAGTAAACAATGCCGACGGGGTTGCGAGGATGAGGAAAATGATCAAAAGCCGAGGAATAAAGACGATCCCAGGTTGGAGCTGGATTGAAGTTGGTGATCAAGTTCATAAGTTTGTTGTGGATGACAAGTCACACCCTCGTACCAATGAAATATACAATAAACTGACAGAAGTAAAACAAGCCTTGTCTCAGCTTGGTTATGTGGAGGAAGAGACGTTTTTGAATGTGAAAGGAATTAGAGCAGAAGGGTTTTTGGGAACTAGTTCAGCATATCACAGCGAGAAGCTAGCTATCGCTTTTGGGCTTGCAAGATCTCCGGAGGGAACGTGTTTGAGAATAGTGAAGAACCTGAGAGTTTGTAGAGATTGCCATTCGTTTACAAAGTTTGTTTCAAAAGCATTCAATCGAGAAATAGTTGTAAGGGACCGAGTGAGATTCCATCACTTCAAGGGCGGATTATGCTCCTGTAATGACTATTGGTAATAACATATTAACTCAATTTTTCACAAGTTTATTGGAAAGTTTATTTTTGATGAGAAGTTCGAAATTTTAATTTATAAATAAAAAGTTTTCTTTAGATATGACAGCATATTTTGTGGAAAATGGAGTAAGCCATTTTCTAAGAAAAATTTGAAATTCTTGGTATAGTTTTAATCTTTTTCAGATATGATTCATACGATTAAAAGATTTCTTGAGGGTATTTGTGTTCTTTAATAAAGCAACATGTTCAGCTTCATCAACAGAACAAACAAAATTAAAGAAGGGTCCTTTATTTTGTTAAAATTAAACGACATGTCGTTTTAGTGTGCAGGAAGGATGATTGGTATTGTCGTTTTCTCCCATGAAAAGGCATTAAAGTAAAACATGTCGTTTATTGGTGTGCAGGAAACAACAGGAACAGGTCATCTCATGGCCGAGGGAGAAACAACAGTGAAGTTTTTTTTTTTTTTTTTTTTTTTTTTTTTTTCATTTTTTTAAACAACGTTGGAAATAAAAATAATAAATATGTTGTTTCAAAGGCATTTCTCTATTTAAAGTGATAGCGAAACAGAACTAATGTAAGGCTGGTAAAGTTGATCGATATTCTTGATAAAGTTTTGAATTCAAATTAGTCCTACGACAATAATCGAGGCATATGGACTTGTCGAAAAAAAAAAAAATATCAATTAAAGTGACATAACCAAAATAAACTTTGCAATTGGACCTAATTATAATTACTGCATATGGTAAATTGATTGACCTTCTCTTTAAGTAAACTCGAACTAATTTGACAATTATTAACCTCAATTATGATATTTCCTTGCCTTTTGCTTAGCTTTGATATATGCCTCCATCTCCATCTATTCTCAAACTACTTTGGAAACAAACAAAATAGATTATTGATGAAAATAATTAGGCCCCATCACATGGGGAAATCTACAAGAAAGTTGGTACATTCACGGGTGTTCCAAGTTTTCAACCACGAAAATCATTAACTTGTTGGTCAGATTATATGGCAGCCTTTTCTCGTTTAACTGAATAAAAGAATCTCAGATTCCCCATTTTGAGTTAATCCAACATGACTGCATATGTGAAACCCGGGAGGGAATTGCATGGTAGTTAGAACAATTTGACCAGGTCTCTGGTTTGACGCCCGGGGGGGGGGGGGGGGGGGGGGGTGGTGTGGTGAAGAAAAGAAAAGGTAAGATGTATGAAAACATAAAAAAAATGTCTCAACTCCAATAATTGTAAAATTATATTCAAAAACTTGTAATAACTAGTTGATTTATATGTAATTTTAGATTTATATTTTTGTAAAATGGGATATCATTGACTTATTAGTACAAATGATAAATATTACTAAAAAAAATGTTATATTAGAATCAAGTAGTTGTTACAATACCGAATAAAAAAAAATTATAAGTGTTGTTTTATTAAGGAGCTGAATATGAGAAAACGAGTAAAAACACACATATATATATATGTATATGTATTTGTGTGTATGAATAGGTATTAGTTAGTAATTGATAACCGGGTTCCCTCATTGTCTATTGTATTTGCAAATAACAGCAAATAGCAATTTTCAGAAGACGTAAACGACCAAATTGCTTAATCCAAAATTTACTATAATGTGTAGATTATATTTACAAAAGCTAAAATATAAATAACATATTTATTACTTAATAAATTATTTATTTAGTACGTAAGTTTATAATTGATTTACTCTTAATTTAAAATATATATTTTCTCTTAAAAATTCTTTTACTTCAATAAGTTTATAAATATGTTATTTCTTCTTTTAGCTTTCACAAATAAATTATTTACTTACAAAATTATTTACCTCTTTCTCCAACATATGTGTATATATATATCAATATATCCTGCTAGTAGGTGGCTTTTGTTGGTATCATTAGATTAAGGAAGCCTAATGATGTTAAATACAAGTCTAAGCATACAATCAAAGTAGTTGCCTGCAGATATATACGACTGTGATTTTGGAAAAAAAAAAAAAAAAGAAGTTAAAATTAAAAACATTTTAGAGGGGAATAAAATGGCATCTCAAACGACAATCATATCTGACTTGAGACTCCACTCGTAGTAGGTTTGGGTCGAAGGATGGACTGTACTTGTCCTTTTTTTTTTTTTAATTTTTATGGGGAGATTTTTTATTTGTCTTGACTTGGTAAACATTCTACCAAACGTTCCACCACATAATGATAATGATAATAACCTTTGCATGCAAGGTTTAGGCTTTTTAGCTCATGCTGTAACTTTTTTATTTTCTTTGTTTTACCAAAATTTTTTTTCTTTTCTCTCTCTTTTTTTACAACAACTATAAATAAGGTAATAACGCATAAATAAACAAATAAACCTTTTTGAGCAGTAATCTGTAAAAGACTCCCTACATTAATCCAATGATTAGAAGGTTGATCACCTCAGAAATCCTATTTGTTTATTTATCATTATTTATTATGATATAAAAGCATATTATCAACAATATGATCTTTTTACATAGCTTTGTTTTTTAACTTCTCGACTTCTAAAAGTTTTTAAATAATTTGTCAAAAATACTTTTTATCTCCATAAGAGTTTACGGTCAGTCACAAAAATATGGCTTCTAAACAAAAAAATTGTTCTGCATAAGTTTTAAAACTAGTACGAAAATTTTATTAAGACAAAAAAACTTCATGCTAACGTTTTTAATGATTATAAAAAATTTTAAGATCATTTTGACCTATTTAAACTCTTTTAAAAATATGTTCTAAATATTTACTAAAAAAACTATTGTTACAACTTTTACCTTTCTTCTTCGCCATGGAATTAGACCCTTTAGCCATGCTTAAAATCCTTGTATACAAAATTCATGTACTTTTTTTCCACAAAAAAAAAAAAAAAATGATGTACTCAATTTTCAAGCCTCATACATTCATCCCTATATACACACACACGTGTATGTATAGATATATATATATATATATATATATATATATAAAGATTTATCTTTTTCTCTTTACTTTTTAATGCAACAGCTAAAACCGAGTGAAGGTACTGCAAAATTTGGGAGTACTCATTTGTTGTAACACAATGACAGGCCAACTCCAAAGGATGCTTCACTGAAAAAGGCAAAGATAAAGGCATTTCTTCAGTAAAATCAATAATAAAGTGAAATTGAAAAATGGCAGTGAACAGATTCAACCCTTTACCGTGAATTTTAAAGTTACTCTCTCTAGTCTACTCTTTGGTAAAAATTTAATAAAGATTAAAATTCAAAATACACGAAAAAGAGTATTGATACACTCATTTTCGGCTCATTCTTAGATAGGTCTTATCTTTTAAGTGACTTGATGGTTAAATTTGGCAGTTCATTTTTAACTTATTGACCCTCTAAACTTTTGGTTATTTGAAAAATTATCCTTGAACTTCAAATCTTGACAATTAACCTCCTAAATTTGTCAATGATTGTAATGTGGTCCAAATTGATAGCACCGTTGGCAATGAAATTCATGGGTACTTCACTCAAGCACGAAAGTTCATGGGTAAGTTACCCTTTGAAATTTAATTTTTAACCTCCTCAAGTTGTCAAACAATTACAATGTGGCCCAGATTGATAGTGTATTTAAATTAGTGAATAAGAGAGAGCTTTAACTGTAAATATTAAAAGCTTAAGATTATTTTTTTAAGGCACGATAAGTTTAAGGATAAAGTGTCAAAACATGAAATACGCATGTGTGAATGACCTTATAACTTTGCATGACATTCAATAGTTTGACAAGTTTAGAGGGTAATTAATTAGCAAAATTTAAAGTTCAGTGAAGTAATTCCTCAAAAAAAAAAAAAAAAGAAAGAAGAGAGAGAGAGTGAGAGAGAGAGAGGGAAATAGTGCTAAAAATCCTAAATACCTATTGTTAGATTTTAACCATTCATTTTCAACCGCAATTCTTGTGGAATCCTCCCACTACACGCGCAATATCCAAAGACCAAGTCCATACACAATGACTTTGCTTTGTGTCTAATGTAAGAAGTAGGCATGTCCCATACTTTACACTCACAACAACCACAACAACAACAACATATACATATCTAACATCCTAATTTAATACCTCTTTTTCCCATTCCCTAAACTATCTTATTATTCACTTGTCCCATCTCTCTCTCCCTCTCTCTCCTTATAAATAACACACACCCCAACCATAACTCCCTCATCATTCCACCCAAGTACACACATTTTTCTCTCTTCCTCACTTGAAGAAACTTAAGTCTTTCGTCTTCTTCTTGGTCCTCTTCCTTCATTTTCCTCTCTACAATTGCATCTCAATTCCGGCCATCATGACGGCAATGTTGGCGCTTTTCTTCACGGCATTTGCCGCGTTCTTGAGCTCATCCGTCGCCGATCCCGACTTGCTTCAAGACGTTTGCGTCGCCAATCTCAATTCCGGTAAACATGTTTCTCAAGCCTTCTCTTGTTCTTTCTCTTTTATGAATTGTGTACTTTGAACACTTGAATTTTAATGTCTTGAGCTAGAAGATCAAGATTAAGCTTAAAAAAAAAAAAAAAAAGCATCCAATTCCTTTCCTTGGAACGCTACTTAAACAAATAGAAACTCAATGATTCTAGTGAGCATCAAGACAAAAAAAACTATCAAGTAATTGGTAAGTAATTAACTACCAAGTAATTATGATTATTGGTTGCAATAATTGCACTCTCTTTTTCTCTTTAGCTGTACCTAATAATGTTTCTTAGCTAATTAAAGTTGTAATTATGAGTTCTTCCTTAATTAGTATAATTTTTTGGATATATTAAAAAACTATCCGAAAATATTCTGAATTTTAATAATAATAAAATTAGTAGCTGGAAGATACTCATGAGTCATGACGAGAGAGAGAGAGAGAGAGAAAATAATTATTAAAAAAAAAAAAAAAAAAAAAAAAAACTTTTAATCCAGTCCGGAAGATTTACTGATTTTCTTGGGAACCAAACAGAGGTTCGGGTGAACGGATTCGCGTGCAAGAGCTCGGCGAACATAAGCGCGGAGGACTTCTTCTCGACAGTGCTGGCGAAGCCCGGGGCGACGAACAACACCTTCGGATCGCTCGTCACCGGAGCCAACGTCCAGAAGATTCCAGGCCTGAACACGCTCGGAGTCTCCCTCTCCCGGATCGACTACGCGCCGGGAGGGATAAACCCGCCGCACACGCACCCACGCGCCACCGAGATAGTGTTCGTACTGGAGGGGGAACTGGACGTCGGGTTCATTACGACGGCGAACGTGCTGGTGGCGAAGACGATCAAGAAGGGAGAGATCTTCGTGTTCCCGAGGGGGCTCGTCCACTTCCAGAAGAACAACGGCGAGAAGGCGGCGGCGGTGATTGCGGCCTTCAACAGCCAGCTGCCGGGGACGCAGTCGATCGCCACCACGCTGTTTGGGGCGTCTCCGCCGGTACCGGACCACGTGCTGACGGCGGCGTTCCAGGTGGGGACTAAGGTGGTTCAGAAGATCAAGTCCAGACTTGCGCCCAAGAAGTAAGAAGAATTCTTGACAGTCAGTCGCTGAGATTTGTTTGTCTTCTTTTTTTTTTTTTTTTACTGTAAAAATAATGCGTCATGTGATCTGACCCCTTCTTGTGGGCTCTGTTTTTTCGTGTTTTATTACTTTTACCATTCAATGTGGGGATTTGTACCTAACGGAGGAAAAAATAAAAATTATTCGGTCGTTGAATTTCTCCTCTTTCTTCAAAAAAAAAAAAAAAGAAAAGAAAAGAAAACAGCAACAACCAATCACCTCATGCATTACAATGTTATACTTTCTTTTTTAATTTGATTTGATTTAATTTTATTTTTTTTGGTGCAACTGGTTTCATTGCGAACTCCTTCACGAGCTGCAAGCTGTAGAGCGTATGTGTGCGTGTGTATATATATACATATTGATAATCAAAGTGTCAAGTGCATCAGAGTTGACAGATATTACAAATTTATGATTTAAATGCTATTATTATTTAAAACAAACTCAAGTTTGGAATCTGTAACTTAAATTTTGAAACCATCGTCCCTACTCATTGAGCTAGTCTCAATAGACCTTTCAGTAACGCTTCTCTTGATACTTTGATTTCGCCATCTCAAGGGCGGTTTTTGCTTTTGTGGTATTTATGGTGAGGTACATTTTGTAGACATGTTTATATATTAGTATGTAAAATTATCTCAAGGCATTTAAAAAAAAAAAAGTGTTTTAAGGAAATTTTATAATTCTAATTTATACGTCTTATTTATATGATTAACATAAAAACATTTTGTAAGTGTAAAAATATTCGCAATGAAAGAATGGAACCACATGTCGCTGTATTCGTATAACATATCTTTTATGGTTGCAAAACGACATTTTGTTCATTGCTGATCTTAAACGACACTCAAATTTAAATGTGTCGTTTCTTGTTTGGCAACATTAAATAAGATGAATAAACGACATTGAAATAAACAGCTTTAGTTTATGCTCGAACATGTTCGATATCTGTTCTTTGTGACTTCCAGTGTCGAGGAAAACGACATCGCATTCTCTTTTTGGAATGCCGATACTTTTTCTCCATTAAAAGGAAAAGGTAACCAATAAAGACTAAAGAATAAAGACATTTTTTTTTTCCGACAGAGAAAAAAACAACTCTTTGCTACATGCTCTTAATGTCATTTTTTTCTTGCTGATGGAAAGTAAAGTATACTTTTTTTTTTTTTTTTGTTTTTGTTTTTGGGGCCAGAGCATCCTGTAAAGCAAGTTTTTTTTTTTTTCTAATTATTTTTATCCATACCGCTAAGCTTTAGGGTCATTCTAATTTTATCCTCTAAACTTTAATAACTCCCACTAATGCCCCTTGAATTTTGAATTATCCCACACTTAACCACTTCCAATAGAATTTCAGTTAAAAACAGAAAAAAAAATAATAAAAAAAATAAAAAAAGTGATTTAAGTGTAGCAATGTGGTAGTTTCGGTTGTTTTTAATAGAAATTCTAACATAATGGGTTTAGTAAAGACTAACACTCATATTTTTCCGTCTGATTTTTTTTTAACCTAAATTTTAGTAAAAAGGGATTAAGTAGGAGATAATTCGGAGTTTAGGAGATAAAATGAGAGTTTTTGAAGTTTAACATGCAAAATGATCCTAAAATTCAAGAGATATAAACAAGAATTATCTTCTTTTTTTTTTTTTTTTTCTCAAAGCTAACTTCCATGTTTCATAAATAATCAACGTACATTGATGATTAAGGTAAACTTAAATATTAAAACGACCTCTAATTCCGGCTTAGCTAAATGGTCTGTCGTTTTCGGTTTCAATCTACAAAACAAACGACGTTGAAAGGAACTAGCTTATCGTTTATACAGATCGGATTTTTCTTCTCTCTTTTTTCATTTTCCCTACTCTGGGAATGACCATTCAGAGAACATCAGGTCAAATTCACCAAATCTTGAATAGAATACGCAAGTGATATAGAAATCAATATAACTACAGAGTATTTATATATTTCAACTAGATATCGTTAAGGAATATCCGCATATTTATTACTCTTCTGTAAAAGTCAAGCATATATTAAGCTTCCACTTAGTTCGCTGGTTAAAAATAAAATTTTTAAGTTGAAGTTGGTTAACTTTTTGAAAACTAATTATAAATTTTGTTTTACCTTTTTAGAAAACGTCAAAAATCTGAGATGAAAAAGTACAGTTGAATTGGAGTTAAACTCAAATACCAAACAAGCCTAATTAGTCAATTATACACCAACTAAGATGGAGTGTTAAATTAAACCATCAATCTTATTTGCTGATCAGTCTGAACAATATCTCTTTGTTTCGTTACAATTTTATCGGATGTCTCCCAAGGGACGTCTAAATAATATCTCTGTAAGATAGTTGACATTCTTTTTTTTTTTTTTTTTTCCGCCGTAAATGGTTGTACTATCCTTTTCCATTATATTTTCGCAAGTACAAATAACATGACTTAAAATCAGATTGAGTACAAGTTTTGACTACCGTCTTCCCAATGAGCATTTAACAAATATCCATTTGAAAAATACACAAAAAATATTCCTAAGTTCATACGACCTATATTTGTGCTTATTAATAAATGCATCAATAATTTGCTCTCATTAACAACTGTTTTTACTTAGTTGATTGGAGAACTACCCGGCAGAAGATGAAGGAATAACATATTAATAGGGATCCATTTTAATGTTATTTTACAAATTTTTTCATTATGATATTATTTTGATCAAATTTAACGTTTAGAAACATACACTATCGATAAGGATATCCTATCGTAAAAAGCTCATGAAAGATTATCGAAAAAAGGCTTGCATATTTTAGTGTTTCTTTCTCGAGAGTTCAACAGATATTCAAGCCTATTGTATACAACAGAAGAGCAAGTTTTCCCAAAGCTATGAACTTTCTCCAAAAACGGAACATATTGAAATCGTCAATGGAGAGAGGAGAAAAGACTGAACGTGCAAATTCAACAATAAGCAACACTATTATTGAAACCTTATTTAATCATTGTTAAAGTACTAATTAAGCACAATTATTCTCTCTATTATTTAAAATTTAGATTGAAGTACAAATTCTATCCACAAAGTATCTGAGAAATGCATTTAAAAAAAATGAATCTTTGTCATGGCTTGGCTCATGCTTTTAACAATTTAGATAAGATTTTTTTTTTTTTTTTTTGAAATGATTTAGATAAGATTTTGGTTCACAAAATAGGGCAGAGTTCAGCTTGTCTTTTGACCAAACCTCAATTTTGAACGTTCCCAATTTTCGCATGCTGCATAAACTTCACGCGTAAAATCGGAACTTCAAATTGATGTACTGGCTTGATGAATCTCATTTATGACAAAGTTTGATCTTAAAAAAAATAAATAAATAACATAACATAACGGAAAAAAAGTGATGAAATTTTGGATTCATTCCCCAAACAACATGAAACTTTAGTACAGTCACAAGGAGTTTCCAAGATTCCAACAAATATACATGTCTCCTCAAAAAAAAAAAAGATGCAAACAGTGGGGCTTAACAGTGCAAAATTAGAACTGGGAATGTCACAGTCTAAATCATGTGAATAATTGATGCATTGCACCGACTTTTCTGTTCTTTACTTTTTTTTTTTTTTTTTTTGTGGTGGGTGGGGGGGGACCATCCTGGTTCAACCCGAGTACAAAAATACTATTGAACAATCAAGTTACAGAAACTTAAGGTTTGGTTGTAAATTTAACCAAATCTTAGGGTTTTTTTTTAAAAAAAAAAATAGTAAAGAGATCTTAGTTATAATGAAGATATAATTAACAAAACAGACAACTTGTGTCGCTTTCACTTTTTTGGTGTTGTGTTTGGAAAGGCCAACTAATCCTCTCACCGTCAATGTTGTCTACGAGTGTATATGCTAACTAAGCGAGTATTTAGTATTATTGTCCTCTAAACTGATCACCTATTCTAAATTTTTAAATTTGACAATTTACCCGATAAACTTTCTAATATGTTGCAATGTGCCCAATTTGACTTAATTTCACGTTAAATTAATAATAGAAAATCCATGTACATTTCACGTGAAATTTTTTTTTTTTTTTTGAAATCTAATACAAATAGCAAACACTAATATGAGTCTTTTAAATTCAAATATTCAATTTAATGAAAATTTAATAAAACGGAACATATTACAAATTCACCAAACGGTAATAAGTTTAGAGGGCAACGGTACACTAAAAGAAGTGTTTATATGATTTTTTTTTTTTTTTTTTCCCTTAAGAATGTGCAAATACATATGCAGTGCGAGCTAGTTTTTGTTGCTATTAAATAAATTAATGGAGACTAATGACGTTAACACAAGTCTAAATATACAATCAAGTAGTTACTGGCAGATACGACTGTGTTTGCTGCCGAATATAACTGACGCGGAAAATCCATTTTATCTCAAGACACAGAGAAGAAGAGTAACAAACATCCTAAACGACATAGCTGACCACTTGAGACCCACGGGAGTAGGTATAGGTGGGAGTGTGTGTGTGTGTATCCTAACAATACTAAAAGAGTTTTACCTTGCACTGTTGATTCGAACCAAAACGATCTTTTTAGAGTGTCGTTTTTTAATTTTTAAATTTAAAGAATTAAAAAAAGGGGGAAAAAAAATCTTCCTTCTCTTGACAATAATTATGTTGTTTTTTGTCGGTGAAAGCAATGGTTCATTTTTTATGATGATAACTTTTGCATTTGTTTTTTTCTTTTTCTTTTTCTTTCCACTTTTTTTTTCCATTTTTTTTTTTTTTTTCATTTTTACCTTCCCCATTAAAAAAAAAAAGTATTTTTAAACATGTAGGTTAGAGAATATATATATATATATATATATATATATATATATCTCTCTCCTAACAATACTAAAAGAGAGGGTTTGTCTTGCACTGTTGATTCGAAGGTTGTCCAAAGCGATCTTTTTAGAGTGTCGTTTTTTATTTTTTAATTTAAAGAATAAAAAAAGGGGGAAAAAAAAAAAGAAGCTTTCTTCGCTTGGCAAGAATTATGTTGTTTTTTTGTTGGTGAAACCAATGGTTCATTTTTTATGATGATAACTTTTGCATTTTTTTTCTTTTTCTTTTTCTTTCCACTTTTTTTTTTTTTTTTTTTTTTTTTCGTTTTTACCTTCCCCACCCAAAAAAAAAGGTATTTTTAAACATATATCTCTAAAACTTTTTATTAAAAAAAACGTATTTTAAAACATATATATCTGAAACTTTTTTATTTTAATTTGCCTCTATCAAGATTACTTTTTAAAATATACACCGGTATAATGGTTTTATTGCAATTTTCCAATTTATTATTTAACTTGTTCTTTTAACCTTTCTCAACTTTGAACCTTTCTCACCTTCTCACTTTATCCCCTTTTTTCCCAAAAATCTTATATTTCAATATGTATTTGAAATACATTTATTTTAATTTGTCTCTTTCAGATTTATTTATTTTTCAAATATTTTTCTGCTTAAATACTTTTTATTATAAACCTCCAATTATTTTTTTTGGTCAAAAATCATTGTGAATACATTTTATCACTTATGCCAATTTACCTACAACAAATTATTCCGATGCAATATTTTTTTCAACGATATTGTGTTGTAACTTTTTATTATTAAAGAGCATTAATAATTATGAAACTGAAAATGAAATTAATTGAACTTTTATTTTATATATTTAATCTTTTTTCCTTCTTACACGTAAAATACTGAAAAATATTACGTTGATGACTATAAATTCCATAAAATTAATTATCATATGATTTAAATGGTTGTAAGTATTCACTTAATTGCTCTATTGTAACTTATCAAGTATTATTATTACAACTACTCATTAAAATTGTGTCTATGTTATGAAAGATTTCAATCATTTCTCATTTTATCCCCTTTTTTTTTCCCCAAATATCTTATTTTTCAATATGTATTTAAAATACTTTTATTTTAATTTGTCTCTTTCAGATTTTCCTGCTCAAATATTTTTTATTATAAACCTCCAATTATTTCTTTTTTGTCAAAATGATCATTATGAATACATTTTATTACCAATGTACCTACAACAAATTATCCCGATGCAATATTTTTTTCAACGATATTGTGATGTAAGTTTTTACTATTAAAAAGCATTAATAATTATGAAACTGAAAATTTCCTCAAAAAAATTATGAAACTGAAAATGAAATTAATTGAACTTTTATTTTATATATTTAATCTTTTTTCCTTCTTACACATGAAATGCTAAAAAATATTACGTTGATGAATCTATAAATCCCATATTATTAGCGCTAAAAAAATCCATAGTATTATTATCATATAATTTAAATGGTTGCAACTATTTACTTAAATAAACTATTGAAAAAATCATGTATTATTATTACAACTACTCACTAAAAATTGTGTCTATTTTATGAAAAGTTTCAATAATTCACAATTTATTCATATTTTAGTTGCAACTGTTCAAAGTAATTTTTGAACATTTTAACAACACTTATAAATATGTTTGTGTGTTATTCTGATTCAGTTCTCAATCTTTCAAAATAATTGTGTGAGAATCAAATTTTTGCTTGTGAAATTCTTATATATGTAAGTAACTAGACATTTACTCGCAATCCTACTCTCAAGTAATTGATACGCATTAATCTCTCACTATATATATTTGTTTATCTCTATAAGGCAGAAATGCAACGACATAAACATCTTTGTTTGATATATTTGTCTCACACATATAAGTACAGAAAAGACCTTAAAACATGTGTGTAAATAATTGGAGGAAGAAATTATGTTTTCCTACTATACTTAAAGAGGCGGTTTGGATCTTGTTGACTGGAGGGTCGTCCAAAACACTGACCCTCAAATGTCGTTTTTTATTTGCTTTCTTCCAAGTCAGTTTTCAGAAATGCATTAGTAATTGTAGTTGGTAACTGGTTTGAATGAAAGGGTTGAGAGTCCTTTCTTTTTCTCATTTTTTTTAAAATTTTTTCAATTTTATTACCTTCCTATTTGTCTCATTTTACTACCTTTTCCCCATAAAAAATATTACATATATTTGTATTTTTTTTTCCAATTTATCCTACAAAATCATTTTTCTTCAAATATGATCCTACTGCATTAACAGCTAGTTAAGAGTCTTTTCGTGAATGACACCCATTATCTCAAGTTTTGAACCGAAATATTCGCTGCAATTTGTATTTGAACTTTTTTACCTCGCATGTTTAGTTAATTTATCATATAGTATTTGTGTTAGAATTTATGTTATAAGATTGATCCGCCAAATAAATACAACATTATTGTATGCTCTTTCTTATGTAGAGCACAACCCAATCATTGTTTTTAAAGATTTTAATCTCTCATACAATTAAAAAAAAATTCGTTATCTATCCATAAATTAAATATTATTACATTATTAGATTATAATGCTACACGTGCAAGGCACGTGCCCCCACTAGTACATATACAATATACAAAAAAGATACACTTCTTCATTGTCGTTTTGGACAAAAATATTTTGTATTTATTTTTTGGTCCTTCAATTTTTTTTTTGTTTTTGGCCCTTTTTTTTTTTTTTTTTTGCAATTTAGTCTTTACTTTTTGTATTGGTCAATTTTTTCATTTCAGTCTTTCTATCTTTTTTGTATTTTTCTCATGCCCCTCTCTCTCTCTCTCTCTTTTATTTTCAGGTCCTTTGTTTTTTTTTTTTTTTTCCTTTTTTTGGGTCTATTTTTTTATTTTCCTGGTATTTGTCTTGACTTAGCAAGCATTCTGCCACTTTCCTCTAACTTTCCACCTGATAATGATACTAACCTTTGCATGCAAGGTATACGCCTTTTAAGGGTTAAGCTGCAACTTTATTTTTCCTTTTCCAACAACATAAATAAGTTAATATAATAATAGAGTTACGCATTAAAAAAAATGAAGAAATAAATAAATAAATGAATAAAATCCTTTATGCCCGCAATCTGCATTCCAATGATTAGAAGGTTGATCACTTCAAAAGAAAAGAGGGGGAAAAAAAAAAAAGAAAAGAAACTGATCATAAGATCAAGCAAAAAATTTGTGTTATCAAAAATCTTATATTCATTGATTCGTCCCCAACTAACTCTGTGAGATCATGTGGTTACAGGCATAATCTAATGTTAATTTCACATTTAACTCTATTTCAAAGTATAGAGTTTGAATTCCTCATAATTAAAAAAAAAAAAAAAAGCTGTGAAACCATCAAATAAATTTTGGCAGCATTATAGAACATTTTTTTTCCCCTTTTATTCTTTACTTCTGCTCACCCAAGTGAATACGTAAATGATATAGAAACGAATATAACTACATAGTGTATATACATATATATATATTTATATATAATCTAGGTATCGTTGAGGAATATCTGCATATCTGTAACTCTTCTTTAAAAAGGAAGCACATAAATTAATAAGACAATTATACACCAACTAATATGGAGTGTAAAGTTAAGCCATCAATCTCATTTGCTGATCAGTCTAAACAACATCTCTTTAGCATAGTTGACATTTCTTTTCTTTTTTTTTTCTTTTTGGTGAATTTATTTTTTTCTTTTTTCCCTTGAAAGGTTGTACTGTCCTTTTCTATTACAATTTGGAAAGTATAAATAACATAATATAAAATTAGATTTTTTGGTGAATATAATTTAAAATTAGATTTGAGTATTAGTTTTGAGTATTGTCTTCCCATAGAGCATATAACAAATATGCATTTGAAAAATACACAAAAAATGATCCTAATTTCATATAACATACTAATAAGGATCTATTTTACATTATTATATCTGTATCAGTTTCTGTCGATTTTTCAAATTTTTTTTTTCATACTAACATGATTTTTATAAAATCTCTCATTTAGAAATGTGTACTACTGATAAGAGTATCAGATAGTAAAAAACGCTCAATTGATTACCGAAAAGAAGCTTGCATATTTTATTGTTCCTTCTTGAGTATTCAACTCTAACAGATGAAGCCTATTCTAGACAATTGACTAGAATAAGTTTTTCCAAAGATATGAACTTTCTCCAAAAACGGAATAAATTGAAATCGTCAATGGAGAGACGAGAAAAGACGAACGTGAAAATTCAATAATAAGCAACACATATTTAAACCTTATTTAATCCTTGTTAGAGTACTAATTAAGCACAACTATCCACTCTATTATTAAAAATTTAGATTGAAGTACATGTTCTAACCACATATTATAGGAGAAATGCATTTAAAAATAATTCTTTGTCATGGCTTGGCTCATGCTTATAACAATTTAGATAGGATTTTGGTTCAAAAAATAGGCAGAATTTGGCTTGTCTTTTTGACCAAAACCTCGATTTCGAACATTTGAAATTTTCACATGCTGTGTAGACTTCGCGAGTAAAATCTTGACTTCAAATTGATGTAGTAACTTGATGAATCTCATTTATGACTAAGTTTGATCTTGAAAATTAAAAAATTAAAAAACAAAAAAACAAAAACGGAATAAAACTGATGAATTTTGGAAACTTTAGTACAGTCACAAGGCGTTTCCAAGATTCGAACAAATATATATGTCTCCTCAAAAGACAAAAGAAAAAAAAAAAAAGAAAAAAGAAGCAAACAGTGAGGCTTAACATTGCAAAATTTAAGCCTTCGTTTGGTAAGTTAGTTGAAGATGAAATTTTTAAATTGAAATTAGTCGACTTTTCAAAAACTAGTTATAAATTTTGTTGATTTTTCAGAAAAAGATAAAAATTGATATGAAAAAATACAATTCAGTTGAAATTAAACTCAAATATCAAAAGAAGGCAGAAATGGGAATCTCACAGTCTAAACCATGTGAATAATTGATGCATTGTACAGACATTTCTTACTTTTTCTCTCTTCTTTTTTGTATTGACCAATCAAGTTACAAAAACTTAGCATCCTATTAGATCATTAGTTGGAGTTAAAAATTTTAAGTTGTAGTTGGTTAATTTTTTAAACACTAGTTATAATTTTTATTGACTTTTCAAAAAAGGATAAAAATCCAATCAAAAAAGTACAGTTTAGTTGAAATTAAACTAATATATCAAACAAAGCCTTAAGGTTTGGTTTAGTAAATTTGACCATGATTAAGGTATAAATCTAAAAGACTACTTGCGTTTCTTCCTCTCAAATGGTGTCCTATTATTAATCAGAGCCAACTAATCCTCTTAAAGTCAATGTCGTCTACATTTACACCAAAGCACGCAAACGTGTTTATGACTATAGGCTTATCCTAGCATTAATTACATTCATAATAACAGTACAAAAGATGCAGAATTTGAATCACCGTTCTAAATTTACAAAAAAAAAAAATGTGTACGTATATGATTAAAAATATATATATGTATATGTACGTATACATATGCAGTCAAGTAGTTGCTCGTAGATACGACTTTGTTCGCTGCCGAATATAACTGATATGGAAAATCCATTTTATTTCAAGACACAGAGAAGAAGAAAGTAACAATATCCTTAACGACATAGCTGACTTGAGAACCCACGCGGTAGTAGGTATTGGATAGAGAACATACAAACACACACACACACACACACACACAATATATATATATATATATATATATATATTTATATATGTTGGTTTCTGTCTTGACTTCGCAAGCATTCTACCCCTTTCCCCTAACCTTCCACCAGATAATGATAATAACCTTTGCATGCAAGGTATAGACCTTTAAGGGTTAAGCTGCAACTTTATTTTTGCCTTTTCCAGCAACATAAATAAGTTAATATAATTATATAGTTAGCATAAGTAAATGAAGACATAAATAAATAAATAAAACACTCTATGCCCGCCATCTACATTCCAATGGTTAGAAGGTTGATAACTTCAAAAGAAAAGAGGAAAAAAAAAAAAAAGAAAAGAAAAGAAAAACATGAACTTGTCAAACATCCTAAATTAATTCATTGATTCGTCCCCAACAAACTCTGTCTGAGACCATCAAATCAATTTTTGGCAGCACTATCAAACATTTTTCCTTTTTCTTTACTTATGTTCTCACTCTAACCAAGTGAAGACACCGGTGCTATTTGGCACATTCATTTGTTTCCAAACAATGACAGACGACCTATTTCTTATGCTTTCAGTGAAAATGGCAAAGCTAAAGCCCTTTTCAGTGAAGCAAAGAGAGAGAGGAAAAAAAAAGAGTTGTCACAAAAATTACGTTTATGTTTCCCCCTGAGGAAGTGACGATGATATTTAAAATAAAGGAATTAATAATAAATAAATAAATAAAACCTTTAAATAATGATGGGATTGTTGTATTTCTTTTTCCTGCTAAATAAAGAGGATCAACAATGTTTGTTTGTCTGTCCCCATTTAACTTTGTTTTGAGATCTACTAATATTACAACTATAATGAAAAAGAACCGATTTATAAACTCATCCGTTATCATGGAAGTTTATACATATCAAGCACATAATCTCATAATTTCAAATAAACTCGTGAGAACACATAGAAATGAACATCTGATCAACAAAAGAGAACTAAAAATCCAATCATTCTATCTTAACTATTCATTAATAATCCTGAACGGCTAGACATATCAAATACACAATCTTCTTGATTCAAAGAAATTATGATAGAATACAATCATTCTAACTTGATCATTCATTTATAGCCCAATCTTTTGGAACTATCGCCAAGGATGCGGAAAATAGAGTCAACGAATTGAAAACAAACGGATAGAGACAGGCAAAGTCTTGGCCTTAGAGGAAGACTTTTCTTTGGGTAAAATATTACAACTAGGCATGTCCCATGCTTTACACTCAACAAAAATATATGTTACAAATCAAACTTCTTTTTTAAGTCCTTACCCTTTTAAAAGTTCCTTAATTATCCACTTGTCCCACTGTCTCCCACCCCACACCTTATAAATACACAATATTCCCAACTATCACCACCTCATCATTTCACAGTTTTTCCAAAATACACACTTATTCCTTTGGAAAAGTCTTCTTCCATCCTTCTTGGTCCACTTCATTTTTTTTTTTTTCCTTCTTCTCTCCGCAATAAGCCGACGATCATGGCAGCTATGTTGGCGCTTTTCGTCACGGCATTGGCCGCCGTCTTTGCCTCCTCCTTCGCCGATCCTGACTTGCTTCAAGACGTTTGCGTCGCCGATCTTAACTCCGGTACCGACTCCGAAACTTTTTTTTTTTTTGCTTTGCTCTTCTACTTGTATTTGAACTTTCAAAACTAACCTAATTTAGCTCCTAATAGCTTTTGGAACTCAATTATGAAGAAAGGTTTCAAACTTTTGTTGTTTCTTCATTCTTTTTCTTGTTTGTAAATTGGAAATTCAACGAATTTGCTTATGGTAAAAAGATTCATAATTCAATCCAAAAATATTTGTTTTCTCGGGAACCAAACAGCGGTTCGGGTGAACGGATTCGCGTGCAAGAGCTCGGCGAACATAAGCTCGGAGGATTTCTTCTCGATGGTGCTGGCGAAGCCCGGGGCGACGAACAACACCTTCGGATCGCTCGTCACCGCAGCCAACGTCGAGAAGATTCCGGGCCTGAACACGCTCGGAGTCTCCCTCTCCCGGATCGACTACGCGCCGGGAGGGATCAACCCGCCGCACACGCACCCGCGTGCCACCGAGATAGTGTTCGTGCTGGAGGGGGAATTGGACGTGGGATTCATAACGACGGCGAACGTGCTGGTGCCGAAGACGATCAAGAAGGGAGAGATCTTCGTGTTCCCGAGGGGTTTGGTTCACTTCCAGAAGAACAACGGCAAGGAGGTGGCGGCGGTGATCGCTGCCTTTAACAGCCAGCTGCCGGGGACGCAGTCGATCGCCACCACGCTGTTCGGGGCGTCGCCGCCGGTGCCGGACAACGTGCTGACGAAGGCGTTCCAGGTGGGGACTAAGGAGGTTCAGAAGATCAAGTCCAAATTTGCGCCCAAGAAGTAATAGAGTCAGAGCTGCTGATACCTTTGTTTGTTTGTTTGTGACGTGTATTTTTGTGTATTTGTGTTTGTGGCATTTTCTTGGGCTTGTTTTGATTTTCACATTTGGGGGAATTTGAGGGAAAAATATTAATGTGGTAGGAGAAATCATAATAACTTCTTTGATTATACAAGAAATTGTTGTTTTACGTTTCCTTCAAGTGTATGTCCATGGTAAAAATTTACCACGTAAAATACAGAACTACTCTCATCAAACATTTAAAACAACGGCGCTTGTTACTGATTTTCATAGATTAGAATATCTTACCCTAAAAATTTCCTTCTCTCAAATGAAAAATAAAACCTCAAGCTGTTTTTGGTTTTTGTTTCATCCTCTTTTTCATTTATGACGTGGGTTATTATGCCAACGGCCTTTAGTATTTCACTGCACGAGAAACCTTTGAAATTAAGGCTCTATGGTGTTGTTAATTGGTATTTTTAATGGGATAATAATTACATATTTATTGTATGACAAAAGGAAATATGATACAAATTTGCTTTTAAAGGAAAGTGTAATTACATATTTAGACACTTGTTTTGATGAGGCTCAAATAATTTTGACGTGCCAATTTTTTAACCGCATATGATTTTCTTTTGGCATTAATCTTAAATTGGCGTTTGTGAAATGTAGTCAAAGGGTAGGTGAATTGCGTTTTCGTCTACTCTTGTCCACAAATCAAGTGCCCACCGTGACTTTTCGTCGTAGCTTTTATGCCACATAACTTATAAAGGCTATTCACCACTCCCCAAAAAAAAAAAAAAAAAAAAGAGAAATTATTGTTATAGCACTACTCCCAAAAAAAAAAAATCGAGTGTTGTATTAGTTTTGATCATTTTAGGGACTACCCTTTTTGGCAAACTGTTGTTTGTTTCATTAGTAACTACCATAAATTATTATTGTTGTAATTGTTGTTTGTCATCATAGTATACACAGTAATTATTGAACAAATCTAACATTGACAAAAAGAAAAAAAAAAGAAAAAAAGGTCCTATCTATGACTATAAGTGACATATAAATACATACCCAACTTAAAAATGATAGCTTACTTTTTAGCTCGATAAATGTGTATAAAATGTGCTAAAACCCTTAGATTCCTAGCTGTATCTCATATCATTACATATCATTATTAAAAATTATGAATAGTGGACCAAAGATAAAATAATGCGTAAGCATTAATAGAGTTTACCTCATCTCAAGGAAATGGAACATGTAAAATATCATTTTCAACATAATTTTTTAAATTTTTTTTTTGTTATTATCAGGATTAGGTGTCCCAATGAGATACTCGGAAGCTATTATTTAAACTATGAGTGTCCGTAACTTATCAGTGTAGTTGCTATTTAGTGATATAAATATAAAGCACACTTTACCTACAAGATTCTCCAAACTTTTTGCTTTATTTGTGTCGCATTTTTTTTTTTTCCTTTTGAATAACCCAAGAAGGTGGCAAGCAAGGATGGGCCAATTCATGCCTTTTAAGACAACGTTTACGTTCAAATTGTATTAGTGCATTACATTATTGGTTTTCACCTTCATTTTCTCTCTCCTTCAAGCTAAAGAATGCAAGTAATTACAAATAGAGAGAGAGAGAGAACAAACAAAAAAACAAACAAACAAACAAACAAATGCATAGCGACCTGACCGCCAATTCAAACCGGAAACTTTAAAATAACATTCCTTTGATAACTCGACCCTAGTGTGTTGTGTAGGTGAAAATGGCAGCCTAACCATTAAAAACTTGGACAAGAGTTCTAAGCTGAGAGTGACACCTTAAAAAAAAAAAAAAGTATTCTTCAGCAAACCTTCAAAGAAAAATAAGAATAAATTGCTCGTTTAGTCTTAACTTTTGCATGAAGGTGCGATTTGATCTCTAACTTTTTTTTAATAGCTAAAAGGTCTCAACTTTTTAAAAGAGTGCAATTAAGTTATTTTTATTAAAAGAAGGTTAAAAAAGTTTGATGGAATAGATTATGTGTATGACACGTAAGTTAAACCATGTTTTTCCCCCTCTTAATCACCCTCAAATAATAAATCATGTGTGAGTAATATGATATTTTATGTTAAATTTTTTAACTCTTTTTTTTTTTTTTAAACAAAAAGGACAATTTTGCATTTTTTTTTTTAAGAGTTTAGGAACTTTAGCCCAAAAGAATGATTGGGGATCAAATCACAACTTTATAAAAAGATTAGAAACCAGATGAATAATTAATCTACCTAACCAAAAAAAAAGAGCAAAGCGAAGCAAAGCTAAAACCATGTGGGTCTTGTTCACAAACAAATAACTATTTTTATTAAATATTTTTATTATTTTATTTATTTTCTTTAGATATTAAATTTTAGTTGTCTTACTGATATACTCTTTATTTTAGATTTATTGATGTTCAATTTTTTTTCCCCCTCAATTACATCATTATTTATGTTTTTTTTATTTTTTTTATTTTTACTATATCAACATATTTAACAAACTTTAACACACACGTGCATAGCACGTTATTTATAAAATAGCACCCAATAAAGGGGGAAAAAGAGAGGATGTCGTTTAGATAAAGCAATCAAACGAGTAAAGGAAACGTCTTTTTCTTGCAAGCCCGAAAAATTCGGGAGACTGAAATGTCTGACCTTTATTATCGTTTCATACCTTCTTTTTGAGTTCATTTTAAAGTACACCTTGTATTTTTCTTTTAATGCTCATAAGATTGTATTTATGAATTCCAAATTCATATTAAATCACGTCTTTTTCCGAGTAGACAATTTATTCTGACCCCTTATAATAACGAGTTTGCCCTTTGCAACTTGAAGACATCCCTGTAGCCACCAACCTAACAGGATAAATTCAGCAATGCGGGGGTCAAAATTTGTTATCTTTAAAAAACAAAAATACAAATGAGGAAAGATCTTATTTCTGTTGGGTGGAGATACATACGGCAGTGGTAAAGTTATATTTAAAAACTACTAGTTGATTTATATATAACTTTTAATTTAGAATCTTGTCTCACGATGTTATATAGATATTGATGTCAAGGACAAGTACAAGTGAAAAATTTTACACTGAAATCACCTAGTTGTTACAATATCCCAAAAAAAAATTGCAAACGCCATTTTGTAAGGGTATCGGATAGCAACTCACCCCAACATGTGCGTGTGCATGTACTATAAAACTCAAAAGATAAGGTATTCTCCAATAAACTTCTAAACTTCGTTGGCAAATGCTTGTGATCAGATTATGAAAGTCGCGATTACCGTATCAAATTTAAGTTCCTCTCGTTCCATTAAAAACAACAAGTTTAAGATTAAAATTAGGTCAACAACAAATTAACAATTCCCAATGTAGTAACTCAGGTCCTGGGAGAGGAGCTGAAAGGAAGAAGAAACCAACTCTACTGTGATACCTTTTACTTCGGACCGGTCTGCTGCCGGCCATCTGGGATTGCAAACAGAACTACAGGTTTCGAAGGCCTAACATAAGGCACATCACATCTGAAGTATCCTTTCCTCTCAAGCTGCAACACCTCTCCCCGCTTCAGATTCCGCATGTTCGCGTCCCCAAGAGCTATGGTCTCCCTTTTGGTAATTGGGTTCAGAACATCGAGGAAATCCTCTCCTTCTTCAAGCTGCAATGACAAGTCAAAAGAATCATCACTTATTGTTCAACTCACCATAGCTAAGCACCAAACTGTAATTTGTATGGTATTTGACTGATTAACACATACCTTCTTCTTTGTGATCAAGTAATCAAACTCGACTAACAAGAGGTTAACTAGTTCGTCTATCTCGGGTAACCAGGTAAGTTTCAACTTCGTAGTCTTCACGGAGCCCTGGAGATGCAAAACCCCGGTCAATCGTGTCACCTTTCCCTCTTGGTCCTTCTCAATTCCCTTAATAATAGCATTCCCCCAATCCATTAAGGTTACTTCCTCGTCGGCTGCGATTAACTCAGCGTCAGCATAGTCTAACCATATTCTCCTGGTAAATGTTGTGGCCTTCTCTCCAGCACCTTCATACTTCTTATGCCTAGGAATGATGCGGACAAATGGTTTCTCAGGCCCATCAGTAAGGGTCAACAACACGCGCCGCTCTTCAATGACGGCAGTATGCCTAGGACACACAGGATCAATTATCTTCTTATTGATGGTCCAAAGTTTGTCCCACTCCATAAGATTGAGATTTTTCGAAGCTCCCTAAAACAAGAAATGTAGAGTCAGTTGCAAAAGAGTTTCAATTGGACAAGGAAACAGAAATAAACATAATCATCTTACCTGCTCAAGAATAAACTGGATTAATGCTTCAATTTTCAGACCTCTACGCACAATTCCTTGGACGGTTGGAAAACGAGGATCATCCCACCCATCAACTCTTCCATTTTGGACGAACCATAGAAGTTTACGCTTACTGAGAACTGTGTAAACCATATTCAGCCTACTAAACTCATAAAGGTGAACCTTCCTCATACCCATGTCTGATTGAATTCGGTAGTACTGCGCATTCCGATCATGGTACTCACTAGATCTAAGAGCATGTGTAATACCCTCTAAAGAATCAACAAACGGACATGCAAAATCGTAAGTTGGATATATTTTGTACTTGGACCCAATTCTATGATGAGGAATAGGATTGCAACGGTAATATACTGGATCACGAAGCGATTTGTTGGGGTCCTGCATATCCAACTTCCCACGGACACAGCATTGCAGACCCCTTTCAGATCCTGCAATCATTTCCTTCCATAATTTAAGACTCTCCTCTACGCTGTTGTTCCTACATTTTGATTCAATGCCGTCCATCCTTTCTTTCTGCATTTCCTCACGTGGGGTGTCATCAACATATGCTTTACCTTGGCGAATCAAGTTTTCAGCCATTTCCATCAACTGAGGGAAATAATCTGAAGTATACGTAACAGTTTCATACTTGATGCCCAAAGTCTCAATGTCCTTTAGAAGATTTTCCACAAACTCGTTACTTTCTTTAGCGGGATTTGTGTCATCAAAACGCACAATAACTTTTCCTTGATACCGCTCAGCAAAATACTGGTTCAACAGTGCTGCTTTTGAGTGCCCAATGTGAAGATAACCACTGGGCTCCGGAGCAAATCTTAATCGCACTTTTCCAATCTCAGCATCTGGAAGATCTATTTCGGATGAAGATTTGCTTCCCGATTTAAAAACATCTCCGTTTACACTCTTTGTGGATTGATTGGCACCTTGAAGATCTTTTGATTTCACAGGCACTGGCTTTCCCACTCCTCTTTTGCCAACATATGTTGAAAGGACTTCGCTCAAAGCATCACTATATTCTGCCAATATTGAGTTGAACCATCGAACAAGATTTTGATACTTCTTTGACTTCCTCAGACTTTCCCATCTTTGCCCAGTTCCTGAAGAAGGAATAGACTGTTTAGTAAATATGTCAAGCACTAGGTAATAAACAGTTACGCATTTTCATTTTGCACTCGGGAAAACTTTTTACCTGCCAGACCCGACCAGATTGCTATATCTGCAATTGACAAATTATGACCGACCAAAAATGTATTCCCTAATAAATACTCATCCACATATTTGCATCCACTCTCAAATGTGGAACCTGACGACAGGACAGGAGCATAATCCAGCCATTCATCAATCTGAAAAAAGGAGCAAAAAACAGAATGTAAGCATGAGCAAGATAGTAGAAATAATAATAATTTCGAACAACCAATGATAATTTTCAATTTAAGAGATTCACGGAAATTCACCTGGCCAGATTCATATGCATTCAATCCATAAAAATTAGGAGCAATCCGACCAACATATCGAAGTAGAACAAATGTCCCATGCAACTTCAACCTTAAATATAGCAAGGAATGAAAAATGTGACAAATATCAAAACACCGCATCAACTAAATTAAAGACACATTCTCATTGTTATTGCAAATCAAACTGCCATCTCCACAATCATACAATGGTGTCGGATTATAACTTTTAAATCATCCAGCTAAACACGATCAAATTTACTCAATCTAATTAGAGTAATATAGGAATCAATAAAATGATCAATTGATGATCAAGCCAACTGAGAAAACCAGCTTAGTTACTACACAAATTCATTTCAATATCAATTATCACCAACATGACCATGACTTGAAAATACTAGTAGTATCCATCTTAAGAAAGTTAAAATCGACTTCAATTTTAAATAACAACAACAACTCAAATTAATCATTAAAGAATCAAAGTAAACTATTATTAGATGAAAAAATGAATTAAACAAAATGAATCTATAATACTATGACTCGACTGCAAAAAAAGCCAATTATCACCAAGTCCGCAGTCTGTCTAGCAGAGAAAAGGGGGAAAAACTAGAACACCTAAAAATGAACACAATTTAGGATACATAAATTCGGAATCTTCTGAGGGGAATCGAAGTAACATGCAATTGAGTGAGAAAACAACGAACTGAGCTCAAAATCACAAAATTAAAAGATCAAAACAAAAAAAGGAAAAGAGAAAATTAGGAGTACCCATTGCAGAAATGAAACGAGGGAGGAGAATCAGGAGCGGCGGAAGCGTTGCAGGACAGGGAGATCCCCGCAATTTTGGCGGCGGCAATCACCGACAGCGGTGGGCTGTCTGCCGGAAACGCCACCGACTTTATCTCAATTGATTCGCCCATTGACGACAATGGCGGCTCTGACTTCTTCGTTGGAGGCTTTACTTTTCCTTCAGCACACAGCCACTGAAATTACCCTCAAGTTAAATTATGTGGTAGAATTCACATAAAACAAACTGCTTTTAAGCTAGTCAGAAATCAATTTCGCAACACCAAAACAAAAGAATTTATGCCAGCACTAGTAAAACAATGAACAAACAGGTTAAGTAAGTAAAAAAAAAATGTTATTGAAGTTCAAATCGGCCTTCTCGGATGAACGAGGTCAAAGTACAAGAAATCACTTGGCTCTCAAATTATACAAATATATATATATATATATAGACACACACACACATATGTATAACCACAAATAGAGGAAGAATGTGAAATGAAACAGATCAAACCAAAGCAACCGAATTTACCTAAGAACTCGCGGAATCAAAGCCGAAGAGGAAGCTCGAACTCGGAATCGGAACGAGTCACGACCGAGTCGGCTGAGGCGGAGGTTGCGCGCCGGAGAGAGGAAGGCTGGGTGATGGGCGGAGGGATGGCTGCAGGTTGACGCTGAGTTTGGCTGCTGCTTGTAAAAGAACCAAGTGTTTGGTTAGGTTTTTAATCTTCGGAATAAAATAATCAGCAAAAAAAAAAAAAAAAAACTAGGGAATAAAACACATAGGAAAAAAAAAATAGGGAATAAAGCACACAGTAAAAAAAAAAAAAAAAAAAAACCAGGGAATAAGACACATAGGTCTCTCTCCTTTTTTTTTTTTTTTTCTCTTTTTTTCAAAACGTCCTAGTACAAGGTTTTTAATCGTGGACATATGAAGGTAGATATAAAATTATTATTAAATTATTATTATAATATAATTATATTTATATTAAGTTAATTGTGTCTAAACTATTTTTATTTTGTGATTATTTTATATCCTCTAGATTTTTATTATCCGAATTAATTAATATAACATTAATCTAATAATAAATAATAATTTCATGATAATTTCGCATGTCACTTCATTAATTTCAAATCATTTAAAATTTTATAAACAAAATAACCGTGAGAATAATATAATAATCTACTTTTAGCTAATTTCACGTATTGGCAATTGCTTGATACTTTTTTTTTATTGGATTCTATTCCTATGTTTCTCAAATATTTTGCAAAGGCAGATGTTAATGTTCTAGCCTTCCCTTAAAAAAAGTATTTATCACATCAAGATTAATGAATAGAGTTACTTCCTAATGTTTTATCTATTTTAAGGACGAAATTATCAAGAAAATATAAATGTTAAAATTACGAGAAGTTTAAGAGAAACAACCGCATAGCTGCTAAAATTAATATTGTTTTTTTTTTTTAATTAATGAGTAACAGGTGTAAATAAGAACTTTTTAGTTACTCTATTCCATCTTCTAACCTAAAGGTCAAATAAATTTTGCCAATACAAGTGGATGATTCTATAAAAGAAACCTGTTTTAACAAAAGAAGAAATAATAGATATTTAAGCGATTGTAGTGGATAGCCTCCCAAAAAAATAAAAAAAATAAAAAACAAATTATCAAGAGAAGCTGCAACTGTTAAAAAAAGTACAAGAACTTGAACTGAAATAGCCTGGAAGAGGGGCTTTATTTAGCACTTGATTTTGCAAAAGACGTCAGAGCAGAGCCATCATTTTTCTGGTAGTAGACCCAAGTTACAAATTCCTCCCGAAAAAAGAAAACCCAAAATCAAGAACTTGCCCAAGCAACCGAAGGAAAAAAAAAAAAAAAAAAAAATACATAAAACATGATGACGGCACATACATATTTACATTTCAAAGCAATATAACGATAGATAGATCAGGGACTCGTGTGAGTACATATTATTATAAAAAATAAAATAAAAAACTACATAACGTTCCAAAGTACAGCGTTAGACTCTCTCTCTTATAAGCAACCTTGTAAGTTGATTCAAGCCCGCGACTTGTGGGTGGCGGCAAGTTCAACGGATATGATGAAGGTCGACTTGCCTGCTTCCTTGAGGTACTGTACATCTCCGTTCATCAGCTTCACCAGCTTTCTGCTGATGAGCAGGCTGATGCCCTCCTCGGTTACATCTCCATCGGTTCCGAACATCTGGTTCAGCAATGATTCCGGTATCCCGGAACCTGTATGCGTCAACCTGGTCCAAGAAATCAACTCCATATAACCCACAACTCATATTGACAAAATATTTAAGCATTACAGGTTACGCTGTTCTCGTTCTTTAGTACGTGCTTGGTAGTTCGGTTAAGTGTTCATTACGTGTGTTCCGTAAAAAAGTACCTTAGCTCCAGACGCACAAGATGAACGGACTCTCCAAGCTGATCTTTGGTCAACTTGGCAGCAATAACAATCTGGCCTCCGGGTGGTGTAAAATTAACAGATGTCAGTAGGAAATCGGCCAAGACTTGTTGAAGCCTCAGACTATCACCATATAAGGTATCGTTCATGGTCTCCTCTGACGCGTCTTCTACTAATCTGATTCCCTTTGCTTTACTTTTCATCATGATTTGGCTAATTACGGCAACCAGTACTTCATGCAGAGTGAACTCCACCATTTCAAGATCGGAATAGCTGTTTTCGAATCAAGATAACAAGATAGTTACAGTAAGTCACCACATAAGAACGAAGACTTGAAAAAAACAAAAAAACAAACAAACAAAAAAGTGAACAACAAATTTACTACCAGTCTCTCCAATAAAAAGTGAATTTCAAATTAAAAATCAAAAATTTATTTGAAATAAATAATGAATATCGTCATACCCTTCAATGATGTTATCGAGATCAGAGTCGTCAAGAATCTTGCTGAGCTGACGCTGGCACTGTGCACTGGTATGCAGAAGCTGTTTCTGCTCTGATCCCAACTCGGTACCCTCCATCATTTTCCTAGAGAATATAATTCCAGATAGTGGATTACGGATCTGCCTCTTGATATAAGACAAAGCTTTCAATCGCTTTGTAGCAGTTTGCTCCATTAAGCGCTGGACATGAAGCGCTTGCTGCAGCTCTAGGCTAGCAAGCTGCAAGAAGCAAAAGACACCAGTGACTGCACCGTCCCCTGTCCAATTTCTTACTCACACAGAGTAAGCACTCTATGTATTTTCCATTCCGGGCAAAGAAACCGAAAGGAATCTTTTCAGATTCTTGACTTGTCATCGCATTATTAAGCACAACACCAAGGTTCACGAAAGCTTCTTGATTCTTGAGACGGCAACATGCCATGCTGACCCCAAAAACCTCTCCCAACAGCATTTTGTCGATCACCTCTTCTCGTTTCCAACCGGTTATCTTTGTCATTGCTGGATTCCACTCGGAGCACCAGCCGAATTCATCACTACCAAATATTGGGGGTATCAATGGGTTCCGGTTTTGTACAATTGCTTTGTAATCCCCTTCGATTCGAGTGAACTTGTCCATCATACTCTTCTGAGCAGTAAGATCTTGGGCCACAAAACACACTCCAACGACATTTCCGTGAAGGTCCCTACTGGCACAAGCATTCACTACCAAGCTAATGGGGCCAGAGTCACTCTTAGAGCCATGTGTTTTAATGTCAAATTGAATGTTCTTCTCCTCTTTACCTGATAAGAAAGCATAATCAAACTGTTAAGATTACCCATGTTTAGGGAAGAGAGCAGTCAAAATTTATGACAAAAAGAGACAATGAAGAAATGGAGTGAGGAAGGGGCAAAAAGAAAATTTTCCTTCTATGCTACTCATTCCTAAAACCGTGAACATTCTCCGTCACCTCGTACTGATATCGATAAATAAATACCCTTGTGGGTTCTTCAAGGTGAACATTCTCAGTCACCTTGGGTTCTTCAGCTTCCTTCTTTCGAAGAATGGTCATTACTGTTCTTCTCCTGCACTGGACACGCATAACCAAAACCCCGTTCAAGCTCTCCGTTTTAGAGAACCTTCGACCTCTGAGTTTCAAGAGAGCCTTCAATCTCTGCGTTTTAGGCTGAGAACCCTGTCTTCCTTGAGAAGTTCAGCTTCCCAAGCAAGGCATTGGTTCCCTCCTAATGCCAGAAACGAGTGATAGATTTTTACAGGGGGAGATTTTTTATGAGATAAAAAGTTGCACTATGTCCCGGTAAGTAGATCACGTGCTTCATTCCGTGATCGATTAAAATCCTGCTATTGATTTGGGGTGGATTGCAACAGATTCCTAATTCAAGGTATAAATAGCCAATATTAAAAGTTCGAGGGATAAATTGCTACTGAGCGACATGTTTAGGGGGTGACAGTGAAAAAAAAAAAAAAGCAGAGTAAGAACGATTCAGAAGGTACACAATGTAAAATGGAATTCACAAAATACATACCCTGCAATGCCAGTTCTAACATCACTTTGACCACCTCGGTTGATGAATCTTCCACAAGTGTCAACAAATGTGCTCCAATTGCTTGCTCAACGGAAATACCGGTCAAGTCAGAAATTTTTGTGTTCCACCCGTTGACCAGACCATCGACGTCTACGGCCAAAATTGGCACTGTGGCTGTTTCGATCAACCTGACCATCTCACTCGTCACAGCTTCCAGTTCTTGCATCCCTTCAATCTTTAGGTCAGTCAGCCTTGTATTGATAGTCACGGTGTTTGAATCCAAGGCTTCGGTATCTTTGAATGCATTCCTCAGAATAAGCTGCAAAGAATGAATTGCGTCCATCTCATAGTCCTTCCAAGGAAAGCTCCTTGTCTTAACAACTTCAAGAAAAGCCTTGAACGAGGATCGTGGGTGCATCTTCCTCCCATCATCCTTCTCACCAGGTTCATGTTTCGCACCACCCCATCGCATCTCTGCAGCAGTGTGGGACCGGAACCAGAAAATCATGTCCTTGGATGTTATCCTCACAGCTGCCATTCCACATATTACATCACCTAGAGCATGAGCTCCAGGGTAGCCCGCATCAAACAAGCTATCTGTACTCAAACCAGTGGAATCCATGTGGTGCTCGGAGAGCCACAACATTATGTCATGAAGCTGGGAATCACTCGGAGCGATTCCCAGTCTCCATATCTTGTTTCTGTACAATAGGGCAGCCCCATCACACTTCACTAGATCCATTATATTTGGGCTCTGTGACACAATACCCAAGGGTGCATCACGCATCAGCATATCACACAACAGCGTCTGAGTCCGCAGAATATTCTTCTCAACAATCTGATTTTCTAACTCTAATTCCTTATTCACATGGATGGCAAATACTTGAGCTAGGAATTCACAGGCATACCTGAGAGGGAAAGGAAAAAATCTCGGAGACGTGTTATGGCACACAACTAAACCCCAGAGTCTCTTTCTCCTTTGCGGTTCCTGCGAGTCGGGGCTGTCAGCATCATCATCTCCCTCGTTGACTACTACTGCCATGACCAGAGAAGCAATAGAGTTCATGTTCTCCATGTACTGCAAGTGGCAACTGTGCGGAGCCCTTAAAGTTGAACCGCACAAGGTTAGATCAAGCGGAAGCTTCTCGTCCTGAAACACCTTAACATGTTTCGCGTTACAATCAACGATCATGCGAACTTTATTTTTCAGAAATAAAAATCTTGCAGCTTGGGGGATATCAGTGGCTGGGTAATGCAAACCCAAATATGGCTCCAGACCAGGTTTTGTAATCTCAGAGACCACCTCCCCGTGATCGTCCTCGTGAAACTTATAGGCCATCACCCTGTCATAACCCGTGAGTTCAAAGACCTCCTGAACCATTGTATCACAAAGCCTTTCCATGCTCCCGCTAGGCAAAGATTGCAACCGCGTGATTGCTTTGGCTGCTAGTTTGTATGATTGCAGGGCCCCAGCAGCGGTCATGGGAACTTCGTAAGGCTTAACTGGCTCAAAGTCAATGATCAAGCTACCAGTTACGCGATGTACAATTGCGTAAAAAGGCTTCCCAGAGGTCTTGCAATGAACTAATATGGGATTTAAGAGAGAAACATCTCCAAATCCCAGGGCCTTTTGCAACGCAGAGGCACTTGGAGCAGTAAAAATCGTCCTCACATCTGTTCCAATGCCTAGAACAGGGTGATCCCCGACGCTTGGGACAGCATGACTGACCATGGTCAGCATTTCTGGGGCATTCTCACTGTATGCAATGACCTTCAACGTTTTCTCATCCAAGGCCAGCAAGCACCCAAATGGCTGAATGAACTTTCCTTTCTGTATGTGATGAAGGTAAGCGGTTGTGACTTTGTTGGACCTAGGTTGTTGATCTGCAGAGACCGAATTGCTGACAAGAACAGAGCTCGAGTAGTCAAAGGAACTACCAGACTCCTCAAAATCTGCGTGGAGCTTCGCATCAACAGTTGTTTGAGCAACAATCCTAGCACTGTGTCTGGATCGCCCCGAATTGCTTGATGACTGGCTGGGTCTTGAAGTAGACATTTTCACTGAAACCAGAAAAACCAAAAGAAACAGAAAGAATAAATTTCAAGTACAAATGTACAACATGAATGATGAAACAAATGAAGATTAGAGACCAAAAAAAAAAAAAAAAGTTAAGGATGGAAAACAATCAGCTTGCTGATTTGAAAAATCAAAAGTACCAGTCTTTTCTTGTCCCTTTTCTTTTCAATTATTTTCCTCCATAAAGGGTAGCACAACTTGAGATGCCCATCAACAAAATTTGACTCTAGAAAGCCTCTTTCAATATGTGACAGAAACACACTAAACAATATTTACATCACCCATACACACATACGCACGAACACACAATAAGCAACCATATTCCAACATACACCAACCACCAAATAGACAACTTAAAATTTCCATCAGCTGATAACAAGTCAAAGTCATGAATTTTTCCAAAGAAAACAAGAACAACAACCCAATTTTCAGTATCTAAAACTTGCCCAAAACAGCAAAAACCAACAAAAGTAGGAACCTGGGAATCTAAAAACTTCTAATCACGAGGGAAAACAAAAATGGGCAAAGGAAATCGAGTCTGAGACGAGTACTAACCTTGTCAAAGCTGAAGAAAAGCAACAGCAGAAAAAGCAAAGAAAACAAAGAAGCGAAAACTCTCTGTAGATCCAAAAACTCCCCAAGTTTAAACACAAGTGGGAAGAAAAAAGAATTAACCCAAAGTTAAAAAAGATAGGAAGCAAAGAAATTCCCGACCGTGCCAACACAAACTCCCAATCCCATATCTCCTGGAAAAACCCACAAAAACATCGATCACCGCCTCTCCTGTCTGTGGACCCCCCCAGCCACTCCGCTCTCCATCACCAAGCCCCGTGCATAATAATTATAAACAAAAAAATCCTCCTTAAACCAATAAATAACTCCCCAAAAAACAAATAAACAAACAATAAAAAAAAAAAAAGAGTACAAGAAATTATTATAGAAATTGGGTTTACTGTAACATGAAGAAAGAGAGTCAAATTTAGGCTCAGTGGCAGAAAAACCAAAAACTATTGGGTATGACAGCAGCTATATATGTATATATATAGGAATATACATACATCTGTGTGGATATATACAGTAGTTAGAGCAGTAGAAACTGGAGTTAAAAGAAGCAAAAATTTGAGAAAATGGTGACGACTCAGGAAGCAAGTTTTCCAGTTGAAACAAGTGGATTTAAGGATTTAAAACGGGAAATAAAATCCGACCCTTGATTAAGGGGGTGTTTATGGAGGTGGGTTTGTTTAGCTTTTGGCATTATTGATAAAGAATTTGATTAAACAAATCGGGGGAATCCGACATAGACAAAAGGAGAGTCAAATGAATGGGTTAGAAAGAAAATAAAAAATAAAAAATGAAAGAAAAAAATGAAGAGAGAGAGAGAGAGAGAAAGTGTGTGTGGAATACCGGAAAAGCCCACTGCCCCTTGAGTCGAATGACTACAAAAAGATTGCGTTACGGCAATTTAAGGTGTCACGTGCCAAGCCCTATCCTGTTTGCTGGATCAGATTTTTCTATTATTATATTATATAATATCTATTTTTTAATTTTTCCGCTTTTGGTTTAATTATAATAGATCACGTTTGCCAACTACCCACTAGGCCAACTTTCAACCAAAAAAAAAAAAAACTGCCCACTACGACAACTCGGTTTTTCTTTTTTCTTTCGTTTTTTTTCTATTTAATTCTACTAAAAAAGCATGTCTATGTATTTTGGAAAATAATCGGGGGCAACAAAGTGGATCTCATATTTAAAATATTAGTTAATGGTTTGTTGGGAAAATATATTTACTTTGTATTATATTTTTACAATATATAAAGAAAAATACTAGGTGATTTTATCTGGCACCTTTCTTATATGGTATTGGTATTTTTTTTCTTTTGTTATACGTTATATTTATAAGGTGATTTTAATGTAACATTTTTCAACTATTACATATGATTAGATTTTAAATAGAAACTAATATAAAGTTGTATATAAATCAACTAATTATTATAAGTTTCTAAATGAAAAGTTATAAGTTCCAGATGGTATCCGGTATCGAATGCAAGACCTTTCCTGTAAATATAACATGAGTTTGGATGTCATTTTTATACATTGTATTCAAATATAATATGTGTTTGAGTTGTTTATATTTTAATAGTTGTTCTAATGTGTATCAATAAAAAAGAGTGTACATGATAAGATTGATAAAAGTAGATATAAAAAGTGAAATGATAAATAGCAAAGTAAGTGGATGTACCATTCAAATATATTTGTAATGTAATAGAATATATTAAATACGCAAACGCACATTATATTTTATTGGACAATATACAACGATGATGTTTCCAGATGCACCATAACTCTTTTTGTCTCTTATTTTTTTCTATGTCAACCTCATTATTAAATAGGCTTCGGGTTACGTTGGATTTGGATATAACTATCTTGAAAAACTAACTTAAAGAATTCACAAATAATTAAATATCAAACAATCCAATAATATAGTGATATGGGACAAATTAACTTCTGACACACATATCACATGAATATAAGCCGAATATTCAAACACAAAATAATTAAATGAGGTGTAAAAATTGACTGGAGCAATAACTAAAAAGACATAAAATAAGATAGCATATATGAATTCGTTTATGATACTAGATGTTACTGATGCTATTCTAACAATCTGAAAATATCTGTAAGCATAATCTTATAGTAGGTAACTTTAAATAAAGAAAACAAGATATGAGAATATATAGATAGTTAATAACATATCATACTATAATTATATCAAATACAATGATTTGATAAAAAAAAAATTTTTTTTTTGAGGACAACTTAATATATATTAGTAAGATAATTTGAAGAAGATTTAGCAAATATTAGTAATATATTTTTAAATACCATAATTGAATTCTAACATCCTATCATTCGTCTATATGTTATATGTTTCGTGTGATTATATGTGTGTTCTTGTTTGTATGAATACACACACAAAAAATATTTATAACTATTTGATGCAAATATGACATGAAATTGGAAAAATAATACCAGTAATTAAGATATTCTACCACATAAATCCTAATTTTTTTTTAAATGACGAGGAATTTATAATATTATGACATGTGAGGAATTTATAACATTATGAAATGTCAATTAAAATATTATATCAACAAAAAATTATGTTATATCAATAAAAAAAACTTAAATCAATTCATTAATTTATCATAATGATATTAAACAAGACATATGAGTCAAATTCTAAGATCGGGCTTTCCAAGTAATCGGAAAAATTATTTACATAAATGTCTAAATTGAATATTATGATTTGAAAAATATCATTTTTTATTTACATAAATGTCTAAATTGATACTTATAAAGACCATATTACCCTTTCATCAAGAATTGAAACTAAACAAATAAAAAATTGATTAAAAAATGAAAGAAAGAATCTCTAAAAAAATATATAAAAGTAAACAAATCTTTTATAAAAGAAAAAAAAAAAGACTATTTTACTTGCTTTATTATAAAGAATAAATGACCATAACCGATATCAGTTGTATGATATATGAAAAACAATCATTATAATAAATAATCAGTCATTAAAATAAAATTCAAAATGAACATATAAAAAAATTAAATAGATATTGTAAAGAAATATAAAACACTTAAAACATTAAAAAAAACATCATAATGATATAGTAATTATCATTAAAAAAAAAGACATAATAATGATATAGTAAGACTATAAAGGGAAAAAGCATAGCACATTTAAAAAAATATATTATAATGATATCATAATTATCATTAAGAAATAAACAATTTCATCACATATTTAAATTTTAGAAACTAATTATTAAAACAATACCAATAATAATAAAAAATAAATAAATTATCACAAAAACGTTATAATTATCATGAAAAACTTAAATCATACTAAAAAAATTAGGTTTCTAAAAAATCTAATCATTCTTAAGAAATATGTTTATAAAAAACCTTTATTATACTAATAAGCCATCACTATAATAAAAAAAACTAGTCACTAAGATAAAAATATAATAATGATGAACAAATAAAAAAGATATAAATCATAATAAAAGAAAATAATGTTAAATTTAGTAAAATGACAAAAAAGATACTACAAGTAATTACTTTTTTAAAAAACAAACATGTACATAATATTATCTAAAAATGAACATAGTTTATAATAAGATTCTAAAAATAAATTTTTTTTGTATAATTATTTATAATGGGAATCCTACACATCACACACCAGCACCAGAATTGGCCCCATGCTATCAAGTTGTCAATTCTTATGTGTAAAACTTGCTGTATAGGCTCCCTTAAAAACCCAAAAAAGAAAAAAAAATGAAAAGGAAAAAGATATTAAAAAAAAAAAAGATAAAGAGATTGAAAGCACAAAAGTAATAATAATAAATAAATAGAAAGTGAGACCCACAGATTGCATGAAGTGGCTGGGGTGTGTTGGTGTCCATCCTTATCCATCCTCCTTATCTGCTTGGGTGGAAGTGGGCCATGAACGAATCTGGGCAGGGCAGGGCAGGGCACCTTGCCCGAGTTTTACAAACGGGTCTCCGCAACGTTAATTGAAATCGACCACAAAAATGATGGTATCTCCACGAGTTCAGATTTAGGATCCATTTGGTGAATGAATTTGAGTTAAAAAAGTACAGTTTAAGTTGAAAATTTTTATTTATATTTTAGAAAAGATAAAAACTTTTTCAAAAAAAAAAAAAAAACTGAGATGAAAAAGTACAGTTTGAGTTGAAACACCAAACGAGACCTTACTTTTCTAATCTTCATATCTCACTCATTATCATCTTAATAGTGTTTGATAATTTATTAATTTATTTAAAAAATTTTAGTATTTAATTTTTTTTTATGTGATTAAATTTTTAAATTCAGATAATATATCATAACAATATAGAGAGGATAATCAATAAAACAGAAAATCCAGATTAACAGATCTTGATTCGTATCTCTACGATATGGCCACCCTCTAACCTCTCTCTCTCTCTTTTTTCCCCCTTATCAATAATAAACAATATTTTTTTCAGTGAAATAATATTTTCTACGGTAATAATTATTAGTAAAATAATAATTTTTAGAAATAAGTTTACTATTTATTATTACATACTTTAATATTTTAAATATTGTTATTTATCCCTTTTAGTTTTGTAAAAATGTTGTTGATTATAATTTCTGAAAGGATAAATTGTTCGTTTGGTCCACAAATTTTTAAGTTTATACAGCATTGGTCTATTTTTTTTCATAGCTTAAATGACCCGAAATTATTATAATGTTGTTACAGTAGTTAATTTTATGAATTTTTAGACTGAATTTGTCAGTAATTTTGATGGATTCCATAAAAAAACTAACAGAAAGTACTATTATAATAATATTTTTAATAGTTTATAGTCACTCAAGTTGTCAAAACAAGAATAGTTCAAACTGAGTAAATAATTTTTGTTTGATTTATAACTTGTTCATCTTAGATTGGATTTGATTTGTATACGGATTAGATTGCATTAGATGTAATATTTAGATCAATATAGTATTGGATTATATTGGTTGCGGCAAATATATATTAGATTGGATGCTCACTCCCAAACTTGAGGGGGACATTTTAATATTTATTATATTGCACTGTTCTCTCTCTCACTCTCTCTTTTTTTTTTTGGTAAATTGAAAGCAGATTCAAATTCTATGCTTCATATTGAAGTGACTAATAAAATTACAGCTAATTATTCCTGCATTATGCTACACTTTGAACATAGTATTTTATTATATAATTTATTATGTTTGTCATATATAACAATTCCATAAAAATAACAAACACGAAATGAAATTTAAGTAAAGTAAAAAAAAAAAGTTTTTTAAAATATATATCATACAATTTCTTAAATAGTCATTCAAAGTGAACGTTTTTAATTTTATTTGTGAATATCAGACAAATTAGAGTTTTTGACTCGTGGTATCAAAATAACAATAATTTATCTACTGTAGATGTGACATGTGGGCGTGAATGGATCGAGAAAGAAAATTTGTTTTAATTCTTTACAAACATAATTATATTATTTAATAAGATAGGTAATTATTGATTTCATAGGTTTACTTTATCTTGGTGATAATTTTTCACAAACAAGTGCTAGCAAAATTTCGTTGTGGGGACAAATACCACCTTAAAAAAATATTACTTATGTCTCAAATCCTTACCTTTTGTTTCGTTTTTTTCTATACTCAAATAGTTTTCCACCTATTTTTTTTTCCAACAACAGTACCTCAAGGAACGAAGTCAGAAATATATTTCAGTAAGTGCATATACCAAAATTTTATTTTCAAGATAAAATAAATTTTAATGATGGCTATATGAGAATTTTTAATTTGTAGTGGGTTTATATGAAAATTTTTTATTTTTAATAGAGACAAAGTAGAAACTGCATAAGAATTTTATATTTTTTTAATGGGGGTAAATTGTAAAAATTATAAAGTTTTTAAGGTAACACTAAAATAATAAAAATTTTCAGTTCCCCGTCCCCACTCGCACCTCTCTAAATCCGTCATTGATTGCCCCCTTCAACAAAGTTCTCTGAGCCTTTTTATGGCTTGGATACTAAAAATTAGAAGACCATGTGTTGTGGTATGTTTTTATCACCAATCTAGGACGACAAAATTTGCTAACTTCAAAATTTCTAATGCCTTTGATAATAGCGTAAACTCAATTGCGGACAAGCTCCTCGGTAGAATCACGTTAGACCTACTTTACATAGTAAGTATCAAACATGAATTGTTGAGAAAGAAACTAGTGGAAAGAAAAGACTATAAATTGGCAGGCAATTAGACCTTTCCTTTCTGCATTGTATAAAGTGAACACATAAATTTGTAAAGTGAACACAAAGCTAAAGTCTCTTCAAAATGGTCACTAACCCAAAAACATGAAATGCTTATTTACGGGGAGTTGTCGGTATGAATTATTGTTTTAACTGTTAGATTAACTTTTCTGATGGTCTGGTTTATAATTAGAGGTGTAATCCTGTGTATTTTTATCGTGGATACTTATAGATCATATAGTTAAAATGTAAATCTAATGATTAAAATTATCATGGATACTTATAGATCATATAGTTAAAATGTAAATCCAATGATTAAAAAACAGTCCCTAACGATATGGCAAAATAAGAAAACCCACCGTAAAACCTCCCTTGTTTATATGCAAAAGTTTATAAAAAATATAAATAAAAAAAAAAACCATGGAAATATCATGAAGAAGCTAAATCTAAAGCCAAAACAAGTGGCATAAACACTTGACTAGCAGTCTAGAATGAGAATTCACACAGCCATTCTTCCATAGATGTAGATTTAATTTATGGCCAAATGCATTGCGAGTTAAACGACACTAAAAATTAGATAACGTATCTGAATGTATACTCAAAAGCAATGGAAACCAGTTCCCTTTTTGCTCATAAACTATAAGAAGACCTTTTTCTTTTTAATAATAAATACTAAATTCATGCATATTTAAGACACACAGAGACAATATACAGAAGATGGCAATGTTTAAGCTAAACATTATCCAAATGTTTCACATATGATAGAGAGACTAGACACACACACACACACACACACACACACATATATATATATGTAAAACTCCTCCCATTTTCCTTCCATTTTAATGAATATCATCCACCATAAATGGAGCTAGGATCCTCTCAAACATGCAACTACAAGTGGATTCCTAAGTCTTGTTAAGAAAAACAAAAACAAAAAAAATTTTGAATTCTATCATTAATTCAAAACTTTTTGTTACATTCTACAATAAATGTAAAAGTAAAATCTGATGTAAGGACCAAGAGAGGACAGAAAGAGAGAAACAAAGAAATAAAAGAAGAATTTAGGGAGGAGAGAATAACAAAGAGGAAACCTGTGCATTCCCTAATAATAGTCAAAGCTTAAAAATATAAAATACAGTGTTTGGCTTTTTTATAGCTTAATTAATGAACTCTAGTAAGATAGATATAACACGAAAAAATCGTATAATCTCACTAAATTAATTCGTATTTTAAATACTTAATTATTTATATCCTCATGTACCACACTATGATTAGGAGAAAAAGATCAATAGGAATGGATAATAAGCCCAATTTGCTTCAACTTCTTCACAAAGAACACCATGAAGCCATGACCGAATCATATCGTATTAAAAATAAAAATAAAATGAAAAAAATTGGAGCTACTTTTCCATACAGAATAACTAAATGAAAACCAAAGCTCTGTTATATCCAAAGCCGTCCTCGGTATTACGTCTTGGAAAAACAAAAAGATAAATATAAAAAGTCCTCAAAAAAACTAACCACATTTCCCCTTTCCCAAACTGAAGAAGACACCAAAAATTTCCAAAATGGCATGATCTCAAAAGGGTAACTATTAACTTCCATATATTATGAGCCAGAGAACAAGAGAGCTTCTAAATTCAGCAAGCTCTTGTCCACAACCATTTCAAACTCTATAACAAAAATTCCCAAAAAAAAAAACAAAACCAACCTTATTAAAACAACAACAAAACAAAACAACTATGTGAAAGAATTTCCCCCAAAAAAAAAAAAAGAAAAAAAAATTCAGTTTTCAGCACAGGAGAGATCAGAATCCAAATGGGTATTGCATTCTTTGGAATAAAAATCACTCTTCTCCATAAAAGCTCTCAACATATCAGAAGTAAATGTTGGGTCATTTGGGTCACTGGTGTGAGACCCAATTCTCGATTCCCCAGACGGGTTTGGCCTAAAACAATAGAAACAACCTTTTCCACCACCATAAAATTCAACCCTCTTACCTGAAGCTGAAGATTTTGATGATTTTCTAGAGAGTTTTTTGTTTAACAATGGTTTCAGCACAAATTTCTTCGCTTTTCCCAAATTCCTTGAAAACCCACTAAATTTACCATACCCTCTCCCTCTCTCCTTCGTTCTGGGACCATCTCCATCACGTTTTTGGTGGACCCCACCACTCTTCTCTTCATCATCATCATCATCATCATGATCATGATCATCACCAACACCTCCACTAGTATCTTCAACGCTCGAGTTCTCCTTATCCGAAATAGACATCAAATTTTGTATGTACACGAACGGATTTATCTAATGCGCCAGACCACTTTCATGGATATATATATATATATATATATATATATATGTATATGTCTTATTTAGAAGGGAAAAAAAAACTAAAGAAAAAGGAAAAATTTTGACGGGAAAATATTGGGTTTTGAGAAGAATCAGAGAAACCCGGTTGAGGATTGGAAGTGAATCTGAATTTCTGAGGCGTAGAGATGAACTGGAGTTTCCGATTTGTTCGCCAAAGTAATCGAAAATGGATGCTCTGTTTCTGTGTTTGCTTTTTGTGGGTTTTTTTTTTTTTTTTTTTTTTTTTTTTTTTTTTGCGTGTACATTGCCAACTAGATTAACAAAGACGGACCAACAGTGACGTATTCAATTAATTAATGATTAAGATATATAATATAATTATCGGTGATTATGTTTAAAATAGGATTCGGTTGTGAACTTGCGAACAAGATACGCGTAATAATTCTTTAAAAAAAAAAAAAAAAAAGGAAGATACGTGTCAGTCATATAATGGCGAATCGTGGTTGAGTAAGCAAAGCAGGGAAAAAGAGACTTCTTCAAAGTAGAAGCCAAAAGAGTTATTATTTGTGATTTTGTTTTCAAAAATAAAATCATTTTTTATTTCTAGAAAAAACAATTAAATGACAGTAAGAAAAATAAAAATAAAAAGAAGAAGAAGAAATAAGAACACCTCACTCAGTCCCACACTTAATACTTTCTAGAGGTAAAAGTACACGTGGCCAACTCTCGTGCCTAGTCCGCTCGTCCTCAAATTTTTTTGCTTTTCAAGCAATAAAGAAAGAAAAAGCTCTGTGACCAAATAATTAAATAAGATAACTAGCATAGAAAGTAATTAATTATTTAAGATTTTTGCATATAATACGTCTATATTTCTTCATTTTTTTCTCTCTCTCTCTCTCTCTCTCTCTTAACATTTAAATCCTCAATGCTTTTTTTCTTGACATCCGTCAATTATGGCAATCAAGCCAAACCAGCAGCGAAGAAAGCTTAATGTTTTAACGAATTAGTATATTAAAGAATAAAATTTTTAGAAATATTTTATATAAATGTAATCAATTTTTGGTGTGGATAAAATTAGAAAAATATAAAATTTTAAAAATAAAACTGAATAAAATAAAATTTATTGGGGACATAAAACCTTATGACTCCGCTCTTAAATTAAACGGATTCAGGAATATAGTTCATTAGTTCTTCCAATTAATTCCCATATTGATTTTCACCCTTTCCCGCCTAAGGAGAGATAGAGATGGAATTAAAGAATCCCTATTGAGGATTTTTCTTTCTTTTTTTTTTTTTGATCATATTTGTTTTAGTTTGCGTTTGATTCGCCGGTTGAATATGAAATTTTTAAGCTAGAGTTGGTTGATTTTTCAAAAACTAATTATAAATTTTGTTGATTTTTTAGAAAAAGATAAAAACTAATATGAAAAAGTACAGTTTAGTTGGAGCTTAACTTAAATACCAAACAAAACCTTAATTTTTATTATAATACTCATCATCAACGAAACTTTCAATTAGATAATAACAAAATAATAAATTAAAAGTTAGATTAATTGACCTAAATGGTCATTGAACTCTTTCAAATATGACAGTTTGGTCCCTATTCTTTTTTTTTTTTTGCCGAGATGACCACATACTTTTATTTTTTGGCTGTTATGCTCCTTTTTGTCCAAATTCATTAACTTGTGAGGGTATTTTAGTAATCGAACAGTAATTAATTGAACACAATTGTTAAACAAAATCATAAAAAAGTTTCCTCTCCTTCCTCTCTCATCTTTCTCAAAACCTAATTCGACAGTGGCAAAAGGGGGTGGGCGATTTGCGACATAGAGAGGGGGCCTGAGTTCAGTGACAAGCGATGGCGTGGGGGGGGGGGGGGGGGGGGGGGGGGGGGGGGGGGGGGAGCCAACTTAGATTATGTCAACACCCAGATCACAAAAGGGGGGAAAGGGGCGAACTAGATCGGAAGGAGAGAAGGGTGGAGAGGCATCGGAGTCGCAATGGGGGAGGGGGCCCAAAAACCCAGATCGCGAATGGGTGTTTGGGGGGGGGGGGGGGGGGGGGGGGCAACAGAGGCAGGATGGAGGGAACCCAGTTGTGGGGTAGGGGGCAAACGACAGCAGGTGGGGGGGACCCAGTTGCAGGGTGGGGGACAAACGGCAGCAGGAGGGGGGACGACGAGACCAAGAGAGGGAGTAGGGGGGCAACCCAATCAAGGTTGGGGGGGGGGGGGGGGAGATCGAGTGAGAGACAGAGAGGGGAGGGGGGCGGGGAGAAGGAGGGAGGGAAGGAGGGGGTTGGCGAAACACACAGGGAGAGGGGGGAGGGAGAAAGAGAGATGAAGGTATTTTAATATAAGAATTAATCATTTCAGTAAGATTCCGTTAAAAATTTAACGGATTTGGATGGAAAGGACTATAACAGCAAAAAAAAAAAAAAAATAGTTTAGGGTCATCTCGGAAAAAAAAAGGAAAAAAGGACTAAACTATCATATTTGAAAAAGTTCAGGAACTCTTTATGTCAAATAATCTAAAAGTTATCCTAAAATCTATTTAAATTCATTAAAAAAAGTTATCCTAAAATCTATTTAAATTCATAAAAAAAAAATCTATTTAAATTCAACATTCAGATTAAACAAATCAAATTCTATCAAAAATATATATGAAGAGTTACCTGTTATTTATCTAATAGATAGATTATTAACCTAATAAATTTATTTTAAATATTTTAACATCATATTATTTATTTATTTTTCAATTTTATAGAAATGTTATTTATTACAATTCCTTAATGGACAATAGTGGGCCTCGCAATACCTAGTGCTAGAATCGGGCAGGCCTCACATGAGGCCTCGCAAGGCCTATAGCATCTTAGATCTAGCTGACTTCGTTAGGCCGCCATACGATCCGAGTAGAGTTGGCTTTGTCCCACTCCCGACGGATCTGTACAAATGTGGAAAAATTAATTTTAATTTTAATTTTTTTTTCTTTTCATTTTCTCTATCTTTTTCAGCAAAAATAGTTGGTGAGTTTAGTGCTTCAAGTTTTGTTCAATTCTACATTTGATTTTTTTTCCCCTTTACGCAACTCTGGCAACTGAGGTTCTTGAAGGTCATCCATTGAATCTACTAGGTGATAACCCCCACTTTAGCCACACAAAATTTGAATCTTCAACTTTAAGTAAACTTGTTGATGGTTGGAGTTGGTTTTATGTTCTTCTTTGGATTTCTTTTTTATTTTATTTTACTTCTTGAAATTAAGTAAGGAAATTCGAACTCTACACCTTATGGTGGAGTCTTATACCTGCAATTATTTTCTTTTTTGTAATTCAATGGTATGAATAATTTTTATTCCCATTTTTTTTCTTTTTATAATTGGGACATTAGGTATTGAATAAATAGATATTTTATACATCAACTAGTCTCGAGAACTAATAATCGAAATAAAAATATCCGTCCAATCCTACCTACATAGAGCAACATAAGATGTGTAGAGACATTATCTACAAACAAATGATTGATTAAATGGCACACCAAATCGATAACTGCCTCACATGGCTAGTAGAATCTTATGGCAGTTCGAGAAGAATGAAACTTTTGCAGTTTGACAATTTTTTTCCATGTTAACATATTTCTCAAGTTCAACCATATTCTTTCTCATTTTCTATTTCCTAATGTTATATACAAGCCAAGTCATGACATTGAAATGAACGAGAGCATATACTACTTTTGTCATAACAATCATACACACAAATCATGACCATCAAAAAGCTTGAATTTTTTCAAAACGACAGGGTGGCAACAAAGAAAAGTGTTGAGGTCATGTCTCTCTCTTAATTCATTTTGTAGTAGTGTTTAATGGAAAGCAAATTTATATGTATAAATATATATAACCTAATTTTAAAAACACGAATGCACTCCTGGGTCGTCACGTGACGTGTCCTTCACCCATCACGTGACTTTTTTTTTTTAACTTTTACTTTTGCTTTTGTTTAATTTTATTTGTCTATTCTGCATGTGTGGAGCGCGTGCTCGCAAACTAATATATATCTATGTAAGAAAAGGGGCGACATCAAACACATCTAAAAGTTCAAAGTAAAAAAGTGTTTGGGAATCTCATCTTGCATATTCATGATGTCTTCCAAGGGGGATATAAATAACTCTCTTTTAAGTTAGTGGACAAAAGTCATCAAACAAAGACATGTTATAATTGAGCCATCGCTGTAAAGAAAGCCAAGACATAATAAACTCTTGTTTCTGTGGTAGTCCTTGGCGCCTCTCTGGCTTGGCCCCTCTCTCTCTCTACAACTGCTAATAACTTTCCAACTAATACAAACCGTATCCCACTTTCCTGGATACTTTCCTCATTCCCTATCAAAGTGTATATATATATATACACACATATATAAGGATTGGACCACTAAAGATCAAGTTGATCAATGTGAAAGAAGTTGAAGTGAGAAGGCAAGAGTTTTTGACATGAGGAGGGCGTATCGGAAAATGTGGCGCGCGGTGCCTTGCACAAGCAGGAAAACGCTGCGAACGGATTCGTGGAAGGACATAGAAGAGATCCTCAAGAGTAAGCTTGCAACAATCAATGAAGAGCCAGAGATTTGTGAGGAAAACCAAGCTTCACCAAGACTCAAACGCTTGGCCAAGAAAGGGAAGAAGAAGGGCTCGAAAGATAAGGCGGGGAATTTTCTTTTGCCGCAGTTCAGCCTCAAAGACTCCTATTCGCTTTTCATGACCAGATTTGCCTCTAAAGGCAGCTTTGCCGGACTCCTTCAGTACTGAACTTCTCATTCAATAATGTTCTTGAGGAGTATAACTCTTTTAACATTTGAATTCCTGTGTTTAAATCTTAACATCTTGTATATTCTTCTCGTAAGAATTAAAGTTCAGTTTTTTATCGTTATGTTGTTAATTTGTATCGCAGTTCTTAACATGAAGACGAGACAAATTTTATTGTCATCCTCTACATAGTTATTAACATATTTGCTCCTTGAGAAATTAGTCAATTGCAAGAGATTTTCTTTTATTTTCATTTCTTTTATTCTCTTGGTAGTATTGAGGATAAAGCAAAGAATACAAGAGAATCTTGACAACATATTATCAGCTGTGAAACAAACCAGCTTAGCTGGATTGACCCCACTATTTATTCATTAAAAGGAAGCCAGAGACCATGATGTAGACAAAGCACACTTGAACCAGATCATTATCCCACTTTGAGGATTGCACTTATCAAAAAATCTGGATTTGCTGGCTTGAAATTGAACGTTATAGCGACGGATATTTGGAGATTATTGATCGAAGCTCGGGAAAAATACCTGTATCGTGTTGAAATATGATGAGTTTTATATAATATTCTCGTCGCTACATGTCACTCACCAAAATAGTGGTGATCTTGATTGAGTTTCAATTATAGCTACTCAACTGTCATCGAAATGAAAACCAGAAGAAAGAACAAGAAAGGCAATGACCAGGGTTAAGTATGAAACAAAAAACAAATGTTGACACGATAGATCCATTTCGCCTACGGGAACAAGAGTACTTATTTTTGTACTTATTTTGTGCTGTGCTTTTGCAAGAATTTCGACTTTTAGTTGTAGCAAAAGGAGAAGCAGAAGTAGAAAACAAAAGCTTAAAAAAAAAAATGTAACTTCTTCAAATAACTGTAAAAATGCGTCGGTGGCTCTGTGAAGAACTTATGGACACTTTTATCAGGCACACTAGTCGTATCTGCAGAGGATTTTTTTGGGGTCTCGAAAAGTAATACCAAACTAGCTGCTAACCCAAAAAACAAGCTTACTAGTCCGAATAAACTAGGCCTGATCTTATGTTCCAAGAGAAAAATTGAAGTTGCAGGCAAAAGCGATTAGAAACTAAAAGACAAGTTCGTTAATACAATCTTGATATAACATTTTGTTGTTGGAAAACAGGTCAAGTTTCTAGTTTCCTGTCAAAATCACTCTTTCTACAATTTGACAGACGAATGAGAGAGAACCGGGAGACCCCATTCAGAGGTGAAGATAAAATTGGGATGCACACCATCAATGCTCATTCTGTTCACAATCTCGTTGTATATCCTAGCGATCCGGCTTGTAAACACAACCAAAGAAAACATCTTCAAAGTAAGCTTCCTCGAGCACGATAACCGAATACCCTTGAGCCTTCTATTGGTTTTCTTCACCCAACACCTCCCTGCAGGCTTCGTCACCTTCTCACCAATGTTGCTTAGCCTCTCATACCGACGTCGCAAGCGTCCCCCAACAACGTCTTGAAAACTCATCTTCAGCATCGATGAGAAAGGCGAAAAACGAGATGAAAAATGGGATATTGAGATTGGCCTAACGAGGTTGATATATAGAAAGCTATACGAAAGAAAGAAGCAAGCTCTGATTAAGACTGTATGAGGGTACGAAATAGACGTGCATATAAATAGATTAAGAAAAGTGGTTTTAAATTGTTAGTTGAAATGGAAAGAAAGAGACGAAAATCGCCGCTTTGATTCCATTTAAAACATGGTTTCCATTATAAGGAATTTTAAACCCGCTAATACACTGCATGTTGAAAGAGAAGAATTTAGTTCAAACCTTCCAACACATGGCTAGCATCAGTTTTTTTCACAACCACCGCAGAGATATATGTTTCTTTTTGCCTGGTTTTGATATATTTTTAATTTATGGACATAAATTTTGTGATTGAATAAAGGGCTAGAGGGATATAGGAGCCATGTGCGATGATTGATTTCCATGTTAGAGTTTAGATCAAAGCCAATCATTTCCAAGAGTAAGGAATGTATGCAGTATTTGATCTTTAGTCAAAGGCCGGTTTGTAGGATTGTCTTTTAAAAAATACGTCTCTAAATTATTACCCCAATATAGAGGGTCTAAAATTCAAATAAACATTAAGAGAGGATAAAAAACATAAACATATTTTGATTAAGAGGTTGTTTTCACAATTTTCTCTTTTTAAGTTTTTAATTTTTCAAAAGTAATTCTTTATTTGTGTGAACCCAATTAGTCCATGTCCAAGTCAAGAGCATGAACTGGTGGTCTAAGTTGTCTCATATTGAGAAAACACAAGTTTGCATTTGTTTAATTTTGTTTTGTTTTGTTTTTTTTTTAATTTCTCTTTAGTTCTTACTCTAGATTGAATTTGACTATACATTACCAAAAGTTAAATAAAAAACACATATATTCTCAAGCAAAGGGATTGTACCCAAGGCTCTCTATTAGCTTGCTAGTTTGCATTAAATAATAAGCAAAAAGATGTTGTAAATTGTGTGTAACTTGCAATTCAGTATTATTTTGTACTCAACTCAACTCGATCAACTCATAGCAGTAGTCGAACCAAAATTGATGTTCCCTATTTTCGATTATGCAGATAACGAAAATGTACCAGATAAATAATAACTTAAATTTTTTATTTATCTAATAAACTAGGTATTTATATAATAAATTTCATATTTATTTATTTATTTTGAACTTGCCGTATGGGATTTTGAACTCTACACTTATAGGTGAAATCAGCTATGATATTATCGTTAGGTTAGGTCTACAACGACATTTATTTGAAATATTTTGAAATGTTAATAATTATTTTATTTAATTTCGAAAAAAAGGTTTATTACAATTTCCATTATTAGATTGGGTGTTAAAATTTGATCTGAATACTTGATGTCGTTATTCCTTTTATTCTTTCCTTTTTTTTTTTTGAAAACGTAGTTTTCGTTTTTTTTAATAATTACACAAAATGTTTATTTTTAGAGTCCCGTTTTGAAATATATCCATTTTCAATAATATTATGTATATGTATATTTTTTAAGAAATAAATATCTGTATTGCCTATTTTGTTCTTTTATTATAATTTACATCAATTTATTTTTATACAGATTCTTTTATTTTTCCTTTTCTTGTTTTTTGATTTTAATGATAAGTATTTTTTGTTGATAAATGTGAAATATCTTAAATAAACCAAAATTAGTTATAAACATCAAAGTAATTATAATAAATATAAACTGTTTACTATAAAGATGATGGTTCATACTAAATGATAAACACAATACAAAATATTGACGATAAAGGTTGATGACTATTCATACATTTAAAATAAAATCAATGAATTCTTTATGAAAAAACCTATTTGTTTATGTAATCCATTATAAATCAAAGGGTTGTAATTTATATCTTTACCAAATAAATTAAAAAAAACACAATAAATGGAATCAACTTCTTTATGGAAAAAAAATACTAGTATTTAAATAAATTAGTAGAAATGAAATCAAACACATTTTTATGATAGAAACATATTCATTATATGAAATATTTTTTTTGAGATTTTTTTTTATTTAGTTTTTTCTCATTAATGTGAAATCTAATTTTGAGAAAACATTCTCTTTTTAGTTTATTATGAATATTTACACATTTTTTACAATAAATAAAAAAATTCAAAATTTAATTTTCTATGAATTTTTTTTATAATTTCATTAAATCAATTTTAGCTCTATTTGATAAACATCTTATATTCTTTTTTTTTTTTTTTCCTTTTTCATAATTTTTTTATTTGTTAATTCTCCATTATTTCTGAAGACTAAAATTGTTTTTATAATTATTTTTTTAGATGTTTATATAAATAAAAAGAAAAATAGATATATTCAAATCAATAGTTTTAATTTGGACATCAATATAAATAATTTTTTTTAATTGTTTTCGTTGTGTTTACAATAAAAAGCACTGGGTTTTGGACCTCCTTACGTGGAGTGCGGTCCAAGTTCCTGCCCAGTTTATACCCACACCAGAGACTAGTGGAAAAAACGGGAAAAAAAAAATCTTTAAAAAAAGCGGAAAATTGGTCTGAACTACAAGTCGTTATTCGATACGACCAATAGGAAAGACGCGCGCACTCCTTCCCTTCCAACTTGGCTTCTTCTTCTTCTTCTTCTTGTTGCTCTGTATAACGGAGCTTCGCAGAGCCAAAAATCCGAAGCCGCCGTTTACTTTTCATCGTCTATGGAGATTAACTCGCTGACTTTTCCGGCAGATTGCCCTCCTCTCTCGGTTATCGCCGCCGCGACGATCGCCCGCTGCCCCCTAATCCCCTCCCTCCTTTCTCTTCTCTAATGGGTATTGCTCCTTTTCTGCAATTTTTCTACTTATATATATATTTTTTAGTTTTGAGATTAATCTTCTTTCTTTTTTAATGAAGCAAAGAAACAAACCAGAATGAGAACTTGTTTAATGTTTATGGTGTTTAATATTAGCCTCGTAAATCGGATAGTTCATGTATGATACTTCTGGTATCTATAATTTTTTTAAATTCTTTTGGTGGATTTATGTTTTTCTTTCTTTTTCTCCAAGCAACGGGTTAGTTTGAATCTCTAGTGTAGAGAAAATTTTGGGTTGTTATTGTTTCAGACTGTGTATGAACTAATCCGTTTGTGGGTGCTTTCTCTTGCACTCTGATTTCTAGAATCATTTTGTTTTGTTGCATTTCACAAATTAGGATTTCTCAAACTATAATTTTAATCATACTTTTATCTTGGGTTGAAATTGCATGGAACATATGTACTTCTTCGATACATTGGTCAGGTTGCCGGTGTTCCTAATTTCTATGGGAAGAATGCATTTGAAGCTACTCAGGTGACTTTCCGGAGATTATATGGCTACTTTTATGTTCTTTATCTCGATCCGTTCTTTTTGTTCAACTTGTTCCCTTTACTAATTATGTTTCAGATTGATGAGTGGCTGGAGTTTGCTCCTATCTTTTCTTCGGGGTCTGCACTTGAGAACTTATTTACGAGGGTGTACTTTTTTGGTCGCTCATTCGTTAATAATTGCAGATATAGCAATCTGGTCGCTTCTTGCGGGTGAAATAGGTATGTTCCTATCTTTCCTTTTTATTCTGCTTCTTCAGGAACTGGGCAAAGATGGGAAAGTTTGAGGAAGTCAAAGAAGTATCAAAATCTGGTCTGATGGTTCAACTCAATATTAACAGAACACGATGATGCTCTCAGCAACGTCACAGCGACATATGTTGGCAAAAGAGGCGTGGGAAAGCCAGCAACTGCTAAATCAAAAGAGAATCAAGGTGTTACTCAATCAGCAATGTCTGTAAATGGAGATACATCTGGTAAATCATTAAGCAAATCTTCTTCATTTGAAGTAGATCTTCCGGATGCGGAGCCTGGAAATGTGAAGCTACGGTTTGCACCTGAACCCAGCGGCTTCCTTCACATTGGACACTCAAAAGCAGCACTGCTGAACATTACGGAGCAATAGTTATTGTGTGATTTGATGACACAAATCCTGCGAAAGAAAGCAGTGTATTTGTGGATAGTTTTCTGATTGAGATGGATACTTTAGGTGTCAAGTATGAAACCGTTACATACACTTCAGATTACTTCCCTCAGTTGATGGAAATGGCTGAAAGTTTGATTCGCCAGGGAAAAGCCTATGTTGACGATACCCCACGTGACGAAATGCAGAAACAAAGGATGGAAGAAATCGAATCTAAATGTCATAATAACAGTGTGGATGAAAATTTAAATTTATGGAAGGAAATGATCGCAGGGTCTGAAAGGGGTTTGCAGTGCTGTCTGCGGGGGAAACTGGATATGCAGGATGCAAACAAATCACTTCGGAATCCAGTGTATTACCGTTGCAACCAGATTCCACATCATAGGATTGGATCCAAGTACAAGATATATCCCACTTGTGATTTCGCGTGTCCTTTTGTTGATTCTGTACAGGGCATAACGCATGCTCTACGATCCAGTGAGTACCACGATCGCAATGCACAGTACCGTTGAATTCAACAGGATATGGGTCTGAGAAAGGTTCATATTTACGAATTTAGCCGGTTGAATATGGTATATACTCTTCTGGGCAAGCACAAGCTTCTATGGTTTGTCCAAAATGGAAGGGTTGATGGATGAGATGACCCTAGATTTCCAACCGTCCAAGGAATTGTTCATAGAGGTCTGAAGATTGAAGCACTCATACAGTTTATTCTTGAGCAGGTTCGTTGTTGTCTGATAATGTTTAAAGCCATCTCTTTTCTGTGACATGCTTCAGTCTTACTAACGCTTCTTTATGATTCCTCCTAAGTTTGAAGCAAAATGCATGTTAAAATGTTCTGAACATGTTTTTTTTTTTTTTTTTTAAAGAATTTTTATTATTCTCTGTTTCAGGGAGCTTCAAAGAATCTCAATCTCATGGAGTGGGACAAACTTTGGACCATCAATAAGAAGATCATCGACCCGTGTGTTCTAGGCATACCGCTATCATTGAACAGTGGCGTGTGTTGATGACCCTGACTAATGGCCTCGAGAAGCCATTTGTCTGCATCGTACCTAGGCACAAGAAATATGAAGGTGCTGGAGAGAAGGCTATAATATTTACGAATAAGATATGGCTTGACCAAGCCGATGCTGAGGTACTGACAGTAGATGAGGAGGTCATGTTGATGGATTGGGGGGGTAATGTCATTATAAAGGGAATTGAAAAGGACCAAGAAGGAAAAGTAACGGAGTTGACAGGTGTTTTGCATCTCGAGGGATCTCCTGAAGACTACAAAGTGGAAGCTTACTTGGCTACCGGAAATAAACAAGCTCGTTAACCTCACGCTGGTGGAGTTTGATCATCTGATTACAAAGAAGAAGGTATGTATTAAGCATATATGTATGTTTAAGTGTATGTTTCGGAAAACTAATCAAGAGGTTCTTAAGAACTAAGACGTGGGCTAAAGCAAATAGTGACGACATATGCAACTGAAAAAAGATGCACTTTGAGTTGTGTGCTACACGCATGCTTAGAATTCCATGTCAAGTGTTCTATATACAATCGTAATTTCATTGCTGAGCTATGTGTGAACTAAACCGTTAATTTTGGGTTGTCATTGCAGCTTGAAGAAGGAGAGGATTTCCTCGACGTGCTTAATCCATGCACGAACAAGGAGATCGCAGCCATTGGAGATGCCAACATGAGGAATCTCAAGCGCAGAGAGGTATTGCAGCTTGAGAGGAAAGGGTACTTCCGATGTGATGTACCCTACCTAAGGCCTTCGAAGCCCATCGTTCTATGTGCAATTCCAGATGGTCGACAGCAACCTGTTTGAAGTAAAACCTACTTCCGTTCATATGGCTCTCTTCTATTCAATTTCAAGTGTGCTGATGAGTGTTGCTGGTTTATTCTCCCTCTAATTTTTTGATCTATACCTCCTACTAAAATAACAGAATTTTGAATTATATACTTTTGTATCAAGAGCTTTTGAGCTTTTGTCTTGGACATTTATCTCCAAAATGCATTCGGGACTCGGGAGAGTTACGCAGTGCAGCCCATTAAACCAGATCAAACTAGTATAAATAAAAAAAGAAAAGTTACGAGTCCCTAGAAACTAAGCTAGGTCTTATGTGCTGAGACAAATGTTAAACTTGCAGACACAGCAATGGGAATCTCAAAGAAAAGTTCATTAATTCAAGCTTAACATAACTTTTTTTTTTTTTTTTTTGGGAGAACAGGTCAAGTTTCTAACTTGCTGTCAAAAACCGACTACACTTTTCCTACACTTAACAGACGAATGAGAGAGAACTGGGAGACCCCATTGAGAGGTGAAGATTACATTTGGATACACACCATCGATGCTCATTCGATTCACGATCTCGTTGTATATCCTTGCAATCCTGCTTGTGAACACAACCACAGAAAACACCTTCAAAGTAAGCTTCCTTGAGCGCGATAACCGAATACCCTTAAGCCTTCCATTGGTTTTCTTCACCCAACACTTCCCTGCAGGCTTTGTCACCTTCTCATGATGAATGCCGCTTAGCCTCTCGTACCGACACCGCAGGCGTCCCCCAACAATGTCTTGAAAACCCATCTTCAGCATCAAGGAGAGAGTTTAAGGTGATGAAATTGGCCTGAAGAGGGTGGGTCTGATGTAAAAGGCTATACAAACAAAAGGAGCAAGATCTAAGAGAGATTATGTTTGAAGATGCGAAGTGGATGTGCAAATAAGTAGATTGAGAAAAATGGTTTTAAAAATGATTGAGAAAGAGATGAAAATCGCGCCGTTCGGATTCCGTTTAACACATGGTTGCCATTAAAAGGTATTTTAAACTCTCAACATACAGTGCATGGAGAAAAAGAGAGTCTGTTCAACTCTCCAAACACATGGCTAGCATAAGTTTTTTCACAACCACCACAGAGTTCTCTTTGCCTGGCTTTTTATTTTTATATTTTTTTTATTTTTAATAATTTAAGGACATAAATTTTGTGATTAAAAAAATGGCTAGAGGAATATAGGAGCCATGTGCAATGATTGATTTCCATGTTAGAGAGCAAAATCAAAGCCAATCATTTGCAAGAGAAAGGAATGTATATGCAGAGTTTGATCTTTATTAATCAAAAGTGGATCTACTTGTTTTTATTTTTACTATTTTTATTATTTTGTGTGAACCTGATTAGTCCATGTCCAAGTCAAGAGTATGAACTGGTGGTCTAATTTGTCTCATTTCGAAGAAAACACAAGTTTGCATTTGTTTAATTTAAGGTTTTGTTTTTTTGTGTCTTTATTCCAATATCCAGCGAGAAAGACAATCTGACACCGTTTGTGTTGGGAGTAGTTGAACGTCGGGTCATTTTCAGGACATTTTAAGGTCGAAATAAAGTGTTAATCTATTAAATATTTATTTTTACATTAAATATTGTATTTTGATACAAAAATGTATGACTTTAAGATACATTGTCTACTTTCTTGAATAAAAACAAAGTAGATAATATAAAAGGTAAATAATCTAAATTTAGTTTTTTTTACTCTGAGTATAAAAAGGTAAATAATCCAAAATTTAGTCTTTCTTTTTAAGGAAATTTTGGATATTTTTAACTCAAAATTAAGTATTGACGAGATAAAAAAAAAAAAAAAGAAAAAGATTTGCATATAAAATGTAATTTGAGGATTTAAAAATGAAAAATATTAATATACAGGATATATTTTAGGAATGAAAATCAAAACAGAGTATAAAAATGAAAATGACCCTTCATATTTCTATGAACAAAGCACCACTTCTCTCTAGACTTGACCAAACAAAGAAAAAGGAAGAAAAAAAATGGAAAGAGAACTATTTTTTGCAGCGTATCTCTGTTGATCAAGACTTTCTTGGTTAAGGAGAAGAATAATAATTTCATTCTTTCTGTCAAAGGAAAAAATTAGAGGTTATAAATGCTGTTTAAGAAAATAATAACTAGAATATTCTGCCATTTTCCCGGCAATTAGGTGAAAAAAGTCAATATCACTCATTTTAGTAAGTTTCCCAAATTCATTAAAGGATATGAAAACATCTCAATAATGATGGTCAATTTATTTATCAGTGATTGTTGATTATATATGTTATTTATTACTTATCAGAAGGAAAAAGAAAAACGTTCAACCTTCCCTTAAAAATTTAAAAAAAAAAAAAAACCTTTTTTTTTTTTTAAAACAGGTTACCACCTTTTTGTATTCTACTATCTACAAAAGTAAATTGTATATTTACCTTCTCTCTGTCTTGAATTCTCTCATTCTCATTCCAAAAAAAGAAAAAAAGAAAGAAAGAAAAAAAAAGCTCTCACTCTCTATATCAAACCATATGCACCAGTAAAATCATCATCAAAGTTTTTCTTTTTTTGACACAAGTAAGAACACAAATAATCCTACGAAACAGATAGACTATAAAGGTGTTCAAGAAAAGAAATCATAGTAGACTCATAAGTGGATCGCAGTAAAATCATCGAAGTTAAATCATATGCTCTTTTTCCTCACAATTTGAACGGTTAGTTGATCACTCTTTATCAGGTATTATTATCTTCTCAATTCTCTTTGTAGAAATTTTTTTTTTCCGTATTGTTTCTTTTTTTAAATAATACGGTTTTGATGGTTAATAGAATTATTCGGATACAATTTTTCTTCATCAGTTTACAAATAAAACCTTTTGATTGTCCTAAAATCGAGTTCACCGTTTCTCTCTATTTTTTCTTTCTAATTTCGATTTAACACAATTTTTTTTATCTTATTACACATATGTTTAGTGGTTTTTCGTTATAATTTGTCTGTTAATGTTCATAATAATTGGTTTGGGGGTGTCAATTAGTTAGTACATAAACAATTTGGAAGAACCAGGTTTTCTTAGGATTTATGGTTTGATTTTTTTCTCCTTCTTTCAATGTATTTTATTTTATTTTTTTTTGCGGGAATTTCAATGTTTTATATATAACATATATATTAATAAATTTCTTACAATATCTGAATTTACCAAAAGTAATTGGTTTAAAAAAGTCTCTAAATTAACTAAATTTCCGTTATAATGAACTAGAAAAATATATGGATTCTAAATTACACAAACTGTTATTTTTAATGCTCATTTTCAATATATGTTTGCAATTTAATGCATGTAAAATTCAAAAAGTGATTAACTTTTTTATTTCATCACTTCTTAGAGAAACATGTCTCGGCCCCGCTGGAATCCAAAAAACCATTTACAGATAAAAAGTCTCTATTATAGGAAAGATCAATGATCATAATTTTTTGCTGCTTTTAATATGTATAAACTTTTGGATTTCTTTATTTCAAACTACATATTATATCTTCCCATATAAATTGCATATCACCCCATTTAATTATCAATTAATTAAATTCATTCCCACATGATAAACATATATATATATATATTATAATAATTATTTTTTTGAGTCAATTCCCTTTTAAAATGCACCGTGTACGGACGTTTTTCTTTAATCTTTTTTTTTTTTTTTGGTTCCAGAAAACAAAACAACGGCTTTTTTCTCCCCTCAGAGAACTGCAATAGTTTTTTATAACTGCAATAGCCTTCTTATGACTTAAATAGTTTTTTATTTGATTATTTTTATTTTTATATATTCATGTTTAGGTGTTTAGTTCAAATTCTTTCACCCCCAAATTCAAAAAAAAAAAAAAAAGATTTAAAAAGGAAAGAAAAGGTAAAAAAAAAAAACTTTAATCTCGTTCCTTAAGCTTCTCTCTACATTCTTACTCATTAGAATTACTTTAAGAGTTTTTCAATGTATCATTTTTACTAAACATTTTTTTTTCAGCTTATATATTGTTCCTATTTCTTGCCAATCTTTATAAAATTTTTTTTTGAAATAATAATTGTTTCAGTTTCGTAAGAATCAATTTCAGTTCATTTTTACTTAAAAAAAATTTTTATTTTCATTTATTTTCGTTACTTTTTAGTATAAATATATATTTTTTAATTTGGACAAAAGCCTCTTTTAGAATTTATCCGCTTAAGGTCCCAAATTTGCTTGAACTGACCATGTACGCTACCTCTTTTCGATTCCAATTTTCTTTTCTCTCAATCTCCTTCCAGTGTTTCCAGGTTTGGTGTTTTCTTCTCTTTCAATTTGTATGTGAATTTTCTCATCTTTCATGGATCAAATTTGCTTCTTTTTTCTCCTGTTACGGTTTTTTTTTTTTTTTGTTCATCCTCGTCAAATGATGGTGTTGGTGATTGTGTAATTTTTATTGCTAATAATTTTTAGTTTAAGTTGTTAGTGGTTATTGGTGATTTATTAACGGTTATTGATTGTGTACACAATTTCAAAAAATATTTTTCCCCTAAAAAAAAAAAGATTTTGACAATAATTTTCCTTCAAGTTTATGAAGATATTGTTCATATACAACCATCTCACACAACAAAAAACACGAGCCCAATGGAGGTGACTCTAAAAAAAGTGCCAGATCTACGAAGTGTTCAAGAGTGGTTGAAGTTACAAAACTCTTAAAGTCTGTCAAGAAGAAAATGAAGAGCACCGAAGAAGTATTACTATCATAGGTAGAACCCAAAAAGCTGTTTCAAAGATGGTATAATGACAACAGTGAGACCATACTATGTAAAGGGGTCGCACTCTTTTATGAGAAAAGAGGTGTGGACTCATCATCGCTAGAAATGAACAGTTTTATTACTTCATGAGAAATTCTCAAAATCTTAAAAAGTTATTTAAGTCGCACTACTCCAATAAACTCTAAAGGTTAAGAAGCATTGATATCGATGCTAAAAATAGGAAGTTGGCGTCATGATTGAAAGGTATTTGAGTTGTTGAAAAAGATTTGCGGTGGTGGCGGGGGTGATGTAGAAGAGACAAAGATGAACGGTGCTACAATCAAGTCAATCGTGGATTCACTTAAAGCAAAGCAGCTACATTTTTTTGCAAGCAGCTCCAAACGAAGGTTTCAGAAAGATTTTGGAGGTTGATAAATTTGATTCGACTCCGGAGTCGAAGAAATGAGAGTGGGACACCAAGTGTAAAAGGCTTCATATTGAGGTGCTAGATTTTTTGGTGAAGAAAAATAAGATGGTTGAAAAAGCATAAGTTGATGCCGTCAACTTATTTTTCTTCACAAAAAGCTCAAGCTCCTCACTATGAAGCCTTTTGCACTTGGTGTCTGACTCCTTTTTCTTCGACTTAGGAGTCCAATCAAATTCATCAACCTCCGATGTCTTTTTTAAACCTTCGCTTGGAACTGCATGTAAGAAAAATGTAGTTGCTCTACTTTCAGTGAATCCACGATAGTTTTGATTAAAGCGCCGTTCGACTTTGTCTCTTTTACGTTACCACCAACATCACCCTTGAATCTTTTTTGACAACTCAAATGTCTTTCGGTCATAGCACTTCCTACTTTTAGCATTGTTCTTAATACTTATTAACCTCTAGAGTTTATTGGAGAATTGTGACTTAAAGAGCTTTTTAATATGCTGAGACTTTCTTATAAAGTCATAAAAACTGTTCATCTCCAGTGATAATGGATCCCTGCCTCTTCTCATAAAAGAGTATCATTCTCTTCCATAGCATAATTTCATAGTCGTCACTATATCACCTCTGAAATATTTCATTTGGAGCCCATTCTTCTAATCTTCATTTCTTGACAGGCTTTTACACATTTGTAGCCTCAACCTCTCTCAAACACTTCTTCTATCTGGCATCTTTTTTCCGATTCACCTCCATCAAGTCAGCCGATTTAAACATGGAGAGTGACTCGTCGATATAATCAGAACCCTAGTTTCTTAGTGTGCAATCTTTGCAGGTTTCTACAATTTCTTCTTTTTCGGATCAGGTTTAATCATCGTCTTGGTGTGCAAAGATGGTTTTGCACGAATTATCTTGCCCTCTCTAATTAGAGAGTGACGAGTGAGAGGCTCTAAAAAATCAACAGGTATTCAATCCCTTACAACAAAAAATAAAAGATAAAAAATGAACAATTTTAATATTATGAAGAGATTCTTTTTATTAACGAAAATATAACCATAAAGATAGCAAAAATTTCACCAGATACTTCTTTATAACAACTTCAGGAATTTATCTATTTATTTTATGGGGAGAAATATTTTTTTAATTACATTATTACTAAATAAATCTCATACTTTCCTTTTAATTTTAGGTTTTGATTGAATTATGCGTATACTGTACTGTTATCACGCACACAATTAATTTGTTTTTAAAGTATGAATATTTGCTATTAACGACCCTTATAAGTATATGATTTTATATTTGTTCTTTTTTTTTTTGGGATAATAATTCTTAATATTCGAGTATTCCATTGTTCATTTTCGAGCTTTTTCCTTGGTCATTTCATGTTGCAGGAACATGCAATCTCCACCTCTTTAAAAATGAAAATAATCATTTCAATTTGCTTTCCTATTTAAAATTAAAATTATATATTTTATAATTTTTTATACTTGTCGGTTTAATGACACTAATTTTAAGTGATTTGTAGAGCGAAGGCTCAATTTTCTTATGGAATGAGCTAATTAGTGTGCTTAAAAAAAAAAAAAGAAGCAATATAAAACTTATTTTTTATCTGAATTTCTGAATATTGTTTCACGACATACATTTGGCTTTCACTAAGCTAGTTATGTCAATAAAAATTTAACGACAAATAATAATAGCCAGTCAATTAAGTTTAGCTCCTATGTACATGACATGTGACTGTAATATTTATTAAGGATTTATTTTTTTATTTTTTTAATTTAGAAAGTAAGAAACTTTTTATCAATATCTAATTTTGATTATGTGGTTCTATACTGGCATTTGAATAATCCAAATCATTTATGTAATTTTGTAAAATGTACAAATGTAGAGATATTGTACCAGATAATAATCCATTTCATTAATGACGTAAAGAAAAAGAAAGAAAGAAAAAAGTAGAAAAAATAGGCATTGTCATAAATTAGATGACCATGTAATTTAGACACTATAAATTTTATTATAGAGCAATATCAATATAGTATAAATTAGTAGTGTTGTTTTTCCTTCTTTCACCTAGTATTATTTGTTATATGCTCTTGTTTCAATAATTTCTTTTACACATAATACACAATATATGATAGATTAGACAAATTAATATGTTTATGAGAGGCTTTGTGGCTTTCAATTTTATAACTGTGATTTAAATCATGTAATTACCTTCTTATTTTATGACCTTTTAAGCGTGAGTTGGTTTATTAGTAAAAGTTGTTGACTTTCAACAATTTCTAAAAAGTCACTCTTGAGTGATAACTGCATGCATTGGTTTTAAAATTCATACAATTACTATGAAAAAACGACTATTTTTTTTTTCCAAATATTTCAAATATTTGTTTTTTGCTAGTTCAAGGTCACAGTTGTTTCTCAAGTTGTTAGGAAATTAGACCGACATTAATTTTTACAGTGAAATTATAAGAAATGGGTAATTTTAAAAATATTTACGGTAAATAATACATTTTAAAATATTTGAGATTTGAGAATGATATTTATAATAAACAATTTGTTTACTAAGATATTTTTAAGGTAATTTTACTTTGTAAATAATTATTTACTATAAAATAGAATTTACCTTATATCTTTTTAATATATATTATTATATGCCATAAACATTTTTAGAAAAATACTATTATCCTCTTTCTCCTAATTTTACACTAGGAACAAACAAAGGGGATCTAGAAATCTACTGCCTATTTGGAGAAATATCTCCGGTTGAACTTGTGGAAAAAACCAATATTCGTATTTCCAAATCTCTCTTTTTTATTTTAAAAAAAACTCAAAACTTTAAAAGTCTATAAATTTCTTATTTTAATTACAAATGATTTGATTTAAAAAAAATTACATAAAAATACGAGAGCAATGAAATAATATCCATTTACTATTCTTTTTTAATACATTTCAAATTTTTATACTTTTTTAACTTGAAACAATTCATTATCAATCAAACATACATATTCAAAAATTTAACTCATTTCCCATTAAAAATATTTTCAAAATTCGAACTCCAATTTTCATCCGACGGTGGCCTAATATTTACTTCTCTTGGGCCTTGTGCTTCCATAACAAACTCCAAATATATTCGGCTAGCCCACCTTTGCCTTAAGAGGAATATAATCTTCTTTTTCTTAATAAATTATCTGTCTCCAAGATTTTGATTAACTTTGACTATAAATTATAATCTAGAATCTCCACACACTATGAAACAACTTGCCAATATCAAAGGAAATGTTGCTTCATCCTTGGATTTTTCGAGGTCCGAATATTCTTACAGATTTCATGCAATATTTAAATGTTGCTTGAATATTTTTTTTTGTGTCCTAATTAAACAACAAACGCTTAAAAACAAAACCCTTAATTAATTAGATTTGGAAAATCAAGGGCCATTACAAAATAACTACAAGGACCAAAAGTCAGAGTTGTGATTGTGAAATTTCTGTGGTTTCTACTTCTACTTTGTCCTTGTGTGTATGCAGTTTAGTCCCCCATCAACCAGCTATGAAATTGACCTTCAAACTTTTGGTTATCTTATTTACTTATTTATTTATTTAAATAATGTTTAAGGTCAAAACCTAATAAAAGAGAGGTACCTACGTCCCATCTAAACATCCAAACACACTAACTCTAGGTTAATTATATTGCTTCTATCAACAACTTTGCCAGCTAGGCTCCCAATTTAATATATACACATATACAAACATAGAATCGTATAATATCACTAGTGTTGATCTGTTTGATATAATAATTGAAGTCCATAAATGTAACATTGGACTAATTATGTCCATAAATGTAACATTCGACTAATTATGTGTAACACTAATATTATTAACTTTGGACATTTTTTGTTGATAAAAAAAATATTGTATCCTTACATGTAAATTGCATGCTCGTTTACTTACATAAAAAGTTAAATTAAAATCAACTAATTAATAATTACATTAATCTATATAAAAAGTTATATGTATTGAATCAATTTCAAGTGTCAGATTGGAGAGTAGTCCTATATATAAATTTTTTATGATAAAACATCATTATCGATAATGTATATTTTGAAATCTAAAATCTGACGATTTAATATAAAATTATATCGATAAGGTATGAAACACCTTATTCGAGAGTTTTCAATATGTATATATGGCCTTCTAGATCTAGTTTGGAGTCAAACAAATATTATTTCTCACGCCTCATTTTTCTTGAGGAAGGATGTTACCGTTATCTTATATGGGTTGACTTTTATAGATTGCTACACATGTAAATCTGACCTCACATATTAAAAGAACCCACGTTTATTTTTAGCCTAGATCCCCTTTTATCTCCAGTCCTACCAATGAAAAACTTTTTATTTTTATTTTTTCTTGAGGAACACTCTCTTACTCTAAAGAAATTTCTTGTTTGTACATCTCTAATTCCTTTTCTGACTTGTAACTAGTTTAAGAAGATCACCAACCGTAAGGGAGAGCCTTTTTTCTCCTCCTCCTTGTGACACATATCTGATGTCCATTTATTTTGCGTGTTTGGTTCATTCAATTTTAGGAATGAAATAAAAATAATGTTTTTTTAGACTTAAAGGCTTCCTATGGAAAAAATATATAAATAAAAATCTCATTTTTCAGAATCAGTCATTTCACTCATTTCTATTTCAAATCTATTTTGCGTGCACAGTAACATTTTCATATTTATAAATTTCTCTCTTCCTCAGCTTTAAATTTTAAAATTCTATAACTTTTTCACTTCATCTTCGATTAAATAATTTTTTTTTAATATGTTCAAAATGAAGAGAGGAGCAAATTTATATATGTAGACTACTAAAATATGATAAGATTTTATAAGATTTGTTAAAAAATAATTTCAAGTGATTGTTTTTAATAACTGTCCAATTATCATAACTTTTCACTTTTTCAAGATTACAGTTTAATTGCACATCCAAACGTTATTTCACAATAAAAAGAGTTCTCATTTCCAAACAAGAATAATTTTTATTTCAAAACCAAACATACAAACCAATCGTTGATTTTTGCTTTTGACAAAAAATGGGAGAAAGAGTAAGTTTTTTTTTTCCCCCCCTTCTAGACATGACACGTTAACCTAATAATCTTCAGAGTATGCTATCTGCTTTCCTCAAACTCTTTATTATTATTATTATTATTATTATTATTATTATTATTATTATTATTTAAAGGGGAATGCTTACCTCTTTAACATGTTATTTTAGTGTGAAATGTTGATGATAAACGTTAACAAAAGGTGATAACCACATTAATTAATTTTTCAACCAATCATGACAATGCATCTGTCGAAGTCACGTATGTAATCTCATATGTGACGTGGAAATACACAATTAGTGCTGGTAATTGGCTATTTCCTGTTTGTTTGGATTCGAAAAGATATTTGGGACCTCTTAATTAAGGAAGGGTTTACCACCAAAACTACAAATAGTTTCTCAATAAAGTTTTACCCGAAATACTTTAAATTTGTACAATAAGCCTTAAAAAACATAAGTAATAAGATATATATATATATATGTATATACGTATATGCCACATGGGCCACTATATTATGAGTGATCTTCATCATTTGCACAGGAGTATATAAATATATATATATATATATATATGCATTAAAATTAGGCATGCATGCTTGTTTATTTATTAATGTCATGGTGGCTTTTCCTTTACTTGTGCAAGTTTATATCTTGCTCTTCACATAAGTAAAACGTCAACTATATGTAGATAGCCTAGTTCATGTTATGATGAGTTGTGCATCGACAAAACTATAACATTGTTTACAGTTCCAACGGATCATTTGTATCCATTACGAATCGTCAGCCTCTGACACCAAAGATGCTTCCTTTCAGGGCAAAAAGATGAAAAAAAAAAAAAAAAAAAAGAGAAAAGAAAAAAGAAGAACAAAGTGATAGATGCTTTGCTTGAAGAATTAGAATTGGTTCTCCACATGTGTACCCCTAAATTCTGATTCGAGCAATATTGTTCCACCTTTTATACTATTTACCCGTTTGACAAATGGATTTGAACAATTCTTATTCGATTTTGACTTAAAAATCTGTTATCTTTCGAAATCAAAATTATATCCATTTTTTTCTCGAACATGCATTTGAATTAGATTTCCGGTTTAAATTAATGTAATGAGTGATGTTTTTCTGTTCTTTTTCTTTTTTCTTTTTCCCTCCCTTGTTATTATTGGTTTTGGCTAATGTAAGAGCATAAAAACACATGAAAAGTACAAAAACTGTATAATTGGTTTATCTTGGGAGAGAAGACAAATTACAATTTTATATATATATATATATATATATATATATATAACACGCATGAATAACATTGTCCTATAATACCTGATAATTAGATCACTTGCTTACTTGTTGATAATTGTTAAATGCTTAACAATTCAAGTCATGATTTTTTTCATAATAAAACAAAAAGGAGAAAAAAAAAATCAAGTACTGTTTTAATCACTTGGAGAATTATACTAATAGAGTTTATTTTCATCGTTAAATTTGTATCATATCCTATTAGTTTTTATATGATTTTGATCTGTCAAACCTTCATAAATATGCACTGATAACTCTACTACATACTTTATTTTTCCCTACTCTTTTGGGGAAATTTATTGGGGGGCGGGTTAGGTTTGTTCTCTCACACGCAACTAATTCCTTTTGAATTTCACACTCCTACGCAAAAGTTTTTAAGTTGTGGGAATTTGGAAGAGCTAGCCAGGCACCACCAACCATAAAACCTGAACATGCCCGTGAAAAGAAATGTGTGTGAGAGTGACCAAGCGAGAGAGAAAAAAAAGGAAGCAAAAGATAAGCCCCCAAACGTGGAAAAAAGTAAAAAAAGAAAAAATTAAAGACAAAATATAAGGCAAAAGACTGAAAAAGTCATGCCTATAGCGATCATTCCAATCAAATTTTCAACAACAAAATGCACACACAACAACGTGTTCTTCCATGCAAAGTGAAAAAGAAAGTACAAGGTCCCCCACCCACAATTATACAAAGAAAAATGCTAAGAATGTCGACTCTCATATCAACTTTTAAGTATCAATTCACGTACTGATAAGTTGTCATTTTTTATTGGTAGATATAATCAATTAACGTGATAATATTTTAATCACTTATTAATAAATAATGAAAACTTACATGTCACGTAAGTTAGTATTTAAAAGTTGATATTAAAATTGATGTTGTTAGTTTGTTTGTTTGTTTATACACACACAAAGAATATGACTAATATGCTTTTTTTGGCTCCTTTGGTTCAAACTTTGATCTTTGAAACTCTTGACTTTTTGTTCAATTTCCCCTATCTCGAGGGTTCAAAATTAGAACTTTCAACTTTCAACAAGTTTCTCAAGCATACTAATTCAAAACAAAAACTTCTTTTTTCTTATTTTTCTTTGTTGCCTCTTTGCACATAAATAAAGTGGTCTCCTCTTCTCTCTCTCTCTCTGGTTCTTCTTTAACTTTCCCTACTCTAAATGCACCGAAGGGACCAAAAAGACCTCGAACTTTGTGCGAAGTGCACATATTTTAATATGAAGCTTGTTATACATATTACCATAGTGGGATCCAATTCATAATATTAAATCTGTGTGTCTATATATATATATGTATACATATATATTTTATCTTTTTAGTTTCACCAGATGAATAGAATAGTCAAATATTGCTAACTGGAAACTTTAATGTCAGATAGGTGAGAACAACTATACAAGAACATTATGGCAACAACTGTAAAAAAACAAACGACACTATCACAAATATATAAATATATATATATATATGTATGTCACCGAATCATCATTTTGTATATATATATATAAAATCATATCTTACACATAAAGTCGTCGGGGGATAATATTACCGGTGGGGGTGGTGGGTGTGAAAGAAATCTGATTAGACAGATTTTAACCCTTTTTGCAAAGATACGAATTCCATAACAAGAAAACTAAATAATAATAATAATAATAATTAACCCAAGTTAAAAAAAAAAAAAAAAACATGATGAAAGAAGATGTATAGTTTTCTACCACAAGCAGTTGTTGTTGAAGTAGTACTTGTTGTGGTTGACAGTAATGAGACGGATGAATCTTTTTCTCCGGTAAGAAAAGCCGCATCTGATTCTGAAACAGGCCAATTTTCTGATCCTGCGGACTGATTTGAGCCTCAGCCAGATGACCCTCTTCACTCTGACTAAAGACCTCCTGATTCTCTCGCTCAACGTCTGCTTTCTGCAGAACTGGTAGCTTCTCAGAAACAGCTGCCTCTTCTCCATCATCATGTAGTTGTAGTTGTAGTTGTTTCCATCTAAATAGTTACTGTAGCTGTGGCTCGAACCAAAAGACTCACTCCTGCTCAGTGCCCTATTACCACTCTGTCCCAACAAAGCCATGGAAGATATAGGGAAAAAGATTTAAACAGATTTTTTTTTTTTTTTTCCTCTCTCTTCTTTACTGATAAACCTAGAGAGAAGAAGAAGAAGAAGAAGAAGAAGAAGAAGAATGAGAAAGGGTTAGACGAGAGGGAAAAAGAGACGTGTGTAAATATGTTGGGAAGGAAATACTAAAAAAAAGTATTATGTGTACCTGTATTATGTATGTGGTCTTTGCTTAGTTTTGCTTTTTGCTTTGCTTTGTGAAAATGAGAGCGGAGAGGAATGCGCCGCCACAGGAGCCGTATTGGCTAAGCCAAGCCAAGACTCTCTCTTACTTCACTTTCTTTTTTGTTTTTATGGCTGCCTAACTTAATACAGTTTCTCTTTTGTCTTAATATGACTTTAGTTCTAATAAAATATGTACAGGTATAAATAGGAATAACCTAATAATGGACCTTCACACCTGGACAGTTGGATGAGCTTCTTTGGTCTTTCTAGATGGACGGTCACGTGCATTATGTGTTTTTCTTTATACGTGTAATTTGCACAATGGGCCGTCGATCGTGTTATTTTAATAAACATCCATTTAGATCGTTAGTTCTAGTTAGAATTTTTAATTTAGAGTTGGTTGACTTTTTAAATACTAATTATAATTTTTGTTAATTTTTCAGAAAAAAGTCAAAAATTTAATAAATAAAGTACAGTTTAGTTGGAGTTAAACTAATGTATCAAATAAAGACTAAATTTGTTTTTGATATGTCGATTTACTTGCAGATTTGGTCCAATTGATAATATGTGTCCAAAATTGTCTGCATTGGAGGACGCAGAAATGCATGCTTGCTATAGATGCTAATCTTATTTTCTTACATTGATTTCATTCAAAATGTTCCAGATTATTTTTCTACAATTCTATTTTATGGACCCATAATTTTTCACCCCAAATCCGTTTTGTTTTCCGTTTAATCAATCAATCCCATATGAAGTACCTTATTTACCCTTCAAACTAGCCAATTTTGGACCCGCGTCAATAATTGGATCAAATTTGCCAATAAATCAAGAGATCAGTAATTAATTTCTCAAAATAAAAAAATCGAGGATCAATTTGCTAGAAACTTAAGGGATGAGGGACCAATTGTGTTAATTACCGTTTTCTTTATCTTGTTGATCTTTATTATATATATATATATATATTTTTATTTTTATTTTTAATTTCGAGTCATACGTATGGCTTGTTATTTCACTGATGAATGAACGAAGCAAGGAGATTGGATGGTTAGGTTGAGGACTAGACTAAAGAAGAATATCTAATCTCATCTCATCAACTTTTTAAAGCGGGTTGTGGGCCTCCATGGACCGCCAGATCTTGTTCCATCTGGGCATTCCACCATCAGCAAGTGGGCCCCACAGGTAAAATGGACCCCACTATCAAATTGGTAGCTAGGGCCATAAACCCCACTTGAGAGGAGAGGTAGATGAAATAGTAGGGAACCATTTAGTGGGTTGTCCATTCATATCCGAATCTGTCCATTGATCATGGTTTTAACTACCATCTTTGTTTGTACAAACCACTAACGAGCTCATATATGCGTATCAAATTGGTCCTACAAATGGTACAAAGTAAGGCTATAAAATATAACACGAGAACATGTTCTCCATATCAAAATAAACTTCATATATTTTCTTGTCTTGTACTCAGCGGGAAAAAATAGGTTCTACATCTCAAATCCCTATCCGAAATTTGAAAGGTTTTATTCTAATCATACGATTGGATAAACTATTAGAATAGCTATTATTATACTAAAATGTAATAGACTTTGAGTGGAGGATCGACGGTTAAAAAAACATTTTTTTTAAAGGATATGTTATTTCACCAATTAAGTTACAGGTGTCTAACATATTCATAACTAACGATTTTCAACAAAATGATAACGAAAGTATTGCTTTTACAAATCTTTACTATTTTTGATTCAATTAGATTTAGATTCATTCTTTCATAAAGCTATTTACTTGATTGCAGACTCTTATGGAACTCCTCTAACAGAGGGAGAAATACTCAACTTTGAAAGAACTTATCATCAAACCTCATTCAGATATGAATTTGCCTTATTCAAAAAGGAAGAAATTGCATCAGTATCTCAATTTCAATTCAAATGGAGTGAAACAATTTGAATGTTTTATTACTTCACAACAATTTAACTCAAATACAATTGCAAATCCAATTTTCATTTTTAGAAATCTGTATCACAATCATTTTCTATCATTTACATTGTTCAAATGTTATATTTAACAAAAGAAACTATCCAAACATACATACACGTTTTATTTGAATTCACAATTCGAATTTTACATCTGAAACAATTATTTAGTTTAAATGAACATTTGAATATAATCTATAATCCAAACGGGCCATAAATCACTAAAGTGGATATTCATAGACCGCGTATATATCTATATAAACTTCATATACATTTGGCTCATGCAGTAGACGATGGCTTATGGCTACTAATAACAAGACGAGTATTTAATATATTAGTTCCAAGTAGTTTAAAGCAGAAGCAACAAGATTACAAGAAAACAGATAGATAAGATAAGCCCAGCTAGTATTTTTGCGTAAGATGGGAAAGCTTCAGCCGGAGATTATTGTCATTATTATTGTCTTAATTAGTGATTAGCATATTAAGAAAAGTTTTCTAATTGGTTCACCCACCCCGTACAGTTTGTAAGTTGTACTTTGCAAGCATTTGCCATTTAATTTATAAGTGGAAAGTCATTAGATCATGCAGGCTACTCTGTATTTGGGAACGTCCTACTCAATTCTCTTTCGGTACAAGTTATATTTCATGGCAAAATCAATGTTTTTTTTTTTTTTTGGGAAATAAAAAATATAGAAATAAGAAGGTTTTTCAAACCAGAAAATCGTAATATAACATGTCAATCCATAGCCGTCATGAACAAGTCCCTTGTCAATCAAGAATCTTGAATTGTACTTGTTCATCAGAGTGTGTATTTAGAGAAGATATTAATTTCTCACCCCAGTTCAACAAACCAACATATTTTCTCAGCAAAAAAATAAAAAAATAATCAAAAAGCTGTGAAGTTAGTTGGGAGAGACATTACGACAAGACAGATATAAGTGTCATCTATGTTTATATATATTTATACATACACACACGCACATATAAGGTCATTAATTCATCATCATCATCTAATGAAATTCAAGAACAGGGACATAATTTAATCATTACCGAATTAGAAAATAAATGCACATACCATCTACAACATAAAGATTTTATGGCAATTAATAATTGTGTCCGATCTGTATCTAAGGCGTTGAGTGGACATCCTTAATTGGGGTTAAATTTTTTTTTTTTCCTTAACTCGAGTTACGTAAGTGGAGATAATTTGAGAGTCTAACAGCAATATCATTATGAAGTTTAAAGATTAGATAAAACTTATCATATGACCCACAAGAAAATATTTTTTTATAGGGGCTTTTAATGGTATGTTATTATGTTATCTTTATTGATAATGCAATATTTACGATTTTAAATTTGATTAAAAACCCCACCAAAAAAAACAAAACTAATAGAATTTGATACAAATATCACGTTTTAGAACACAATCATATGGACACATCTTGTTGAAGTGTTCTCATTATCAATCATGCAGCACAATATTTTCATGCAACCAACGCTGCAATAAGGGTGTTCTAGAACTCAAAAGTATTTGCTTGTTGATCAACTTGAGTTTCAAGCAAGTGGGAGCTTTGTCCAATCCATGCCAAAAAAGCAATCATGGTAGTCTATATTTCAAGCATCATTTATATTCACATACCACAAAATCAAGTAACATGTGAATTTGGCAAAATTTTGAAAATAAATAACAAAATCTGATAGATAAAAAGATATAAATAATAGGTAGGGCTTTCTCTTATTTCCTTGTTTGTAATTTACCTGAAAATATATTTTACCATAAGAGAAAAGGAAAAGAAAAAAGAGGTGCTGAAATCCACTACACAAATAGAAGTCAACAATATGTTGGGGAGTAAAGAAATGAATTCAATAAGACCAAAGGGTTCAGTTCAATTTTTGGTATTGTGGTCTTGCAAGTATGACAATCAAGAGGTTCTTTATCTACAATACACACGTGACAAACAGGCCATTAAAGACAACCTCAGCGGGAAGCATCATATATAATTCCTCTCGCATTACGACCTTTACCACGACGATGCTGTCAGTCGTTGTAGCACATGAAAATGAAGGGTGGGAGATAGCCAGAGAGGGATTACAAATGAAATTTGAAGCCAATACAAGAACACAATCAGGCTTTGCTAAAGGAACAACAGTAAGACCGACTTCCCGCTCTTAAACAATATTTTTCTTTCCTTGGTACGGACACCCTTCTTTAATCCGTTCTACCACGTCTCATTCATTCTTGTCACCTAGGATCACTTTCCTTTGCAGCAGGAACCTTCGCAGGGTAACTCGACAAGTCCAAGTCAATAAGCGACATGTCATATGGCACTGAGAAATCAGCTGAAGTATCCACAAGCAAGGAAGACTTCATTGCCTCGCGATTTGAAGAATCAGGTGCTGAAGCAGAATCCTTAGGCGTGCTTGAATTCGAAGAGGACAGACTGGAAAGTTGTATGTCATCCAACTTGTTTCCAAGCATGTGCTTGTTTTTTCTGACAGCATCCATCTCTGGTCCAGTTGGAACAAAGGTACGCGACCGGTATTTCCTGGTTCCCTCGTCGCCCTCACTGGGGTTGTAGAGCACATAATCATGATAGGTAGGTGCAAACTACAAACAACAAATATACATCTGTTAGCTCGAGCGATGCATTGTCCTCTATGGGAACCTAAAGGCAAAAATGATTTAAATGCAAGGGTCACCTGGTGAACCGTATCATGGTAAAAGTCGTTTAACTTTACGGCGTGTGCAAGGCTTCCTGTCAAACCATGGGACCCACCAATGTTTGCACCTGCATACTCCTTGTATGGGAATGCATATAGATGTCCAACAGCAGCAATAAGCATCTCTACGCATATAATGAAATTCTGAAACTCAGCAGCTTCATCTGCGTTCTTTATGAGTTCAGATTTTGCTGCAAGGAAAACCAATACACCCTGCATTGCCAGCAAAAAGTTCAGTATCATATTGAGATTATAATTTGGGCTCTTGGTTTAGGCCCAAACTTCCAACAACAGAAACCTGAAGGTCCTGCGCATTGTAAACAGTGGAAATCTGTTTTTACTCCTAAGCAAGATTTTAAAGACAAATATTTGAGAATAAACATATGAAAGAAACATGGTATTAGCATCGTCCATAAGGAAACTTTATAAGAAATTAAAGAAGAATAACGGATTCCAGAATGCTTGGAAACCTATACATTAGTTATAATTTAACATATAGAAATCTAAAAATTTTGGCAAATCTCTATCCACCTTCATTACCAAAAAGATAAGAGCTTTAACTTACATAACTGTCTTCTACCATTCTTGCACATTTGCAAGTACTAACAAAAAAAACTAAAATATTCTGAATAATCCTACCAGTTTATTATACAGGGAACTGAAAGTTCTTAATATGCTGCAAGAGTGAACAACTATTAAAGGATTTGCCCAAAAATTTTCCTTATGAATCATCTTAAGCCATTAAGTTTAACTAAATCCTTTTAACACATTAACTGCAGTCGAATCCTCATGCGTAGCATAGGCATGCATGCAATTTACAACCAGTCCAAAACTATACAAAGGCCTTGTCATTGAAAAAAATTCTCCATAACTAAAAAGAAGGATGTAAACAGTTTTTACCTGCCAATAAGTCAGGAAAACGACAGATTTTATTATGATGAACTTTGGAACTGGATTGAATGGCTGAAGTAGATCTTTGCAAGCAATGTAAAACAAAGCCAATACATAGAGAGCCATTGTGTACGATAACGTATAGATGATTGTTAGATAAAGATATGACTGGTTTGGACTAAAATTTCCATCCTTGTATTTTCCTTTTGCATACAGTATCAGTGTCACAGCAGCTAATATAGGCTTAAGAATCACGAACTGTAAACATCCTTGCTTGCACCTACGTATAAAGCGTCTGCATCAACAATTACAGAAGTGTGAGTCTACCAATCAATCTAAAATGGGCAACTTTGAAACATACAACATTTTGGGTAAGACTTTGGTGATGAAAGTTGTCACATTTTCTCCAGAAAATATGTCAACTACAGATGGGCTTGCATAGTTCATAAAGAAGACCAGCTTGTTAAGTTGGAAAATTTTTAAGTGGGAAACAAGTCCCTAAACAATAGAGAAATCTGCAATTTTTTAACACGGGGGAAAAAACTTTAACGTTTAAATTTTAATTCTCCAACCAACTAAAAAGAAACAAAAAAAAAAAAGTTTCTTTCTGAACTTACCCATCCAACGGTATGGGAGGAAAGCAACAAGTCATCAGACACCATGATGGCTTTAGCACCCGACCAGTTAAACTAAGGGCAACAGCCCCTGGGCCACCAACCCATGCCAAGCAAAGTGATAGAAAATTATAAATGACCCAAGCTTCATAACTGAAAGAAAAACATAAACAGACAAATAGACATTAGAATGAGTCAAAAATATGGAGCTGGTTACAGTATACTGCATTTCATTTATTTAAATAACAGAAATGGCAATATTAATTAAAATAACAAAATACCAATAAACAGCTGTTTCAAACCAGCATCTGTAGTAAGTAAAAACAAGTAGTTGTTGATAATAACAAGCATTATCCAATTGGCGAAGCAGTAGTACAACGAGCTTCTTACAAACAGAGACCAAAACCAAGAGGAATGAGATAATATGGAGATTGGAGAACACTCCTGTTGTTAAACAAACCGATCAACCTAAATAAATCGAGATTCAATATCTCTCACTCGAGCAAAATAGAAAACTAAAGAACAACCACAAAGACTAAAAAAGCCCTACTTCGAAAAAGATGGCTAATAGAACAAACTAGAGTTGTACACGACCAAACTGCAAACTCCATGTTTCGATGTTATAATGGTGCATCCCTTGCTATTTTTGATCTACCAGAAACAAATTATGCATTCAAACATACACACACATGCGATAGTTTTGACTACATTTCCTGTTCCCCTCTACAATTTATAGAAACAGATAGAGGAAAAGAAGGCAAGAAAATGAACCATGAACAGAGTATTGCAACTGAAATATAGAACCACTTACACTTCCCGGATTGAATTGAAATAGATAGAACTCGCGGGCAAAACAAGGGACAAGAAAGACATCAATGCGTAAACCTGGCAAATACGACAAGATTCACACAGTTTAAACAACGTCGCAAACAACCAAACAAGACCAATCCTTAAAATTCTAAGCACTATCAATAAATCCCAAGCATATAACAAAACACTCCGAAGCCGAAAAAATCACTCACCGGGACCATAAAGATGATTCTGACGATGTATCTCTGATAGGTAGGTTCAGTGTAATTCTTGAGGTGCCTGTAGATATGGAAACTGGAGAGAGCAATGGCTCCAACTGTGCAAAAGAATGCGAAAATGCTCAAGTAAATTGGGACCATTTCCCCCATTTTACAAAACCTTAACCTCCAAAATCCCCCCTATAAATAAACAATAACAAAACCAATGATAAGAAAAAAGAACAAGCAAAAAACAAAAACAAAAACTACCGAAAAGGTTAAGATAAGAACCTGATATCAAATATCCTCTTTTTCTTCCAACAATTTTCACTCAAATTAACCAAAACATGAAATTATGGCGTTTGTTTGAGCCAAAAATGAAAAGACCCAACCTTCCACCAATCCTTAATCGCCTGCCGACGAAAAATTATTTTTCAAAAAAAAAAAAAATTGAAATTCGAACAATCAGGAGAGAAGACAAGAAAAAAGCAAAACTGAAATTGAAATTAAACTGGTCCGAAAATCTCGAATGGAGGGATTGAATTGAAATTGAATCAAATGAAGAGAAAATGAACCCATTTTTACCTGATTTGGAGAGGGGCTGATGAAAGAAAATCGGGAAAAAAAAAAAAAACTGGGAAAAATGGGGAGAGAAGAAATGTCGTCAGATCCGCGGCCGAAAAACGTAGAAGGAGAAGTCGGCGACGAAAAGAACAAAGGAAGAAGCGCAAGAAATTGCTTCACTGGCAGACAATAATGGCGGCTTTTCCAGTCTCGCTGTTAACCAATTTAACAAATCTAAACGCTAGGATTTTCCTTTTATTTGTTTTTTTTTTTTTGTTTTTTGTTTTTTCCCCACTCAGGGAATTTTCTATTCTAACATTCTGGAAAATTTACAGATTAAAAAAAAAAAACGAAAATACTATTGTGAAGTGGATATTCAGGTGTGCAACAGTCCAAGAACCTTCGATAGGCTCTATTCTCCCAACCGTTCGACTCGATGAACAAAAAAGGTGATTTTTCTTGAACTCATCAAACATCATACGCTATATTATATATATATATATATATATATATATATATTAAAAAAAAAGATGAAGGTTTTAATTTTAAACTTTATAATACGTAATGGAATCAGGTATAACTGTAAAGTCATATTTATAACCACTTAATTCATATTATTTGTTTTTCTACCAAAAAATTTTTTACATTATTTGTTTCATTAAACGTTAAATGATAATCTTTTAAATAGTACGTTTATTTAGAAGCTTCTTTTTTTTTTGTTAAAACATAAGAAAATTCTCATTTTTATTGAAGAATATAAATTGTTAAAAAGGACTAACAAGAAAAACCTTTAATGAACCATAAATCATTGTTGTGTTTCTAAAGTCTTGAACTAAAAAGTTGAAAACAAATTGTGCTTAGTATCATTTTTAAAATGATTTTGTTTTGAATTTGACAATAAAATGAGTCTGTTTAGAATGATATTGAAATCACTTTTTTGATTTTAAGAAAAAGCATTGAATTTATTCAATATTATTAATATTATAGAAAACAAACAGTCTTAAAACAACGAAAATAAATTCAGTACAAACAAATCATTTGAGCTAATTAAAGCTAAAATAATCAAGAAGTGAACTATATCATTCCCTAACAAGGACGTTATGGTGAAAAGCGCACCAAAACCGTCAGTACTAATCCTGCAAATAATATCCGAGAAGAGAAACGGGTTGAAAATCTTATTTCCAACCCGAAAAAGCAACAAAACACAAAGGAAAAGAAAGGAAATCAACTTTCTGGTTTCAATATTCAATCAAGTCTCCCAATCTCATTACAGAGGTGTGTATTTGAGCAATAGACCAAGCTCAAACGACAGAACACTTACGACCAAGAAAACGACAATATTTTAACTCAAACGACAACTGAAACTACAAGAAAGAAACGACTCTTTAAAAGACTAAACAACTAAACGCTGGGTTTTATTACAATTTACAACTCAGATAAAACGACATTACGCATAACAGACCAAGCCCAGAAACGACAACTCCTATCACTAAGCCCCTGCATCAGAGTTCCCTTCCTCGGAAAAGTTCATCCCCGAATCTTTGGAGATGGTAGGAGATGCGTTCGGTGGGAAGTATTCCAATAAGTCACTAACATTGAAAGTGTTGGAGATGGAGAGATCTGGAGGAAGGTCTACTTTGTAAGCATTATCATAACCTGACTCTGATACCAATTGATTTAACGGATTGAAGATGGATTAAGCCCACACCATGGCTGAAAGAACTCCAAACGGAGATGGGGATGAAACCCCTCTTTTACTGATAGAAACTCAAAGGATTACAAATCTATTGTATCAAAAAAAAAAAAAAACATAAAACAAAAAACAAAACTCCCCTCACCCTTTTTAGCTCAACTCTTATATTGAGCATTTCTGCCTCTTCATTACAAACGACAAATAAAGAAAACAAACGACAATTGAATGTTGAGACCCAAATACCAAACAACATGCTAATACTAGTTACTAAAGAGGATTTGAAAGCTCCTACATCAAATATTTTCACCATTTCCCACTTTCCACCTCCCTCCCCCAAACAACGGCTCCATTACCATTTTTCACTTCCATTTTTTTATTTCCCTCTTATTTTCTTTCCTTCTTACTAATAATAAGCTTGGAGAGAATACAAAAATGATCCCATTACAATATTTTTCTCTCGTATTTTCTTTTTCCTTTTTATCAAATGCGTTTGGCATCAAGGTTCAACTCAATCTAAACCCAAAACATTTAATTCATTTTTTTGTCTTTTTTTTTTTTTTGAAAAATCAATCTCAGTTTTACTATTTACAGTTTTTTTTGTAACTCAAATTTCAATAGTTCATAACTTTGTATATATAAGTCCAAATGTGATGAATTTTTTTTAATTACATAGAATTTCGAGACGAATGAAACAAGTTTCATAGTGATATTTTTTTCCTAACGCATTTCAAGTTTTTACACTTTTTAAGTTTCAACAGTTCAAACGCCTTATCAAAATTCAATTTAATTCCAACCCAAAAAACTCAATTCAAACATGTGCACCAAACGCATACGTGCATCAATTTCCCTCCACTTCTCCCTTATCCCACTTCCTTCATTTTTCTTTTCCACCCTACCAAACATAGCATTAAAGAGAAAACAATATAAATATATAGATAAAACAACAATAGTTTTTTTGCATTGATACACCCCAAACTTATCGATAAGTTACAATTTGCATCTTGAAATTTTAATTTTGACAATTTGTACCAGGAATTAACAAATATGTAGCAAATTGCACCCCATTAATAATAACATTAATCTTTTGAAGGAAGTTGATATGTAATTTGTACATAGATTGTTAATCTATGACATAAATAATCATTTTTATCTTTATTAATTAACAATTTATATGCAAGTAAAGTATCAATTTTTATTAAAAAAATCAACATTAATTATGAATGGGGGTGCAACTTGTTACAGATTTGTAAGTTTAGGATACAAAATTTCAAATTAAAAATTCAGAATGTAAAATTATAATTCTATAATAAGTTTATGGTGCATTAATACAAAAAAAAAAATCAATAATAATTATTCCAATATTTTATTTTATTTATTTACTATTTACCAAACAACAGAATACCAATTTTTTTACCATTCTAATTTTTTATCTTTTAAAAGTTTTAGGGCATCTTGAAATATCAAGAGACAAAAAAATGCATAAAAACTTTTCCGATATTTACGAAACGAAAGAAATGGAAAAAAATCCACACATGTCCGAAAAAGACAAACTGGCTAAATAATATCAGGCTACTAGGGTTAACCCAGGACCCAAAAAAACGACCCGATAACAAATTGGAAATATAAATAGAAATTAGTAAGTAGAGGCTAGAGCAGGGCAAACCGAGGTGGAGGTTTATAAGGCCATACGTCTTACACACACACACAAAACACACAACACACAACACACTACACTCTCTGTGTCTGTCTCTTGCCTTTGCCTTATCCCCTAAATATCTCCTCCTCCAACTCCAAAACCCTCCTAAACACCGCCTCACCGTCTTCTCATTTCCTAGAAACGTGTCTTATCCTTTTCCTTCTTTCAGGACTTTCGTCGAGCACTTGGTGTTCATACCAAACGACCCAGAAAAACTCGTTAGAGACTCTAATGGCTTCCATCATCGGCGTCTCGTCCATTTACCAGACGCCCAGTCTCGAGCCCTACCGGCGAGTCGCGGCTTCCTCCTCCACCGCCGCCTCGGCGGCTCCTTCTTCTCTGCCTTTTCCCGATAAGTCTCACTTCAACAGTGTTCTCAGAGCGTATAACAGTAGGCTCGGCGGCGGCGGCGGCGGCGGCGGTGGTGGCTTGGTTGCTTCGGCCATTGCGACCCCTAATTCGGTGCTCAGCGAGGAGGCTTTCAAGGGTCTCGGAGACTTCTCCAAGGACTCTCTGGATGATGACTTTAGCGACGAAGCGGACTACGAGTCCGACGAAGGCGAGCTGGGCTCGGCTTCCGTTGACGATGACGAGCTCGCCATTTCCAAGCTGGGTTTGCCTCAGCGACTCGTGGATTCCTTGGAGAAACGTGGGATTACCCACCTTTTCCCTATCCAAGTACTTTTCATATCTCTCTCTGGTTTTTGCTTTTGTTTTTTTGTTTGTTTTCGAATTTGTTCTCCTTTATTTTGATATATTAGATTCTCTTGGAGTTCTAGTTGGCTTGTCTTTTCTGTTTAATCAGCATTTCACCAAGAATTGTAGCCATTTTATATATTTTATTTGATGGAAAACCATGTTTGAATGCTATATTTTTAGTCTATGAACTCCTGTTTCAATGCTGAACTTCCATATGATATGGAGGCTTTGTTTGAATTTATTTTTTGGTTTAACTTGATTGAATCGAAATACGTGTTGTTTGATTTTTATTATTATTATTATTTTTTGTCTCCCATATTTTACCTTTTTCCGCTTTGGTTAATTGGAAGTTTATGTATTTTCTAACGCATTTATTTACTATTGTTTCCTGCAACAAATTAGAGAGCTGTACTAGTACCGGCACTAGAAGGTCGGGACGTCATTGCTCGTGCGAAGACAGGAACCGGAAAGACGCTTGCCTTTGGGATTCCAATAATTAAGCGCCTTACTGAAGATGATGAAGAGAAAGGTTCTAGGAGGTATAATTATGTCAGAGTTACTGAACTTCCTTTACCTTCGAATTTGTTTGGAACATGTCCTGATTGTTATTATTTTTTTGGTTAAAATCGTTTTCATAGGCGGTCCAGTCGTCTTCCTAGAGGTTTGGTCCTTGCACCCACCCGCGAGTTGGCAAAGCAAGTAGAAAATGAGATCAAAGAGTCCGCACCTCATTTAAACACCGTCTGTGTATACGGAGGTGTTTCTTATATTACACAACAGAACGCTCTTTCCCGTGGAGTTGATGTGGTTGTTGGAACTCCCGGTCGATTAATCGATCTGCTTAATGGTGGCAGTCTCCAATTAAGTGACGTTCAATATTTGGTCCTTGATGAAGCTGATCAAATGCTTGCAGTTGGATTTGAGGAGGATGTTGAAGTAATCTTAGAAAAGCTTCCGGCTGAGAGACAAAGTATGCTTTTCTCCGCAACTATGCCTAGTTGGGTGAAAAAACTAGCGCGAAAGTATTTGGACAATCCTTTGACGATTGATCTGGTATAATATTATTATTTTTAACTAGTTAAATGCCAGTATAAGCTACAATTGTTCTCGAACAGGATATAGATTCTTATGTTTTTTTTCCTTCCTTCCTCCAAGGTTGGTGATCAAGAGGAAAAACTTGCCGAGGGAATCAAACTTTATGCCATATCAGCTACTGCAACGTCAAAGCGGACTATTCTTAGTGATCTTGTAACTGTGAGTGCTGGCAGTCAATTTTATTTTTGCCTTTCTGCTAATTATATTTGTTACAAATAGTAGGTCATGTTGAATAATAAAATATCCGGTCTATCTTGTAAGACCACGTTGATAGTTCTAGTGTACCTTTTAGTGTTATATTTTCAGTTTTCTAATATATGATGTATATTGTTATCCGTTTTTCCAGATGAAGTACAAGTTAAAAGTACTATTTTTCTCAATCCTGCATTAAAAATTTTATTTTCAGGTTTATGCAAAAGGTGGAAAGGCCATAGTTTTTACACAAACTAAACGAGATGCTGATGAAGTCTCAATGGCATTAACAAATAGCATAGCTTCTGAGGCATTGCATGGGGATATATCCCAGCATCAAAAGAGAGAGAACGTTAAATGGTTTCCGGCAAGGGAAATTCACTGTGCTTGTTGCCACTGATGTTGCAGCCCGAGGGCTTGATATTCCTAATGTTGATCTGGTAATCACCTGAATTTTATGATCCTGCTACCGTGTGTTTCTGAATCCCTTTTTTTAGGGTAGTGTGAATAAATCTCGTGGAATCTTGAAGTTGTACAAAGTGTCATAATATATCTCCGTGAAGAATAAATGAGGAGGAGATTCCTTTATGTATCTGACTTTCTAACTCCGAAGTTAGATTTAGCCAGATAATACACAGTCCGCATGAATTACCATTTTAGCACGAGTTAGAGTACTTGTGCCATTAACAATATGAGTGATACATTCTGATTTTTATACCCTTTTCTTTCACAAGATGAGCTTTATTTTGTCTTTTCGAAATGTTTTCTATGTCGTTTTATGACGATTAATACTAATATCTTATTGTTCTTTCAGCACACTGAATATATGGGCCTCTTTACTTGTTTTTCCAGATTATCCACTATGAACTTCCCAATGATCCAGAGACCTTTGTGCATCGATCTGGTCGTACTGGACGTGCTGGAAAAGAAGGAACTGCTATTTTGATGTTTACTAGTAGCCAGAGGAGAACAGTCAGATCCCTTGAGCGTGACGTTGGGTGCAAATTTGAGTTTGTTAGTCCACCATCTGTTGATGAGGTTCTGGAGTCATCTGCTGAGCAAGTGGTTGCCACTTTAAGCGGAGTTCATGCTGAATCAATCAAGTTTTTCACCCCTACTGCCCAAAAGCTAATTGAAGAACAAGGCACAAGTGCTCTTGCTGCTGCACTTGCTCAATTGAGTGGATTTTCTCGGCCTCCGTCGTCCAGGTCTCTTATCAACCATGAGCAGGTAAAGGATTTAAGTCAAGTATAAATAAACCATTAATTTTGATTTTTTAATTATGAGTTATGTATTTTCTTGCAAGATTTATGTATCAATGAGACAGTAGCACCGAGCGAAATTTTGGGTTCCTTACGGTTAACATAAATACTTTGCTTTTCCTTTACAAGAGATCATTAAAAAATAACGAAAATTGCTAGGTGTATAAGATGGGGAAGGACAAGTGAAACGTTGCCATAAAATCGTCAAGTTTTATTCACATCTATATCCAAGTTTTAATTAGTGGTACTATACCGATATATACTTATTTTATTCTCAACCTGATTGTTTATATCTCAGGGTTTGGTTACATTGCAATTGACTCGAGATTCAGCCATTTCTAGAGGATTCCTGTCAGCTAGATCTGTCACTGGGTTTCTTTCAGACGTTTACTCTGCTGCTGCTGATGAACTTGGAAAAATTTATTTGGTTGCTGATGAACGGGTTTGTATACACAAATATGGCATACGTTATTTATTTTCTTCTAATGTCTCTTTATGAACTCCTTTGTTAATTACTAGTTATCACTTACACAAATTTCAGGTTCAATCAGCGGTTTTTGATCTTCCAGAGGAGATTGCAAAGGAGTTGCTGAATAGGGAACTACCACCTGGGAACACTATTTCCAAGATCACCAAGGTTGCTTTTTGTATTTTCTTTGCGTTTTCGTTATAGCCATATCTGCGTGAGAACAAAAGTTGTTGTATGAATCATGGGCGGAATCAATTTGCTTGCAGTTTGGTGTGTTTTTACATGCTCTCGTGCTATATACATGAAAGCATCAGAGAGTCAGAAGTGTATTTATGCTTGTATTATATTTATTTGCAGTTGCCAGCTTTGCAAGATGAGGGGCCCGCCAGTGACTTCTATGGTAGGTTTTCTAGCAGAGACCGCGGTGGAGACCGTGGTGGCCGCGGTGGAGACCGTGGTGGCCAACGAGGTACTAGGGGTCGTGGAGGATTCAGAAGCTCCAGGAGTTGGGGCGGTGGCTACTCTGTGAATGAAGATGATGGATTTAGGAGCGGTCAAAGTAACAGAAGATCTAACAATAGTTGGTCAGGGTCCCGGGGTTCTAGAAGCACCAGCGACGATTGGCTTATTGGAGGTAGAAAAACTAACAGTAGATGGTCTGAGGGTTCAAGCAGATCTTCATCCAGGGACAGGTATCTTCCCACTTCCCTGTATAAATCTCTTACTCTTTTCTCTATTCTTAGTACCGATTTTTGTATTATTCCTCTCACCTTCCAATTATGTTGTTGAAAATAAAATTGCCTCTTTTAAAGCGAGAGGAATAGTAAAAGTGATCATTTCTTGTTTGGCCATGATACGGGTGGAACAAGTCCGTCCCTAGATCTTGATCTGATTTGAGCTAAACTTGTAAGATACTGATTTCTGCACTTGCATACAGAAATTTCGGAGGTTCATGTTTCAACTGTGGGCAATCCGGGCACCGGGCATCAGAATGCCCCAACAAGATTGGTTTTTAAGTCCAACAAGAGCCATCAAGAGGAGTACTCTGACTTTTGAGTTGTGGAGGATATGAGGTCTTTCTTTTCTTGGCCTCAGTGGGTTGGAGGCTGCTGCTGAGTATTGGTTTGATGGAATTTCATCTCTGTGCTGCTCAGAGATTCAAGAGATGCTCCTCCATACCATAATAGGAGTCAAACATTGAACCGAAATATTATATAATGTTCCCGTTGACATTTCTTTTTCTTACCTGTATTTTTAAAATCTATTGCCCATTTTGATGTAATGTCTAGTTAGTGTTAAATTTTCTTATGAATACTGGTTTTAGTGTTTGGCAATTTCAGTATATCTATTTTCTTTCAAATGTTTTGCTAAATTTGGATTCCTACAAATATAGTGCTTCAGAATGTGGTATTTACTGGAATGACTACTCAATTGAATCATTTTCTGACAACAGACAACAAATCTTTCCAAGCATTCAATTGTTCGATATCAACTTTACCCGAGGGTAGGGTACTACGAAACGGAGTTGGTCGTGGATTATCACTAAGCCTAGATTGATTCTTCCCGCGTTGATGCCCGAGCGGTTAATGTAGATGGACTGTTTCTTTCCAACAACATAACATATATGGGGTGAAAATCTCTTCCAAAAAAATAATAATAATTAAATAAAAGCTACTTCGTAAAGAGAATGCTCATGACACTTCTAAACACAGGTCCCCTCTTATCCTTCATAACCTCTCTTGCAGCCTTCTCATCAGGCACAAACCCTTTCTCTCTCATCTGCACCAGAAACTCCCTGGCCTCATCCTCCTTCTGCTCCCTCGCAAACACCTCGAACACCGCCACGTAAACGCTGGCATTGGGACGCATCCCCTTCGACATCATCTCAATCACATACTTCTTTGCATCGCCAAGGAACTTCGGATTGGCAGCAAGTCCTTTGATCAAAACAGTGTAGGTATACGCATTCGGTGCGACACCGGAGGTGAGCATCCGCAGGAACACCTTGAGAGCCTCCTTGGTCTGCCCGGCATTGGCGTAGGCTTCAACAACGGCGGTGTGCGCCACCACGTCGGGCATCTGGCCCTTGTCCTTGATCTGCGCGAAGAGCTCCAAGGCCTCGTGGGTGAGCCCGTCCTTGGACAAACCGTCGAACATCTTGACTGCATTGTTGAGGAGGCCATCGCCGCGCATCTTGTGGAAGACCTCTTGCAGGTCTTTTGGGTCGTCCGGCTCCTCCACGGCGGGCTTCTTGCTGAAGGGGTCGTACGGCGGTGGGAGATTCGACTTGTCGACTTCTTTCGTCGTTTTGCTGTCGTTTTCGTCGCCGGTTTCGTCGTCGGAGGGGAGGGAGAAGTTGACCTTGGTGTTGATCTTGGTGGGTGAATCAGAAGATGAACTGAATAGCATAGGCTTAACACATGATGTCGGTGGAAGAAGCACAGTTTTGCGATGGTTTGGAGTGAGGAAAAGAAGAAGAAGAAGAAGAAGAAGAAGCGGAAGAGAATATGGTTCTGGTGAGGCTGTAGGTAGGCGTTAATGGAGGTGGACGAAGGAGGAACCGTTTGCAGAAGAGAATGGAGAAGGAGAAAGTGTCGGAGACGGAAGTGCGACGAAAGGTCTGAGAAAGCCGTTCGCTCGCCATTGCTGCGTAGGCGTTTCTTTTGAGTTTCTTTTTCTGCTGCTTACGATTTTTTTTCAAGCAATCAAAATTTATATATTTCTCTGATGTGTGTGTACCTATAAGTTTAAGGTATTTTCGTCCAAAACGATCCGTCTTGGGCGAAAATGTTTTGAATTTAATTTTTAGTCCTTCAATTTCTTTTTTTTTGTTTTTGGCCCAAATTTTTTTTTTTTGATAACTTAGTTTCTTTTTTGTATTGGTCTTTTTTTTTTTTTTTTTTTCATTTTTGTTCTTTTATCTTTTTTTTTTTTTTATATTTTTTATGCATCTCTTTTTTTTTTTGGTCTATTTTTTTAATTTGTTATTTTAATTTTTTCCTATATAGATAATTTTTTTCAAATATGTCCAACATGTGTTGTGCACATGTTTTAAACTAGTATATTAGAAATGGAAAAACATGTTACTGCACAAAGCATTTTCATCCAAAATTATTCACTTTGGTCGAAAATATTTTGTATTTGTTTTTTAGTCCTTTATTTTTTATTTTTTATTTTGGCCTAATTTATTTCAATTTTTTTATTTTGTCCTTTTTTTTTATGATTTAGTCCTTTTTTGTATTGGACGAAAATGTTTTGTATTAACTTTTTAGTCATTCAATTTCTTTTTTTTTTTTATTTTGGCCTAATTTTTTTTTTATATTTTTTATAATTTAATCCTTTTTTGTATCGGTCAATTTTTTCTATTTTAGTCATTTTATCTTTTTTTAATTTATTTTTAGGTCCTTTTTTTGGGTCTATTTTTTAAATTTTTTATTTTTTTATATGTGGATAAAATTTTTCAACTGCATCTACACGCGCATGACACATGCTTTAGACTAGTACGTGTATATATATTTATGCGTATAAAACTTCAAGATTTTGTTCAGAAAGATCTAACGGGAATATTGCATTGCGTTCTAGTCCTTGGCGCGGCAATGCTTATTTATAGGACAATTCATTCCTTTCAAGAAAAATGAAAAACTATGATGAAATATGTTTCCAATCCTGGATTTTCTTTCTTCTTTTATGGAGTTAGCTTTCCAAAATTCACTTGTATGTGATTATAATTTGTATTGGAAAATTCACTTTGTATTACGTGTAATTCCTACATGGAATATATGATAGATTTGGAATATTTTCAAAACATTAGTTAAATATTACTTTTGTCACACACGTATTATAATAAAGGTCTAATGTTTTATTCGAATCATACATTTAATTTTAATATAATATAATACTCGTTTATTTCTTTCATGTATTGTATTTAGTACAACTATTTATTTTCTATTCGGTCATTCCACTTTTTTCTATAAAGTTTTATCAATTATATTACATATTCTCTTATCAATATAAATTATAATGATTATTTAAATAGAAACAATCTAAACACAAATTTCATTTGTAAAAGAGGTATCCAAATATATGTTGGAACAAATCCATTACATTAGAATATGTGACTCAAACGAACAATATAATATATTTTGTTGTTTGAAATAGTTTTGAAGTGAATAACTTTTTGTAGTATGTGTAAACGACATTGCTATTATACACGTAAACTACTGAACTTCAGTTAGTCTTCGGTACAAAAGCGACATGTAGTTTGTTTTAAAATTTTGTTGTCTCTCAAGTTAAAAACGCCATGAGGTTTGTAGTCGTTTATCTCCTTTTCGACATGAGATTTGTATTCAAAGCCTTGAATGTGGGAGCTATTCTAATTTTGATTTGAATTAGTCCATCCCGATCGTATCTCTCGCCTGAGATTAAAGAAAATTCCTGGTCAAAAAATTCCTTTCTTGGATAAAACAAGTTGCTTTTATTTTGCTTATGTAATCGACATGTCATTTTAGAGAGCAAAGTTTCTTTTTTTTGGAGTAGTTTTTCGTTATAATTTATGTTGTCTAATTTGGAAAACCACGTAAACTTTTATAGTCAATTCTAAACCTTTTCTATCACTTTAGTTTTTTATTTACTTATTTATTTATTTATTTATTTTTTCCCACACCTTGAAGTGAGAAAAGTTTGCCGTGCCCTTCAATAAAATAAAACAATATAAGAAAATATGAAATATCGATTCGGTTGAAAATTTTAAGTTGGAATTTATTGATTTTTTAAAAACTAGTTAAAAATTTTATTGACTTTTTGAAAAAAAATAAAATTTGAATTGAAATTTTTAAGTGAAACCTAAATTCCAAACAAACCATGAAATAAATAAAAAAAAAAAAAGAAAAGTTTGCCGTGAACTTATTGTATTAGCGACATGCGGTTTCCAGCTTATAGTTTGTTGTCGTTAATTCCTATATTTGACATGATGTTTTCAACGTACTTTTTTTTTAATAAAAAAAATATACAATCTAAATCATGTAAAACTTCAGAAGATAAATTATTTCAAAAAATAAAAAATTCAGAAGCAAAAGATTACAACAGCATACTATTTTTTAATAATATACTATTTTACAGTTCTTTGAACCTACACATAGCAATAATAAAGAATTATGTTATAGACAGGTGTGTCTGTAATATTCATTCATATTTGAAATATAGATAATTTTATTTTAAAAAATATATTAAAAACGAAATTGGTGATTATATAGGATAAAATTACAGTAAAGTCCTTTTTATATATCTTATCAATAGAACTTATTTTTAAACCGATTAGATGTAATCAAATGACTGAGATGTTATTTGTGTATGGTAATTATCATATACTTTACCTTACAGTGGTATTTGATTATGAAATTAAAAAAAAGATTTAAAAAAACTACCTTCACCGATGCAGGAGAGGTTTCCGTCATCGGGGTCGAGAAGGAGGGAGGGACTGGGCTGGTCAGCGTCAGGGAGGAGGGGGGGTGTGTGACCATCTGCGTTGAGTTGAGGGCTCCTGAGCTCTAGGGTGGGAGGTTCTGGTCAGCGTCGGGGCTATAACGTGGGGGGTCGACATCAGTGTTGGGGGTGGGGGGCTCGAACGTTGAGGGGTCTGGTCGGCGTCGGGGGTGTGGGGGGGACTCGAGCACCAGGGGGGGTTGGGTCAGCGTCTGGGTTGCGGGGGGATTTGGTCGGCGCCAGGGGTGTAGGGGGCTTGAGCACTGGGAGGGTTTGGTCGATGTCGGGGGCCGACGAATGGGCTCGTCGGCGTACAGGGGGGGGAGATGGGGTCAGTTACCGGCGTTGGTGGGGAAGTTGTCACGTTGAGGAAGGGAATGTGTTGGTATTTTTAAAATTTTTTATTTATTAAACTACACTAATATGAGGTAAGATGTATGATAATTATTATATACAAGTAACATCTCAGTCGTTCGATTATATATTAATAGTTAAAAATGAGCTTTATTAATAGAGTATATAAAAATAGACTTTACCGTAGCTTTACGCTTAGCTAAATGGATACTTCCTCTTTTTTTTTTTTTTTTTTGTTATAATTATAAGGGATTGGATTACTTCCTTAGATGCCAAAAGAGAATCCCGTTACACGACAAAATAAATAAATAAATAGATAAAGCATTATTATACCTGAATTACGACAATGACTTTATTCTTAAAAAGTATGTAATGATGCCCTTGCTACTGCATAGCGACTGAGACACTTAATCGAAAAATACATTTAATACAAACAACCGAGAAAAGTTGTAAGATCTTATCCTAAGATCTTATCCTAACAAGACTTAACAATGATAATTATAATAAATCTTATCTTAATCCACCGTATTATCCGGCTAAATGTTTCCTAATCCTATCAACAACCCAAAAAAAAAAAAAAAAAGTTTATATCGGTTTGGAATATATGTGTAAATCCTTTTCTTAAAAAATGTGTAAATTATTTTTTAATTAATAAATATCTAAATTTCATAAAATTAAGTTTTTTTTTTAAATGATCATTCAATTCTATTTTTTTTTATTGATAAATACTTAAGAATTGAATCTTAAATTTACCGGACCAAATTCTTAACCCGTCATTCTTTCACCAATTGAACTAATTCCTATAGCTTAATCAATTATGAATTATTTGATGATTGATATCAACATATAATTTTATCAGTTAATTATTAATTGATCATCGAATAGACATGTTAATTAAATTTTATTGGATTATTGTCCATTTTTTTCAAAATTTTAATTACCTAATTTTTTATTTTTCCGTTACTTTGATTTTTATTTTTTTAAGGTTACTTGATTTTTCCGTTACTTTAATGCAATCTTACTTTTTTTTTTTTTTTGGCTGGTTTTTAACGCAATCTTACTTATAAAAAATATATATCTACATGTAACTTTTTTCTTACTGTGATTTTTTTTGATAATAATAATTATATTAAAAAAAGATAGGAAACTGTACTGACACGTGGCGTGGGTCACATTTCACGCGTGAGATAATCTGTTACGGGGGTTATAAAGAACTCTAAAAGATAAAAAACGGTGGGGGTCAAACTTCGGGTCCCCACCATTTCAGAGCTTATTCTTTAGGGTTTCTTATCATTATCCATTTCTGAATTAGCCAGCCGAAATCTTCTCTTCCTTCTTCTTCTTCTTCTTCACTCAGGTACTTCTTCTTCTTCCTGTTCTTCATCTTTATTCTGTGAGAATGAGCATTTCTTCTAAATTTAGCTGGAACTTTTCAATCACAAGCTGTTGATCTTAGTCGCCAATGGATTCCTGTTAATTTGATGCAAAACTGATCTTGAGTTTCTCTAGATCAATAGTTTTACGGACATGGAACTTCTTCTCTTTACTTCGTATTTTCCGTTTTCAGAGTTTTAATTTTCGGATCAACTTTCTCGCGATTCTGATTGAAAACGATCACAGCTAGCTAGCGCTTACTTAGTAAGCTTAAAGGATTTGGATGTCGATGTTTCGTTTCTCTCGATCAAATCAGTGTTTCTTTGGCTTGATTTGTTGATCAGATGATTTCGGAGTTTGATCGCGGTCGATCGATTTAGTTTTTGTGTTTGATCTGATTCGATTCGTCAATATTTTTGATAAAGGAATAATTTCTAGCTGATTCGATTTATCCATTTATTTTCGACTTAAATTCGTTTCTGTTCTTTGTATTTTCTTTTAAATATCGTTTGAAAAATGTAATTAAATGTGATCCTGGTAGATTTAGATAAATTAGTAATGTGTTAATGACTATAATTAATCCACTGGAGTAGTTGCATTAATTGTTACTATCCACTTTGCTTTATATAAATATATTTATATTTTTTTCTCTTTTGAAATCCTTAAATTCTTGGCCTATTATTATCTTCTTGTCCAGCCTCTTTCTTCCTTTTTAAAAATATTTGATAACTTATAATATCTCCAAAATATTTAAATATTTATTTTGATAGGAAAATTTGTTCAATTGGCTTTTCTTTTTTTTTTTTTTTTTTTAACACGCATTTTGACAAAGTAGTGTTCATAAAAAGTTTTAACAGAAGAAAGGATATATCTAATTACAGTAGGTTAGGGATAAATTTATAATTAATTATGTAGATAGAAAAATGTATGTATATTCTGCTTTTGTTTTCACATTCATTTTCAATGTAGTACTGTATATGAAAGTTTTTGCTCGAAAAAACGATATATTGATTTGCAATAGGTTATGGATTCCACAATAAGTTCATTTGTATGATAGGTTTGGTTTTCTAGTCCTTTGAAATTCCTCCAAGCTCTTCATGAATGCAATTATAAGTTAAGATTGACCAGGTGATAGTCTTAGAGTCTTAATTTTCTGTAAATGTAAAAGTATATTAAGATAGAGATAAGCACTTTTTTACTTGGTCCTTATCCTAGAAGTGGACAATAAAAGTAATTTTAGAGAATAACATACTAAGAGAGAATGGTCAATCTGAGGAAGCCTAAAATTGAAAATATTATCGAAGTAAAGGATTTCTTATTTAAGGGAATAAGAAAGGAAAAATTACCATGACTATTATTTCCTTCATTGGAGGGGCTTATTGCTTAAAAGGAATAACAATTTACATGAAGTAGAGCATCATATATAACCTCTGTTTTTCTACAGGCTAAAATGCAAGGAGGGATTCGAGGATTTTTGTCGAATGGAAGTGTTGTGAAAAATGCGGTTCTGAAGCGCATCTCTCTTGTGAACCCACTGTTCCAGCCTGCCGTCCTTTCACGATTTCAGTCAGCTACATCTCCACAAATAGAGGAGCATGGCTTTGAGAGCACGACTATTGCTGATATCTTGAAAGGGAAAGACAAAAGTGCTGATGGTTCCTGGCTCTGGTGCACTACAGATGACACTGTGTATGATGCTGTTAAGTCGGTATGGACACTGTTTCAATCTTTGCAAAACCATTGTTATCAGAATTAGCTGAGAGGATTTTCTTGCTGCCTGGAGTCAAGTAATTATCATTATCTTTGCAGATGACCCAGCACAATGTCGGTGCCCTGGTGGTCGTGAAACCTGGAGAGGATAAATCAATTGCTGGAATCATAACAGAAAGAGGTATTGTTTGCTGATCTTTTATGGTGTTTTACCACACATTGCTGTGCTTTTTCTCTAAACCCCCATGAAATGTAGACTGGAAATGCTGCACTATCTAAGTACTAATGTTTGGAAGACAAGTTGGAACTTTTCTAATCAAGTGATATCTTTATATTATGGTTTGTTTACAGATTATCTGAGGAAGATCATAGTGCAGGGAAGGTCATCTAAGTCGACCAAGGTCGGAGATATCATGACTGAGGAGGTATATATAGCACATGAGAATTTCATTTTCACTTGCAGAATAACACTGCATGGAAATTGATATACCGAAGTTTTATTTTACGTTTCTCACTATGGATATACTGTAATTTTGATCCATAATCGTATGACTTGGTGGCTGTAGAACAAGCTTATCACTGTCAACCCTGGCACCAAAGTTCTTGTGGCAATGCAACTGATGACTGGTATCATATTCTGTTCTTGTTTTTCACCTTTTCCATTGCCTTTTTTTTTTTTGGTTTAAAATGTTTAATTATCTGAGTTTCCTCCCCATTAAGGAAGCTGATCTTCTGAATTGATGTTTTCCGGGTAGATAACCGGATCAGGCACATTCCAGTGATCAATGAAAGGGGAATGATAGGCATGGTGTCAATCGGAGATGTGGTTCGAGCTGTGGTGAGCGAGCACAGGCAGGAGCTGGACCGCTTGAACGCCTATATTCAGGGAGGTTACTAGATAATGATGATGATGACGACGAAGATGATTCGAATTTGGACACAACTCTGTTTAATTGCCCTGGTATGGCTAAACGCTGTACAATAATAAGAAGCCTGGGTGCTTGTAAATACCGTTTGCTCTTTGCCAAGTCCTGTTCTTCTTTTTCAGTTTCTGTTAGTTCCCTGATGTCAAAATGGTCTATGACATCAAACACCCGACAAGTGGACTAACATGCCTTAGCAATAATTACTTTGTTGTCGCTTGATAAGTGTTCTGGTTCTTATCGTGATGCATAATAGATTTTCAGATTAGACGGTGATTACTACTTATTCGTTTCCATCGTAGGTTTGAAACGCAAATTTAAATTTTTATAAGAAAAAACGCCATTGAAAACTTTTTATATCTAAAAGTCTTGCGACGGTGATAGAAACAAATGGGGATGTACTTGATTTCCCCTTTCTATTGATTCTTTCCATCTCTATCTGATGTGGGGTTAAGGGGAGTTTTTCAGTTGGATTTCTCACATGAAAAAGCTGACGTCGTCATAATGGCCAGAGTAGTTGGGAAACGAAGGAGTTTTTTTTTTTTTTTTTTTTTTTGGGTTGCTTTAATCGGTGAAATTGACCAAATAGATGAGCAGAAGAAAAAGGGGGGAAAAGAAAGATGCAAACAATTATTTCGTCAATAAAGATGAGTGGAAAAAGAAAATAAATTACACGTAATTTACTTTTGCTGAGAAAATAAATGACGTAACTTATAAGCAATTAATGTCGAACCTGTAAATAAATAGGGGCAAGCAAATGACCAGAACTCAAAAGGGTCAACAGCTAAGTGCAGGAAGTTGTCTGTAACGTACAAAAAATCTTTCTAAGCCAAAAAAAAAAAGAGAGAGAGAGAGAGAAAACTTACAAAAACTCTTACATTCATTCCTTCACAAAAAGAGACATACACACAAAATGTACATGTCCATTGTCTTCTACTAGTTTTAATTATTTCGTTTTAACTTTCATATCTGCTGAAAAATTTCTATCTCCAAAGCTCTAAAAACAGAAATATTCTAATATAAAATAAAGCGTTTTTTTTTTAATATAACTTTGAACAATAAGTTGAAGAGAAAACGTTGTTAAAAAAAAAGTTGAAGAGAAAACGTTAAAAAAAAAAAATTTGTGTTGTGTTTTCGATTCTATGATACTAAGGGTGATTAACTCATTTTACCGTAAGATAGTAAAGTTTTAAATCCCACTCCTAGTTTAAAAAAGAAAAAATAAATATTCTAACAAAATCTTTTGTAAATTTCTTTAAAGTCAAAATTCACGAGAGATTTTTGGAAAATAAAAATGAATGGACGAAGGGAAAAAGTTTACTTTCATTCTTTTTTGGGCCAAAACTTTTCTTCTCTTTTATTTTTAATTAGCTAGAAATGAGTTAAAGCGTCCAAGTGGGGTGGATTAAGTGCCTCCTACAGTGGACCAGTCTGAGGATTAAATAATAATGATAATCATTTTAAATAATAATAATTAAATAAACCCAATCCAATATTCCATACGCTTCTTTATCACATCATTTGCTTCCTTATTCTCCATTTATGTTTCCCACAATCGCAAAAACAATTTTTTACTAGGAATTTTTTTTATTTACTGTAGCTGATCTGTCCCTTCGTCCATGGTTGTTATCATTAGAGATTCGGCTTGTTGTTGTCATTTGACTCGGTTAATTTCTTTTCTCTGATTTCTTCGGCCACAAGAACAACTCAAAAACAGAACGAGAAACAAACAAACAAACAAACAACAAGAAGAACAAAGAAATACGATTCTAAATAATCAAAAGTAAGTTTGTATCTGAATTTCTGATACGTCTTTGTTAATGGGTTTTCGTCTGTTTTCGCTTTTGTTACCTGTGGGATAAGTTTCTTTGTTCTGGGATTTTCGTAATTTTTGAGTGTGTGTGTATATATATATATGTATAATGTAAATATATGTATATGAGGAACTGTTTTTGTGGTGCAGGTTTTGGTGTGAAAATTGAGAAGTCGAAGCATGGTGGGATTTCTTTTTTCCATTGGGGCTGTTTCAATTTCTGAAAATGACATTTCTATCAGAGAATTTGGCAACCTGGCTTCTGTGGTTTCTGGCATGATTCTCTGCGTCATTGTGAGTTTTTATTGTTAAAAATCCAACTACCCATTTCATTCATTACATGCTTTTATGTATATGTCTGTTGTATAGATAGGCTAGAGTAAGAATTTGTAGACCAATAAGGTTAACAATTGCTCAATGATTCAAAACCAGGATAGCAATGCATAGAGAATGGTTTAGTGGATTAAAAAACGTAATTCCGGAGGACTTGTTTGTGTGGTTTTGAACAAATCTCCTTATATTTTATCAACTACTACTAGGATGGTGCGGCAGTTAGGCTGCCTTTCCTTCTTGTCTTTGGGTTAAAAGTTTTAGTACTTGAAAACCTCACATTAAGGTGCCTGCCCAGTTAATAGATTGTGTGTTGCTGTGCTTGTGGTGGTGGGCGTGAAACTGAGTCTATTCTTTGAGTAGAATTGGGTTAGGTCATTTCCGTTCTATCGGTGGGCCCCCGGGATTTCTACTATAGGCGAAAAGATGGGGTGGGATGGATCCAGTTATCCCTTTTGTCTCAGAAAACTTTTGTTTACATTATTCGTGTGATATTAATGAATTCTTATGAACCTCTGTTTATGTGTGTTTCCTCCTGAATTTAGCAACTAATGGACTTTAATTAGCGTTCTAGAAAAAAGAAAAAAAAATATTCTTGTTAGTAACTTCCAAGTGATGTATGTATTTTGGTTCTTGAAGGTTTATAAATTAACAGGTCTATTTAGCCCTCGTTTCTTCAAGGGATATGACAAGTTAACAAATTCACAAAAAATTGAATGGAACAATAGGTGAAGATCTTCCGCATCTTACCTTATGATCTACCTATCATTTGTCCAACATTCGGTTTCAACGTCTTAATGGGCATAATTGTTGTTGGGTTTACTTATGTAGGGGGTTTTCAACAGCTCATGCCATTCTCGTAGCATTTGCATCTTTCTACCTCGTAGTGTTATCTGATTTGTTTAAAGAGGGTTCTCGTGATGGGCCAATTGTCGACAGATCATCCACTTTGTCAAATACTGTGATGGGGGTAAGTGTGATGCATAAGAAGCACTACTAGGTTCTCTGAGTACAGTTTCTTTCTTCTACTCATTAAATATCTATTAAATTAATCTGCTTTTCAAATTTTGGTTTATATGTATAAGCCACGATAGCTAACAGCTGATTAATGCTTCGAATTGATGCCATATGATGGGTTACACATTGCGTATACGAAACCGGACAGATTTCCTTTGCTTTGCAATTTTTTTATAGACTGTTTTTTTGGAGGTTTTGATCACTGATTTTTTGTTCTCTATCTTCTTTTTCTGGGAAGTTAACTTGGATTTATGTAATTAGTCTTGTCTCTAACCTTTACTTATCTGTACTCGGTGCAGATTTCCATTGGTTATTTTCTGACAGACTTGGGGATGATTTTTTGGCTTTTCCCAGCTTTAGGTGGTCTGGAGTATGTAAGTCCTTTTTAAAGCAAAATGTTCGCTTGATAACAAAGTTTATATCAGCTACTGTGAATTGATCTTTCAAGAATAAAATACCTCCGTTCCAGATCTATTCGGGCCAAATTGAAATAGAGTATCATGTAACTTACTACAACTGAATTTAAATTGTGATTGTTAAATAGAGCTTCGGAGATTGGGACCTGACTAATTGAGTTGCATGCACAGTTAGAAACTAGAGTACCAATTTTGCTTGTCTCATTTGTTTTTATCAGGTTCTACACCACGGGCTATCCATGTTTTCAATCATTCTCTCCCTCAGAAGTGGTCAAGGGCAGATGTACATACTAATGGTTCTCTTCTCTGAAAGCACCACACCTTTTGTGAATTTAAGATGGTAAGACTAGCATCCAGGAGTTCCCATACTTTGATTTTCATTGTTGTCAACCTTGGCTTATTTTCTGAACACAAATTCAGGTACTTGGATATTGCTGGTCAAAAGAGCTCCCGTCTTTACATCTTCAATGGCGTTGCAATGTTCCTGGGGTGGTTGGTACAGTCTAACATACCCTAACACCTATGTTCATTTGAGTGATGATGAATTATTTATATAGTAGTCGGTGTATATAATAGAGTTCAGACAGATGAAATAGTCGGTGCAGATCATGTATCGGTAGTCTCGAAAGTATCTGCCGAATCTAGTGAGCTCTAAACAAAGATGGTTACTAGTTAGTTTGGGGGTTCAAGGTGCGATGCAATGGAGAACATTATGATTTGACTGATTTTATCTCCACGATTCATATGACTAATTCGTCTCTCGCATGTCTCTCAAAGAGACCCCGTACCAATCTGGATGCACAACTAATTTTAATATTTGACTTTTACAATGTGTATGCTTTTGTGTGTGAGTACAGGCGTATAAAGACACACATATATACGTACATATGCATACACTTAGTGTCGACAGGTCACCTCGTTGAGACCTTTGATCTTATAAAAGTAATGGAAGCACTAATCTTTTGAAAGTTTTGATACCCAGTATTGGACTTTTTACTCTGAGTGTCCGCTTCTAAATTCTTTAAATTGTTCTGTTACACTAATAACATATTAGGGTTATTTTGAATTCTCTGTTTTAAACTTCGTATAACTTTGCTTGAGCTCTCTTAACGTTTCTAATGTTTGTTGATATTGAATTTGAATGCCCGCAGGTTGCAAGGATTCTTTTGTTCATTTACTTTTTCCACCACATGTTTACCCATTTCGATGAGGTGAGTTCATACCATTCTTCTACGAATTAAAGAGTCTTGATAACCAATGCTTTAGGCATTTCATTCACTCCCTTCTTTTTACAGATACAAATATAGATTCCACCACGGAAAATCTCTACTATTTTCTTTTCAACATTTTCGATTTCGGCCAACGTTTTATCTTGGTGTTAAATCATACTGAAACACAATGCTTAGTCCTAGCTGGTGACTCTGGATTCATATCCTGTGCAATGATTATAGAGTTCAACGAAAATAGATTTTTAAAAACATCATTTACTAAATAATCTGTATGCAAATGTCATGAGAATAACGGTTAGCATCAATATTCTCATTGTTTCAACTTTCAGGTTAAGACGATATTTCCGTTGGGCTTCTACAGCTTGCTGATTGTGCCGCCAGTATTAACAGCCATGAATCTGTTTTGGTTTTGGAAGATTGCCAAAGGTTTGATCAAAACTCTTACCAAGACAAGACACAGCCACTGAAGCCACCATTCAAAAATCGGCACTTCACATTTAACGCACCCAATGTACATTTGGTTGTTCCAGAAAAAAATGAAAAAAAAATTGTACATTTAGTTGTATGCCTTTTCACCCTTTCCTCGCACCTTTTTTTGCAAAATACATTGATATTTTTGTCATGTTCATGATACATTCTTCACACGCACGTTTGTGTCGAGCGGTATGCACTTTTAGCTTCTACACTCATAAATCACCGTCAAAGAGTTAATTACAAGGCTAAAATGCATTCCACCAATAGGGCAAAACATCGTGTCTATCTGTAGAATTTTCCTTTAATCATGCCTCACAATCGCTGGAAAGTTTGTGATTTTGTTAATAATGGACCTCTTTTCCTGAATTCTAATAAAAAAACAAGGTTTATTCACAGTACAAGCAATCTAATATTGGATTTTCTTTCTTTGTTTGGTAGAAGACACGTGATTTTAAACGAATGCATTATAATATTAGAATTTTATAATTGGGAGGATTGGAAACTAATCTTGGTGGGCAAGTTTCCTTTTTTGGGGTATTGCTATTTTTGCTAAAGAAAGAACAAATTGAGCTCAACAAATCACTATCAAATTTTCTGATGTTAAAACTTTATAGCTTTATGTGTTCTGTTTCGTTATTTATTAGTCCTGCAGTTTCCTTTTTCATAAAGTACGAAGTTTCCTTCTTCTTCTTCTTATTCTTTTTTTTTTTTAATGAATATATTTATACTAGCATAAATTGCCAACCAGATCACATAAACACAAACCAAAAGACTTTTTTAGGTTCCTTTTTTTTTTTTTTTATATCAAATCAACTTGGCAGAGGCCAGAGATGTTACATTGTAGTACGATAATACATTACAGTACACCTACTTGGCTACTTCAACAGGTTTGTATATATTATTAGTTGCTTGCCCAAGTGTCTTCTTCCTTTTCTATTCTCTTTCTTGTTTACTTTTTTTTTTTTTTCTGGGAATTTTGTTATTCTGATTGCTTCTTCTATGGGTTGTCTTTATATGTCTTTTTTTTTTTTTTGGTACATGTAACAAATTCCTCTTCATTGATTGACACTTGTAGTGGGAACTTTTGAATTTTGTTTAAAAGTTAGACATGACAACACTTTGTAACATCTCATAATTTATATTATTTCAAATATTGATTCCTAAACCCATGTTTGAAATGTTGGGAAATAAAGTGCCCGTTTGGACCTTCGGTTCAGACTTGGATTTTCAAGTTCAATCCCAACTCAAGGTGTTTGGTGCTTTAGTTCAGCTTGAACTTCCATTTGACCCGTTATACAGTAAACCCAAATGGGTTTACTGTTCACCCCAGCTAGCCTTCACCCCAGCCGCCGGCAACCATCCCGCCCGGTCAGCCCATCCACCGTGGCCCCTCACCAACCCAGTTACGAGCTTCCTATTCCCCACTCACCACCGAATCGCGAGCTCGCCGGCCTCACGAGTTGCAGAAGAAGAAACGGAAGAAGAGACGGAGCCATTGGAGGCTCCGCAGTTTTGGGCGGCGACGGTGCTAATGGGGACAAGGTTGTGAAGCCTAGAGGAGGAGGGGGAGATAGGTGGTGGCGGCGGCCATGGTGACGGTGATGGAGGTGGGGGCGGAGACGGGAGAGAATTGGGAAGGTTGTAGAGAGAGAGAGAGGGAGAGGAGAGAGAAGCGATGGAGAGAGAATTGGAAAGGTTTTAGAGAATTGGTAAGAGAGAGAGAGGGAGAGGACTCCATGAGCCATATGACGATGGGGATGTTGTAGGTGATGCTGTGGAAAGAGATGGGGACTGTGCCGTCGGCCTAGAGGAGGTTGACTGAGCCGACGTCGTTGTGGGTGAAGGAGGCGGTCTTGGGCTCGAGGGAGGGGAAGGCGGCGGAGAAGGAGACGAGGTGCTGGCGGAGATGGGCTCGCCGGCTGTACAATCGGGGAGGGTGGTGTTTGGGGAGAGAAAAAGAATGGGAAAATAGACTAGAGAGAGAGAGAGAGTGAGAGAACAAGGGTGGTGTTTTTTTTTTTTTTTTTCAACTTAAACTTTTTTACCAAATACAACTCAACTTTAACTTTTTAACTTAAACTTTTTCACCAAACACTCAACTCAATTTAAATTTTTCAACTCAAATTTTTTATCAAACACTCAACTTTTAAACTCAACTCAACTTAACTCAAACTGAACTTAAAAATCTTAACTCAAACTTGTAAACCAAACAGGTCCAAAAACATTTGAAATGCCGGGAAATGATTGAAATGACAGAGGGCAATTTTCTTAACAACTTCATTGATTAGTTTTGTGTTCTGAGAGAGAAAAACCCCAAAAAAAAAAAAAAAAAAAAAAAAAAAAAAAAAAAAGGAAATTAGGCGCGTGGTATGATGCTCAGAAAAACAAGGGTTGCTTTCATTAATTTAAAAGAATAGAAGACCGTGTTTTGCTTTGTCTTAAAATAATTAGGGATTAAGGATGAAAATACGGTATTTTATCTTATCTTTCACACATGTAGCATATGAAAGGATAACATTCATTTCATGACCATATCCCATGTGAATAACCAATGGAAACTCAATTATGAGACGAATTATAAGTGAGATTGGAGTGGAAGAATTCAAAAAAGAAATCATAAACCGAAATGGCACGTCGCACAGCTTACATGGGATCTCCTTTTTTCCTCTACTTCAAAAGTAAAATGCTACCAGTAACTGTCAAATCAATATAAAAATTTTCATGACATATTTTGATCAATGAAGATTAATGAAATTGAAACATACTTGAATTTAAGGAATGGTTTATATAATACAGGTCTCGAATAGATATCTGGATAAATCTATAATTTTGTAAAAGACTTTTTAAAATAATGACCTAATCAATTAGTGTTTGAAGTGGATTTAATGAACGTTGTTATAATAAGTGGTATTTAAAGAAATTAATTACGCCTTTTACTATTAATTGTAATTTTTAAGAAAAATAATTGTGTCACTAGTACATCAATCACAAACGTTCAACATCCATAGAAGGACCTACCAAAGAAAGAACCTATTTATTTCTATTATCTATTATATAATACTGAGGCGCTTTTGTAAATCTTTCTTTTCCAGTTTTGTCCTTTGTTTTTTTGTTGAATTACATAAATTAGCTGGCTTTCTTTTCCCAACCGAGGCAAAAGGACCGAAAACGACAAATCATCCCCCAACCAACGCGGCCGATGCCCGCCGCGCCATCTGCACATGCTTGGCTGTCTCACTCCTCTTGCCGGCGTCACCGACCTCGTCCTCTTGTCCGTCTACCACCACCACAAGTAGCTGTTCCACGGCGGCGGAGCACGATGGCGGTGTCTCCGGTGATCGGAGGAGGAAGCCGGCGCCTGTGTCAGTGGAAGTGGTGGATGGGGCTGGCGGTGGACAAGGCGTACGGGGTGCAGTGGGGCTGAGGAGGCTGAGGTGGAACAGGAATGCTGGGGTGGAAGCGGAAGTTATGGTGGATTTAAAGAAAGGTGTTGTCGGTCAAGTCCCTTTACTCGGTCTCCTGGCTGTAAAGTTGACTTGTCCCGGAGATTGTTTGAGACTAGGAGTCGAGGAAATTGACCTGGAAGGGGATGTAGAGTGGTTAGGAATGTAGTGGAGTACTACGTGTCGTTTTTCTTTCTACTCACAATTTCATCAAGTGACGCGCAGAATTCTATTTCTCGTCTTATCTCACAACAACTTCACCGTCATCCTTACGACAAACACAAATTAAGAGTTCTACATTCGATGAAATTTCAAAATTAGAAATTTGCCAAAAAAAACAAATTAAGAAAGAAAAAAAAACTTTCAATTTCACAAAAGAATCAAGCAGAACCAATACTTCATACATAATTTTTTTTTTGTTTTGGTTAAAGCACTTTATATATACTTGATAATTGGATAGTCATATTCGTAAAGATCATGGATGCTTTCACAACGCATAATCCGTTTCCCCTCGAACTAAACGAAATCTGGTCATTAATCAGCGCTTAGTTCAACAAATTTTTTATAAATTTCAAAAAGATTTACTTGTTCTTCCATTTGTTTCTCGCAATTTCTAACTCAAACTCGGAAATCCCTATATTATGACGATATGATAGTTAAGCAAAATCTTTTAAAATCCTTTGATTCTTGAGTTTGATCCACCAAAGTAATGCCGCCATCAGTAGAACTCACAACAATTTTTGTAGAAAATTTTCAATCAGAAAAATAAAAACCTCCATAAAATTTATGGCTTTTTCTCTTTTTGAAAAACAAGATGGTGGAGTGGGGAAAAGAGAAGAAAAAACTTGACGCACACAAAATATGATACAGAACTCTGACGAAACTTTTTCAACAAAAGAGTTATTTACACGTAGCATATATTAAATAGAGATTATTAATGAGATATATTTTACATTTTAAGGAGAAAAAATAATTAAAGAAAATTGAGTAAAATTGAAAAAAGAAATGGCACAGACAAAAAAAAAAAAAAAAAGATTGGGACGTGCTGTAAAAAGCTAGTATATTATTAAGTGCCTTGGCACTTTTGCTGTCAATCTTTTTATACCAGCTATGTCCTTCCTGGATTGACAATAATGTCCATTCGCTTTTGGTCAAGTCCCTTGTACACTTGGTCAATAAGAAGGGGTTAAAGTTGGAAATGACTAGACTGAAAAAACATTGCAAAACTGATTAAATGCCAACACGTGTTACCCAGCAAAAAAGACCAACACGTGTCATACTTTCAGTTAGAAAAGTGTGAATTCTCTCTCTGTCTCTCTGAAGATTACTCTCTCTACTCATTTCCTTTCAATCTCAACACTTTGCTTCTTTGCTCGGTTAATAGATCCGACTGTTACTAATTTCATTTAATGATTTTTTTCACTAAAAATTTTAATTTAATGATTTAATAAACTTGTTTTATTGATATAGAAAAATAATATACCTTATCAACAAAATATTATTTATTACGATATCTAAATATTAGATTAAAACTTTCCGTTAAAATATAAGACTCAATCATAAAATCATTGACGACTATTCATGTTAATATTTAAGGAACACTTTTAAAAGCGTTTAGAGGGTGTATTAATGTTTTTTCATCTTCTTCTTAAACTTTTGATAATAATAATAAAAAATTAATTGTAATAAACATTCTTTATATTTAAGGAAATTTAACATTTGAAATTGTATAATATCAGTGTAGTATTTTATATTAAGTTCAAATAAGTAGTACTCGACACTCATTGTAATATTTTTTCGGATAATACCAAATATTGTAATGTTTTGTACCTTTATTAATGTTTTTTTTTTTTAAGGAATATTAGATTTGATAAGAATTGAATCTAAGCTCTTAATTTATATAAAGAATAATGATATCACACTTTTAATTAGTGATGATAGTATTCCCTGTGGGTCCCACCTTAAACGGGTGGGGATGAGGACGGGGATGTGGATGATATTTTATCCTCAAAAATTAGCAAGGCGGAGATGGGGAAAGTACTCTTGTCCCGCCCCGCCCCATCCTCATTCCAATATACATGTGCGTGATTTCATATGTTCATAAATATATAATATACAAAAAAAATTATTTTTAAATATTTGTGTATCCATGAAATAAATATTAAAACTATGAGTAATAGATAAATGACGAGAATTTTATGTTTATTTTTTTACAGTTTCAAGTTTTTTTAGCTTAAATACTTTATAAATGTTTAGTTTACAAAGTTTGTAATGTTTTGATGAGATCTTTAATGGTTTTATGGTTAAGATTTCACTTGTATATATTTAGAATTTGGTTTGTTTATGAAATATTTGATTTTGAACTCAATTTATGGTGCATATGAACTTTATTGTATGTTTTTACTTTATTGTATTTTCAAATATATATTTACAATAGATAGAAAACGGAATAGGCATAAGGAAAGCCCCTCCGACGAGAAATCCTCATGGCTGTTCCCGACCTTAGCACCGCTTTTATTTGAGCAGGGATGGAGACGGGGATGAGGGCGAGATGGGGATGAAAAAGCATTTCCCAGTCCAGTCCCGTCCCGTTGTCATCCATACTTCTAATGAAACGAACATTGTGTAATTAAAAAAAGCTCTTATAAAATCAATAAAAATCGTCTGAAATTTGAAAAAAGGATCAACTTCAATTTAAAGGATTAAAAATTGCACCCCAAAAAAAAATTTTGCCTTTAAATATTGCTGGTTGTATGATACTTAAGTGCAAGAAGTGCATTTCATAAATATTTTTAGAAGGGAATGTTTATTTTATATTGTTTTTAAGAAAATATGATCTTTGAAAAAAGTATTCTGTTAATTTTTATTAGATTGTCATTATAATAAAGTTAAAAATAAAGTTAAAATTAAAGGAGTGTCATTGCATTGAAATTCTGTGTATGCCTATGTAATATTGATATATGTTAGGACTTAGGAGTGTCAACATGAATTTTTTTTTTTTCAATTACAGTTAATAGCTTTGTATATTCTATTAATCAAACACTATTGAGTTTAATGGAAAAAAGAAATTCATTAAAAGAAGAAGAAGAAGAAGAAGAAGAAAACTCTGAAACAAAATTAGCCCTGATAACATCAGAAACAAAAGTTGGGCAATGGTGAGCTACTAATTAACGTTGATGAGTATCACTATCCAAGATTGTAGAATTGTATTTATAGACATACCTGAGTTAGATTACAGAATAATTGATATTGTTTTACCTATGTTTTTTTTTTAACAAAATCTCACACTAATTGATTTGAAACGTATACTACAATATTTAGTTTGTTTTGTAATGCTGGTGTTTTGCATCTTGCATGATTTCCAATGATTGTTTTCACGACCCTACTCTTATTGAGTTGTTTAGAGAAAATTAGGTTGGCCTTTTTAATGGAGGAGTACATGGAATAGAGCAAAAAATCAAAATAAAATAAAATAAAAAGATAAAGATGGGATCATTACTGAGTCCAATATTAGTTTTGAGTGTTACGATTCTCTTCTATATCCACTCTTGTTTTTACACTGTGATAGTGGCTGGAATGAGGGTACTAAAAGAGTGTAGAAAGCTTTTTCAGAAAAAAGAAGACTTGGTTGATGCATAACAAATTCACATTATTATACAGTTGACAGATGATGAGATAAAAGTTGCATAATAACAGAGTTAATCTCTACTAATTTGGTTGTTTGTATTAGCTTTATTTGTCTTTAATTATTATTATTTTTAAATATATATATATATATATATATTCTCTTCTCAGTTTTACAAAAAAAGGGGAAAATGCTACAAATTTCGTTTAATGAATACTATTATTGTCAGTTACAAATAAGATTCTCACACAAGTCAATTTTATTACATTCGATGCTTACAACAATAAGTCTTAAGTTATAAGTCTCAATTGATACGTATGTAAAACTTGAGACTTATTGAGATACATGCTTAGTTCTACGAATAGATTATTGATGACATTGAGATCATATTACATTGTGATTTTTTGCTGAAACTAAAGTTGCAAATTATAATTATTTCTCGAGTTTACAAAAATATTTTAAGAATTATTTTACATTTTGAGTCTTGATGAGCTAGGTCTAATGTTGAATTGCAACATTTTTTGAGCTTGATCAAAGCAACAATCGTTGGACAACCAGTTGAAAGACTTCTTTAGCGTATGACAAGATACTGAATTTTGTTTGTCATCTTTGTTTATTTTGTTGTATTTTGCTTTGCTTCTTTCAAGATCAAACTGTGAAGGTTACTAAAATTATTGACTTATCTATTAAAAATGAGATCATTTTTAATCTCAATGATACTAAGAAAATGACTACAATACAATGATACTAAGAAAATAACTATAATACCGATGACTACAAGAATATGACATCATTTCAGACTTCATTAAACTTTTTACATTGAATCAAACAAGTTAAATGCTGCAATAACAATTTATAAGCAAAGTGAACAGAGTTATATTTCTATCAAGTGATTCTGATGATTAAACAAATTAAACATTGCTGAAAGGTCTCTGTGAGAAATACATAATTACATAATTGAGTTTAACAAGTTACTAATTAACAAATGATAAGATTATAACTATTTTTTGCAACTTTTTTTTTTTTTTTTTTTTTTTATGTATTCTGATTCACATTATTATCAATTTGTACTTATATTTGTTTTTTTAATCCTTCAGTAAAATTTTTCTTCTAATTATTCTTTCTGCAAATTGTTGTCCATATTTTACGTTATTAAAATTTCAGTTATAATGCGATACAAATTTCAGTTGCAATTCAATGATACACCTCAAAAAATAGTATTAATTAGAAGACTCGAAACAAAGTCGGTGGTCCCTTATCCGTTGGCCTATCCTGATAGCCGCCTGCCCTTTGGGGACATGTCCGCGTTTACAAAAAATCCAAGAAAAAACCCACAAAGGACCACTCTCCGCCCAATTCATTTCCCTATTTATACATCACCATTATTACATGCCAATCCGAATTCGTTGGGGTCCACACTCTCCCTATGTGGCCCCTGCCCAATATTTTGTCTATTTTTTTCTTACCAAACCAATCCCATTATTTCTCGACATTTATGATTTATAATTTTATGCCATGTTTGTTAGGATGAAAAGAGGGGGGGAAAAAAAAAGAAGAATAAGGATATTAGAGGAAAAATAATTGGATGAGAAATAACAGAGCAAAATAATAATAATAATAATAACAATAGGGATAAAAATTATAGGCCTACTTATCTTATTTTTGTTAGACACAAATGGTATTTATATTTGATTAATCTCTTGATGGAAACCTTAATTCACTAAAGAAAAACAATGAATTCACATTTTTGTCATTGTTTTTAAAATAAAATGACATAAATAAGTAAAAAAATAATAAATTTATTTTCTTTTCCTTCCTCGTTTGTATGAAGCGTGTCCTAGCAGCGTTTTTTCCTAATCCTTGTCGCTTTGTTTGCCGATGTTTTTTCCAAGGACGTGTCTAAATTGTCTTTTGGTGTGACACAATCCTTACTTGCTAGTCTACTTTCAAGTGCCCTTTTCAACAACCGTTCCCCTTATTAATACAAGGGAGAAAATTTGAAACCAAAAAAAAAAAAGGGAAAAAAAAAAAAAACCACCAACTGAGAACTGACAAATTTCTTGGCTCTTGATCTTTTCTGATTTTTTATTAATTTAATTTTTAATTTTCTCCTTATTCGGCCGGTGACTAATCTTTACCGCCCACGCCCCATCCAATACTCTTACTTCCCCGTCCTCGAGAATATTAAACTATTTACAGAATCCTACTTTTTTTTAATCTTTTATTTTTATTTTTATTTATTTTTTTCAGTTTCCTTCTTGTTGTTCTAATCAAAATCAAGTCACTTTTTCTCGTTTCTTCCGAGATGAACCAATGAAATCCCAAACTCCTTATTTGGTTATTTTTGCCACTTCCAAGTATATCAAACTTTTCCATATTCTAACCACCCAAATAAGAAAGCAGCAGAAGAAGAATTAGCAGAAATGGAAACAGACCCATTAATTTAGTTAACTGTCCATTACCACAAATAGTTTTCGTATTATTTTCTCTTTTATATATTTGGCTCTGAATTTTAGCGTCTTAAAAAAAATACTTTTTTATTTTATCTTCGGAAAGTTTTGTTTTGTGAGAGAAAGAGATAGAAATGTGGAGGAGAAAATGCGGTGTTTTTCTGAAGCAAAGTCTGACGACAGCGACGGCTGTGGTCGGCCATGGATTCGAACGGACGAACCTTAGGCTCGTTCCTTCGCTTTCTCCGTCGCATCGGAGCCGATTGGTGGTGGTGCCCAGGGAATTCAAAGGATGCGCAATCTCAAACGGAGGCCTCTGTTTTCCTGCATTGTTGTCCGTCGGATTGATCCAGCGATTCTCATCATCGTCGTCGTCGTCGTCATCGTCGTCGATTTCGTTGGATTCGAAGTCGAGATCGAGCGACGGAGAGGAGGCGGCGGAGGCGATATCGGACGCGGAGGCGAAGAGGCTGATGAGGCTGGTGAACGTGGAGGCTCTGAAAGCGAAGCTTGGGGCGGAAGGGAAACAGATGATCTCGTATTGCGAGCTTCTCGAGGCCTGCAAGAGCATCGGCGTCGCCAGATCTCCTGACGAGGCGGTGGTGTTCGCCAGAATCCTTGATGAGGCCGGCGTCGTACTTCTTTTCCGTGACAAGGTCTATCTTCATCCTGACAAGGTAAAAATAATAGTTCTCTCTCTCTTTTTTTTTTTTTTTTTTTTTTTTTTCCTTTTTTGTGGGGGCAGTGGGACCCTTTGCCTTGAAATTTGATTATGTTTACTTTCTTTTTGTGGAGAATCGATTTATTCCCAACTGAAAACTTGAATTTCTGTTTCTCGTTTGATACTTTACTAGTAGTGGTACAATATCTGGACAGTTTGGGAATTAGGATCTGTCTCGAGTCTTCATTTTTATTATATTAGTATTGTTTTTTTTTTTTAAAGATTGTTTTTATATATGGGTTTTGAATTGTGATTGCAAAAGGAAAGGATATTCTCTTGTGTGACACGCATTTCATGTGAATATCAACTGTTTTGGACCAATTGGAGGAGAAAATGTCCATTTCCTGTTGTTTACAGGTGTCTAAGCAGAATCTAAAAATTTGTCAAATGTTCCTGAAGTTGGAGAAAAATAAAATTAAGGGCTGGTTTGGATAATAGGTTGGAGTTGGAGTTTTAGAGTAAATGTTTGGAAATGTGTGTTTGGTTAAAATATGAATTAAGAATGAACCGTGATATTGGAATTGGTTGTCCAAGCGGCGCCTAAATTCCTTCTTTAATCCCTACAATATACAGAGGTCTATTCAGTTCCCAAGAACTCCAAAATTCCTGATGATATGGTACTGTTAAGAACTGTCTCTTTTGGTCGACTGATTCTCAATTGGCTCATCAGAAAACATCTATTGGTTCCAGCATTAACAAATGGGATCCTCAATTTACTATTGATCCGGTTTTTGATTGATTTACTAATTACATATAAGTTGATTATGTATGACATATATACTTCCAGTGGAATAAGTCGAACTTTGTCCTCAAGTTGGTAAAATCTGAATTTAATGAGCAAATTGCATGTTTTTGTAAGTCTGTCGTGTGCTCTTTGGGTGAGGAAAAACATAAAAACTTAAGGAGAATGTGAAATTTTGCACAAGTGTAGTACATTCGAAGTTTTTCTGCATTCAGATTTCCTATAGGGTTTGATTACATTTACTAATGATGGCCCTCATTCTCATATGTTCAGGTACTGGATTCAGTTAGAGGCGCTGCTCTCCTAGCTTTGACTCTTGACGATGACCCCATAAAGGAAGAGCTAAACATGCTGCAGGAGAAGAAGGAAGAGATCGATGTGCTGGCACATAAGCAGGTCCGGCGCGTTCTCTGGACTGGCCTGGGACTAGCTATGCTTTCAGTAGGGCTCTTCTTCCGGCTAACGTTTTGGGAATTCTCATGGGATGTTATGGAACCCATTGCTTTTTTCACCACAACGACCGGTTTAGTCATAGGCTATGCGTACTTTCTGATAACTTCGAGAGATCCAACTTACCAAGACTTGTTGAAGAGGCTCTTCCTCAGTAGGCAGAGAAAGCTGTTAAAGAAGTACAATTTTGATTGCACGAGATTCAAAGAGCTGCAGAGAAAATGCAGAATACCTCATGACGCCACCGCCTCAATCAAGAATCGGGTTGGTCTGGAACTGGAACTCGACGATGCTTTACACAAAGATTAACAAGTTTTGAGTCTGGAAAGGAAGGTTTGATACTTTGACAATTTTCTTCCTGACACATGATATATGTCGGTAACAATCGGATCCCTCCTGTTTTAAACTAGGTAGGGGGCAAAAAATTTTACCCATTTTTGGGGGCAAAAATTTTTACTCATTTTCTTTTACCTAGCATCTTCAACATACATTTCACTTCTGGGCACTTGAAAAATATTGTAATAACCCGAATCCTCAATGTCATTTTCCATGTAGGACTGTATAAGATTTAACTCAAGCTTAATACATTTCGTTTCATTTTCGCAAACAACGCATTCTCGAATTACATTAGCTTATATACATTCTGCTTTCTATAAATAAGAAATTCGGCTTCGAGAGAACTGACTAGATCTGTGACAAATTCTTCAGACGATCCATTGAAGTGCTCCACAATATCTGACAGAGTAACCTGCAAAAAAACCACATAGGCATATTTTTCACCTCAGATTATTTAACAAAGAACACAATAAAAGGATTAACAAGGTAAGTTTCTCTTAACCTTGGCATTGCACTTACCCCTTCATTGAAGTTTTTAAGCCAATCCAGTACAGAACTCTCCGTAGCCTTCAAAGGAGTGGCGGAGCTTTCTTCCATTGGTTCGGCGACTCTTTGCCGTTTATTTGCTAGTAGATCCTCACCACAGACCATCCCTGGCTTTGCTCGCTGGTCCTCAGCTAAGAGAACAGAAGCAGTCTCTTCAATATTTTCCAAGATGTCGGAATTCTTAGATTCGTTAGGTGTTGATTCTGTAGCCTTGTTCACACGGTCTTCGGCATTCCGGCGGGGCAGAATTGCATCTACAGAAATCCCTCTATTTTGCATTGTCAAGCACGCCTTGATGTGCGTGTAACTTATCTGACATTATTATAAATGTTTTTATCAGTCGATTACAAGTGATTGGAGTTTCTCTAAATAGGCAAAGAATTAAAAAATCCCTTTAAGCAAGTGTTAAAAGGTTTTGAGCTCACTTCTTCCGGTAATTCGTTCTTGATAGGCTTCAACTTTTCTTCAGAGCCGACCTTTAAAATGGCCCTCTGAGTATCTAAGAACATTTCGTGTGTTAATCCAATCTCATGACATAATCTCGTCCAATCCATTTCCAATCCTTCTTGAGCTGCCTCCAACAGATATTCTGAAACGGTCGTTTCCTTTATCGGAGCCGATCTACCTGGGAAGTTCTGGGAACAAAAAAGAGAAGGCAGAAATTATAGCATAAAGCCATGAGTACGAGGCAACTAATGTAAGCCCTTAATTTGTTTTTTTCCCAAAAACACATAAACATACAGCAATTTTCTGAATTGATAGGCCATCTTCCTGCCACATTTTCCAGGCATCGAACTTTGCAGGTGTTAACTTCCTCTGTTGGTTGGACTGGTTGGGCACTGGATAGACTTTTCTTGTTGTAGCGGTCTGTACACTTGCCTCTCCGTCCAAGGAAAGGTTAAGTTGTCGTGATAGACGATTAACAATTTGAAGGAAATGATCCCCATGTTTCATAAGAAAGTGCTGCAGAAAGTTATCTTCGTTCAGGTTTAGTCACAAATATGAACAGAGTAATCATAACTTGAACGTCAAATGGCAAATATTTCACACATATTTTACTGGAAACATTGTTTCCTTTCGTAAGAGATACCTGGTTGACACCGTCGATGTTTGCTAGCCGTGCTTTGGTAGATGGTCTAGTCAATGCAATTCTTTTAACTGTCTGGTCACCACATAGAGCATATCTGCAAACACAGATTTTAGTCCGAGATAAGTACCATGTACCAGATATAGGAAATGTGTTAACCAAAAAGTTTTTTGAACCGGTGGCATTGACAATATCACTGAAAAGATAAACTCTTACGGAGCCGTTCCAATCTGTTTCGCAAGTTTCATTCTTTCTTCTAGAAGCGTGCGGTAGAGTTTTGCTTCAGTCTGAGTAGAAGAGTGTGAACAAAAGCAAAAGTAGATAAGTTAAAGTGCAATGAATGGCTGCAGAGAGGAAAAAGAGAAGGAAAGAAAAAACATGGCAAAAACAAAAAAGAATACAAATAGGAGGAGATTCGACACAAAGAGAAGTCAATTTAACAAAAGCTACTCGTGATATTTGAATACGGATAGCTAGCTATCAAATTTAGCTGAAATAGAAGAAAAACAAAAATCCATGTCCAAGATGTTTTTTTTCTTTTTTTTTTTTTTTCTAAAGGTAAAAAGCGTAAAAACGACACAGAATGTCAAATGTGTATTCTCTCCAATGGCAGATCTGTTTCCCATTTCTTGCCACCCCATCCGTCAATGGCTTAATTATGCAAGAAAATAAAAAGAATAGATGACAAGCAATGATGCAAATGAAATGAACTTCAACATAAGGCTTAATTTACGTACCTCCGAAAATCCTTCACTCTCTAAAGTAGCCACACCTTTAATTTCTGCAACATCACCATGTATGCTTGAGTTTTCCTCGTCATCGAGCATGTCACTAGTCACTGACAGAACTAGGGGTGGTTGATAATCAGGTGTGGCAGAACTAAGAAATTGTTCCCCTTTTGGACTGACACTGATGCAAATACGAATAAATTTTTAATCAAATCATCAGAAATATCAGACAGAAAAGAATTTCCATCCTATTCAAAGAGAAGATTTTTTTAATGATGGAAAATCACATTCAGCCACTTAACGAAATATGGATGAAAATACTGCACCTTATAGTTCTGTACTTATCGCTAACAGTCTCTGTTAAATAACCTGCGAAAAAAAGTATGTATATATAATACCATTATCATCCTGAGTAGGACAGTAATTCTTGTCAAGATAAAACCAGAGATGACTACTAAGCCCAAGTCCCAATTACCACGCTACCAGAAGAGATGTTCTTTTTCTACTAAAGTATCAGCTAAAAATGTTAGTTGTTTCATTTGTATACCCGAAGAAACTAACTGGTAAGCAAGCGCTTTCCACCAATTTGCTGAATAATGTTTCCCAAGGCCATGAAGTGGCAGCTTGTCAAACTGAGCATCCACGATTTTTTTTGCCTGTCAGCCACAAGACAGAAATAAATCAGAGAAAGAAGAGACACCTAAAACTTGAAAAGCAACGGCAACAAATGATTGGAAGCACATTAAATTATTTTTTTGGTTATATCACTTGCATATATCAAGATACAAAAATAAAATTAACTCACTAATTGACATTCTATTTAAGAAACATAACTACAAGGACAAGAAGGCCCTCAAAAATTGGGAAGGACATGTCATAGAAAAGCCTCTTGAAACCATCAATAGGAACAATTATGGCATTCTTACTGATAACTAATACAATTTAAGACGCTAATTATTTTCAAGGTTAAATGCACGAACCCTGATAAATTGTCTATTTGTCAAATTAACTCTCCTTTGTGTACAATAGACAATGCAAGCTCAGTATTCCTAACAAAGGGGAACTTACTCGAGAACCTCGGAGAATGTCTACTGGCATATTCAATCCCCATCTACCCCTGCATGATAGGATGCAAGCCATCAAAAGGAATGCTTCTTTTGACATGTCACGCTCCTTTGAGTTTGAGCTTATGCAATTATCACAATTTCCTGCAACATGTTGAAACTGTAAGACAATTATCCCATAACAATAATTTTCAAAGTACTTGGGGAAAGGAAAAGGACATTTTCTACTTTTCAAAAAGTGAGAGCATCTCCGAATTAACCTTTTAAGTAAGCAATTTTTTTTGAATTTTTTGGTTTAGCTAAATTAGAGGCATTTCTAGAGAAATATGACTTGAATATCATCAAAGGAACAATGTGATTCACTAATTAGATAGGTGCATAGAAACAGTTATAATTAACAGACAAACTAATAACAAAAAACTAATAAACTTGAGCAAAAACGAACCACATTTATCAGCTGAAAAACTCTCCCCAAAATGTTGAAGCAAGAACTTTCTTCTGCAAGTTGTCAGTAAACAATAGCGTTGTGCAGCCATCAAAGACTCCATAATAGCTTTCCGTTGATTTGCCTGGTGAACAGCATCCATAAATACTCTCACCATGAATCAACAAAACGAATAAACAGGGTTGTCGAGGAAAAGGCAAAGCACATTTAGTTTAACTAACATGCATGTGAGCAACGGATTAATTAGGGAGACCGATGATGCAATTTTCTGAGAGAAGACAATACTTACTGTTTGTGATTCAGAAGCATAAAAGTCGGCTTTTGCAAAGTCACTTCTTGCGTAATAAAGCCAACAGACAGATGCGATGCCATCTCTCCCACAACGTCCACTTTCCTGGTAGTAGGATTCTAAACTCTTGGGGCAACCATAGTGTATTACTTGCCTTATGTCTGGCTTATCAATTCCCATGCCAAAAGCAATAGTAGCAACCATAACTTGCAGTTCATCCGTGATAAATAGTCTGAAAGAAATATAAAACCTAGATTAGTTATGAATGACAAACACTATTGCCTGCTTACGGCAATGCAAGAAAAAGAGGGTGCAATTGTTGAGAATTGTATAGATGACATGAGAAGAAAAGAAAGCTACTACTCCAAATATACATCTAATAGAGATTGAACCTGTGGGACTCAGCACGAGCTCTATTACCCATTTGTCCATGATAAATTCCAGCCTTAATACCCACCTCCTGAAGCGAGTTGAATATCTAAGAAAAGAGAAAATACGTTGTATGGCAAAATCAGCAACTTAAAAATACAATTGTGGACAAGATACTCAATATCAACAAACAAGAAACTTCCAAGGCAATTCATGATAAGCATATATTTTACTCTGCAAACATATGCAAATGCTTTAAAAAAAAAAGGCAGATAAAATATCCAATCAAAAAGGAAAAAGAAGAGAGAGATTAAGAATATGCCTGCTCAACATCCTTAATAGTTGTGCAATAAACAATGGTTGAACCAGCACTAGCTACAAATTTCCTAATTTCTTGAACAAGCTCATCCACAGATGATTGACTGCGATTGAAAGGCTTGACACCGTAGAAGAGATTTTTGCGATCAAATGAGCCTATGGAAACATAGGGATTGTTCATCTTTAAAGAACTCATGATATCATGTCGAACCCTGGAATAATGGGTTAAAAAGAGCAAATAAGTTGGATTAAAATAAATAACAATAAAGTAAATACCTCTCATATCAGATCATGAAATTTACAAGTAATAGTGCTACGCAAAGATAGTAAAACATACAGTCAAGTCACAAAATAAAAAGTGAATATATGGGAAGGGAGGAAGAGAGAGAAACATACTTTTCAGTAGCAGTTGCAGTTAAGGCAACAAATGGAACATCATACAGAACGCTGCGTAACTTATCTAATTGCTTGTACTCCACCCTGAGGATACAATAAGCACCAGGTATAAGAATAAAATAATACTAGACAACAATATGGTCAGAACACCAATAAAACCTTTTAGGTACTGAATATAGACAAATTGATTAATAAGTCATTTACAAAAATATTTGCAAGGTTAACAGCATAATGAGAAGAGAAACCTAACTTGTAATGAAATACGTAATGCTACTAGTTACCAGATAAAGAAGGCAATATTAGTGGTTACTAATTATGAAATTCAAACGAAATGATCTAAAGCATTTTGAAGACGCTCTTTTTTTCTTTTTTCTTTTTTCTTTTTCCTTTTTTTTTTTCTTCTAAGTACAAGTAAGTATTTTCTTAGAATAATAGAAGTAAAGCATTTAAAGACAATTGACGAGACATTTCGGAGAGGAAATAAGCTAAGCTTGCATTTGGTTCGCTGGTTGAAGATGAAATTTAAGTTGGAGTTGGTTGACTTTTCAAAAAATAGTTATGAATTTTGTTGACTTTTTAGAAAAAGACAAAAACAGAGGTGAAAAATACAGTTAGTTGGAGTTAAAACTTAAATGCCAAACAAAGGCTAAGTTAATATTTGATAGGGTGAAAGCCAAGAAACTAGTATCCAGCCTCTGAAAACAGGGCCTCTTGAACTTGATAAACCAGAATACCACCATACCCGGTCAATTATCTGGCGGCCTGGATGACCACAATAAAAATGTTCCTCTTTTTTGTTTTTTCGTTTTTAGTACAAATGACAGTTAATAAATACATTAAAAAAAATTTCACAGGCCAGAGGCAAAATTTTCTGAGCAATCAAGCTAGTAAAAATCAGCATCAATAACCTGAAGTCATGCCCCCACTCTGAAATGCAATGTGCTTCATCAACAGCAAATAGACAAATTCCCACATTGAGCAAATTTGACCAGAAGCTGAAAAATAAAACAAAAGAATTAGGATACCGGTTTCTGTGGAAGAAAATCAGTTACGATTAAGCGATATCACCATAATATCAACTTGCATGTCCCAATAACTCCTGGAAAACCATTTTTAAGTTTACAAACAAACTCATTTTCACACATTTCCAGACAAAAAGTCATAATATTTCCATTTCTGCTGCCAATATAAACACATCTACGAGCTCGTATTTCCGATATCTGATGTACAGCATGCCTCAGAAACTGCTTGGAACGTATTTTACAGTGTCAAAACATCAAACTTCTAGTCTACTAAACCTTAACACATTGGTAAATTGGGTGACGAGGATTACCTCTTGGGAATCAGGCAGGCCTTTTCCGGAGTCATAAACAAGATATTGAAATGACCACTCTCGGCTTTCGTCTGGACCGACAAATCAGTCTGAGCGCTTCCAAGAAACTCAGCTTTGATGCCCCGTTGTTTCAAAGCCATAACCTAATCAGCCAAAAAGCCGAATTGTTTTCTATCTTGAAGCGAAAATGAATCAACAATGTCGAAAATAGCGCAACTGACAAACAAATACCTGATCTTGCATCAAGGAAATAAGCGGACTGACGACGATTCCGGTCTTTCCGACGACCAAAGGAGGTACCTGATAGCTGTTTAGCAATTCAACAAACAATTCTAGTTAATGCCAAAAGCCATTGAATGAACCGAACAGAACAACCCGGAAAATCGAAGAGAGGGAAATCTGAGATAGGGTAAGCTTTATTACCATAAGGATTTTCCGCTCCCAGTGGCCATGACCACCAAACAGTCCCTTTTTTCTAGGATTTTCTCGACAACTTCCTTCTGATACGGTCGGAAAGAAGAGAATCCGAAGAAATTCTGCAACCAAGGAAATCCATATCAAAACAACTGACTGAGTTCCTAAAAACATTCACTCTTAAAAGAGAACTTGAAATGATCAGCCCTAACTGCAATAGGAACATCGAGAAACATGAGAGAGAGTGTGAAGAAAAGCTTACTTTGAGAACGGACTCCATTTTTGGGAACTTTTTCGGAGACGAGAAAATGGGTGTAGGAGAGGGGAAAAGAGAAGCATCAAATTCTCAAGAAACGAGGCTGCTCTGCAGCGGCTCTGGAGAGTTTTCTGTCCATTTGTGTTCGATTTAATTGATTTTTAATTTGGATTAAATAAAAATGTAATAGAAATGTTTCCCGCCATTTCCTTTGGAGGCCCAAAGACGCTAGTTGGTTGGTTTCTTTCTTTTTCTTTCCTTTTTTTTTTAATGGTCAAAAAATATGATATCGACAAGAATTTTAATGTTGTATTTAAGATTTTTTTTTTTACTAGTCATATTTTTTTAGAGAAAATTTTAAACTAGTATGTTTTCGTCGAGCTACATTTACATAATTTTCTTAATTTAATATCTTTCTCATCCCATTCAAAAAAAAAGAAAAAAAAGAAAAAAAAATATCTCTCATGTAATGTACTGGAGTTTTCTCATGTAATGTATGGAGTCATTTCACGCTAATAAGGTATATTTTCATTTTGTCATTAAATCGTTATTGGACTCTTTTAAATAAAAAATATTTGGGGAAACCAACATACTAAAAATCATCATTAATCCTTTAAAAAAAATAATAATTAACAAAATATATGTCTCAACAGTGACTCACATATCATAAAACTCATTTTCGGGGATGATACTTTACACATAAATAATGTTTCAAAGATTTTTTTTAATTAATGTTTCAAAGATATTTAAAGTAAATAAATAAACAGTTTGTTTATTAAAAGCTCATAAATCGTTTATCATGAATATGTTATTTACTTCAAATATTTAAAATCTTGTATTTTTTTTTTAATTTCACAAAAATGCTATTTACTACTATATTTGGGGGTGTCCTTATTTTGCTCTTCCTGCTACTCTTTCTGTCTCAAAAGTATTATTTTGTAAAATGAGCCAAAAAAACCCCAAAAAAAAAAAAATCAGTTAATATTGCGCCACTGCAATCCGTTCGAAGCATGTGAACAAAGATATCAAAGCAGAAAAATTTAGCAGATGTTAAGAAACTAACTAGTATCATAATAAGTCTAGATTTAATAACAAGTCACAGACAACAAATGAAGATTGAACTGCATATGAAATGGTAATGTCTACAAGAAGAGCTTTCTGTATTCTTCAGCTTCATGTGCCATCTCATCAAGGCTTCTGTCCTTCCTTTCCTTGTCTAAGTCCAGCTTCTGCTTCATTTCCTTCTCATTTTCGTCGATCTACACCACCGACAATAGAGTCAATATCCAACTAAAAAAGCGAGAAAAAAGCAATTTCATACCAGATGAAGTTTTGAACTTACCGCGTCGTATATCTCATCATTCTTCTCAAAGTCACCACCTTTCCTTGGGACAATATGTATGTGGACATGCGGTACAGTTTGTCCTGCCTGGGGTCCATCCTAGGTTTCAAACAAAGCTCATGAAATCAGTTTCTTTAAAAATTGAGTTGAGTCGCAGTGTGGTATAGAATGTTCATAAGAATTACGGTTTATCAACAAATATCGGTGTCAATTTGTACCTATCGAACATACACAAAATGCAGGCACAGACTATTCTAAAAAGTCATCACTTGAAAACATGATTACAGTTGTATTACTTGATAATGTGAAGGAAGTATGAAACACGTAATACATAATGAATATGTCGCATGGTATTCTGTAGAAATTATCCGGTGGAATTAGCTTACAAACAATATGGATTCAAATGGAAAAAAATAACAGTTGACATTCAAGTAGCAGACTTACTTGTATTGAAAATGTAAGAGACGATGCTTTATGGTAGCCCTCGAGCTGACTACCAACCTTCTGTGCCGTGATCCATAGATCACTGGTCTCATCAGCGGTGAGATCAACAAAGCGTTTCACTTCACGCCTTGGGCAGACAAGCACATGTACATATTGTCAAGGCGATCAAATTGAACTGACTTGAGAATGTAATATTTCGACAAACCTATTAACATGCCAGTGAAGCTTAACATGAGCTTTGAGTGCATTCATGCATGCGACTTTGATTAAGTAGTCAAAAAGAGAGTAAAACAACAGAGTACAACCGCGATAAACGATTTATGCAAAACAAGGCACTACTGCAACAAAGTACTTGAACTTTTGCGGCTTTGAAGGGTATGTCTGGTTCGACTGAATGACCATTGAAATAGAAGGGCAATTCTCATAATACTAGTGAATAACTAAAATTCAATGCTTACCAAACATAAAAATATTGGAATGACTTAACCAAAACATAATAATTGTGATTCCAATATTATTTCCAACAGTTAACAAAACAATGCAATTAGAGTGGTTATAAGCAAATGTAGAGTTCGAATCCCCCCAACAAACCATTGAATCTAATCTCATTCCTATTTTATTATGTTTTCATTCTTAATCACATTCCTTTTTCCATTTCATCAGGCCAAACACAACCTTAAACAAAATTGTTTCGTTTTAATCTCCTCAAGAAAAGGATATGACCTGCAAACGGAAATAGGAAAACATCACTGCCAGTCTCGATTCTCATTATGGGCAAATAAAGAGGGACAAACAAAACCTTTTACACAGAAAATTAAAGGAAAATCAACTCGAAAATGGAGAAATCTCATCCAATGAATCTCAGTAGAAAACTCGTTGATCACATTTATTCAATTTTCATTTTCCGCCCGATCATGAGGATACATACCAGGAAGAAGAGGACGGAGATTGACCATGGCGTAGGACAGCTGGGTTGAGTAGAAAACTTCCTTGCTGTCTATCTTGTAAGGCCCAAAGGTATAGTTTTCCGTAGCCATCTGTAGCAGCAGAAATTGGGGGATTCAATTGATTTTGAAACGAAAGTCGAAAAATGGATGAAGAAGAAGAAAAGGAAGAAGTGTGCGTAGTTTGAGAGAATAAGTTGGACTTGCCTTGGTGGTGAGGTTGGCAGCGGAGATACGGCGGAGAGCGAAGGAGGAGGGCGTGAGGAGACGGCGGCCAATTTGGGGAGCGAGAGTAGGAAGTCGTTGAAGCGCTATATGCTTTACCATTTGCACTCTTTACTCTGTTGTCACTGATTTGTCGTTTGAAGTTCGGTGGCTCTTTTATTTTTATTATTATTTTTTTTTTTATTACAACCAATCATCGATGGACATTGGAATGGAATAGCCGAACCTATATAAAAATGACAACATTATTCGAACAAATTGCTCCAAAAAGAAAAACAATATTCGAATTAAAAAAAAAAACACCAACATTTGAAAAAACGACAGTAACTAAAATGATAAAATAAGAATGATTATATGTATAGTTTAAAAATAATTTTATGTTTAATTTTATTATAATGTGAAAAGTTCCAATTTCTTATCTCTCTAAGTTGGAAAAAAAAAAAAGACAAAATAAGAAAAGCGAAATCGTTAGAAAAGGACAATATCTCACCTTATATATATATATAAAATAAAAAATCAAAAAAATAAAGAGAGAGAGAAGGACAACATCGTTTACATGAAAACGACATCGTTACGATGAAACGACAGCACTGTATGCGACAACATAACGCAAACGACAACATTTTTGAACAAAAAAACGACATAAACACTATGAATGACAACATCATACTACTAATCATAATATGCCACATATTAGTATATCAGAAATGCTTGACCATTTTTGGACATATGGCGTAGCAAAACGACAATCGCCTAAAAATGAGAAAGGGAAGCTTACGTAAAACGACAAGATCTCTGGAATCGACAACAACTTAAAACTAGAGTCAGTTATGAAAAACGACAAACCGTATTCGGACTGTTGACGACATCGTTGTGAATTTCCGAAACGCAGTATAGGGGTATAAATGTAATTCAACTTTATCCTTTCTTTCCTTGGTCCCACCGAATCAATGTTAAATCGGACGGTCCGAAACTTCCAGTCTCGAGGGACCCTTGGGTTGAATCACTCGAACATTATCACTTCCCAAAAGCACAGCCTAACAGTCTGATATAGCTCTCCCTCTCTCTCTCTCTCTCTCTCTCTCCTCCTTTCTCTCTCCTTTATCCAAACACACCGCCGGGAAAAACAACGAGAACAAGCTTCGAAGCTGAAAAAATGGGGTTTTGCGCAAACGCAATTGTTCCGAGTAGTAGCAGTGGCAGTGTGTGGAACATGGCGTCTCTGAAATCAGCCCTACCTTCTGTCTCTTCTTCGCTGCGCGTTCCGGTGAGTTCCGCGGCGTTCCCGTCTGTCTCTCCCACTGGGCTCCGGTCGTCTCGGCCCAGACCCAAGCCCAAAGTTGCCCTTCGCTCCTTCTCCGGTCTCGCCCCTGTTCTACCCACCCATCTCTTTCCCATTGCTTCTCCAGGTACTTTCTTCATCACAAATTAGCTGGTTCGTTGCTATATATATATATATATATACACACACACATATATATAATTATCTGTCTATATAGATATAGTTTGGACGGAGGAGGCGGGAAAATTTAAGTCATGTCTGTTGCTTTTTTATGATTTATTTTGTTTCGGGTTTAACTCGCACTGACCCGTCTTTTCGTTTTTCTTAGACTTGATTTTGTGTAAGTTATTGGTTCCCTCTTTGCCTGTTTGTACTTAAATTCGATTGACAAAGGCTTCGGTCCTTAGTGAAGGACGGGTTTTACCCGTAGAAGCAAGAGTCTTGTATTGCATTTGTTCTATATAACAATGACTTTGGACAGTGTTTTAACAATATATTTACTTATCACAAACAAGTGTTACACTTTTTTGAAATCACATTGCATAGAGTAAGTGCTATGTTATGTCCTTTGCTTCTACGTGTTACAATGTCGGACCGGTCTTTCATGAAGGACAGATGAAAAAACATAGGTTGATTACTTTGGTTGTCGTTGTATTGTTTGGTTGTAAGACATGGGCATGTGGCTGACTTGAAAGATTTGTAGGAGAAATGGAAATCTGTGTTTTTCCTTCACCAGGATGGTTTTTTGTTTTTCGGTAACAAGGAATTGTTGTGCTAGCGAAAATGTTTTCATGGCAATGTAAATGTTAGAGGTGAAGTTTGAGCTTGTTTTCCTCCCTTTTTATGCTCTTTGGGTGATGTTTTTCTGTCCTTGCCCTCTTCCCAAGTCATCAAACTTTTATGAAAAACATGGGATACTATGAATTAACGAGCTTCTAAAAATGAGTAAAGAAGGTTTGGAGATAACTGAAGAATGTAAATTGATGAAAGTGCCACACGTCTAACTTTCTTAAGAAAAACAGATTTTAGGATTGACTTATTATTCCTGGGGATGATCCGAAGCCTACTTCGGTTCTAGTTAGATGATAGTTTGCAGGAGTTTTAGATGTTTCCGGCATAGTTAAAGGATCATATTTCCGTGCTTCTACTGTAGGAATGTAGTTCTTGGCCCAAAGAAAAAAGTGGATCGGTCTAGCTATCTTGATTACCGATTTCGGATATACCAGAGTTAGTTTTTTAGCCAAATGATGTTGACTTTTTTCTTGGAGGGTTTATAAGGCCAGCTTGTGAAGCAATTCTCGAGTGTTATTCTTTGCTCTATTTGACTTTCAACAATTTGATCTCTTGTTTATGACCATTATTCTTGTTTCCTTTTTGAGTTATTGTTAGTAACATTTTGTACAAGCTTCCTCGGTTTCTCTGTTTTTTCTTATGGATTATTGTTCCTAAATTGTATTTATACTCCTTGTCGTCTGAAAGAACTTGTAAAATTTCCCTCTCCTAATTGGTACAGAAACAAACAGCTTTGAGAATTGCTTTACCATAATCGACAATGGTGGGAGGATTTCTGCTATGAGACATGGGAGGAGAGTCCCCAAACTCAATAGGCCACCAGACCAACGGCGAGCGCTATTGCGGGGGCTAACAACTCAGCTTCTTAAATATGGTCGTATCAAGACTACAAGAGCAAGGGCAAGTGCAATGAGGAAGTACGTCGACAAGATGATCACGCTGGCGAAAGATGGGTCTCTTCATAAGAGGAGACAAGCTCTTGGCTTCATCTATGAGAAGCAGATCGTCCATGCCTTGTTCGCTGAGGTCCCGGAGAGGTATGGGGAGAGGAATGGAGGTTACACAAGAATCATCAGAACTCTGCCAAGGCGAGGGGATAATGCACCTATGGCCTACATTGAGCTTGTCTAGCTAGCTCCTCCGATTATTGCATTGATGTCTCGGACTCGAACTTCCTAATTGCAATTATCAACTGGGAAATGTAATTTTGTTGTTAAGTGAAACAAATTCTTTCTTCTTTTACTTCGAATAGTTGGTAGATTTTGCAATGTTTTAAATATGACGAAATGAACATTATCTTGGCCGCAAAAGTAAAAGGGCTCAGTGCATACGGTGACCTTATTTCTTAGTGTGAAAGTACAAGGGAAACCATACGGTTCTGTTGAAGGGAATCCCCATTTGGAGGACAAGCCTACTCTTAACATTGACTTCATTGATCATGCTCAGCTTGGTTAATGACAAACAAGTCCCTCCTAGTCTCAACTATTTTTTTTTTTTTTTTAATAACTTTTGGATCTTGCTGTTGCTTTATTCGAGTGATTTCGTCGGTTAAAATTGTTATGTCAAAATGTGATTGGTTAGATATTATTAGGACATCAAATTAAAGAAAATTTAATCGATTGAAGTTTGGTAATTGATTCGTTCCCTACCATCGATCCGTCCCAGGAATGAAATATAAAATTAGAAAAAAAAAATATACTTCCCTTGAAAGAAAAAACTAATATTGTAAGAGATATCAACAATAATTATGATATTTTTATTATCAATTCACGTTATAATGAGTTATATTTTTTTAATTTTAAATATTTATCAATAAAATAAAATAATAACTCACTTATTGTATAGATTGATATTCAAAAATTTATTTAAAGTTTATGTACTTAACATTTTTCAATTAAAAAACAACCTAAAAACATAGAAATTATTAACCAACCCAAGAAAATGACAAAGTGAAAACAAAAGGAGAATTTATTCATGGGTTTAATAATTTTGTTGAATAGTCATTACGAGTTTGATGATGTTAACTTTATGCTAAAAAGGTTGAAAATAAATAGTTCTTTTTTTTTTTTTTTTGTAACAAGTTAAGATAAATGAAAATGTAAATAGATAGACAGATATCATGTATAGATAAGGTTGTGTGTGTAATCTCTCTCTTATATCTCTCTGCCTCTACTGTCTGACTGAACACAGACTCCGAGAGTCCCAGAAACCAGTAATCCCGACGGCGATTCTCCTTTCTCCGGCAGAGACGACAGGAACAATGACCGGTGTGGCGTCTCTCGGCCGAGCTTGCTGGTCGGCCGCGGCCATGGCCATGGCTCAAAACCAGAACCAGAAGCTCTATTCCCAAGCAAACAAGCCAATTTCGCTCACAATGTCCGCCAATTGCGCCTGCAACTCGTTCTTCTCCTTCAACTCCGCCGCCCTACCTCCAATTGCCGCCAAATCCTCCGTCAAGACTGCCGTCGCCGCGGTCGACTCCGACGGCCTCACCTCCTCCGACGCCGCCGCCGCCCAGAACGTCCGTTCCTCCGCCTCCTCCGCTTCTCCCACAAAAAATCGGCGAATTTTGACTCTCCTCCATTTCTGACAATCGGAAAATTCTTTTGTAACAGGAACAGGCGAGGAAGTACTATTTCGTGGTGGCGAATGCCAAGTTCATGCTGGACGAGGAGGAGCATTTCAAGGAGCTTCTGTTCGAGAGGCTTCGTCTCTACGGAGAGAGGAACAAAGAGCAGGATTTCTGGCTGGTGGTTGAGCCCAAGTTCTTGGACAAGTTCCCGAACATCACCAAACGTCTTAAACGACCCGCCGTGCTCTCGTTTCCACCAATGGCCTTTGGATCACGTAAACCTCTCTCAATTTTCATTAGTTTCACCATTATTTTCACATTCCTATGTTTTTTTTTCCCTTTCAAATTCTGATACTTTATCTTCACGTTTATATCGATGTTTCTATTATGAAATTTGTTGACTTATTTTAATTTGTGACATTCGCAATTCTTATAACTTTAAAATTTGTCTCAATTTGCACCTTGTTCTCTCGAACTAGAAGGTAGATTCATAGTAATGATTATCGAGCAGGTGCAAATTGAGATAAATTTTCGAGTTTAAGAACTACGGAGGTTACAAATCGAAGTTTGGGACACTCGTAATTAGGAGTAGAGAGTAAAATTAACCCGGGGTTTTTAAGGTGTTTGTAATTGCAATTACATAGTCAAAACATTAGTATCAAAATGCAAATTTGGTTAGTTAAGTTTGATGTTGTGCTTAACTGAATATTGGCTCGAAAACATTATCGGGTTTGCTTGTAGGATGGTTATTTACAGGTTAGTGTCAATGTGTAGGTTCATGAAGTTAAGATTGGACAGAGTGTTGTCAGAGAGCTATGAAGCTGAGAGTGTTGAGGAGGCATTAGCTTCGAATCCTACGGATCTCCAGTTCGAGAAGCCGGAGAAGTGGGTGGCGCCATATGCCAAGTACGAGTACGGTTGGTGGGAGCCATTCTTGCCTCCGGGATCGAAAGAGGAGGCCAAAGTATAGATCACCCTTCTCATGTCTGTGTTTGCATATTTATGAATCTGGATTTTTCATGATGTATTATTTCTAGCTAACTAGCGGTTTGAGTTCGTGCATAAAAAACTTTGGTAGTTAGTGGAGGCAAATAGTGATTTACTTCTCAAGTTTTAGTACCTGAGGATTTTAGTGTTTGGTATATGATGAGTTTTTGAGGGCTTTGATCACAACATATTGAAACGACGGCAACGGAAAGGTGTGGAATCCTTTCTTGTCACCTTCGCGAAAACAAGGGCTGAACCCGTAATGTACCAACGAGGGAAAGAAAGCTTCATCAAATTAAAAGTATGTACTTCCGGTTTGGGAAGATTGAGTCTTTCGATTCATTAATAATATCCCAAAGGGCAGGAATTCGCTTCAAAGAAAGAGGATTTTTCTCATTACGAAGCACGAGAATTTATCAATATATAAAGTTGAACTAGAGTGAGGTATTTTGCCTGCAGAGGCAGTCTGCTGAGTTTGCATATCTACAAAGCTCATGTCATGTCGAGAATGTATGAATTGCTAAATTTTTATTTTTTTTTTTAAATCCCTTTCATTTTTTGAGGAATTGATTTCTTTTTCTCCTTTTTTGGGTTGAGAACTTTAAATTAGAGATGATTAATGCTGGTATTGGAGAATCACTATATATATATATATATATATATATATATATATATATTTTGGTTTCTTTTTGAGTCATATCCAATCCTGGTCAAGGACATTGGGAGAAAACATTTGTTCTTCCACTCTGAAAATACTCAAAATTTTTAGCCTGGCACAAATAGAAAATAATCTCATTGCTTTGAGTGCCTCGATGGAAATGTATTTTCATGTCAAAACCTCAAAAGGTTTTTATTTTTAAATGCTAGAGTTATCCTCCTCTGCAACTGTAATTTCTAACTAAAAGCAAGATATAAACATTCCTTCTGAAGTTTAGGCTTAAGTTTGAGTTATAATTGATTTAGGTTTAAGTTTTTAGAGAAATTTGTATTAAAAATTAGTAAAAATGATTAGCAATGCTTCTTAGGCTATAATTTGCAAAGTCATGTGTAAAAAATAATTCAAATTTTAATGGATTTAAGTAAGAAGGATTGACAGTGCCAAAAGTTATAAGTTCGAGGATCTTTGCTAAGAAAAAAAAATTTAGGGACAAAATTACCAAATCCGAAAATTTAAGGCGGTGTCTATGCAAAAAAGTATTTATTTATTTATTTTCTTAATTCTATTGGTTTGGTTATTTTCAATTATTTTTATTAATATTAATTTCCTTATAAAATTCCATTCGTCCACGTCAGCAATTTCCACCTCCCCAATTAACCCTGTTGGAGAGAGGGGGCAAAAAGTGTACCACCATTGCTCATTTAGGAGCTCGCGGGATTCGCGGGACAACAATGAAATGTCATGGGGCAAAAGCTTATTACTTGCAAAATTTAGAAAAGAATCAGCACTGTTTTTGTATGATTACCATATAGTAATAAGAATATAATATATACATATTTTTATAGTGACTAGAATCATATATTTAATTTGAAAAATTTTATAATAGGACATGAAAAAAAATACCTATTAATGAGGTTCTGTTTTAAACCGTGGTATATGTATCACATTTTATTTCTTTTTAAGGAATTTGATGAGGTAATTCTCATGGAAACAAGAAACCGAACACAAATGTTCTTTCTAGCTTCCCTTAACCCGTCAATATCGTCATCAGCGTGTTAGATCAGTAAATCACTTGTCCAGCAGTCAGCACCATCTTCATGCCCTTTGAGCAACTTCAACTTCTGCAATTTTAAACAAAGCATGAATTTAAGCAAATTTAGACCCTGAAAATCACCATATATGATTAAAAGCATATTTGGTTGCACTTACTGTTATAAACGTCGCAGGATCGTCGAGGCTCGAGGATCCTAGAACAACTTGCCTCTTCAGCTTGGTCGTGAGCTTGTGGCAAACCCGGAGCTGAACATGATTCAGGTAACATTTTGTAAGATATAAAATCAAGACCCCATAGTTTATAGTGCACAACAAAAATAGAATAAAATAGAAACCACCTATCTCAATCCTTTTGAGGAATGAATTCACAGCACTAATCCTACCTCTGATCTAGTAGCTCCACCGGCGATGAATACAAATATACGCGGGCCCTTCTGGAAATCACTGCAAGCATATCTTACCGAATCAATAGGAGCGCAGCAGGCAAAGGAGAGAATTGTGAAACAAATGATCAATGAAATATCAAAGAAAAACACAGACGAAATAAACCTTGAATATCCATTATCATGATTTCATGATTCATGAACAAGGAATTAATAGGTACAGGATGATTATACTCTTCATGGAGTGCAACTAGTAATCTCCTTGTTCTCATAATTCGTTTGCGCGATTAAGAAAGTCGATAAAAGTTGCGAATTTTCTGTGAAAAATGTTCATACGCTTCTCATGTTGTTGCATGTGCAATTTTACTTGAAGAGTTTGGCAGGTTTTTTGCAATTACATTAAGGATGACAAAAGACCAACCTTCATCAATCTATAACCCGTTTCACCCTCGAAAACTTCAGGATAAATGGCTGCAACGATCATCAGCAAGCGCAGCTTGTGTTCACCAGTTGTATCCTGCATAAAACCAGTGTATCTGTCATTAAAATAGATATCAACAGGGAGTTACGTAGACCGTCATGTATATATGTCGACAATATCTTACATCTTTCGACTCGAGATACTTGATTACATCTTCAATTCCGGCATCTCCAAAAACAAGATCCTGCTCTAGCTGTCCAAGTTCTTGAAGCCCAAACTTCATGATTATTTTGTAAAGCTCCCCCGCAATCTGGTTTCCAACGAAACAAAACTTGTTTAGCCATAAAATAATATTGAATAAAACATTTTAATTCCACGGATTTGTAGGGCACAAACAATCAATTAGACGAAGCAATTCTTTCGTTTCCTGTTAAAATAACTAACCTCTGCATGACGGCCGAGCTTCTCCTTCCGTTCAATATAGTCCGGAAGTGCTTTAAACCAATTTGAACAGTTTTGGGATTGGGACTCCAGTATCACCTCTATAACACCAAACCAACTTGTAAGAAACGTAGTAGTTGTAGAGACAATTACAATTCACAAACTCACTAGTTACTTCAGCTCTGAAGAAAAAACATAAAATACAGAACGAATGACTGCTCAAAAGCAGTCCGTCACCGCTCAATGGGTACAAGATGATATAATGTTAACTCGGAGAAGAATGTCACTAAATTTAAATTGACCAAACGCTCAAAGGATGAAAAAGAAAAATACATAGAAAAAAAACAAAACAAAAAAAAACAAAATGTTATCCCCTAAACAAGCTACAAAAACCGAACAGAAAATTACACACCAGATACCGCTACAACATATGATCTGATGTTGGTAAAACAAATAGACAAGATAGGAAAGGATATTGCATTTCAAAACACTTACCTTGGACTACTCTCGAATTGCGCCAGCGTAGTATTTGCACAGTCATATATCTTCTCATGCACTCTTTCATAAACCTGACAGGTTACATATTATTAAATGATGCTTACCTATAAAACACCTGCATAAAGTATAAGCACAGGACATACTTCACCAATATGGGCATGCCGAAGTTCAAGCCAGATTGGATCGTCCTCTAAAAGAAACTCTCCTTTCTTCAGTGGACCGCCGGTTTTGCTACGAATCTAAACAAACACTCCAATTATAGAGTAATTCAAAAAAAATAAAAAAGGCTGAAAATTTGACATTTCATAAATTTTGGTGATAAAAATGACCTTTTTGCGTTCCATATTTAACAAATCATGGCACATGGCATCGTAAGTCCATTTATGTATGACAGGAGCTGTCTAAAATCCAAAGAAATAAACATATCACAAAATTAGAAACGGTAAGAGAATCGGACTAGGATATGATCTGTTTTATTTCTTAATTCAACTGATATAATGCCACGCAGCAAGCACTGGTTGTAATTTTATAACCAATATATGTGCACTTAAAAACCTGATCAACGAATCTGTCAAGGATTAACAACTCGCATGTTTCTGTCGCTGGCAAGAAGTCGGGGTTGGTATCCTTATACTTCATTAGACAATCATACACTGCAGCTGTGAGCTTTGTAGGAACTAAATCGCGTAAGTTGTCATTGTGGTTGCATCAAGGGACTTGGCAGCTCAGTAGCGCACAAGAGGAAATTCCTATGATTTGAAGCAAAAATTATTCAGAAAATGGTTGGTTGATTTTCAATCATTTTATTGAATCAATGTCATGGACATGTAGCTTCAAAGAAACAAAAACAGTAGCAATACGAGAAGCCATCGCATTCAAACACGCAATACCTTCGCACGTATATTCCTCATTCCCAAGAAGCTCCTCTAAAGCGCCCTCGTTATGAGTAACAAAACCCTGCAAACAGGGCAAGAACAAACAGTTTGCATCGAGTTCATGATTATGTAAATTTGTGCATGTAGTTGGGCATAACGTCACATACCAGGCTGTCAATAACCAAATATTCCAAATTCATCTGCGCATGTTCAACCGAACAGGTCTTTACTGATAAACTTCAGAACAAATGAAGAATAAGAAACACGATTAGAAATCTAATGAGAAAGTATATTCTCCATATATAAATTGACAATTACTTCTGGCCCAAGCGACCTTTGAGAGTCCCACAACTCTTGATGCGATTCCGCAATTCTTAGGACAAACGTGAACTAAAGAAGAGAAAGGCCCTTTACGAAAAAAAAATACGAGGAGGAGATTAAGACAACGTAACGAGTGAAGCATTAAAATGTTCTAAGAAAACCAACGGCTAGAAAAGAAGCAACATTGGTTTACATACTTCCTGTACAATGGCGATTTTCCAGCCATGTCAAGCAAGAATCGATTGACACTGCCCAATAAAAAAAGTGTGAATGACACGAAGAAGTACAACATGATCTGTAAGGCGGGTTTCATGGAATAATTGAAAATGAATTCAACGTTTTCTGAATACAAAGATATACAGGTATACTGGTATATCTGCAATAACGATTCAAGAAAAAGGATAAACAGGTACAATCAAGAACAACCGTAAGTTAAAATTTCAGTTTGATCGCTAGAAAATAGATGAAACTCCACTAGAATAGAATATACAACAGCGAAATGACCAAAAATATCGAATTAGATTTTTTTATTAAAGAAATCAGAATTGAAAGACAAAAAGAAAGGGACTTTACTTCTCTTCACTTCGCTGGATGAAGTAGATGGCACTGAGAGACGGGTACGGTCGCCTGATCTTATACAAGTTTTCAAAATCTGCAAAAACAAACAAGAAAATTGGAAAAATCACGGCAATAAAACAATAACAAAAAAAAATTCCACTCATTAAAATCAGCTCATATCTTTAAATGACTTTTTTCTTGTTTCTCTCGTTACAACTGAAATGAAAGTTAAGTGTTTGGCTGTCCATTCCGGATCCAAAATTTCCATTCCAGTTTTTTTTTTTTTTTTTTTTCTCTAGAAGTACTAGTTTTTAAAAAGTCAATCAATTTTAACTTAAAAATTACATTCCTAACCGGTACAAACAAATGCACAAAATTTCAACTTTCTAACTAACTGAGCTTTTGTGCTCACCAGAATCATGTTCGTCATGCGCTTCGGATTTCTTTTGTGCTCAAATTTCTAATTAACCGGTGCACCAAACGCACAAAATTTCAACTTTCTAACTAACTGAGCTTTTGTGCTCACCAGAATCGTGTTGGTCATGCGCTTCGGATTTCTTGAGTGAGTAAGATACTGTTTTCACGGTAAGATCATCCATGATAAGTATCTATAACGACACAATGATACGAGAAGCGATATTAAGAAACGAATTCCGAGTATATATTGAATAAATCGCATATGATATCATGATCATCAAAACAAATTTATACCCTCCAAGATGAGTCTAGTGCTTCAACCTTCCGAAACATTTGAAGTAATCCTGAAACATAGATAAATTATGCCATTAACACAAGTGGTTTGTAGAAACAGTTAAATTTTCGGCCGAAAAATGGTAACTAACAATTTTTATCCTTTATCAAACAGAGGCAAATTTTGATATTTCTTTCTAGTATTGACAACTATAAGGTACGAGAATCATAAACAATGAAGGGTAAATTGTATGAAATGATAATTATCACTTAGATGCTACAATAAAAAAAACTAAAAAAAAAAAAAAAAGTAGTGAGAAAGAAAGATATTGGACTGCTCACTGTGGCGGCTATTTTGCATGAGATCCTTGCCATTGAAAGACGAATGAGAAACATGAGAATCAAAGACCGCCATTTTCGAATGTCGGAGAGAGCTTACACGTGCCCTGACTAGCTTGGAAAATCGAAAACAATATACAAAAAGGAAAATGATCACAAATAATAAAATAAAATGGTTTTTCTAGGTAAATCTTCTGACACTCAAATTTTTACTCCTCAAAGGTCAAAGTTTTTTCTAAAAAAAAAAGTGTCATCAACCGACGACTCAGTTGTCACTTATCATGCCACCACACACCCAGTTATTGATCTTATCATTCAAAGAAATTTTAGTTTCCTTTGTTTTTTTTCCCCTCCTTTAATGGACCATCTCCTAGTTTCCCGATCACTTAGAAGGGACAAAAGAAACATCAATCAGAAGAAAATTTCGAGTATATAATATGTATAAAAATAAAAATAAAAAATCTCAGCAAAACCAAAAACTCAAACTCCACAAATTTCACACAAACTATCAGAAAAAGAGAGAGAGAAAGAGAGAGAGAGAACTTTACCTCTTGATCAGCAAAGACTCAAACAACCAGTGAACAAACAGCTGGAAATCCGAGAACGAAACGCCGTGAAGCGCTGCCGTTACGGAGGAGACAAGCAGCGGACCTGACTTGGTTCGCCGGAGCTACCAACGGACGGTCACTTCTTCAATTCTCTTCTTTTTTGTTTACGTCGAGAATGAAAAGTGGTGACAGAGGTGTATAATATATATATATGTATATAAATATATAAATAACTCCCGCCTTTATTATGGCACTGTTTTTGCGTTTTTCATTAATGTAATAATATTTGCTGTTTGGTTGTCGTTTAACCGAAAACCCCCTTCCTTGATATCCCAAACGACGCGCTTCACTAAAGGGTACCATTGTCTTTTCAAATCGTTTGATCGACCCAAATTTGAATAGAGTAATTGGCTCAAATAGTTCATGAACTCTTTAAAAGATGATGATTTTGTTCTTTTTTTTTTAACCATGAACTCTTAAAATGTTGGCTATTATAGTCATTTTCATCCAAATCCGTTAAATTTCTAACGGAATGAGTTATGTGCAATGTATGTGATCAAATTTGAGAAGGTATTTTAGTAATTTAACAATAATTGATTTAAAAAAAATAAAAAAAAAAATTCATATTCATCTCTCTTTCTCTATCTCTTACTTTCCTAAAACCCATATCAGAACGCGTGTAGGGGGAGGCCAACTTAGATCGGAACTCGGAGGGGGAACAAATCCAGATAGGGTCTAGGTTCGGGAGGAGCGTGCGATTGTGTGGGCGTGGGGAGGGGGGGGGCGGTGGCGGCGGAACCCATCTCTGGGTTCGAGTGGGGGGGGGGGGGGGGGGGGGGGGGGGGGGCAGAGGGAGAGAGTATTTTACTCTTTTTACTACAAAACTGATCATTTCAACAAGATTTCGTTAGAAATTTAATGAACAAGATCTATTTTTTTTCAGAAAAAATATGCAAAATAGATCTTATCTTGTTTGTTTGTCATTCCGAGTATTTTGACATAAAAATCATCTCATTCTAATTTGAAATAAGAAAATTATAGACTTTTTAAGTTTGAGTTTTTGAAAATGGAAGAGATGGAAAGTTTAATATAAAATCAGGATTTCAAAATTCAGTTGGTAAAATATTATCTCTAGATGACACCCCAAGCATACCCTTAATTTTAGAAGTTCGATTAGTATGATTAACTTATCCGATTTTATGGTTGTAATTTATTTGTACATAAGACTTATTGATAGTTCCCTATTTAGACAATCTCTCCCTCCCCCGCAACACATAATTCTCTATATGTATATATGGGGCAATTGTCGTGTTGAACATTTATGTTCTCTTCTCATTTTTTATTTTCTTTTATAAATTTTACACATTTTTGGATTATGTATGTGGTACTTCTTTTTTTTTTTTTTTTTTTTTGAAATAATGTATGTGGTACTTAGTTAAAACTGAGAGAGGTGTGGTTGTTTTATATTAAAAAAACAAAAACAAAAAACAAAAAGAAGAAGAAGCAAGCATGGACACCAAATTAAGCTTAATCAATATTTGATAAATATCAAACTAAAAAATTTACAAAAAATTATACTCAGTTAAAGATTAAAACAACAAACAATTTAGACCTACTTTTAGAACAATTCGTAACCACAATATGAGTGAATAATAACACTTATTTTTGGCAACAAATGGATGAAATTCAGATGGTTGGGTGAAGGGGCTGAGTGTTCTAATAAGCTAGGTTGCAGTGGTGTGTTGGAGTGGGCAACAGGTTGGGGGTGAGTCGTAGAGGGTTTATGTGTGGTTGTGTTGGATGGTTGCGACTTGAGGTGGCTCTCGGTGCCCGTGGGGCATTGTGGTTGGCTTGCGTAAAGGTGCGGCCAGTGGCACAAGGCGAGACACCGAAGAGGGTGGTGGCATAAATAGCACGGCGATGCAACTCTACGTGATTTTGTTTAGGGTGTTTCAAGTTGGGTGGCTGCTAATGTGAGGTTTGTTGGAGACATAATCAACGTTTACAAGAGTTATGTCAATGGTTAAGATCATTTGGTATTCTGATCACAGCATCAAGGATAATAGTGTTAGTGTTAGTGTTAGGGGTGTTGACGTAAATTACTTAGGTCAGACGAGTATCTATGTAATAGCATGCCTTTTATTACTAGTTTTTTAATTTCCCTTTCTAGGTTGAGGGAAAAAAAAAAAAAAAAAACTGGTAATAAAAGGCCTGCCATTACATAGATACTTTTTGACCAAAATCTCCGATTATGTCTACGAAGAACCACTCTCTCAATATGTATTATATATTGAAGTGATAATTGTACCGTTGTTAGTGTGAGACAACAAACTTTCCTTATGTCTATTCCTTTTCAATGTCAGCACTGGGTTGAAAATGCAAAATAGTCTGCAATAACAAATTTTCTTGATGTTACAACACCCTTTTAATGTTAAGGGTTAGTTTGGTGGAGTAGTTTGAGTTGGGATTTTTAAGTTTTAATAGTGAATTTTTTTGAATTTTCAGAAAAGACAAAAAACTTTTTAGGAAAAAAACAAAAATTTTTTGAGAAAAAGACAAAAAAAAAAGTTTGAGTTGAATGATTTGAGTTTGGTTCACCAAACTCACCCTAAAATATTTTTTTTGAATAAATATCATCTTACACTTCTCATATTAGAACAAATTTTATGTTAACAGTCATAAGTACGATCCTTTCATGAATAGAATAAAAGCTTTTACTATGATGAAATTTAGCCTGACGCATGAACAAGCAATGTCATTAACTGCTTTGAATATCTGAATGAAAATGCATTTCCATGTCAAAACCTCAAAAGGGCTTCTCTCTCTCTCTCTCTCTCTCTCTCTCTCTCTCTCTCTCTCTCTCTCCTTCTTCCATTTTTTTTCTGTGTGTGTGTTTCAATAAACCTAAGTCTAACTATAAAAACAAGAAACAAACTATAAACATCCTCCTCAGAAAAATTGAACGGAAGACCAAGTACTGGTGCGAGACAAAAAATCAGAGCTCTCATCTAGTTCTAACAAGAACTAATGTTTTGGAGTGTGTAGTGAACCTTCTCATCCAATAGAGTGTATTGTTTCTTCATTTCAACCAAAGATTTCTCCACAAAGTCGTCCACACTGTCTTCATAGCTCTCATAAAGCATCGGCATTGTCATCAATATCACAGTCACTGCATCAAAACATGAAGATATCGCATTAATCAACCATATATATAACACAGTCGTTTAATATGAGCATCCCTTTAGATAAAGGGTTTGAATATAACTTTTTACTTAAATTAAAATTGAAAAAAAAAAAAACGGTGACAAATTTTAATATTCAAACCTTTTACCCAAACGAGGTAATGGTTTAAAATATATTGATTGCCTAGTTTGCTATATATACATATATATAATTTTTGTTACAACTCTCCACTTCTAATTTAAGACTTGTTTGGTAAAAAACTCTGTTTAAACTAAACTGTACTTTTTTCATCATGTTTTTTTATCTTTTTTCCCAAAAAGTTGTTTGTCTTTTCTGAAAATTCAAAAAAATTTACTATTTAAACTTACAAATCTTAACTCAAACTTACATACCAAACACCCCCTTAACTTCTAAAAAGAAATACAACATAATATTAATTTGATCTAGACTTATGTTAGACGGGCGTAACACCAAAAAATTTAGTTATTCGACACTATCTGCAGCTGTTATTACTAGGCATTGTTTCCTGATGAAGACCAAACCTAAAAAGTTGAAACAAGTCAATATGACAAGAGAAGAAAAGGGAGGAAAAAAGAGAAATGGAGCTGAAACTGACCTAAGTAAGAGAGAGTTAAGAAGTTAAACCAACTACCAAGAACCGAAAGAACTCCGAGAGGACAAGTCACCTGCAAATAATCAGTAAATTCTCATGTCACCATAGAGAAGATCCCATGGAGAAAGATAAGCCAGCCATGAAAAACAAGCCTAGCTAGTAGGGGATGAATTCAAAAATACCAAGAGAAATCTCTTGAAATCTGTTCCTAAAATCACATCGTCTCGTAATGTTCTTATTGCTTGGTGAAATTCACGTCTCAACAGCAGAGCTGCTTCCACGAACGAGCCTTCTGGTAGTGTAACGTCGGGAAATTCTGGTGGCGGCCTATTTCAAAAGGCAAAAACAAAACAGAACTCAAACGACCTCGAGAATGCAAAATACAGCTCTCTAGCTAACAACGATTCCGATAAGAAAAATGCTTAACATCCTAACGGAATTAGTCGGGATGTGAGATAAAAATCATGGGGCCCACTATGCAAAGATGCATTTATCTCGCTCTTGATCTAACTCAAGTCCGGATGTTTAGTAGTGCTCTTATGAAGAGGAAAAAGAATCGAAGATTAAGAAATCACGAGAGGAAAAACTTTACACGATATTGATGAAGGCAGCTAGATTGGACCAGATGAAGAATGAAGCCAACGAGAATAACAGAACATTGCAAAATAATGAAAGGAAGTGAAAATTCATCCACTCAAAGAGAAGCCACAAAACTGTTGCACCACCAAGTACGCATGCTGATATCTCTTTGTTCCTCCATAGTATTATATCAGCAACTGATCACAAAACCAAAGCCAATTGAATTTAATTTCACTCAAAAAGTCTCATATCATAAACATTATTTTTTTAATCTTTATTCTCTAATCAAAAGAAAAAGAACAGAAAAGTGCTCAGTTAATTTATTAAATATAATAACAACGAAATCAAAATAAAGGAAAGTGCTTACAAATAAAACATAAAATTAGAAGAAAACATAACATGATCATGGATGCCACAGAAGATAATTACGTGTATATATACACAACATAAAAAAGGTGGGAATTGCCTAAACCAATAAAAAAAATTACGCTATGCATGTAATCCATAAACATTCGTAATTGAAAAATATTTTTCAAATTAATTACTATAATAAAAATAATAAAAAAAGAAAGAAAGAAAGAAAAGGAAAATAGAAGAAATTTATAACGCACACAAACCGCCGCCGAGGATCAAATGAAGAGGTCTCTGACGGCCAAATAAACGATTTGTGGAATTAAGGTAGTATTCAATCTCAGCATCAGAAAAATCGCCGTCATCACGATCATGATCAAGATCAAGATGATCATCAGGATCACCAAAGTCGCTCAGAAAATCATAATCCGCAATATCCACATCCACTGGATCCATATGTGTGTGCGTGTGTATATATATATATATAATACGTATGGTGTTTCTGAATTTGACGCTTGAGTTTTTTACGAAGCCTGTGATTGTTGGTTAATTAATTTACCAGGAAAACTGTTCCTAATTATTCTATTGGGGATTTGCTCAGAACAGTATATAATACATATATATATATATGAGTATCTGATATATACGTGTGCGTATGTATAGCTTATATATATGTTGCATGCGTTGACCTAGTAGGCTTTGGAAAATTCCTCTAATTATCCGTTTTGTGTGTTTTTTTTCAATTATATATTTTAAAGCAGTTTTTTTGTGTGTTTTGTGTGCGTATTGTTGATATAAGAAATGTTAATTTGAAAAAAAAAAAAAAAGAAAAGAAAAGAAAAGAAAGGACTGTGTTTTGAAAATAAAAATAAAAATAAAACAAAATAAGATAAATTAAAACAAAAATCCCCTTTGATTGGTTAATTATTTAAAATTATCAAGATTTCTCTCAATATTTTGTATTAAAATTTATAACTAAAATTCTTTAAGAATATCAAGATTTCTTTCAATAATTTGTATTATATTTATTTAAGTAATTAATTAAGCTAAAAAATTAAAATAAAATAGCTATAAAATCATAATAAAAATCATCATATTAATTAACTATATATTTATAATTTTGCATGAACATTGATGTTTTATAAGATTCATTATTCAATATCTATCCAAATATATATTCAAATGCTACATTCAAATATTTTGTTTATATCACAATACCTAAATGACATTTTATACAACAATTCAAATGTTTCTGCTCAAATGTGAATATTTCAAATATTTTCATTCAAATGACTTAGTCCCAAATAGTATAATTTAATATTAGGATTTAACAAAATAGCCCCAGATCTATAATTCACCGCCAGCGCCGGTACCAAAAAGCTTCCTCGTCAACGGCAGACACACACGTACAGTTGACGAAGGTTCCCTGGTTGTTGTCGTCGTCAGTCAAAAGCTACAATGGACGGATCTCACAAACCAGAGAAAATCAACCAAACACCCAAATTGCGGCGTCGAGGCCTATCGGAAAAATCGAAATGGCGAGCGACATTCTCGGTGACATGCAACCCAAATCGTGGGGGGAGCCAGAAAATCGCTACTTAAATCGGTGGGGAAAGTCGCAGAGAAAATGCCAGAAAATCGTGACTAAAATCAGTAAAAAATCAAGGGGAAATCACCGGAAAATCGCGAGGAAAATCGTCGTCCATCCGTCCGTCCTCATCACCGTCAGCATCGAATCTCCAACCTCTCTGCGATGGTTTCTCCGACGATCGTGACTTGCCAGACTCCTTGTCTTCTCCGACAAAGAGAAGTTTTGGGTGATAGGTTTTGGGTGGATTTAGAATTTTTGGTAACATTAGGGGATTGGTTAACAATAAATACGTAATTCTCAAAAAAGGAAAACAAAATCGGTAAATAAATTTATTTCCAAATAATAGATTAACTAGCTAATATATTGTATTAGGAATCTGGTTTTACCATCTATGAAGTAAATCAAAATAATTTACTAGAAAATCTTAGTATTTACTAGTAAATCTAAATATTTATCAATATTTATGTTGTTTTAAAAATTACCAATTTTATAATTAAATCAAAATATTTACTAGTAAATCTTAACTTACATCTGGTTCGTCGGTTGAAAATGAAATTTTTGAGTTGAAGTTCGTTGATTTTTCAAAAATTAGTTATAATTTTTATTGACTTTTCAAAAAAAGATAAAAATGTATAGTTTAGTTGGAGTTAAACTCAAATGTTAAACAAAACATTAGTATTTGCTAGTATTTAAGTTGTTTTAAAAATTATCAATTTATCAAGTAAATCAAAATATTTATTAATAAATACTAAATAATCTAGTATTTACCATTATTAAAGATAATCAATTATTTCCCCTAGAAAATTGTTAATCTTTTAAGTAAATTAAAATATTTAATAATAAATCTTAGTATTTACAAGTATGTAAGTATTTACATTGTTCTGAAATAAATAATTAATCAAGTAAATCAAATATTTATCAGTAAATCTTAATATTTACTATATTGATTTATAATAAATATCATATTTATGTTAATTTGAAAATCATCAAATTATCAAGTAAATATAATATTTATCAGTCAATCTTACTATTTACTCGTAAAATACAGTGTTCAAAAATAATAAAAATATTATGTAAAAAGCAATAAATATATTATTTTATTATAAATAGCGATATTTATCTTATATGAAAATAGGAATCTAATATTTATTTGATAAATTCTTTTTATTTTACTCAGTAAATTCACATATTTACCCATAAGATCAATATCAGTGAATTAGATATTTATTTGTAAATTCAAAAATTACTTGATTTTCAATGTTTTTGATTTAGGTGATAAAAATAATATTAACTGATAATTCCAATTACAACCCATAGTTTAAAATGGAGAGAAATGAAAATATAGATTATTTACAAAATAAACATTTACTAAGATTATCATTTACTAATAAATAGTGATAGTTATCTCATTTTTAGATTTAAGATTATCAGGTAAATTCAATATTTACTTAGAAGGATTTGGAAGGCACTTTTACTTGTAAATATTTAGATTATCTCGTAAATATCAACTAAATCGCGTTGGCATTTGCTGAATCAAGCTTCGCAATGGTGGCTAATCGCAACAGAGTAAAGCTTGGGAATGCGAGAGCTTCACGCATCGGGATTCACAAGCATTTTCCGACAGCGCCTGGGATTTAACTTCGCGTTCTCCACGCTGCTGCAATCTGGTTCTTCATGCCAACGCCTAGATCCGATTCTCGTCGTTGCCGTGATCTTTCCACCGTCGCTGGTGCGAGTCCTTTTCGGTCAACGAGGAGAGAGAGAGAGAGAGATAGAGAAAGAAGAGAGAGAGAAGTGAGGGAGGGAAAAGGGAAAATGTACATATGAAAAGAAAAAGGGGGAAAATTGGAATAAATTAAAAAATAAAATTGAAATATACTATAATTTACATCATTTTAAAAATATGCTATAATTTTAATTAGTACCATTTAAATATGCTATATGATACAATTATCGTTATTTTTTTTGGAAGTAAATTGGCGAATATTTGTCATCAATAATGGCATAAATGATCATTTGTGTACATTTTAATTTAAATTTATTTAAGTTTAAGAACTTGAATTAATTTTTATCAAAATATAACCTAAATTTTTTTTAATCAAAAGATAAAAATTTAAACTAATTTTGTTTTAAACATAAATTTAGGTTAACATTAGTTAAAAAAGGAAGCGATATGTGTAAGTTACATGTTAATTTTTATTAAAAAAATCTCTAAAAAATTCCATAAAAAAAATTAACATTGTCATCCACAGGGTGTCGATTGTTACAAATTTAATAATTTATGGTATAAATTATCAAAAATAAAAGTTTAAGATAGCAACTTATAATTGTGCTATAAGTTTAGGGACATCATTGTAATTTACTCAATTGAAAATGGTATGAAAATTTTTCCTTTATTTTCTCTCTCTTCACATATTTTTTTTTTTTTTTTTTTTTTTTTTGCTGAGGTTCAACGATATGGAAAATGGTGCGACTTCGAAACGTTTTCTTCGGAATCTCTAGTTTACGCTGATTTCCTTCCCCAATTCAGACCAATTCCACAGAATTACGCCAATTCCTCCACTGGAATCCCAAGCTCCACCTCGCAGAGCTCGCCGTCGCCGGAATCGGAAGTAATATCGGCGGCGGCGGCGGAGGAGGAGGAGAAATTCTTCCGAGGAAAAACGCGAAGCTGAAACTCACGAAGAAGAAGAAGATATGGAAGCAGTAGCGGAGGGACTGTGGGGGCTAGCGGACTACCACGAGAGGAAGGGAGAGATAGGGAAGGCGGTAAAGTGCCTGGAGGCGATATGCCAGAGCCAGGTGACGTTCTACCCGATCGTGGAGATCAAGACCCGCCTCCGCATCGCCACTCTCCTCCTGAAGCACTCGTACAACGTCAACCATGCGAAATCTCACCTCGAGCGCTCTCAGCTTCTCCTCAAGACCATCCCTTCCTGCTTCGATCTCAAATGCCGCGCCTACAGCCTCCTCAGCCAGTGCTACCACCTCGTCGGCGCCATTCCCCCTCAGAAGCAGATCCTCCACAAGGCTCTCGAGCTCACCGCCACCGCCGGCAACGAGTACTCCCTTCTTCTCTGCTCAATTTTGCCTTATTTCTTCTTCTTGTTTTGTCTGTTGTTGATTTTTTTAAAGCTTCGATTGTCTTTTCGTTGTTGTTGGTGGTGGTGAAATTGATAGTGCGAAAAATGATGGAGAAAAGAGCATGAAATTTAACGTGGTTTTGAGCTTGTAAATTAGGGAAATGTTTCTATGAGACGATTAATCAAATGTGTGTTAAGTAAAGCAGTTGAATTTAGCTAGAATTTTGAGCAGTGGTACATAATTTGCGGTCGTTATCAGATTCTTTCCTTACCTGCCTTTGAATGCGAATTTTTAGCAATTAAGTACGGTTTTTGGTGTGGTAGTTAGTGTTTTGTGGTTTGTTTTTTGTGAAGGATTTCAGTGATGTTATGGTCTTGCAACTTCAACTCGCAGCTTGCAAATGCTCTGATAATTGAAGGAGACTATCAGAGTTCGATTTCCGCCCTTCAGTGCGGTTATATTTGTGCAACTCAAATAGGCTACCCAGAGTTACAGGTTAGTGTGTAAAGTGTATCTTTCTAGCAGTTGCATTCGTCTCTTGGTCCATTGTTATTCTTGTTTCGTAGAGACTAGTCAGGAAAAGTTAACAATATACTTTTTTTGTCTATAAATGGCTCTTTTAGAAACGGATTTTCCACATGCTTTATAAGGAATGTTATCTGTCATTACGAAAACTTGTGTTTATGAGAAAAAGAAAATAGAATGGAAGGTTTCATAGTGTGTTCCTGGTACAATTCCACAAATAAGAAAGGATTGCAATAATATATAACCTCTCTTTGGTCTGAGTTTTACGGTTGTAGACATCTGTAAGATGTTGATTTGTTATGTGATCCAGATGTTCTTTGTAACTTCTATCCTGCACGTGCATCTCATGCTATGGGATGATGTGAATTTGGTTGAGGCAGCTGTTAACAAATGTCAGCAGGTCTGGGAGACTATTCATCCGGAAAAAGTAAGCTGATACATTTTTTTACTCTATTGGTTAGTCGTTCTGTTTTCTGTGTGCAATGGTGGAACTGCAAGAGATTTGAACTTTTTTCTCGTGTTTCTTTCAATGTTCCTTTGCTAATATCTTGTTTATCTACCATGATGTTGCCTCCTCAATTCTACAAAGAGACAAGTTTGCCTCGGTTTGCTCTTTTACAATGAACTGCTGAACATATTCTATCTGCTCCGGATATGTGATTACAAGAACGCTGCCCAGCATTTAGACAAACTGGATGTTGCTATGAAGGCTGATTTGCAGCAGACACAGCATATACAGGAGCTGACAAATGAACTTGATGCGTTGAATCAAAGTCTCTCTCGGTCTGATCTACACCACAGAGATAGGTCGGCACTGTCAGAAAAACAAGCTCAGCTGCAGGAGAGGTTGAGAAGTATAACAAGTTCAAACAATATTAATGGCTCAGGAACACTGGATCCAGCTTATTTTGGCAATTTGAGACGTTCATATGTAGACAAGCTTGTATTGGCACCACCACCCATCGATGGGGAGTGGTTACCAAAAAGTGCAGTCTATGCTCTGGTTGATCTTATGATTGTCGTATTTGGACGTCCAAAAGGACTTTTTAAAGAGTGCGGAAGACGTATTCAATCTGGAATGCATACCATACAAGGTTTTTTTCTTTTTTCCCCGATTACTGGATAATTCGTTTTTTTTTTGTTTCTTTTCTTTCCAAAGACTGATACTAGTATTTTCATAAATGCTGAAGTTGGTAATATCCTTATGTAGATCCAGGATTCTGAATTAATTTTTTCCCTTTTATATTTTTGGTAGAGGAACTGGCAAAGCTTGGAATAACCGATGGTGTAAGAGGTGATTCTCTTGATGCCTAAAAAAAAAACGTATATTTGTACTTATATGAAACCTTTATTTAAAATTACCTTTTTCCTTTTACGCAGAGGTTGATTTGCAACACTCTGCCATTTGGATGGCTGGTGTATATTTAATGTTGCTAATGCAATTCCTTGAAAACAAAGTGGCTGTGGAGCTGACTCGGTCTGAATTTGTTGAAGCACAAGAGGTAGATGCGATGCCATAATTAGTTGTTTTTTCTGGTTGTTTGTTACGTGCTCTTCGTTATTATTATTGTTATTCTTTTAATGGGCTGAACTGAAAACGTTAATTGAACTTATTCTCCTGTTATCTAAATCAACCCATCATTTCTGGCAGGCATTGGTGCAAATGAGAAACTGGTTCATGCGCTTCCCTACAATTTTACAAGCTTGTGAGAGCATATTTGAGATGCTTAGAGGGCAGTATTGTCAGTCCGTTGGGTGTTATAGTGAAGCAGCTTTTCACTATATTGAAGCTGCAAAGGTAATTTTACTGTTTTACATTCCTGCAATTTCCTTAGTCTGATAATATAAGGCAGCAATATGCTTGTTCTATAGGAATTCCAGTGGTTTGAGGGGGTTTTTTTTAATGAATGGAATTGATGTAGTTGAACAAACGCTTTGATGCACGGGTTATTGCAACTTTCTTCAGAATCTTCTCTACATCTTAAAAGTTTGTATTTATTCAGCTTACGCAGAGCAAATCAATGCAAGCCATTTGCCAAGTTTTTGCGGCTGTCTCTTACATCTGCATTGGTGATGCAGAATCTTCTTCACAGGTAAAATATTCCCCTTCAGTAGCGGTATTTTTCTTCTTCTCGCGGCAATTAAAATTTGTATTCAATGTTAAACTTTCTTATAAATCTTATAGTTGGTTCCTTTTCACTGAAGACAAGTTTGTGTGCAGGCACTAGATTTAATTGGACCAGTTTACAGAATGATGGATTCGTTTGTTGGAGTTCGAGAGAAAACCAGTGCCCTTTTTGCTTATGGACTTTTGTTGATGAAGCAACATGATCTCCAAGAAGCAAGGTAAAAAATTTTAAACTTTCGACCCTTATAGTAGTAATCATTTGATGAAAACGACTTTTTGATTGGCCTAGGCTAATAGATACCCTACGCATTTCAACATCTTCTCTGTTGAGTGATCCAGGAACTTATCATTGCGTTTTCTCCCTCTTTTCTGTCCAAGCCTCCCTGTATACAAAATCTTGATTACCTTATGATGACAGCCCATTATGCAAAATGGAGCCCTACCTCGCTCATTCTAAGTTGATCATCTGATATATCACTTTATTGCAGAAATCGACTGGCCAGAGGTTTGCAGTTGACACATAATCACTTGGGAAACCTTCAACTCGTTTCTCAGTATTTGACAATCCTCGGGAGTCTGGCACTTGCCCTGCATGATACCGTACAGGCCAGAGAGATCTTGAGATCATCCTTAACATTGGCAAAGAAGCTTTATGATATTCCCACACAGATATGGGTGCTCTCTGTTTTGACATGTATGTCTGGTCCCATAATTCTTTTATGTAACTTATAGCTGATGATTCTGGTTTCTTTCCTAGTGCTACTACGTTTGTGTCTTGTCCCATTTTCTGATTTGTCCATATGCTAATTTTTCTGGCAGCGTTGTATCACGAATTGGGTGAGAAAGGAAATGAAATGGAGAATAGCGAGTATCAAAGGAAAAAGATGGATGATCTGCAGAAGAGACTTGCTGATGCACACTCATCCATTCATCACCTTGAACTTGTAAGAACATTGATCTTAGCTTTAAAAGCGGAAAATGGCTTTCCACGCACAACCTTTTTTTTTTTTTTTTTTTTTTTTTTTTTTTAAAAGGCTAAACTCACTTTATTGCATCACATGCATTTACAATGGCAGATTGACAAAGTAAAGTTTCAAGTCAACCAATTTCATGAGCTCGATGTGAAGCGCGCAGTTGGGGATCCGTCGATGATAGTTGACCTTGACATCCCTGAATCTATTGGTTTCTCAACCCCATTACCTAACTTTCAATCAAGGCTAGTAGATTTGGACACTGGAAGACGTGGGAAGAGGAAACTCTGATTGTCTCAAGGTTCTGCACCTTCGCCCTCGTCTAAATTAAGGAAAAAGGAACGTACAGATTTGAAAAGATCGAGGGGTGAGCTTAACCCCATTGTAGAGTATGTCCAAGTAAACAGTGTCTTTAGCATCAATTTTTAGGAATGCTGTAGAGTTCTTTATTAAATGTCTTTAGCTAAATTTTTCTCTCTCCTTCTTGTTTATTCTTCATATAGTGTATGTATTCTGATGTTTCCAGTCAAGTGACGCTAGTAACTTAAGCATTGTCGATGAATAGTAGACGCTACGATACTTTTACTACTTCTTGCATACCGAATCACGACTGTTGCGAACACTGCAGACTAGATTTGCATCTGTCCATAAACTTATGCTTATTTCGCGAAACCCGACCTTTTTAACTTCTCATTCTCGTCAAGTTTTGATTACATGCAAATGCAAGGGAGAACCATGTTAAAACAGTCAAAATAATCACTGGGGTGAGAGCCAATTTGGCTTAAATTCTCACTTGAGTTGAGGACTCGGATTAAGAAAATGCATAATCTACAGACAACTATAAATGTAAATTTTCCAGCCAAACATGTATCTATGGGATTTGCTTCCCCACTCTGGCAAAGCAGCTCAGAGGCCTTCAGTTGAGAAGAATCAGCAGAGAAACAGGGGTGGTCCCGCAATTAGCCCACACTCTCGGTTAGTCCAGCAATTTCTTTGAGCGGTCTCCACGTGAACTTTCGCCTGCAACAACTTGTGTTATTTACTTATTTTCCCTCGCATGGAGATCATCATAGCTATGGAAAGAACCATGAATCCATCAATTAAGAGCCTACCAGTTACCACATTCAGCAATGACCCTGACTTTGGGGCGGAGCGTTGGAAGCAAAGCAAGAAACTGCAGTTCCGCCTTTGACAAAACCTGCGAATGCGCACATAAAAGAAAATTCATTTTGAACTTGTTCTTTAGATCATTTTGTGCTTGATCAAACTCTAACCCTTTGGATACAAGTACCTTGGCTTCAATAATCCAGACCACGAGTCCTTTGGCATTCGGAGGCAACGCTTCAAGCCTATAATCAACCTCCGGCGGGAAGTACCACCTTGCTATAGGTTGCTTCCCTAAATGAGCCTACTTTAAACAACAAAAAGAACATAAAGATTAATATTGAAAATGGACTAAATTGTGTGGAGTTTTGTTTACCAAATAGACCCTAACGCATAGTATTACTTGCATGGAAATTGACTACTAACTCACAGGGCAAACTGGGTGAATCTTGGTGAGGGTGGTTTCAGGATCGCCAAGGCCTCGAGCCGAGAGGTCAAGGAAATAGTAGCCCTGGTATATCAAGCGATTAAGGTACCGCCCCTCGTACCCTCCTTCATGAGGTGAATATATAGCAAGAGCCTTGTGCTCTTCAACATCTGAAAGCCACTTGCCCAAATCAAACCTCAGCAAATCACCTCCAATGAAGTCCCCTATTTCTCTTGCGCTACACCTAACCGCCCCAATTCTCTTTGCTACCTTCGTCATCGTCGTCGTGTCAATCTTTCCCGTCGTCCTTGAATATGTCACGGCATATTGTTTTGGAGTGAGCTGTTTCTTCTGGAGAAAGGCCGATAGCGGGGTTCCATACTTGAAGTTGGTTGTAGCTACCATTTTTTTTTTCTCTTAGCTTTTCTTGTGTTTTCCGAGTTTTTACGCTCTAGCGCCTAAGGAAGAAAGTGATGGCAGGAGAGAAGGCCATGTTAGGATTGGATAAAGGTTTAAGAAGAGTTGTGAAAACGTTCAGGGTCGTATGGTTCATAAACAAGATAAGAGATGATGAGCCAGTTTTTATTTTTCATCTATATTTGTAGTGTTTGTTTTTGAGTTTATTAAGTGGACCCATGTTATGTTAGAATCAAACAAAACTTGTGTTCTGTGGACTTGTGTCTACAAAATTCACAAATTTCGTGGCCAATATTAAATTCACAAATCAAGTGATAATACTCAAACGCATTTTTGGCCTTCTAATTCATGCAAATAGTAAAATTAGGAGAAGTCTACTGCAGGGTGAAAAAGAAAAAGGAATACCCTTATCAAAATACAATTGTGAATCATTAAATCTTCGTCAAATTTATTAGATCTAATATAATTTTAATATGATATAGATAAATCCCACTCTTCATACCTGTCAAGGATTCTCTAATTATAAATTAAAGCAAACGTATGATTTAGCCCAAAAGAAAAAGAGAACAATAGAGTTGGCTAGAGTATATAGGACATGTTTGGTAGAGTTTCCTAGAAGCTGCTTTTAACTTCTCAGGTCCAAAAGCAGCTTCTAAAAGTATTTGGATGTTTTGTCAGAAGAGCTTTCAGTCTCTAAAAGTGCGTTTTGTCAAAGTCAAAAAATGTGGCTTATGATAAAAACTCTTCTAAGTAGACTTTAAAACTTATAACAAAATCTAAATTGGACATTATAAACTTCATTTAATATTTTTAGTACTTATTAAAATACTTTAGAAATTATTTTAACCTTAAAAGTTCTTTGATTCCAAACACTTAATGAAAAACCATATTTTTTATTTCTCTTCTTCTACTGGTTAGAAGCAAAAACAAAAACTCTGTTAAACGTGTCCATATTATGCACAAAACTAGTCAATTATAGTCTTCAAGACGAGCAAATAACCACTTAATTGTAAAAACCATGTAAATCTATTTCTTCTATTACTTATTTACTTCTATTACTTATCTTCAAAGAGACGAACGTATTATCAATAATGTTTTCATCCTTTCTCCTGCACTATCAGGTAACAGTCCAATTATTGTCAAGTTATTATTATGTATGTTTTTTTTTTTTTGGTTGCTTTTGCTTATTTTATTTCTCTATTCTCGCATGTTCGTCAATTAGTTAATCGGTAAAAGTGAGAGGACTCAAGAGTCAATGACTCAATGAAGGGAAAAAAAAAAAATAGAGAGAGAGAGAGAGAGAAAACGTGCTTAGAATAATTGAACCGCAAAATGATGATTATACATTTGCAAAAAAAAAAAAAAAAAAAAAAAAGATAAATAGTTAAAATAATCCTAAACTTTTAATAAGAATACCTTTTGGTTCTCAATTTTTTTTTTTTTAATTGGTTAGTCCAATGATTCTTGTAAAAGGATATAAGTTAGTACATTTTACCACCAGACATCCATTGTCCCGGTAAATTATCTAAATTTTCTTGAAAAGACTAAATTACCCCTAATGTATCAACTAACCACCTTTTAAAAAAAAAACCCCCAAAAAGGAAATCCCAATCCTCTTCACTATTCCTTCTATCACCAGCAGACATCTAACAAACCACCAAACCAAACATTCTCTCTCATTGGGCTATGATTTGCGGAGGCTCTCAACTGGGTTCACGAAATCTATCGGCGGCAGAAGCCCATCGCTGTGAAATCGGAGCTCGCCTCCAACTCGCACAGTCGCCGTGAACTCGAAGCTTGCCGCCGGGAGTTTGGAGCCCGCTGCCCCGCCTTGCGTAGCTACCACGAACTCGGAGCCCGTCGGCCCGCCTCACGCAGTTGTCGCAAACTCGGAGACCGCCGCTGAAAACCACCATTGACCCACCTCGACAAGCTCTCCCACATCCGTCTTTTACACCGCGAACCCCGGCCCCATTCCCACTTTGATTTGAGATTGTCTTTGTTGGTTTAGGTGTTTTGTTTTGTGGTCTGCAGGTAGGGAGGGAGGACGGATTTGCCCAAAAAAATATAAGAAAAGTAGGGAGGGAGGAGGGAGAGAAAGCACAGAGAGAGAGAGAGAGAGAGAGAGAGAGGGAAGATTGTTTTTTTTTTTCTTTTGGTTTTTTTATTTTTTTTAAAAATGGTTAGGATTTTTTTATTATCAATTTCCTTGATTACCCTTGTAAAATAGCTTACGTGGATTAAGTCTTAAATTTTAACAAAAAGTTAATAAAAAGGGTTAATTTGCATCATTTTAATGAATTTAGAGGGCTATTAATCTAGAAAAAAAATTAAAGATCAATCGATATCTTCACAAAAAATCATAAAGAATTTAAGAACTAATAAAGTAATTTACCAAATAAAAAATATGCACTATAAATGCAAAGGGAATCTCCATGATTCGCGTTGCTGACGACCAAACTTGAACAAACCATAAGTTAAGACGTGTAAACTGGAAAGACAAGAAGTCAGAACTCCTAGAACAGAAGAGAGAAGAACCAGAACAAGACCCCGCCAAAAAAAAAAAAATCTAATCAAATCTTTTTCGTCGACGAAATGCTCATACATTAGCACCAACATCAAACTCAAACCTTCCAATCTGAACTCAATCTCTTCTTCTACATATATACACACAAATATATATATATATATATATATATCAAACATACACACACACATATATATATTTTTATGTTACACGGTAGCTCCATTTTCTCTACTCCCTTCATCTTCTTCTTGCTTCACTGAAATTAGGGTTTTCGATTGCCGATTCTGAATCACCTACGCGAGTTCATTTTCGTTGATTGTTAGTTTTCCGAGAGAAATATTCGCGAAAGTGAGTGTAGAGAATGATGGTAGGCGGCGCTGCTACGGCGTCTAAGTGGTACAGAGCCGGCGAGCTTCTTCTCCGGCAACGGGGAATTTATCGGACTCGGCCTTCCGATTCGCTTTGCGTAGTCGTCAACGATATATGTGTAAACCAGTACAGCGCCGGACGAGGAGGACGACGACGTTTCGTCCATGGCAGCACCGGAAGCGGCTTCCATGGAAACCCTATTCTGCACATTTTCAGCCCCACGGCGACGAGGGTTCCTCGCCCTAATCGTGTCCATGCCTTCCGCTCTGATTCCTCTTTCGCCGTTCCCGATCCTCGATCGCAACCTGTGAGTCAATCTCAGTACTTTAAGGTTGTTTTTTTTTTTTTTTTTTGGTTTTTTTGGTAGTAGTTGAACTGAGACGTTTGCTGATGATAGGGTTTGGTTGTGAATGGGAGTTCATTGTTCTCCACCTCTTCGGGTGATAACAGCGATAACAAGGACAATGGGAAGAAGCAGAGTAAAGATTCCTCGGTTGTGAGAAAAGACGAACAAGTTGCAGACATCAAAATCCTTCGAACTCTCGCCGGTTACTTGTGGATGAAGGATAATCCTGAGTTTCGATGGAGGGTCGTTGCTGCATTGGGGTTTTTAGTTGGCGCCAAGGTCAGTTATTCCAATTTGAACTGTTTTCAATCTGGGGTTTGAAGTTTGTGATGTCTGATACGGGTTATTGGTTTTTCAGGTTCTGAATGTCCAGGTGCCTTTCCTCTTCAAGCTCGCCGTGGATTGGTTAACTACGGCTACTGGCAATGCAGGTGCTCTTGCTTCCTTCACGACAGCGAACTCGACTATGTTGGCTTTTTTTGCAACTCCAGCAGCGGTTTTAATTGGATATGGGATTGCCCGCTCGGGAGCTTCGGCTTTCAACGGTACTGCTACATATGAAGTAATTGATTGCTGCTACTTGTTCACATTGTAAAATATATGAATGGCTGATGTTAAAGTTTCTCTCTTGATTTCTCTTGCAAGTTGCAACTATTTCCGTTGTCAGTCATTTCCTGTGTTTGTATTATTTTTGGTTGTTTTTTGTGGTTTCATGCTAATTTGAACCGTACTGTGGCAGAACTGCGGACTGCTGTTTTCTCCAAAGTGGCTCTTAGAACAATTCGATCAGTATCTAGGAGGGTATGGAACTTCGTAAATTTCTCCCGCCTTCTTTTACTATGACCCTCAGTTGTTTATTCTTCTCGTAAACTAATGTATAAGTATCTGTTTGCAGGTGTTTTCACATTTGCATGAGCTTGACCTCCAATATCATCTCAGGTATTGCTTCAGCCCTCACGAAAATATAATGCTTATGTCTTTGGTTAAATTAATGGATCTCAATGCTCTATGATAAGTGACCATATATTGTGAGTGAGTTTCTAAGGAACTCGAGATGTATTGATTCACTCGTGTAATACATGCACTTCAACACATGAGTGGAAGCACAGAAGAAAAGTTATAGAGGAAAAAGAAAAAAAAAAAAATGAATAGTGTGGTTAAAGAGATCAATCACAATGTTGGTACTTCGAAGAATCTGATAATGTTGGCTGCATACACGTGTGTCCGTGTGTGTGTAATTTCTTTTAACAATGGAATTTTCTCTGAACACCTATTTACAAACTTATACTTTCTCTCTTTGCAGTCGAGAAACAGGTGCATTGAGTAGAATAATTGATCGTGGAAGCCGTGCAATAAACTTTATTCTCTCATCCATGGTGTTCAATGTTGTACCAACCATCCTAGAGGTATGGATCTCGACCTTTTCTTTTCCTTTTTTTTTTTCTCTCAATTGAACTATTTGACATGCCCGAGGACACTGGATTATATAACTTGGATAGGCAATAGAAAAATGCCTTAGGGCAGTGGTTGTATTTTTCTAAAGCAACAGTTTTTGTCTAGTTTTTGGTTCTTGTTTCCTGTACAGTTTCAACAGATTTAACATGTATACTTCCAGATATCTATGGTTTCAGGTATACTGGCTTACAAATTTGGAGCACCTTTTGCATGGATCACTTCACTATCGGTTGTTGCATATGTCATGTTTACATTGACTGTGACACAGGTACTATCACCTCCCAATTCTTCGTTCATGTTTGTAAAAATGGTGTGTTCAGGCTGAATTGGTGCACCTTATGTTCTATCTATAGTCCATTTACATCTTTGAAATTGTTACAATCCATCCGTTGTTGGACATACTGTCTTTATTTCGAGCAATATCTCAGCAACAGCCTGATTTCATGTGAATTGTTATACATATTGTTTTGTTTCGAGAAATAGCTCAGTCATAGCCTGATTTCATGTGAATTGTTGTACATATTGTTTTGTTTCGAGAAATATCTTAGCCATAGTCTGATTTCACGTGAGATTTGTTGAAATTTGTAGCCTCACATAAGGTTTCCTTTACTTAACAGTGGAGGATGTTTTCCCGTGTCCATTGTTGGACATATTGTTTTGTTTCAAGAAATATCTCAGCCATGGCCAATAGCCTGATTTCATGTGAGATTTGTTGAAATTCGTAGTCTCACATAAGGTTTCCTTGACTTAACAGTGGAGGACTAAGTTTAGAAAGGCGATGAATAAGGCTGATAACGATGCAAGTACAAGGGCAATCGATTCACTTATCAATTATGAGGTGAGTTCTTGGTGTACCATATCTAAATGCTGTTCTGTTTTTCACTATGATATTTAGCTATTGTCCTCATTATGTTTAGTTTCTTCGTTGCACATTTTCATTTGAAATTGTTTTCATTCTTTCAGACTGTCAAATATTTCAACAATGAAATTTATGAAGCTGACAAGTATGATGAGTACTTAAAGAGTAAGTTGCATACATGTTCTTTTGCCGCATGCTCATTTATCAATCCTGAAAACTGAATTTACCAAACTGGAACCTTGATGTATTTAAGCCAACAATACATGTGTGTGACATCTGCAAGCACTGACGAGCAAGAGTTTGTATTAATTGATGTTGAGCCCTAATATGTTTTTCCTTGCAGAATGTGGATACTTTTTGCTTCTTTATGATTTCTTTGGTCGGTTTCCAATCATTGAGGAAATTTATCTTTCACATGTGTTTTGTCATGGGCTTTAAGTATATTCTCTTTGCTATTACAAGATAACCTGACTATCTATGTCAGTATTCAATGTTAGATGGAGTTTACAAGTTTCTACTTGTATATCTCATGTGTATTAATGTTTTTTGAGAGGAAGAGAGAAAGCTTCTATTTTTTGTTCCTCTTCTTTTGCATTTGATTTCTCAATCAATACAGGGTTCTTTCTTATCAAGAAACAAAAGATAAAAAATAAAGAAGCATCACGTTTCACTTCTTCTGTGAAGTTATGTTGTTACATTTATCTCTCTGTAGTTGGCTAGCGGAGATCTAGCATACCATGTCTTAACTTGTAAGCACTTTTGATGGTGTTGATTTTGTTTCCCAGAGTACGAAGATGCTGCTTTAAAAACACAACGCAGTCTTGCCTTTTTAAACTTTGGCCAAAATGTTATATTTAGCACGGCTCTGTCAACAGCTATGGTGTTGTGTTCTCATGGCATTATGGCTGGTAACTTGACAGTTGGTGATTTGGTAGGCAACCTTCATAACAGTTGGTTTTCTTCATAGAGCTTGAATTACCTAATGATTAACTGATGGTCACTCAAAAATTATGTATGGAAATTCAAATGTAGGTCATGGTGAATGGGCTTCTTTTCCAGCTGTCTCTTCCTCTCAATTTCCTCGGTAGTGTTTATCGTGAGACTATACAGAGTCTTGTCGACATGAAATCGATGTTTCAGTTACTGGAGGTAATCTTCGGAGAATTATGCACTTTGATTGCATTTTAGTTCTTCATATTGGCAAGCTCATACACAGATACAAAGTATTCGTGATTATTTCTTTCCCAATGAAATAGGAAAGCAGCAGTAGATGTAAATTAATCCCTATAAAGCTTTTCATTGTGAGTAAAGATAACAATAACACATTTTATTGAGCTAAGTTATATCAGTTTTTGCTCTACTGGTACAGTGGTGAAATCGCATAAAACCGGGAAGGCCCTTTGTTGGACTTATTTTCTTGTGTGACTAATAGTTTGTTCTTACTTCTATTTCAGGAGAGGGTTGAAATTAAAGATAAGGAAGATGCAAAGCCGCTAAAATTGAGCGGGGGAAGCATTCAATTTGAGAATGTACACTTCAGGTGTTTAACGTGTTTGATTGTAAAGCTTATATATGCTTAAAAAGAGCATTGAGGATCTTATCCTTAATCCAATAGCTTTTGTTTCTTAGCATTATTGCTCGAACAACCAAATTATTTGGTCCGAAAAAACAGCTCGATGATCATTAGTTGTATACTTTATAGAAACTCATCCCATGACTTGATCATGACCTCCAAACAAAATTTTTGAGATAATATGGAATGTAATAGTTTATATCATTGTCTTGAGGATTTCATAACTTGCACTGCAGAGTTTTTTATTTGTGGAATAGATTTGGCTTTCGGAAACTATGTAAACTTTAAGGTATTCCTTTTGCAATCTCGAATAAGACTTGGGATAAAGGCTTCTAACCTTCATTCATTGAGAAAAGTTGGTTTACGTAAATTACTTATCTGAAATGGACTTACCTGATCAAACTCTGAATCTGGATGCATTCTATGGTTTAGAGAAAGTATACTGAGTTGTCAAAATCTTATATATATATATATACATATTTTGCGTCTCTGTTTGTTGACCATATTATTGCATTGATTAGCATGCTTTTTAATTCCTGATTGCCGATGTAACTAATTTCTTTCCTTCAAAACAGTTACTTGCAAGAAAGAAAGATTCTTGATGGGGTTTCTTTTATTGTACCAGCGGGAAAGAGTGTGGCTATTGTTGGAACCAGTGGCAGTGGTAAGGCTACAGTGTGTCTGGAATCTTCATCAGTACCAGCTATATGCTCCAAAATCAAATTTCCAAGTCTTGACATTAATATTGACGTAGTGAACTGATTCTGCTTGCAGGGAAGTCGACTATTTTAAGATTGATCTTCAGGTTTTTTGACGCCCATTCAGGAAGTGTAAGAACTGACAGCTCATTCGTGTTGTCTTGCATTGATTTGCTTCCCATATTTATTTGTCCAATTACTGTGTTTACTGTGCTATATTAATTGAACTTTTTCGACAGATAAGGATAGATGGTCAAGATGTTAGAGACATCACACTAGAGAGTCTACGGAAGTCGATCGGTGTTGTGCCCCAAGATACTGTACGGTCAATTAAGCGGTTCAAGTTTGATTTTCCTTTTATGAATGAGATTACCTTTATATGATATTGCAACATAAAGCAAGTGGTTTTGCCCTACGGACAGGTACTTTTCAATGATACCATATATCACAACATTCATTATGGACGTCTTTTGGCTACAGAAGAGGAGGTATATTAGCAGCTACCATTATTTTACATTTTTTTGTCTTTTCTGTTTACATTGTTAACTGATGAATTTCTCCGGCTAATTTCTTATTTCTAAACGTAGTAGCATTTTTTTTTTTAATATTATAGGTGTATGATGCTGCTCGACGTGCAGCTATACATGATACAATCATGAATTTCCCTGAGAAGTATTGTACTGTTGTTGGGGAACGAGGGCTCAAGGTGAGACCATTAATGTCATCACTGTAATATATTTATTTTCCCTTGTACTTATGGTGTTACCACTACCCACTTTCATGGTAAGAAGAGGATAGGCACCAAGTTCAATATATATCTCGCAGAAAATTTGCAAGATCATTTCAAGGTTTTGAAAACTTGTCACGTTAAAGAGAGGTTCTGCAAGACGACATTAAATGATAATAGTCTTGTATACTGCTACAAGGAAGTTCAAAGTAGCCCACTTCAAAGGGAAGTTATGAACATAAATATTTATTCATTCTTCCATAACAAGAATAGCATGGTTCATGGGATCTACAAAGTTGCCTAATAGCTTGATGACCAGTTAATGCTTTCAGCAGGCTGGAATTTTGATTAGATTTGTGATGTTATGAACAGTTAAGTGGGGGCGAGAAACAGCGTGTGGCACTAGCTCGTACATTTCTGAAAGCACCTCCAATTCTGTAATATTCTGTTCCTCGCCTTTTGTAATTACTTTTTATTTGCATTTATATACTGCCATCAATTTGATATTGATTCCTCTATTCAGCGTAATCACATACTTGGTGTAATTAGTCCTTCTAGTAATAGATTTTTATTCAAACTTTTTGTAATCCGTCTCTCTACCCTCTGAGGCACAGCTGGTTTGTGATACAGCTAAAGGGACTTTAGATGTTATGATCTTATTTTCCAATTATATTTCTGTTTAAGAGGAAACGTAATAGCACCTCAACTTAGTCTTCAAATGCAGTATATGATTTTTGTTTTATTTGCATCTTCAGCTTGTGTGATGAAGCAACAAGTGCACTAGACAGCACAACAGAGGCAGAGATATTAAGTGCATTGAAATCTTTAGCAAATAATCGAACTTCAATCTTCATAGCTCACAGGCTGACCACTGCAATGCAGTGCGACGAGGTATGCAGTTTTATCTTGTCCAACATTAAAATGGCAGTAGCACTTATTGTTCTCAAGCCCAAGGTCCTTTTTTTAATTATAGTTTCAGTGGAAAGGTCCTCAATTTATTCAATTATATATATATATATATTTATATATATATATATATATATATGTTTGTGTATGTTGTCCTGGTCTCTCCACTAGATCCAATACAAGGCAAGCAGCTGCACTATCGTTTTAGGGAGCGTCTTTCTTCCGTGCTTCTAGACTTGCAGTTTAGCTGCTTAAAATTATATCATAACTTACCTTGTTGGCTTGAATATTTAACTTGTTTTGGGAGGGGGAACCTAACCTACTATTAGATTCCGTCCATGATACTCGTTAAAATTGCCTCTTTTTACATATGATATTTACGGCATTATTAGGTTACCATGGATTTTTGTTTGCGTCTGTATTGTTGGTGATAGAGATAAAGTGGAAGATGAGCATAATTGATACGTACAAATCTCATTAAACCCGAATTATCTGATCATGTTACCAACATTGATCTACTTTGGTCCACATTTGCACGTGCACTTGCGTCTGTATTTTTTATTTTTTATTTTCAAGAGTTACTCAATTGTGACTTCATAAAATGCAACCCTGATTCCTTGGATCTTTTCATTTTGATGCCTAGATAATAGTTCTAGAGAATGGAAAGGTGGTTGAACAGGGACCCCATGAAGTTCTGTTGTCAAAGGCTGGAAGATATGCACAGCTCTGGGGGCAACAAAATAACGCTGTCGATGTCCTTGATTCCGCTGTCAAATTGAAGGCATGATGGTCACTTCCCTCCCCATACTCTCTCCCTCGAGAATAAGAAAGAAATCACGATTTATGAAGTTGCCTGGTTTTTATTCATGCGAATGTGTTTGCCCCGGCCCCAAGTATCATTTTGTGGATATGTTTTGTCTCTTTAGATATAGAAGACAAAGATACACTTTAGGCGAAAAGAAAATTCACTTTTTTCCTTGCTTAGCGAAGCATAGAATTACTCTTGGTTTCCCCTTCATACAAAAATGCGGAACTTTAGTCTTCTCGACACATTGACAATAAGGCACAAGCAAGAAGTTGTGTACTTTCAGCCACTATGTATATGGAAGATAAATTTGGCGCTAAAATGTATTTATCTTTAAAACTTTCAGAAGAATATTTCATAGACAATGTCATGTCTTAGAGTAGATTTTCTCGTTTTTGTGCAGTTCATTTCTCTCTTTTTTTTTTTTCCTTTAAATGTGATGGATGAAATTCGATTTTTTCCGCTTACGTTAGCATTTTTGTCGTATCGACGGCAACAGTAATAAATGCATTGGCCTTTTTTTTGACACGTGGTATAATAATTTCACGTCGAACTGAACCGGAGATGATTGGCACTTTTCACCGGAGAAATCGAGCATTCTACAGTTGTCAAATCGATTGCTGCATGTAACGCAAACTCTGACACCGATATTTCATTCAAATTAGGGGTTAAAAACCAGTCTTCTTGTGTTAATTCTTTAGGCTGCCTAGAATGTTTCTCCTTAGGCTTGACGAGCTCCTTAAAATGGAGAACTGAGATTTTTTTCAGATTTTTTTCCTAGTCTAACCAAGATTCCGGCAATCAGAAGGTGAGCAGTTCCGATTTCCTTCTTGTCGACGAATTCCTACTTTGTTTGCTGCTTGTGAATCAAAATCTGGGCTATTCGCCAACGAGGTAAGGCGTGTCAAACCGATTTTTCCTCCGTTCTTTGTTAGATCAGTCTTTCCTTCTTTCGAATCTCTAAAATTTTACATCTATCTTGATTTCTTAGCGGATATGTGGTTCATCACATGCCCTTTTAAAGTTAGCTCGGTAATTTTGTTTCCGTTTTCCCCCGTTACTTCCCGTTCACAACTGTAAAGAATTCGTGTTCGTCTTCGGAAGAGAAGGAAAAGAAATGACAAAAGAAGAAAATTACCAAAGTTGCTACCGTGTTTTTTCATTTGCATTTTCTAACGTCATTCCCCAAATCTTCACCTTTTTTCCTTGTTATGGCAAATGATCCATCTTTTTTTTTTTTTTTGATAAAAAAAAGTGAAATATAATTTGAAAATAAAAATAAAAAGAAAAAAGAAATGGCATAGATTTTGTTATATTACCATTGCTTTCATTTGGTAAAATGGTGTGGATTTTAAAACCATTGAGTATCTGCATTATATGGCAAGTTCATTATTACTGCATAACAGAAGGCCTAAAAAAACAAAAAGGCCTATAAAACAAGCAATAAATTCAAAGCAATACCTGTGGGCGTTACAACTGAATTGCATGCACAGAAAGCATACCTTTTGTCTCATTTCACCAAAATCCCAATAGGCCGTTTTTTCTTTCTTTCTTTCTTTTTTTTTTTTTTTTTTTTTTCTTCTTTCTTTCTTTCCACACCAACCACACACACACCACACCCGCCCCCCCCCCCCCCCCCCCCCCCCCCCCCCCCCCCCCCCCCACTAAATTGTCACTATTTTACTCTTTCAGTGAAGATCCCCCCTAAATTGTCACTTTTTTACTCTCAGTGAAGATAAGACTGGATTTTTCCTTCCTTTTCCCATCAGTTTTTTCTCCCTCAAATTTCTCGTTGGCCAAAGTACGTTAAGGAAAACATTTTTGTAGTACTAATGTGAGAATCTGAAAAAATACAGGGGGTGAAGTAAAGTGGAAGTGGCAACAAAAATGTCTAGTAAGGAAGGAAGTGAAGTAGAAGTGTCAGAGCAGAGAAGGAAAAGTGCAAGAATATTGGCACTAGAGGAGGAAAAAAAGGAAAAACAGAAGCGCAATTTACGTGCCATTGCCAACAACACCAACAATCTCAGCAACAAAGGCAAAGCTATCCTCTCTGGTAACATTGGACCCTTTCGGTACGAGCCGCTTCAGCATCATGGTCGTGTCTTCTCGAGCAAAAGCACAACAATGCCGCCGCTTACAATGAAGCGCGGCCGCAACCAGAAGCGACTTGAAGACCTTGACCTCTCTTCCCTTGCACAAAGCCTTGCTCAACAGGTCCCCATTTTCCTTTCTTTACATACAAGTTTCATGTGTATGCAAATATAAATGTGCATTGTAGAGATTTTCTTGCTCACTTCATTCATGCTAATATGAGTCATGTCAAATGCTTGGTAGAAATGGTGGTTTGTTGGGAGTATTATTATTTAATTCTCAAGTGTAGACCATAACATTTTTTTTAGTTTGGAACAAGTGTGTGATTTAATTCCATTATTCACTCATAGTCATTGGTTGGATCATTACCCAGTTTATGTATATATGTCTTCTTTTTTTTTTTTTTTTTTCATTTTATTTGGTCAAGGGGATACATTTGATATTTTATAAAATTTGAGGGGCAAAAACTGAATTTATAAAATGTTAATAGGGTCATGTACTCCCAGTCATTAGTGTGTGGCTCCGTCACTAGTTAAGAGTGTTTAAAACACCGATTAAACCAAACTAATTGATTTTTATTTTTGATTGATTGAGTTTGATCGGTTTAGTCTTTATCTTAATTGGTTTGATTAGTAGTTTTAAAATAAAATTTCAAACTGTTAAACTGACTAAAAATCTTTTTGTAAAATTTTTCTTTATGTTATGTTTTTTTGTAGTATACATGTAGTCTTTCTTGATTTGTTCACTCATGTCATCTTTTCAATAACTTTGATTTCGTTTTATACTTTTATGGTTTAATCAAAACTTTAAAAAAATTGAGTAGTTAATTTTACATTATCGACTCATATGTCCTATTTATCCAAAATTATTCGACTTATTAAAAAAGATATGCAGTAAAAGACATTGTTTAAGAAGTTTTTAATAAATGGTCAAAGTTTTTTAAAACTAACAAAATGGTTATTTTTTTAAAGTCATTCATTCCATCACTGATTCGTCAAGATTAATCAGTTATTTATCAATATTAATATGTATTTTTCTAAATAAAAAATATCGGTCATTTATTAAAATAAATATTTAGAAACTGTTTATCCCCCTTTCTCTCTTCTTTATATTTCCTAATTCCACCTTTATTATTTTCCATTATGTGCAGGATAGTGAATGCCAAACAAACGGAAATACTTTGACTGGAAATGGTGATGTTTTTATTACATATTTTCTAGTGTTTTTAATATCACTGCTATTGTTATGGAATTTGTCCATGAAATAACTCAACAATCGTTTTATATTGGCTTAGATCAACAACCAAATGGGCTGTCATCCATTCAGAGGAAACCAGAAAAAAGAATGTTTGAGTGTATCCTTGATATACTGCAGAGGTTCACACTTCTTTACTACAATTTCTTTCTAGTAATTATCCAAAAAAAATTATTTAAAAAAAAAAAAAAGAAAAAGAAAAGTCAACTCATGGTACTGGTCAAACTACTTGGTTAGTTTAGAAATAAGGATGTCTATTTTTAACATGAAACTTGAGTTCTTACTTTTATCAATGTTTTTATGGTAATCTTATTTATTTTTCTTAATGAATGTATTTATTTTATTTAGGAAAGACAAATACAAAATATTTGCAAAGCCTGTTGACCCCAAAGAGGTTAGTTCTAGCAACTTTAATCATAGTTTGTATCTATAACCATTTTAATTTGTTGCTCAAGTAGTCATTGATTTTTTTCATTGAAAGGTAGAGAACTACTACACTATTATCAAAGAGCCCATGGATTTCGGCACTATGAGGACTAAACTTCATGAAGGAAAATACACAAGCTTGGAACAATTTGAGGTTTGCTACCAAATACGTTATTACTTTAAACTTTCTCATCCGGAAAAACATTCAAATATTTACATTCATATTGTTATAATAATACAACAATATAAGGAATATCTATGGTGTTTAACACCACACACTAATAAAAAATGAGTCCGATTATATGAGATTGACTCGCATATGAAACTCACTTTTTTTTTTTTAATTTTAAAGTTGTGGTATTTAATATGTTCCAAATGTTTTTCATATCACTGAGATGAACCACATTATAACTAACAAGTTTTTTCTTTCTTTCTTTTTGTTTTTTGTTTCAATGAACAGAATGATGTGTTCCTGATATCCAGCAACGCGATTCATTTTAATTCCTCAACTACCATATACTACAAAGAGGTAAAGCTTTGTTTAATCCTCTTCTATTTATTGTTAATTATTGTTATCTTGAGCTTTGTGTTTCACCAATTTTGTATTGTATTACTTAATTGGTAATGCAAAATATATTGTGACAAATGAGTTTTTCCACTTAAATTTCCAGGCTCGTCGTCTGCAAGAACTGGCCCAAATGGTGTTCGGAGTTGTGAGAACTGATCCAAACAAACTTGACTCACAAGTCTCATTAACAAGAGGAGGGCGTCAACCAAAAAGATTGCCCACCATAAGTGAAATCAAAGGTCCACGCACCAGACTTCCTAGGCCCACTGGTCTCAGAGCTTACCAACTCGGTAACACCACATGTCCACTTTTTCTTTTTTCTTCTGTAAAGAACGAATCATTGGTGTCATCTTATCCCACGTTCTTTTTATCCATTCTGAAAATTTCGAGGATCACCAATGAGACGGAGGAATACTTTATCCAATTTTACTGGAAAAATAGTTATGATTTTCAATTATTAGAAGATTGGTTTGGGTTTTATGAATACGAGATCCAAGTCCACATCATGAAAATATGAAAACAATAATAACAAATAAGGGTGTTGAATCATTTGACCAAGTTATTTTAAGATGAAAGCTCGGCCTATCAGAAGTCTCGAATTTTAACATCGCTACGATGGTTCCATATTTGCACTATTAGGAATGTTTACATGGAATTGTGGAGTGGAAATTAGGAGACTTAACTTGGGTTCTTTTTCCCTTTCTTGTACAGGATCAAGAGATGGTTGGAATTCAACTTCACCCAGAAGGGGAAGGCCTCCAATAAGCAGGCCTTGGGCTGCTTTTGCCAGTGATAAGGAATCACAAGTTTCATCAGCCGTCTACAATGCCCCCAAAACAGTAGTTGAAGTAAGTTATCCAATCTAATACCACGCGTTTTCAAACCTCACTCTCTCTCTCTCTCTCTCTCTCTCTCTTAATATATATATATATATATATATAAATGGAAGTAGACTTATTTTTGGGTGTTGGAACTAGGGATTTTTAGAGCAACCAAAACTTGTTGGGTTAATTTGTCTGCCATAGCTAATACGATAAAAAGACATATCTAGTAATCTAATGCCAACCAACCTTGTAAAGCATTTTGACTATGCTTCAATAATCTGTCCGCAGCATCTGTATATTTTTCATGGGAATGCTCTTTGTTTTCTCTCTAGAAAAACATAACTCTCAATTAGGCTGCATTTTGATATGGTTTACATAGGCACCATCTTTCTATCATTATTTCATGATTTAATATCTATGTAGGTATTTATCATATTAATATGATGATATTGAACAGTGATGTTATCTACACTTTGATTCAAATATGCGAATCTAGACCCCACAATTGTACATAAGTAATATTAAGTATAACTCCTATACCATAACTAAATGAAAATGACCACCGGTGGTGGTGGTATGATGACAAGAAAGTCTTATTTAGAGCTTTTGCTTCTCCCAACTCCCAGGTTCAAGCTTGGCATGCACGCTTCGTCTAGCCCTTGGCAAAAAGACTATGTGCAGCCACTCTTGAAGCCCGATGATTGTTAGTTGTTGAAAACCTAAGACCAGAACCCTTGTCTTCCCACCTATGGTCCCATTAGAATCCAGTATGACACTCGGAGTGGACGTGAAGACACCACCGATCCTCTTTTTTTCTACCCAAAAAGAAAACTAAATGAAAATGTTTCTTTAGAAAGAAAAATACAGAAAATCAATCCAATTAGTAGTGTGTTTGTGTTTATATATATATATATATATATGTATGTATGTATATGTTGCATAGGAGTTAGGACACCGTTACCTCCATTTCTAACATGGACATTCTCATTGTAGGACGATACAGATGAGAATTATGGATACAAAAAGAGCCTGCTACGTTTTGTTAAAGAATTGGGACCAACAGCTCAGAAAGTAGCAGCAAGGAAACTGAACCAATATCTTCCTAAACCTCCAAATCCAAACCCATCTCAGACTCCATTAATCCCTCCAAAGCAGACAATTACACAACCACTTCAGCTTCCTTCACCACCAATCTCTTTCCCACCAAGAACTGCTTCCAACAATCTTCTTCGGAATCCGATCAATTCCGCAAACTCGCCTGGAAGCTCGAATGCCGCTTACAATCAGAAAATCACATTCCTTAATCTTCTCTTACGAAACCCTCCGGGCCCTGCTAGTGGCATACAAATCAATGAGCCTAAGACCAACAATGATATTGATCTAATGTTCCCTTTAAAGCAAGCAACTTATGATCTGCTAGGGAAAATGCCCGTGTCGGTTAACGTTACCGGTACAAACAGGACTTGCCCAAGTGGCCAAAACATAAATGTTGCTCAACAACAACAACAAATGACCAATACTCAGAACAGCAAGTTCCGGTTAGCTTCACATTTGAAGGTCATCCCGGTTTATGATCCTAGCAACGGTAAGCGATTCAGGACTGTCGATATGATTGCCGAAGCTAACGAGAGATGGAAACAACTGGCAATTGATCAAGGTGATCATGATCATCAGGATCATGATCAACAGTTCAGAAATTGGCAGGCAAGGATTAGAGGGAAACAAAAGGTGGTTGATCATGGTGATAATGATGATGAAAAACTGGCCAGTACTAATTGGCAATCAAGGGCTAAAGACTTCGTTTATCGAGAGTCGAATTTCTTGTCTCCGATGATTCCCGCGGGGACAACAAGTTTTCAAACTGTTTATGGTTCCGCTCAGGCCGGGACTTGTAGTACTTCGAATTATCTTGTGAACTCAAGCACGAACTCTTTGGCTAATAACCTTACGCATACGAATCCGTCCATGGAGGGATTCGGCAACGGCGTTTCGAGCCTGCAAATGATGCCAAGTAATGATCATGATCGTAATCCTTTTCCCTATGCTTCACCTTCAACTCAATTGGGATTTTTGCCAACTCCATTGTGCAATGAGACATCATCTATTGTGCATGATCATAGGGCTGGGGCTAGTACCCTCCGGTTGCGGTCATCAACGGAGCAATTTTACTCAAGAACTGCAGCCATTGATGGATTCTCCGCCGCCCGATTTGGATCTTCAGCTGTGATGTTATTATTATGTGGTTATGGAGACTATTTTCTGCAATTTGTTTCCGTTTATGATGGAACTTGTCTTTTTATAAACCTGTTTAGGTATTTTGTTTATTAGGTTCTGGAAGTCAAAATTTGGACATAAAACTATCTAGTTTCTTCTAGTTTTTTGCTCATTAATAATGTGTTTTTGCTCTGATACAGTTAATTTGTTTTAATGCGTTAGGAATTAACAGCAGAACAGGCCATATATTTGGGGAGACAAAATACTTTCCAATAAGACAAGCACAACGCTCAAAGGGAAGCTTATGCATTTGTGTATGTTTATGTGTGGAAAGAAGTCGTTTCACGTTCAACCGTTAAAAATTATCCAGCTAAAAACTGATGATTTTCTTTTTCAACAAAGATATCATTGCTTTTCACCATTTAGGATGCATGATTTTTAAGAAGTCTCATTGTCTTTGCGGTATGTGTTTTTCTTCTTCAACAGCTGAGATTGTTTAGCTTTAAATCATTTGGGCTGCATGGTATTTGATATGTATATTTTCTTCTTCCACAGCTAAGATTGTTTCTTTTTATATATTGTAGTAGATTTTTGCTAATTTCCATCTCAAGTGTTCTCCTCTTTTTTTGCTGGTTTTTCCTTTTTTGGATTACTAGGGAGATAAAAAGGTTTTCAAGAAAAGTACTTCCAAAAAAAGAACACGACTACGTAACCTTGTGTGAGTATTACAATGGTGAAGCATCAAAAGACTCGGTGTGTAGGAGAGAGAAAGAGAGGAGGGAGAGAGAGAGAGAGAAGTGCAGGCTAGACAGAAAGCACATTATCCCAAGTCAATTCCACATCTCATCACCTGAAGATAGAATCAAGAAAGAAAGAAAATGTTAAGCCCCTTGTCCAAAGCAGATTATTCTTCAACAATTCCTCTAATGAGCTTGAGCAAATTGTAGAACATAAACAAAATCAGTTTTTTTTTTCCTTTTTTTTTTTTTTTTTTTTGGTTTTGGTTTTTTACCCTTTTCTTGAATTTCTAAATAATTGCTTTCCCCAAGATCACATAAGTACATAATTATCTAGTAGGGGGGTCGATTTGATTAGTGTAGAGGAGGGGACCGATTTTGTTTCATTTTCACTGACCAAGGTTGGAAGAGGACCACATATAAGATTGACCACTGTTTTTTTCAGCTTGATTCCCCCTGAGTTGTCACTGTCAACATCTGATATTTTCTTCTCTTTCCCTCCTTCAAATACTCCTCCTCCTTTTCTTTTTTCTTTTTTTTTTTAGTTTTTTCTTAAAATATAATTTTTTTTTTTTTTTTAAATTGTAAAACAAGACTATACTGCATGGTTGAGGAATCTTTTTCTTTTTCTTTTTATTTTCAATTTTTTTCCCTAGTGCAAACCTCACATAAGAACATGATCCGTTCTCATATCCTACATGATCTTCGCTCTTTTTTATGTCATTTATCTCCTGCTCCGAAAGATTAAGCATAAGTTTAGGCCTTGTTTGATAAAAAGTTTAGTTTAAACTAAATTGTATTTTTTTCATCATGTTTTTTGTTTTTTTTCCAAAAAAGTTGTTTGTCTTTTCTGAAAATTCAAAAAAATTTACTATTTAAACTTACAGATCTTAACTCAAACTTACACACCAAACACCCCCTTAGTGTTAATATTTGGATTGTAAAATTTGAATTTAAATTGATTGTGTGTTTGTCAAGATATTTGAATTATTAGAGTTAGAAAGTGTAAAAATTTTAAATGTGTTTGGAAAAAAATATATCAAACTTATTTTGTTCGTCTTAAAATTTTATGTAATTTAAAAAAAAAATCATCTCATTTGGATTTGTCTATATATGCAAAGTTATAGACTTTTAAAGTTTGAGTTACAAAACTATATAAATAGTAAAACTGAGGGAAAAAAACAAAAATTAGATTATAATTTTAGGATTTGGATTATAATGCCAAACACCCCCTAAAATTAGGGGGTTTTGAAGGATTTGAAATCCATCTCATAATCTCTTCCCGTCTTTTTCCCTCCTACTAAACAATCATAAATATCAAAATTCTACTACTAATCTCTTCACCTCTCTCGTTTCTTTCACTTTTCTCTCATACTAGCACACTCTTAAGAAAGACATGGTGAGCTAGAGATGTTTATATAGAGAGAGTTCTACAGTGTGTGAATATATATATATATATACAACTAGCTGCAGGCAAGATGATATATATATATATATATACACATGTTGCTATGTATACAATTTCCCTTTTTGCGACTTCCACCAAAACGGGTAACCATTATGAGGGAATACCTCTGGACTCCACCGAATTCATGGGACCCTTATGCTGGTAAAGGAATTGCACGGCCATAAGAAATTGTATAGAGAGTGCCTGTACTCTGTCGTAGCATCTCCATGTCCTCCATGTGTACCCCATTCACACTACTTAAAAGTACATCTACATCTACATATACATATACACATACACATATGCACATGTTACACGCAAATATATATATATATATAGACTTTTTGGCATTGATAGATGCTAAATTTATTATAGAGTTATAATTTACATTTTTAATTTTTAATTTTGATAATTTACACCCTAAATTTATAAATATATAACAATTTGTATCCTATTGATAATAATATTAATCTTTTAAAAGAAATTAATATGTGATTTATATTTGGGTTGTTAATTCATGACATAAATAATCATTTTTATTTTTATTAATTAACAATTCATATGCAAGTAAAGTATTAATTTTCATTAAAAAAATCAATATTGTTTATCAATGAGGTGTAAATTGCTATAGATTTATAAATTTATGGTGTAAATTGCTGAATTAAAAATTCAGTGTGTAAATTATAACTCTATAATAAGTTTAAGGTGTACCGATATAAAAAAAAACCATATATATATATATATATACACATGCAGATCATATACATCTTGTATTCCTTGTACATATACAAATATATACATATACACATGCACATGGACATATTTATACACACACAAGCAAATCATATATACAAACACACACGCATACACACCTTTATGTAGTAGTACACTACTTGAGTTTTGACACGTATAAATTACAAAGGTGATTGGGTAAAAAAGAAGTTAGCCATAGTGGCGCAACACATGTTGACAAGGGAAATTCATATTTAATCACCCTATATCTTTTCTTTTCTTTTCTTTTCTTTTTTTTAAGTATATAGGAAATTAAAGATTGGAGACAAGAAAGAATCTATGTTCCCTTCAACAAAGCAAAAATAAAATCTTTTCCTATCTTGAGAAATCTTAAACCAGCATTACAGTTTCCACAATATGACTTTTCTCTTCTTAATCTTCATTGCATGAAAATATCATAGTTTATTAACAGCCTTTTTCTTTTTTTCTGTACAAAATATATATAGATCAGGGGCGGCAAACGTTTCACTTATGCAATATTGAAGCCGATCTACATATGTATGTATGTATGTATGTATGTATATATACATATAGCAGGGGAAGATTAATATAACCTAATACAACATATCTTAAGGGCACTAGAATATATAAAAAGACCTAACAAGGTGTTCCTGTAGTCAGAGAGCCGAATTAAAGACAGTTATATATATATATATATATATATATATATAGGAAATGTCTTGTTTCTGATATCGAATACTATTCGACACTGGTAATTTTCTGTTTAGAAACTTATAACAACTATGTGATCTATTTATAATTTCTTATTTAAAATCTTATTACATGATATTATTTATATATTGATGTAAAAAAAAATAAGTATAATTTTAAAATGTTACATTGAAATCACCTTATTGGTACAATATAACACCAAAAAAAAAAATACAAGTAGTGTATAAAAAAAATGTCGGATATCAATCCCTCATATATATATATAAATATATATATATATATATATATATTACAATAAAAGTCTGTCTACACAGTGAAAACAAATTGTCCTAGTCATCAAATCACAAGCGGTTTTCCTCAAATTTTTCTTACCTCTCAGCAGCTTGTTACATAGTGGACTTCAACCCAATCACACTCATATAGCCCCAAAAAAGTTCCATATATTCTTTCTTCTTCTTTTTTTTTTTTTTTTTTTTAAACCTCCTGTTGTGTGAGTGGCTAATTACACCACTAAAAAACAAGACCAATAGCGACTAACCAAATAACAAAAGAACAGCCACCAAACTAATTGACTGGCATTTATTTTTTGGCTTGTCAACTGGCACTTATTTAAACATCAGATATAATGATCTCCATACGTTTCTCCAAATTGATTTACGTGGCGATCAACAAAACCAAAGACAACTTATTATAGGAACAATACTAAGGGCTCCTTTTATGTCAAAAGGTAGTAAAACATTATTTGGATTTTAAAATCCAACTCTAAATCAAATTTTATTTCACTTTTATTTTTAAAAAATTCAAACTTTCAAAATTCATAATTTTCTCATTTTAAATTGAAATGAGATGATTTTTATGTCTAAATACTTGTAAAAACAAGACGAACCAGACAAAATTCACTTTGCATAATTTATTCTGAACACATTTTAAATTTTTATACTAATTTCTATATCACAAAACTTTTTAAAAAATTCTCTCTCCAAACACACATTTCTAACCCAACCTTCAAACACAAACTCTAAATATCCCCCTAAACGGGCCCTAAAAGACACCAGAGAACATCATTCCCTAATAAAATATAATCCACACGATATGAGATTTACAAATAGAACTCATCTTCTTTAAGTGGTGATGTTTAACACCGAAGGTGCTCCCAAGTATTTTTACTTATAATACAGATACTTACTCAACATATTAAACAACTTTGTTTGACAGAATATCATCGTTCGATTAAAGATCATACAATTGTCATCTCATACCAGAATGTGTAACAAAAATACTTGGAGCAGCATCAGTATTAAACAATATCATCATCAATAAAAAGTGAATTTTATATATGTACTGTAAGATGCGCTTTTAATTAGTGAGAGATGTTTAACGACCTTGTAATATTAATGTCCAATGTGCAAAGACTCAAAACAGAAAAAGGAGAAAACAACAGTGCCAGCATGCATATTGGAAAGCAAATGACATCAACGACCTGGAAAAAAATAAATAAATAATTGCGAATTTTGACAACATGACAGCGGAGAACTACTAGGGGCCAAATCACCCCCCGTTTACTGGGGAAAAAATAAAAGCGGAAGAAAAAGAATATTAGAAAAACAAAAATAACATTGTTGAAAGACCCCCATACACATTAGCCCGTTACTCGAAAGATAAAGTTAAAAAAATATACAGTTCAGTTTGTACTTTGCATCCTCGATTGAGAGGCCCAAGGAACTGCTTATTTTAAGCTTTTTGGAACTGTTTATTTTTATTTAGTTTCAGTCCTTTATACACGCGCATAGATCGCACACATACCATACATACATATATATATATATGTATATATATCGTCGTTCACAATCGGAACAGTTCTTATTATTAAAGGCTTTTTTTTTTTAACCTGCAGAAAAGAGAAGAAAGCCTGTCACATGGTACTAGTAACGTTAATGAATCTTTAAATCCAACCCACGAGGTTAAAGAGTATTTAACTCTGTAGTAGCCAGAACTTTCAATAAGCAAATTAATAAATAAAAAAAATTAAAATTAAAAAAAAAAAAAAGCCCTGGAAAAAACAGTACTTGATTTGAAAAGCATGATTTATTTGGAACTATATATATTAAAAAAACAACAGATTCTCCTTCTCCATACATATACATGTATATATATTACATACACAGTAATGAATATGATCAGAACGGTTAGATTCTTATATGTATATTATACATTTTTAGACATGATAAGATTTTATTCACAGTACTGGTCTGTATTCATCGGCAGAAACCTAAAAATACATAAATAAATAAATTACTTGGAAATGTGAAAACCCTCTTCATCAGTATGTTAAAAGAATTACCCAAAAATAATAAAAAAAAATAAAAGAGAGAGAGAGACTCGAGTTCTGGTCTTCTAGTCGGTAGGGCAGTCAATAGACCAGTGGTTACTCTGTCCCATTTCAAGCTGGTTTCGTCGGAGTAGTATATAATATATATACGGATAAAAATTAATGTAAATATTAAAATATGGGAGATACGAATAAGGAATTCTTCAAATGAATAAAATATAACAGAGCAAATAAATAAATAAATAAGTAAATATATATACATGTAGAATAAAATATAGGGCTCACGAGTGCCGATAAAACCATGAAGCATAGCTCCAAGTTCCAACCTCTGCGCGTCTGAAAACTGCGTTTTTATTAGCCCCACTACTACAACACATGGACACAAAGGGCGGGCTTTTTATATCTATGTATATATGCATATATAAATATGTATTATTATAATATAATTATTGTATATGCCATATTGAAACCTGGCCAAAAGAATAAAGACAACCCAACCAACCAGCCTCCATTTCTCTAATACTCATTTTTATCATCATCGTCAACAAAAACATAATGCAAAAGCCTTTTCCCATAAATCTAGCTCTCCCTCCAGGGCGAGAGCTGGCTCTCCCTCAAAATACTGAAAGCGACGTATCAATTAATGTTTTTCTTCTTTTCTAACCACAACAATCAAAAACAAAAAAAAAAACCTACTTATTTAATTTACTCGTAAAAGTGTGTATATATTTAGCAATAGCAAAAAGAAGCCCTGACGTACGTACGAGAATGAGAGAGTACTGCTACATATATATATATATATATGCATGTCCCTTGGAAGTTTATATTAATTTTTAGTTTCTTTTTCTTGACCATGCATAAGAAGACTGTAGATTTGTTGAGTACCGCTACAAATCCTTTCGTATATATAAAGAAGACCATTTATGGCAAAACCACAAAAAGGAGAGAGGATTTAAGGCTAACCTTTTGCTTAGATTGAGAAAATATATGGTCTTCCTTTTTCTTGGCTTTTTCACCCTCAAACTGACAACTCCATTAACCAATCGTAATCGAGTTAACTGAGGTCCGTCGAAAGATAAAAGGGAAGAAAAATTTTACAAAGTTAAGCTTCCAGGGTCAATTTTTTAGAAGAGTGAAAAAAAAAAAAAAAAAAAATCCTTTACACTTGAGCTTAAGCAATACTAGTTTTGGTCTCCTAATTTTTTGATAACATAAAATATTTTAAATCACATCAAAATCATCTTACATAAAAGAATATTGGGCAACTAAACTTGGTAAAATCCGACAATTTATAAGCGTGTCTATGTAGAAGTTTTTTTCCCTCACATTGACTATCAAAAAATCCTTCAAATTACAAATTTAATTAGACAAGAAAAACACTTTAACTAGTTTATAATATGTTCAAGATTTATTGTTAAACAACACCTCTTTTTTTATTTTTGACAAGTTAAGAAATCAGTGACAAAAATTCAACATTTTTCTCAGGAAGTTTCCTGCTTTTTATTTATTTATTTAGGGCCCGTTTGGTGCACAAGTTCAGTTTGAGTTGAGTTGAGATTTTTAAGTTTGCATAGTAAATTTTGTTGACTTTTTCAGAAAAGACAAAAAACTTTTAGAAAAAAGACAAAAAATATGATGAAAAAAATACAGTTTAATTTAAGTTGAACCGGCGAGGCGAACCAAACGGGCCCTTATTTTTGGGTTGAAAAGTTACTGCCACGGAAGGCAATTAGTAATGGAAGTTTGAACCATACCCTTTTTTTCACTTTATAAAGAGGGTATCAGACTTCCAGCTATTAACCAAACTAGCAAAAGAAACCTATTCCTATCCCTTTTGCTCCAACTTCAAGCTATATAGCAAATAAGAACACAGACACAGGAATGTGTCACTAATATTTATTTGTTTCCCTGTGAAATTGCAACTGAAACTATTTGACTAAACTGCAGAGAGAAATAGCACTACAAAAGTTCCCCAGAAAGGAATGGTAGTAGATATATAATATATTCGGCCCAAAAAACAAAAATAATACACTTATAATCAGCAGAGAAATTATCATTATTTTTTAACCTAGTACGTAATCTAAACTAGTAGAATGAGTTGTGTGTAACAGAAAATATACAGAGAAGATGTTATAAAGATATTGAACAAACAATAATAAAAAATTAAAAGAGCAAAATATTAATAAATATTAAATCCTTATAAGTTCATTTCTATGTGCATTCTGACCTTTAATAAGCAAAAATAGGCCGAGAAACAAGCATCACCTATTATGAACTTACGTACCAACTATAATCACAAATGGCTAAATTTTTCTTCAAAAAAAATTGTAACTAGCTAGCTAGATCGAAATATATAAATCAATTGAATCAACGGGAATAGTTTCCACAACATTGTGAGAATAAATCATCAGGTAGAACATTTATTTACCATAAACACATGAATACTTGTTAACCTAATCATCTTCCTTTAAAATAAAATTAAAAAAAAAAAAAGAGAGAGACAAGCTATTTATCCCAATTATTAGCAGAAATAAGGACACTGTAAAAGATAAATTAATGAATAGATTAAGGATCGTATTGACATAATAAAAATGAAGAAAATAGTAAAAGGGAGCTCCCTTCAGTCCAAGCACAGAGAAGAAAAGGAAGAAATTTATCTCCCGCTTCATTCACACATCCACGGTAGTAAAAAAAAACGGTCCATTTTCTACCGTGTTTGAGTGAATGAGTCGGCAGATAATTCGAACCCTCTTTCCCATCCATGAGTGGACTGAAGGAAGCTCTCTTAAACCATCTCTCTTAAGCACTTAATTTATAACGGAAAGATATTAATTGAATCGTGATATCTAATTAATTAAGAGGGGGCAGGACAAATAATTAACAACAAAAGATAAGCCATTTCACTTTTAATGCACAATCTTTTTGTATGCAATTAATGATAAATATATAAATAGGGGGAAAAAATCAACCCCAAAGATTACAAAACCTGAGTGTTTTAATTAATTATCACTTCTTTATCAAGTAATTACAATGACTTGCATATACATTTAATATTTTCTTTGATGTCTCACATTTCATATTGATGATAAAGATGGAAATAGGTTTAAGAAAACAAGAATGCCTCTGATCAATTACCATACATACTTTATATCTAAAGCAGTAACATTTTCTACAAGCTAAGCTGAATGTCCAAGAGAAAAAAATATAAAAACTAAAAATAAAAAGGAACAGAAAAGAGAGGACCTAATTTTACGTTCTCAGATCTTTCGGTTTCGGAAATATAATGTAAAGATTTCAATGTATTAGAGAGATTAAAGAAGATACCAGCAAGTAGTGGCACACTAGTTACAGCACTCCAGAAAGCCGAAAAATGCTTGCATGAACCCTAACCCTAGAATCCAAGCACAAGAAAATTAAAAAAAGAACAAAAAAAAAAATAAAAAACAGATTAGATGGTAACCAAGAAACATACCAGGGATAGAAGAGAAACAAAAAAACCAGGAAAAACCACCCAAATTTTATCAGATCAAAGCATACGTTTACAATTTTTTTTCCCACAAAAAACAAAAAAAAAAAAGAGATTAAAAATAGAAAAGGAAAAAAAAAAAAGCGTAAGAGTAAAGATATAGTAGCTAATGAAATTGCTGTAGCTCTTTGTTTGTCCAAGCAGTTGAAAATCAGATTTCCTTCTCATAAAATAAGGCAAATTAACAGTTAATGTGCTAGTAATTAACGACTTAATTTTGTTGAGGTGGGAAATAATAATGATTAAAAAATATCTTATGACGTTATAATCACGATCAGCAGTTGTACGATCTAGCTAAACATGGCAAGAAAAGCACACCCAAAAAAAAAAAAGAGCATAAAACAAAAATAACAAATAAAGAAGAGATACGAACCCACCCCAGAAGCTACTTAAAAAATAAATAAAGGAGAGATATTAATAAACAGAGTTGCAAAAATTACGGAGAGGAATTTGGTGCAGAAACACAGCTTGCTGCCTGTGCAGCAGGGAAGGGGAGGGAAGTGTCGCTGTCTTCATGAGATTCAGAGACCCCCAAAAAAAAAAAAAAAAAAAACAAGGGACCTTCAGAGAAAAAGATCTCTGATCTCATCACAAATCTGGCAAAACCACTCCTCCTTTCATTACACATACACACAAATAACCAAAAAATAAAAATAAATTAAGTGAGGATTTCCTCTTTCTTTCTTAAAAATCTCAAAATCCCTTTTTTCCAGGAGTTTTTTTCCTTTTTTTTTTTTCAGGTCATGATCTTGCAAAAACTTAGGCATAGTGAAGAGGAGAAAGTATGTCTTGTGTGAGTGTGTGTGGTCGTTCAATTTGGAAAACAAGGAGTTTCATCTACCGTACTTTCTCTCTCTCTCTCTCTCTCTATATCAGGAGAGAGAGACTAGAGAGAGAAACATATGATGATGAAGATGATGATGAAATATGAGGTAGATATAGAGAATCCAACTCACCCGAGGAGTAGAGACTAGAGATTAGCCAAAAAAAAAAAAGGAAAAGAGAAAGAAGAAGTGGGTGGGGTTTAGTTTGACCAGTACAAAGCCTCTCCCTCTCCCTCTCCCTCACCCTTTCCCTGGCCTAGCTGCTCTCTCTTCTCTGTATTTCTACAGTGGTTTGCACTACTCTCTATAAGTTTATTTCTTTTTCTTTCTCTACATATATTCTTCAGTAAGTAATACTAATATATATATATATATTTGGATTTGGTGTAAGAAACAGGCACAGGTATGCTGGTATATATATAGGGTTTTTGAGGGGGGATCACTCAAGAAACTGGTGGAGAACTCATGGTTACCCCCCACCTTTTTTCCTCCTAATTTCTCAAATTTACATTTCTAGCCCTTTTCTCTGTATACCGTACTCGTCCATTGGGGCCAGCTCTCTCTCTTTCTCTCTCTCTCTCTCTCTCTCTCTCTTCTTTTTTTTTTCTTTTTTTTTCAGAATTCTGTATTTATTTTGGATATGGAGATTGAAAAGGATGCCATGACTTTTGTATCCCGTTTGATATCGTTTTAAAATGTTTTGGAAAGGATGTCATGACTTTTGCATCCCATTTGATATCGTCTTAAAATATTTTGGAAAGGAATCTCACTATTTTTAATAAATTTATGATTTTAAAAATGATTCTGAAATAATTTTTATTTTATATAAAATCATAAAATAGAAATGAAAATAAAAAAACCGTTTTCAAATTTTGTTAAAAAAATTTAATTGAAATAAAGTCATTTTCCCATTATTATTTTCAGTTTCTAAAACTTAGACAATCAATAAATATTTTCAGAAACAAATTCAAACATAATTTTACTTTTTCTCACACGCAAAGTAATTTCTCTAGGAATCATACACAAAAAGAAACCAATTTCATATATATTGGTACATAAAAATTTGGATTAGAATTTGTGTTATCTCTTAGTCATTTTTAAAATATTCTCATTTTTATTTCATATTTAAAACAAATTGATTTTCAAAATGCTACCAAATGGGTCCTTGTTTTTGTTGTATTTTTAATGGATTTTTTTTTTCGTGATTTTAATTCTCTATAACAAAGTTTAATTAAGATTAAGAACCTGTTTACATCATAGATACAAATACATAATTCCAAATATTATTGACAAAAAAAATGATAGAGAACAATTTGAAAAATAAGTTAAAATGAAATGTCATACATGAGCTAACAGTACACAAATTACATAATTTTTTGACATGAAATAATTAATTTCAGGTTTGATTGAAAAGCTATTATATATAGTTGTATCGCATATATATTTCTCTCGCATTTGCTATTTACAAAAAGTAATATATAGATAGTTGTATCGCATGAACGGTGATATTTTTGTTTTATGTTTTTGTCATAGAAGGAATAGGAAATGTAAGGGTCCGTTTGAATTCATATGTTTGCTTTTAAAATAAAGATTTTTCTTCTTTTAAAATGAGAAGTTACTTTTTTTAATTTTAAAAGAGTGTTTGGATGTGCAATTTTTTTGTAATTTTAAATAAGGTGAAATTTTTAAAATAATGTTTTGGATAGATATTAGAAAAAATAATTTAAAAGTAGTTTTTAACAAATTTGTAATAAAATCTAATCATATTTTAATAAAGTTTAGATATAGATTTGTTCTTATTTAATTATGAACAGATTGAAGAGGGAAAAAAAAAAAACGTTTTAATCGAAGAGAGATTAAAAACTTTTGGTTGAAAATGATTTTAACTAGTTTTTATTTATTTTATTTTTTTGCTGGTAAGATTTTAACTTTCCATATCCTATGCCTCACCTTTGCAGTACTTTTTGCGATATACTGTATTTTAATATTTCATTGGTCGGAAAATTGCACAAACCTCTCTAGCCACCAATAGGAGTAGGGCTAATATTTGCTTTATTATCTGGTCTCATGAAACGTGTAAAACTTTTACGAGCGTACAATTCTAAAATATAATATTCACCGGCCGACAATTTTGGATAACATTAAATAACTCACCCCCACGTCCAAGCCATCCTTCCCTCAAGAATCCAAAAATGATATGAAAAAACAAATTTAGATCCTTTCTTTATTACCATTTTCACTTACTACTATTTTTCTCCCCTTTTTTTTCTTTTTACAAAATTTATGCTACTGTATTTTTATTTTACTGATAATTATTGTTATTTAAATCATTATATTAGTTTTTTAACAGTTTGATATATGTGTATTTTTGTTAAAATTTTCCAACTTGACACATGTAACTATTTTTCATCTTTAAAAAGTTGATAAAACAGCTAAAACAACAAAAACATGTTAATAGGGCAAAAATACAGTATATCATAAGTTTTTCATGATGAAGAATGTATTACATTATGTATTTCTGTGGCTTAAAAAAATGTGGAAAGGATGACCACTCGTTGAATGTGACTAAAGCTAGGACCTGCACTTATTAAACTATACCTACTTGTATTTAGAGACGAATCACAATATTTATAGCTCAATACGCATAACTATTTCTGGACTTAAATTCGATCGTAAAAAAATTGATCTACTATATAGCTAGTATAATAAAACTCATTAATAGGTTAAAACTACAGTACATGGCATAGGTTTTTCATGATGAAGAATGTATTAAATTGTGTTATTTCTGTGGCTGAAAAAAAAAAGTGAAAAGGGATGATCACTTGTTGAATGTGACTAGAGTTAAGATCCACACGTAATAAATTATAATTAATTGCACCAGGAGACGAAGCACAATTTCTTAATTGATCAACCAAAGAGTAATACACGTCGAACAGACAATCTGAAAATACCATCGTGCACTTCACATTAAATTTAGATCCGAGATTATTTAGGAAACCACTTGAGAGTGAGCCCAAACATTATAAGACATCTAGGCTAGCTACTTCCTCAGTGATAATGTATTATTGCCCTTTTTATTTTACAATTAATTTTTTTATTATAAATATAGATCATATCAATGTAATATCTTTACATCTAATGTAAATTTAAAAATGGAAGCACTAAGATCACTTGTAGGATGATAAAAATCATGATCTTGCATTTTCGTCGGCTGATAAATGAAGGTTCTAAGAATCCGTTACAATAGTCTATGCATAGCTTGAATTTATTTATCTGATTAAAGCAATGAGAACAAGTAAAATCTCATTGTCACAATTGACAATAATATATTTGGAATATTTTCCCGTCCGGCTTTCGGCCATTCAAGCGGGGAGAGAAAGAGAGATTATGAATAATTCAAGAGACTAATTAATACAATTTAAAATATTATCTAATACAATCAAAGATGTTAACTTTATAAATGTCATTTCTGTTCAATAAAAATGGGATATCAGATACAAAAATTAATAAACGAAATTTATTCCGTTATTAATTGGTTCGTTAAAGAAAAATGTATTCCTCTACTATTGAATAGCAAACTCTGCGATACAATGACATCAGAAATACACGAGGGCACGGAATCAAGTCAGAAACAATCAAAAAATTATGAAGGCACTAGCCACCAATTATATCCTACATAGAGATATATTGTCATAGTTTACAGAAAACATGAATTGGTTATATATATATATATATATATATTGGTTATCCTTTGCTACCCAAAAAAAATTATTTTTTCTTTTTATTTTTTATTTTTATGGAACATGAGTTTGGTAAATTGCATCCAACCAAGTCAAGTCTACCATTCTGCCACTTTTAGCTGATAGCTAGCCCATAAAACCCCTAAAGTGAGGGTGAGATGCTTTCTATAAATCCCTTCTTTTCCTAAAGGCATAATTCAAAAGTTACCTTGTATCCATCCTTTTTGAAAGACTACTTATTATTAATTTACAAAACTGCGTATTTTTTTCCCCCTTTGATCTTGTTGCTTTACCTGAATGAAAACATGGAAACTTTAAAATTATAATTCATTAATAGTAATGAAAGTCATTATTACGAACTAAATAACAACACAAAGGGAATCATTAACTATTTAGCCGGAAAGCTAATACTCTATCTAGCTTTTTTTTTTTTTTTTTTTTTTTTTTTTTTTTTTTTTTTTTTGCTTGAACAATATTCTATCAAGCTAGTTATACTATTGTTTCTACCCAAAAAGAAAAAAAAAATAAAAGAGTTATACTAATTGTCGTAAACCATGAACCAAGAATTTGAGGACTACTTACAGAGCATCTCTAATAAAATATTAATATTTATATGTTATTGGTAAATTCTTTATATTTGGATTTTTTTTAAAAGGTGTTTTTTAATAAAGTATTATGTTTGATGTCAAATTTGTCAAAAAAAAAAAAGTGTTTTAACGTTTGATTTTTATTAACTAGTGTCTTGAAAAACATCTAGTAATTAAATACTAAAAGTTAATTTTTATAAGTGTTAAAACTTAAAAATAATGACAAACGATAAAAATAGTATTAGAAATAATATTACACATTTAAATATAAAATTAGATAATGTTGTTTTTCATATATTTTTAGTGATAAATACACCATTAACATCATCATATACATTGAAGATGATCTAACCTTGCAAATTACAAAAGTCCTCCCAAAAAGAATTGTTAAAACTTCATATATTATGAGCGTGCGAAGATTATGTTAACATGTCGATAGATCACAAACAGACCTCATTATGGCTCATAATTAACATCGCAGATCTACGTATATATATATATATATAGAGAGAGAGAGACACACACACACACACACAATATATGTGCATGTATACATACATATATATATATGATCATATTAGCTATGTTGATTTACAATGTCTATGATAATTTAATTACAATTATATTAAATGTATGTTATGCAAGAGTAAAACGATTAATGTTTGTTTTTCTTTTTAATAAATAATAAAACGTTTAATTTTGTCGGGTGGAATTACAGTACATATTTTGAAATTCCAATTTTTATATCTAAATTGTTTGAAAATTTTCAGTTGTATAAATAAGAAAATTATATTTGCGTTAATTCCCACTTGCTAATTAAAATTTATAATTATTTCTCCATCTTATTAATAGGAAGGAGATTAATTACAAAAAGAAAAAAGAAAATTATAGGAGATTCTTTGAGAACCAATTGAGAAAAGCTATCGTGTGATTAGAACCGTTTACCATTTATCATTTAAAATTATGTTTTGTTTCATATTCTGGACTCCTCTAGTGTTGATTTATCATCAAACATAAATATATATTATATATAATCAGATCGACCTTCTAAAAAAAAACAAAAAAAAGAACAAAGTAGATCGGATGTAATGATTTATTTGACAAAACTTGTAGTTAAGTATAGCCAATTGTGTTCTCATGCTTTGTCTCTATAAGACAAACATCTTAATTTGTTATTTGGTGCATGTAGGGTTAATGTTCAGCTATTATAATTAGTAGATTTTATTTGAGTCACATATATACATATATATATATATATATGCACGTATACAAGATACACAATATATTCGTCTATATTCACATGCATTGCAGCAAATATAAGACGATGGTTGGTAAACAAAATAGTCAAAATCGAACATGATTTTATGGTGAACTGGCAACCTCATCCATTGCTTCTTGCAACATTTCCCTTAATTAATTGGAGCTTGTTATGGTAGGGTACAGCCCGCGGTGGAGCCAGTCCTTTAACTCAACGGGGCCTATATATATACTCTGTTTGGATCGCAGGTTTGAGTTGATAGTTTGAAATTGAGTTTGAGTTGAGTTGAGTTGAGAATGAAAGTTTTGTGTTTGGGAAAAAGTATGAGTTGAGAAGTTGAGTTTGAGTTGAGTGTTTGGATGTAAAATAGTTTGAGATGAAAGTTTATAAAAAAACAAGGGCCCTGTTTGGATGATAGAAAAATGTGGAAAACAAATTTTTTTGTATGTATAGAACATTTTATTGTATTTTTGGTGCTTGTCTGGTTCACAAAGTTGAAAATCTGAAAATCAAAATGCGAGAAGGACCATAAAACCCTCGATTTAGGGTCTGGAGATTCGGAGAAATCTTGGGTAATACAATGGGCAAAACAAAATTTTAAAATGCATCAATATTGTAGGCGAATTAGAGGAAGAAAGTTTACTAGGATTTCGGAATTGGAGGCCGACGACGAGTATACAGTGGTGGTTGTCGGCGTAGGGCAGGAAAGGACGGGGCGTTTGGGCTTTTTCCGAACCTGGAAATAGTTGGTTATCCGGCCCGAGGATCGCCTTCGCTTCCCACACCACTCTCGGCGCCGCATCTGCTTGACGAGAGTGGGTGAGGGCAATACACCGAAGTTAATCGCAGCGAGGAGAGGAGAAGGACGACCACAAACCAGAGCTCCTGCAGCAGGGCAGATGCTCGATGGATGGGATGGAGGCACAGCCTGCAACACCCACTGACACCAGCACATGGGCGCCGGAGGGAAGGCGTGAGATTCGGGCGCAGAAGGCAGGCAAGGGCGAGACAGAGGAAGGCAGGGATGAACTGATGTGAACAGTAAACACAGGTGGGTTCACTGTATAACGGGACTAAAGGCCACTGGAACTAAACCACCTTGCCAAACACCAACAGCTCAGTTCAAGCTTTGGAATCACCGTTGAAACCGGTGATCCAAACAAGCTCTATAAGTGTTTCAAGGTTATTCGTTTTCTTGTATATGAGTCGTGATTTTTTAGATAATAAGGACTAAAAATTTTAGTAGAAACTGCTGTGAAAGAATTGATCATTTTGAGTGTGAAAAAAAATAATATTAAATCATTATAATTTAATAAATCATCCTAATTTAAAACTATTTTGAAGGGGGAGGCAATAGGGCTCCCCTGGATATAGCTATCAATAATACATGCTTTTGAAGTTAAATCTGATCAGAATCATATCGAAATAAATAAATAAATCAGATAAATAGCTTTATATATAGATATGATGGTTCAGAATAGAACCCTAAGAATTTGGTTTTTTAATGCCTTTTGGGACTTTGAGGAGTATATCCACGACTACTACAACTTATCTAGCCATGAAAAAATTGACACGATTAATGAATGTTAAATATGAATTATTTGATTAATTTGGGAGACCTTATCCAGGATTCCCTGCGAATCTAGCTCTCTCATGTCCGTTCTAAGAGATCATGATTATCATTCACAAAGGTTTATATATATATATATATATATATAAAAAATATAAAGCACATACATGTAATCATGTGTGATTATGTTATGTCTTCTGTATGTCTCTAATACTCTACGTACGTCCCAACATTATGTTTCAAAACAAAGCCAAAATATAATTAATTTCTTCCAACTTAAGTCTTCTTTTCTTTTCTTTTTTTTTTTTTTTTTTTTTTGGTCTTTTAATAATAAATATACATGAAAATATACAATGTGAACGCCGCTAGCTGCCCCATGTCTCTTTGTCTACGAAATGGGTGGCCACCCTCATGCTCTTCACCTACCAATTTTATGTTTTTTAATTTTATATCTTTTTGAAGTTATCTCTTTAATACGACATTAATTAGTATGTTTAATACTAAAGAAGATAACCCATGCAAAAACTTTATTCGTCACGTTTTCTAATGTCTTTCTTTTCGGCTAAAAAAGATTTTGCCAAATACCAATCCAGATCGGTGTCCTTTATCAGCGCCTACACAACAATATTCACGCCGCTTGTAGTTTTTTAATTGTTTCTTATGCAATTGATGACTAAAATCACATCAAAATAAAAATAAAAGAGTACGTAAAACTGGCTAAATTTTAAGGAGGTGATTGAAACATCAACTGCAGTCAGAGTTTTGGTGTTTTTTTTAATTGAAAATGAGTTAATGTTTAGAAATATGTGCTTGGTTGAAATATAAATTAAAAAGAAATTGTGATATTTAAATAGCTAGTGTAAGAACCTAATATGTCTGGAAAAAATAATAATAACAATAACAAGAACAACATGAATCTTGTTTCATACGTCTCGTCATTGTGTGTATTTAGATATAAGAATCATCTCATTTTTTGACTTGAAATTCAAAAAAAATTATGAAATTGTAAAGTTTGAGTTTTCTGAAAATAAAACAAAAAGAAAAAGAGATATGCCAACATAGACATCCGGAGTGTGTGTTTAAAAATGAGTTAGTCTACCAAATGCGATTCAGAAAAATTTTGGAAAACTTTTAGTTGAAACAATATCGTAAACGCCGTTAATTAAAATATGACGATTCAAAACAATGTTATATCATTTGTTTATATGTAATATATATACATAGAGCCTCACATCCTAATACTTTTATAAAAACCACACTTCTAACTTTTTTTTTAATATTAATGTAACAATCAATTGATTTTAATGTAATATTTTTCAATAATACATCGTCCTTTACACTAATATTTTTAAATGTTAGATATAATTTTATATAAAATTAGATGTAAATCAACTATTTATTTCATGATTCTAAATAGAAACTATAATTATTGAATCTATTTGGCATATGATCTTTCCTCCATATATAGATAGCTGTGTTGTTCGGCGGCCGGACGTCTGGCAAGAGAAAGAGAGAGAGATTATACAATCTGAGAAATTATATAATTGTCTATCTTTTTTCTCATCAGTATCGTCTATTTTTATATCCAATGATCTCTAAACGAGCTGTTGTATGTATATGGTAAAAAGAGGTAGTTGGACACAAGAGTCCGTGTGTGTGTATTTTACGGTGGATTTGAATTCTAATTGGAGTCTACAAGTCCAAGATGGCAGTCATAATTTGGGATGACGTCGAAAGAATAAATTAGTCAAACAAAATTGCACTAACACATGGACACCGCGTTATACTCAATTAGGTCACTGTTGTTCTACAGTACTGCTTTGTATTCTTCTACCATTTGGCATGTTCAGATGTTCTTCTCTTCTTGTTTTGGTTCTAAAGTTGAATTGTAATAAAGTTCCCTGGAGTGGAGATAACATGAAAAAAGAGGGAGATCAGCAGTGCTATAAATGCAGGGGTCTGCAAAACTACACTTTCTTTGTTGGAAGTTTTGACATGTTCCATTATTGTGCCTCCTTCCCAAACCGGAATACAAACACAATGATAAAAGCAGATCATATACGACAGGTAAAGTCTTACTATTTGTTTTGGGCATCCAGCGATAGTGTTCTAAAGATTAGGTTGGAAATGTATATTTAGAGGTAAAACTTTTAAAAAATTTATATGATAAGAAAAATAGTGCAAAAATTTTAAATGTGTTCGGAAAAAATATGGAAAATTGATCTTATCTTGTTCGTGTCGTTGTTACGAGTATTTTGACATAAAAATCTTCTCATTTCAATTTGAAATGAGAAAATTATGGATTTTTAAAATTTAAATTTTTTAAAAATAGAAGAGAGAGAAAGTTTGATATAGAATAATAATTTTGAAATCCATATGATAAAATAACATCTGAAATTTGACCCTGCAAACGAACCTTTAAATCAAATGGTTGTACATATAGTGGAACCGGTGACGAAGTCAAGAATTTTGATAAATGTTAACGAGTACAAGTTCTTAATTTTTAAAGCAATAAAGTAGATGAAGTTTTAAAGTATATAAGGGGGCTGATCATAAAATTTGATCAAATACATATATTAAAACACAATTAAAAGAAGCAATAAGCTCATCCTATGTGTGTGTGTGAGAATGTAAATACATATATATATGTATATATGTATATGTGCCTATATGTATTACAGTGAATGAAATTGAAAAGCTGATTTTATAAGTAAAATTTTTGGAAGCACCTGTACTACTGGGGCAATTTGGTCAATATAATTATACCGAAGGGAATTCATGTGAAACTGAACAGCTCTAGTTACTGTATATCGATTCATCTATTTTGGACCTTCTAGATTGGATTTTTATGTCATTTGGAACATCAATGATGATAGCTCTCTTGTAGTTCAGTTGCTACTTGCTGGTTTATTACCGTGACAGCTTTAGGTTCTTAAAAAATTCTAAAAAAAAAGAGATGAGTTTTCGTTCATAAATAACAAAATGTGTTAATAAATAACATTTTTAAGTATTAATTTATTATAATACACCATTTATAAAAAAAAAAAAACCTTTTAAAACATAATTGACCGAGAAATGTTCACTAAATGGCGCAAGTTTGACATACATGTATAGTTTATAACTTGAAAAAAAAAAAAATTATACGAATAAAAAATGTCTAACTGTAATTTCAATTGAATTTCATGAGATGCCCATGACTTTTTGAGTTTGTTGGATATTTGACATAATTATACATGCTTTTGCTATAGTCTTTCTAGAAGAATCATACTTCTAACTTAGCATATATAAATAAGGAAAGTTATTCATATGATATTCATAGCGTATATTGAGGTTGAAAAGTACTCAATACGAAGATATTTATTAATTATCCTAGATTATTATTACACTATTTTAACGTCAACATTACGTTAAATAAATTTTTTTTAATGAATTGATATGTTATGAATTTTGACGTTGAATACACGCAGATGGGAAGTGGCTGAGCTTGACGTTGGTCCCATATATCCAAAATAAAAAATAAAAAATAAAAAAAATCAATGCAATACAAATGAAAAGCCCCGTTTTGAGAAAATAATGTAGAGTAGAGCTTTCCAAAAGTCTGATAAGTACTACACATTGGCTTATTTTCATAATTATTGATATATATATATATATATATTAAAGTCTATATTATATTAATAATTATGAAATAAGACAATCTGTAGTACTCATCAGATTTTGAGCTCTATCCTATATTAATTTAATAATTATTAATATTCCAAACAAAAAAGAACAGCTTTTTTTTTTCGCTAGAAAAAAACAAAGAACAGCTAATTAGCCGTAAAACGAGGACAAGACAGAAAAAAAAAAAAGGTCCCTCTTCTGTGACAAATTCTTCTCAGAGACGTCTGGGGTGGACTGTAATACCAAATCATTGTACTGAGTTCCATCTAGTAGACTGGACAAAGACCAACCAATAATTAACCCCATATAATAAATAACTTGAAAAAATCGTATATGTACGTATAAACCACTGTACGTGTATACAAGGAAAAAATAAATAAAAGGTTTTTCCAAAGGGGAAAAGAAAGTAAAAAATGTGGAGAAGATCTGGAGAATAATATATATATATATATATATATATAGAGAGAGAGAGAGAGAGAGAGAAAGGAACGCCATCCAACTAACTATACAAATTACTAATTGTCGTTTGATGCAACCTTATTGAAGTCATTAGTAATTGTAGATGCTAGAAATCTTTAATTATTAGTAATGGTTATCATCTTGAAGGAAAATTTCCGTCGCTTAAAATGAGCTTAAGAGAAAGTGAAACAAACTAGTGTTCAAGTCGATAATATTGGAACTCGAAGAGTGAAAAAAAAAAAAAAAAAAAAAAATGGGAGGTGAGATAGGCGGTTAGAATTGAGAAATGTGGTACCGGCCCAACCCTATTTATGGAATCTAACCCTAAAACTAGTTACCCAATTTTGATAAGGTTTATTGATGTCTTAAAAATGGACTCAACATCATGTGATTGTCGGACTTGCTCTTTTCTTGATAAGCATGTGAAAAGAGAGGAGCTCAAGAGTTATACAAGACACTAATAAGACTCTTCGACACTTTAGTCAACAAATTAAGCAAAAAGGCTTAGAGAGAAGTAAGTAACAGTAGATAAAAATTTGATGAGCTCAGTATTTATAAATAAGTTGTATGGTTGGATTCTACCTGATAGTATCGGGCGAATTCGAATAAGTTGTTAACCTGGAAAATAGGAAACAAGCAATCACAATTCACAACACCACATGTCTTGAGGACCAAAAGTTGATCGTATCGTTGCCATAGACAAGGAATTCTGTTGTTGTTATGTAACTACTTATACATCTATTTGGTATGATATTATCTGCTTTAAGCCTCGTACCACACGGTTTTGTTCTTCAGCTCACCCAAAAGGCCTCATAACATTAAGAGGTGGTCTCTTTACTTATGAACCATCACATATATCCATTTCCAAATGATGTGAAATTGCACAGCTTACCAATTTTTTTTATAGGAACTGATGACTGTCACAATCACCCCTCCTTTTGGGACCCAACATCCTCGTTGGTCATACTTCTGATTGGGTATAGACTATGATACCTTGTGTAACGACCCATGTCTTCTTTTGATATGATATTATTCGCTTTGAGCCTCGTGCCCTCACGATTTTGCACTGGGACTCACCCCTAAAGGCCTCATACCATTAGAATATAGTCTCTTTACTTATAAGCCATCACATATATCAATTCCCAAGTAATGTGGGACTGCACAGCTTACCATTTTTTCTTATAGGAACTGATAACTGTCACAAGACAACACGTAATTGGTGCCACGTGTCCAACTCTGGATTCCACTACTCGGGGCCATTAGCCCAAGGATCCAGGAGCGTGGTCCAAAGGCATCACAATAGTTTTGCTTGGCCCGACAGGCAATGGTATTGGGTTGATGCCAATCATGGTATAATGCTTGGCATTTGGCTTGCCAGGAGTTGAGTTTAAGTTGGTAAAGGTGGCTGGTGCCAAGCAGGCACTTGGCAAAAGTTGCATGGAGATGGCAATTCGTCCTGCCCTAGAGGTGTTAGAATATTGCCCGAGATCGACTATGCCGGTCAGCTTTATTACAAAGTTGGCCATTCGAAGAGTCATCTCCATGCAAACTTTGCCAAGCACCTTGGAGCAAACCCTGATCCAATGTCTCCATATTAGGCTAGACCATAGCTCATGAGCTTATATAATGTTAATTAGGGTGTAAATAACTTTATTTCTAAAGTTTAGTTGTCTGTTTGTATCGTTATGACGTGCAAATTAGACTTAAGTTCACATAGTCGGCCATTCGAAGAGTACTCATCTCCATGCAAACTTTGCCAAGCACCTTGGGGAAACTCTGATCCAATGTCTCTATATTAGACCAGACCCTAGCCCATGCACTTATATAATGTTAATTAAGGTGTAAATCGCTTTATTTTTGAAGTCTAGTTATTCACCTTTACCATTATGATGTGCAAATTAGACTTAGCCTCTGTTTGATATTTAAGTTTAACTCTAATTAAACTGTATTTTTTCATCTCAATTTTTTTTGTTTTTTTCTGAAAAATCAATAAAATTTATAATTAATTTTTAAAAAAATCAACCAATTCCAATTTAAAAATTTCATCTCCAACTAATTTTACTAAACGGAGGCTGAAATTTTTACAAAATTAATTCACCCCCACCTATGCCCTTGATAGATCATGGCTAAGATGTTGGCTCCTCAATTGTCGGGGTGTCCATCATTTGCTAGCATTACTTTTGATGTGCTTTTGTTTCGTAGAAGATTTCCACCATTTATAAAAAAGAAAGAGAAAAAAAAAAGTGCATGATAAGGTATAGAAGGCTGACTCTTGTAGACCCAAATATCTAAATATAATGGTGATGTGTAGGGTACTATCTCAATCATAATAGTTTCATTTTGTTTTTACCTTCAAAATGATAAATATAAAGGATCAAAAATTTAAATGAGCATTAAAACAGAGCAAAAAAACATAAATATATCTATTTAAAAAGTTGTATCCATAAATTTTCCTAAATTTACAAAACAAAGGGATAGAGATTATACAAATGTGGATTGTTGTTGTTGTCGTTATGGAGAGGAATTTCACTTTTAAAAGGGTTGGTATTTGAATACATTACTTGTGTAAAAAGGAGCTTGGCCAACACCATTGTGAGTGAACAGAAAGACGAAAATGCCCTTTTGAAGGGGGGGAAAAAAAAAAAACTTCATTAACACTTCAAAAAAAGAGAGGGGTAAAAAAGTGGACCTTATAAGCAATACATGCACGGTCATTAGGAGCCCATTTGACTGGAAGCATAGGGATTCAACTAACATGTCTACGTCTCTTTTTTTCGTATCTTTTTTTTTTTTTTTCCTCCGTTAATATCAATGATACATATTTAACCAATATGATCTTTTAATTGAGTGATATAACATGATCTTATTAGAAAAACAAAAAATCAACGGAAATGAAAAGATATACAAATCGAAACCGACCTATTGTTGTCGTATCATACATTGGAATTGTAAATTCGCTGGTTTTGTGATCAGAAATTGAAAAAGGAAATTAAATACAGGACTTTTCTTTTGGATATAAGAAATTACCATCACTCAAAATGAACCGAAAGATAGTATAGAGCTCATCACACTAATGATACAGTAATTACCACCTTAATAAAACAAAAACTCAAATCAAACAAACTTGGAATATTCCAAGGAGTACGAAAGAAACCAAACAGGTTGTTCTAAGTTTTTCTCATCAAAAGTTATTATCATTCATTGAAAATTCGTCCTTAAATAGGCATGAAACAGCCCTTCATGCTAGGAAAACCAAAAGACTAATTTAGCACTAAAAACTAAGCAATTAAAGCTGTACATTTATGCATCACACTTCATGGTTATAAAAACTATAAATTTATACACCACACACTTAATACTAATATTAAAATTGAAAACCAGAAAGTCATTCATTCACCACACACATTAAAATGAAAACCAAAAAGTCTGTAATTAAACGAAGCACTAAGATTTTTTTTTTTTTAACTTTAGCCATAAAATCAAAACTTGACACTAAGACCTTTCAAAAAAAAAAAAAAAAAGCCACGTGGACGCCATATTGCACCAATGAACTTGTTCAATAATTCCACGTCATTAGCAAATTTGGATCGTTCGTATTCACCGAACTACCTATGGTAGGTGGACAACAATGGGAAGGCAAAAGATGGGCCACAAACAAATGGGCTTGAAAGAAAATGATCCAATGGGCCTTGCTAATGGCGGGGTAAGAATGGCTGCCACTACGAACAGAACAGGCTCGAATCCTGCATGTTTGGAAGAAGAAAGACACGTGTGGGTCGTTGACCATTTGGGGAGGAGAGAGAAAACGAGGAGAGAGAGAGAAGCTGAAAAGGAACAAGGAAGAAAGAAGAAGAAGGTAGAGAAGGCAGAGAAAGAGGGATTTTTTTCCCCAAGAAAGGGGAAAATCACATTGTCGCTTTCTCAATCAATCTTTATCTCTCTGATTCTATTCCATTTCTGTTCCCAATATTCTCTCTCTTCATTGCTGAATTTCTGCTGTTCAAGGATTTAGGGCTTTTTCCTCTCACTCGATAATCCTCAGAATTCCAATTCTGTACTCGGATTTGGGTTTTTTTTTTTTTTTTTTTTTTTTAATTTCTGTATCTGTATTATATACGCGGTTGTGAGATATATGCACACACACACACACACACACACACACATAGAGGGTGGACATTAATGGCGTACAGAAGGAGGCAGCAGGGAATATCGAATTCGAGGCCTTTAACGACAAACCTTAACGAAGAAGACAATGGGAACAACCCTCTGCCTCCACCGCCTTCGATCTCAGCTCCTCCTTTTGTCGACGATTGGAATTATTCGTCGTCGTCTTCTTCGTCTAATTCTTCGCTTGCAGCCAAGGCCATTAGAGCTTCCTCGGCCTATCGGGACTCGTCTCTCTCCTCTGCTTACGCCGGCGGCGGCGGCGGAGTTGGTCGTGCTACAGTGTCCACGACGACGTCGACATCATCTGCTTCCCGATATCCGCATCCCGTTACGCCATCCCCTCCAGCGTCAGTTTCCAAGGTGGGTTTCTTGTTCTATTGAATTTCTTTATCCTTTTTTATTTATTTATTTTTGTTTTTATTAATATTAATCAGGACTCTATATAAGTGTTAAAAATCAAGCCTTTCTTTCTCTGTTTGTAAGAAAATGGACATTGGATGTTGAATGTAGGGATATGTTGGGGAAATGGTCTTCCCCTCCCCCCCCCCCCCCCCCCCCCCCCCCCCCCCCCCCCCCCCCCCCACCCCGCGATAAATTTTCCAATAAATGTCTAAAAGTTTTGTAAAATATGGAAAATGACCAATTTTTTAAAAACAGCCAATCAGTATGTATTTTTCACTAATACACTGTGGCCAATCACTAATTGACTCTGTGCAATCAAGGGTCGCCGGTTTTTTAAATACGTGTTTTAAAACTGTGTATTTACCTAATTTTTCCTGGAGCGGCCGACTAGTCATTGTTAAGTAATGGAGTTTTTGTTTCCCTGTTGTGGAATTCGGGGATGTAGGACTTGAGGTCGTATGAGTATACATCAATGAAGAATTTGAATGAGCCCAAGCAAGGATTTTGGGGTGCTCTAGCTAGAAAAGCCAAAGCCATTCTTGATGATGATAATGAAACTCAACAACTTGATACGCCCGGAAAAACAACGAAGGTGGAGATGCCTCCTACAGCCACAAGGAGCAAGGTGAGACTTAGTATCGATTCTTGGCATGAAAATCTTCTTTGGAAAGTCTATTCCATGCAGGTTAATTATTGATCATGTAGGTGCTACTCCATTCTCATAATTTTATAGCTGTTTATTCGTAAGACTGATGCTATTTATTGTTTACGGCCTGTTTGCAGTACCGTGTTCCGGATCAGTCGGGAGAGAGCCGTAGAAGAACAGATAATCCGACATTGCAGAAGGGATTGGATGCACTCACATCTTCATTCACCTATATCGGTGGCACCATTGGTAATGCATTGGAGGTAAGCTTTCTCATATAGTTTGCTGAAATAATTTACAAGTTCTTCCATAGTTGATTATTTATTTAGAGTAGTAGCAGTGTGTTTCCTGGTGGCTAGTTGTATAACCTGAAACATTTTATAATTGTTCATAAATTCATTTCTATTTTCAGAAAATCTGTGTGGGCGACCAAATATCATTATGTATGCATGAATCTTTCTGCAAGAACACATTCTTATTTACTTCTCTTTCTTCCCACCTCTCGGAACTGTTCAGCATGCCAATTTAGTTACATATGTTGTTTTCCTTTTTCCCAGGAGGGAATTACCCGTGTGGAGAACCGAACTACAGACATTATTCAAGAAACTCGTAAGCATATAAGGAAAAAACCTGGCAATTCTGATTCACAAAATCAAGTACAGACCACACAATCCCAGATGCAAACCGACCTAGATCTTCAACTGAAGGCATCCCGCGACGTAAGGTGGCAACTTTGTATTACTAGTTTGTATAGTAGAAATGTTTACATATGGGTTCCATAATAACATGTGCTATCTAGATAGAACGTGAGTGATTAGATACACAGACATTTAATTGTATCAATTCTGAGGTATCTGTATAAATATAGTTGGCACATCCAGTGAATCTGAAGTCTTGAATGACCTTCAAGTTATATTTGCTGCAGTATTGAGTTCATTCTTGTTGGCTTTAATTTGGCCCTGCAAGTTAAATTTGTAAGAAGGCTCTCGATGGTTACCTCCACTACTCTTATGTTGTTGGTTGTCCGTGAAAAACCATGCAAAGGAGAGAGATTTTAGGTGGAATGGGGGAGGTGGTTGTAGATTTAGGAGTTCTATCCAGGGTAGCTTTTATTATTGTTCTGATGTTCCTTATTAACAAAATGCATGATTTGCCTTCTGGTTGACGTTACAGGTTGCAATGGCAATGGCAGCTAAAGCAAAACTACTTCTTCGAGAGTTGAAGACTGTAAAAGCAGATTTTGCTTTTGCAAAGGAGCGATGTGCTCAGCTAGAGGAAGAAAATAAAATTCTTCGTGAGAATCGGGAAAGAGGAGATAACCTTGAAGATGATGATTTGGTACCATCGGTTTTTCTTTGTTTTAAACTATTTTGTTTATTCCCAGTTTTCAACTTCTTTAGTATTTGCTAAGTTAAAAATGATTATGATCTCCTTATCATTAAAAAGTTTAAATTGCTTCTACATCTAGGAAAAAGGAAGAAGAATTTTCCTTTTTTTATATCTTGCACTTGCAATAGATGTAATCTCCCCAAGTTCCTTCCGAACAAGGAGCTAGGTATTTTAATCATCCGCAGCTCCAGAATAAATAAACCACAGCTTCAGGGTTAATGTGCTTATTTATTTATTATTTTATTTTTTAGACTGCTGGATATCAGTAAGCAGATTAAACATTGGAAGAAACAAGAGCTGATCAGTTTTATTACACGAACCATTTTGATTGTCAAGGCAAGCTTATCCTGATTGCATAACAACATTCCAATTCTGATGCCACTGTTTTCATCGCAGATACGGCTTCAGCTTGAAACACTTCTGGCAGAGAAGGCAAGATTGGCGCATGAGAACTCGGTTTACGCTCGTGAGAATCGTTTCCTGAGGGAGGTTGTTGAATACCACCAACTCACCATGCAGGATGTTGTGTACTTGGACGAGGGTACTGAAGAAGTTACCGAAGTCTACCCCATTAAGGTACTTGCTAAGCCCTATCGATTCTGTGTTTGCGATATAATGCATGAATGCCTTCCCTCTTCCACTGCCTTCTGAGATTGCAATTGACCCGAAGTTTGCATATTACACAGGTCATCCCTGGTAATCCCTCGCCATCACCCGAGGTCAGAGGGGGCTCCAAAAGTGTTGGATAATAAGTTTTATGCCTGCTATGGTAGAAAATGATTGAAAAGACTTGATTACTCAAACATGTCTGTTTGAATGCCAATTCCATCAAGAATTTTGATGAAATGTTTGAACTGTTAACGATATTATTTTGTTGTTTTTACATATTTTTTGCATTTTTTTTCAGTCATCCTCTAAAACTCGGCTGATTGTATAATATATAGTTTCACTTTGAGTGACGGACAGTCAAGTTTTGGTTAGTGGTAGATTAGAGAGGGAGAGAGACCGTCAATTTTGCATTACAGGACGGTGTTGCAGAAAACTATAAAATTCAGAGTTAAAAAGCAAGACCCTGAAATTATATTGATAGTCGTGCTTTTTGACAATTTGCCATACCATTTGATGCTGGCATGGCTTCTTTTCCTTTGCTAATGGGTTAAAAGAAAAATTCTCTTCTCGGCTATTAGAATGTCCATTAGAAATTTATCTCACCGGTGAGGAAAAGGTGTTGACATCTGTTCAAATCCTCTGGAGAAGCAGTATTTTGATGCTAACGCAACTAGGACTGTTCACCGGTAGGTGATAGTCAATTTTTGTCTGTTCAGTCGTGACACCCTCGTTTTAATGAAAAACGGAAAACCGAGCAGTGATCGATGAAGAGGGAAATTTGATCGATTGGTGACTGAACCTTTTCAATTAAATTTCACTCGGTGCACGTTGGTTTCGATGGGGTAGGAAGGATAGGAAGAATGGGCGGGGAATGATGGTGACCAGAAAAGAAGAAAAGACAGCTCAACGCCAGAGGAGGGAGTGGCACTTGTTATTACTGCTGCTACTGGCATGCTATTACCAAATATCTTTCAAGTGCCTAAAATTGAAAGCTCTGCTGAAGAAGCAAGGAAAAAACTGTGTCTAGTAAAATTTTTGCGCCCGACCAACTCAAAAACACGAGGGACCAGACTGTGACTAAATCAATTGTCATGGTGGAAATAGCAATGGATTCCAAAACTTCCGATGATAATAATTCCTAGAATGTTAAACGGCGGAAGAGCCCTAACAGCAGCATGGCTACAGCCAAGCTGGTCCAGCGTACGTGCCGGACCTGCCAATGTGCCAGCCAATCGATATCTTCTTTTTTCTGCAGCGTCTTTAGCTCCTCTTAGTTATGGGATTTTCTTCAGGGATCAAAGCTAGAGAAGCTGCTTTTCTAGTCAAATCTAGTAGTTCAACATATAAGAATGACTGAATAAGAGGCATCACCAGTAAATTAATCAAACAATATGAGAAATATAAATGCAGAAAAACTGAGAATGTACTACACTTAACAAAACTCTCACAATCTTTTCAAGTTTTAATCCTCCTCCAAACCAAAGAGCACACCGCAAAGACGTTAACAAATATGCAATTTGCTCGTTCAATTCAAGATTTTACCAAGAAATGGACAAAAAAAGCTACTTCCGAACAAATTTTAGATTCTGCTTAGGCACATGTTACGAACAGGAAATGGACTTTTCTTCCCCAATTGGTCCAAAAGGTAAGAAGATGACCTACCAAAACTCTCTTATCTAGCATCAAGGAATCGACTCTTATTGTCCGCTGTGAGACTACAATTATGTCTTTTTAATGTCCTATCTAATTAGAGTGGGCCTTAGAGATTTCAAATTCCTTGAATATTAGGTCAGAAAGCACGTGTTAGGTCCTTCTGTTCCACATATGGTACTAGTAGATTCCTATAATGATGTTGATCCAATGACGTGAATATACCACTTATCATCTTTTTATTTTAAAAATAATTAATTAATTAATTAAATAAAGGTCCAAAACAGTTGTGTTCATAAAACGTGTCTCATAATAAACTCAAAGATGCACGAAAATATCTTTTTTAGAATCAAAACCCACATATGAGAACAATCTATGTAATAGTAATAATGATAATGACTCAAGAGAGATCCTAATTTTTAGATGGTGCACTCTTAAAGTCTAGATATTGCAGCATAGAAATTCAAGTTTTACTAAGCATAGTCCCACTTCATTTAGGAAGCAACAGTAGAAAAGGTTCTGAAACCTATATAAGCAACTCAAAGTTCTGTTTTTAATTGTCTCAGTTGAAGAGCACTTTAATTCTTGTATTTGTTAGTGTGTATGGAGTGGGGTCGCCGAGAGTGAGAGAGATTTTATTTGTTTGTAAAAATATTTCACTAATTGATTGTCTTGTCGAGATGATAGCTCCCAAAGAAGTGGAGTTAAAATTTCTTTTACATGTAAAATTAATTTTAATCTTTAATTGAGCTTATTTGCATTAATCATTAACCTAATTATTCTCTCTCTCTCTCTTTTTTTTAATTTACAGTAATCTATATTTGTTGCTTGATTTAAAAATCCAAGTTTTTTTTTATGTAAAAGTATCCTGATTGAACATATATATGAAAAGAGTGAGAAAATCGTAATGACAAATTTAACATTGTATAATGATATGACATATAAATAAATAATGATGTACATACATAATTACAGGTCTTACTTTATATATTGATACTCATAAAGTGTAATGATATGTATGACTAATATTATGTCATTGTAATTTTGGTAGTGTAATTAAAATATAAAAGATTATAAAATATAATGATAATTATATCCTTGCAAGTTAGGATTTACTATGTTTCCAACTCCAAAGTAGTAATATTTTGCCATTTATCTAAAACCAAAAAGACTAGCCGAACCATAAAATAACTAACAAAAGTTTCAAAGGCATAGAAAACTACCGCAACGTAAAACTTCATTAAAATTCAACCCAAAAGCTAAAAATAACGAACTACTCTTCAAATAAAACATAAGGACGGATGCCTGTGGATGTGAAGTAAAAATCTCCCGCTAACTTAGCAAACAAACTGCCATATTATTTTTGTATCCAATTATCCTCGACAAATTTCCTCATTTCTATCCTACCAAAAAGCTTTTGCTTGGCTCAAAGAATTGGGAAACCGTAAAAGCGAATAAAGCACAAAAATCTACCATAAAATATTCAATTGAAAAAAAAAAAAAGAAACCTAGTATAAAACAGCAGTAAACGAATTGACTATATAGAAAATATAAAAAATAAAAGGAACAATAAAAAGAATTGTCTAATTCAGTCACAGTAAGATTCGTCTCTATAAACTTGGCAGCAATAAAAACTTTCCTCATCTACAATTGAAACATGATTTATGGAAGAATTTCCTTTATTTGTTCTCTCTCTCTCTCTCTCTCTCTATATATATATATATTATACAATAATATACGATTATATTTTGAGTTTAGGTATTTGACAAGTTAAACATCTGTGTGATTTGGATACAAATAGATATAAACCACTTTTACTCTTTTTAGAATTTACATTTCAGATTTATACAGAGACAGGCTACCTAGACAGTAGCAACAATGGCTTTGAGAAATCAATGGGAAGATTCGTTTCACTTTCATATCATCCCCCCAACAATATCATGTGGTCTTTTTGGACCTCGGCCAACGAAAATTTTGCAGCTAACTCTTAAACGCGGCATTTACTCCGACATAATTTTTCCTTTCTCAGAGAACCTTTGATTTCCATTTGGAAGTGATGTGTCCCTTAAAACAGTTGGAAGTACAAACAAGTTGATCCGTCGCCATATGATTTGATACCGGCTGGTTTAACCAAGGCTCGACATAATGGACAAGTTCTTTCCCGCTCAAACCTGAAAAACACCACGTAGCTAATTATTGGTGTGAAAATGACAATAGAAAAATGCAAAACAATCGTTTAGTGCAAGCTGAAATATTTCGCTTTCAAAAGGAACAATAACAGACAAGTGAATTGCTAGCCGAGCCCAAATCAAGCTAAGAAATGGGTGTCTACATGCTTTATATCAGTTGTTTAGTTATACAAAAATAAAAATAAATAAATAAATAAAACACAACACTCAGAATGATTGAAATTGAAGTTTTTGAGAAACGCATGTCGAGGAAAGTTGATAATATTTGCAACCTAAAACAGAATGATGTGAAGAAACGTGTACAATAAGAAGCAAAATCCAGAGGTCAGTGGTTTAAGGTGAAAAGAAATTACCATTCTGACACACAATCCTCGCAGAATATGTGTTTACAACTGAGAAGTATAGGAGCGTGCATCTTCTCCTGGCAAATCGCACATAGATCTCCCGCTGCATTTACCTATATTTGAGTCGAAAACTTAGTATGTGCAAAACTTCGATGCAAGAAAAACGACAAGTAATGCGGACATATTTACATTTGTGGTAGAAACTTGGGCTCTAAATTTTTTCAAGACAAATTATTGCTTTGTTTCACCCACCCATGAACAGATTCCGAGTTAACTGCATTTCATTCATGAAAACCCACTGGATTTGGAAAATGCGTTTGAAAGGTGCAAACTCCCATCCCTAGTGCTGGCTGGGAATCAACCCCAAGCCAAGCTGAAAATTGGCTTTTTACAATGTCTAGTTCAGGTAGTACCAAAGGCTGTGAGAATTGTCAGTCTTGCATTTTAAATTTGCAATGCTGTATAATGATAATTGACCACCGATGGAACTGTTTACCAGCCTATGGGGTGGAGGGCTGCGTGTGAACTAGGTTATCCTCCATCAAATAAAGTATGTGCGTTCAGCAAGAGAGCAACAATAGAAGAATACAACACTGACCTGTTCGGACGTGGCATAAGACCCGTAGTGCACTTCCTTACGAGAAAGAGCTCTCAATGCGACAAAAAAGCATTGAACCTAGAATCTCAAAAACATTTTGTCAATAGTTACAAAAATGCTAAGCTGAGGTTTCAAGTCCTCGAAACTAAGTTAAACGAAAGACTACCTTCTCTACAACTGATGTAAGCTTGAATGTTAAATACAACCCTGTGGTTAATGAAGAAAAAAAGCTTCCATATTCCTTGTTTAGAAAAAACCGGTACCAGACTGGTGTAGGCAACAAGGCACGGTACAGCAACAAAAGGTACTCAATAAGAGTAAGCATTTGACCCTAAAAGAAAAAAATGCACCATTAGCAGAGTGTATGTCAAATTTAAGGTGTAAATAAAAGGGGTATAGGACTTTAAACTTCATAGTAAAAGTAACCTGCTTAAGGTAATCACGGCCTCTGCTCTCCTTATAACACACCAAAAGCAAGCATTTAACAGCCATTGCAGCCTGGCGCGCCATGATATCTGCAGAAAGAAACTGTTTGAACTAAGAAGGCGCACGCTTAAACATATCAAGAAATCATGTGTTAGAATACATAAAGAAGCTCGCTGTTTTCCGTTTTGTTTATATAAGAATATTACATGTATTTTTTTCCCCTATAAGAAAATAAGAATAATACATGTCAAGACATCATGTATAGAAAAGTATCCGCTCTAATGGGAGAAGCTTACTTCTTCTTCTTCCTTTTTTTATTTTTTTATTTTTTTTATTTTGAAATTCCTACTTGGTGGGTGGGAGTTTAGAGCTCCAAGAACAGAGTAGCAAGTTGATCCGCCATCTTTGTAAACCACTAAGATTATTAGACTAACAACCGACTGAAAAAGACTTGAACCAACATCATCTAACAATAACAAACGTAACAGTATCTACACTGATAGAAAATCTGCGTTAAACTACTAACATGTTCAACAACAAATCCTTTAACCCTAAGAAATTTAAAAATTCAAGGAGAATGGATATTATTAAAACTGAACAAATTACAGGACAAACTATTTATATCTAATTGCAAAGATCTGTTGCAAAAGAATATCCAATTCACTACGAATGTCTTGATAATTTCTTCCTAATCATTTTAAGATTTCGATAGCAATCAAAAAGCAAGTAGGAACAGAACCCCAAGTGAAGAAAAGATAGCAATAAACGATAGAATTGCCCATCAGCAAAAATTCAAGTCCTTACAAGATATCAATTCTCAAGAACACCCAAATAGCTAAAGGCACACACATCCAATTTCAAGTTCATAAGCACTGAAACCAATTCGGAGTGTTCGGTATTTTACCATTTATCATGATGATGAAAATGGCATGCCAGAAAGGAGGCACTGCTTTGGGAGGAATTAGAACCAGGGGATATAAAAGGTCCTCTTTTCTATACCACCAATAGAAGCAGATCACATGGAGCAAAAAAACCGAACTGATTCCTACCAGAACAGGAACTTTCCTCTCCCCCTACAGAAAATTAAATAACCCAAAATCTTGTTTAATCCAGCCTTCATCAAAGCTAAAACCAAGAAAAAATGCAAGTCAGAGAACCTTCAGAGCCGTCTGTTTTCGCACGATATCGTTCGATTTGAACATAACAGCAGCGATCCAAATAGCAACTGAGAAACCTGAAAGACAAAGCAGTCCATTCTTCACATTTACAACCAGAATTCCGCAAGATCAAAGAGAAAGAAAGTACCTTGGTAGTGTTGTCGAATGAAGACCAGAAGAAGAAGCAAAGTGAAAGGAAGAATCTGCTCAAACCACCGCGCAAAATTCTGAATATCATATCTCTGGTACGAAGATTCCCTGCCATTGTTCCCGCCTCCATTACCGGACTCCGCGTTTCCCTCTCCACCATCGCCGGCCGAACTCGGTCCCGCATTGCCGTTACCATTTCGCTGAACGACATTAACTCCGTCGACGAGACTCACATGCTCGCTCTGATGCTCCGTCGCGCCGATGATCCTAATCGAAACCTCCTCCTCCTCCTCCTCCTCCTCCTCATCCGCTGTCGCCGCCACGGCGTCATTGCCTTCACCACCGCCGTCGTCGTTTTCTCCCTCGCCGTCGTCCTCCTGCCGAAGAGATCGGCGCGTGGCGCGACGCGACGGGATCCGATCGCCGGAGAACGCGCGCGAGATGTTACCTCCTCCTCCTCCTCCTCCGAAGATGCCGGTGTGCTCCAACAGCGCCGTCAGCGGAGCGCGAATGAAGCTGGGCTCAGGGATTTGGATTCCGAATCTTCTAGAAGCAGAACTCCCGAGTCCGACCCTCCCGTACATTCCCTCCGGATTGCCCCCACCCGCCGACGACAACGACTGCGAAGACGAAGACTCCATCTTTCCTTGTTCTTTTTCCCCCTATTTTTCTCGCTTTGCCAAACACAACCGACTCCCGATCTACGTTATAAAACGAAAAAAGAAAGATTTCCCTTTGGCTTTAGGTTTTGCTTTTTGGGTGGAAGAGCTTATAAACAAGTTTTGGTATAAAGGAAAGAAAAGAAAAGAAAAGAAAAAGGCTTTTAAAAGAGTACTGAAAGAGATGATAATCTTTCTTTATTTCTTTCTTTGTTTCATTGTTTCTTTAATGGAGTTTAACTTTTTTTTTTTTTTTTTTTTTTTTTTTTTTTTTGGTTGGACGGCCAAAGGAGGAGGAGGTGCAATGAGTGAAAAAACTGAAAAGAAAAGATGGAAAATTTAGCTAAGCTGGGTTGGGTTGGGTCTCTTTCTAGAGTCTATATTTTAAGTTTGTACTTAGTAGTAGTATCTCTGGTGTCTCTCTCTCTCTTCAAAGATATCCACAAGTGAGCGTGAAGACTGGTACCACTACTGCAAACTACCACCACAACTTGCAGCTTCTACTTCTGTACGGCACTCCAATATTACCGTCACTCCCTCTCTCTCTCTCTCTTTCTCTCTCTTCTCTCCACGCACACTAATTGGTGGATTTATCCCACATTTCTTGGTGGTCTTATAAATATTGTGGGTCCCACTCCTCGTATTTTGATGTTTTTCTGTCTGCAAAATGATAATTTTGTTTAACCAAATACACTATGAACCTATTTAATTTCGTGGTCTTATAATTTTTGTTTAACCACACACACTAATTAGGTTTTTTATTTTATTTTATTTTATTTTTGTTTAACCAATACACTCAAACCTATGTTACAGTTACAATTTACAATTTCAACTTTTTCTCATTGATTATAATGTTGATTTTTTTTTAAATGAAAATTGACACATTGATTTACTTATAGGCTTTTTTTTTTAAATATAAGTGATTTACTTATAGGTTATTATATAGGAGTATAAAATGTCATTTTTAATCAATGTTAAAACAAACATATATTTACAACAAAATTAATTAAAAGTTTTCTACTTTGATAATTTAATTAAAGATCTTATTCTCCATAAATTTGGGTTAAAATCAATTAAGGGTAAATTGTTATAAATTTGTAAGTTTAGAATACAAATTGTTAAAATTAAAAGTTCATGATGTAAATTATAAATGTGTGATAAATTCAAGGTATAGCTATGCAATAACCTAATTTCTTTTTAGGATTATTTACACAAATATTCCTGAATTATGTTCTCAATCATAAAAGCACTTTTAATTTTTACATATTATACTATCTTGAATTAAGTTGACCAAAGCTGCAGGATTCATTGTAAGACTGCAGTGCGAGCATAATGAAATTTTCCCCCTTCCTATAATCCTATTAGACCACAACAAGAAATTTAGATTACTTTTAAAATATCTTATTAATAATCGAAGCAATTCAATTTGACACATTATACATTATAAATTTTAATACGAGCATTAAAAAATCAAAACAACAACAAAATTTAATCCAATGATTAAAGCAGTTCTTACTTTTTCTCCTTAAAAAAAAAAAAAAAAAAAAAGGACAGTTCTTACTAATGATGTAACAATGTAAATTACGTGATCTTACATAAGAAGTCCCTATTAAATAAATAGATGGGAGGGTAAGTAGGATGGAATAGGTGGTGGAGGCAATCAATTACCAATGCAACCGCGTCGTGGGCCCACTAAAATCCGATGCAAAAAAAATCGTTGTCATCATCATTGTTGGTTGAAAAAACGTCCTGCAAAATTATCACCAAAAAAAAAAAAAAAAAAAAAGGCCCTGAAACACACGTCTGCCTAGTGGGTAGGATACTAATTTCTGTTTTCGATGGTCATCACGATTAAAATGATGCTTTTGTGCATGTTTATTAGTTTGTGTGTGTGAATGTGTGCTTTTTTAAATTTGTATTTTGGTGATGATTGTTATTATCAATGGGAATAAGAAGTAAAGCAAGTAAATAATACTGGTGGCTATTTAAAAGTGGTTTTTTTTTTTTTTTTTGGTGTGTGTTTTTGAGTTTAAAAGTTGTGTTTACCGGTGACAATCTCTGGTTCTAAGAAGAAATAAACAGATTAATTCAACTTGTAAATATTATTCATTTAATATACATACCCATATTTTTTTTGTGTTAAATCGAATCATTATGAGTTTAAATTTGATGCTAATTTCATATCCACTTCAACGAGTTTTAACTGCTTTGCCCTAAATCAAACCCTCTAAACTCGAACTCAATGTCATATTTCTTACAAATATATGCCTACTTAAATTAGGTTTAAAAATATTTCGATCTTGCAATGTCAAAACGGTGTGTTTGGTTAAACCTTAATTCTTGATAAAGAGCAGCTAGGTCTAGCTTATGATTGCTTTTTGAACCTCTAAAAGCACTTTGAAAAAAAAAAAGAAAAAAAAAGGGCACGATAGTGTTTAATAAAAGTATACAAAAGCACGTTTGTAAGATATTTTAACTTGTTTGGAGGAGCTAGCTAGATATTGCACCCTTTAGATTATGCTTCTGCTTTTATTTATACTTTAACTTAAAGTAGTGTTTCTACATTTTAAAAATATATTTATGCAATATTATTTTAATTAAAAGCACAACAATATCATAATCAAACTAGGTCAAAGGTTGGAACTAAACAGCCACATGACAAACTATATCATCACAAAATTCCAGAATCAAACGAGATTTGATGCTCCGAAGCAATCTTATCTAGTGTTGCGTCGTGGGAGGCTGTGCTTCATCACTACAAGTTGAGTTTCACCATTCATATCCAACGCAATTACGCAAAACTAGCACCAACATGGCTCTCTCTCTCACATTGATCTAGCACGATAGTTCGTGTCAATGAGGATCGAGAGTTTCTTCATGCGGATCTCGCCTCGAATCTGTATTCTCTGTCTAATTTTAATGTCTAAAATGGTGTCTAACCAATTGCATTTTGACATATCCTTAAATGGAGTAAGATTTAAAGTATTAAAAGTTAGTTATAAAGCATTTAATTTTTTTTAAAATAACGTGACATAATAAATAACATTGAGACACTAAAAATTGAACTGAAAATTTGAATCCTCTCACTTCGCATCCATGAGGAGAGATTACCTTTTGCTAGATATCATGTCGTCCTAGTGCATGATTGTCACTCATCCCTGAACTTATACGTATCGGGTACTCCAGTAAGAACCAATATATATATATATATATTTATATATATAAGTTTTTAATGATTACTCTACTATTTACTTATCCATAGCTATCATTGTTTTAGCCCATGATGTTAATCGGATAATTGTAATAAATTGAGTAGTTGACAAAAAAATTTAATGACTATAAATGAACATAGAACTTAAAGAGCTCATTAAATGAATTTTAGAGGGCAACTTGTTGTTAACTTGCTTATATGGTTTTTTAAGTATTCTTTAACTAATTATAAATTAAATATTCATTCCTAATTTTGGCTTGCACTATTTATTTTGCTTTTTCTAAATACCTTTCCTCTTTTTTTTTTTAGTCCTCGTCCAACAGACTTGCGCTCCATATTATATATATATTTCAAATTTTTTTTTGAGGTTTATAAATTTAAATAATAAGAATTTATTTTTATTATTAGTAATATTCTTAAAAATATAAATTGTTTCTCTTTTAAAATTTATAAACAAAAGAAAATTTTAGTACAATAAAATAGATATGAATGATGACGAAGTAAATAAATTTTTTGGTCGTTTTAAAGTATTGTTGCTGTAACTTTATTTTTTTTAGAATAATATTGATTCTAAGTAGACCAAATTTTTAGAATATATATATATATATATATGTATGTATGTATCAATTATTTTATTCAATCATTTTATTAGAAGCTCATCGTGAAGGGGGTAATACTTGATTACTCGTCAAAAAGGCCCCTGATATACTTCTAAACCTCTTCAAGCGAAGCAAGGAAAAAAGAGGCAAAGGTAATTACCTAACAGAGTATGAAATTAAGCGAAATATGTTGAGCAGAAAAATACAGAGAGAATAAATTGATGACGATGCTCGCTGAATATGAGAAATCGCAAAATAAAAATTAAGTTAGCAGGTTGCTAACAATAGCAAGTTACATAAAATACCACATCATCAAATGCAATTAAAGAATGCATTTGTTTTTGTAATTTTGTCTGTAACTATCCATAGTTATTAAAAAAGAGTAACCATTAAAACCGCACCTATATATATTCACACATATATATATAAATTATGAAAGGAATTTAAGGTTTTGTTTGGTTGCTATTTGAGAGTGGGTAAGCGTAATGTGTCGAGGATTATGGACATCAATAAAACCTTTAATGATGTTTGGAAACAAGGCTTAGAAGGGCATTTTTGCTGTATAAAACATTTTTTTCCAATTATTTTACCACAAACAAAGTAACATCGGAACCTATAACTCAAATGTAAGAGATACAATCAAAGGAGTGTAGTTCTCAAATACTAAAATATACATATGTATACACTAAAATGTGAAAATTAAAAATAATATGCGGTCCTCATTTATCATGGCATAATATCAAAATCGTGTACTATATCTTCATTTAAAAAATTTATAATAATAGTTTACAATTTTCATTAAAAAAAATAGTAGTTTTACAATATTTAGGGGGAGAGAGATTTTCTCGAACTTTAACACTTGTTTGGAATAAATGTTTGGATCTAAATTTTTTATCTCAATTTTTATCTTTTTTTTTTTTGAAAAATAAACACAAAGTATAATTAATTTTCGAAAAGTCAATCAATTCCAACCTTAAAATTCCAATTTAAATCTTTGCTGCAAATGCAAGTTAAATCATTTTTTCCCCCTATAGCTTTGATAAATAAAATACCAATATTTGCCTTTAAAAAAAAAAGGGCAAAAAAACAACAACAACAACAAAATGAAAGGGACCCAAATTTGTACTGTGTAGCCTTCAATGGTCTATTGGCTGGGTTGGTATCACATTGGCCTCCTTCGTGGTTGCTATTACATGCAAGTTTACGACAATAAAAATTCCCACCCACCTTACAGATATTTCTATTTTCTGTTCTAAAGAACTTATATCTATTTTCAAAGAAAAAATTAAAGAAATAAAAAAAATGTAAGAAGCTAGGTCCTGGATCTGTCTCGATCTCTGTTTCTAACACACACATTTATAAATCAGTATTATTAAGAAAAAATAGATTAAATATGCAATTTTTAACACTAATTTATTTAGAAAAATACCGGTAATTAATAATTAATCGTAATTAATACATATACATATATATTGGTTTTAATCTATTCTATCAGTTTTAAGAATTATCATTTTTTTTAATTTTATAAAACTTCGAATATTTATTACAATGTCTTCAAATATCTTTTACTTGCGTATCTTTATGTAAAATTGCTTATTACAAATAAAGAGCGAACTTTAATTAATACCATCAAGGTAAGATTATGCTTGCAACCAAATCTCTGCATCGTCTCTCTTCCTTTTCTTCTATATTTTAAGGTTAGTTAAGTAGTCGGCCAGGTTATATATATATATATATATATATATATATATATGTAAAAATTCTTTTTTCTTATTTATTTATTTATTAGTATAATGTCCATTCGAAATTTGCAGCTAAAATAAATGGCAAGTTGCCTTCAACAGTAAATGAACCGATGATCTAAAAAGTTTCACGTGCACTGGAGAAATATCAACATCAACAGCTAGCTCATCTATTCTTTTTGGCCAAGAAATTAAAGGGGGATTTTATTTTCTTTGTCAAAGAAATAATTTCTTATTTTTCTAGACAGTAGCAATGTATTACCTTAGCTTGCATTTTTTTTTAACATTTTTTTTTACATAACTTCAATTTTTCATAGAAGACTTATATATATATATATATATATATTGCTCTGATTTCAAAAAGACTTTAGAATATAGGATTTAACTCTACATTTTTTTTTTATAATGAAACATTCGTTAGACGCAATCATTTAAAAACAATTCAAACAAATACGTGTTGATTAGAAACAACTGAAAATTGAGCATTTAAATGGCATTTGAATTTTTGTTCTTAAATAGAAGAAAGTCCTCCCAAGGAAAAAAAGAAAAAAAAAAAAAATTGACCTTCATTTTGATACATATTCTAGAGCGATTTTAATTATTAATTTTTTTTTTGAAAATCATTTCAGATTTCATTTTCTCATCTCTCTCATGTATTTTCTGATAACTACTTCCAAATGTATCTTTAAATATTCCTATTCAAATATTTTTATATGTTTGGAATGTTAACATCTAAACGTTAGTTTAAATGACAGTCCAAATATTTTTATTCAAAATATTTCATTCGAATGTTTCCATCCCAAATGTTTCCATTAAGATGCTTCCCCCAAGAGAACCAGAAGTATGTGTAGAGATTTACCGCTTAACTATGTGAGAGATAGGAGTGATGTAATCATTCATTCTAAAAATTACAATTGATAAGAGATATATAATCAAATCATTTTATGAAAGCACTGTTAGTCTCTTACTTTGAGTAGTCCTTCACAAATTCGAGATTAGATTCAAGAATCCACATTCAAATACTATTCATTTAGACCCTTATTTTAAAGAGGTCCTCACAAATTTGTAGGCTTATACAAAAAATGAACTCAAACACTTATTTAAGGCTAAAACCACGTAAACGTTGCCTTCTGTATCACTATGCCTGGCTCCACAGACCATTATTTTCGTATTAAATATGATTTGCATTGAGATTAATATTTTGTTTGACCAATATTCTCTTTTTCCTTTTTATTATTAAATTCTTTTAATTATCAATACGTGCTGGACAGGAGTAGAAATTCATTCATGGTGATATTGCAAGGTAGGATGTTAATAATGTTCCGTGATTTTAGTTTATAGTAATGAAATGGACGAAACGTATGTGTAGTATACTAATATTTGATATATTAAGCTAAGAAGGTTTGCCCGGTGTAGGTGTCTCCAAAAGGCTGTTAAAAGTCTTCGATATTCGCACATATTGTTCTTACATGCTGTATTTCCGCTCCAACTTGAGCGAGCCTTTTTGCAATAATCATAGTTCGTCAATCATGCTAATACAAAATTTCTTCCATCTTTGAAGGTCTATCATTCACGTTTTTTCGGCTTTAGTTATTAATCTGTGAAATTAATTAACTTTAATATTGTATAAAATGGAATGATTACATGCATCAATACAACGACTATTATATATTCGATTTTATTATAATTACAATGCGTAAATTATAAAATTCAAATCTCGGATCTAAAATTACGAAAAAAAGAAAAGGTAAAATAGGATAAAACGGCTTATAAGGTCCCGATATTAATGTCGAGAATTAGACTCGGGACCCTATATTTATTTCAACTGACTTCAAGCCCACCAGAAAACTTTTGGTTTTTGTTTCAAGATGCTACACGGAGCAGGCATGGTAAGAACGTAGTTTTCATCAGAGCAAATAAAAAAATAAAAAAGAAAAACGTAGTTTTCAGTGTCGTCGAAATATCAATTAAGTAGTTTTCAGTGTTGTCGAAATTTCAATTAAGTCCCTTTCAAAAAAAAAAAAAAAAAATCAATTAAGTTCATGATTATCACTTGTACAATGACGACCCTTGGGACAATAATAAAAGCTTCTTGGTCATGGGATCAATGCATTAAAAAACTTACCGCGAGTAATGATGACAAAATAGAAAGAAAATTCTACTTACAGACTTTGTTTTTACATACTTTCAGATTAAGTTGTGACATATGTTAATGTCTAGTTTTTGACAAAAAAGACTATATGCAATACACTCTCGAAATTTGATAGTTATTAGTTATAAAAAATCTAGGGTTTAAGATCTTTATCACTCTAATGTGATTTTAATACTTTCTAATAACACTAAGAGATCTGAGGACGCGCATCACTTATTTTCTTTTTACTTAAAAAAAATATTAAAAATCTTACCTTCAAAAAGGCATTAAAAATCATCGAAGATTCAACTTTTAATTGGCGAGCCACAAGTAACATAAATATAGCTCTAGGACTAGGGATATATAGATATGTGTAATTACAAGAGAGAGAGAGAGAGAGAGAGAGAGAGAGAGGAAATTTGTTTTATTTGTGGTTGGGAAATTGACATCACATGGATCTTTTGTCCAGTTTCTGAAAATCTATAGACATATCGTTTCATATTTCCTTCGGGTGTATGGCCTTTTTCCAGTACTGAGTAAATGTTCATGCAGATCCTTTACTATATTTTGCAAACCATTAAGAAGATTGACAAATAATTGTCCTTTTTTTGTGGCCTTGAATAAATGGTCTTTATTTATTTTTATTAAGTATTAATTGAATATTCAAATACAACACTTTATGATAAAATCAGTTATAAAATTACCGTTAAATTATAATCATAATGATCTTTCCTTCTGATGATGGATGGGAGTTTACCAATTGGGTATGTTTTTTTTTTATAACACAATTATCAAATAATAATTTAAAAGATAACATATATTTTTATTTAATTCTTTTATAAGCGATAACATTGTTTTATTCACTTTCATTGATATCACTATCACATTATATTTATTAATAATTATTGTAATTACTAATAATTATGATATTGCATTTTATATTGGTTGTAGAAATTATAATAATTACTTAAAATTATTACTCACGTGACAATGCTATAAAAAATTATTAAAACTAATGTTATTTGTAAAATATTTTTTATCATTAGTGCAATGGAAAAAAGTAATCCTACCAGCTTCTAAGTTCTAGCTAACAAACTTTAATAAGTTCTGTAAAAATTTGTAGCTGAGCATTTCTTCTTTTAAATCTTACCCGTATAATTGAGCAACAAGTGGGAAAAGAAAATGCATTAAAGACCAAACTGGAACACTTGGTACAAGAGAAGCAAAACGCTATGATATCATGTGTTGGGTTCTTAACCATTATGTGAATTATCAATTAATGCCATGTCTCTTTTACCTTTTGTTTTTTTTTTTTTTTTTTAATTTTTAATTTGGTAATCCAAAGGGGAAAAAATGGCCGGAAAATTCAAACTTTACAGTGCTGAGTTTTTAATGCCTCACCGAAGAGCTATATTTCCTCCTATTTTTTAGGCTTTTTTTTCTTTTCGAATTTCAAAAACTCTAAAAATTTTGAATTTACAAAAATTTATTCTTTTCTTCGGCTGTAATTTAGTAAAAAAAAAAAAAAAAAATTTATTATTTCCCAGTTCTCAGATCTTTTATTTGATTTTTATTTCCCATTCCTCTTATCGAGCCATTTACATCTCAATGAGGCTCCAAAAAGCCACTCCATTCCCATCACTTCTCTTCCTTTTCTTCTTCTCCGTCTCCGTCACATCCCAATCTCTACTCGCAACCCCACTCGCCTCTGACCCTCCACTCCCAGAGATATCGGCGCGTTCCCTCGACGCGCTTCTCCAAGACTACGCCTTCAGGGCCGTAAAATCCCGGCCCAAAACCGGCGTCGTTTTCGACGCCAACATTCCCGGAAATCTCGCCGGAATCAAGGCGTCGGCAATGAGGCTCCGAAGCGGAAGCTTGAGGAACAGAGGCGTCGAGAGATACAGAGAGTTTCAGATCCCCCTCGGAGTCGTCGAACAGCCTTACTCAAAACGCATCGTTTTGGTTTACCACAACTTGGGGAATTTCTCTTCCCGATTTTACCCCCTGCCCGGCTTCACCTACTTGGGCCCCGTTCTGGGCCTCCTGGCCTACGACGCATCCAATCTGTCGGCGATGAGCCTGCCCGAGCTTGAAATTCGGGCCTCGGAGAGGCCCATTACGGTCCGGTTCTCCGACGTGGAGTATGACCGGAAAAACGGCACGTCGTTTGCCAAGTGCGTGTACTTTGACTTGTACGGTGGGCTGGAGTTTGACCGGCTGTTGCCTGGGAATGTGTGCGCGACGGTCAAACAAGGGCACTTCGCTGTGGTGGTCGAGTCCACGGATCCTTCTCCTGCGCCTTCTGCAGAGGATGATAATCCGGGTCCCACCCACGGCGGGAAGAAGTCCAAGGCGGGGAAGATCCTGGGGTCGTTGATTGGAGCGTTGATTGTCGTTGGTGCGGTTTTTGTTGTCGTTTGGAAGATAAAAGAGCACGAAGACGCGAAGAGGAAGGAGAAGGATAAGAAGCGAGAGGAGAGAGAAACGGAGGAGTGGGCAAGTGAGAGGGAGGAGGCGTTAAAGATGACGTCGTTTGGGGACATAAAAGCGCCGTTCGCAACGGTGACGAGGACGCAGCCGGTTTTGGAGGATCGTTATGTGCCTTAGATTAGAGGGATATTTGGGTAAATAGGTTATATATTTATATATATATATATATATAACTCGAATAAATGTTCAAATTTTGTAAAATTAAGATTATGGTATTTTTTTAAATAATTAATTAATTATTGACTGATTGATCATAATTAATCACTTGATTAATTAATAATGAGTGTTTTTAATTGATTGATTATGATTAATTAAATATTTTTATTTATCTAATTTTTCTTAGATTAGATTAGTTACGAATTTTTTTATTATTATTTTTATTTAAAAAAAAAAAAAAAAAAAAAAAAAAAGAGTTCTGTTTTGTTAACCTGGAAACAAAAAAAGATGGGATGTCAAATTCGTTTGCGATGATCGGATTTAATTTATTGATTTGGTGCCAATGGTGACATTTCTATTGTTGGTATTCGTACGACATCAATGTCGATATCAAATGGTAAAGCACTAATGCAACATGGAAGGATTGGAGGAGGTTTGTTTTTTGTGCCTGCGCTTCTGAATAGTGTTCTCCTGCCTATTTTGTTATGCACAGAAGGCACACTCTATTCAAATGTTCACATTCGCACAACATGTGATTTTCGTAATCTCCTTTTTCGGAGTTTTTAATGAAGGTATTTTCATTGATGGTGTACATTTTTGAAGTTAGATTCGGTTAAATATTACATCAAGCTAAAACATATATATTAAACTGATAAAATCTGATAAAGATGTGAGAGAACCTGATAATTATACCACATTGTCTATTATAGTAGGTGATTTTGATTTTAAGTTGTATGATGAATGAATGATTGACAACTAAATTGATATATTTTTTAAAAAATGTGGATTTTTTATTTCGAACAAGTTTTATGAAGGAGGTTTGGTAGGATTGTCGCTCAAAAAGGACATTTCTAGATTATTGATCCATTTATAATAACTTCAGTTTTTTTTTAATTTTTTAATTTTTATATCTCTAATTAGATAAGTGTATAAATATAGATGATCAAAAGCTCATATAAGATAACAAAAAACATAAAAATGTCTATTTGACATATTGTTTCCAAAATTTTCTATTTATTTGAAATTTATTAGGTTTTATGAAGTTGATTTAGATCAAATGTGCACCTTAAAGAATCTTATGTTATGGTAGTTGTTTTGGGGTATTTGCTGAACAATGTGGATGGAAATAAGGGAACAATGTCATGGGATGTGGTATGGTAGGATTGGTTGCAAAATTGCCCTTTGGGACTCATATTGATGAGTCGTTGAATCAGTAATGTTAAAGACTTTATGTTACCAAATCAAAATTGTAATATTTCTTATGGTGTGGTGTGAAATACCATGCCACTCCATGTTACAATTATTGTTTTAGTAGAACATTTAATGCCGCCAATGGTGCTATGGTTTGTGATATTATTATTATACCACTCTATGGTACAATTAGATGTAGGTATTTTTATCAAAAAATGAAGTTGCAAAATGGTAAGAAAACTTAGTATATAGACACAATAAATAGAGAGAAGAGAATTGTGCAAACTCACTTTTAGGTAGAGGAGAGATTACAATGTCACAACCCTTGGAACATGGAGAGAAAATGTGACCATAGTCTCTAGAAAAAAACTATAAATAGAAGGGAAAACCCAACAAAAATGATCATCAAGGAATCATCCTCAAAAACGAGAGAATGAACATAATACTAGCCTATGGAATAGAAAAAGCAATAATAAAAGAAGAGTTGAACAGATCTAAAAATCTAAGAGAACTCAAAGATACATTAAGAAAAGATTAGGATTAACGAGATAGAAAATTAATATAACTATGATTGGTAACATGGAGTAGCCATCCCCGATTACTGATTTTAAACAACCATCAATCGTATGTGAGAATTGCATCATCCTCATATAATTTCATGACATTATTCCATTATGAATTAGTTATCGGTTGATTCGTGATCTAAACACCAATACAATTATTCCTCCAAAAGTAACACATGTATTGTATCCTATTTAACAAATTGGTCATACATAGATTGACACAAGCACGACCCATTATTCACCCATTTAGAATCCTTTTATGTAGTTTTGAGTTTTCATAAATATCTTTCAATAATTTTTTATTTTTTGTTAAAACAAAAATAAGGGGAAAATATTTAAACTCTCAAAGATACATAACCTTCTAGGTTAGGTTAGTAAAATGGGTCCATAACAGGTTGAATGACCATTTTAGTAAGCGGGTTTGGCAGGTTGACACGACACAATTAAGACTTGTTTAATAAACGGGTTACACGAGTCGTGTCCGTGTCAACCTTTTTACTAAAAGGTTGTATTTGGGTTTTGTTTTTGGACATGATTATTAAATGGGTCGTGTTCGTGTCAAGGGTTGTAGTGTCGACCGAGGGTCAAACACGACAGGAACACGACCCACTGACACAAATTTCCAGCCCTAATTAAGAAATTAAACCCAATTTTTTGGATGGGATGAACTATCTCGTCCTCAAGAGGATTATTGTTTTCGACAACTAATCCAATCATTGATACAACCTTTATGTATGTCTCTAGACTTGTGTCTAAATACATGGGATTAAGTTTTTTTCCTTTTTGTTCACTAAAAAAAATGTTTTCCCTTTCTCTCCAAGAAAACAATATGATCTTTGATTGGTGAAATTTATCATTTTTTTGTTGTTAACGATGATTCATGTCAAACACGTGTCTACTTGATCGGATTAAAAATTTAACAAGAAAAAATGAGTGTGATATGGCTAAAGGTAATAAATTTAATGAGAAACTCTAAGGTTACCCGAGTTAGAGAGGAAGAACAAGGTTAAAGTAGGAAATTAAAAGTGGAAAACAAAGAGTAAATTAGGGGTTTTAAGCCACTAATGCGGTGTACATGTAGTTGTCAATGTTAGTTGTTCTAAGCCTCTCTTTGGATTTTCTCTTCATTCTCTTCTCTTGGTGGAAATGGCTCCATTCATGAATTGTGTTTTATAGACACTTTCTAAAACCGGTTTTAAATTTGGCAAACCGGATACCACCTTACCTCGTGCTTTTTGTGAGATTTTACAAAGTGGCGTTTGTAAAATCCCAAGTTTCAAAATGATTGAGGACATTTTTATATCAATGGCATAAAACTCATTGACAGACGACGTTGGGAAGTCCCAAACAAGGAAAGAATATATGAGAAACCCTTTAGCCTAATAGTTTTTACTCTTGTATGTGCTCGCAATAGTACAAGTATACCTAGCATGTTATGGGGACACATATGTGATCAATTTATGCGAAATGCCTCATATTTGATCTCGTGTTAGTCTCTGAAATGTCTCCGCTCTAGTCCACGTAGACAGTTCTCACAAGTCGAGTAGAGTTTTTGCACATCACATGCTTCTTCTCGCGTGAGTTGCCTTGCTTCAAGCTTGCAAAGAAAATGGTTTTGATCTCTCATCTCCTGCTAGCCATGTAAATTGTAGACAACAAAAACTCAAAAGGCATTTTCACAAAAACAGCCCGAGCCAACTAGCCAAGTAAAAGGGCTATTGTTGGGAAAAACAGTGAAAAAATAAAATTCCCCTTCACCCACAATAATTAGCATGTCCTTTGTTTTACCCCACTTGTTTACGTCTTGTTTGCAGTGTACCATTTTAAATCCAAAAAAATAATTTAATTTAAATTTAAATATTTTTTTATTTTTAAATTCGTATCAAATTTATTTTTCATGATTTTCAAACACTTAGTCTACGTTTGATAATAAAGTTTAACTCTAACTGAATTAGGCCTTGTTTGGCCATAAGTTTAGTTAAAACTAAACTGTACTTTTTTCATCATGTTTTTTATCTTTTTTCCTAAAAAGTTGTTTGTCTTTTCTGAAAATTCAAAAAAATTTATTATTTAAACTTACAAATCTTAACTCAAACTTACATACCAAACACCCCCTTATACTTTTTCATCTCAAATTTTATTTTATTTTTTTAAAAAGTTAATAAAATTTATAACTAATTTTTTAAAAGTCAACCTAAACACCGAACGATCCTTATTTTTCTTAATTCTCAATTTAAATTTAAAATTTTATTGGAAGACGGTGCGTTAAATAAAAGGCAAAATTCATTTAAAAAAGGTTGGGCAGCCATACCTGTTTCCTAGGTCCGGACTTAAATGCTTTGTACGACTAACCCGGTACATTTCTTTTCTAGAAAAGACGAAGTCAATCATCAGAAAGATACAAAGCAAAGCTACCAACAAGAAACACAAAAGCTGATTGAAATGCCAGCAGTGAAAGAAAATGTTGACGAAGCATTTTGACTTCTAGTGCCATGCACCAGAAGTAATTTTTATTTTTTACTCCTCTGATTCTCAACCGCAGCTTTAATCCCTGTGGCCTTGTTTGTTTCGTTTGGCTTCAGAGAGGCCAGTTTTCGGAATTTGAACCAGGTAGAATCTGGACAGACTTGACCAATTGCAAACATTCCTTTGTGGCTGCAGTGTCCGCTGATAGAACTTTAATCCGCATGGATTCGAATTTAGGACCTCGATATTAACTCGATATTAAAGACCAATGTATTACGAATAGGGTATTACCAATCTTAGTTAATTTACCCGAAACTAGGGATGGAGAACATTTACGTATTTTTTTCCCCTAATGGAGCAATGACAGAGCCGCATTTTATGTATAATTTCAAAGAAGTTAAATTATTTACCAAATTATTGTGTCTCGCATTGTAAAAAATAAAAAAAAATGTGTGGACTCATTTAATAATAGATAATTCTCACTGTATTGTTCTCGTGTTTCATGTTGTGCTACTTTAGAAAAAATTTTGCTAGCTCCTCTATTATTCATGCGTGAGATCTTAACATTGAAGGTTAGTAGCTTACAAATTACGGTAAGTTTTAACCATGGTTAAAACTCCCATGGTAAGATAAAAGGTGAATTACTATCTTCAGTCTAACAATATAAATTCACTATAGATAAAAAATATCATAACATCTTGAAGTTGCACTATTGGAACCTCATCATAGTTAGAACGTACATTGGCACCAACTGAAATCCACAAAACATTTTAAGAACACCGAAAACTATTTAGAATTACATGTTCTAATTTTTTACTACCAATATATATATATATATATATATTTAGTGGTTCACTTTTACTATTTAGAATTTCCTAATATTACCATTACAATTATAATTCACACACCTCAAACACTCTCTATGTTTTCTCAAACTTAGTTATTAACTCAATGACGATGCCACCTTGATATATAAAAAAAGTCAGTATAATCAAAATTGATATATAAATCTGCATATTAATTGTCTTTATATCATTACAATAATTAAATTCCACTCCATCCTCAGAAACTATCCCAATTCTAGCTAGTAGAACAACCAAATTTTTTTTTACTCCAGCATAAACATCTTACATTACAATACATAACGTGTACACACATGTCATCAACTTATAATCCTTCCGTATCATGGTGATCTCCATCTATATATCTCTACGGATAGCCTATCATATCATGATCAATAAAAACACAACTATAGCTTGTATGGTCATGTCATGGTTTACATTTTGACAAGGACCTTCATTAACCCTGCATGTGAGATTGGTCCTAAATGTTTTCTACCTTCACACACACACACACACACACACACACACACACAAAAAAGTGTTTTTTTCCTCTTTGGTATGTACAATTTTTTTTTTCTCTTGATGTAAAAAAAAATGGATCAATGGTGTCGTCATACTCCTGATCCAGTGCTACGCTATTATGATAATTTACTAGTATTACAGGTGGAACGAAAGAATGATATGGTCCATGATTTCTCGTCAAACATTTATGGAGTTCAAAGTCACCAAGATCCAGTTCAAGTTGACAGGTCAAAATGGAGATTTATAATTTTAACCTCACTACGGACGATGAGATTCCATCAATGATTACTAAATAAGAAAGTTTTGTCATTCTTTTACCACTACCATGGATGGTTTCTTGCTCGTTGATTGGCTTGTACAATATTCACTCCTAAGCCAATAAGCTTTTGGAAGGACAAGCCAACTTTTGTTGTGACATGTTAAATTCCAAAGCAAACACACCAGGATTTTTCTTGCAACAAGATGCCCCTGACGACATTAAATAATTTTTTGGGGGTGGTGGTGAGCTTTATTTTTCCCCATGGCTTGTTTTGTTTTCGACCCACAAGTTGGTTGTCTCCGGCTCAACTGCAACGTGCTTTGCCCATCTACTTTTTCAAGCACACCCAACACCCCAACAGGAATCCTATGCTACGTTTTCAATCCCCCCCAACGTCATACCTGTACTTTTGCCAAACTATATATCTCTATACATATATAAATATATATATATATATTCTAATTATTAACAATATTAATAATGTGTATAACTTGACCATATTAGACTGGATTTAAAAAAAAAAAAAAAAAAATTGGACTGTTTTGAAGCAGCTTAGTTGGCGTTCAAAAGAGATAATGTGTTCTAATTAGTTTATGATCTAATCATTGCTTGAAAATCCAATTAAGATGGAAACGAATTGATTAGTGGGAAGCACAATTATAGGGTGGACATGTGGGTTATGCGGTTTGGACGAAACAAATTCTTTATTCTTTATCTTATTTTTAATACAATACAGGATCGAATCTGCGTCTTTTTAAACTCAAGCCCCACTCTGTTTATATCATTTAACTAAGTGATCATTGGCGGACAAAACAGATTCTCGAGCCGATGTTTAAAGCGCTTAAGTAATGAGCAAGTATGGGAGCCAAAATGTTACTGCTCATGTTTATTAACACTTTGTTTGGTATTCAGGTTTAACTCCAACTAAACTGTACTTTTCATCTCAATTTTTATCTTTTCTGAAAAGTCAACAAAATTTATAATTAATTTTTTAAAGTCAATCAACTCCAACTTAAAAATTTCATTTTCAATCGATGGACCAAACTCAAGTTATAAGTTTTGAAGCTTGGACTTTGTGGGCCGGTTGGGAGATGCTTTTGATCAAATTGATTTTAATTCCTCTAATTTTGATTGTAGTAAATGCTTCACATGAGAAACAGAGGAATATACATGGGAGGGATTTTGTTTGTTGGTTCCAAATCCAAATATATATATATATATATATATATATATATATTTACATATATTATTATTTCTTGTAATGAGATACAAAATGGGCCTACTGCATTAAAGGGTATAAATACAGGATGGTGTTTGGTTGCAACTGATTTGAATTCAATTGCAGGATTGTCTCCTTAGCTTCAATTAAGCTTTCACCTTGTCACACTTTCTTCTCTGAAAAATACAAGAAATTATTACACAAAATATTCGTTTTTAGAGTCCCATTTTAAAATATGTCTATTTTTTTAACAATATTATGTATATATCTATTTTTAAAAAAAATAAATGCCTATAATATCTATTTTATCATTTTACTATAATTGACATCATTTAATTTTTATACAGACTCTTTTATTTTTTATTTTAATGATAAATATTTTTTGTTGATAAATGTGAATTACTTTTAATAAACCAAAATTAGTTATAAACATCAAAGTAATTATAATAAATATAAAATATTTATTATAAAAATGATGATTCATACTAAATAATAAACACAATATAAAATATTAACGATAAAGGTGGATGAATATTCATACTTTTCAAATTAAAACCAATGAATTTTTTATGAAAAAACCTATTTATTTATGTAATCCACTATCAATCGAAGGGTTGTCATTTATGTCTTAACCAAAAAATTGAACAATAACACAATAAATGAAATCAAATTCTTTATGAAAAAAATACTATTATTTAAATAAATTACTAGAAATGAAATCAAACATATCTTTATGATAAATACAGATTTATTATATGAAATATTTTTTTGAGTTTTTTTTTCTTTATGTAGCTTTTTCTCTTTAATACGACATCTGATTTTGAGAAAATATTATCTTTTTTAGTTCATTTGAATATTTACACCTTTTTTACAATAAATCAAAAAAATGTTCAAAATTTTCTTTTCTATCAATTCTTTTTGCAATTTTATTAAATCAACTTTAGCCTTATTTGGTAAACATCTTAGATTCCTTTTCTTCTTCTTCTTTTTTTTTTTTTTTTTTTTATTTCCTTTTTCATAATTTTTTTATGTGTTAATTCTTCATTCTTTATAAATGATAAAATTGACTTTATAATTACTCTTTTAAACGTTTATGTAAATTAAAAGAAAAATGGACATATTCAAATCAATACTTCCTATTTAAATATTCATGTAAATAACCCAAAATACAAAACAACCAATTTGACATTTGAAGATTTTTGGCATGCTTTGTTGGATTTGGAAATCCAATTAAGCACGTTCTTTGAGTCGAGACTTCCACTGGGACCATCACAACAGGTCTCCTATGATGAAAATGATTGGTTTAGGCAGTGGAAGAAGGGAAATGATGTTGAAATGTAGCAACAATTTTTTTAAAAAAATTTACATATAGCAAAAATTAAAATCATTTTAATAATTATCATGTCATTTTGTAGCATAAAACGTGAAAAATATTATGATAAATTTCATGTCATTTTTACATGTTTAAGAGTGGCTTCTGGCTCTGGGAGTTGCTCTCCAAAATAAAACCACTCGAGAATACCATTTTCATAGGGCTTATCCATTTTAGTGAGTTAGTTTTGTATAATAACTATATGAAGAGAGTTAAATCAAGAGAATTACAGCAATTAAACTAGGGCATATGCTAGGTGATTCACATAATGGTCTTTTAAAAAAGGCGCATAAGTTATTTTGCTAAATAAAATTTTAAAAACTCATTATCCAGATAGTCTTTCTCACTAGGTCATTTTTTCAATTAATACACTCAGCAAAGGCAAGCCATGAGAAAGAAAAAAGTCGAGACGGAACCAAAATCATAATAAGATGTTAATTCAAATCTAAACTAGATATTATCACCCATGTTAATACAAGGTGTTTATTAAAAGGTAATCCTAATTTATTTTCAAATCGTGTTTATACTTTTGAAAAACTGGGTTATATATTGGAGGGTCTTTAACCTACACCACCTCTAGTGTGCAAAGAAAATTTTTTTTTTTTTTTTTTTTTGGGTATATGTTTTGCTTTACAAGCACGAAATCATAGGAAAATAATCTTGTTAAGAGAGTTTTCGGTGCTAAAAATATACTGCAATACAAAAATATTTTTTTAGCAATTAAATTTTTACATTTTGTTTAACTAAAGGTTTGGTTTTTCAGAAATAATAAATTTAAATTGTGTTTCTTAAAAACTTTCGAATCAGCTTTATTTTCTATTTGTACTGTTTGGATAATCCAATTAATAAATAATCGTATCAAATTTGTATATAATCGTAAATAAACATATCAAGTTTACTAATATCATTAATTATTTAAGTTTTATAAATTCAATGTTATGAGAATCATGACATCAATATCAAGAATTCAGTCTTCCCTCGATACCATTAAAAGAATCATTAATCATTTTTACCATGCTTTTAGTCTCATTACTGGAAACATAATTAAGAGATTACTTTAAGGTTCATTAATTTACTGTTATAAAATTCATGACATCGATATCAAGAATTCATTTTTCCCTCGCTACCATTAAAAGAATCATGAACCATTTTATCGTGCTTTTAGTCTCATTACTGGAAACATAATAAAGAAACTAATTTGCTGTTTATAAATTTAACATTATGAAATTCATGACATCGGTATTAAGAATTCATTCTTCCCTTGCTACCATTAAAAGAATCATAAACCATTTTATCGTGCTTTTAGTCTCATTAATGAAAACATAATAAAGAGATTAATTTAAAACTTATATTTTTAAGGTAACGAAGATCATAACATTGGTATCAGAAATTCATTCTTTCCTCGTTCATTTTGTCATGGTTTTAGTCTCATTACTGCAAACATGATAAAAGAGATTAATTTTCATTTAAAGCCAAGAAAAGGTATTTCATAAATATAACAAATTTAATGTTAATTACTCTCACGAACCACAATATCATTAAAAAAAAAAAAGCATATAACAAAATTATTTTTATTCTTTTTGCTCATAAACAAAAAATTACCACGTATGCAAAAGCCGAATTGGTCTAGAAGAAGAAAGAAAGTAAACAAAAAAAAAAATAGAGTATTTAGTAGATCTCCCCTCTCAGCAGCCAGGTGATGTATTACGTAATTATAGTAAATATATAAATTTTTAGCCAAAAAAAAAAAGAATAATAAATATATATATATATATATATATATATATATATATATATATACACAAACACACACACACCACGTAGAAGCGTAGGTCGATCTTTTCAACCTTTCCAATAATGCGAATATTCAAAAACGACACGAGGCCATTCCTCCCCAGCCCCACCTCCCCCTCCCTGGAGCGTGTCTTCACGTGCTTCGTCCGGTGCCCACCGACTCTCTCATCCCTGCAGGGTCCCACCGTATTCAATGATCATGCCGATCGATTGCACGTTACCACTCGCCACCGCAGCGCGAGTGGTTGATCTCTGTCTTTCTGTCATTATTATATTTTTATCATTTTAATTTTTTTTTTATTGTTTGTACATTTTGGCGCTGTTGCTGTCAGTGTCAGGTATCAATCGAAAATCCCACAGCGACAACAAAAACAAGAGTCTTCCACTTTTCCTTCTTCCTCTTCCTCTTCCTCTCTCTCGTTTGGTCTTTGAATCTTCATCTTCTTCTTTGTTCTGTAATAATAAGAGAGTTTTCTGAAAATACAATCTGTTTCTGAAAATACAGCAACCACATTAAAGTCTTTCCTTTTCCCCACCATTACTATTTGCACCACAAGTGAGTTAAAAAAAAAACTAAAAAAGGAAGATTCAGGAGACTTCCTTTTTGGATTTTTTTGGGTTTTGCCCAATTCAGTTCTTGGGTCCTCGAATCCCAAGCAGGCCTTTTTGAGCTCTTTTTTCATTCATATATCGTGATTCCTTTGTTGGGTTTTTGTTTTTGTTAATATTGTTTGGTTTGGTCGGAGAGTTTTGGGAATCAAATGTCGGGTTTGTACGCCCAGAACTTCTCGTCAGCGACGGCAGCGACCGCAACAGCGAGAGCTCTTTCTCCTCATATAAGAACCCCACCTGATGTCGAAAGGTGATTTGATTTCGATGTTTGGTTTGTTGATTTCATTTTTTTTTTCCACACCTTTTTCATCTTCATTCTTCGATTTTATTATTGTTCTATCTACTTATTGACTGACGTATGATTTCTCTTTGATTGGTGGGTTTGTCTTCTTTTTCTAGTCAGTACTTGACAGAGCTCTTAACAGAGCGCCAGAAGCTTGTACCCTTTAATCAAGTTCTCCCCATTTGCCACCGACTACTGAATCAAGGTTTACTTTTTTTCTTTTCCTTCTTTTTAATCTCAGATCACCTTTTTTTTTTCTTTTACGATTTTTGTTGAAGGATTTTTATGTACCTACAGTTTCATTTGGTTATCTTGTTGTTTATGATGATATGGTATTTAGTACTTTTAATGTCTAATACAGCTCCAGCAGAGTCTGATGCAAAATCTGGTCAATTTCATTCTGATATTGCTAAAACACAAATGGGGCTTAGTATATCAATTTCACTTGTGTGAAACGTCGTATAATTGTCTTTTATTCTGAAATGTATTCGGTTTTTTGGTACAATCTTTATTTTGGCTCCAACCATTTTGTTATTCATCATCTTATACATGTTTGTTACTCTCCTATTTGACAGAGATACTGCGGGTTTCTGCAATGATCCCCAACCAAGGGCTTAATGACTATGAAAGACTACAACGTGGAAGCCCTAGCCCCGTTTCATCTTCGGACATGATGCCAAATTATAGGGGAACAGGCTTTGGTAGCTGGCACGGCCTACCTCACGATGTTAGCATCAGATTTTTTTTTTTTTTTTGATTTATTATTTCTAGCATCACTATTTTGTGGCTCAAAAGTGTTCCAGTTTTTACTTCCTTTTACTTACCCGACAATTATACACGATCAGATTATTGTACTATTCCTATCAAAGTATGATTAATGTTTCAGATTACAAATGCTTCAATATGTGTGACGCATGACTTGACAAGCCATACGTTAACGGTCAAACAATCATTTTAAGGGCTATTCCCACTTGTTAGATTCTGATAAATGTCCATTTGTATCTTATTCTCTTCGGCCCTGTTGTAAGTTGGCTCTATGCTTGAATTTATGGCTCTAGCTTTCCTCTATTTAAATGCTTGCTATGTGATTAGCGAACAATTGGTCTATGCTTTTTCATTCATGTTCTGTATATTTTGCATTTCTTCTTCTTCACGCCCTCCCCCAATTTTTTTCATTTTCGTTATCTTTGGTTCATGTTACATAGTAAGAAACTAGGTTCATGATGTCACAGAGACTAAGTGGACAACAAGGGATGAACATGGAGTGGCAAACGACACCATCAAGCCCAAGTTCCTATACTGTGAAGAGGATATTGCGCTTGGAGATTCCTGTTGATAGCTTTCCAAATGTAAGTTATATTCGTGTCTGAAGTATGTGATAATGATATCTTAGATTGTTATATTCATATTATGCATCAGAGAGATACTTTCAGAGATTCTAACTAAATACGAGATTAGAGGGCTAACTTTGCTTTGTTCTCTTCCTTCTATCGGTGCTTAAACTTCTATGGTTGTAGTTCAATTTTGTGGGACGACTTCTGGGTCCCAGGGGCAATTCACTGAAGCGAGTGGAAGCTTCCACAGGTTGTCGTGTTTATATAAGAGGAAAAGGTTCTATTAAAGATCCAGGCAAGGTAAAAATTTTGGAACACCGTATAGATTTGAGCCCAATCTGTAACATAATCTTTAGGGTTGGCAAAAAATTGGTTTTTCTAAGCCACTTAACTCTATTGTGGAACTTGATTATCTTCTGGTCCTGAGTTTTTCATTTCATTTTCTCTCGTCTAACCTATTTGGAGCACTTTCAGTTTCACTTAACTCTACTTATAACTTTGTTTCTTTTTGACTCTCAAGGAGGAGTCCTTAAGAGGAAGACCGGGGTATGAGCATCTAAATGACCCCTTGCATGTTTTGATTGAGGCTGAATTGCCAGCTAATATTGTTGACATGCGGTTGAGACAAGCACAAGACATCATAGAAGAACTTCTTAAACCTGTGGTATGTCTTCTAGATTCTTAACCATGGCTGCTTAATATTGTTTGTCTTTTTATTTTAATCTATTGTCATATGCGCAACATATATTAGGTTAATGAACCATAGGCTACTAAAATCATAGTTGACAAAGTATAGGAAAAGGTGAACCGTTAGATTTAAAAACTGTTGGCAGTCTTTTGCATTCCATAATTCTGAGTCGTAAGTATTGAAATACAACCATGCCTTGGTCACTGAAAATCTTAACGGGAACTTTAATTAACTCTGACCATCTCTCCCTACTTCCTACTTAAATCCTCTTTCTAGGATCTATATAATCAAAATTCTCATTTGTCGTCACAACACACAAAGAATAGCCCGCCCCTTTCCGAAGAACAACCAAAGTGCTAGCTTGGCAACTCTAAACTTAAGTACAGTAAATGGTCTTGCGAAACTGACTTGTGATTGCACGTAAGGGGCAAGCAAAAAAAATGTCAAAATTCTTTTTCCTACTCGGGGCATAAGCTTGTGAAGGTGTCATGTAAACTGAATCTCTTCCCTTTTGAATGCATCTCTTTGCCTTCCACCCGGACACTCATTACCGACTTTCATATTTTTGAATTTCAGGATGAATCGCAGGACTTTTATAAAAGGCAACAGTTGAGAGAACTAGCCATGCTAAATTCCAATCTGAGAGAAGAGAGCCCTCGACCAAGTGGTAGCGTCTCACCTCTTATAACTTCAAGTGGGATGAAGCGTGCCAAAACGGGTTTATAAATTTCGTTTAAATTGTTCTTTCCGGTTCGTCCAATGCGCAGCTCGAACATTCTTGCCCTGATAATGCTTCTTGTTGAATCTAAAACCTGCATAGCAGCAAAAGATGAGGGAAGCTCAGTGATGGAATGGAATGGTGAGCTTTTCGGTATATTGCATGTTGTCCTTGTTCTTCCCTAACATTAACAGATAAAGTTTAAAAGGGAAATCATAAATTCATTTATTACATCTTATTTGGTTCTTTCTAGTGCTTGTGGTTGTAGCAATAAATAATTACTACCTTGTTGAACATTATTATTTTATTAAGACTTGATCTTGACCTCATCGAGTGTGGACTAGATATATTGATTTGTTTGATACAATAAATATATATTCTATTCTTTTAATTTGTTTGTTAGTTTTTTTCTTTTTCCCGTTTGTTGGTGGATCCTAACATGTGGTTTCGTCGTCCTACTTACCAATGTGTCGTTGAGATTAGGCATTGTTCTAAACTCCTGTCGTCGAGAAAATTCTTTATGTTTTATGTTTTATGATTGATGCACATGGAGGACAGATTCGAAGTATGTTGTCTGTTATATATGAAAACGACGTGTCGTGTTAGATATAAAAGTGTAATGTCGTTTAATCTGGAAAACGACATGTCGTTTTAATTTATAGGTCGGTTGTACTAGGATAAAAATGACGTGCAATTTTTTTTTTGCTCCCTCCCTCTCTCTCTCTCTCTCTCTCTAAGATTATATTTCAATTTGGAAAACAAATATCTAATAAGAACACGTTGTTTAATCTATAGATTATTGTTGTCTTTTTACAATAAAAGGACAAGTCATTCGTATTTAAAAACCTTATCTTCTCGAAGAGTTTGATGTTCGTGTCGTTTATATCCAAAAATGTCATGTCAGTTTACTGCAATCCTCTCATGTCGTGTAATTGATATCGTACAAGTCAATTTTGAAGATAAAATAGACGTATTTGTTTGCCTGTCGTTTAATAAGTTTGTACTTTTTGAACTTTTCCCGGTGATAAAAACGATAGCCCGTTTCAAGATTTATGTCATGTTGCTAATTACGTTTGTTATTTTTCCGTCTCAGTGATAACGACAACTCATTTCAAGATTTTGTTCTTGTCGTTTATAACAACATTGTCGTTTGATGTGTAGAAAGCCCGTGCTCGTTTGTCTCTTCTTAACTCCAACGTCGTCTATATGTTAAAGGCGTCCTGTTCCCTTAAACGACCCATGAAAGGGATGACAAAGATAAAAGGAAAATAATGTTAATGGACGGTAAGTTTAAAAAAAAAAAAAAACGACAACAAAATGAAATGAAAAAAAAAACAAAACAAAAATTGCGACACTGATACGATATACTAGATTGAATAAACAATTAAACGACGAACGAAAATTATTGGAGAAAACATTAATTACCTTAATAAACAACCACCGAGAAACGACACACAGAAAAAACGCGACTGTGAAGTTACTAGAAACGACAATGATCCTTATAAACGACAACAAAAAAGACAGCAATGCAAATTGATAAAACGACATTATACTTGTAGCAAACGACTTCTAACGACAACAATGCAGAGAAAACGTCAATTACATTTGGTGGGGCACAGCCGCACAGGGCACTTCAATTGGAAAATTAGGTTCAAGGGAGTTCGAAGACCAAGCAGTCGTGTAGAATCAATCGTTCATATCGATCAGAGAGAGAGAGAGAGAGAGAGAGAAGGAAGAAGAAGAAGAAGATGGGGAAGCAACCGGTGAGGCTGAAGGCGGTGGTATACGCTTTGTCGCCGTTCCAGCAGAAAATAATGCCTGGTCTCTGGAAAGATCTTCCTTCCAAGATCCACCACAAGGTCTCCGAGAATTGGCTCAGCGCTACTCTTCTCCTCACTCCTCTCGTCGGCACCTACGCGTATTTCTCCTCCTTTCTCCCTTCTCTCTCTCTCTCTCTCTAGGGCTTTTGATTTCCCCTCTTTTTCCGAAAAACTCCACCTTTTCTATATTTCATTTACGAATATTCAGAAAATCGTCGTCTTTTTAATTTGAGGTTGTTTCTTGTGCGATTTGCATGATAAAGGCGTAGTATTTGAAACCCGAAACTAGTTTGCATTGAATTTTGGAAATTGGAAATGGATTATTTCGAAAATTGATATTAGCAGCCGCTCTTAGGGTTTTTTGATATTATGCAAGTCTTTGTCTTTATTAATTCGATTCTGTTTCTCTGAGACGTCTCTATAGTTTTAGGATTAAATTAGGATTCGATTGATTACTGAAAATTTGATTGATTATTTCTCTCTCTCTCTCTCTCTCTCTCTCTCTCTCTTTGGGGGTTGGGGAGGGGGGGGGGGGGGTGGTCTTTCTGCTGAAATTGGGTCTTCTGGTAAGCTTTTATGACTGTCCGGGGCGGTTTATCAAGTAATTCAATGTTGTAAATCTGTAATATGCCGATATTATTTGGATTTTTCAGCAAATACATATTGTTTAAAAGTTTGTAATGAATCTTATAGTTTCTGATTTCATTTCATAGAGCATATACATGCCTTTATAATAGCTAGAGTATAGAAATGAAGTTTCTCATCTATAGCAATGAGCATTGTGCAAGGTTGAAATGATTTACTGAAGGGCAAAAACGAGGAATGGGCTGGGAATGAACTCTGAAACACTTTAATTGGGTTAGGCAAGTTCTGAAGATAGTTTGCTACCAAAAAAAAGTTATGAAGATAGCTTTTTTCAGTGAGACATTCTAACGTAGCTCGGAGATGTGTTGTTGAGCGATAGATATTGGCATTTTGGGATCTCCTTCCTTTGTGAAGGATCAGTCCTACATTGTAACATGTAGAAGAAGGGGTATGATGACATTTATTTTATACCACAATGACTTTATAAAATGTGTTACATTGTTCTACGATACTAAATTCATTGTTGTATGTTTACAAAGTCGTCAATGTGTGGATAGAATAGATGTCATACTACACACTTTACTCCTACATGTTATATGTAGGACCGATCCTTTGTAAAGGACTTACATATAAACTTTGCATCGCTTTGTTTCATCAGTTTACATTTTTTGTTGTTTGTTTTCACGTTTTAATCATTCTTACGATATCTTTCCGTATGTACATGTTTTCGTTTAACCGGCACGGACTTTCCAATTGGTCATATACTTATGTTTGATCTCTCTGAAAAATGCATGCAGTTATGTTCAGAACTACCAAGAAAAGGAGAAGTTGGCTCATAGGTACTAAAAGTCTTCCCGTGAAGTAGGCTCTCTGAAGAATTATGTTCCGTTTGTCGTTTTTTTTCATTATGCAAATAAGTTGAATTTCATGGATATCAACTGCTATTGCGGTTGCTTAAACATCTCCGTTTGGTTAAGCAGTTTTGTTTATGAACCGCTTTAATTTTCATTTTTGGCCATGTTAAAAGTTCTACTGGCTGTTTCTGTTTCAGCACATCATGAGTGGGTATGATAATGACGCATTTAATTAAAAATTTGATGTGGTGAATGAAGCAATGAGATAATTCTTTGAATTCCCGGTGCTTATTTTGATAGGTACAAATATTTTCAATCTAATAATGGTGTTCTTGTGAAAATTTTGGTTATTGATATCATAGGTCATTTCTTTAATCATAGAAAGGCCCAAATCATCAATATTACTCCGTTAACCATAGAAATTGCATCCAAAAGTATGTATATGGACATAAATTAAAGGTGATGTCTTCAGCAGTTCGAAACATGGCAGGTTTTGTCATCTTATGGTGGCATATTAGTGGATGAGAGCTTGTTTGATAAGTGGGAAAAGTGGACGTGGGAAGAGAGGCAAGAGGATTAAAGCCCCGTTTGAGGACAATGGTTGGAAAAGTGTTTCCAAATATTTTTTTGTCATTTTTCTCTAATTTTACTATTTATTTTTCCAAACATTTTCAAAAAATTTAAATTTTAAAAGTTCATAACTTTAGTTTTAAGTCGAAATGGGATTTTTTTTTTTAAATTACATAAAATTTCGAGAGGAATGATGCAAGGTTCATATTGCTAATTTTTTTTTTTTTCAAATGTATTTTAAGTTTTTACACTTTTTTCCCTTTAAACAGTCAAACGCACATTTTCAAAACTCAAATTATTTCTAACTTCCAAAACACTGTCTGCAAACCTGACCCCCAAACGGGTCCTAATAGAAGGATTTTGGGAAGAAATAATTACACAAAAGGTTTATTTTTAGGACCCAATTTTAAAATATGTCAAATTTTTAACAATATTGCGTAAATATTTATTAAAAAAAAAATTGCTTATAATACATTTTTTGTCCTTTTTACTATATTCTACATCATGTTCCATCATTATGATTCATATATTTTGTTTTTACTCATTTATTCATTATTGTTGTATCTTTATCTTAATTACTAGGGGTGAGTTTGGTGTTCAAGTCCAAACTCAGATTTTCAAACTTTTTTTTGTCTTTTTCCCAAAAAGTTTTTGTCTTTTTCCCAAAAAGTTTTTTGTCTTTTCTGAAAATTCAAAAAAATTTACTATTTAAACTTAAAAATCTCATCTTGAACTTGTGCACCAAACATGCCCTAGATTTTTATTATAGTGATTACTTGTTAGTATTTTAGTATGGGTTAGGTTTTCTTATAAACATATAATTTAGATTTCTTCCAAACCTTTTTTTTTTTAAGTTTGATTTAGGTTCTTTATGATAATTTTCTTTTTTCTATTATTATTGATATTGTTTTAATAATTAGTTTTTAAAGTTTAAATGTGATAAGAAATTGCTTATTTTTGTATGATAATAACTATATCATTATGATGCTTTTTAAATGTTCATAGTATATTTTTTTCTTTATGATGTTGTTATATCATTTTGATTTTTTTTATGATAATTACTATATCATTATGATTTTTTTTAGGTTTTAAAGTGTTTAATATTTTTAAACAACATTTGTTTAATTTATAGATATATGAGATGTGAACTTTATTTTAATGACCAATTATTTGTCATAATTATTGTTTTTATACACCATGCAACCGTTATGTGTTATGTTCCTTTTTTTTTATATATAATAAATCAAGTAAAATGATTTTTTTAATGAAAGATTAGCTTAGTTTGACTTTTTTTTTAGATTTTTTTTTTCTTTTTTATCAATTTTTATTTGTTTATTTTCAATTATTGATGAAAAAGGTAATGTGGTCTTTCTAAGTACCAATTTAGACATTTATGTAAATAAAAAAAAATGGACATTTTTTAAATTGTAGTTTTCAATTTGACATTAATGTAAATAGAGAAGATAATTGATTGTGTGAGAGATTTTATGCTAAGTTGAGGAATCTAAAATGTCATTGATGGTAGTTTGAGGCTTTCACATTTATAATCTCAAGTGTCCTGCTTTCCTATTTACAAAAAAGGGGTCGATTGATGGTGCGATTTTTTCTTCTAAACTTTTCTACCATTGTAATGTATTATATCGATTGGAATAGAACTTAGTCTCATATTGAGGAGAATCGCATATTTGTTTTGGATTTTATTTTAGTACTATTCATTGTCAATCTGAGGAAAAAAAAAATTTCCTTCGAATACTTAAAACATAAAGCCTCCGTTTAGTTCTACATCTCTAAATCAAAATTTTCATCTCAATTTTTATCTTTTTCTAAAAATCAATAGAAATTATAATTAGTTTTTGAAAGGTCGATTAACTCTAATTTAAAAATTTTATCTTCATCTGACAAACCAGACACGCTGAAAGTCTACACCAAATACTAATAATTTATTCGACTGACGGAAATTATTGGTCTGATTATCCCTAAATATCATTATAAATCCGTTAGGATAACTATAAGACTAATTTTGTCATAGTACTCTAATTTTGTACGGAAGAAATGGTCATATAAAATTCAAGAATTAGAATTTTATTCCTAAAAATTAGGATAATATTGGGTGTTTAGAGCTCCCACTTCAATGGTAAGTTTTCTAAAAGTTTTTGTTTTTCTCTGTAAGAGAATCAATTTCCTTATTTTTATATTTAAATTTCTCTTAAAAGCTTATAACATTCATATTTCAAGTCATAATAAGATAATTTTTTTAAAAAATTGCACAGAATAATGTGAGAAATAAAACAAGATTAGTATACTATATATATATATATATTTAAATACATTTTAAGTTTTTATACTTTTTAACTTCAAATAAATTTCTTTTTTTTTAAGTAATTCCAAACCGTTGATTTTGAACCAAATGCACAACTTCAAATATTCAAAAAAAATTATCCAATAAAAACATTCCAAAACTCCGATAAGAAAACCAAGCTTGCGTTTGGTTCGCCGGTTGGAGATGAAAATTTAAGTTGGAGTTGGTTAATTTTTCAAAAACTAGTTATAAATTTTATTAACTTTTCAGAAAAAAAAAATTGAGATGAAAAAGTACAGTTTAATTGGAGTTAAACTTAAATACAAACAAAACGGAAGAAAAAAAAAAAAAAAGGGTAAAGAGGGCAGACTCACAACGACGTCGTTCTGAACTGCGAACCGAGTTCTCCAATAAACAAAGGGACATAGTGGGTATTTAACCCAAAAAAAAAAAAAGGAAAAAACAAAGGGGACAATGTGGGGTGGGGGGACACAAGAAACGAGGAACGGGAAAGAGTTTTGAAATTCAAAAGGGGGGCGGTCTTTTTATTGTGTTCGTGTGAAAACATCTCCATGTCGCTTTCTTTAACTTCTTCTTGTACTCTCCACTCCGAAGACTTCACTAGTTTTCAGGTAAAACCGTAAAAATATTACATTCTTCAGCTGTAATAACTTCTGTCTTAAAACCCTTTTCTTTTGGTTTATTAATCTACTATGTCGTTTTGAGGATTCACAAAGCAAAGCATTGAAGAAGATGACTCTCAAATCCAATGGCAACGCCAACACTTACGAAGAGGCCCGCAAGCAACGCCTTCAAGAGAACAAGAAGAGATTTGAGGTCAGCTTTTCACCAAGTTCTCAAAATAATTTTTTTTTCTCTCTCACTTTGTTTTTTTAGTTGTTGTTTTGTGGCTGAAGGATTTGGGAATTACAAATATTTCAAAAGGACTGACTGACCTCATAAATTCCGAGAAGAAGTCCCAGGTAAAAAGTTTTTGACTTGTCTACCATTTTTTTTTTTTTTAATGGTTAAAAGTTAATGTTTGTCTAATTTTTCTAAGCTGATAGTCTTTGTTAATTGGCACCAATTATTTTTTCCCCCCTATTGTGCAGCAAGGACATCTTCCAAAACCACCCAGATCAAAGACTACTTTCGTAGTCGAACCAAGACGGTCTACTCGCGTGCGCAACCCGATTCAGACTTACCGCGATGATGTGAGTGATGTTTTTTTTTTTTTTTTTTTTTTTCATTAGTATGCAGTGAGTGATCACACTTGACATGGAAATACAATACTTGATGAAGTGGAGAGAAGTGCCTACAGCATTGGCTTTGCAATTGGAGTGATCAGCTTTAGACAACTGCTCGGGTGTTATGTGATTGATGTTTACGCGGTCAGAGCTTAGATTTCTGTAGGAAAAACCTTAACTAAAGGGAACAAAATGAAGAAAAATGTTAAAAGGAAAGTACATTAAGATAATTATCTATCTTTTCGGATTACAATGAGAATCTTTAACACCAGAGAACCGACCCTTAGACTTCAGAGAAACACTTGGAATTCCCACACGATCAATAACACATGTACATGAACCACTTCATTAGATATAAATTGCAGAACAATGAATATATTTTGTTTTAAATTTACGAACTCTTTAATTTGTATGCATTTCCCCAAGCATAACTAACTCAATCCAAAAGACTAATCATCTCTTTTTCTGCAATGGATTACATAGAAACAGCTTCTCATTTTTCATTTCAAAATTTTCACAGGAATTTGTGTTAAAATGTTCTACTAGTATTGACCCACCAAAAAGCTTAAGCGTTTGGGAGAATTTAGTAAACTAATATGACTCAGAGCAGGTTGTGCTATGTTCGAATTCTTGTCGTCACTTGCCGGGGGTGGACCAGTTGTGCCCTTTGATTGGCCTTATATTAAACATTTGCATTCTCTCCCCTCTTTGATTGGCCCGTGTAGGGTACGTCATTTGGTCTAGGCCCATACATGGTGAAGGATTGTTAAAATGTAATATTATTATCAGCTCACCTCCTAACAACTTCAGCTTTTAGGAGAATTGGTATACTAAAATTTATACGTTCAGCCTAACCTAAACAGAAGAAGAATAATGATTTATTTTGCTCCAATGGCAGGTTGATATAGAATTTCCACCTTCGCGGAAGAGGTCAAGGTCAACACCATCAACTTGGGCAAGGTGGGGTTGGTTCAATTTCGTAATTGCGTTATTTTTACACCATAGTGGATGTTAGCACTAAAGGTGTGAAAATTTCTTAGCTATCTTGCAAGGCCAATAGAAGAAGTCAAATCAGCTTCTTATGAAGAAAGGACGTCTGCTTTAAAAGCTGCAGAGGAGCTTCACAGCAATCTAAAATCGAAGAATCCGTGGTTTATCAAGTCGATGGTTTGGTCTCATGTTTATAGTTGTTTTTGGTTGGTAAGTAGAAACAAAAATGAAGACGCTTTTTCTATATATTACTATAGTTAAGCAGTGTTATGTATTAGTTTTGATGTCTGTACTAATCTATTTGGTTGCTCATTATGCTGCATCTAGGGGCTTCCTTTAAGATTTTGCAAAGATCATCTTCCAAAATCAACTGTCGATATGGAACTAGAGAACGAAGATGGAAAGGAGTATGAGGCTGTTTACATTGGAAAAAGATTTGGGCTCAGCGGTGGTTGGAGAGCATTTGCTTTGGATCATAAGTTGGACGACGGCGACGCGCTTGTGTTTGAGTTGGTTGAACCCACAAGGTTTAAGGTAAGATAAGTTTAACAGAAAATGCAATTCTTCTAAGCTTTGACTGCCAAGCTAAATGCATTTCGTCATGTTACTTGCAGATCTACATAGTTAGAGTATCCATGCTTTCAAGTGAAGAACGTAACAAAACCGTGATCGACAAAGAAAATATCACCAGTGCCAAAAAGAAATCAAAGAGGATGACAGTGAAGTCGAGGAGCGCTCTTGCTAAAAGTGATGGTGTAGTAAATTCAATTGCGGTGAAGCAAGATGTTAGCACAACTAAGTGCAATGGTCTAGCTTCTAAAGCAGTCAAGAAGGATAGGTGTAACCCAAAAACTAGTGAAACAAGTACTGCACCAAAAGGCATGCTTCGGAGATCTCATAGAAAACCAGCTCCCCAACCTTAAAAGATAGATAGCCCGGCGGAAGCAAGTGGAAAGAAAGCTTCATGAGTTTCTTCTCATCAATTTCGTGCATTTCTAAAACAACGCGATGTGGTGTTTTTGCCTTCTAATGAAGAGGGAGTTCATTCTTATGAGAAGGTTCATAGTTGAGTTCTGTACTTGGGGTGCGTAATTAACGGTGCCTTTCATAATGCACTATTCCGGGATAAGCTGTTAAGATCCGTTTGACATTGTTTTTGTTTTTGATTCTAACTGTAACTTCTTGATAAATGTTTAAAACCAAAGAATTTTTTAAGTTAAAATAATATTTAAAGTATTTTAATAATTACTTAAAATGTTAAACTAAGCTAATAATATCTATTTTAAATTTTATTTTAAATTTTAAAATTTATTCAGAGTTTTTATCAGAAGTCATTTTATGATTTTAACAAAAAACACTTCTGAACACTGAAAATTCTTCTGACAAATCATCTAAATACTTCCAAAAACTGCTCCCTGCCAAACAAGCCATTAGTGTAGTCTTATCGTTCTATGAATATCCCGCAACATAAAATCACTCGGTCATAATAACCACATACGAAGCCTCTCAGAAATGGTGGGAATTTCTTATATGGCTGGCAATGCGTAAAAGTTAAAATAGCAGGAGACCTCACGACTGTGGATTGTGTTCGTTCGAGACCAATTAACGAGGCTTAAGAAATAAGTTGAAAAAAAAAAATACAGGCTTAGAACAACAAGGCATAAGGAGGCCACGAACAAAATTGTACTAATCCACCAACGCCCAAAAAAAGTAATTAGCAAAATCTCGGACAAGAAAATTTGCACGGTTATAGTTCTTGGTAAACAAAGCAGAATACAATAACTTGAAATAGCAAATTGTACCAAACACTGTAAAACAGTCGACAAAACTCGAACTAGAATTCAAGGAATTCATATTTCTAAACAACACATTCTAAGTAGTAGCAGTTAAAAATGCTTTTCCAGGTTGACGGTTCGCCAAAGGTCCATGGCATCCAAGAAGCTGCAAGACAATTTAAACTAAATCAGATTCGGAAATCTCGTGTTCGAAAACAAACAAATAAATACACGACCTTCCAAATTTCGGTTCACCAAATTCCTCTTACAATAGGCAGCCCAATAGATTATACCACAGAAGGGAAAGGCACCATGAAGATCAGATTTTTATCAAATAACATAATAGCAACAATTTGAACATTTTGACAAAAAAAAAAAAAAACAAACCTTGGCATTGACACCATCAGGTTGAATCCGGTTCTCCGACTTCAACCTGACATAATCATTGCGGTTGAACTTTGTGAAGCCCCTGAAAAATGCAGCAAAATACAAAAGTAAGGAACTCGTTTTTGAAAGGGACATATCATCCTTAAGAGAAGACAATTAAACATATCAATGTTCATAGAAGACAAAGGATGCAGACTTTACAACTCCTAGAGTCTGAGTCCTAATTTTTATTCATCTACATATTGATATAGATCCATGCCTAACTTCGCATTCACAAACAGAACATCAAAATGTAATAAAACTATAATTAAATGTATACTTGTGTACTTGGTGAAACAATCACGATAGCACTCGACTCGTAGTAAACTAGAAGAAATATAATAGAGCAGAACGAGACAGAAAGTAAAGAGGCAAAGCAATTCATACAAATAATTGAACAGAAACAAGATGCCTTCACATGAAAATACAAGAGATCAAACAAAAAATAGCGGAGCAATTATCGTACTAGAACCAACACGCAACAAGTAACTATGATTCAACATACCACTTTCTGCTGACAATAATCTTTTGACGGCCAGGGAACTTGAACTTGGCACGGCGGAGGGCCTCCTGAGCATGATGGCTGTTGTTGTCCTTGCAGCGAACAGACAGAAGAACTTGACCGATACTAACTCTGGCACAAGTTCCCTGTGGCTTCCCAAAAGCACCTCTCATACCAGTCTGGAGCCTATCAGCTCCGGCACATGAAAGCATCTTGTTGATACGGAGGACATGGAACGGGTGCACCCGGACTCGCAAATGGAAAGCATCTTTCCCAGCAAACTTGGCCATGTACTTGTTGCAAGCGATACGAGCTGCCTCGAGAGCCTCACTTGAAACATTTTCCTTCTCCCAGGAAACCAAGTGGACACAGAAGGGGAACTCGTCCACTCCCTTCTTCTTCATTCCCACATCATAAATCCTGATCTTGGAGTCAGGCACACCACGGCAAAACCGCGATTTCGGGTACGGCTTGTTCTTGATCTGGCGATAACATCTAGCGGGTCCTGGCGTGCGGAAACAGTTTCATATAGAGAACAAGTAAGAACAAAATTATCGTTAAACTAAGAAAATAGAAAATACTTCAAAATCAACCATTTCCAATGAAGAACTGCAAGAGCACCATAAATTATTAAATAAATAAAAAACCCCCATTTTTCAATGGCACTGTCTAATTCCAAATTCCAATCCACGGTTATCTTATCAAACTGACCTTAATTCTTATCTAAAACAAAAAAGATAACAATCTGATTAGAAAATTAATCCTTCACATATGAACCCTAAATCAAAGCCAAAAGCTCTAAATCAACGAGAAATATTTATAGCTGTCAATTCATTTCCAAACGAAAACCAATCAATCGAGTAAATTATCAGCTCATCCACCACCAGATAATCTCTAATAATCAAAAAATTATGGATAAAGAATAACGATGAAAAGGGGATAAAAAATACAACCTCCAAATTAAAAAAAAAATTTGAAAAAAAAGGGAAAGAAAGATATCAACGAACAATAAGAAGAAGAAGAACGATGAAGATGAAAGGAGAAAGCTTACTTCTCCCCATGGCGAAATCTGTCGTCTCTCTCTGCGGCTACGAAGGAAAGCCCTAGAATGAATTGGTAAATGAGAAGGTCGACAATGGTGGGTAAGCTATTTATAGGCTCCAAAACCCTAACACGTTTCACGCGCTTCATACGTGTGAGCTTGCGTCACGAGTGTATTGTGATGATAATCATGGGCCACCAATTAAGAGTCCACCGATGTGATCCAGCCCAAAATGTTGAATCTGCTTTCGATAACTTGTTGGACCCGTCTCTAATAGGCCCGTAATATTATTTTATTTTAATTTTTGAGTTTTGTTTTCGAGAAAGAAGTAAATAACATTTTTATATTCAATAGTTGTGTACCACGTGCTTCACGATGTAGAATAGACAAATAATGCAAAATAAAAGCAAAAAAAAAGTCACGTGATATTGACTGGACCATCACATAGGCAGTCATATGGCGATGATCTGACTACCATATGACGATGACCTAACTACCACGTTGGGACAGGTAACGATGAGTAGTGTGCAGATTTAGAAAAAAAAAATGTTTTTTTATATAAATAATTAAAGTAACTAATAGGTTTTAAAAAAATTCCCATATCTTTCTCTCCCTAACATGTGAGAGTTAGGGTTTTTCAATCGTTTTTCTCTCTTGGGACCAGATTTCAGAAACGGCCTTTTGTCTGTCTCTGGTTTGCCAGCCCTAGAGATGAAGGTGAGAATCATATGGTAAGGATCTTGGCAGAGGCGACCCCGTGGCAAGAGGATGAGTGTTCTGGAAAGGAGCAAGGCATGAATGAGACAGTTGGTGGGGGTGTGTGGTTATCACACGCCAGGGAGGTTCTGCAACAGCTCGGCTTCGGCAACCTAGTTTCTCCCGATGATGTGGTTTATTTTATCGACAATGACTCTTTCCGTGTAATTGGTTTTTTTTGTTTTTTTGGTGTCTAAGTTTTTATGTAATAATGACGATATTTTCGTCATCTTTTCCTTTGGTGCTTTATTTCTATTTGTTATTTATAATTGTAGAGGTGGTTTATTCATCTTCTGAGTTGGTTGTTTATCCATCATATTTGAGTTTTGATGGTGTTTTGGTTCTGCTAGAGTTACTTTTATGCAGAGTTAGTAATGATCATAGTGCTACTGAGTCTTGGCCCTCGATTGATTGGGACAATCCATTGATTGTCGGGGTTTTGTCAAATAGAGCCTTATATGTGCTCGATTTTAGTGTGCCGAGGTGTATTTCTGTTATTGGGCCTCAAGCATACGTCTTTCTCTTTGAATGTCATCAGATTTTACTGGTGGATCTGTTCTTGTTGAAAGATTTTGTCTCATGTAATACGGGGTTTCTTATGTTTGATATTTTTGTATCTTCTTAGTGAGTTTAATGAAATTTGCCTTTTCAATATATATATATATAGGTTTTAAAAATAGAACAAATTAGGTGAATAAACAATTTTTAAACTTTAAATAAATGATATAATTTTTTTGTCTATGAAAATGATTATCATTCAGTGATTGACTATATTTAGTCAGTGATTGACTCAACCAATTAATAAAAAAACACATTAATATTTGATCAATCACTGAATAACTATGGTCAACTAGTAGTGATTGACCATTTTTTAAAACGGTCATTATACTAATTATACAAAATTTCGGTCATTTATTAAAAATACTTCTTAATAGAATAATTAACTAAGCAAAGTAAAATTGCACTTAAAAAGTTGGAAGCGTTCCTTTCTGAACTAAACTGCAAAATTCTCAAATAGTCACAATAAACTCCAACAACACCGGATGACAAGCGTGAAAACACCACTGATCCCCTTTAATTCAGCTTACCCAAAAAAAATGCAAAATTTCTATAGAAACATATTTAATTTGAAGATATGGTCCCCAATAAACCAAAATATCATTATCATGAATTCCTTTTATTGTACATTAGTTTCTCCACTAATAATCCATCAATGTACTATTCTAACTATTTCATAATATGCACAAAATTGATTCTGATACTTATCAGGAATAGAACATTCAAACAAACAAGATCTTCTAGCTGAGCTCCAGAGTAAAAGAAATCTAGAATGTTTACCACTGGAACTTCCCAATTCTGTTTCTCATCTTGGTACAATGGTAGGAATGACTCCACTGTCAAGGTTACTACCAGAGACATCTAAGGACAAAAATGGATTCTTTATTTCAGAGGATGAAGGTGGTGGAGTTACTTCCTTCCCAGCTTTAGGAGTGATCAAGGGTTCGGTCGTTTTGGTGTCGGATTCCGGCATCATAAGCCATATGTTTTCGAGTTGCCGGACCACCTCTGCCATTGAAGGCCTGGAATCAGTGTCATCTTCGCAACATTTGAGGGCCAAAGTTAAGAACTTCTCCACACAGTCTGAAGGGTACGACCCCATTCGCCCGTCTATGACCGAGAAAATAGTGCCTGATTGGAATGCAGTGTTAACCTAAAAAAATGAAACAATTTGTCAGTTGGTAAGAGACTAAAATACCAAGTGTGTAGGTTTGCACAAGCACAAGAAAAGGGACCTGCTTTTACCTCTCGAACAAGGTTTTTGCCATGCATAATCGGCTGCATTCCGGTTAAGAGCTCAAGGAACACGACGCCAAGGCTATAAACATCACTCTTGTCCGTTAGTTTATGAGTTAAGAAGTATTCAGGATCCAGATACCCCTGCAAAATCATAGAAGCCAATGGCTTCAATCAATTATTTTAAAACTTTTAAAACTTGGTTACTTGAATTGCGGAATTGTGGAAGTCATACCGGAGTGCCCTTCACTACTGTCGATACATGAGCAGGCACATTCCCTTCAATCTCGGGAACCGGGGCGAGCCGCGAAAGGCCAAAATCAGCAACCTTTGCAGTAAACTTGGCATCCAATAAAATGTTGCTGGCCTTGATATCTCTGTGGAATATAGGAGGATTTGCTTCTGTATGAAGGTAAAGGATGCCCTTGGCTGACCCCAGGGCAATTCTCACTCTCAGAGCAAAACTCATAGGTTCTTTGGACTTGGTAGCTACACCATATAAACATTGCTTTAGTGTTTGTGTGAACGGGATTTAAAGTCGAAAATTGTGGCCCTTTTAAGAAATAAAATCTTGTACATTCGGTTTTTATTGCACTGATTGAGGGGGGGAAAACAAGTAACAGTGAAGAAGAATAAACACCATATTTGAAGGGAAAATAAGAAGTATACCAGAAAGGTTCTCCCTTAGAGTGCCATTGGGCATAAATTCATAGACCAACATCTGCAAAGAAAAGGTTGTTTCATGAAACTTTTTCAAATGAAATCATCGGCTTCTTTGTGTCAATAGATGGCGAGAAGAAGAAAATATGTCATGTAAATGTCGGGAGGAAATAGTCCTTGTAAAGAAAGGGTAAAAAAGGTACCTGTTCACCTTCTTCATCACAGAACCCGATCAACGACACAAGATTCCTGTGATGTAAACGTGACAATAGCTCTATCTCTGTCAAGAACTCCTTCTCACCCTGCAATGATCCCTCTTGTGCACGCTTTATGGCCACAATTGTGCCAGCAGCCAGAGTGCCTTTATAAACCTTTCCGTAACCTCCTTGGCCAACCTGAGCTGAGATGTCAAAGTTGTTCGTAGCCAAGGCCATTTCTCCATAAGAGAAATCCTTGACACCGTCAATTTTAAGGGAGGCCTTGGACACTGCATTAAAATCATATAGGCTTGAACAAGGTGTAGAAATTAAATTGTTCTACAAGTGCTCGAGAATAGTGGGGTTATACTCACTGCGACGCCTTTTCAAAGCAGCATCACGGCTCCTCTTCGTGCGTATTCTCAGGATAAGAAGAGAAACAACCGCGGATAATATAGTTGCAGCAGCAATTCCTCCTACTATTGCCCCAATCAGTGTACCTTTGCTTACGCCGGACTTGTTCGAAGTGGAAATGAAAACTGAGACATTGATGAGAAGTATTAGCGTAAAGCAAATCAATGTGTATTCTCTACATTCATCTTTAAATGATCATCAAGAAGTTAAAAAAGTTTAATATAAGTTTCCAAGACAAACCATTCGCATAGGGGCCCAAAAGAGTAAACTTGAGGAGCTCATAAGGTCCATACAGTTCACTGTCTGCAATGTTCCAACCCGTGAACATGTTCGTGATTCTTCGAACCTCACTATTGTTGAAGGTATGTGTGGAGTTCTCAACATAGACAGGAAATAGCTTCAAAGACATCCAAAGCCTAGGTCCCTCTTGCCATTCAAATGAAACAACCTCCAGCTGATACTGATATAAGTCGAGACCAGAGCTGAGATATTTCTCAAAGTCAGTTTTGAAAGGAACGAAATCTGAGAATCCGGGACTTTTTAGCCGGTATTCAACAATCAAAGGAATAGCACAGAAGCAGTTAACGATAGATGTCTTGGAATATTCATAAGGCCATGGGCAGGATGCTACATCACAGCTAACCGTGGTGTTTGTCAACTTCATTCCGTCATTTCCATCTTCATTTTCAGGTCCACAGAACTGGACTACACTGGAATTATTATTGTCACATACTGGATTCCCTAGAAGCCTGAGAATTTATAAGCAAATCAATAAGATGGCCTGATTGGAACGGCTTTTAAAAGCCACTATGTAAAAGTTGAAGTAAAAGCTATCCCAAAAAGATTGTCAGATGATACAAACTAGAATAGAACAGATTAATACTCCGAGTCTGAAGATGTTTAACGAAAAAACACTTATACAGTTATACTCATTCAGGTATAAAATGGGAGCGAGGGAACAGAAACATACCAGACGGTGACATTTGGAGGGATGTTAGTACTGCCCACAATAGAGGTAAGCCTATTGTTTTGAAACTCCCTGTGATTTCAGGATCCAAACAGTTATCATCAATAACAAGTAGAGCCAAAGTTTTATATACGAAAGCTCTAATCAGCTTAAGAAGATGATTATTGTGGAGTCATAAGAAAATATAGATGAAAGAGCTTTAAAATTTAACAGTTAGGGCATTGTCATTTCAGGGCTTACAATTTGAGGCTTTCTGTTGAATTGAGAGTCCTATCTGTCCAAATATTGGATGATACTGAGCCATTTAAGGAATTGTTTGCAACAGACCTGCCACAAGGAATAACTTCTTACACCGTTTCAATGTTGATAAGATTTGGTTAAGTCAGAGCATCTCCAATGCAATGTATGCTGATACCAAATTGTACATTTGGGTAAGAATAATCATATGTCAAATTTGACATTTGGTATACTTGGCGCCAAACTTAGCACCAAGTCTAGCATATGCTAAATTAAACATTGGTTGCTTGCTTATTGGTTGATGTGTTGATTTTTTTTTTTTTTTTGCCATTTTTCAACTACTTAAAAGTTTTCCTTTTACGAGTCCTGAAGCTCAAAATTTATGACAAAAAGTAGAGATAGCATTTGAAATAAGACTACACATTATGGCATTATTACACTTTTCGTAATGAATATATCGTTGGCATATCATTTGCATTGGAGATAGTCCAAGGGTTAGTTTGGGATTGCTATGCTTTTGCCATAATTTCTACTCTTGCTTCTAGCAAAAGGAGAAGTAGAAGCTAAAAGCAAAAGTTAGAAATTATAGCTTCTCCAAATAACTATTAAAATGCATTGGTGTTTATACAAATGACTTTTGAATACTTTTGCCAAACATAATATTTGCATCGTAGTTTGTGTAAAGGACTTTTGGAGACTCCAAAAGCATTACCAAACTAGCCCTAAGACATGTAAAGCAAGAGTACCAACTACCGAGAAAAAGAAGAGAAAAGGGAGCAGATTGAGAATTGCTCACAGTTTTTGGAGCTGAGGAAGTTGAGAAAAGCTAGAAGGAATACTCCCAGTAAGTTGGTTATTGGATAAATCGCTGCACATATCGACAGAGATAAACATTACGAATATTTTGAGACTAATCTATAGGACTCTACAAAGACGTAAAAAGCTTCAAAAATAATCAAAATTTATGTATTGTCAGAAATTGGAAAAAGAAAATGTTGGAGATGCAGATAGCAATTCAAGAGTCTTACATAGTTTTGATCTCATCAGAAAGCTTATCTGTAGGTATGGTTCCGTTTAGCTGATTTGAACTGAGGTCTCTGAAATTTTCGTACAAACGCATAACAAATTTAGTCAATAAAAGAGAAGATTTGTGTGTGCAATTATAATTTAAGTAACAATTAACAACTTCCTGAAATTGCTTCAAAAGGAAGAACCACTGAGTGAACTTACAAGTAACCCAGTTTTGGTATCCTGCTCAAATTAGGAATTGGCCCTTGTAAGCCACAATTCCTCAAGCTCCTACACCGATAACCAAATTATAAAAGATTAACAAAATTAATATTAAAAAAAGAAGATAAATATTACCTGAAGCATCTGATAGTTCTATATTTCTAGAGATACTAATGTTTTCCCTTATTTTTGTCAAGACATCAGCTCAAATTTTGTCACTGTGGTTGGGTAAATTCTGTCATTCTCACTTCATCTGTTGGAATTTATATATTTCTCCAATGAGAATGCTTATGAAGCAGGGTTAGCAGGTAGATCGATGTAGAGTTAGTGCGCCGGTTTTCGGGTTTAGCTTGTAGAGAAATATAGAGTGAGAGAGGTGTGACGAGTGTGATTCTCTTGTAATCTTCGTTTTCATCATCGTGAAATTCAGCAGCAGCCAAAATGGATGTAGCCCTCACATTGAGGGCTAACCGCTATAAATCTTATGTGTGGTTTCTTGTTATTCATTTGTATTACTGCTCTTGTTCGTAAAGCTGACATCTGATGTCGAATTTAAAAGAGATCCTAACACTTTATCCTAGACCTGTATAGAACCAATTACAGACATGCGATCACAAGTAGAACTTACAACTTCAACAACTTAGACATGTTGCCATATGTCTCTGGAATCGTAGTGCCATCAAAGTGGTTATTATCAACTTGACTGCATACGGAAATCATGAAAGTGGTTAGAAACTCAATAAAAGATACCCTCTTTGATTTTTTCAAGTGAGGAGAACAATAAAAGAAAACTGAGAGAAATTAGGACTGATGAAAAAGAATTATATAAATTGTCATTGGTAAGAGGCATGACATGTAAAACAGTGTGATCTATTTAGTTTCGTAAATTGGCAAGCAAGTCAGATGACATACAGTATAAGTAGACTCGGAAGTTCAGAGAATTCTGGTGGAAGATGCCCAGATAGGTTGTTGTTATCGAGCAGGCTGCAAAGAGCAAACATACACTTAAATTAGCAAATTATGGGAAGAACATAAAAACAGAAACTTATTGATGGAACATATAAGAAGAAGATTTAATTTATAAGAAAACTCATCGATCTGAAACTTACAAATGAACAAGACTTGGTAATCTGGAGAGCTCGGGTGGGATTTGCCCGCTAATCGAATTGTTGTTCATGTGGCTGCTCAGTAAGATAAAGAACATGAAACAAGAATAATAAGAGAAATAAAACGGCCGATGAAAATACTAGTGCTAATACGTGGAAATAAGAAATTAAACTCGTACAAGTGCTTTGTTTTGTTCAAGTTGGCGAATGACTTGGGTATGGGTCCTGATATATGGTTCTGGTCGATTTGTATTCTGTCCAAGTTTGGAAGATAACCGAGCTCTTCGGGCAAGGAACCTGTTAACTGATTTCCATTCAGAAGCCTGGAAAAAACCCAACAAAAATACATGTTCGAGATTGTAAGTATCTACTTAAACACTAAGCAACGTACAAATAGACCAAACACTTTTCCTTAACAAGTTTAGGCAGTTTAACTTACAAGAGTTTCAAGGACGTAATGTTGCCGATCTCCTTCGGTATACTTCCAGTTAGAGCATTCCACATAAAGTCCCTGTGACAAAACAGAAACAAAATTCAGAAGGAAAAAGACATCATAACAAAATTATGTAGTTTATTTTGGTGTGTGCCTTACAATATTATCATGTAAGATAAACGACCAAGCTCCGGCGATAGAGTTCCCGACAAGTTCATATTCAACAGTTGCCTGCAACAAGTAAACATTAGAAATCAATGCACAAAAACCAAACCTCATGAATTACGAACAAAAATTAATAAACCATGAATGAAAATCATACAGCTCCTCAACATGCAGATAACCATCGTCAAGCGACGAATTGAAGCATATAACGCCTGTCCAATTCGCAGTACACGGATCGCCTCGGTTCCAATTACTCAGGTTCTTATTGGGATCAATCAAACTTCCCTTGATTGCCCGCAATGCAGTTACTGCAATTAAACACAAATAGTAGTTAATAATCAATTCAACACAACCAAATGAAAAATGGTGATAAAATCGCTCCATTTTTTTATCCTAATCAATGAAAATCACCTTCAGCGGGGTTGGTAATCCCATTTTGTGCTCCAACATGAAGTGAAGACCAAAACAAGCACAAAACCAGAACGGCCGAGTACAACAAAGCTTTGGATTGATACATCCCCAGAATACAAAATCACTAAAATTTTGATATATTTATTCAGACCCAATTCAGAAAATCACCACATAATTCGAATTTGCTTCCCCTGATAACAGCAAAACAAAACAAATAGCCCGGAAATTCAAAACCCAGAGCAGCTTAAAAGGAACCCAAAAAAAATATGAAAATGGAAGAGCAAAAAAAACATACTTGTAAACTTAAACAAAGAGAAAAATTGGAAAAAGAGGTAAGAGAGGAGAAATTGATGGATTTAGCTGACCAGGTCGCCGAACGAAAGGCTGTAGCTGACGACGACGATGATGATGATTGGCCATTGGTGTTGGTATTGGTTACTATTATTCATTGAGATGTTTGAATAAATAATTCAAAAAAAATAATTAAGAATTTAATATACAAAAGAATAGGTAAAAAGAAAAGAGTTTTGGTGGTGGGTTTCGACAGATTGACTTTCCAGGGGAGGCAGGTTTGCTGTTGAGAATTTGGTTTTTTTTTTTTTTTTTTTTAAATATAATTTTTAAAGCGGCAGCGATTATTTAAACAAAGAAACTGACGTTTTGAGAGTAGAGACAAGACAGCCAACCAGCTACCTAATGCGCGGGAAACAGAGGCTGTACTGGATTTCAGTTTTTCCCAATTTTTTTGATATACTAGTTTAAAAATACGTGCGATTTGCATAAAATTGGATGTATTGAAAAAAATTTATCCAAATACAATTTAAACCAGACAATAATATTGGAAGACGAACTACTATTTGTGCTTGATTTTGCACAAATCCCACTAAATAATCATGTTTAACATCTTAATATTGCAGAAGAACCTACCGTGCTTTATTTTTTATGATCTAGGTCTAGATTAATATTGGAAGACGAAAATCGTAGTGCGCATTTTAAACCATTATTGCCAGATACATATCAAATTTAGTAGTGATTTTTGCAACCCCCAAAATCACTTCTTCAACAATTTTAGGCCCAATTTTTATTTATTAAAAAGAGTCAAGTAGTTCTTCGAACCCCTCCTTCTCTTTGGGTGCTAAAACGACACTTAAAAGGAGAATCATGCCAAAATCGCCTACCATCTAAGCTCCATTTGATTCCCATGTTGAAATTCATACAATTTGAACTTTTGTTTATTTGAATCGAAAATTTTGATTTTTTTTGTTTTTTTTTTTCAAAAGGAGGGTTCGAATCGCCGGTTTGCATAGATTTTACATGCTAAAAATATTGCTGAAGCCCTTTGATTTTTAAACTGTTTTACAATCATTTGCTTTTTAGCCATAATTTTCTTTTTAAAATTTTAGCCAATAATAGTTTCTCTTCCTTGATGAAATCCTTCACGGCTTCGGAATAATTTGCCATCCAACTCTTTATGAACACGTTTTTTTTTTTTTTTTCCTCTTATGTTATTTCTAATATTGTAAGTATCGATATGACTTTTGCTCTTAATAAAAAGCATCAGTTCGAGTTCCATCTGATTGAACACCACTATAATTTTTATATACATTATATAGCAATATAGTCCCGTATTATCTGTTCAAAACATTTTCCTCATGCTATTTCCAGTGATATTTAAGTCTCCTATTACTAAAACCCCTGTGTTTTTCTAAATAAAAAATAACTGTTTTTTAATTGGACAATATGCACACATCAATTTGTAAATTCTATAATGGTTTTAGGTAATTCCAGCATTAATCAGGCCTCCAAGAAAAGTTCAACGCCAGAAAATTATATTTGTTTATCATTTAGCAGTTTCGTATACTAAAAGTAACTTTGAAAAAAGGATCAATTTGGTGGCCAATCACTATTATATTATCCTGTGATATTAGGAGATTTTTGACAGCCTTTTAAGACCAGCAATTCAATTTTGAACGGGACTTGGTAATACACCCGAAAATGGCTTAATCTAATTTACGTGAGTAGATAAAACTTCACTAATGAACAGTTGACGCCAAAAATAAAAATAAAAAAATTTCTGGCCCTTACCGCAAATCGTAGTAATAGTTTATGAGAAAAACACGAAACCTTTTATGATTGGATATCGTTATTATTAGCCCGCGTTTTTAAATTTTGAATATGATTAATTAAACTCACGATAAAATGAAAATATATACTAAATTTTGTAAATTGTAATTAAGATCCAACGATTAAAGATAGAGGTTGAGCATCTTAGAATATCACATTACTTAATATGTTTTTAGATTAGTGTTTTAATGGAGCCTCAAAAGTCAGCCGAGAAATGTACATGGAATCGCGTTCCCATTGACTAAAAATTCATCTGTAATTAGCAAAGTTCACACTTGAATTAGGAGAAGAAGCCAAATGGCGATCAAAGAAATAAATATTAATTTGGAGTCATTTACCAAAAGAAAAATATAAAAGTCAATTAACGACTGTAATTAGCGTCACCCAATATATATAAACATACATTTTTTCCGCGATTTTTCTTAATTAATTTATTAATCTTTTTTATAAGGATTGAATTTTTTTTTTTTTAAACGTGGCCGTAACTTGAATATCCGAAAGCACAAATTCATGACTTTTGGACCAAATATTAAAGTGTGACAATATATATAACGCTAACTTTGAGAAACATATCAACATTTGGTGAATATAAAACAAACAACGTTACGGTCAAGCGCTTTTATTTGGTTTATTCCTTAATTTTGATACTTGTTTTCTTTTGTTTTTTTATTCCGAGGTAGATGACGATGATAAATGAAAAATCTGACCCTCAAAGTTGATATATATGTTATATTAAAAAGTTGATATTTATGTAATTATTATTGGTGCAAACGAGGAATTAATTTCATGGTTCACATAGTCAAAACACGTGTGATAATCTTATCCTTCTTGAGATATTTTTTTCTTCTCAAGTATCATAACGAGGTTGAAAAGCCAACTATGGGTTTAAGTATGGTCAAGTGACATGATTATTCTAAGAGCTAGCTCCCATGGCTGGCTTTGGGTGATATAATTTCACGCGCTCGTATAAAGTTTGGTTACGAAGTCTAACAATAGGATCTACATAATTTAGGCTTTGTTAGGAAGAGGAGAAAGAAAAAGAAAAAGAAGGAAACCAGAAGAAGGTGTAAAACATAAAAGAGCAATATTTGTATAATATTACCTTTTTATTTTACATTATCGGTATAAACTGTTGATTTAATTATTGTATTAAATTTTCAACGGTTTGATCTATAATTAGAGTAATTATGTGTTGTGTGATTCAAATTTTTAGGATACGTTTAGTAGAAAGGAAAAAAAAATGGTAGATTACCCATGTAAGGGAAATAAGAAAGGAGAGAGATGTTATTTCTTTTATGTTGTTTGGTATGAAATTCCGCTAATAATCTATCAAGTTTAGAAGAGATCAAAATCGAGGTGTTTTGAAGCGTTGGAATCCCTCTACTAATTTCTTCATCCCTCTTTTTTCTCATATTAAACAACCATAAATGTCAAAATCCTTCAACTAATCATTTCACCCTTTTTCCTTTCTTTCAGCGTTCATCCTGGGTCAGGATCGAACTCTCCATTAGATTCATAATTGCATTACATACAGATTCCTTGTTCGTAGACTTTTCTCTCATACCAAACACACTCTAATGATTTATAAATCATGCCATTAAAAAAAATTAATCTACCAATTAAAAGATAGTTCAAATCAATAATGCAAAATAAGAGTTACTGCCGGAAAAAGACCCATAACAAAAAAGAAAAGAAAACGTTTCTTTTATTAGATTTGATTTAGATTTTCCTCTCTATTTTCTCCGTAATAAAAGAGATTAAAAGAGTTATTCTCTAAAGTACTTGAATTTTTTTTTCTAACAAAACATATATTTTTTTCTCCTGCCAAATAACTACTGACTTTCCATTTTTTTTACTTTTCCTTCTTAATCAAACAAACTACATGATGATGATCGGATAGAGACCAAGGATTGGGTTATGGATAAAAAAACAGAAGGTTACAAACAAGAAAAAAAATAAAGGAAATGAAATGCAACTTTGGCACAAAGCGACAAAAAAAAAAAAAAGTATCTGCCAGGAAAAATTGACCGGAAGATGTTTATAAATTTTGTAGACGTTGCACACCACAAATGTCAAACATGTTGGTCCCATCATAACTTAATTGTAAACTTATTAAGGATAGCGACAAATTATACTAATATTCCTTGTTTTTCCAACTTTGGTTATAATTTTTAGTGATTTTGCATAGATGAGAGGTCTATCTCAAACAAGGAATCAGCCCAATTAAAAATACTTGGATCACATTTGAGACTGATTTTGGAAACCAAGCAACTAGGATACCAAAATATGGGCCCAAAAAACATAGAAGGTGCTCAAGAATTTGTCAACAACATGCTGAGGCAAGCAATTGTCAAAAAAATAAAACTAAAAACTAAAAATAAAAAATAAACAGAAGCAAATAGTATTTGCCTATATTTGGATAAATACAAGGAGAGTGGTCCCCACAAGGTGGATCAACTTGATCCCAACTTTGGATAGGCACAACTCCAAGAAAGATACTTGATCTCAAGCCTAAAATATCCATGGTAAAAGAGAGGAAAAGGGAGATATATATATATATTTTTAGAAAGGCTTCATATCTAATTTAACCATATAAAAATTAATATATTTAATGATTACAAAACTTTTGTTCTAATATTCTACGTGATATTATACCTTATTTTCGTTAAAATTTGAAGTTGGAGTTTCTAATTTAAAATGATAAAGATAAACAGATAACTCTACAACCATATCTTTATTATTCAAATTATAGTATCAAAACTCATTCCATGATGGTGAGCGAAATTTATGTACACATAAAACTAGAAAATTTCAAAGTTGAAAATTCTTTCGTTTCATTTATGGCCATCACTTCAATATCAAAGACAGTTGGAATAATACTCCAAAGATGAAATCAAGGAAAACGTCCTGTTTGTCACGTTGAAATGTTTAAAATGCCCAATGGGTCAAACATGTTATTAATGTAGCCATTTAATAAGGAAAGAGTCTATTTTCCAACAAAAAAATAAAATAAAATAAAATAAAAACCCAACCCTACCACAGTTTTCAAAGAAAGGTATGTTTCATTACAGTCCACATACTGGTTCGGACTAGGCATAATCAAAGAGAGGACCTACAGAACTCGGCTGCCACCTGCAACTTGCATTCCAGCTTTGAAGTTGAGGCCCAAAACATCAGCCGAAAATATTTCTGTAGCTTTATTCCCTTGCTCTATATTTTCATCACTCTTGGCTTTTGTTTTGTCCTTATAATTTCAATTTTTCCCGAGCATGCTTGTGCTAAAGGGCAACTAAAATTCCCACATCCTTTCTTTTTCATCGCTTGTAAAAAAGATAAGAAGAAATCATTGATGACATCTCATACTCTGTTCGTTAAAAAAAATAAATTTCGGAACTCACTATTAAAATAAAAAGGGTCTAATTCAATTCTATTCAAATGATAGATCTATTAATCAAGCATGACCTTATTTGATTCAGATGAGCGTCAAATTAATATATTTAATGATTACAATAAACGGTTAAATTAGATCTATTAATCAATTCTATTCAAACGTAGAATATTATCACAAAAGTTTTGTAATCATTAAATATATTAATTTTTATATGGTTAAATTAGATATGAAGCCTTTCTAAATATATAGTATTGCATAGTCTATTAATCAAGCATGACCTTATTTGATTCAGACGAGCGTCAAATTCGTGGACATTCTAATAAAAAAAAAAAAAAAAAGAGTATTGTAATCATTGCATGATACCCCTAAAAAGAGTATACTTATCATTGCATGATTCCATGAGTGGTAGTCCCTTTTATCCTTTTCATTTTTGCTTATTTGAACAAGAAAAAAGGTTCACTCATACGTTGACACAACTCCGTTATTGTTGATTTTCAATGCTACAAGCATGCATTAACAGTTTATTCAATGATTGTTGGATTTGCTCACGCGAATAAAGTTACGCATGTCTCTGTTTAAGTTGTTCCTTATACTAAATTTTTAGTTTTTTCTATTTCAAGTATAATCTAATGATAGTTCAATATTTGACACATCGTAGAATTTGAATATTTTTATTTTCAAATTCAAAAAAAAAAAAGGGGGTGAGTTTTTCCTCACAGAACTATCAAAAAAGAAAAAGGTTCCTTAAAAAATAAAGACGGAACCTGAACATTATGGGAACTTAATGGAATCATGCATGTACCTTATAATTAAATCCGATAATATATATAAAAATAATAATAAAAATAAAATCCATCATATATTGTAGCTCCATTAATTTTGAGATGTATGAACTATGAAATGAATCGAGGCGCTTGATTGTACGGTCACAGTCAACCTTGGCCAAAAAACCCAAGATCTTGATTCTGAATTTTCTTTATTTATTATAATTAAATTATTATTCTAACATAGACGAGACAAAAGCTGTAAGGGCAAACAATACCCATTATTATATCCCCTAGCTTTAAATATTAATTAAATGATTCCTTTGTGCATGTGTTTCTTCTAAAGGATTGGACGATGTGAAACGCCATGCCACGTGTGGACTCATGATTGGCTATCGAAATAGTGATTGATTCTTATGGGACCCACGAGCACTCTGTTATCCTCGCCCCGACATGTCAGCGGCCTGCTGGCTTGTAGGACCGGAGACGCAGCGGGTGACGTGGCAGAAGGCGGACCAAGATTTAAAGGTCCCGGGTGCTGGAGGAGTCCTGGCCACTTGGTTTGAGTGGCTGAGAGAGGTCGGCGGGACAATACATGATTATTCTGTTCAAGTCCCATCACCAAACCCCTTATCGGCTATCAGTAACGTGATTAACAGCTACAGCTAGAAAAGCTGTTGGGAAAAGGTGTCCATATGAATTCCCACTTTTATCCCTTTTCTTTCGGCTAATTGTTAATGATCTTTTCTTCTCTTGTTCTTGGCTTTGCAGCTTAAGCCGATCCAAGCTTGAATTATTTGAGTTGAGTTTGTTGTTTGGTAAAATGTTCTGTTTAAACTAAATTGTATTTTTTTTATCATATTTTTTTTTTTTTTCAAAAAGTTGTTTGTCTTTTTTGAAAATTCAAAAAAATTCAAAAAAATTTACTATTTAAACTTACAAATCTTAACTCAAACTTACACACCAAACACCCCCTAAGTTTTAATTTCCAACACTTCAAATGAGACTTTTATCCCTTATTGAATAAGAGGATCAATTTTAAAAATTAGAATATTTTAAAAAGAGTATTTTTCTTAAATTTTTTCTTATCATTCTCTAATTTTAAAAAATATATATATATATATATTTAATTTTCAGACTTACTTTGTACAATACCCATTTGAAGAAAGAAAATGAAGTTTATTTGAAATCTTCTTACAATAAATTATTTCTTATATCATTTTTTCTCATTCGAAACAATATATATCTAATTTTCAGACTTACGTTATACAATACCCATTTCGAGAAAGAAAATGAAGTTTTTTTTGAAATCTTCTCATAATGTATTATTGCCTACGTCATTTTTTCTTATTCGAAACAATTTTTTGTTTTCAATTTTTTTTTTTACAAGTCCACACACTATGTTATTCTCAAAACAAAAAGACTTTCACTTTTAAAATAAGAAAATTTTTCTTTTTAAAAATAGACACATGATCCAAAAGGAGCCTATAGATTGAAGTTGGTTGATTTTTTAAAAACTAGTTATAATTTTTGTCAATTTTTTAAAAAAATATAAAAAAAAACTTAGGTACAGACATGAGAGCCAAATAGACCCTAAATGATCTTAGCTTCTATTTGACTTTCAAGTTCGAACCTAAAGTTTTTATCTTAATTTTTATCTTTTTTTGAAAAATTAACAAATATTTTAATTAATTTTTGAAAAATCAGTAAATTTCAACCTAAAAAAATCTATTCTAAACCCGTACGATTTAAGTGATTTGAGTAAGACGTCTCTTTATGTAAAAGTTAATTTAAGAGGAGAATATCTAATCTATACGTAAATGCTATAGCAATCAAATAATTTAATAATACAAGACAAATTCACAATTATTATTTGATTCAATGCATGTGTCCCAAAAGTTTATTTTGCCTACCAACCAGTCTGCCACTTTTAAACTAGGGATAATGGTCGTCATAAGTTGTTACGGTTGTTGATGTTACGGTTGTTGATGGTTGGTCCCCCTGAGTATGAAGTTCGTAAAAATTTATATTACAAAACTGCAATAAAAATTACACAGCTCATTATTTGGAATCTATTTGCAGTTCATTTTTCAACCTCATGGCTGTTAAATTGTTATGAATTGTTGAAAGTTTTTGTTATCATATCTCATTGGACAAAAAAGTAACTTAACTTTTGATGATTTAAATTCCAGCATTACCAAAAAACCGCGAAACCATCTTATATAACTAGTTTGTATCATTTTATAATCATATTATCAAATCGCTCATCTCATCATGTATTATTGGTGGTTCTGGTTTGAATTTTTTCCAAATCGTCCTTTTTTTAAAACCGAACCACCCTAGTCCAACTGTCCGCTTGTGTACTTATTGTTCCAATCGATTTAACTGTCAACAAATAAAAAACGGGGCTTGTATGGTAAATCCCAAATTGTAGTTACTTCCTAATTTATAAGTTGATGCATATGCTGTAAGAAATGTCTGTTGACCGTGCGTGCGTGTTTTTCTTTTTAACCACATCTATATCAAACCACACAAACTTAATTAACGAAAATCGATCATGATTTATTAATAAAATTTGCCTTACCCTGGCTCTCAAAATTAGCTTAACAATATTAATTATTGAAAGAATTGTGAAATGTTTGAGATTATAAAATTAAATACACACATACACATATAGATGATGTTGACCAAAATAATTTCCAACCAGCTGTTACTAAAAGTTGAAATTAAGATTGAGCAGTTAAAGCCTTAAAGACGGTTTCCATAGTTACTTGCTACAACTACAAGTGGCACTTAATTAATCAACGTGAATATGCATGATAGTCAAAAAAGTCGCATGGATCTCACGTGAATTAATAATATGTATGGTTAAAAAAGATTATTGAAGTCTAATCTAAGAAAATAATTTTCAAATATTCCCTAGTAGAAAGAGTAAACGTTGGAATAAAATAATGGTTTTTGATGAGATGATATGTAAAAGCATAACTTCTAATTTTGTACAATTATTGTTATTTTAGTCATTAGATTATCTTTTTAACTGATTGACTTATGATTATGAAAAAAGTCTCGCGTTATAAATTGTTTATATTGTTAAATATTTAATCTAACACTGAATAATAATAAAATAAAATGTCTAACTGTAAAAATTCTTCGGACTCTGGTCTGGAACATCAGAAGAGGAAGTAAACAAAAACAAAAAAGCTTATATGGTATGGTGTTGAGCTAGCCATGAAGGTGAAGGTCGTCGATCATAAGCTAAGAAAGGCAGATGAAGCCGACATGCATACAAATTAAACTTGTCAGCTCCCATTTGTCGGGAAGCGGATCAGTTGGGTCAAAATGGTCCACGCCTGTACAAAATATGTAAAAAAGTAGAAAAACTATCTCATAAAGCAAAAGGTTGATTTCTCAATGAGATAAGAAAATCAAAAAAAGAAAAAAAAGTAGTTTATGATGATAAATATTATAATCCGTATATATATATATATATTACAGAAACATATCCTACTCTTCTCTGAGCTTTCAGTATTTCTTCATTTTTCCTCTCTGCCTTCACCAAATATGGCTGTTTCAGTTAATGACAACCGAAGGCTCTCTCTCGCCATGGAGAGAACCGGCCAATGGTATTCACCCAAACATAATTTTACTTTTTTTAAACCAAATTTCCAGTCTTTGATTTCTGTTTATCTAACTAAATTCTATGTTTCTTTTCTTTGTTAAAGGGTTTTTTCCCAGGAAATTCCCACTGATGTAGTAGTCGTTGTTGGTGAAGCAAATTTCTCTCTCCACAAGGTCCGCATATTCAGATCAAACATTTTCTCGGCTCTTTTCTTGACTAAAAGAAAAAAAAAAAACATCTAAAATACTTGTAATTTTGTACATGGCAGTTCATGCTAGTGGCGAAGAGCAACCACGTAAGGAAGCTGATAGTGGAATCGAACGAACCGGACTTGACGAGGATCAATCTCTCCAACATCCCGGGCGGTCCGGAGATCTTCGAGAAGGCGGCGAAGTTCTGCTATGGCGTCAACTTTGAGATCACCGTCCACAATGTGGCGGCCCTGCGCTGCGCCGCCGAGTACCTGCAGATGACCGAGAAGTACCGTGCCGGAAACCTCGCCGGCCGGACCGAAGACTTCCTCACGCAAGTCGCCTTGACCAGCCTCTCCGGCGCAATCGTCGTCCTCAAATCATGTGAAGACCTCCTCCCCATGGCCGAAGACCTCAAAATTGTCCAGCGATGCATCGACGTCGCCAGTACCAAGGTACCGGAAAGCAGAATTTGCTCATTATTTGAATTGATATAATGTGATGTTAATTACTCTGCTCGTATTATTAATTTTGTAATAAATCAATCTAATATTAATTATATCGTCCATATACTATTACACTTGTAAGGAAACGTAATTAAAAAAATAAATTGGGTTATTAATCTGGACTTAAAATTTCTATTTCGCTTGTTTTAATTTTTTTTAAGTTAATCAATTTTAATGTAAAAATTTTATTCTTTAACTTATACACAATCACATTTTTAATGTTAATGATTATGCGCCTATTGGTGTAAAACTTTTATATTATTTGATTTTGACATGATCTAATGTTAATTAATGGACGGAGAAATTTTAGGCTTGTAAAGAAGCGAACTTTCCAAGCCGATCGCCGACGAACTGGTGGACGGAGGAGCTGTCGATCCTCGACATAGAATTATTCGGGAAAGTGATGACGGCGATGAAGCAGCGAGGCGCGAAAGTCCTGACGATCGCGAGCGCGCTGATAACATACACGGAGAGGGCGCTGCGGGATCTGGTCCGGGACCAGTCCGGCAACGGCATGAAATCGTTGGATCTGGAGGAGTCCGACGTCCGAGCCCGGCAGCGGGAGCTGCTGGAGTCGATCGTGGCGCTACTGCCGTCGGAGAAAGCGGCTTTCCCGATCAACTTCCTCTGCTGCCTCCTCCGGTCGGCGATCTTCCTCAAGGCCTCGAACAGCTGCAAGAGCGAGCTGGAGAAGCGGATCGCCGTGATTCTGGAGCACGTGACCGTCGACGACCTGCTGGTGCTGTCGTTCACCTACGACGGCGAGAGGCTGTTGGACCTGGACAGCGTGAGGAAGATCATCTCGGCGTACGTCGAGAAGGAGAAGAGCGTGGCCGTGTTTAACGCCGGCAATCTCAGGGATACGTGTTCGACGGCGATGAACCGGGTGGCGAAGACCGTTGATGCTTATCTCGGCGAGATCGCGGCGTACGGAGAGCTCACCATTTCCAAGTTCAACGGCATCGCTAACCTCGTGTCCAAAGGAGCGCGCAGAGTTGATGATGACCTCTACCGAGCCATTGATATCTACTTGAAGGTAATTTATTTGAAATTTTCTCAATTAATTTTAATAGTTATCATCTGGTTTTCTAATCACTCTGCAAAGGAATGTATTATGATGACCTTTACTATAAGTTCTAGGAAGCTTATAAACTCTTGCACGATTATTTGGTTAATTAATATATCATAATAGTTGCCAGTGTCATAAAATTGTGTGTAAGCATGCTTTTGAAGTACAATCCAAATCGTAAAATTACAATCCAATTTTTATTTTTTTCACTTAATTTTGTTATTCACACAGTTTTATAACTCAAACTTTAAAAGTTCATAACTTTACATAGACATGTCCAATTAAGATAATTTAAAAAAAATTTGTATAGAATTTTGAAACGAATGAAACAAGTTCCATATTGATATTTTTTTTCTGAATATATTTTTAAGTTTTTAGACTTTTTAACTCGAGCAATTTAAATGTCTCGATAAACGTACAAACAATCTAAACTCAAATTCTATAATCTAAACCTTAACCCTAAATCATGCTAAATATAAATACATAATTATAGTTTGTAGGTCCAAAAAATTTGCATAGAAGATAGCATCATTACCATATAAGAAATCTTTTTGTCTTTTTGTTTTTGTTTTTTCCCTTTTTTTTTCCCCTACAAACATGATAAGAAATCAAGAAATAGAATTCTTTATATAAAAAAAAAATCTATGGACATCAACTTTAGAAGATCTTTAAGTATTAATTTATGTGATATGTGACTTATTATTTTTTTTATTTACTAATATTTAAAAAATTATCATATTAAGTGATTGTGTCTATCAATAAAAATATTACAATTCATTGTAATGTAACTCAAAATTTCATATTGGAGTTAGTGTTATAACACTATTCTTCTCTATATTATCTAAAATATACAGATGTTTGATTACTTGAATTAGGAAAAAAAAAAACAAACAAGATTCTGTAAGACTAATCTCTAAGTAAGTAAGTAACTTTCAAATTATATAAGCAAATAATAAATTTAAAAAAAAAAGTTACTTCAAATTAAACACCTGTTAAAAGCCAGGAAACTATTGCAACAAGTCATCAAAATACATTAAAATAAAAGAACCTGAAATTCTCTCTCTTTCTTCTTCTTCTGTTGCTGTGTGCGAATTAGTAGTGTCTATGGCTTCTATGATGTGCAGGCTCACCCGAACCTGGACGAGATAGAGCGAGAGAAGGTATGCAGCGTGATGGACCCGCTGAAGCTCTCCTACGAGGCGCGGGTCCACGCGTCGCAGAACAAGCGGCTGCCGGTGCAGATCGTCCTCCACGCCCTCTACTACGACCAGCTGAAGCTGCGGAGCGGCGTGGGACCCGACGACCGCAACGCCAAAGAAGCCTCCGCGGCGAAGAGCCAGCTGCAGGCCGACGTCTCGCTGGTGAGGGAGAACGAGGCCTTGCGCGCCGAGCTCATGAAGATGAAGCTCTACATCACGGACATCCAAAAGAACGGTCATGCCACGACCACGGCCACGACCGCGGCCACGGGGACGTCTTCTAGAGGACCAGGGTCCACTAGAAGACCCACCTTCTTCTCATCCGTGTCCAAGACTCTTGGCAAGTTGAACCCGTTCAAGCACGGTTCAAAGGACACTTCTCACATTGAAGATGTTGTAGATATCTCCAAGCCTAGAAGGAGGAGGTTCTCCATCTCTTAAATGATCAATATTCTTTTGAATTTTAGCGGTTGATCTTATAAGATTGTAATTGGTGTTTATGTGGGGGGTTTTTTTTTTTTTTGAATTGTTTTGTTTTTGGTATTGTATTTTTCTCTGATCGTTTGGGATTTATTGGTTTTGGTTAGAGTATGTTGGATAATTAATTTAAGACAGGATTGGATATAACGAATATTTTCTGTAAATTATTATATATATGGTTTTTGTGTAGTATTTGTTGTGCTTATTGCAGTTTCATGCTTGTTTGTAACTAAATGTGTCAAACGAGGCATTATATACTTAGGATCTCCTAATTTCGGCTTGAATTAATATAATATTTTAAAGTTATAGGATGAGCAAATTTCATAAGGATTGAGTTGTAACTTGTAGTCCAGTTTGGATCACCATTTGCCTAATCGTAATTCCTATCATATTGCACGTTACGATAGCTTTTTCAGGGAATGGCTTAATGATTTCCACGTGTTTATTTCAAATTAAAATATATTTGGAATTGTACTTTAAAAAAAAAAAAATGAACTACCAATGAGATGCAGAATTTTATGTTCATATATACCATATCAATAGGGAAAAGAATGACAACTATTAACAAAACCTGTTGAAAGTTGGTGGTTCAAATGTGAGGTTTTTCCCCCTTATTCTAATAGAGAATTCTCTTACCAAAAAATGTAATACCAATTCTCTGCAATAGACATGTAGGCTTGTAAGAGCATATTAATGCAGTGTTAAATTGTTGTGCAATGGTAAATTTTAGTATTTGGGTTAAAAAAGCGTTCTATAAGAGCATCTTCATGACAATATTGAAAGGTTGTGCCAATAGTAAATTTTGACATTTCGATAAGAAAAATGATTTTCAATAGAGTGTTATATTTAATGCCAAATTTTTCCTATATTAAATTTTATGACAAATTTGTCACAAGGTATGACCAATTTTAAATTTAATATTTGATTCTTATTAATTATTGACTTGACTTTTGTCATGTAATTATTATAATATTTTCTTTTTTAATTTATTTAAATACTAATTATTCCCTTTTACACATTTCAAAATACAATAATAATGATTAACTTAAAAAAAAAACAATAATAATGATAAGAAGTAGACAACATTAAAATAACATTGCATATTAAAGAATAAGTAACCTTTTTTTATATGATAAAGTGATTACATATAATATGGAGATAAATGCATTGGAGACTATCAAAGCTCACACAATCATCTGGATCAAGTCTACTGGGCTAGCCGAGACTTGTTTTGCAGCCCAACTCAACCCGATATTTGGGCTAACTTTACAAACAAATTTAGCCCAAAAACTTTGGGCCACTATCTTGACAATCCCACAGCCCAATTCCAAGACTACCCGAAATAAGCGGCGGTGCTAAAACGACGACGGACTAGGATATAAATACGAGACTACTAGTAGAAACTCACTCGCATATAAATTTTCTTGCGTCTCACTCTTTCCTCTCCTTCCTCAATTCGATTTCTTTTCCTTCAAGAAGAACCAGAAACACCCCGAAGGGAAACCAAATCCCTCGAAGCTCACCAACAATGGCGTCCGCGATAGTGATGGACCCGAAACCCTCGTTGGAGCCACCGGCGTCGTTCCCCTCGACGAGATCGGACCTCCAGGGGTTGGGCGACCAGGCCCAGTCGTCCTCCGACGAGGACGATCTCTACAGCCGCCTCAAATCCCTCCAGCGCCAGCTGGAGTTCATCGACATCCAGGAGGAGTACGTCAAGGACGAGCAGAAGAACCTCAAGCGCGAGCTCCTCCGCGCCAGGAGGAGGTCAAGAGGATCCAGTCGGTGCCGCTCGTCATCGGCCAGTTCATGGAGATGGTCGACCAGAACAATGGTATCGTTGGCTCCACCACCGGCTCCAATTACTACGTCAGGATTCTCAGCACCATCAACCGCGAGCTCCTCAAGCCCTCCGCCTCCGTCGCCCTCCACCGCCACTCGAACGCGCTTGTCGACGTTCTCCCGCCCGAGGCCGATTCCAGTATCTCGCTTCTCAGCCAGTCCGAGAAGCCCGATGTCACCTATAACGTACGCTAAATTCCGTCTTTTATTGAATTTCTTTTTGCAACTTTCTTGTAGGATTAGATTAGGGTTTGGGGGACAAAAACGAAATTAGGGATTTTTCTGTTTCTGCAATTAATACTAGTTTGTTTCAGTTGGGATTTGAGCTCAATTCCGTTTTTTGTTGAATTTGTTTTTGAAATTTCTTCTCGTTCTTATTAGATTAGGGTTTCGGAAAAAATGAAATTAGGGATTTGTCGGGTCTAGGTAACTAATACTGGTATGTTTGCGTTGGGAGTTTATGCTCAATACCATTCTTATTTTAACTGTCTCGACATTCTCTTCCTAGTGGGGAAAGGAAGAAGCGAACACATGGATTTTTGCCACTTTCAGATATCTAATCTAGCTTGTTGGAGTTGAGATTTCATTAGAGATGTTCATCGTGAGATTCAAGTTGGTGCAAGATTAATCATTTGTGCTTTATCTTGTTTTACTTTACTTGAAGAGAGATTTTTTAGGGCGTAAGATTTGACGAGAGTTTGATTTCCACTACCATAATTTGATGTGTCTCAAGGCTAGTCTGGTCAGGGTTTTCTAGTTGGAATTTTCTGTTCTTAGTTTGAAGGGTTTTCGTCGGGGATGTGAATTTAATATTTGTGAGAAAGTTGGACCTAAATTAGCTCCATTATAGTGGGTAATGGTGGTGGCCAGGTAGAAATATCACCGAGGTCTTTCCTTTTTTTTTTGGGGGGGCTCAAATTCCACATTTTGAACAATTCCGACGTTGGAATCAAGTGTTATATGACGTGGGGGTGACTGATTTAGTTTTTATTCCATTATTCGAAAAGGGAAACAATAGATAGAGAATTGACAGAAGGAAAAAAAGTATTATATCAAAGGTAATAAGAGGAGGGAAGGTTTCTTCCATTTTGACTGTGCAACCTCTCTGATGTCTACTCACTGAGATTGCTTTGGATTTGGATCAAGTCCTATGAAGGGCGGTGAGCAGTTGAATTATTATTCCATTACTCTAAAGGGGAAAAATAGCGAGGGAATTGATCAAAAAGGAAGAAAAATCAAAGGATAGGATAGGAGGGAAGGAGGGGCTCATTCTGTTTTGACTCTGCATCTTCTATGATGTCTCCTCGGTAAGGAATGCTTTGAATTTGCATCAAGTATTATATTGCCGGTGGGTGAGCGGTTGATTTTCACTCCTCCATTGGAAAGGGGGGAAAAAAGAGGGAGAACTCACGGAATGTGCAGAAATAAGTCGTTCATGATTACTGATTTCGCCAGCCTCTGTGATAACTGAGGAGCTGACTACTTGTTCATGAAAGATAACTGTGAGAGAGAGTTTTTCAATCATATTTAACTGCTATTTGGATAGCATTGTGATTTTAGATGCCATTTGCTTGTCCGCCATTCTTTTATGATCTGTTACATACTCTATAGATGGTTCGGCCTTCATCACTATGTAAACGATTTTGATGTTTCGTTTCTCTGACAAATCAGGATATTGGTGGATGCGACATTCAAAAGCAAGAGATACGTGAAGCAGTGGAGCTGCCACTGACTCACCATGAACTATACAAACAAATTGGTATAGATCCTCCACGTGGTGTTTTGCTCTATGGTCCGCCTGGCACTGGTAAGACTATGCTTGCTAAGGCTGTTGCTAATCATACAACTGCTGCCTTCATCAGAGTTGTTGGTTCAGAGTTTGTTCAGAAGTATTTGGGTGAGGTAAGGGGCATACTTACTGTTTCTTAACTATTTTGAGGTTACCTTAGTTTATTACCTTGGTAATATATATTAAAACTTTTTTTTTTTCTTTTTTCTCTGAAAGACAATTTCTTTTGGTATTCTATTTGTGAGTTATGACAATTTAGTTGAGCGTGTTAATGAAATATAGTTCTTGTGGGCTTTTTTACCGTAGTCTATGCTTCATTTTGTTTATTTGAGAGTAGATGCCAAGTTCAGAATTGAGATCGCAAATACTGTTCTAATTTGTTTTCTTTTTCACTTCATCTTCTATGTTTATTTGATCACCTGAAATTGCAAATACTTGTAAACATTAACTTTTCTTGTTTTGTCTGTTCAGGGGCCACGCATGGTTCGTGATGTCTTCCGTCTTGCCAAGGAGAATGCTCCAGCAATCATTTTCATCGATGAAGTAGATGCTATAGCTACTGCCAGGTTTGATGCTCAAACTGGAGCTGATAGAGAAGTTCAGCGTATACTCATGGAGCTTCTTAATCAGGTAGAACTAGAGAATATATATGGATCTTGAAATTAGTAATTTTAATGACTAAACTTTCAATTTTCTCAGTACTATTATGTGGAAAGGCTTCATTCATGTGTTGGAGGAAATATTTCTGTTTTGAAACAGCTACTTCCTTACCTATATTTAATACCTTCAAACTCTCAACCACTTGACTAAATTATTTGCAGATGGATGGGTTCGACCAAACAGTAAATGTTAAGGTTATAATGGCTACTAATCGAGCTGACACTTTGGACCCAGCGCTTCTGCGTCCTGGACGGCTTGACCGGAAGATTGAATTTCCTTTGCCTGACAGGAGGCAAAAGAGGCTTGTTTTCCAGGTGATGAGTTGTCCACTATTAGTTCTCGCTGTCTGGATTTATTGTATCCTCGTTTCTTCTGATCTTCCTCAACTTTCAACTTCTGCATTCCAATTCCTGGTAGCAGAGCCTTTTTAGTTTCAATCTGCACCTACTTGATTACTGCATCTTGCTCAGCATCTGCTTATTTCAACAAAAATTGTTGGTATGAGGTATTTGCCATGCACTGCAAAGTATTAGGACAGTCCCTCTATCTGGAACATAAATTCCTGCTTTTTTGGTCTTCTGGAAAAGATTTTAAAAAATATCGGATCCCATGAAGATGAGAACGAAGAACAAATAGAAGAAATGATCTCTGGAGCCATGAACGTGGATGTCGAGATGTGTCAAAATATCTGTTGATAGTTCCTATTCTTGTGGTTGTTTAGTTTAATTCAGATCCTCTGACTCAGAAAGTAGCTTTGAAATTCACATTCACTACGTTGTTGATGTAATCTCACTAACAATCTACCCCTCTTCTACATCCCTTCTGTCATTTTTCATTTTGTATTTAGTTAAGTCAAACTTGAAGTCATAGCATGTGGTGCACTGCTAATTATGAATAAGTTACACTTTTGGCTTTTCGTTTATTTCTTCTAATGTTGCTCTCTTCAAGCTGCTGCAAGCAAAATAGCAATTAAAATTTTTCATGAATAAATAAATGTATATATCGTTGCTTGTACAGGTCTGCACGGCTAAAATGAACTTGGGTGATGAGGTAGACTTGGAAGACTATGTTTCTCGACCAGATAAAATCAGTGCTGCTGAGGTTTGTGGATACGACATTCAACTCTTATTGCTGGTTTCACTGTATTTGTCTTTAAGGAAAAATAAAAAAGCCTCCTTGTTTTCTTTCAGGACAAATTGCAGTTAGGCTTCATTGTTACTTGTATTACTACAATTATCCTTGTTGTTGTTATTCTGTTTAGTTTTGTGGCACTCCCATAAGGGTTAACTCTGTGTGTGCTTTGTTTTGTTTCGTTCTTTTTTTTTTTTTTTTTTGAACACTTTGTATTAACTCCCATTAATTGAATGGATGCTTGTACAGATTGCAGCTATATGTCAAGAAGCAGGAATGCATGCTGTTCGCAAGAACAGGTATGTCATTCTTCCCAAGGATTTTGAGAAGGGTTACCGAACCAATGTGAAGAAACCCGACACCGACTTTGAATTCTACAAGTGAGGAGAACTGGACGCATTTTCTTTGCTCGTACTGCTGAAGAAGTTCTTTTAGTTTAATTCTGTACTGGCTGTGTCTGGGAAATGGTTACCGAAACACTTTCTTGAGCAATTATAGACGTCCGATGAAGGACATGCAATACTTTTCAAACTTTGCTCGCATTTCCGGTGGCCTTCTATGCAAGAAGTGCTTTTTTGGATCCGATTGGGGGGGACATTGCTTCAAAATTGTTCAGTTATGGGAGTTGATTTATGTTAGGATACTTTTAAACTTTGTTGCCGTTGTATGAATTTGTGTCGAGACTCTCTTTATCTTTTTTATCAAAAAAGAAGAAAGAAAAAAAAAAAGATTTGCCTCTCGATCTTCTTCAGATTTCATATTCTGACATTCCCCACGCCCCTATGGTCCCGTGTTATGCGGATTCTCTTGAAAGCTTTTTCCTCTCGACTGGTTTGTGATGTCGACGAATGTTTTTTTCACCCAAACTGTCCTTTCAAGTTCCAACCATATCAAATTTGAGGTCCTAACTGGGAAGCATGTAGATTTGCCGGGTCATTGCGATGCATTATTTGAGAGAATTTCTGTAATGGGTCCTATTTTTCCTCTCTTTTTTTCGAGCTTTTCTAGTACCAACTTTGTTGTTATGAGTTTGGCTGAGATGCTTGGAACTTTCTTTACCTTCTTTGATTGCCTGTACTCTGTGGAGGACGATGATACTATTACTCTCCATGGGTTGCATTTGTGGTCTATAATCAATCCTTGTAGCCAGGAAATCGTAAATCCCAAAAATATTCACCAAGGAGACATCTATAGATAATGCTATTTCATTTGCCTAGAATCAACTAGTTATTCTAAAAACGCACACAAAAAAGTTATAACTGCTGTTTTGTATAGTGTTGTACATGAGAGCTCTCGCATGTGTATATTTATTTATACACTAATATTCTGTTGAGATTGTTTCTGTTCATCATCAGATGATTGATTTAAAACAGATAAAAAAAAAAAAAAAATTGGGATGGGGGGATACCGTTGGTAAATTCACTCATTTCCTTAGTGTTCAATTCATAAACATGTGGAATCCCATCTCCAACTAAGACCACTTGACCGATCTGATTCACTTGAAAATTCATATGAAAGTTAGAAATTATACTTTCTTAGAGTCGTTAGTTCCGCAACTTTAGAAAAAAAAACACCACACATCTTACGGTGGAGTTATATATATATATATATATATTCTATTGATATCGTTACTTTTTAATCATCAAATGAGTTGATTTTTTTTATTGGGTGGGTGGACTGTATCTTTATAATAGAGTCACATATGATATATATATATTTTAATAAATAGTTATAAATGAAATTATCATTGTATAAATATTTACTCGATTTTTTTTTTAATTGTTAGCGAAACCTTGGGGAGTAGGGGAATCTTGAATGGGTTTTTGGGAGGTGGGATGGTTTGAGAAACAGGGATGGAGATGCAAATTGCAAAGTGAAGCAAAAGTATTGATGTGATTATTAGTCGGTGTTTGGTAGCTAAATCAGGTTAAAGATCTTGTCATGGAATGGTGTTTGGACCAACATTGTTTGACTCCAAGAGGTCTATAGTCTATACTTTACAAACGAAATTTCAAATTTTGCCTTTGCCACAAAGGAAACTCCCAGAAAGGAAAAAACCGAACCACAGTCAGTCAGTTCAACGTATCTTGTACATTCTCACTTTGATAGTGAAAGACGTTTTCCTTTTTTCATCCAATTTCAATTAACGAACCCAAAAATTTACAAACTTCCATTGAAAAAGGAGGAGACATGTTTCCATCAGAGAGGGAGTGGGAATTTCCTTGTTTAAAAAAAAAAAAAAAAAAAAAAGGAAAAATGGGAATTAATTGGGATAGGAAGATTCCAAAGGGTACTAAAAGACAGCAGAGATTTGTTATAGAAAACACGTAATTCGAATAGAATGATTGAATGGGACTGAGTAGTAGCCGTCATCTTTGTCGGTTGCCTTTGTATCTTTCTCTAACACCATTCTCCTTTCCCCTTTTATTTATTAATTAATTAATTTCTCACAGTTTTTTGTTTTCTTTTCATGACTCGTGACTCTTTCTTTCATAATTATAGAAATCATGACTTTATTAGTTCTTAGTATTAGCTGGAGAGAGAGAAAATAGAGACACAATTCAGGTGAGGAAAAAATAGAAAGAAAAAAATATATATATATATTTCTTAATCGTGTTTGGTATGGATTATTTTCTTTGGAGATTAAAGTTGAGGTTCTTTTAAATAAATTGAAATCTCTAATCCAATCCATTGCCTCCTTTTATTTTTCTCTTAACTAAACAACTATGGATCTCAAGATTCTTCTACTAATGCCATCTCACCGTTACTTTTCTTCCATTTTCCCCTCCTATCAAACAAGCTTTTAGAATTGTACCATTCTTCCATCATTATCAATTCTCTTCCTATTTTCAATCGCATGATTAAATCTATACTAGAATAATTTTGCATTGTACAATTTTTATCGTGGACATTTATAAATAAGATCATTACAAAATTAGTTTTATGGTTAAAAATAAATTACCGTAAAAGCTTCATATATATATATATATGATTTGCTTAAGCTTTTTATGTTTGATCAAGTATGCCTAATGCTTGACCATGGTCTAATAAAAGATGCCATTTACAAAGACTCAACTATAGTTCAACTGTTTTTCTTCTTCTTTTTTTACCACTACCCGAGTCTTGACCATGTGGTGAAAGTTGCATTTGCCTTTGACCGCTTAATCCTTGTCAAATTAAGGTCGTAATAAACAAGGAGAGATGATTAGTTATTATATTTTACATATCATAATAAGCATATATATTTAAAACTTCTCCGCCAAAACCAGTATAATTATTTGTGACTAATTTCGTTTGGTTTTGTTAAGAAAGCAAATTATTCCAAACCAATTACTTGGGGACCACGCATTGATTCCCCTCGTGGGAGAGTAGGTAAGGCATCAGTCATGGGTCTCCATTTCTCTGCTGTAATCTCATGCAGATCGTCCCTCTGCATTTAATTCTTTGCATTAGAAAACAAGTTCCTGCATTAATTTCATTGTGTAATTTGCATTCCTTGTCTCTCTCTTTCTGCATAAATACAGTACTTTGCCCGTCTAAAAGGACCGTCCTTTTTCGTGACATATAAAAGTATTCAAAGTAACACTGACGTTAAAAAGTTGAAACAAAACTTCAGAACAACTAATATCATAATGTTTCGTTTGAAATTAGAAGAAATATATAACTATGATTTCATTTAGACATACAGATGTAGTAATTTTCAACAATTTTTTTAATTCAGAGAAAATAAATGAGACGGTAAAGCTTAAAAAGGACCATAAAAGAAAGAAGTTTCTATGATATATAAGACCTGCTATTTTGCATAATTGACAATAATTATTATTCTTACATTAGTTTTTCAATTTGTGACTGGAGAATTTCTGTGTCGCATGTTGATTTCTAATGTAGACAATCAAAGATTAGCAATATGGTAAAACATGAAAAGGACCACAATAATCTTAGATTATTGTTGACTCAAAGAAATTAATAATCTAGTAAAACATAAAAAGGACCACAAAGGAGTTTTTACTACATATTTTATATTTTGTACTGTTGAAAAGAACTTTGTTTTAGCCGTTAGATTAATTTTTCAATAGTCCGTGACTGGAGCAATTATTTGTCTCTCGCTGTAAATTTTTTACGTTAACATTCATCAGTTGTTAAAAAATTAAACCAATAGTTAAAAAATAATCTCTACTAGTAGTATAAAATAGAATGTCATATAGTAGAAATTCTTATTAAGAAAACTTTTTTTTTTTTTTTTTGGTTCTTGAACCTTTATTCGTTCATTTAAACCATGAGAGATAATTTCTACCAAAAATAAAAAATAAAAAAACCCATGTGTTAGATCCCACATCGGTTGTGGACAGTGCCAAGATCCTCTTTATATATGAGTCCAAACCTCATTTCTTAAGGTGCCTTTTGGGATGAGTTAGGGATTGTAATATGGTATCAGAGCCAAGGCCAATTTCCCCCGTTGTTGGGACCGGGTTTCCCCCGGCCCCCCATGTTCCCACAGTTGTTTGGCTTTGTCCACGCTGTGCGTGAGGAGGTGTGTTAGATCCCACATCGGTTGTGGACAGTGCCAAGATCCTCTTTATATATGAGTCCAAACCTCATTTTTTAAGGTGTCTTTTGGGATGAGTTAGGGATTGTAATACCATGAAAGATAAGAATAAGAATAAAGATATGTAGAATATCCTGTTTAAGTCAAACCCTTTAATTTGATTTCATTTGAATATAACTCAATGTTGAGCTAAGGCTTGGCACTTGATCCTATGCACGATAAAAGGCTAATCAATCAATATGAGAGTGGTTTATTTTATATTCTAAGAACACGTTTTTTAATTTTATGACCAGTTTTAATACAAAATTTGATTTTTGGGGAGAAGTTGACGTTCCAATATTTAATATAAGAGTTTCATTAAAGATTTTACATCTAATTAAGTCATATTTTATAGTTTGGAAGCTTCAATAATACCAAACATTGCTTCAATTTATATTTGCAAATTCGTTGTCATTTATGAATGCTTTAAACACAAAAAAGAAAAAAAAAAAAAAAAGACTTCTGACTGCAGCACAATTTGTAGTACTTGTCTGCCAGGTTGGCTCTCTTCTCTTCGTTAAAATTTGATAATGAAAATCAATATTAATTGTTCTTACAAACAATTAATGAGAGATTCGCATGCTGTTTTTTTTTTTTTTTTTAAATAATATTTTAATATTATTTTAGTCTCAGGACACCTTTACATATGTCTCCAAGTTCTGCTTTCAACGGAAATCAGCAAACAAACACAAGCAAGCACGAGAAAATAATTGTGGCAAAACTATATGATATGTACTACTTTTGCATGCATTTATACAATAATGTTTCTCATAAATCATAAGACTATACAAAATACACTCAAGTATTGCTCTATTATCCATAGTAATCACCAACCACATTCTTCAAATAAAGATAAAATGCTAGCTAGTTATCACTATCAATAATCATCAAATACATGCATATACTTCGTCGACCAACGTGTTACCTCTCTAAATTCATGTCGCTTATGTTGTTTGAACTATCATACAGTTTTAAGTATCAATTTCTAACTAATTAAAAAAAAATAACGATCATGATAATAACATTTTTCATATCTATTAAAGGGTGCTTATATAATGTATGTTTGTAATTTTTTTTAATGATATGAGGTCTATAACTCTTACCTATTAAAGAAAAACTAAAGCACTCTTATAATTTTCGAATGAGTTTAGATTTATTATCTTATTTTCTTGTCTCAATGATTGTCCCTCCAATGTGATTTTAAAAACTCATCAATTTGCTTAAATATTATTAGTATTTATGTTTTATGTGATTGAATTTAAGAATTTAGATGACATGATATAACATTATTGTGGGGACAACTAATGAGGTAGGAAATTCGAGAAAACAAATCTTGACTTTTTTCAAATTTAAGAGCTCTTATTTAGACCTCTCCCCCTAAATAATAATTAAAAATATACAATTTGATAATTGGTGTAGCAATACATTAAAACTACCACTTCATAGTAAAAATGAGATCAACCATTTTTTAATCACATAATACTTTTTTTTTTTTTTTCATTCGTATATCTATATGTGGTGATATACATGCAGTGGACCATCATCAAACTATACTATATATATGATCAACAAATATTTCAATTATAGTAACACCTGCTGAAAAGCAAAAGTGTCCTATTTCTACGTGGTCAATTTATTCATTATAAATATGATAATATTCATATATGGACGTGGACAAGCTGATGATGTGATTAGAGGCCATGCCATAGTCATGCCACATCCTCCTTTTTAACGTAGCAAGTTATATTATGTAATATTATATTATATTTCTCACATGGCCAACTCAATGACCCCAATAGTAATTAATCATGATCCCTTTAAACAAGTTTTTTGTGTTTTTTTTTTTATTTGCTAGAAATTTAGAATCCTTTCAACAAAGTTGAGACATCATCATAGGGGGTTACAACTTCCCATTCATTGTTTTTTTTTTTTTTTTTTTTTTTTTTTTTGTAATTATTTTTCCCCCTTAACATTTTTAAGTTGGATATGATCCCGAGTTTGCTTATAATTGGAAGAATAGGAAGAAAAAAAGCTATTACACGATACTCATATTATTAGAAGACTCAATCGTAGAATATTCTAAAAATGATGTGGGATATTTTCTATTAATCTTCTTTCTTTAATTTTTATGACCTTGACCTACTACAAAATTATTCTGTCATTATTGCCTAAAAATGCATTTTTTTTTTTATCTTTAGTTATATATTCTATAGAATAAACCTTGGCACACCTCTTAAAAATTTAACATTCGTTTGAATCTATGTTTAATTAAAACTCAACAATCGAATGTTTTTCTTTATGTTTTCTTTTAGAAAATTTAAGCTCAATATGGAAATCTACATTGATCCTTAAACTTTTATAAGATATAATAAATTTAAGTGATATCAAAATAAGAATTTATTAGAGTTACAAATATAACTTGATGATAATTCTACTTCTAACTTCGTACCATAAGATAGTATAAAGATAGATCCCTCTTATCTCTAAATTCAAATACTTGTTGTTGTACTATGTCCCATTATCGTCGCATGTTGACTTTTAATTATGTAATTTACCTACACAATTGTCCAGCCCACATATAAAGGCGAGTATTAGAATATATGTAAAACCAATGTACCACCTCTTAAATTAGCTTAAAATTGAGAGCAAATTATGGTAAACAAATTAAATGTTCTTCATTAAATTCCCAATTAATGTATGTATATATATATATATTTTGCGAAGATAAATCTTGCATATATAATTATATATTCCATAGTGGGATATATCATCTTTTGAAGAAATTCCATTTTTGGCTTGGGATTGAAGACAAGGTATTTTAAGATCAAACAGGTGGAGAGTGGTTGGTAATAAATAATAAAAACGGGGAATAGGTTGAGAGTTGTTGGATCAAGGGTTTTTCTAAGCCTTCAAGAGTACTACCTACTACTTCAATTATGTAAGAATTTTTAAATTACTTTCAACAAAAACAAAAATGAAAAGAGTTACATGTACATAGTGGAAAAGTATGTGGTATAGCCTCATTTATATACCATATTGATATCGTTCATTTTTAATAATAATTATAATGTACCTTATATCGTATTAGTATAGACTAATAAATTAAAAATAATAAAAAAGAAATTTTAAAAAATCAACCTTTGGCCGGTGATAGGCGGTGCCCTCCTCGACGCCGGCGAGAACCCACCCCAATGATGCTGGCGACAGACCCCCCTTCCCCTAACCAAATTTGCGCCCCCCATCCCCGATGCCGATGAAGAGGCCTCTCCCCGACACTGGCTATGAGCCCACCCGTCCCCTCCCCCCCCCCCCCTCGGGACGTCGGTGACAGACCCTCCTCCTTGCGTCGACCTAGTCCACCCCCCCCCCCCCAAAAAAAAATGCCGATCTGTGCACCCTCCCCCCCAACGCTGACGAAGACCCCCTCCCCGACCAGATCTGCGCCGTGCCCCCCCTCCCTCCCCTCCCCTCCCCCCCCACCAGGACGCCGGCGATGAGCTCCCTTCCGACGTCATCAACTATAAACGATGTTAGTTTTGTTTTTGATAATTTTTTAATTATTAGTCTATATTAATACAATATAAAGTGCATTATAATTATTATACACAAATAACATTTCAGCCGTTCAATTATATCTTAATGGTTTAAAAATAAACTCTACCGATAGAATATATAAATGAAGTTCTATCATAACTTCTCCCTGTATTATTCTTTACATAAATAATTGGTATATTCTTTTTTGTTATAATTGTCTCACTAATATTATTATTATTATTATTATTATTTTGTCTTTTCAGATGTTATTTTAATTTGAACAAAAATTCTTATACAGTCATGATAAGGGGGTGATATTTACACATTAATTCAATATATATAAATATAATAGAAAGAAGCCATGACTTTTTTCGAATTTTTTTTTCTTTTGAGAATATTGAGGAGCTAGCTAGGACTTTAGCTGTAGTATTCAAAAAATGAAATTATGGCCAATATTATTGCAATTCAAAAATTTCAAAACAACTCCATCAGAATTCATGAAACTTCTTTGACTAGCTCCACTTGCTCGGTCCCAAAGGGGACACGAAGCAGAAGAAAAAAGGCCCTGCAATAATTTTGAGAGAAGAGAACTATAATTTGATTTGAAAACCAACCAAACCCCTCTTTTTGCCGCAACCCAATTCATGCGGTTAAAGCAATATCATAAAGTCACCTTGCTAAAGCAGTTAGATTTGAAGCCATTTTGAGCAGTTAGATTTGAGCCTTTGACCAACAATTCCATATATTTGACCAAACCGTGTCCTTCCCAAGATCATCAATAGTGCATGTTATAAATATTAAATCTAATTAAAATCATATGAAAAATAAAAATACAAAAATATAAAATTAAAAATTTTTCATATAGATTTGATTATGAATTAGTAATTTTTCATATTTTATCATAAAAATTATGTAGAAATGAAATGATATTGTGGAGACTTTGAATTTGTTATTGTCCACTCCCAGTCACTAAGGATATGTTTGGTAGGAAAAATGGAAATTTGAAATAAGTGAGTGATAAATTACTTATGTGAGAAAAATGAGAAAAAGAGGGAGATTTTTTTTCTTATGATATGTAATTTCTATAACAATCTTTCTAATTTACAAGAGATTAAAAATAAAATGTTAAAGGGTTTGAAATTCATTTTCTAATATATATCTTCTTCTTTTCCCTTCTATCAAACAATCATTAATGTCTCTCAACCTTTTTCATTTCTTTTACTTTTCTCTCATTTCAAACACACCCTCAATTTTACGTGTATATATATATATATATGTATTTTTCTTATTTCTTAGTCCTTGAATGAAATTTAAAAAAAATCTTATATGATGAAATTCATAATGCTTTTTCATTAAATTTAAACCACTTATATGATTAATAACTAGAAACATTAAGTCATTTATCGCTCAAAATTTTCACAACATTGAAGAATTTTGCCAAAGACCGATTCTCCATTCTCTTGACCAAATTATAAGAGGGAAAAAAAAAAAAGAAAAAAAAAGGACAATGCTTTACGCGACACATGCAACAACGCAGCACAAACCACAAGTAACAGACAAAGTATTTTCCTTTTTCCTTTTTTTTTTTTCCTGAAAATTTGTTTTTCTTTTGTGATTATTACTCTCTCCAACCAATAGATTTTAAAGAAGTCTACTTTCTTTTTCTCCTTTTCCTTTTTTTAGTGGTCATATTAACCAGTAGATGTTAAAGAATGTTTTTTTTAAAAAAATAATTATACTGATAGTAATTTGTGCATGTTATGCAGAAAGGCATGGGCAGACCCACAGGGATCATATAGACATATACTAATAATACCCTGAAAAGAAAATTGAAAAAAAAAAAAAGCTGAACCAAAAAAAAAAGATATAGTGTGGGCCAGTTGCTTCTTAATTTCTATCCAGTGAATCCACCCAATCCACGTTCTAATTTCAACCCCACTATCCCCACATTTCATGGTACTAAAGTCTTTTTTTTTTCCCCGTAATTTAAAAAAAAAAATAAAAATTCTAATCCATTGGGATTATTGAGAGTTTTTAACACAATTCAAATTAGACGACGTTTATAAAAAGAAAAAATGATTACGTAACCTAGAAAATTATATCATATTATCTAATTTCATAAGTTATATTAGATGATTGAATCTTAGGCTCTTTAGGGAAGTTTTATTTTATCGTTGAATCCAAAACTCTCAATTTTATATCTATTTTTTTTTTTTTCATTTGTAAAAGATTTTAAATTTTAAAAAATCATAAATTTTTCATTTCAAATCAAAATAAGATAACTTTTGTGTTAAAATACTAACAATTACAAGACAAACAAAATAAGATATATTTTACATATTTTTTCCGAACACATTTCAAATTTTTATATATTTTTTATATCATGAATTTTTCTAAAAATCTTCTCCAAATATATATTTCCAATCAAATCTTGAAAACTCGGTCTTGCCATTGTAAATTAGACCAACAACCTGTCTTTACAACGAAGGGTACCCCACCGTAAAATCACCTCTTGTTTGAGTTTAGATAGAGAGTCCACTTCAGTTGATCGAGGAAAAAGCCAACTTAACCGCAATGAAATAGGACTAATAATAATAAATTATGGTCTGTTCTTTGAAAATGTGAATTTATGGTCAATTTTGCATGTCTCTCTCTCTACTCTCTCTTTCTACTTTCTACTCTCTCAGAGCCAGAGTCATACTGTCAAGTTCCAGTGCTATCTCTTTAATTTATTATTATCTCTCTTCTTTCTCTCTCTCTCTCTCTCTCATCCTTAGTTGTTTTTAATTCTTTCCCTTTTATTATATCCAAAAAAAAAAAAAAAAAAACACCCTTTTCTTGTATTCTGATCTTTTAAGAACCCAAACTGAAAAATTCCCACCTCCAAAATTACTTCTTTCTTCTTCTTTTCTTTTCATTTTTGCCCTTTCTGTCAGTTCCATCGTCTACCAACTTTGGCAATTAATTTTTACATTAAAACCATTGACAAAAGCTTAATCGGCTTTTAATCATCCGACCAAAATCCTTAAATACCCAGAGTGGGTTTCCTCGTATGTTTCGAAAGCTTATCAAAGAGCTCCACTGCCCGGGATCTGAATGCCCGCTGAACTATGTCGTTTGGGAAACAATGCTGGCCTCTGCGAGCTCCACCGAGCTGTAATGGCTGCTCTTGAGCTCAGCCCAGGTACCCATTTTCACGTTTTGCTCTTTCTTTAGCTTGAGCAAGTTGTAGATCTGGGTTGTTGTCAAAGAGTGTTTTTCAATTTAGTGTAAAGTTTGGCTTTTTTTTTTTTTTTTTGGAGATTATTCGAAACCCATTTTGTTTGTTGAATTTGGTGAATGTGCTTGTGAAAATGAATATTAATGCTTTTTCTACAAAGATTTTTCAACTTTATTTTGTCTACTTTTTTGCTTATTTGAAGTACCAACGTGGTTGTTAAACCATTCTTGGGCCTCTTTTTTTTTTTTTTTTGTCCATTATTTTTATTTTGTAAAGTTTAGGTAAGACTTTAGGAAAATTGTAGAATTCCTTCGCTCTTCTATGATTAACCAGATTCGACTGAAATCGTGGTTAGCACGATTTTGTGTACAAGAAATCTTCACTAGTCTTGTCTTAGGTACTTTTTCTTTGTCCAGACAACGTTTTTAACCTGAAATGGCTTTCCCTAGGAGGTTGGGGCAATAGCCAACCAAAGAATATGTAAGGTTGAATGTTTTAGAGATGTTTAGAGCTTACGAAATCTTAGAATGGCGCCAAGAAACGAACCGAAATAATGACCCTTTTCTCTCATGAGGATGTGGTTTCCTTAAAATGCCGAATGCTATTGCTTTGAAAGAGACACATTGAAATAGAAATTGTTTGGCTGATTTATAGACACTAATTATGTTATGGAGGGAGTAGGGGACTATATGGTGAGCAACAATCTCGTCCCGTTTTTCTGAATAATTAGATGTTCATATGGTTCCTCTTTTTTCTGTGAAACGTGCTGATGTTACGCTGTTGTTTTCTTTTTCTATGCTGAACCAGGAGAAAAGTGTGGACTGTGGATATAACAAGTTATTTATTTGACTTCATATTCTTTGCCGAAGTGCTCTGCTCCCCATGAAGCTCCGCTCGGCTGTAGTGTTTTTTTTCTTTGTTTACATTGTCATTCTTCTTCCTTCGGCTATTGCTGACCTTAACTCGGATAAGCAAGCGCTCCTCCAGTTTGCTGCTGCTGTTCCTCATCTCCGGAACCTCAAATGGAGCTCAGCAGCACCTGTCTGCACGTCATGGGTTGGTGTTAAATGCACTGACAACGGTACTCGTGTGCTTTCCCTCCGCCTTCCTGGTATTGGGCTTATAGGCACTATCCCACCCAACACGCTTGGTAAGCTAGATATGCTCAGAGTTCTCAGCCTTAGATCGAACCTCCTTAGCGGTGAACTTCCTTCTGATATTACTTCCCTCCCTTCACTCCACTATCTGTATCTCCAACACAACAACTTCTCTGGCGAAATTCCCGCCTCTTTATCCCCCAAACTTAATGTATTGGATCTATCGTCTAATTTGTTCTCTGGAGAAATTCCACAAACAATACAGAACTTGACTCAACTGACAGGGCTGAACCTCCAGAACAACACCCTTTCTGGACCAATACCCGATCTCAGTGCGACTGGGCTAAAGCATTTGAACTTGAGCTACAATAACCTTAATGGATCTATCCCGTTATCTCTTCAAAGGTTCCCGAATTCATCGTTTCTTGGGAATTCGCAACTATGTGGAACACCTCTTAAAAGTTGCTCCATCATCCTTCCTCCACCTCCATCTTTCCCTCCGCTACCAGTTATTCCTCAAAGAAAGAGGCCCAAGAAGAAATTTCCAACGTGGGCTATCATTGCCATTGCTGCTGGTGGCGGGTTTGCGCTGCTGTTTATTTTAGCTTTATTTATTATTCTCTGTTGTTTCAAGAAAAAGGATGGTGCGGGTGCTGGTGTTCTGAAAGGAAAGGCTTCTAGTGTCGGGAGGGGTGAGAAGCCCCGAGAAGAGTTTGGGAGCGGGGTACAAGAACCCGAAAAGAACAAGCTAGTTTTCTTCGAAGGTTCTTCTTATAACTTTGATCTCGAAGATTTGTTGAGAGCTTCAGCTGAAGTGCTGGGAAAGGGCAGTTACGGCACGGCATACAAGGCTATATTAGAGGAGGCGACAACAGTTGTAGTAAAAAGGTTGAAGGAAGTGGTTGTTGGAAAGAGGGACTTTGAACAGCAAATGGAGATTATTGGAAGGGTCGGACAACACCCAAATGTTATGCCTCTCCGTGCCTATTATTACTCGAAGGATGAGAAGCTCCTGGTCTATGACTATGTCCAACGTGGAAGTTTGTCTGCTCTCCTGCACGGTATACATATCCCGATCTTCTTAGTGTTCTTTTTCGCATTTTCGACAATAAATTAACTGACAATGAAAACTTCTACATATTTAGTGACATGAACAAAAGTATAATGTGTATATCAAGGACATTGGAAAAGTTTTCATGCGCTCTCGCTCATCAGTCTAGAGCATTTACCATGCAGAATGAATTTTTGTAAAGGCTAATTATGCACCTAGTCGTTTTAAGTAAGTTGCTTGATGTTGAGATTATCTTTTTTTTTTTTTTCCCTTTCATTTTCCCTGCTTTTTGGGCTTTGATGTTCTTGATACTGTTAGATTCTGATGATCTAAATTTATTCAAAGTTTGTAATTCCTCATTTCTCATCAAAAGATAATGAATCCTATTATTAGACTCTCGTATCTATGTAGAATCTAGCCTTTTCTGGTGAAATACTCTTGTTACAACACCGAGTTTCATTTTCATAAACAGGAAACAGGGGAGTTGGAAGAACTCCACTAGACTGGGAAACCAGGGTAAAGATTGCCCTCGGAACCGCAAAGGGAATTGCGCACATTCACTCTATGGGTGGTCCAAAGTTCACTCACGGCAATGTCAAGGCCTCAAATGTCCTCCTCAACCAAGATCTTGACGGGTGCATATCTGATTTTGGCCTGACGCCTCTTATGAATGCACACGCCACTCCTTCTAGGAGCGCAGGGTATCGTGCTCCTGAGGTGATCGAATCCCGTAAACACACCCATAAGTCTGATGTGTATAGCTATGGCGTCCTCCTCCTGGAGATGTTGACAGGAAAAGCTCCAATTCAGTCGCCAACCCGTGATGACATGGTTGATCTCCCTAGGTGGGTCCACTCTGTCGTAAGGGAGGAATGGACGGCCGAGGTCTTTGACGTCGAGCTGATGAGGTACCAAAACATCGAAGAAGAAATGGTGCAGATGTTGCAAATTGCCATGGCCTGTGTGACAAAGGTTCCAGATATGCGGCCGAGCATGGAGGAAGTTGTCAGAATGATCGAGGAAATACGGCAATCTGACTCAGAGAACCGACCGTCTTCAGAAGAGAACAAGTCCAAGGATTCTACTGCACAGACTCCATGATTTGTGTAACTCGTTTACGAATTTCAGCTGAAAATTCTTTTTCATCTGATTAATGGAAGCAAGATTGAAATAAATTTAGTGTTTAACTCAGCTCTGGATCTTTTTTCCGAGCATCATTTAAACCTTACCTCACATCCTTGTATCCCTTGGTAGAGTGTGAATCTGTCCAGAGTTTTCGATTTTTCTTAGGGGTTTAGTGCCATTAGATTTTTACTCTCGTTAGGTGGAGGTTTTTTATTTTCTTGTCATGATTTGATGTAATTTGCACATAAAATGAATTAATTGATGGGCTTTCATTCAGGAACTCAGTGTAGTCGCAGTATCATATCCGCCTTGTTTCTTTATTGGAGAATTCTAGTGCCGGAAGGTTACCGGCAGATTTATATCAGATCTTGTCAGTTTTATGTACTTATTTTCTAAAAGGCGATTTCGACCGAAACGTGACCGTTATGAAGCAAAACAATGCATAAACATAATCTGTTGTTACAGTGTCTGGGGTTCTACACATCTGAGATTGACATTTTAATTTTAGCATGCAAATGACAAAAACTGACAGCGTTTGTAAAGCATCTACATAATAACGGCTCTATATCTACTCAAATTGTAGAACTTCGTCCTTCTAATTTCTGAGTAATTTGGTGAAATGGCTAATTTTAGGCAAGAATTAAAAAAAAAAAAAAAGTTGTAAATCTCATATTTACAGACTAGATATTTTGTATTTACTCACTAAAATACTGATAAATTCATTGTTACAAAATAATTATCACGTCCAATGACTAAACAGTCTAAATTAATTGCGAAATCTCACATTTTTCTTTTAAAGCAATCATACTATATTTCAAATGTGCCTCATCCTAAATTTTTTTTTTTTTTTTTTAAACACTTAAGAAAGAAGGACAGGTAGATTTCTATTTAAATAACAGATAAATTTTTTTCTAAAATAATAAATATTTTTTTTCCCCTCAGATGCTCCCCTTTTTTCAGTTTAATCCTCTAAAAAAAAAAAAAAAAAAAAAAAGAACAGAAATCTTTCCCGCCAATTGCCAACTATACAACAACTCTACAGTTTACCATATATAGTTAACGGTCCTCCAAATTCCGCGGTAAAGCAATTCGTCTCCAACCGCTCATATGAGCTTCCAAACCCCTCTCCTCCTCCTCTTCCTCCACCTCCTTCCTCAAGGTCGGACCTTTCTCCGACAATGGCGGATTCCCGAAAAGCTCCGACATTGCCGAAGACTCCCCGCCATACTCGCCACGTCCTCTTCTCCGACCTGCCTCCCAAGCACAACCAACACCACAACCACCCACTCCCCGACGAGAAAAACTGCCGCCCCTTCTGCCTCTCCCTCTGCGCGTGGGCCTGCCTCTCGCTCTTCGCCGTCGTCCTCCTCGTCCTCCTCGTCGGCATCCTCTTCGCCTCCTTTCTCCACGCCACTCTCCCAAAGATCGCCATCGCCGGCCTCGAGCTCCGGCGGCCTAATTCCACCAAGGTAGCCGATTCGATCGAGCTCTTCATCGAGTTCTCGAACCAGAACGAGAAGTTCGCCGTCTCGTTCGGCCAATTGGCGGTGGAGACGTCATCGCAGAGGGTCGATTTGGGGAGGAGGAGGATCGGCGCGTTTTTCGCAGGGGCCGAGGAATACGACGGAGCTGAGAGTGAGCACCGCGGTGGAGAAGAGCGGCGAGGACGCCGAGGAATTGGTGTCGGATTTGAACAACTCGGAGGCGGTCCTCGACGTGACGTTGAGAGGAAAGGTAGGGTTTCACATTGGAGGGATTGACATGGATGGAGTTCCGGTGTTGGTTTCGTGCAATCCGCGGAAAAGTGAGGTTGATCAAGGGAAGAAGTCTCGTTGCAGTGTTAGGATTTTCCCTTTCTGAGGACCTAAGAGGAAAGATATAGAATTTGTTTTACATTGTGATTTCAGTACATGGGGTTTTTTTTTTTTTTTTTTTTTTTTTTTTTTAATGTATAAAAACAAAGAAATGTTTTTTAACGAGAAGGTTTCTTCTAAAAACCATGATTCATGTCAAGAAAATTCCATTGTTTGCTTTTTGTACACTTTAATTGCAGAAATTTATCATCATCTTGATGAATTGTTTGATAAATAGGACGAGACTTTCTGTGTTTTAGGCTTTTAGGCAAGTTTGGTAAGGTGATTTTTTCATCTATTCTTATTTAACTAAATAGGGAGGAATAATTAAAAGATTTTCAGGTTGAAGCTGGGGAGTTCAAATGTGTTGATCCATTTGCTTGTTACTGTCTTTTCGATTATAATTTGGCAAGTCGTCTAATTACTTTAGTATCTTTAGTATTTAATATTTTTTGTATGATCAAATTCTTAAATTATGATTTGTTAGATACTATTAGTGGGCAACTAACAAGCCAGATTCAAGACAGCAACTAACAAGCCAGATTCAAGACAACAAATGCAAACGCGTAGTTACTAGTTAGGTTAGTAATCTTCCCTCAAAAAAAAAAATAAAAAATAAAAAAAAGTTAGGTTACTAGTCACTGGCAAATGGACTAGGTCAATCAAAGAAAAGGAATGGAAATGCTTAACATTTTAATGGGCATTAAGTTGTCTTATTTCCATATTAATCTTAATTTATCAGAAATGCAAACATTTTTTTTTAAGTTAGGAGCTTCTAAAATAGGATCTTCAAAAAATTTACTTTAGATCTTCTTCTTCTTCTTCTTCTTCTTTTTTAAGTTAGGAGCTTCTAAAATAGGATCTTCAAAAAAATTTACTTTAGAATACTTTTTTTAACAAAATGATCAATAAATAAAATCATGAATGGTATAGTAAAAAAATATTAGTCTAACAATTTATATTAATAATACAAAATAAATTCCTACCCTAAAAATTATCGTCAATCAGTTCGTAAAGGGCCAAAGTTTTTTGTTGATAAAAAACATGACAACAATAATAAGACTCGTACTTTCTAATATTGCAACTATTTAGGCAAAAATTGGCCTTGGGTTTCAAAGGAAAGAATAAAACATATATATTTTCCTATTAATTTGTAATTGAATCTTTCTATAAGGAGAAATTTTCTGAATTATGCCTTGTTGGATTAACATTGTTAATAAGGCTAAGGCTTTGTTTGAAATGTTAGTTTAACTTCAACTAAATTATATTTTTTTTTATTGAATTTTTATCTTTTTTTTAATAAATAAAAATTATAACTAGTTTTTAAAAATATCAACCAATTTCAACTAACCATCCGCTAAGTAAAAAGGCTGAGAACCTAATTTAAACAAAAACAATAAAAATGTGGTAAAAGCAAATACAAAAATAGTAGAGGACCTATCTGCAAAACAGCGGAGAATGGATAAAATGGAAGTTCTTCTATGGCAAAAGCCCAAAGTTCTATGCTCAATCAGAAACCCAAAAAAAATATCCTGCTGATTTTCGAAGCTTTTTCCCAAATCCTCTATATCCCTCTCAAGTCTCAGGTACTCTCTCTCTATATATGCACACACAGATATATATGTATATATTTCATTTCTCAACTTGGTTGTTTATCTACTTGCCTAGTTTCTCCGACCAAATTTTTTAGTTTTTCTTTGGTTTTATTGACATTTATGTGGATTTCTTAACCCCAAAAAAAAAAAAAAAAAGGAAGCAAAGTTGCAATTGAGTGTGTGGCTTTAAAGAGGAGGATTGTTATTTTATTCAGTTCAAGTTTTATGTTCCGGATTTCCCAAGATAGCAAAAATGATATCAGAGTGAGGGAATAAGAAGAAGAAAAAACAATCTTTTGCTTTTATGTTCTAAAAAGCTAATTCAACTTTTTTGGTTCAGTTTTTATGTAGTTTAAAATTGCTGATTGGTAAGTGCTCATGGTGTTCGACAAAATGCCTCAAAGAATAGGGAAATGGGGTTTGTTCAAATGTCTAAAATATATTGTTCTCATTCATGTGAAATTCACTGGAAATGGTTTTAACGATGGTTGTTCTTCCACTTTTTAATTCTAGGAGCAATCGTAATTCCCGTTTTTATGATGTTTTCTTTACAGGTTAAGCTTCAAAGATTTGACACCAAAGAAGAGTCCGTCGTTGGGAATGCTACTAGGATAAGCCATTGAAGATCGGTTTGTCTACTAGTTGAGACCTAGAAAAAATGCCAGCATTAATCTCGTCAAGGTTACTCCTTTTTGGAGGCTCACTTCCCTTCCAAAAGTTGTCACAGTTTTCTAGGAAAACTTGGTTTCATAGTGGTGTAACGATTAGGCATCAGGTTGATCGTGATCTTGGGCCTCTCAGTCTTGCAAGCGTTGGAATCAAAAGTGCTCTGGGAACAACAGAACCGAGGGAAACAGATAAGGTTAAACGGTTGAATTCTCGTACTGAAGTCCCCAAAGGGAAGAAGGCGGTTAGAAGCAATGCAGTCAAGTCAGCTGGGAAGCCGAAGACGCTTGAAATAGACGCTTCTCCATTTGCAGCCCAGTCATTTTTTGAGCTTGGGCTTCCACAATCCCTAATAGAGAGGTTAGAGAGTGAACGCTTCGTGACACCAACGGATGTTCAGTCTGCAGCGATTCCTGTGATTCTCAAAGGTCATGATGTGGTGATTCAGTCTTACACAGGTTCAGGGAAAACATTGGCTTATCTGCTTCCCATACTTGCTGAGGGTAGGCCCACTGAAGAAGAAAACTTCTGATGGAGGTGGAGAACCTGGGAAGAAAACAGATATAGAAGCAGTTGTAGTCGCTCCTTCTAGGGAGCTGGGAATGCAGATTGTCAGGGAGGTTGAGAAAATATTAGGCCCTGCAAACAAAAGAGCGGTTCAGCAGCTTGTAGGGGGTGCAAATCGATCACGACAGGAAGAAGCTCTCAAGAAAAACAAACCCGTCATTGTTGTGGGGACTCCTGGTCGGATTGCAGAGATCAGTGCAGCTGGGAAGCTCCACACTCATGGCTGCCGCTACTTGGTCATAGACGAAGTTGATGAACTATTTTCGTTTAACTTCCGGGAGGACATGCACAGGATTTTGGAACATGTAGGTAGAAGATCAGGCGCCGGCCCAATTGGATCGAAAAGTTCCCTTGCCAGGAGGGTTGAGCGCCAGACTGTTTTAGTGTCAGCGACGGTTCCATTTTCAGTCATTAGAGCGGCCAGGAGTTGGGGGAATGATCCACTTCTTGTCCAAGCCAAAAAAGTCATTCCACTAGAATCCATCCCGCAAACAGGACCCGTAAGTCTGTCCAATCCTACAAACAGCCCAAGTTCATCCTCAAATCTTCAGGGTCAGCCAGCAGTGGCGAGCCTGCCTCCCTCTCTGAAGCATTATCATTGTGTCACAAGGTTACAACACAAGGTTGACACATTGAGAAGATGTGTTCACGCACTTGACGCCAAATCCGTAATAGTTTTCATGAATCACACAAAGCAACTAAAGGATGCAGTCTTTAAGCTAGAGGCTCGTGGAATGAGTGCCGTGGAGCTACACGGCGATCTTGGCAAGCTTGCTAGGTCAACAACTTTGAAGAAATTCAAGAGCGGAGAGGTGAGAGTTCTTGTTACAAACGAACTATCGGCTAGGGGTTTGGATGTGGCGGAATGTGATCTAGTGGTCAATCTGGACTTGCCCACAGACTCGATTCACTACGCACACCGAGCTGGTCGGACTGGTCGACTCGGCAGGCCTGGCACAGTCGTAACAATGTGCGAGGAGCCAGAAGTTTTCGTTGTAAAGAAGCTCCAGAAACAGCTTGGTGTACCAATTCCAGCTTGCGAGTTTGTAGAAGGCAAGCTTATTGTGACAGAAGAGTAGAAAACTACACAGCCTCTTAGTTCATAGGACTCCTTTGGAGGGTCAATTGAGTTTCTTTTTTTAAATATTTTTTTCGGGTTTGTGGTAGTTTTAGTGGTAAAATGACACCAAATGAATTAAGCTTTTGAAACTCACTTGTTAAAGTAAACCAAGCACTTAAAATAATATTTTTCCTGCTCTTCAGTAGTTTGAATTCTTGCTTTTATGGGGCCTGCGACGGGCTGCATATTGAATGGAGTTGTTATTTGAGACGACATTATATAATGACTTCTATGCTTGGAATTTGAACAAAACGCGTCTTTTTTTTTTTTTTTTTTTTTTTTTTTTTACTTTTTTTTTAATTAAAAAATGTCGGTGAGGGTTCTACAGCCTTTTTTTTTTTTTTTTTTGGTAAATGGGTAAATGAGGGTTCTACGGCTTAGAAAATGGGGTTTTCGTCTAAATAGCATTTTTATAATAAATAAGTCAAGAATTTTGCCTATTCATTGGATGAGGATGAGAGTGAGAAGGACAAGAAAATAGAAATAGAAATTTGGTAAGAATTCTTTAATAATGAAAAGAGGAAAGAAAAGGGGGGGAAAAAAAGTAAAAAACTGTTAATGATTGTACCAGAACCGCACAATTCAATAATGGAGCAATAAAATAATTTGGGGAGGAAAGTTTTTAATGCCACGATGACAAAATCATGATGACAGTGTGGGGACATAGATACCAATAGAATCTAAGACCAGACACGGTCACAAAGGGTGGGGGAGGGAAATGAGGAAAAGTAGTTGGACCTATTAAAAAAAACACCAGTGTAGTCAGGGATCACCCTGCAAGAATCTCAGATAATTGATAAATTGCAATGACAACCTTAGAATTTTTTCAAATATAATAACACCTTCTGTGGCGGAAAACTGTTGCAGTATTCCCCTTCACTTACCTCTGTTGATAAAACGTAGACACACAAAAGTCAAATGATAAGGATCTGTTTTTTAAAAGCCAATTGACATAGTACATGAGTTATTATTAATCTTTTTTTTTAATAATACAATTCAAACATTGACAAGCTGAATCTATCAATAAAAAGATGACATTTTATCATCATGTGAGTTGGAATTAAAAAGGAAGGCACAAGAAAGGCGATGAAAAGATGGAGATGAGCATGACAAAATATTTAGGCCTGCCAATGTTTACATGTAGATTTTTTTTTTCTAGAATAAGCATGTGTTTGGCACAATCACTCCAACCATTCAACTCCAATTGATTTTTTTTTCCTTCAAAAGTCAACTCAGTTTTACTGTTCACAGCTCCAATTTTAACTTAAAAGCTTAAACTTTAAAAGTCTATTGCTCCATTTGGTGATACAGTTTGAGTTGCAATTTTTAAGTTTGAGTTGGTTGACTTTTTAAAAACTAGTTATAATTTTTGTTGACTTTTCAGAAAAAAGATAAAAATTGAGATGAAAATTTTTAGTTAAGATGCTTCATCAAACGAAGCATAAAACTTTGTTATTCCAAATCCAAATGAGATAATTATTTTTTAATTATATAAAATTTCGAAATGAAAAGACAATAACCATATTACTATATATATTTTTTTAATATATTTTAAGTTTTTACATTTTTTTTAACCCTAATCAACCAAGCACACAATTTCAAAACTCAACTCCAATTAAAATAAATTCTAATTCTCTAACTCAAGCAGTCCAACTAAACACCCTCTAAGAAATTTAGGAATGTTTAGGAAAATATTTTCAATCACAGGGGTAATGGCATAGTTTAATTGAAATTCAAGGACATCGGTGTAATTTTAGAAAATTTTTTATTCCGGTCCTCCCCGTAGGGGTGTAGATTGGGGAAGAATGGTAAAATGGAATATGGATTTTAAAATTCAAAAGAAGAAATAATGTAATTTAAAAAAAAAAAAAAAAAAAAAAGTAACAGGACGTGAATCCTACGCCAAGTTGGAATAATGACAGAAAATTCTAGAACCTTTAGTTGGCCGTATAATTATATACGCTGTTGTTTGCATCAGAGGTCTTCTTCGTCTTCGTCTTCTCTGCGATTAATCTTCATACCTGGGTGGGGTGTTTTCTCAACTCCAATCTCATCGTTCCCGATTCTTTTTTCTCTTCAAAATCCTAGGTAAATTTCTTCCCCATCCTTTCTCTTTGATCCGCTTGTTACCCTCTTGATCCGAAGAGATCTCGTCCGTTTCTTCCGACGCAAAAAATTTAATTTATATTTTTTTTGTTATTTTTTGTATAAAATTTGCGCTAGAATTTCTCGGTTGTTTTGGCCTATGGATTCACGATCTGGTGCTGATTTGTGCCTTTTTTTAAATTTTTTTTTTTTGGGTGGGGGATTAGAGCTTTGTTGGTGTATAAATGGCGTCAAAACGTATCTTGAAGGAGCACAAGGATTTGCAGAAGGATCCTCCTACCTCTTGCAGTGCAGGTTTGCTCCTTTTTGCCTGTTTCCTTCCTTGCTTAATTCCCTAATTTTATAAAAAGTTTCGGCTTTTTGTGTGTGTGTGTGTGCCAAAAATCGGAGCTTTAGCATAGGATTATAACTGCTGATAATTGTATTTGACACCACAAGTCCTGTTTGGCTCTGTTTAGCTGATGATATTATCATATTACACGAAATGTTATGAGGGTGTTGAACATGTGATTTTGAGATGAATTGGAAAGGAGACATGGCGAATTAGTTATTTTTATTGTAGTACACGAACTGAGTGTGATGATTGATACGTGCATCAGCTGATTACATGAATTTTATTTTGTTTTTTTCTATTGTAACTAGGGAGAAAGTTTTGTGAAACTTTTCCTTGCGTATTGTAATTTGTAGGTCCTGTGGCTGAGGACATGTTCCACTGGCAAGCAACAATTATGGGTCCTTCTGATAGCCCTTATGCAGGAGGCGTATTCCTAGTTTCAATTCACTTTCCTCCGGATTACCCCTTTAAGCCCCCGAAGGTTTTTCTTTTCCCCTTTAATTTTTTCCGCCTTTTCAGTCTTTTAAGCACTATTGCCCTGGTCTTGTAGTGTAAGTCCTGAAAACGTTAAACATGGCAAGGGTGTTGGTTTTGTGATTGCATGACTGATGGGTGACTGCGCCATCGGTTTAGCTTGCGTTTGTAATTTAAATTTTGAATGATTTTTGAACGATCATTATGCCTAGTTGCTTTAACTTTTTGCTGGATTGTTCACCTGCTGTCTTCAATTTAGTCTTTTCTCTTTGATGTTTTCATATGAGTTGGTAGAAAGATGCTGTTCATATTGCCATCGGAAGGAATTGGTGTTTGGTTACGGTGATGCTCTGTATTTTTCGTAGACATTTCGATTATAACCTTGTTGGTTATCTTATGCATTTGTTATTTTATTGAGTATTGAGTGTATGGTGTAATGTTCTGAAATGTTCATATCCCGTATCTTAGAGAATTTTCAGACGCTGTGATGCATGCATTTGTTTGAGGTTATTTTCTTTACATATTAGACATTTTGTTCTGTTCACTTAATTTCAGTAGTGCAGTTCATTATAGTTTCAATCTTTCGTGTGTGTATGTGTGTGTGTTTTATATTCTGGCATTCAATATGATTTCTTGTGCTATGTTGCAGTTTTATAGACTTGTGATTGTAAATCTTTTCAGGTTGCATTTAGGACAAAGGTATTCCATCCCAACATTAACAGCAATGGAAGTATATGCTTAGATATTCTTAAAGAACAGTGGAGCCCTGCATTAACCATTTCCAAGGTTTGTTTGTCCATTGCCTTACCTTCCCAATCAACATTGCACCCGCATGTGCGTAAGGAAATATGGTCTTGAGAATTTTCCTGCCAAAAAAAAGGGGGGGGGGGGGGGGGGGGGGTACACATCCACTTGATTTAGCATGTTCTTTGCTTAATTTTTTATAATCTACTCTATATGACACTGTTTATTCTACTCTATATGACACCGTCAAACAATCACTCTCCTAGTTAATGTTTTGGGAGGCGAATATATGATCTGATGAACTGAGGAACATGTTTTTACAAACAGTTTCCGATATCGAACTACATTCTATCTTTAGAATCAATAGTTGTAGCTTGTCGGAAACAAACTTTTGGTTGGTTGTTCATACGAAATTTCTGTATTTCAGGTGCTGCTATCTATATGCTCTCTGTTGACAGACCCCAACCCTGATGATCCCCTTGTCCCTGAAATTGCTCACATGTACAAGAGCGACAGAGCCAAGTATGAGGCCACTGCTCGCAGTTGGACACAGAAGTACGCCATGGGATGAAGGTGAAACTTGAAAAAGCTCTCAGCTTTGTACAAGACAACAAATGCATGGACTCCTCTTCATCTTATTTAGGTCTGAAAAACCAAAAAATATATATATATATTGGGAATGATTTTTTTTTTTTTTTTTTTTTTGTTAAGTGGAAATGGGCAAGGAACTCGGTTCTCATTTCGTGAATATTCATTTCAAGATATTGAAGTTGGAAAAGAACAAAAGAAAAACTGTAATTTATGCTTGCTAAGTTCTTGTCAAGTGAAATGGTCTGTGATTTGCTACTACATTAAACGTTTTAAGAAATAATCCTTGGTGGGAACAATTACTTATTAGTCCACTTATTCCCTAAACACACAAGCTAGCTACTGATATATATATATATATATATATATACACACGCACACATAAATGTGTGTGTGTGTGTTTATCAATATATCAAGGAAAAAATATTAATCTTGAATTATGAAAATTTATCAATCACAAGTGCAAGCACTGTAGTTGATTCCAGTTTAATTATTGCCATGATTTGCTGGATCCACGAGGTGCGGTACACAGCATGGCTTAAAAATTTTGTACAATGTTAGAGCTGAAAACTGTTGTCGAATGTTGTCGGTAAGCACGTGTTATACATGTCCAAAAAAAAAAAAAAAAAGGAAGATGGAACTCACATGCAATTTGCTGGGCTCAAATAACATTTATCTCTTGGACTTTGGTATCCAAACCCACGTGTTTTCCTGGTTCGACCCACCATCATTAGCTTCTTGAAAGAGTGATATTTGGTGGGCGGAGTGCTTCCAAGTTTCTGATGCTGACAAAGTTTGAGTTGGTCTTCTCGTTACATTGAATTTGATACAATTTACGGCGTGGAAATTGGGTGAATTATTGGCCTTGTTATAGGTCAAATGACACGGGAAAACCCAACAAAACCAAATAAGAGTTAAAGAAAAAAGGAAAAAAAAAAAAAAAAAAGAGAGGATTTTCAAACTTCTTGAACGGTTTAGTTTTTAAGTGTTTCCTTGGGGATCAATTCTCTTGTCCTGGACAATGCTTTTGATCATAAATACCAACGTTCATTGGTTGAAAGTCCTTTCATTTTCCAAAAAACTATGTTCATTTATTATTATTATTATTTATTTATATATTTTTTTAAAATTCTATGTGTGAATGTTGAAATCTAGTTCCGTGAGAAGTGAAGGCTACAAACTATATGTGGTTCGTAGTGACTTGGTGAGGTGGACAAAAGGAAATGAGATTAGGATTCTCTAATATGAATATTTGACCAATTAAATACCAATTTTTGTTTTTACCATAAGCTCGGACTGCATATGTAACCAATAGAATATCTAGCCCTGCTTAGACTAATATGGTTTGAAATACAGAACATATCTGTATGATTATATCTTTACACCTTTTTGGTATTAGACAATTTTTTTTTTTTTTTTTAAGGAGAAGGCAATATATGGAAGCCGAAAGGTAGAGTCGTAATTACTAATACAAGTAGGTAATGCATGATTAATAATTACAAGTAGGTAATGCATGATTTAATGAAAATGTCTGGTTAGATATTGCTGGAAACCTCATTAGAGGACAATTTAGAAAATTAAAAGAAAAAATAATTAAAAAAAAAAACCATCGCTTGGTTGACAAGCAACGAACTTGGTCGGTCCTAAGACCTTCTCTCTCTCTCTCTCTCTCTCTCTCTAACACTTTGATACATCATTGATCACGTTCATGAGGAAGGCCCTTTGCTTGTTGCCCAAGCATTAACCAACTCTAGCCTACCTTTTTTTTTTTTTTTTTGGGTCCTTTTTGAGTGGCTTTATTGGAACTTATTAACCCTTTCCCATGTATCATTGTCGTTTCTCACCGAAATCCATCTTTTCATTCCTTTCTTACAAGTATTTTATTTAGCCGCAATATATAATAAAGTGCGCAACACTTGGTAGTTTACTAGTCTGTTTAGGCTCCATCCACATTGACATAGGTTTGCTAGACACTAAATCGAATAGTACTAGATGAAAAATAACATAGGATTTTGTGTGGTTTTCCTAACATTTTGGTAAGTTCTACATATTTTATCTCCATCCACCATATAATAATAATAATAATAATAATAATAATAATAATAAATGAGGACCTGATTTTGACCCATTCAACTGAAACAATGCTATGTTATGCTCCTTGTTGCTATATGTTGCGTTATAAACATGATTCTAAGTTCTAACGCAAAAACCTACATATACATATATATAGACACTGTATAAAAAGGACTTGAACAAGCCAAAAAAAATTCCAGCTTCTGATTTTTACGCAAAAAAAAAAAGCGAGTTTTTCCAATATAATATGATGGTATAAAAAACTACTTAACTCAAAAAAATAAAGTGCAGGCTTATTTGATTATTAAAAAGGTCAAATTGGTTACAGATATAGTCTAATTGTAATATTATATCTGACTCTATCAAAATGTACAGAATTCAAATTATTCATCTTTAAGTAAAAAAAAAAAAAAAAAAAAAAGACAAGCTTTTGTAATTGCTTCCATCTTTATGAACAGTTAAGATCTAGGCACGTTTGGCCTATGAATTAATGTTATCGAGACACTAAAAAAGAGTTATTAGTGAGTGAGTCAAAATAAGAAGCTCTCAATTTACCAGAAGTCGACACCGGCGGTGAGTGATGTTCCTATAGTTACAAGACCGACGCGGACAGGGAAAAAAAGAAAAGTGTGTCCCCAAAGCATTATCTAAAGAGACAAAACGACACTAAAAAGAGAAAAAGATAAGACTTGAGGAGAAAAATGAAAAACCAAAATCACGTTTTTCGCTGTACTTAGATCCGATTCTCTGCATTTTAAGTAAGCTCGTGGCTAGTTTTTGTCCCAAAAAAACGTGAAAAATCAGCTGCATCTCTGCCATTTCAAGTTTTCTTTTTTTCTTTTTTTTTTTTTTAACTCCTCTCCCTTAGGACAGTATCAACACTGTATAATTAACTCCCGCCAAAATTAGGGAGATCCAAACAAAATAATAAAGAAAATCTTCTGATAAGATATGGAAATAAATATGATATAAAGAGTATAGTGTTTTCCGGTTAGATAATATTAGAACCTACATCAATTAATGAGATTTTTTTTTTTTTTGTACCAAAAAATGAAGAAACATATAGGCTGGCCACTAGCAAGCTTAGCGTTTCCTGAAGTCTAAAGTCTTAATTACTTTTACCAAGTCTTTGAACATAATTTTAGCAAAAATTAGAAAAAAAAAAAAAAAAAGAAAAAAAAAAGAAAAAAAGAATTGAAAAATCAACGGAGAAGACTTTTTGGGAAATAACTGCTTTTTTATGTAAATGTAGAAGTAGAAGCGTGGCGTAGGAGTGGGGTTTGTTTATGAGAAGAACAATGACGTGTCAGTAACACCGCTCTTAACACGTCAACCAATGCAGCTGTAAGCACCATCTTGTGTTTTTTCCCGCTTTCTGTTCTCTCATTCACCCACAATAAAACACAATATAACTGACGACTTTAATACACCCACACTCTCTGTTGAAAATTCATACAAATTCACAAGCACACTCACAGCTTTTTATTATTTTTATTTTTTTATTTTTAAATCAAAATCAAAACCACCGGTCTCTTCCGTTTCATACTACTTCTCACCTCTTTTTTTGCCACTCGTGCACTATATATAGGCCTCCTTGACGTTTCTCTGACATTTTGTCTCTCCTCATTTTTTCTCTTTCCTTGTTTTAGAATCTTAATTAAACCCCTTCCTCTCCTTCTTATTTCTTCTAAATCTTCTCACTCCTAAGTCTCTCCCTCTCTCTCTCTCTCTCTCTAAAACCTGCAAGGGCTTTTGCTGCTTTGCACATAGCCTTTGCAGGTCTACCAAAATCCTCTCTTCCCTTTTCTCTCAGCGGCAGAAAACAGCTTATGCGTCTGTCAAATACTCCCCTTTTTCCAGTTTGTTCTTTCCTCTGTCTTCTCCTACCGCTGATTCACTGTTTTGCTCCGTTTTTTTTTTCCCCACCTCGAGAAACCGCCATAAATTCACTTTGTGATCTCTCTAATAAGTTCCCAGAGGTTTTTGGGTTTTGTCTTTTGTTGCTAAAATTATAAAGATGATTAGCCACGAGAGGCTCTTAGATCGCGGGATTAAGTACTCGGAGCACATAACCACGACGAGGAAAACCATGGCCGGAGCTGAGCAGAAGTGCGTCCGGATCATAATCACTGACTGCGACGCCACCGACTCCTCCAGCGACGACGAATCTGAGCCGTCCGTACGGAGAGTGGTGAAGAGACACATAAGAGAGATCAACTTCGAACGATCCTCTCCCGGACCAACCAGGACTCCGAAGCAAGCTAAAGCTCCGAAACGGCCTATGAAGTCGCCAGAGTCCGACATCTCTCGCCGGAAGAAGTTCCGCGGTGTCCGCCGACGGCCGTGGGGGCCGCTGGGCCGCAGAAATCCGCGACCCGACCCGGAGAAAGCGGGTCTGGTTGGGGACGTTCGACACGGCGGAGGAAGCCGCCACGGTGTACGACAGAGCCGCCGTTAAGCTCAAAGGCGCTAACGCCGTTACCAACTTCCCGAACTCCGTCACGACGGAGACGACCGCCGACGTTACTGACGTCAGCTCCGACCTGTCCTACTTGGCCGCGTCGTCGCCGACTTCCGTCCTCCGCTTCGACGAACCGACGCCGTTTCAAGGTTTCGGGTTCTTGGTCGACGACCTTTTGGGGTTTGACTTTGACCTCGACGGAACGCTGGGTCTGCTACCCGACATTACGGCGTCGGGGACGACTTTTGAGAAAGTGGAGTTCAGCGAGTTCGACTTGATCGACGTCGTTTTCTGAAGTTAACGAATCAAAACGACAGACACATGTTCGACTTCCGTCGACGTGGCACGCTGTGATTGGTTGTTACCCGGAGTCGGTACCGGGAAGCTGAAACTACTACCGGAGTTCCGAGATTGCAACGGCGATTTTGTTATGTGTTTGTTAAGAAGTATTATTGTAATTTTAAATCAGTTTTGGGATTAATTGTATAATTGTAATTTAAGTGTAATTAATTATTGTTAATGAGATTGGCAGAGGAAGGGAAGGAGAAGGATTTTGTTCTAATCTTTAAGAAGGCCAGCCATTCTTTAGAGATCATATTGTTCGAAAGTGAGTGGGGATATTTTGTTGTTATCTGTATTTAAGAAAAAAAAAAAAAGGAAGAATTATAAATTATTAAAAAAATAAAAAAATAAAAAACACAAGAGACTTGTGTGTCCTCTCCTTTTTGCTAATCACTGTATATAGTGACTTCGGTGGTTGTGCTTTTCTGGCCGCATGCTTAGAAAAGTTCAATAATAATTAGAAACGTGTTTGAAATTATACATAACAAATTGCTTATATTATTACTTAATTAAGTGGTTTTACTGTAGTAAATTGACAATTTGTTCGGAAGGATTTAAATCATTTGGAATATCGTCCTCTATTTTTGTAAATTTGGCTACTTTTTCTTTTTTCTTTTTTTGAAACGAAAATTACAGTATTGTTTTTTTCTGAGTAATTCAAATCGTGTCAGCTTTGTCTATCACCAACATCACAGACAAATTGTGCTACGAGTTCTATTTGTCTACCAAGAATTAAATACCCCGTAGAAATATATCAAATTATCAATCATCTTTTTTTTTTTTTTTAAAAAAAACTTAGAAATTAAATGAGGAGATTCCAACTCTGAAGAGATGATAAGTGGGGTATTTCACTGTCGACAGTGACTCATCAACTTCGGAGAAATTAAGTTTTGAAGACAGATGATAATAGATGTGAGAAAAATAATAAATATGATAATGAAAACAATTTATAGATGTTCGTTTTAAAACGAATTACTTTTTTAAGTTTAATGCATTATAATAGATGAATCTTCAATATACACATAAATTCTCAATGGCTCAAAATAGTACTTTTTTAAATTATATTAAGTGTGAGAATTTAAGCATATATTTAAATTTCATCCATCATAATGTATTAGATTTGGAGGACAGACTTATTTTAAAGCAAATTTGTATAAAACTTACCCTCCTCGACACTTTTTTATTTTTATTTTTGGAGAACATAAATTCACAAGTCAAGCAAGTGGGACGTGGCGTCAAGATCAGTGAGATTTTTTATTAATTATTTTTTTTAGCCGTCCTTTCCGGTATCGATAATTCACGTCCTCCAAATTCTTATGTTCTTTAAGAGGACTAGTCAAACATAAACTTTTAAATTTTTTTTTTTTAACTTTGATTTCATAAAACTGAGAGGGACAGACATCTTATCCCAAATGTAAAAATGCTTGATAGAGAGGTTCATGGATCAGTTAATCGATTAAGGAATCATGATCAGAAGATTCAGACGAGATCTGGACCGTCCAAGTAAAATGGATCACACACGAAATTCGAAAATATCGGCGTATTAAGCAGATTTAGTGGACATTATCGATGAGAAACTCTTTTCAAAAAAAAAAAAAAAAAATCCACTTTGTTGGGGTCACGCCTACGTGGCTCCCCATTATATGGTCTTTTGGCTACCGGCGGCTGCCAAAAAGTCGAACCCAACAAAAAATAAATAAAAAAATAAATCCAAATTGAGAGCACTTTACTTTCGTGTGCGTGTGCCCAAAAAAAAAAAAAAAAAAAAAAAAAAAAAAAAAAAAAAAAATCCTCTTGTAATAACCTTTTTATCCTTATCCCGTCACATATATGTTTTTATGCGGTAAGAGATAAAATTATTACGGATTCAAAGTTAAAAAGAAATGAAAGTTACATTTTAAAATTAAATAATAAAATCTTATAAGGATTATAATTTAAGATGAAATTTTGTAATTAAGTCTTTTAAAAAGTAGTAATTTGCCTATGAAAAAAGGGGAGAGAACTGTTAAAAAAAGAAACTATGAGATAAAATTATTATCGGTTCAAAATTTAGAGAAAATCTTGTAATTAAGTGTTTCAAAAAGTAGTAATTTGCCTAAGAAAAAGGGAAAGAAGTGTTAAAAAAAAAAAACTATGAGATAAAATTATTACCGGTTCAAAATTAAGGGGAACAACTTTCACATTTTGAAATTCATGTGGTAAAGTATTACAAGGGTTATAATTCAATTGAAAATTTTGTAATTAATTTCTTTAAAAAATTTGTAATTTGCCGACGGAAAAAAATTTAAAATAAAGTGTGAAAAAAAAAAATAATTAGGAATTGGATGGGGGTTCAAAAAGAAGGGAGGAGAAGAGCGGATCCGGTGGGTCCCATTGGTTGGTGACCAAACGGATTCGAAAGTAAAAGAAGCCCAAATGTGGCCCATTTACCCGCCTATTAAATGCAGCCGCCTCCCACTATTACAGCGTTTCACTTCATCCTCCGTTTCTGGAAACTCGGAGTCAACATCTTTTGGTATGGTATCGTTAATTATTTCGACAAGCTGACATGTCATACTATTGTTTTGTTCATGTTATTTTCAACCTTTTTTTATTTTTAATTTATATATACACATATGTCGTTTTAAAATGTATAATTTATTTTGTATATATACACGTGTACCAGTACCAAGTATCAACCATTTTTGAAGAGTCCAAAATCCATTACTTAAGTTTCACCTCCTTTGTCCTAACTATCTTTTTATTTATTTTTTTTGAGAATAGGTATGCCCTTTCTTCTTTTTCCTATTTGCAAATAGAAAATGATTTATATCATGACATTGACATATAAGTTTTAAGATGTTCTTCAAATTAAAAAGTAACTTGTAGTTACAATTATAATCTTATAATAATTTTATATCCGATTAATTTTATTATAAGATAAAGAATTTAAATTCTCTTAATATCAACCCCTCAAGTTCAAAAAGAAAAGTAACTTATTAAGAGTAAAAATGAGAAGAAAATCGTCTTTTTAATTTTGTAAAATCTAAAAAACTTAGACACTTGATCTTTTATGATATTCATAATTAAATTGTTGATGACGTGTAGAATTGTTGTTTGCAAAATAATCTCTTACCCATCATTATCAGTCATTTAATTTTATTTATTTTTTTGATGTCACAGTAGTACTTCTTTAAATCTAGATTTTCTTATTCTTAAAAAAGAAAAGAAAAGAAAAAAAAAAAAAAAAAACGTTCTTGAAATCTTTCAAGCTAGCAAAAATTTTCCTAAAAAAGGTGTGCTAAAGTTGTTTAGTTTTGAGGTGACGTGTCACCTATTTCTTCAACAAAAGAGAAGATTTTAGTGGATCTGTAGGAAATAGTTCTGTCGATTTCTATTTGTCCTTTTTTTATATTTTATTTTAAAGTTGACAATTGGATGAGGCGTGAGGATTGATATTTTTAATTTGACGACAGGATTTTTATTTCATACTCATCTACATATGTGGAACACACCGAATTCCTTTACTTTGCATTCTTATTTAGATTTTTTGGCTCTAAACAAACAAAAAGAGCATAAGAGATGAAGAACCAAGCATTTATAGCACTCCAATATGAACATATCCATCATCTATTATTGATTACAAAGGAAAAGGGCCCAAAAAATCACTTCAACAAGCACAAAAGCAAATAGTAAATACCATATCATATTATTTTCTTTTAATTGAAAAAAGGGTAGTTTTGTTTTCACCACCTCCGAATCAGCATCATTGTGCAAATTTATTAATATCATAAGTGAAACGGAAAAAAAATTTTACACATGCTTTCTTCATTTATTAACATCCAAGAAATCTAAAATCATCAAAAATCGAATCCAACTTAATATACTATTAAAGAAATATGATTACAGTTTTATAATAAATAATGAGATTCGATCTTTAAATATTAGATTGAAAAAAAAAAAAAAAAACCTTCTTTTACCGTCATGCTGCTATCAGCGACATCATAAGTTTTTTGTTTCTATGATCAAGTCCTCCATTACAATTGGACTTTTTTTTCCCCCTTTTTGCTGGGAACAGTTTGACAAAATGAAGGAAATGACCCCATTGAACATAGAGAGAGTATATATCTGTATATCTACGTGTATATATATATATATATATATATATCTTCTAGCTAATTTGAAAAGCGGTAATCTAACACAGATTTTGATTACTGTTAGTGTCACACTTGGCAGCCAGATGTTCCTCGAGAAAATGAGGTAGATCTCCCTGGAGGCCCACTCTGGGAAAAGATAAGATCAAGTAATTTAGCGACCCATGTCATATATACATAAATATGTCATAAATATATATGTACATATATTAAGCAAAAGCAGTTAAAATGGAGAAAAATTGAGCCAATTAGAAGTTGGAGATGGGAAAATGAGGCCCGCTTTAATTAGTAGGTGTTTTTTCTAACCAAATATTTGCAAAAAAATGACGAGCTGACTGTTGACAGGTTCGAACCAGGTGCAGAGGTCACAAAAAAACTGGCATTATTAAAATAAGCAAAGTGAGGTTTTCCCATTTGTTTTTTTTATTAATTTGTCTGAAACCTGGGAACCAAACAAACTGTCACATTACAGTTAAATATTATTAAGAGACGTGTTGGATTTGAACAAGGTTGTGCCAGCTAGCTAGCAGCCCTTTGGCTATAGTACTGTATATATACTCTCTTCAGTGCACACTTTTTTTCTTTTTTTCTTTTTTTTTTTTTTTGTGGCTAATATATTCGTTTGAAATTCGTTTGCATGATTTATGTCCGGACCACCCTAGGAGTCCTCGACTTGGAAACAATTTTTATTGCATACTTTCCATTTGAAAATGTAGTTATATTAATTACTAAAGAAACAAAGTACAAGGATAGAGTGTATTACGTATTCTGATAATTCGAATTTCGAACGATTTATCTATATATAAATTTCTTACAATGATGGATTGTCAATTTATCTCATCTATCACGGTCAAACTAATTCAAATATAAGTTTTTGTCCGAAAATCTTATAACCCCACGAAGTGATGAGAGGTGTATTTCTAGTTAAGTCACAAGACTTTGTCAAGAGCATCTTGATAACACCTTGTTTGACCCCCATTTTATTTTATTTTTTAATTTATTTTAAAAGGTCGCCATCTTTTGGTGATGTGGTTGTGGTTTACTCATATCTAAAATTCTTTTTTCTTGATTGGGAAGAAAAGATGTGGAACTAAGCAAGACCTCAGAACATGTTTAAGTATTCGAGTTTGGATTCTATGGGAAAACAAGAAGCGTGATTCTTTGTAAGTGTTAGCAAAAGAACTTTCCGAAGAATCCAAACTCGCATTATTAAACATGTTATAGGTCTTTGCTTGCTTTGAGCAATCAGATGCCAATGGATGAGGATTTCCCTCTATATGCACATATATCTACATATATATATATATATATATTATATGATATACTATAATATAGTATAAGTTGCATGTGCAAGTAGCAGATTGGCATTTTGAGAGATTCTCTTTTGGTCATATCCTCAGAAAATGGCGTTTTTCTTGATTACATGTTGTGGTTGAGGCCATTCTTTTATGGGACACTTCTTTATCTTCATTCTCAGCCTTCTTCTTCGTTGACTTACTCTTATACTAATTAGTGCATGCCGAGTGCCTTAAGCGTCTGGTCAACTGTGAGGCTTTGTACTTGTCTCTCTTATTTTTTATTTCTGGTTAAATAGTTTGGTGCTTGTCTTGATATATGGTGAATCTAGCTTGGAATCTAATAAATTTCCTTACTAGCTAGCCTAAAGAATTCTCCACCTCTGAATATGGCGCGGAGCTATAAATCTATTTCAGTAGGGGTGTATATCAAAATTTTTTTTTCAAGATAAATAAATTTTAAAGGGGATTATGTGAGAATTTTTTAATTTTAGTGGATTTCTGCGAGAAATTTTTATTTTAGTAGGGGCAAAATAATAAAAATATAAACTTTTTTTTTATTAAGTTAATTCTGATGGGAATTATGTAAGAATTTTTTATTTTCAATAGGAGCAAAGTAGGGATCATATAAGAATTTTTTTAATTTTAGTGGGGATAAATTATAAAAATTATAAAACTTTTGAAGTGAAAATCAAATAACCAAAAATTTCCGTGGAGACTACAGCTCCCACTGGCACCTTCTGAATCCGCCCCTGCCTGTGAATAATGTATGCTGAGTGAGATATACTCGAGGTTTTAATATGAAAATTTGCACCGAAATTTTCATTTCAATATCTTTTTTTTTTATTTTTAAACTCTATCAATATCTAAAGAGAGATACATTATCTTTCTTGCACAGTGTTGCAGAAGTTTCAGTAAAAATTGATTCTTTTAATTAAAATATCTGTTTTTTTTATATATAATTAAAATATCAGTTCACATGAAAAACATAGACTAAAAATTATGCTTCAATGACATAAAAAATTTCCAAGGGATTTTAGAACCCCCAAAGATATTGTAATTTTTAGTGGTTGAAATGTCTTTCATTGGCTTAGAATTGGCGGGAAAAAAAATGAAAGAAAATGACCACCAATACCTAACCACGTGCAAGTTTCTTTTTTTTTTGTTTTTTTTTTTTTCAAAAAAGGAAGCTTCTTGGAATGATATAGAATACTGCATACCAATATAATTTCTAGTACGATTTAACTTTTCGTAGCTATTTGGGAGAAATTTCCAAGTGGCAAAGTGAAGCCAAAGCAAGCGGGGAGTGTCGAGTGGAGCGAGGAAAAGTAGATGAAGACAAAGCTACTTTTTTGTTTAATGTCTCGAGCAGTACACAATGAAAGTTCAATGACCAAGGTTCCTAGAACCCTCCCAACTCTTTCACACCAAAAATTAGTATGTTTCCTCGAACCAAATATTCAAGCCCCTCTCTTCTCTTGTCGTTTTGGTTATAAATTTTTCAGATTTTAAACGTTTAGGGAAAAAAAATATGTCGATCAAAAAACGTTTTTTAAGGTTTGGAAACATCACGGTTTAACAGAAAAAGATGTTTGAACTGAACTTAACATTCTATGATGAGATTTTAATTAATGTTCACCTTTATTGTTTCCCACTTAATGGATTGAGTTGGAAGTTGAGATCTTGAAAGGAGGGGGAGTCGAACCTAAGTTCTTGTCGTTTCCCAGCTAATTGGTCTAAACGACTACTCTCGAGGAGCAGATTTTAGAAATGAGGTTTGCGTTTCAAGCTTTGCTCCACAGAACTTCTGTATATCCTTGTCCGGTTAAGGGTTCGTTTGGTGTTAAAGATTGAGTTTGAGATGAGATGAAATTTTTAAGTTTGAGTTGGTTGACTTTTTAAAAATTAGTTATAAATTTTGTTGACTTTTCAGAAAAAAGACAAAAATTGAGATGAAAAAGTACAGCTTAATTAGAGTTAAACCTGGATGCCAAACGTGGGCTAAGAATACATAACATTTTTTTTTCTTTCTTTCTTTCTTTTTTATATACACGATTCTAAAAAAAATCAGTAACCCCTTATCATGATCACAACTTTTTAATATCTTGAAAATCATTGATATTTCAAGAGTTCGTTTGGAATACCACTCTCAATCAGAATTTTGTCTATTCAACTTTAAAACTCATAAATTTACATCTCACTCCATCTCTTAAATTCTTATAAAATTCAAACTTCAAAACTGCATAATTTTCTTTTTTTAATTCAAAATGCGATGGTTATTATGTACTTACTCTTTTATGAAAAAAAATAAGGATAATATACTAATATGTTAATAAGAGTTCAACAACGCAAATAAGAAAATCATAACTAAGTAAATTGAGTAAATGAATTTGTATGTTAAACTAGTCAATAGATTTTAGGGTCTATCACAACACACAAATTTAAAACTAAACTCCATAATCCATTATAATAACACAAACAATAATTAAAATACTAAACGGGTGGGGAGTGATTTGAAACCTCGGATTCATTTGACAAATCATAACTGTCCGTTTATTACAACGGGTTCAAACCACACTGTCCATTTGAAAGTGTGTATTAAGCAGCTTGTGGTTATTTCTGTGCACCCCTACCAAAAAGAAATAACGCCACGTGATTTCCTTCTTAACCAGTTTTATTGAGCTCGTACGTGATTTACTGTAGACAGGGCCCAAATATTTTGGTGAGACTATGGGGCCCAATTTGGCGAAAGCCCAGATTATTGGAAGTCCAGGATTCCAGGCCAACCTTAATTGGGCTAATTCTAAGATTTCGGGTCGACATAAGATGGGCCGAAAAGTTGTCGGGTTCGTCATGCGTGAGGTGCGGAACAACCACGACAAAGCCCCTCTCCCAAGAAATAAATATGGGCAGGAAAATTAAATATTAAAAATAAAAAAAAATCGGTTTTAAATATAAATCCAGTACAGGAGGGGGGGATTTTAGAATCTATCTAAAAAGAAAAAAGAACAAAGAAAAAAGAAAAACTCAGGAGCTCAGCGTAGCGGTTAAGCACAGGAAGGATAATCTCTCTCGCAACTCAAGGCAATCACTGCGAATTCGAACTCAGATCATGTGAGTGCTTAATTTCCCTTTCGAATGTTGGATTATTATTATTTTTTTTTAAGATTTGATTTTTTTTTTTTGGTGAATTTTATCGGCTGAATCATTCTTTGAATCGTTTCTGTTTCTAGGGTTTCTAAGCCTCTTACGAAATTCATAATTAGGATTAATATTTATATATATATATATATAAATATATACATATAGCGTTTTCATGTTTTTTTTTTTGGTTTAATTTTGTTCTACGTTTTTCGAACTATATATACATATATACAAACACATCATATTGTACTAGTTTCTGTTTCTAGGGTTTCTAAGCCTCTTACGAAATTCATAATTAGGAAAAATATTTATTTATATATATATATATATATGCATATAGAGTTTTCGTGTGTGTTTTTTTTTTGTTTAATTTTGTTCTACGTTTTTCGAACTATATATACATATATACACACACATCATATTGTACCAAATTTTTATATTTTTGTGCGCGTTTTACAGTAATCATGGCAGACGAGAATGAGGTGAAGGACGAAGTGGCAGAAGTAAGTTCACCATTGACGTCTCTTTTCAAATTTTGTTTATAAAAACAGTGCTTTCTTTGATTCTTTAATTCTATGTCTGGCGAATAATGCTTGAAAAAAAATTTACTTTTGTTTGATTTTTTAGGGGTACATCAGTTTCTTAAAGTTGTGTGTTTGTGTTTGTGTGCGTGTGTGTGTGCGTGCGTGTTTTTTTGTTTTTTTTGGGTAAGGGATTGGAAGTTTATCATAAAGTAAAATGTTCAATAGTTGAACTGGGGTTACTGAATTGGGGTTACGGACTTAAGTAGAGTTTTATGTCTTATGTCTGATGAATGTTTGTATTCGTAGATTGCCGCATTCGATCCTACCAAGAAGAAGAAGAAGAAGAAGGTGGTTTTTCAGGATGCTGCGGATGATGCCGTGGAAAATTTGGCCGAGAAAACCGAAAACCTTTCGGGTATTCATTCTTGAAAAATCGTCAATACTCCATGATGCTTTCTTTGTATTCTTGTAGTAATTATTAGTCCTGTGTGTTCTTTTTGTTTATACAAGACTTGTCATCATTGCGTTGCAGTTTCTGATGGGCTTGAAAGTACATTTGCTGGGTTGAAGAAGAAGAAGAAGAAGCCGGTGAGTTGGCCTACTATTATGAGTTGGGAAGTTTGATGTCTGTTTCTTTTTTTTCTTTGGCACTCTTCAAGAAAATCAATTTTTGTGCTTGGTGTGATTGTAGGTCGAAAGTAGTACTTTGAATGACGAGGGTGGTGATGCAGGAGAAGAGTTGGAAGGTAAAATATTCATATGCTAGGTGTTTGCCAATAGAGTCTGAACTTAAGGTTGGCTTCGGCTTTTCATTGACCATCTTCCATAGGGAATCTAAGATTTTTTTATTATTTTTTTTATTTTTTGACCTCATAGATCATGCGGGAGAGGATGACGAAGGAGAAGGAATTGTGCTGCATACCCGTTATCCTTGGGAAGGGAGCGACCGCGATTATTTGTATGAGGAGGTATAATCATTACCTTACGCAAGTGCTAGTGGGACTCTTTAGTTAACAGCTGGGTTATTTCATTTTGCAATGTTGAATGCTACCAAAAGGGTGCACTTAACCGTGTTACATTATTCCATTGTTTGAGCTACTGTTTTGGCTTATGTTACTGGGTTGTGAATATTAGATACCATATGTCCAGCTTTCTGAGGTGACATTTGTCGTGTCAGTGTGTCACATTAAAATCTATAGCCACTTTCCATTGTCTTCCGTGGGAGTGATATGGATTCTGTTTCATTTTACTGATTTTGATGCTCGACTTGTAGTGGGTCTTGTAACAAAATTTTGTAGAAATCCAGCTTGTAAAATGTCGTGTGAAAGACAGGCTTGCAAATATGTTTGTTACATTATGTTTGACTTTTGATGAGTAGTTCCTACTTCTTAGATTAAATACACTGCTTGATTAGTATTCATTGATAGTTTTGTAAAGTAATGCCTTCTCCCTATCAATGACTGCAGCTTCTTGGTAGGGTGTTTAACATTCTCCGAGAGAATAATCCAGAGCTCGCTGGGGACAGGCGTAGGACAGTTATGCGGCCTCCTCAAGTTCTTCGCGAGGGGACAAAGAAAACTGTTTTTGTGAATTTTATGGATCTCTGCAAGACGTATGTTCCAATTCTTTTGCCTTATCTATGAAATTAAATTTTACTTTTGCATCATAACTGTACTCATTTTAAAACCCTAATTCTCGTGTATCAGGATTGTGAATGTTGATCTGACATAATTACGTTTGTAAAGCTGTTTTTCTGTCGTTAAACTTGGATTAATTTTGTCTGAAATTTCTTTTTGCTAGCTGATAGATCTTCTCTCCATTCATCGTTTTGGCATGTGGTCACTTATCTATTTCAGCTTTTGTTATCTATAATTGCTTTTGTGTTGCTTTGGACTTAGACTAGTGACAGACAAGTTATATCTTTTATTTTTTTATTTTTATTTTTGAAGATAAGTTACGATTTTATGTAAAAATAATTTACTTATTTTTGAAGAAATTCCACTGCTTGTTTTGGTTTCATTAGGATGCATCGGCAGCCAGATCATGTCATGGCTTTCTTGCTGGCTGAACTGGGAACAAGTGGATCACTTGATGGACAGCAACGACTAGTCGTGAAGGGAAGATTTGCACCCAAGAATTTTGAAGGAATCTTACGGCGATATATTAGTAAGTACCTTGTCTACTGATTTTATGAATTCTATGCTTAAGGCAGACCTAAGTACCTTGTCAAGGTAAAACAGAAAATTTGAAATGTATCTTCTGAGTGAGAAAGAGAAATATTTTGTATCTGTAATGTTATATTATTATAGATATGTATTTTTTCCTTTCCTCGGTACTCTACAAATTTTGCTAATGGTTGCTTCTCTTTCAGATGAGTATGTCATTTGCCTTGGATGCAAAAGTCCGGACACAATTCTGTCAAAGGAGAATCGCCTCTTCTTCCTTAGATGCGAGAAGGTAACATCTTTGCTTTCATTTTTTAGATGTGCATCCTGGCGGCTGGCCCTGCCTATATTAGACCAGACTTTACTTGATTTTACTGTTAATACAATTAGTAATATCCTTGCTGTATAATAATAAGAACTGGAAAATAAGTCATGTACCATCAACAAATGGAAATGTTGTAGTGACGAGGCCAGTGATGAATTTAACATTGCCTACATTGTCAGATTTGTCTAAAATCATGATAAAGAGTAACCTGGATTCTGAGGCCTCTGTAAAAAAGCATTGCCCGTGCGTCGGGTATTAGCTTTTTCTAATGAAACCAAATAAGCAGTGGAATTTCTTCGGATTTTTTGCATTTATTAATTTTATTTTTCCAAAACTAGTTGGTTGGATTGCTTTGTTGATTTCATCTGAGTTACTACCTTTGACTAACACAAACTATTTGATGTTTATATCAATGCAGTGTGGTTCTGGACGATCTGTTGCTCCGATCAAAGCTGGTTTTGTTGCTCGGGTTGGTCGTAGGAATGCTGGGACATGATGCAGTTCATGCGCGTCTGTTGAAGAATTTCGTAGTCTTTTCTTTACCATCAAACTTAGGACTGGTCTATCCATTAAAAAAAAAAACACTTGTCAACTCTGGCACTTTGTTTCCTCTGCTAGGAATTGAAAATACATAGGTAAAGCAGTTTTGTTTTTGTTTCTTTGTTTTGGCTTGAAAAGTTGAAAGACTATTAATTTTGGTGTTTTTAAGTTTGGAAATGGTGACCATCAGTTTCGTCCTCATTTGAATGTCGTTTTTGCCGCTTAAAAAAATGATATTTATCGTACCTCAGAAAATATTTATTTATCTTATTTCTTAAATATCTGGCGATGGTGATTTGAAAACCTTGTTTAGGATAACAACCGTTGAAATTGGCCATTCATGATTCATCTCTTTGCCACAATTGAAAATGAAATTTTTATCATTTGTATTTGCCGAGCTGAATTTAGTGGTCCCCACCGCACCATGAATATTGAAACAAAATGGATTGCCATTTTACCTTTTTGCCAAAGTCTAATGAACAAAGAATTATCATTTTGATGGTACATAGCATGATTATTATTGTTATTATTATTAATTTGTGAGTAAAAGGATCTGGGGGTGATTCCATCATTTTCAGGTTTTCAGTCATACAGACAAGAATTCTTTTTCTTAGATATGGTAGAGATAAATTTTTTTATATTAATTTCTCTAAGTCGGTCATCCGAGGTGTATCTGTCATTATCAAACCATAGTATATAGCATTATTATGTTTTTGGCTTTTTCTATTGTCCCGAGAGGATAATATTAAAAAGAGCGCAACACCGACAAGTTTATTATTTTAGGCTTATTATATCCTCCAACATTGGGAGGGAATAATGTTGAGAAATTTAGTTATTTAGGATTTATTTAATATCTAGTGTTATATTAAATAAATATGATCTTTTATTTCATTATATCAAGTTATCAAGTTGGAAGGATGATCTATGTTGTCAGTAACGATGTAATCGTACTCGTCCAATCTTAGAAAAAAACAAAAACAAAAACAAAAAAAAAACCGTTACCAATAAATATTAACATTTCTTAACCGTGCTTGTTTCGGTACTACTTGAAGTGAAGGCTAAAACCATAATACAATCTGGTTTTCTTTTGGCTATTGTTATTCATCGGCTGTCTCACACGGCACATAACTTGAATAGATGAAAAATGAAAATAGCAAAAAAAGGGCATCTCTTTAGAACAGAGAGATGATTTCTTTAATTACATTGGGTAAATAAGCCCCAACTTAATAATAATATCGTCTCCTTATTTTATGCATTATTTCTTCACCACCACTGACTAATAATAATTAATTTCAGATTACAAGTGGAAAACTAGTTGTTTGTTACATGTTGAAGATGGCTAGAAACACCAACAATGCTGATACAACTGACACAAACATCTTCTGGTTAACCTTTATCCCACTGTTTTTTGGTGGACCCGACACTATAATCAAATCTGCATTTTCCAATCACCAAGTAAATTCCATCAGAGAATGAGGCAACCAATTATTTTCTAATAAATAAGTCTCCCATGATTTACGCTAACTAATTATAATCGTGACTGTCCTTAGCACAACTCTGATATTTTCTTATAACGAACCGAACAATTAGAGTTACCTTGATCTTGTTTAGCGCATCTCGTGGTAATGGTGTCGTTGACATGTTGTATGGTGGCATTGTTGGCGAACACAAACTTGTCATGGACCAAAAAGATGCAATTGAGCACGGTAAACCTTATTTGATCTGAGCAACTTCCGGGCTGCAGTATTTTACCAAATCTTGTTGGCTAACGTTGAGATTGCCTTTGGGTGTCAGTATGCCCATGCTGGCGCCCCAGCCGGCGCATTGTCCTCCGACTGCCTAATGCACCGCTCGATATATAGCCATGCAAAAATCCCAACCCCATTTCAACGAAATTATCAAGTGTTTGATGTTTTTTTTTAGAGCTCTTTGAAAATGAACACTGATGAACCAAGAATATGTAGAAGTGTATTTTGCCCTTTACCTTGTGCTTCAAGCAGAAGTAGGCGCTTCTCCACTTCATGATTGGGCCAAGATTTACATTTGCTGTTGGCTCAGTTTCATCTGAGGGGAAAACCAAATGATCGTGATATACCATAAACAATTTTGGAAGAAATAAGCGAAGAGCATTTTTACATTAAATAATTGAAGTAAATAGCATGTTTTAAAAATATTCAAAATAAACAATAATAAAAAAAATGAATTTACTAGATAAATAAGCAAATATACTTTGAAATCATGCTATTTATTTAATCTAGTTTTTTAAAATTGCTATTTACTATAATTTGCAATCCTTTTTTTTTTTTTTGGTTGCCGTTGCAATTTCTATATTCTTTTTTAAAAAAAAAAAATTTATTTGGGATGGGAGGATTTAAACACTAAATTTTATGTTGAAATCAAATAATATGGAACTATTGCTAGATTATGTCTACGACCTCTATATATTTTTTTTCAAGGCCTCTCCTATTAGTTGTATGCCAAAAAAATTAAAAAAAAAATAGTAAAAAAAAAAAGTTTAATAACAATCAAGAATCTATAAGTATATAATTTGGTGAGAAAAACACAAAAAAGTCACTTTTTACAAAATTTGACATGTGTATAATGATTTTCCTTATAAAATTTTCCATGATATGTATTATTCTTCTGAAAGTATATGATAAAAGCTCTTTCTTTCTTTTTTTGGCTTGAAATGAAAGTGGAGCAAAATAAATACGTACTTTCATAATTAGCATGGGCAAAATGAAGTAGAAGAGAGATCCCAAAAAAGACGCAAAAAGCCTCAACTCTTCCTCTAAACATGAAATATTTTTCCATTGCTAAAGCTGCTTCTAGTTCTCAGCACTTTAATTTTAGTTAGCAAAGAGAAAATGTCTGCGTTGAGCCATTTATAATCTCAACGACGACCTAGTTTATTGGAATATATTAAAACAAATAGATTATTCAAACAATGACTAAGAGTTAAGGACCGATATAACAATAATTTAACTTGAGTATATTCCACGCATATACAAACATATATATATATATATATATATAAATGGATACACGCGCACGCACACACACACACATGTTCATCTGATAGAACCGATAGTATATTCGTCAAGGTAACGAAGTTTTGCGGGAAAACTTATGCACTACTTTTGGAACATTATGTCAGAGACATAGGAGGAACAAACATGGAATCATTTCAAGTAACATACACAAATAATATATATGAATAATCATACCGGTTCTTCCTAAAAGACAAATTGGATTTTATAATTTTTGTAAATTTCCTTGATATTTCCCAACCGGATGACTTTGTTGTAAGCAGCTATACTGTCAAGGGATTGTGACGTTATCGTCTAGGTGTTTTTGTTCGTTTTAATCCGACAAATATACTTAAATGGAATATTATTCCTCTTCAATCGCCCAAGGTTTATCAGATACACACACACACATATATACATATATATATCCCCTTCTAAATCATCATTTCACTGGACATCTGTGCTCAAGTAGAGATAATGCTTCATGCACGAGAATATATTACTAAATTAAATTAAAAGTCTATTACTAATTACAATTATAAAAAAATCTATTACTAAATTAAAAGTCTATTAAATTTCAAACGGAACATATCACGTGCATCACATATGACCATCTTTCTTAGAGACCAAAGGGATAACTCAATGCATATTATAAATAATTAGTCTTTCAACATCTAAATTATTTTGTTTCTTGTCTTGGTTAGGGATTCTTTTTGATATATTGTGACAAAGAACCTAGCTAATCATGTTAGCACATTAGGATTTATGTTTTATAATGAACTAAAATATAAAAATTACTGTTAAATTATGCATGTGTAATTATAATTGAGCACAAGGATTTTGTAAGCACAAGCAATCGAACATACTCTCTTTAATTTCAAAGCTCAACTACTATGTGATGAATTGGAAATCGCATCATGCATAATGACCAACTAAAATGTTACCAACATACAAGCGTATAGAAACTCATAATATAGAATCAAATGAAATTGCTAAGAATTGGCTCCTAACCACTCCAACCTATTAGTTTTGGTGATCATTACAATTACCAGCAATATACATATACATATATATATATATATATATATTTGGTCTATAAATTTAATCGCATTTGATGAGAGCCGTTGCTTCGATTAAGATGTGGAAGAGTTCGTCGGGGGTGGAGAAAAATGGGCTGTGATCACTCTGCGTGGCAAAGACTTGGGAGGGTGGCCATGACTTTATCATAAAATCTTGCTTCTCTTTCGCCATGAGTTGGTCGTGCAGTGTCCTCACAAAGACTCGCGGTACGCTCTCCGTGGCCGCTCCTCCATCAAACCAAACGTCGTTTAGGGCCCTCACCGGTGCTGGTCTCAGCAGCATTGAAGCCAACACGTAGTCCTGACCAAGATTGACATTAATATAGTCTCCTTGTTACGTGAAATGTTCCAACTTTCAAGCAATATGAGTTGTTTTATTTAGTGGCTCTTACATTTACATAATTGTGGCTAAAAACTCCACATCTAGAGAGTAGGGAAGAACTTTTAGTCATGGGTTTTATTAACAGAAGGCTCTAAAATATAGTACTGCTAATTAGTTGGTGAGCTTACACCATCTCTAATTTGTAACGCCATTTTTTTTTGTTACAAAAGAAAGTATGAAAAGTAGCATGTCTAAGATTTATATTCTAATATATAATATTATTTCTAATGTTATATCTAATATTTTGTTATCATCGTTAAGCTTTGAAATTTGTAGTGATTGATTAGATTAAAAAATTGAGATACCAAGCAATAAAAATCAAATACAAAATTTAACATTTGGTTATATTTGGTGAGAAATTTGTCACCAAATTTAGCACAAGGTAAATAATTGACATCTAAGATATTACTTCTTTTTTCTTTTTTTTTTTTTTAACCAAAATGCTAAAATTTACTATTGACGTATCAGTTTAGCACGTTTCTTGGATATGCTCTTACCTGAATTGGGCTCCTATTATACAAAACTGTACGCCAACGTTCAGGCTTGATAATGACTCCGGTTGGAGGCTGGTCTTCTCCGAGACCATATATGTACTCGTAATCATCATTTCCCTGATCCACATTAGTTGAAATCATCAGTGGGGGAGCTAGCTAGTCTGTTGTTGTCGACAGTGGGTACATACACACTAAAAGATAAAATTTTAAGGGGACTTATATAGAGATAATCACTTTGGGGCAAAATGAAAAAAAAAATATATATATATATATATATAGATATATATATATATATAAAGCGCTTAAAGGTAAAATTATAAATTAAAAAAGAGAGAGAGAGAGAGAGAAATTTACTATAGGTCCCACTCAGTCTGGGTGGCTCCGTATTTTATTGAAATGAAAAGATAACTTCACGATGATATATATGCATTTATATTATTTACTGTTAGGAAAGTATGAACGGAAGAATTAGGGTTCGTTTGGATCGCAGGTTCAGTTTGAGTTGAGTTGAGATTTTTAAGTTTGCATAGTAAATTTTGTTGACTTTTTCAGAAAAGACAAAAAACATGATGAGATTTGAGTTGTTTAGTTTGAGTTGAGATGGTGAGGCAAACGGAGCATTAGTATTTTATACAATGTAAATTTTATGGTAATATCATGTTTTCTTCTTTGATAACGTTATAGGCGTAATATATTTTCCTGTTTTCGTATAGCATATATAATAATGTAATTGTAGATATAATTTAATAATAATTTTATGTAAATTAATATAAATTTTTGAGTATTAATTATCAAACAAATACGAAAGTATATATAATAACACGCTAATTTACGCACCATGTAATTGTTGGTCATGCTTGGTCTTATTCTTTTGGTCCAACGGCATCGGCATGGCATCCATGACCAGCACGACATGCAGCATGGCATGGGCTTAGTTTAAGCACATTCAAAACAACATATTAGGATAATGAAGAACATATTAATTAGGATAATGTATAAATCAGGCTGATTGATATTTTTAATATTTTCATATAAGAATATGACCAAATTTAATTAGGAAGTTTGAAAAGGTGGATGAATATGTTTGATAGTTGAATTTATGGAAAATAATATATTCTTTTGATGTAAATAATTATATAACTTTTCACAAGAAAATCACATCCAAGTAAATTTCATGGTAAGCCACTAATTAATTCTGTCCTGGCCATTGTACAAATATCTTTAGACTGACGAAAAAGACAATCCGAGACTCACCACCCCCCCACACCCCCCCCCCCCCCCCCCCCACCCCCCCCTCCTCTTTCTTCTTTTTCCTTTTTCCTTTTTCTTATGAGATTTATCCTTTAAACTTATTCAAAAAGAGAGAAAAAAAAAATTTAGATTTCGAATTTAAAACCTCATACTTAAATCTTTCACTCCCACCCGTTAGCTATATATATATACGGACAAAGAATTAACATATTATAAGGAAATTGTTGATAAAGTTATATATGGAAACATGAAAATATCGGTTAATATCACAAATATAGGTTTCCAAAAAATTTTGGATGGAAAGTAATGACTTGACTGACATTTGACCAGCAATCACTTTTACTAGGGAAGACATTTTTACCCGGTCTTAAGAAAACGGATAATATATGAAGATGGAAGTAGCTATGTGAGTATCCCCAAGACGGGTGCGGGGTGAGGTGAGGGAAGCTCCTACAACCTCGCCTCCACTCCCATTGTATACAGTATACACTCTTATAATTATATGCATGTATATATTTAAAGTTCAATGTAGAGAAAGGAAAACACCCTCACAAAGATAAAAGAGAAACAAAATAAATTGAAGTTTGGATTTGATTTCAAGATTTCAATTTAATTTTTAATTATATTAGTGGTTATCTTGTTAAATTTTATATAAAAACCTTGATGGAATTTGTTTTTAATTTGTTTTTTTTCTGACTCTTAATAGATAAATATGTAGGGTATAAGTATAATATTCTCAATAGCTATTATCCGCTCCCGCTTCACCCCAAATTAGACAGGTATGGGGGCTGATATGGGGTAAAAATATAGAGTAAGATATAGATGTGAGAGAAGCATATTCACTCTTACTCCGCCCCAATTTAGACGAGTATGAGGGCTGGTATGAGAATAAAAATAGAGTAAGATATAAAGGTGAAAAAAGCATATCCACTTTCGTCCCGCCGGCCCATCCCATTGTCATTACTCGTTTCTCTCATAACTATATATATTGTCTTTCCCTTCTAAAAATGTCACGTGACCTAGCCGTCAAAATAGCTAAGTAGGGGTGTTCAAAATGTTACACGTTGAGCGTTGAGAGCTAAAAATGTGACATCCGTTACAGCATGGATTTCAAAAATAAGGGGGGGGGGGGGGGGGGGGGGGGGGGGGGGCGCGTGGAGGAAACCAAATATAGGCCATAGTTTAATCAAGTGGCAAGTTAATCGATCCAACGTTTAGTAGCGAACTGTAAACTAACCTTAAATAACTGGATTCACCTATTCTCACACTAGATTTTTTAACAACGTTTTTCAAAAACTGTTTTTAACTTCTAATGCCCAAAAATTACTTCTAAAAAAATGTTTGAATAATTTATCAGAAAAGCTTCTAACTCCAGAAGGACTATGTTAAACTCAGAAAATGTGACTTTCGGTAAAAACTCTCATGAATAGATTTTAAAACTTATATCAGAGTTTTGAGCCTAGATAATATTATAAATTTTATTTTAATATTTGTTATTGTAGAAATTTTGTCTTTTTAGCTTATTTCTAGGGACATTTTTGTAATTGCAAACTCAAAATTGTAAATAAGCGACACATGTCATTTTCTGTTAACAATTTAACAAAAGGGGAAAATTCGCAAATGTTTAGAAGTTCGGGAGAAATGGATGTTACAAATTAAAGTTTATGGGCATTTTGTGACAATGCCTCAAGTTTAGGGGGAAAAGTGTAATTTATCCATTTCACTTTAAGATTTTTATTGCTTATTAGAAAACTAAAAAATCATTTAACCCTATAAGATTCTTATTGTACTGACTAAAAGCAAAGACAAAAGAGTCTTTTGTCTCGGTAGAAGAAAAAGAAAAAAAAAAAAAAGAAAAAAAAAGAAAAAGGAGAGGGGCTGAAAAACTTATTTCTTACATCCTCCTTGATGTCTTCATCCTTGGAGATGCTATAACCATGTTTCAACATAACAGCTGCAACATAGACGGCCAGATGGATTTTCTCACCAAACTTGTGTATTACATCCGTTATGCTCCCACCCCCAGCGCTGTGTCCCACCACTATTACCTATCCAAATGTTTGAAGAATACAATAATAATCATCGGAAATAGCAATCTAAAAAGTACTTAAAAAAAAAAAACCCTCAATAGCAGATTTAAAAAAAAATAAAAAAATAAAAAAATAACGAGAAGAAACAACTAACATAAAATTGAATCAATTACTCATCTTTGTTATATATCTAACCTTTTTTTTTTTTAAATAAATATTTTTTGGGTGTTCTCTTGAACTTTTTACCGTGTACCGTTACGTGCCATAAAGTTGGAATTTCCTAACAAGGAAAGTCTTATATGTTTTTGTTTTTGTTTTTTGTTTTACCGACTAAAAAGTCTTTATGTGTTTTAGACTTGGGTAGTCTTTAAAATAATCGTTATACACCCACCTACGCTTAACCATTTTGAAGATGAGAATTGTACGTGTTTGGTCATGTTAATTTCAATAACAACACTTTTAAAAAAAATTTATATTTCAAATCTAACATTACTTTTCACTATTTTTATTTCTATCATTGACGTCAAATTTTATGAGTCCTACATATATGTACATTACCAAATATACCATCAGCAGAAACCATACACAAAATTCCCCTCTATTAAATTTTAATAATAGCTCTACTAAATTACAATGTATTTTTTGTTAAATAGGAATAATTTCGTTACCTATGTTTATTTCTTTTGTCTTTTAATTTTTATTGTATTTATTTATAACCAGATCTATTTATAATATGATGTGATAGTGCTACAAAAGAAAATGTTGAAAAGTGGAGCTTGATATGAAATAAAAATTTTCAAAAGTGTTCCTATTGAAATGAAAAATAAGTGAATTTGGCTTAAGGTTTTAATTGAGGGTCTGTTTCGTAACTTAAATGTGTGGGACCTATTAAATATGATGTGAAACTGGTAGAAAAGAAAGTACTAAAAAATGGTATTAGATTTGACATTGAAGTTTTTAGAAGTGTTATTATAAAAAATAGTCCTATATATAAATATACGTTATATATATATATATATATATTTTCCCTTTTGGTTTTTTAATGTCTTCGCTTTCATTTTTAGACTTTACTCTCTGTATGTAGCCGATACTTTTAAAGATATTTACTTACAAACTTTAGCTTCAGACTCTAAGTATAATTTGTCGCAATAATTAACATCAAACTTTCCAGACTAAAATAAGTCTATCTTAGCATACAAATACAAATGCACAATAGTTTTCAAAAAGAAAGCGAAGCGATTAAACATTTACAGCAGTATAATAATTTACCATGACGTGCTAAACAAAGCTGTGTTTAGCTGAAAATTAAATAATAATAATAATAATAATAATAATAATAATAATAAAACTAATCAGCATTGAAAGTGGAGTACTTTTGGCCATTTCTGATTAAAATTAATCATGCGTAACCAACAAAAAGGTTACCAACATACAACCGTATGGAAACTCAAACATTTACAATCAAATGAAATTGCTAAGAATTGGTTCCCCAACGGTTCCAACCTACTATTTTTGGTGATCATCACAACCAGCAATAAACATCTTCTTCTTCTTTTTTTTTTTTTTCTATAAATTTAATCGCATTTTATGAGAGCCGTTGCTTCGATTAAAATGCGGAAGAGTTCGTCGGGGGTGGAGAAAAATGGGCTCTGATCACTATATTGTTATTTCCATCATATCGAAACATTTATCACCGCAATAACAGGGACAGTATCATAGTAAAGACACCGTTTCGTTTTTCATAATAATGAATATAAGTGTATATATTCCACATTTACACATATATATATATATATATAATTTAACATAACTAGATCCATAAAAAAAAATTAAAAAAACTAACAAGTTTTCAGTTCTACTGGTTCGTTTGGACTAGAAGGACCAGAAAAGTTGGGGCTCACAAGGTTCATCTTGTCTTCCTCTTTTGATAGATCTGAGCGCAACGTGGAAATTCCTTGTAATATGTATAACTTGTTCTTTTAATTGTCTTGTACTTCCAGAGCCCAAAAATAAAAAAATAAAAAATAAAAGAAGTCTTGTACTTTGTGTGTGTGTGTGTGTGTGTTTTTTTTGCCTTTTTCTTTTCTGGAATGTACTTTGTGTGCGTTTTGGGTGACCTTGTGCCTTTTTATTAAAGTTTATATATATATATATATATATATATATATCTCTTTCATAAGGGGTCCTCTGTCCCTGTGTCCATTCAATTTTGTCCCCTATGAAAGATAAGAAATAAATTAGAAAGTGACAGATCACGTGCTTTTTTTTTTATTTTTTTTATTTTTAAATCTGCTTAGACTTTTTACGTGCCATAAAGTTGGAAATTTCCTAACGAGGAAAGTTGTCTCTGTTCCTCAAAATCTGATCAGGTTGAATTGAAGACACTCAAAATCTATTTAGATTGGACTCAATTCTAATTTTGTAATTAAAAATCCAAATACAATTCAATTCAATCCAATTTAATATATATTAAAATGTTTATTCCACTTTCTGTATTTATTTAATTTTAAAACTTATTTTCCTAATTCTTGTACACCCATCCACTTATAATCATTTTGAGGATGAAAATAGCAGGTGTTTAGTCATAAAAATATATTCCTTTTGAATTTTATGTCTTCACCTTCACTTTAAACTTTACTCTCTCTATATAGGATAATTTGTCCGTTTAGTCTCTAAACTATAAATATTATGTCATTTTAGTTTATGAATTTTTTATTTTCATAAATTAGTCCATGAATTTTTATTTTTTGACAGTTTTGATCCCTCACACTAAAATTGACGGATGACTTCTGAAATTTAAGATAAATATCCCTATCTCATAATAACTAAAAAAATTTAAAGAAACTATTTTATTAAATTCATAAAGTTATAGGTTTTAAGGGTTTTAATAAGAATAAAGTGGAAATTTTTATACTTAGTGTAATAATTTTTGCAAAATTTCATGTTAACTTAGAGTTGAAACATGATTATATACACTAAATTAAAAAGTATTTTTTCAATATACATATCAGGGACTAAAATTGTCAAAAATCAAAAGTTCAGTAACTAATTTATCAAAATTAAAAATTTAAGAACTAAAATGAAAGGACGTACATCGAACAAATTTTCCTCTATACATTACCGATATTCTTAAAGATATTTACTAAAAACTTAGTTTTGGTTTCATTCTGCTTTCTTATAATAACTTCTATGTATAATTTTGAGTGAGTTAGGCGCTATCGTTAACTTCATTTCCCGAATAAAACAAGTCTATATCTTAGCAAACAATACAAAGGTAAAATAATTTTAAAAATAGAACGCGAAGCGATTAAACATTTATAGCGAAATAATAATTTAACATGATGTGCTAAACAAAGCTATACCTTTTTTTTTTTTTACACCTATTGAAATTTACATCATAATAAAGTCAATATGAGAGAGAGAGATAAGGTATACAAAGGCATGCTTGATATATATATATATATATATATATATTTTGCTAGTGGGCAACAATAATAGAACAAATATGACATAAATTCAGAACAACGGATTTCTACTCTCACTTGCTAGTTTACTTAACTCTTATCTTTCATTAGCTATCCTTTTGTCTTTGTATCCATCCAGTATCCATCCATTTTCGTACACCTCTTTGGTTTTTTGGTGTCTGCTCTCGGACTTCTATGGTGTATGTGCCATTTCCATTTTGAGCTTTTATTTTTATTTTTATGTTTTTATTTTTAATTTTTTGTGGTAGGAGTTGAGTATGTTTCTAAATTTAGCTAATATATGTAAAATTAAACTAACTAGATCTAAACTTTGTTAACAAGACTAGTTGTATAGCACACGCTTCACGTGTGCAAAATAAACAAATGCAACAAAATAACATCAAAACAATTAAATTTAAAAAATAAAAGTTTTCTCAGTTTTTTATTTACTTAAAAATTGCTACGTGACGTAGAACCGCTATGTGATGGGCCTAGAGGGTTTATTGGGCAACCCAAATGCAGACAGAGAGAGAGGAAAAAAAAACCCAGCTAAAAACGACAAAATATCTTGACTAAGGATAATTTGTTTGTAGTTTGAGTTTAACTCTAATTAAACTGTATTTTTTATTTCAGTTTTTTTTTCTGAAAAATTAACAAAATTGATAACTAGTTTTTGAAAAATCAACCAATTTTTAACTTAAAAAACTAGTTTTTGACTAGTTGTATAGCACACACTTCACGTGTGCAAAATAAACAAATGCAACAAAATAACATCAAAACAATTAAATTTAAAAAATAAAAGTTTTCTCAGTTTTTTATTTACTTAAAAATTGCTACGTGACGTAGAACCGCTATGTGATGGGCCTAGAGGGTTTATTGGGCAACCCAAATGCAGATAGAGAGAGAGGGGAAAAAAAACCCAGCTAAAAACGACAAAATATCTTGACTAAGGATAATTTGTTTGTAGTTTGAGTTTAACTCCAGTTTTTTTTTTTTGAAAAATTAACAAAATTGATAACTAGTTTTTGAAAAGTCAACCAACTTTAACTTAAAATTTTCATCTTCAACCGATAAACCAAACGCAAGTTAAGATTTTGAGCAGTAAAAAAGAAGCAATTTTGCTTTATAAGATAGTTATAGATATATTTATTTTTGTTATATGCTATATTCATAAATTTCTCATACTTTCTCTTCGTAACATGCTGTTAATTACCACTAACAAACGAACAATCTTTTTCTTGCAGAATTATACCTCTGAGTTATACTATTTCTCGTGAAACAGATATTAGAGCCAAATTAAATTACGCATTTATTCTATTACAGTTAATTAATTCTTAAAGGAAATTCTATATAATATTTTTCCCCCTTTTTTTTTTTATGAATTTGGATATACGGGATTCAAACTTTTCACCTTATAGTGAAGTTAAGTGTGAAATTATGTGCAATTACATGTAAGAGACTTTAAAGGCAACCAGTTCTTGTTTTAAAAATAAATAAATAAATAAAAACAGAACGAAAAGATTGAGAAAGATGTTCAAGCTTCCTAAGGTTGAACAGTTTCTTTTGTTATTAGATCACGTACCTTCTAACAATGAAAAGTTATTCATATAGCATTTTCAAATTTAAAAGATTCAAGTAAAGAAAATAAAAAACTGATTTGATCAAATAGCAAACTATACAAACTAAACCGGTGGTTTCTTCTTTTTCATTTTGATTGTTAATAAATTGGGCTGAGGGTTAAAATATAGTTGTCAATCTAATTGGAAAGTACGGGCAGTACTTGCAATTCCTCATGATACTTTAGTTCTCTCTCTACATTAAGGTCTTGTTCGGCAACAAGCTCTGTTTAAACTAAACTGTACTTTTTTCATCATGTTTTTTGTCTTTTTCCCCAAAAAATTGTTTGTCTTTTCTGAAAATTCAAAAAAATTCAAAAAAATTTACTATTTAAACTTACAAATCTTAACTCAAATTTACACACCAAACACCCCCTAAAAAAAAACTATATTTGTGTATATTTAAACGACCCTAATTTAACCGACCCTAAAACAATCACAAAGGTATGCATATTTGTGTATATTTATATTTTAATTTACGAAATAGGAATTATAGTTCTCATTTATTAAAGAGAAATGAAAACAATCTTAGAATATAAAAGCTCTTATTCAAACTATTCCCCTCCCATCTGTTGAATTAACTCCAGTGAGATTACATGTGTATATATATGTGTGTGTGTGTGTAGTGTGACATGGTTGAAATCTCCATTTACTTCCTCTTCAAACGCACAATCTGTGGACCTTGCACAATTTATTTCTCCTGATCTTTGGTACTTCTTTCCTTGCACAATCCTCTTAAGCGTTCCTTTTCCCCTCAAGTCATAGTAGGTGAATTATCTTAATTAAAATATATAAATGAAATAAGTTTTCGTAAAAAAAAAAAAAAAAAAAAAAAACCTCAAATGAAATTATTACTATTTTTCAAGTAATTAATTAAGAAAATACCTTAATTAGGTTTCTTTATACATACATGTGTATATATATATATATATATATGTAGATGTGTATTAAAGTTCTCCTATACGAGTAACTAATCAAAGACTGGTATACATAATTGGACGGTTTCTTTAGGAATTACAAAGAGTAAGTTCTTCACATATGCCAATTAAAGCATTCCAAATATACTAAAATATTGTTCGAAAGAACTAAATACAAATAACAAAGAAATATTCTAACAAAAATAAATAAGTAAATATCATAGAAATAAACATGCATGACTCATCAACTCCAAGTTTAAAAGTACTTATTTCACATAACCTTATTTGTTTTGCTTTTATTTTATTTATTCTATTCGTTTATTATTTATTTTATTTGTCCAAAGAAAGATGGATCGGATTAAGAGTTGTTAAAGAGAGTGGCAGCTTCAAGAAGATAACGGCAGAGCTCGTGAGGGGTGGAGAAAAACGCGGAGTGGTCACTCCCCGTCGCATAGACTTTGGAGGGTGGCCACGCCTCGATCATTAGATCTTGAATCCCTTGCTTCATCAGCTGGTCGTTCAATGTCCTCACATACACCCGCGGCACGTTCTCCGCGGCATCGACAGCTCCGTCGTCGAATTCGACTTTTAGAAGCGGCTTAATTGGTGTTGGCCTCAGCAGCATTGAAGCCAATGTCGAGTCCTGAGGTTAACACATGATTAATACAAATCAAGATGTAAGACATATATAAGTACTTTTGCCTTTGCTTATATTTTATTCATTTTGTTCTAAAATATATATTTATACAACTTAGCTAAGAAGGGAAATTTTGTACAAATGAAAGGCCTAAATTTAACAAGGGTGAACAAGGTAAATAGCATATTTATGGAACTTTAAAGAAAAATAAAAAAGTATATATTTACGAAATTGTTAAAATGAATAGCATATATAATAACAAATACGATTTTATTAAGAATTAATAATTTATTTATCTAATAAATAAGTTTATTTATTAGGCAAATAATTCATTTACTGATAAATATTATTTATTTCAATTGTTTTGTAAATATATCTTTTAGTTAGATTTTTAACTAACCTCAACGGGGCTCATATTATAGAAAACCATACGCTCGAATTCGGGCTTAACTATCATGCCCGCGGCCTCGTTGGTGCCAGGTCTATTTATGAACTCCCATTTCGGAAGAAAAATATTTGCCTGCTCCATATATAAGAAAATTTTATTTTCTGATTAGACAACTCATGAAATATATTTTTCTATATTTAATATAAGCCAAAAAATAAAGAATAAAATTTAAACCTAATAAAATCATACCTACAATCACGATATATATATATATATATATATATAATGAGAAAGTAAATAATTGATAGAGAACATGATTGCCTTGTTACTGGGAGGGGAGAAAAAAAAAAAGGAAGAAGAAGATCAAAATCAAAATAAAAAATAAAATCTTACAATTCCGCTACCAAAGAGATGTTCAAAGAGCTCAAAGAGAAGAGTGAAGTTATAGCCACTCCTAATCATGTTGGCTGCGATATAGACACTCAACTGGATTTTCTGAGGAAACTTGTAGAGCGCATGCGTTATGTTTATTCCCCCCACGCTGTGTCCCACTAGTACAACCTACATAAAACATCCCCCAATTAATTTGCGTGTGAATAATTTTAATTAACTCCAATCAAGACTTCATGAGTGTGTATGTGTGTGTGGGGGTATATATATATATATATATATATATATATATATATGCACATATATATTAATTGTAAAATATTGATGAGAGAGATCAGCAAGTATAGAGTGGATTAATAAATAGTAAACATCATAAATAGATTGGCATCTATTGATAATGATAAAGCAACATCTTATTAAATTGAGGACACGTGTCCTTTATTAAATTTTGCAATTTGGAAATTTGTCCCCGAAGAGCTTATTGAATTTCAATCTTACCATGTCATATTAAAATAGTTATAACAGAGCCCCAACAAATCGTTAGAATCCCATTAAAAAATTTATGATATACATATATTTATGTTATGAAGTCTATAACTTCAATTTATCAAAGAAAAATAATCAAAACACACCCAAGTTTCGAATCTAAGAGTTTTTATCCAAATTACTCGCATCTCACCTACTATACTAAACTAGCCCGCTCATGTGTGTGTATGTAATATATAATTTTACCTTTTGATCTTCAGGCAGGTTGGACATGACAGTGGTTAGAGGCTCATTGAACTGTTCAAAGGTCTCGACGGCAAGGAAATCAGTCGGATCAGCGCCGGCGGACTTGAGGTCGATGCAGGTGATCTGGTGTCCCAAAGCCTCGAGGAGAGTCCGGAGCTTGAACCAGCACCAGGCTCCATGGCAGGCCCCGTGGACTAGCACAAAGTGATATTTCTGGTATGAAGGAATGTCTTTGGCCATCTAATTCTTCTTCTTGGATACCTTCCTCTTCTCTGATACAACGCTCTTATATAGACAACCACCTTATGTATCTATATGTATATGTACTATGTATTTGTATATGCATATGTATATGTGGATGAATGTATATTAACACAAATTTTAATGTCGTTGTGGTCCTTGTGAACACACAAGTGTTATTTGTCTTATTTTCCGTCTCTTGCCGCTACTGGCCCGTACGTCTCTTTCCGGCTAATTAAGAGCTTGAACGACCACCGCATATATATATATATATATATATATATATGCATGTGGATATGACCATAGTGCATGACAAAAACATGTCTCTGATAAGTTTTACCTAAAAAAAAAAAGAAGATGTGTGAAACAACCAGAATAACGTATGAACTAGATATAAGGCCGTATGCATCCACATGAGAAAAACATGCAATATATATATATTTATATATATATATATATATATATATGAGGTGGATATTGGCCAAAACATCATCAATTAGTCTCACAACTCCATCAGATCTAAAAAGCAAAGAAGAAATTTCCGATCTTATAACGTTTGAAAAAAAAAAAAACGCAATAAAATTTAAATAATAATATCATGATAGATAACCCTCAAGAGTAGTAAATGGTTGGAAAATGTAATAAATTCCTTCCTGAACTATGTTATTAGTATCAAAATATCCCATGAACTATGAAATTTACCTATCATACCTCATAAATTTTAACACGTGTGTCAAATTGCCCTCTTCGTTAATTTTTCCATCACTTTTAATGTCAAAATGCCCCCCATGAACTTTGCATTTATGTCAAAATACATGCCCCATAATATTTGCATTTATGTCAAAATGGCCCCAATCTCTGATAATTGTGTCAAATTACCATTTCTTTAATATTTGTGTCAAATTGCCTCATCTATCGTATTTTAATTATCTAACATTGTATAATTACTCAATAATTATTATCTTTTTTAGAATATATAGGTAAAAAAAAATATGGTTTACACGAATAAAAGAAATATATATTTTTTACACACCTTTTTTTTTTTTTTTTTAACTTCTTCTAATCCAAGTTTACATTCATTTTGATTTTCTTAAACAAAATAATTACACAGCTTATGTTTATTATTTTATTGTCCTAATATTACATTGTTTTGTTCAATTAAGATGATAATATTGTAGCAAAAAATGCAAATCAATCATTTATAAATTAAAAAATATAACTAAGAATGGGTATAAAAGTAAATTTACAATAGCTTATTCTCATTATGGATTTAAATAAATGCATGAATGAAATTCGTTATAACTATGATTTTTATTTATGTAGACCAAGTAAAAGTGTATCAAAATCTAAATCCTCCATTTGAAACCTACCAACTATAGTTACGCATAAGTAAACTTATAAAAAAATAATCTTGAATTAAAATAAGTAAAATAAAAAAAACGTGTTAAAAATATGTGTTTTCTTTTATTAGAAATTTTTTTTTACCTATTCTAAAAAAGTTAATAATTATTAAGTAATTATAGAATGTTAGATAAATAAATGTTAGATAAAAAAAAAAAAAAAAAAAGATAGATGGGACATGTTGATATAATTATTAAAGATCAGATGGTAATTTGATACAGTTATTAAAGATCATAAGGCAATTTGATACAAATACAAAGATCATGGGCATTTTGACACAAAACCAAAGATCATGGGGTATTTTGACATTAAAAATGATGGAAAAAGAAACAGAAACTAGCAGAGGGAATAACTTGACACACATTAAAATTTAGGGGATATAATAGATACTTATCATAATTTAGAGGTATATTGACATGAATGACATAATTCAAGGGGAATTTATGAAATTTTTTCTGAATGATTTGAATACGATTGAAAGAGCAAAAAATAATAATTAAAATTGGCTGCTTTAAGCAAAAAGCTGAAGACCACATCAGGGTTGGAGAAAAGGGGGCTATGATCACCCTCCGAGCAACAACACTTGGGATGGTGGCCATCGACTTATCATAGCATCTTGTTGCTCTTGCTTTATCACGCGGTCGTACATTGTCTTGATGTAGACCCTCGGTACACTATCAGCGCCCGGTCCTTCCACGAATTTAGCCCCTCGAAAGGCACTAACTGGTGTTGGCCTCAGCAGCATTGACGCCAACGTGTCCTGATTAAACTAAACTTTCCTAACTCATTTTTAACTTTTTTTTTTTTTGAAAACTCAACAAAAATTTTAAGTAATTTTTAAAAAATCAAACAATCTTTATCCAAAGGCTTAAATTCGATCACAGCAACATAATATTTTTAGGAGTACATATACTTCTAATCATCTGGTACTACTACTAGTATTTAAATAATAATAATAATAAAAAAAAAAAAAAAGAAGAAGAAGCAATGTGCTACTAATTAATTGTGTATAGGAACAGAAAAATCCCTGCTTTTATGTTCAGATATATATATATATATATATATAGCTCCTAAGTAAAATAGATATACGTCTATATCTATATGTATATGCATAAAACATGTATATCTAATGCTTAAATATTAGCAGTGCTAATTATTATACCTCAATTGGACTCATACTATAGAATATTCTGCGCTGAAATTCTAACTTCACCATAACGCTTGTTGGAGGCTGGTCTGGTCCTAACCCGTATATGAATTTTCTTGCATCTCCGTATTCGGACAAATCAGGTGCTGCCTGCTCCACATCAGCACATATATAACATATATATTTATAGTCGAAAAGAAAATTTTATCCAATATTATATGTGTAATTATATATATATATATATATGCAAGTATGATATGGTACTGAAAACAAGCTTATACTCATTCATTATATAAGCATGCAGTTGGAGGCAAAATTTAATTTCAACAGATCATCTGTTACTGTTTATAATATATAGAACGATCAAAGTGCTTATTGAAGTAGCTTCTGAAAAATTATGAATTAATAAACGTGAATCTCAATAGCACACACCAAAAAAAAAAAAAAAACAGAGAGAGAGAAAAAAAAGTCAAAACCCGGTTTAAATATTCGAGTTCAACGTGCATCGGAATATATCGATTAATTAGTATTAGTTTATGTGCCATTAATTATATATAAATTTACATTTTGTGTACCACCTTAATTAATCAATCAATTATTACTATTTACATGGAAATTAGAGTTTGGGAAGAATTGTCTTGTTGGAATGCCAATTTTCAGTCTCATTTTTAATCAAGATGTAATTAAGTTAAGAGCTGAGTATAAACATTCTATCTGTATTGACATATATATATATATATATAATATTACAGATCATCAACGAAACGGTTGAAGATTAGAACATTTTCAAAACGTAATTTTTTTTTTTCCTGAGAAGAATATTATAACGTTTCGCTTTAAAAACTGACTATTCCCACTTCCTAATCAAACAAAACAGAATATAAATGATAATGTAAAAAATATCTAATCAAATGACTTGGAATTGGATTGGATCTAGCCAACTTGCACTGCAATCGATATCATAACATTTAATTTCATTTTCGAAGTCTCGGGAAACTGACTCATGAATCTGAAAACTTGAAACTGAGACCTATAGCTATATATATATATATATATATAAATATATATATCAAGAAAATATTTATTTGATTTGCTACTGTGGTCTAGTTTATGCATCTGAGTTAGGTGATCAAAACACAACACGTTGACCAACGAAAGTGTGTGTGTGTACGTATATATATATTAATATGAACAATTTAGAATATAATATAGCTTGCCCTCGTGTTCTTAATTGTGATTTAGATCTGTAACTCGGTAACTTTAAATAAGGAGTAAATTATTTAAAAGCTACCTAGGTCAACATTGGAAAAGAAGTATGGGGTTTCGAACATCTAAACTCTCGAATTTTGAGTAGCTAGACTTTTTCAATTATTAGAAAAATGTCAAGTCTATTGGTTAAAGTCAAATTTAAAAGGTCTGAAACTTTGTGTGTGTAAATATTTGGTTTAATTGCTTTTTTAGCTATGCACTACTACTCATGCATTTCCCGATATCATATAAATATACCATTCATGGATTTTGAATTCAATCAGAAAGTATATCACTCATTTTGAATCTTACCAAATATATACAACGGAGCGTCTGAAGAGTCTATGAAATTCATAAACTGAATGATATAATGTTCGATAAAGATCAAAATATTCTTAAAGGGACAAAAAACTAAAAATACTAACAAAAAAAAATCTCAAGAAACAGCCATCCCCTTCAAAAGATCGTTGTTAATTAATGCATCTCCAATGTAATTCTAAATTGTTGTGCCAATCATATAAATTTTGACATTTAGATGAAAAAAAAAAAAAAAAACTCTCTACTGAAGTGTTATTTTTTATGTCAAATTTATCATATACTAAACTTTATGGTAAATTTTCCACAACACATTAGTCAAAATTAAGTGCTCATCAATTCATGGTCCAAATATGAGTTTAGTACATACTTAAGGGGTGTTTGGGGTCACCTTTGGAAACAATATTTCCAACATTTTTTTATTTTTCCTCCAATATCACTATTCACTTTTCCAAATATTTTCAAAAAAAATTCAAATTTTAAAAGTCCATAACATTATCATTTTAAGTCGAAATGAGATAATTTTTTTATTTAAAAAAAATTTACATAAAATTTTAAAATGAACGAAACAAGATATTGCTTTTTTTTTTCTGAACACTTTTCAAGTTCTTGTACTTTTTCACTTTAAACAGTTCATTTTCACCAAATGTACATCTTCAAAACTCAAACCATCTTCAATCTCTAAAATACCATCTCCAAACGTGAGCTCAAACGGGCCCTTAATATCTCACAACTCCATTAGATTTGAAAAGCAAAGAAGAAATTTCCGATCTTATAACGTTTGGAAAAAAAAAACACACAATAAAATTTAAATAATAATAATAATAATAATAACATGATAGATAACCTTCAAGAGTAATAAATGGTTTGAATACGATTGAAAGAGCAAAAAATATTAATTATATAATAGAACTAAAAATTGGCTGCTTTGATCAAAAAGCTGAAGAGCACATCAGGGTTGGAGAAAAAGGGGCTATGATCACTCTCCGAGCACAACACTTGGGATGGTGGCCATCGATTTATCATAGCATCTTGTTGCTCTTGCTTTAACACGCGGTCGTACATTGTCTTGATGTAGACCCTCGGTACGCTATCAGCGCCCGGTCCTTCCACGAATTTAGCCCCTTGAAAGGCTCTAAGTGGTGCTGGCCTCACCAGCATCGACGCCAATATCGAGTCCTAGAGATAATAATTCAAATTAAATTTTTTAACTCATTTTTGTCTTTTTTTTTTTTTTTAATCAATAAAAATTTTAACTAATTTTTAAAAAGTCAAACAACTCCAACCCAAAAATTTTAATTTCAACCGATGAATCAAACACGAGCTAAAATAATTTAGTTACGGTCATCTTTATGCAAAGGCTTAAATTCGATTAAAGTGACATAATATTTTTAGGAGTACATATATACTTCTAATCATTTGGTACTACTACTAGTATTTTTTTTTTTTTAATCAATTAGAGCTACTAATAAATTGTGTATAGGAACAGAAAAATCCCTGCTTTTATGTTCATATTATATATAGCTCCTAAGTAAAATAGATATACACGTCTATATCTATATGTATGTGCATAAAACATGTACATATAATGCTTCAATATTAGTAGTGCTAATTATTATATGTACCTCAATTGGACTCATATTATAGAATATTTGGCGCTGAAATTCAGGCTTCACTATAACGCTTGTTGGAGGCTGGTCTGGTCCTAACCCGTATATGTATTTGTTTACATCTCCGTATTCGGACAAATCAGGTGCTGCCTGATCCACATCAGCATATATATAACATATATATTTGCAGTCGAAATATATATAAAATTATATCCAATATTACGAATTATTACTTCTGTAAATATGTACGCTAACATATATGTGTACTTAGAAATATATGCAAGAATGATATGGTACTGAAAACAAGCTTATACTCATTCATTATATATGTGCATACAGTTGGAGGCAAAATTTAATTTCAACAGATCATATATATGTTACTGATTATAATATATATAACGATCAAAGTGCTCAATGTAGTAGCTTCTGAAAAATTATGAATTCATAAACGTGAATCTCAATATCATCCACCCAAAAAAAAAAAAAAAAGTCAAAACCCCGTTGGTTTAAATATTCAAGTTCAACGTACATCGGAATACGTTGATTAATTAGGAGTTTATGTGTCATTATAAATTTATATTTTGTTTACCACCTTAAGTAATAATCAATTACTATCTGCATGGAAATTAGGGTTCGGGAAGAGTTATCTCGTTGGAATGCCAATTCAGTCTAATTTGTTAATCAAGATGTAATTAAGTTAAGAGCAAAGTATAAACATTCTATATATGTTGCCATATATATAATAATATTACGGATCATCAACGAAACGACAGAAGATAAGAACACTTTCAAAACGCTACATTTTTTTTTTCTAAGAAGAAAATTATAACGTTTCGCTTTAAAAACTGACGATTCCCACTTCCTGATGATCAAACAAAACATAGTATAAATGATAACGTAAAAAATATATATAATCAAATTACTTGGAATTGGATTGGATCTAGCCAGCTTGCATTGCGATCGATAACATAGCATTTTCATTTTCGAAGTCTCGGGAAACTGATCACCCATGAATCTGAAAACAGGAAGCTAAGACCTGGCTACATATATATAAATCAAGAAAATTTATTTGATTTGCAATTGTGGTCCAATTTATACATCTGAGTTAGGTGATCCAAACGCAACACGTTGATCAAGGAAAGTGTATATATATAGTGTTTGTGTGTATATATATGGGGAACAATTTAGAATATAATATAGCTGGCTCTCGTGTTCTTAATTGTGATTCAGATCTGCAATTGATTTTTTAACTGTACACTACTCATGCATATCCCGATACATATAATATGAATATATCATTCATGTATTTTGAATTCAATCAGAAAGTAAATCACTCATTTTGAATCTCACCAAATATATAAAACAGAGCATCTGAAGAGTCCATCAAATTTACAAACTGAATGATTTAATGTTCAATCTTTTGAAAAGATCAAAATACCTTAATTGGAAAAACTAAAAATACTAACAAAACAAAATCTCAAGAAACACCTATTCGATGCTAATTAGTGCATCTCCAATGTAATACTAAATTGTTGTGCTAATAATATGAACTTTGACATTTGAATGAAAAAAAAAAAAAAAAAAAACTCTCTCTAATGAAGTGTTATTTTTTTATATGTCAAATTTATCATATACTAAATTTTATGATAAATTTTCCACGAGACATTAGTCAAAATTAAGTGTTCATCAATTCATAGTCCAAATATGAATTTAGTATACATACTTACAGGGTGTTTGGAGTCACCTTTGAAAATAATGTTTCCAAACATTTTTTTTTTCTTTTTCCTCCAATTTTATTATTTACTTTTCCAAATATTTTCAAAAAACTCAAATTCTATAAGTTCATAACTTTATAATTTTAAGTCGAAATGAGATGATTTCTCTTTTCAAATTGTATAGAATTTCAAGGAGAATGAAACAAGATATTACTTTTTTTTTTTTTTTTTCCGAACACTTTTCAAGTTTTTACACTTTTTCACTTCAAACAGTTTATTTTCACTAAACACACATTTCTAAAACTCAAATCATCTCTAATCTCCAAAACTCAAATCATCTCAAATCTCTAAAACATCGTCTTCAAACGTGACTCCAAATGGGTCCTTAATATCTCTTTTATGTGTTTAATTATGAAGTCAAAATATTGATGCGTCACATAAGTAAACAAACTCAAAAGACAAGATATATTCATTAATATATATATATATATATATAAATCCCGGCCATAACTGTAAGTTGATGCTAGCTGTTATCAATATTGTTGTTTTGTAGTTCTGATGAAAAGGACAGAAACCCAATCCTTTTGTCAGGAACCTAATTAAGGAATAGTTTTCCTTTCCTATACGGTATACCCAGAACCAACAAAGCGACATATCATGGAAAAAAGAAGAAGAAGAAGAAGAAGGAAGAAAACAAAAAGCTATGGGCAGAATTATGGAAAAGGATAAGTTATCGAAAAAAGCAAAGAGAATAAAGTTAAGAAAACTTACGTCCTTGAAATCCTGATCTGTACAGAAACCATACTTCAACATGTTGGCTGCAACGTACACGGCCACATGTATTTTCTCAGCAAACCTGCTGTGTATCACATCGGTGAGGCTAAGCCCCCCTGCGCTGTGCCCCACCAATATCACCTGCGCCACAAAACAGTAAGTGTTATACGAAGATCATTAATGTGTTACATTTCCGTTAATACATATTTTTTGCACTAACAATTTTGAAGAGTATGGATTAATATATTACAAATAAGTTATATGCAAATCAACTAAACGTGCATCAAAATTTATTAAAAAAAAAGTTATGTTTGTCGAATAGATACAGAAGGAAACTATTTCCATGTATGTGTAAGTAGCAATGCTGTAATGTACCTTTTGGTTGGGAGGGAGTGAAGACAAGAAAGTGAAGAGAGGTTGATTGTAGTCGGCCAAAGTGAAGATGGTACTGGGATCAGATGGATCGATGCCCGAGCCTTTGAGATCGAGGCACGTGACCTTGTGTCCCGAGGTTTCGATCAGAGACCGAATCCGGTACCAGCACCAAGCTCCATGGCTCGCGCCATGGACTAGCACAAAGTGCAGTTGCTTTGATGAAGCAGCACTTTGAATCATATCGGTCATCATCTCCGCAGGCACTATTTTATACCCTTTTTTCCTTCTTTCTTTGACGCTATATATAGTACTATCGTACTACAACAAAAAGTGCTTTTAACAACACAAAATTTACGACATTTTTCTTAAAATGTCGTAAAATGATTCTTAAACGACATTTTATTGCCAAATGTCGTAGAAGGCACGATTTTACGATATTCAAGAGAAAAATGTCGTCAAGTTTTATTTTATTGCATAAACAAGATGATAAAAAAAAATGCCTATAAATGTGTGGATTTTTACGTGTATTTCACTTCAGGACTTTCTACTTAACAAAGAACAAAACAAAATAAAAACAAAAAAAATTGTCAACATGTGAAAACAAGCATAACCTAACGAACTTAATCCGCTTTAAGGACAGAAAAAAAATTTCACCACTTTCATCTCAATAGTCTTGTTTTTTTAAGGACGGTTCATAAAGTTAAAAAATAAAGCTCAACCATTTATAAAAAATATATAATATATAAATTTCCTTCAAACTAACTTATCAAAAATTTATGGAACGATGTTGATTTTAACATTGTTTTAAAAAAAAATCATTTGAGCTCTTCATTGTGTTGCTTTATTTTCATCCAGTTTTAAGAGTTAATTTCATTTCTTCTTGGTCTATTAGTAATTAAAAATTAGTACATCCATCATATTTTTATACCTGAAATTCCCAAGCGTATGTAAATTGAAACTTGCTGCAAAATGCACATATGCAAACCTAAGAACAGAGAAATACACTTCAGGACATAGAATCATATTTACAACCAACATAGTTTGGAGATATTCCGATAAGAATGACTTTTGTGACCAAAAAAACAAAACATCTTTCATCAATTTCCAAGATCACCAAATAAGTAATGGAGGACCGGAGTCACCTTTAGCGCAAATAGGCTTGGCATAACAATCTTTGATTGATGTAACAAATATATGAACAATGCCAAAGTCACAAAATAGATACAATTCTATGCAAATACAAGTGGATATCACTAGCAAGTACAAAAAAAGAATTAACATTCTATACCAATAAGCTTCTAACTAGAATACATAAGGAAACCAGCCCGACGACAAAACAGAGAACAAAGCATAGCCATCGAAAACGAACAAGACAAAATACATGAGCAACAAGTGGGAAAAATTGCAGAGATGAGGCAGCCTATCAAGATCCTGACACATCCAGATATTGAGGTGCAATTGCTCTTAACAATCTCAGAATCCATACTTGAAACATTTCAATTCAGAATTCCAATTAAAAAAGTCAAAGAAACAAACAGAAAAACATATATATATATATATATATTAACCAAGAGTTGGTACAATTTTCCTCATTCTTGGGTCTACAATAAATGAGTCTCAGTAACCAAAAAAAATAGCAAACCAATTTGGCATTTCAACAAACAGTTGATGCACCCTACTAAAATTCGTTTCAACAGAGGATTGGGCGTAAAATCTCATACCGACCACGATTGTGCCGGCAAGGTGCGACAAGTTGGAATTGAGGCAGATGAGTGCGACGGCCACTTGTCTCGATTGGCAACGCCTCGATGGTGGGCTTCAATTGATGTCGACGGTGGTGGCTTCTTCGGGTTCTACTGTCTGAGAGTATCAACACCTTTTTTTTTTTTTTTTTTGGTGTTCGAAGAAGAGGGAGGATAAGAGAGAATCAAGAAAATGTGAGGAAGACAAATAGAGGCGAAATATGAGAGATTATACAGTTACGGGTTTTGGCGCGCTTGATTTGGCGGGGAAGATAGGACTGCTTTTGGCGGGTTTTTTTTTTTTTTTTTCGGCCTTTTTTCTTTTTTTCTTTTTTCTTTTGTGGGGGGTAAGATGAGGTTTATTGAGTGAATTAGTTAGAATTTTGGGATGTTTCATCTACTCAAATGGGAAAAAAAAAGAGATAATCTAGATCGAGAAGATATGGGTAAAAAAAGAATATGTACCTAGAAATTAATTTTTTCTTTGAGTAATATTCTTAGAAATTAATTAATTAATAATAATAATAATAATAATAATACTTATACTCTAGCAAAAAAGAAAAAAATAATAAGGGCGGTAGATTTTTTTGGTTTCTTTTTATTTTTATTCTATTATCCATAAAAATAATTCGAAATATTAAATATATTTAGAATATCTTTATTTGTGTCTACATATACAAGTGTCATCTTATTTTGTCTTTAAATTTAAAAAATTCTGTTTTATTTTGTCTCTAAATTTTAAATAAAAGTTTCAGTTTTTTAGACTTACTCTTAAATAAGTATAAATGGTAAAAGTATTCAAACAAATATTAAAAGTTGTCATAAAATGCGTATTTGAGAGGTTGTTTATACAATTTTCTCATTGTTTCTTGTTGACTGGTTCGTTATAATGATATTTGTCTTTTGTTTTTTTAATTTATGATATTGTCTAATGCCTTTTTTTTTATGTTAATCTAAATATTTTGAGTATTTAGAAGAAAGAGTAATCTTGCATGAAAGTAGTGAACACAGATTTATAGAGGTTCATCGTCTAAAAGCTAGTTACGTCATCTTTATCGTTTAGGGGCTTCACTATATTTTCAGAATTACAAATAGTGTAACCTGCCAAAGAATAAGATGGGGTTTCCAGAGGCCACTTTACATTTATTTAAAGCCTTCTAAAAGATAACACTTGGCAAAATTTAAAATACAAAAAAAATTATATATTTGAATTTAAATGTATAGATAATCTTCAAAAGAGTAGATTCTAGCTACGAAATTATCTTTACCAATATTATTGATTCAAATATATGAAATAAGTGTTTTTAACGACATAAAATTTATGAGATGATTTTTGCCGAAGATAACTTAGATGAGATTAAGCGATTGTAATAGGCTTGATTTGGCGGGCACAAAGAAGGGCTGGTTTTGGCGCGAATGGGTTGTTCTTTTCTTCTCTTTTCTTTTTTAAAGGGGGCAAAAAAAAAAAAAAAAGGGCGAGAGAACCTGGAACAACTATTTTTTTTAAAAAATGTATGCTAAAAACTCGTTTAAAAAGTAATTTAAAATAGAACAAATCAAGATTTTTTTTTTTTGGGCAAACTTAACAACAACAAAAAAAAAAAAAAAAAGGAAAAAAAAAACATGTTGAAGAAAATTCAGAAGTGGAAGAAGATGAGATAGAGGTTTTTTTTTTTTTTTTTTTCCAAGGTACGTATATAATACTTCAAATGACAGTTTAAAAAAATATTTGTAGTCGTAATTTAAAAATATAAGAAAAATAACCTACAGCAAGAATAAAATAGTGCGGGTTCTTAACCCCCAAAAAAAAAGCATAAAATTCTGAAACAAATAATTTAAAAGATAAATATTGTAAGGTTTTTTTTTTTTTTTTTTTTTTTTTTGCCCCCAAACTTACCTAAAAGAAGTTTAAAAGCGTGGTTGATAGAAGTAGATAGATGATGGGATAGAGGTGTAGTTACTATTTAGATACATTATATGAAATTTTTTAGAAAAATTACGTAGAAGAAAATAAAATAAAATAAAAAGTTAACTAGGAGAAGGATTCTTAGGTAAAGAAATACCAACAGTAAAGAACACTGGGGCTATGTGATGAAGTTAGGTAGTGAACAAAGATTGTATGATTGTATTTTAGGTTTGAATGTGTTATATTTTATTATTTTTTTAAAAGGATAGAATGGATATTTATTTAGAATAAAGATAGAAACAAAATAATCACTTGAGAAAATCTTGGTCTTCCTCATCAGGACCAAGTCACAAACCGCTCATGAAGTGGAGAATGATCTCAAATCTCATGATTAAGTGATCTCCAAGTATCTTTGTGATTTTCTTAACAAGCTATTACTATGCAATTTGGCTCAATTGATTACAAATAGTGATTCCGTATAGGATTCGGAATAGTTGATTTTAATATATTGAATTTAAAGTTATGTATTAGTTATGATTATCTTTATCCGAAAAGATTATCTTAAAAGAAGTATTTTGTTTAGGGTAATTTACACAAGTAATACACTATAGTTTTTTTTTTTTTTTTTTCAAAAAGTACATATAATTGCTTTAGGATTTGCCAATAAATAGGACATTTCTGTTCTTTTTTTTTTTTCCATATAATAGTTCATGAATAAATATTTATATGCGTTTTTCCTCCTCTTTAATTCTAGTTCTATTTCTATTTGTTTTCTCTTTTGTGGTTCTATTTTTATTTCTAATGCTATGTTTAGTAAAGGTGAAAGATGGAAGAAAATAAAATGGTGAACAATTTTTTTAAGACAAAAATAGAATTTTAACTCTTTTGATAGGAGATCAGATAAGTGGATGGTTCATTATCTTGTAATGCATCTCTAATTTGTCGAGTGAAGTTGTCAACACGCAGTGTCTAACCCTTTGATATATCAAAAGATATCTTGTACAAAGATGCGATCATTTATCACTCAACATTAAAATATCTATAAGAATCTCCGTCATAGTGAATTAATTTATAGTAAATAAAATTATTACACAAATTAATATTACTTTAGGTTCAGTCTAATATATTTAAGTTATAACATACCTATCATGTATATCAATGTTTCTACTTGAAAGCCTCACTCTACTAATCAAGATTAAATATCCCACAAAAGTGGATGTAGACGAACATTAGAGTCTTACCAAAGTCAAAGTGCTCATCTTTGTTTCACGAAAGTGGAAATATTTTGATGACGGTATTTCAGTGTCGTAGAAAATGAAATAACGACAGCCTTTATGACATTTGAAAAAATGTCGTTGAAAGTTTTTGACTTTTCACAGCATCCCCCATTCAATGACTTTTGCAAAAATGTTGTCAAATCTTTTTTGTTGTAGTGCGTGTAGCTTATAAATATTATTCACAAGGAAGTTATTGATATTTTTCTGAATTATAAAAATAAAAAAATAAAAAAAATTCTTGTGTTGTTGGTACTATTAGCTGTAATACTCAAACTTTTTGCATGAGAAAATTACCGAAATAACCACATTTTTCATACGTTGATCAATATGATACAAATTTCTCATTCTTAACCAACATAACATAAATTTTAGTTAATTTTAGTTTAATTTTCTATCACATTAGTCTAGTATTTTTTTTATATCATATTAGTGCAATGTTCTTTAAATTTGTGTCATTCATGTGTTTTTCCCTCCCTGTATATCTTCATTATTTTTACAAAGCATACACAAACACTTAAAAAAACAAAAACAAAAACAAAAACTTTTAGTCATATCATTTTCTTATAACACTTTTAGTCACAATATTTTTGTGTGACTAAATGTCACTTTTAGTCACAACATTATGACTGATATGCAATTAGTCACAAACTTTTGCTGTGATTAAACTTTTAACTACTAGGTTTTTAGTCCTGAAGAAAGTTTTAGCCAAGCTATGATTAGAAATCTTGTGGCTAAAAGTTTTAGTCATAACAAAAATTTGTGAATAATTACAATTAATCATGACCTTTGACTAAAAATGATATATAATTACACTAAACTGGTGTGATTAAAAGTGTCATAAAAATGTAGCGACTAAAAATTGAAGGGACACTTTATTTTCATGCAATTTTATTCAATGTTGGTGAATATTAATCCTCTCTTCTCGTTTCTCTCCTTCCTTGCAAATAAAGACCCCATTCAACTACGAAGTTGAATTGGGAAGAACTATGTTAGGAGTATCACTGATATCTTTGCACCAAACACTAAAAGACAAGATATATCTTACAACTCACAAATAAAACACATATTTTATTATCTTTAACGTTCAATATATATCAATAGTACCTAGGGCAAATTACATAATTCCACATTTAGAATTGGGCTGTCACACCCCTTATGGAATAAAAATAAACTTCTATGACAAAAAATATATAATTAAAAGGGGAAAGCAGCAGGGCCAAAATTGTCAAAAAAGCAAGGACTGACGACATTTATTGTGCACCAGGTCCGATCGTGTGTCCCAATTGATTAGTTTTGGTTGGGCCAAGAAAATTTTAGGGATACATGAATGCCATAAATTTGATATCCCTTTATATTTATATTTATGTCTATTATAATATTAAAATTAATAATTTTATCATTTTATAAATACTAAAATTATTAACTTTAGCATTAGAGTGTGTAAAATTATAAAAAGATACTCAAAACATAACTCTTTATATAATTTTCTCTTGATTTTTTTAAACAAATTTGGAGACCACTTTTAAAATTAAATATTCATTTACGCCACTTTGATATAAAAATTAGGCTTAAATTTTCTACTAAAACGATACAGTGGAATTTCAAAATTTTTGAAAGTGTTGTTCGTCTAATCACCTAGAGAATTGGCGTGTTTAGACAAACAACCTCACCCATTTTAATGTAGCAACAGATTATTTATTCAAATAAATAGTAAGTTAGTCATAATAAAATTTAGTGTGTTTAAAAGTCCCGTCAAATACCCCAAAAAAAAAATCTCAGTTTACATCTTTTTATTTCTTTTTGAACTTTGAGGTAGGGGATCCAAACTTTACACCTTTGATAGAATGAGATATGGGATATGGTATTATTACATGCAATCACGTTTATATCCAAACTTTTTATTACCTATAGAGGTGTTTGAATTTTCAATTTTTTTTATTGATGTGTAAAAAATTATCACATGTAGTAATATTAATATATGTATGTCAACACAAAGATAACTAGTCCGAGTTGGTATTTAAAAAAAATAAATAAAAAAGAAGTTGGATTGGTTTATTATTATTATTATTATTATTACTATTAAGTTAAAGTTAGGATAGAGTTGAAGATACCCCCTACGTTGCTCTTTCCATAATTCAATATCATGGCCCTCAGGCACGATATGAGGGTGCATAACGCGCGGGTCCTATTGACGTAGATTTTTACTTTTGTTGGAACCCTCTGACATGAGGGGGCTTGTGATGTTACTAGTAAGGACACACAACATTGTTCCACTAATATATCATTTATTTAAAAAATAAATAAATAAAACTCATTTGCGATTGAAAACACATATATGTTGTGCTGAGAGCTCCCCAACCTTCATTTTGTTATCCGATCAAGCACATTGTATTATCAGTTTATATATATAGATATATATATATATATGTATGATTATATAAAACGTTAGAAAGATCGGTTTTAATTCTAACTTTTGAATATCAATTTATGTGATATATTATCATTTTTAATTGGTAAATCTTTAAATATTATGGCGTAAAGCAGTTAAATTTAAATAAATACATTTATCAATAAGAAATGACAACTTATTTTCTATTAATGATATTCAAAAATTAAAATACAATTGGTGTCTCTACCATATGTTATACATACATATGTTTTCGACAATATGCGCGCATTAGTGGAACAATGTTGTGTTTCATGATAATGAGATACATTTTTCCAATCTTTTTCAAGTGAGAGGCTTGTTAATTTCTAAGTGAGAGACTTGTTAATTTCACCTTGTACTTAGATAGAAATTAACTAGCCTTTCACTTGAAAAAGATTGGAACTCCCACAAGGATCGATGGGGTGACAAAGGAGGGTGGTGCTTTTCTTAACCTCTTCTTCCGTCCACCGAGGTTCGATCCCCATAGAACTCCTGTAAGACTCGCTCCAGCTTTGGATGTGGATATATTAGGTTGGTGATGTTCTAGGAAGGACTTGGGTTAATGACTGTAAGAGGCTGAGTTAGAGACCATCTCTTCCTTGCTATTCCCCAGACAGTGGATCCCGCCTGTGAGGTTAAAAATGAGGCGATGAGGAGGCCACCACCAGAGCAAAGTTTCAGTGAAAATAAATGTCTAAATACAATAACTGACTTTCAAATCATCTTGAATGAGAAGTTATCTAAAATACAAATTGCAACTGACCAATGCACAGTATAGTTCATTAATTGAGAAATTGATCACGTTTCCTTAATTTGAATAGATAGCGTTGTAAATATAAACTAAACTCACATAACATTTTTATTAATTATTTTTTTCAATATTCTGTATATACATATGCGGACCCGTAACCCGCCAGACTACGATTTCTGAATGGGCAACCCTTTTTTTCATTCTGGGCCAGTCCGGCCCAAATTTTCCTTCCGACCGGATGCAGCTCTAATAACGATAGAGTGTCTAAACTCAAGTCCGACCCCGAGGCGGGATTGACATTTCATGTCCAATTTTTATATCCCAAATAGTATCTTATAACCAATTATATTTGGTATATCATTTGAAAAAAATTTTGATTTTAAAGTATAAAAAGTCAATTGTAAAACATTTCAAACTTTTTAAAATGACGTGGTATAATATTATTGATTAACATCATTATTATTACACTAAAAATTGAACATAAGATTTGAGGTTCCATAGGGTTGTACACAAATATTGCATTCATTACACATTGGCCAACGTGGCTACTATCAGACTTACCCCTTTAGCCATAAAAATGACATATAAATTAGAGAAAATTAGGTGGAGAGTCATGTTTTGAGTACCTCCTTATAATTTTGCTCACTTTAACATTAAAGTTGATAATTTTATTGTTATAAAATGATAAAATTATCAATTTTAATGTTATAGTCGACATAAATATAAGAAGGTATCAAATTTATGACATTTTTTCATATAACACATATGATTATAGGCTATAAACTTACGTGATATATACCGACTTAATTTTTGAGAAAATTGAGATTATATATAAACCTCCAATTATGCATACGTCTTGTGGCTTTAAATTAAGCCGCCTTACACCCGTTGAACCTCTTCCATTAGATCATATACGTACATAGATAAAACAACAAATGGCCTATCGTTAAAATAGAATTGTGTACATTTTCAAAAAAAATAAATAAATAAATAAAAAGAAATTGTGCATGACCATTTCTGTTTGATTAATAGGCTTCAAAATTTCTTCTATACAGGATGAAATAAGAGATAAAACGACATTAATATTCTCATTGTTATTAAAAAAAACATATATATGTTAAAAATATTAGAATAAGCTAAGAATAAATGAACTACAGAGTACTTTAATAGCGGCGAGTGCTAATAGGATGTTACCAAAAAAAAAAAAAAAAAAATCTATTCAGAAACACATTATAATTGAGTCTTACGTGATTACATGTCTTTATTTTGATGATTACTTAAAAATAGAATACATATAATTTTTGAGCAGATGGACCACGATATTACGTGCTTTGGAAGATGAAACATTGCATATGTAACAAGTTGCATGTGGAACCTACTAAAAAAAGTTATGTACCGGAAAAAAAATGACGGAAACATGCATGTTGGGCGATGTTGCACTTTGATTATATGTGACTAATATGGACCTACATTTTTACGAATTATTATGAAAAAAACTAGCTCTTTCTGTCTCTGAAATACAAGAAAAAGAAAGAGAGAGATTGCAGGCAAACCAACATATTGTTAAAAATACTAGTGGAACCTTTGCCTTTTAAAAAAAGTAAATTTATGCACACACACACACCCACATATATATATATATATAAATATTCGTCCATGCGGGGGTGTATTTGTAAAGTATGATTATTAGGATAGAGGATTTTACAAACGCTGCTCATAATATTACAGCTAGTTATAGTGCTGGAATAAATAATTTTGAATGATCTGTTATGTTGGCAAGTGTAAATATAAATAAATTATTAGGATATATGTATATATTTTTTCAAAAACACCAATACAATTCGAGTCTCCACAGCACAATCTTCCAATAAAAAATAGTATTAGATTAAAAAAAACACTTATCGATACTCTCTCAACTAATATTTTTGTTAAATCAAATGTACTAGCGATAAGAATGTTGATAGAAAACAAACCTTTATATTAACGTTGATAAATAACCTACTCATGACTCGGGCGTTAGATCACAAACTGATCAACCACTATAATCTTCATCGCTAAACCATCACACTTGATGATAAGAGCTTAATTGCATTAACATGCTATGAAAGTCCTATCAGTATAATATGGATAATATTAAGAACATCAATTCTAATATCAATCCTTAAATATCAATTTATATGACATGTAAATTATTATTTTTTATTGATAATTGATCAAATAATTGACATATCAATTAATTACATATATTAATAAAAGATAATAATTTACCGTCGCATATGTTTATACTTAAAAATTAGAATTACAGTTGATTTCTTTAATACTACTCAAATAATGGAAGAACCATCCATGGTTTAAGGACACGTAGCAAACGTGGGCATAGGCTTTGAAATAATGTATAAGAATACTTTAAAATGAAAATCCCACCTAACGCTGCTATTTATATGGATCGATAATTATTTAATTAAAGATATATATTCAGAAGATCAAATTCAATATATACTGGTAATGGGCTATTTTCAATTCCTTTGACCGTAGAAGGTTTTAGGATAGCTTGCAAGCTGCGCGAAAAGCTCCATTGTGAGTTGTGATGGATTTAATTACTATTTATATGGCTATGTGTCATATAAGTTGCTTATTTTCTTGTCTTAAAAAAGAAATAAAAATAGGCAAGTGTGAAAGGCAGTTGTCACTTTCAAAAAAAAAAAAAAAAAAGGGGAGTTGTCAAAAAAATGCTTTAAAAAACTTTATCATGATCTTAGAGTAGAATTTCATTAAAAAAAAAAAAAAAAAACATTATCGTGATTTTTCAGCAAAAAAAAAAAAAGGGGAAAAAGAAAAAATAATTAAAAATAAAAGTAAATAATAAAGGCAAGAAAAGAAAAAAAAAAAAGAAAAAAAAACAGTTATATTGATTTTAGACGGTACACCTGTTCTGAAATCGCAAGCGACGCGGTCGCGCCACGTGCACATATTTAAATTCGTAATCGTGCCATGTTTTTTAGGACTGGTGATGGTGGGACCCATCTGAAGTAATCACCAACCCCTACTCCTACGCTACTTCCCACCGCGTGAAGTTAATTGTTGGTGGGCCCACACTGTATGTATACATGTATTTTTGTTTCTTTTCTTGGAATATAAATACGTGTATTTTTATGAAAGATATTACATGTATTTTATTAATATAATAAAAATATTATAGAACTCATAATATGACGATATTAGAAGCCCATACTCCTTAAAATATATATATGTATATATGTAACATATATGTGGGGTGTATCCCATACGTACATTCTTCGAAAGTAACGAAGATATTTGGACAACCATACCCTTTTAATTTTCTGTCTATTTTAGATCTGGTTAAAAATTTAAACTAAAGTCTCTTAGAGAATTTTCTTAAGAAAATTAGAAACTTAGATACTTTTTCAATGAAAACAATAAATAAATAGAACACTTATTTGAAGAAAAAAAAAAAGTCATTCTTTTATTTAAAAATTATCAATGATATTAAAATATTGATTGATGCAGTTAATAATAGTTCGTTTAGATTATATATTGTATTTCAATGTAATGAATGTATTCTATTGTGCATTTAGATTATACTTTTTTTATGGTTCGTTTTTTATTATTGATGTACCCTTTAACTTTTGTATTACATTGTAGTGTGTATTGATGAAAACAAAAATGTGATTTGATAAGTAAAAATAGATATATAAAAAAAAGAAATGAATGAAAAATAAAATAGTGGGTGTGTTGTTTAATTGGAGGTATTCAAATACAATATTTAGAGGTATTCAAATACAATACATAAAGGAACTAAATGAGTATTGTATTGTATTAGAGTTAAATGTGTGATCCAAATAAAGTTTTAATAATTGATCATAGTAAGTTATTAATTCGCTTTTTTTTTTAAATAATTCTTAATTTTGTTTGTTTGTTTGTTTTTTTTAATTTAGAGATGAGAGTTTTGAATTCTACACTTTAAAATATGTATTTTTATGTGAAATCAAATATGATATGTTATTATTTTATTAGGATATGTTTACAATCATGTAAAAAGAAGAGGAATAGAAGAAACAAAAACGAGGGTAATAGAGTAAATAGAGTTTTTGATATAATTAAAATCAACCGGCATGTGACACATTTCTCTCAAGTAATGTATCACCATATATTATATACTATAGAGCCCGACGTGGACTCGTAGTTGCTTTCCAACAAGATCTTTTTCCAAATAAAAAAAATATATATATATATATATAATTGAAAAAAAGAAAAAGAAAAAAAGAAAAAGAAATGTGCCGGAGAAAAAAATATAATAATGTAGTATATACAGTACAGGGTACCTCTTTTCTGGAATAGTTGGATAATGAGTGTTTGACTTTGTTTAATTATTGTATTCAATTTGAGCAACGAAAAAAATGTTAAAAAAAAGCTCTTGGTGTCTTTCCTTTTTCTTTATTCAACTTTATTATTAATTTTCTTTTAACTATTCTGGAGCGTAGCGAAACCTTAAGAATTCCATAGTTTTTGGCCACAAAGTCCCAGACTCTTCCACTCTTCCATTAATATTCAAAAACTTCTCTCTCTTTGTCTCTCTCTCTCTCTCTCTGCTCTCTCACTCGGATCTGTTAACTCTTTTCTTTTGTAAGCTCTCTTTACTTCTCCTCTTCTCATAAACGAGTCTTCTTCTTCTTCTTCTTCTTCTTCTTTCTTCGAATTTTCATTTTGGGTGTAATTAGTTTTTTTTTGGTTCTGAATATAAATATGTGTGTGTGTGTATATATATATATATATTCCTGTTTTGCTGTTGTTTCTGCTCCTTTTTGAGTTATCTTGTCCGATCATTTCCGTCTTCAGAAACAAAATACAATCTTTCTAACAAATTTTGGTTCTTGTTTTTTGTTATTTTTTATTTGATTCAAATAATTTCTGAACTTTCCTCTTCTTTTTCTCTCTCTCTCTCTTTTTTTTTTTTTTTTTTTTTTGCCTACGAGATTTTCGATTCTCTATTTATACTCTTTGTGAATATCGAAGCGATGATTTCTAGAGATTAATCAATGAACTAAGGCAAAAATATCAGTTTTATTCATCTGTTTATTATCTAATTAGAGATTCAGAAATAGCTAAATCAGTCGATCATTTGTCGAAAAATTTCATCAAAAATTCAAATTATCCAAACAAAAAAATATCAAATAATAAACTTATTTATTCTCAGTTCGTCTCGAATACAGAACATTGATATTTTTAAAGAACTTTTTTAGAGAATTGGGTGGTGAGCATTAGCTGGACCTGTTGCCCAGACAGTCTGTACGGGTTTCATTTAGTCAATTTCCCGCTGATTCATAGATTAAAATTTCGCCTTTTTTTTAGGCTTTTTTTTTTAAGTTAAAATTTTTTTTTCTACTCCACTTCTGTGTAATACACGCGCGCTTTGTACGTGCATCCACGCGCCACAAGACATTGTTAATTGAGTAGTATTTGGGCCCAAGGGTGTTTTTAGTCTTTTTCCTCGAATTTGTTTCTAGTTGTCATAACAGGTTCATGCATGTCAATATGAAGATATATATATATATATATATATTATGTTTTCCATGGTTTTGTCTTGTAATGTGAAAATTGATTTAAAGTCTTTTAACTTTTTGGATGAGTTTTGTACAGTAGTGTAATTGAGTTGCCCTGTACTGATTTAAAGTTTTGTATTGCAGAGATAAACTAGGCTAAACTTTTGGAACCAGGTTTCAATTTCAACCAAAGCAGCAAATGGCTACTTCCTTGGTAAGATTATATATATATTTATATGTGTGTGTGTGTATATATAAAGCATTTTCTAATTCCTTTTCTAGTTTTAGAGAGGGTTAATTAGAATTCATATATAGAACTGCCCAATCACTTCCTCCTTATAGTTAAATCCAGTTCAACTTTATTGAGATTTAGAAGCAAGTCAATTGTGGCTTCTCGGTTCAAAGCAATTTTTTTTTTTTTTTTTTTTTTGCCGCTTTTATTTTCTTTTGAGGGTAAATTGCTTGTTTGGTTTATGGAATAAATAAATTACCTGTGTGATGTAAGATGGTGATGAGAAACTAAAATATTCGATTCTGCATCATTGATATGGCCCTGTATTGACCTCGTACATGTCTTGTCCATTTCATTTTTGTGAATTGTTCATGCTACCATGCAAAAAAAAACCCACATCGAGTTTGAATAAATTTCCACCGATACGCAGTTGAATTCGTAGTTAGGTCCTCAAGAAGCCCCTTCATGATTTGATTTTACAGCTAAACAGATGACAATATTGCTTGGTTCTGATCTCAGGTTCAATCCAGGCTTCTGAAGAGGACAGACTCGAAAAGGTCTCACTCATGGTGGTGGGATAGTCACATTAGTCCGAAAAACTCTAGATGGCTCTCGGAGAATCTTGAAGGTGACCGGCCAACATCTCTATTCGTATTCTAATCTTTTTTAAGTTTACCATTGAAAATCATTCCACATTTAAATCACATACTATTTTTTGTCGCCTTATCCTGTTTCAGTTTTGTTTCCCTTTTGGTTCCTTGTACGCACAATTGTAAGTAGTAGAGTTCTTTTTGGGAAAAGAATAAATTCGATATCGACACCTGTTGCCTATTTCCTTCAATCTAGACTTTGTTATAACAGCTTAAAGATATCTTTGTTTTCCATCTCCAAAAATAAGGCAAATGTTAAAGCGTGTAAACTTGATGATGGCTGGATAATTTTAGCCTTTGCTATTCCTTATCTAATGTTTAGGCTCCTTCAATTCTCCACTGCCCAACTGTTGGATGCAAATATATTTCCAAATTATGCAGTTTAATTTTGCGTAATGATTTCAATGCTGTAATTCGTTTTTCACCAAAGCATAAACGTGAAAATGACGAAACGATTCTTGACTGCAGAGATGGACAAGAGCGTGAAACGGATTTTGAAGCTGATTGAAGACGATGGGGATTCATTTGCAAAGAAGGCAGAGATGTATTATCAAAAGAGGCCTGAATTAGTCTCTCACGTGGAGGAGTTTTACCGCATGTACAGGTCTCTGGCCGAGCGTTATGATCACGTGACAGGCGAACTGCGGAAGAATCTCCCCTCGGATCTCCAATCCCAGGGCTCCACGGTTTCGGACAGTGGTTCTGATCTGCCGTCTGTGTGGCCCTCTCCCGATCAAAGGCTAGGTCGCCGGAAATCTGGAAATCGGGCTGCTGGTTTTGATTACTTCCTTGGCTCTAGTGGCAACGGCTCTGATCATTACCACAGAGAAGCCGATGAATCATCCACATTGACAGATTCTGAGGCAGAATCTGATGATTCCTCGGTCAACAATTACTCTATTGTTTCTGGAAATAGCGTTGAACAAGTGTTGCAAAGAAAGATTTTCGACTTGGAAATCGAGCTCCGCGGAGTAAAAGAGAAGCTCCGGATCCAACAGGAAGACAGTGTGGATGGCTCGTTAAGGGGGGCACAAAAGTGATTACTCTGAAGACTTTTCTGCTAAAATTGCAAGGTATGAGCAAGAGCTAAGGACTGCAAATGACAAATTACAGAATTCAGACCAAGAGATTTCTAGATTGAAGACTGAGCTACAAAAGTCCAAGTCATTGGAACACAATTTATCGTTGAAGGCTGCTTCTGAATCATCAGAACTGAAAGAGGTCAAAATAGACGGGCTTGATGTGGAGTTTGAGGTCAACCAGGCATCAGAATCTCGTGAAAGTTCTGGTGGGGTGGAAGAGGCAGACGGGAAAATTCAGGCACTGGTCGAAGAGCTGAGAATCACAAAAAGTAAGCTTCAGGTTTCAGAGAATGAAATAACTAGTTTGAGATATGAACTTGAGAGAAACAAAAACTCCGAAAAAATTCAGCAACTGCAGAATCAACTTGAATTGGCTCAGAAGGATGTCGCTACTTGGAAAGCCAAGCTCAATGCAGAGAAAAGGGAGGTCTCTAAGTTGCAGGAAAGAATTACAAGGTTGAAGACAAGTTTATCCGACCGGGATAAAGAGAGCATGGATTTGAAAATAGCAGTATCCGATGCTGAGCAGAAGATATTTCCTGAAAAAGCACAGGTCAAGGCCGAAATATCCAAGTTGCTCGAGGAACGGATCTGTTTTGAAGAGCAGCTTAAAGAGGTAGAAAATCAGGGACGCTGTTTGGAGGAGGAGATCAGAAAGATCAAAGCCGAAAAATCAGAAATGGAGGGGAGACTTACTGGTGAAATTGAGCATTTAAAGGCAGCAGCGCTTAAGAAAGGCGAGTACATTGAAACTTTAAACAAGAGCCTTGATTCTATAAAAGCCGAAAGGGATGGCTTAAATGCAAGAGTTTCTACACTCACAGCAGAGGTGTCTACTAGAGATGACCGGATTGATCAGTTGGATAAGCAATTGAAAGAGTTGCAGAAGGAGCACATAGCACTGATCGCCGAGGCTGAAGGGATACACAAACTGGTGGACGAGACAAAATCAAGAACTAGGGAATTAGAGGAAGAGGTCAAAAGGCTAAGAGTTGCGATCTCGGAAGGTGCGGAAGAGAAACGAGAGGCTATAAGGCAGCTGTGTTTGTCTATCGAACATTACAGGAACGGATATCACAGGCTTCGGCAGGCTGTTGTGGGGCACAACAAGCGAGTCCCAGTTTTGGCAACATAAAAAGAGTTATTGGAGCTTGTATAATATGGTTTCTTTAGATTGCCTGTATTTGTATTTTGGGTTGAGCCATATGTAAATTTTTGGGTTTGTTTACTAAAATCATCCCCCAACCTGGGAGGGCCATTTTCAGTGTCTTGACTGCCCTGAAAGGAAATACCTGGATAAAATATGATAGAAAAGATTGTGTAATTTTTATTTGTAGTTTGCTCGTTTTATGGCTTTTGGATTATAGTGACAATAATGGGCATGTTTGAAAACCATCTGTGCATATATATTTTATATTTATAAATTGCTTCAACACATTTTTTGTTTTTCTTATCATTGCGTTGTTGTGTTGTGCCTTGACCATTTCTTCTTTTGTTTTGATGATACAAAAGATGCTTTAGGAAATTAGAATCATATTAGGTATATAGAGATAGCTTGAAAAAAAAGAAAAAGACAATTGTAAATGCGCGCCAGGTAGGGGTCGAACCTACGACTTTCTGCTTAGGAAACAGACGCTCTATCCACTGAGCTACAGGCGCAGCGTGGTTTGTGTACGAGAAAAAAAGATTCTAGTATTGTTGTTCTGATTACTCTTTCTTGTCTTTTGAACTTTGCCTCTAAAAGGATACGAGTGTTCGTATCCTACCGATGAACCACCAAAAAAATTAAAAAGAACATATCTTGTTATTCTCCTTCGGATGGACCAAACTCGCCAAGTAGCTTAACATCAGATGCTAATTTCACATTTTTATTATTCCGGTCAACGGATTGCTATGCCTAGATGATGACTAACTAGACGGAATCTTCATCCACTAGTCTATTTCCAAAACATGGGAGTTTTGAAGCTCCATACGAAAGTTCAAACCACGCACATTGTAGATTATCACCAAAGAAAAAAAGGATCATACACATTGTCAATCACAAGGGTTGGTGAAACCATCTATATTTTAGTTCCCACCATGTCGCGAGTCTGTGACCGAATTCTATATTTCTACAAGCAGCTCCATTTCTTTTTCTAAGACTATTAGGACAGCAATTTTCATACGCTCATAAACCACATTAAAAGAGCAAAAACAATAATCTCAAAATTACACTAGCAAAAGGTATAAACGTTGGACAACATAGCAATGTGTCAAGTAATTGTTTCAAATGGACAGGTTATTATTATTCGAAAAGCCTCTGGCATGGAGGTAGAACAAAACAAGCATAGAATTTGAAACAAAGAAGAATCTCTCTTATCTTCTCAATTTGAAGCTCGTTGCTATGATCACAAAAGCTTCCATCCTGCATCACAAGTTACTGACCTTCGGCCTGAGGTTTCTCCAAAAATGTCTTCTTCAACCAATCAAACGGCTGTTAACACATCCAGAACAAAACAAAACAGTAAGCAAATCAAGACAGAAAGGTAAGCCCAACATAAGACATAACTAAATCGAAAAGACAAGGAAAGGAAAGAAAATGACATGAAATTGAAAATTTTAGCAAAAGAGAAATGTACAGTTGATAAATACATGTATAGATCTGGTTATATACAGTATGTGCAAAGAGGAAAAAAAGAAAAAAAGAAAAAAACGGAAAAAAAAAAATTGTGATTTCTATCCCAAAAAAATCTCAACTAGAGATTCCAAAAATAATAAGCCAATGCCTAATTAAGTTATGTAATCCAATTTGCTACAAGCAAACTACCATCTCCAATGGAAAACCTAAAATAACCTCTTTTTTTTTTTTCAACTACTAATAATTAGGGAATTTTCTCAGAAGATTTTTGGTGCCAGAAGTTTCAGAAACGGAATGAAATTGGAGTTTCTAAACAATTAAAGGGGAGAAAAAAGTTTTAAAGAGTATTGTTTGGTGGGCGAGAAAATAGAAATTCCGAAAGGTGGGAGAAGAAGAGGAGAGAGAGAGGGGAAACCTGAACAAGCCAAAGAGCACCGGTGGCGGCGGCGACGCCCCACATGGCGGCGGCCTGAACGTCAGAAGATTGAGGCCTGAGAACCTTCGAGAAAAGTCTCGATCCCGACGCTACTCCACCTGCCATTTTCTAATACGCAAACCCTCCTCCAATCCCAATTCCCTCTAGTCACAGAATTAATGCCACGGACTCAACCCCAGATTCACAATGTATTATACTTCCACCTTACCCCCAAGTTTGTTGTAATTACACTTCGACCCCAATTCTTATTTTTTATTTTTATTTTTTTTGCTCTCTTTATTTTTTTTTTTCCGCCCTTTCTTTTTGCTCTTTTTCAACGGCCATCAATGCCTACAATAGGGTGCAACGTATATTTTCAACATTTTGTACCAATTATTTACCAAGTGAATGATTATCGTATTGACAAAATAAATAACTTGAGAATTATAGCATTAACCATCAAGTAAATAGGAAAACGTAACAAATTGCTGGTTAAAGTAATACCCTCCTAAATTTTGTTTACGACATGGTAATGAAACTTGCATAAAGTCCTCAATTTTGTTCCATAGATCGGCTAGATCGAACGGCTTAATTAATTACTAGAGACGCCAAAGAAATCTACTTATCGGAGTAAAAAGGTAAACAAACGTGAGATGCAGATCCTTCTTTGAACAAAACTTCCTATAATTTGGACACTTTTTCCATCTTCCCAACCTCACAAGTTGGTCTCAACGAGTTTAAACATTCAGTTTGTAGCTCCTTCATTTACTATTTTTCTCTTTTCGAACAAGTAATCAGATTTTTCTTTTCTTAATTTAGGGAGGAAAGTTGAGCCTGCACCTTCTGGTGGAATCATGACTGCGAATTTGCCGTGTTTTAAAGGAAACAAACCAAGAAATGGAAAATAATTTAAGCTACACAAATAAGCTTTACAGAGGTTCGAAATTGAACAGCGAGCAAGATTTATTAAAACCAAGTATCTGTCAGAAAATTTAACTTCGATGTTAGAATTTGGCAAGTAAACTCCAATCTACGATGTACAAATATGCATAACCTATCCTGTTACAGTAACTAGCTCGCATCAATGATGTAAAACAGAACTGCAAAGACAACTACAAGACGTGGAACTGATCGTCTCCAGTATAGTCTGCACTTCAAGCCCCGAGAAGGCAGTAGAGCATGCCTAGAGATGCATTTTTTCCCATCAGCACAATTTACAGATGATGAAAAATAACAAATGTACAAACACCACAGTTCTATATGGATGATAGACAGCGAGGGAGATGTTTACGGCCAATTTCTCAGACGGATCAGTAGGAGTTACAGAAACCTGGCTCTTACCCAAAAAGATGTACAAAACCCGTTACCAACCTTTGAAAGTAAGAGTCCTATGTGTGGCTCGCTGGTTTAATGAGGTACCGAGGTGGACTGCATCAATCATCCCAAGCACTGTCAGCTGCTCCCTCTCCTTTAATGTTTAACGAGGCAATCATGAACCTGTACTTATCCTCGATGTTTATCGGATTGGGTCCATTCAATGAGAGCTTGGACAGTGCAATCCGAGCTTCTCTCTGAGTAGCTGCAGCTTCTCTTTCTTTCCTTCTTGCAACCTAATAGTTCAACAGCGGCAAGCATCAAGCTCAACAAAATGATGGATTGAAAGTAGCTTTTCAAAAGGAAACATTTGTACCTTCCCCGTTGCGAATTCCACGGCATTGCCAGACTGAACATCTGCTATTGCTTTCTTAATATGTCCAACAAGGAACTAAACATGACGCCACCAAGAAAAAGATGGATGGTCAGATACTGAAAGAGCGAGCACAAGGAAGTAGCATATGAAAGTAGAGAAGTACCATATCGCGGTCAGTGTAAAACGAAGTAGCTTGGCCCATTGATCCTGCTCTACCAGTCCTTCCAATCCGGTGTACATAATCTTCCATGCTCTATAATTGAGAATTGCAGAAGGTGAGATTTGTATCGTGTGACCATTTTCACTTCAAAAAATGGCAAACCACTACAACGGTTTAGAACTCAAATTCAGGTCACTTTTTTCTTCCTGGGGAAAGGAGGAAGAAACTTTTATTTGATATACCTTTGGAAGATCTAGATTGATAACTTTAGCAACTCCAGAGACATCCAAACCACGAGATGCGACATCAGTGGCAACCTGCAACATAGATCTGAGTAACTTACACAGCTCCAGTTTTTTATTTGATGTTCCCTACTATCAATTCAAGAGCAAAGAAGATAAATGAAAAGAGACGCGGGAAATGGCTGAAAAATGAAAGAGAAATTTGAGAAGTTCTCTCTTGGATACACAAAGTCTAAATTGCAAAGGATCTTTTTAAGATTTTACAAACTATATTTTAAAACTGAAACTTTGAAAGAAAAAAGCACCAAGGCGAAGTACGAAATATGTAGTACTAGAAGCATCCATTCTCAGATGACAGTACCAAAATATTAGTAGAACCATTTCTAAAATCGCGAAGAGCAGCCTCTCTCTCACTCTGCGTACGTCCTCCATGAAGAGCAACTGCATGTAAGCCTTGTGCTACCAAAGCTTCAGCAACTTCATCACATCTTGTCTACATGAAAGCCCAAATTTGCATGAGTTTAACAAAATATTATTGCTCCAAACAAGCAACTAAGGTATCCTGGCATAAATTCATACACATTCACTTCCAAAAAGGAAGCAAGTGTGTGACCAGATATGATGCCCACAAGGCTACAAAACTTGTAAAAATTTTCACATTCACTCTTAAGACCAAACTAAAATACGAAAACTGATATTAAGAAATAAAACATCAATAAGATATAGCTGCTTTATACCTTTCTCTCCACAAAGACAATAGTCAAGGGAACAGGATGGCCAGATCTTTCTGCTTGTGACGCTTCCTCCACTAGAAGAGCTAGAAGCCGATCAATCTACAACATATTGAGAACTTGTTGCATTTCAAGAAAGAACATGATAAAATTGAACATACAAATTATCTCAAAGATAATATGTTCTCTGCATTATATCTCCAGATATAAAGTTTTTAAGCAAAAACCTAAACACTTTAGATGATACTTTGCATGCATTCAGAGATGTAAGGTTTGTAAAAGTAAGAGTAGGCATATTAAATATGAGGAAAAAGCTAACCCAAACCTTGAAAATCCTCGACAAAAACAAGAAGGATGAACTAATAAGAATCAGTCTACTCTATTTATACTATATATAGAACTCTTCTCATCCTTCTGCCAAAGGCACATACCTTGTCACTCTCACAAACCTTCTCCAGACTTTGACACACACTTGCAGTTGGGCTACTAACTTTTCCAACTTTCACTTGCACAGGTAAAGACAAGTACTCCTGGAACAAAATTCTTAATGTCAGCACAAGTTATAGCAATTCGATTATATAAAACTGAGCCTTACAAATTCAATACGACAAAATTTTTCTGGACCAGCATAAATAAAACAGATCTAGAATTACTGAACATTTGAATTTTTTCATCAACCTGTCAGCTAACTAGAATAAAGAAAAGCAAGTTTCATAAGACCAAAACTGTGCTAAGGAAAGGAAAAATAAAGGGGTCAAACAAAAAACCTGCGCTAATGCTTCGATCTCCACAGGCATAGTTGCACTGAACAGCAAAGTTTGATGCTTTTCAGGAAGATTCTGCATGACCTGATACAGTATCATAAACTTTAGATTTTTGTCCACAAGAGAGCTAAACCTTTAACATACACTCGTAAATTTACAAAAGAAGCAGACATGCCTTAAAACAAATATATATACATATACAATGAAATAAAACACACACACACACATGAACTGGACTGGCTATAAATAAAAATTAAAAAATAACGGGAAAAAAGGAAACAGATAACTATTTAAGGTCACAGAAGCCATCATCTACCTCTCTTATTTGGGGTTCAAACCCCATGTCAAGCATTCTGTCGGCTTCATCCAGAACAACATAGGAAACTCTTGACAGGGAAGTGTTCCCTTGCTGCAAATGATCAATAAATCTTCCTGGAGTGGCAACAACTATATCGACTCCTGCTCGTAGGTCAGACCTCTGTTATGGCATCGGGCAGCAAAGCCAACTCAACAAGTATTAGAGCGGAAATTTTAATTTTTAAAAAAGAATCCTAGAATATATCCCCATGCAGACAGAGAAAGGAGCATTTGGGTAACAAGGAACTGAAATCAAGGATTCAGATCTTACCAAAAATCAAAGGAAACATTCTAGGGAAATAACCACAACATACGAGAATCGAGAAGTGCATCTTATTATCCTAAACCAAACATAGATAATGTAAACAACTATATTAACTCAACATAAACACCAAGGGTCTTCCCTTTGTCTACACTCGTAGAACTTACAACCATTCAATAACAAAATTATGACGTCATATCAGTCTGCCGTATCAGTCACCTGCTCAGCTATGTTTGTTCCACCAACAACAATTGCAGTTTTAAATGACTCAAGAGATTTGCTAAAAGCCTTAACCTGAAAAACAGAAAACAGAAACTCATAATGATGACATAGGGAACAAACGAACAGCTAAAAAATTTCTACCATCATAGTATATTCTTGATCAGAAAGCCAACAGGTCAAAAGGCCAGATAAAAGTGCTATAAAAACTGAGAAACTGAGAGAAGCTACAAACAGTAAAACAACATATCTGCGAGAATAGAAACTACACAGTGAATTAACCTAGGAAGTTCTACTCAAATAAGATGCAACACGGAACACATATCCAGGTTTTTTTTCTAGATAATATGACTCTAAACAAGTCCAGGCATGTCAGCTTTTGGATAGCGTGAGAAGACTATGGACTAGTTTGGTAATGCTTTTGGAGACCCCAGAAGTCCTTTACACAAACTATGATGCAAAATTGCAAATATTGTGTTTGGTAAAAGTGCTCGAAAGTCATTTGCACAAACATCAATGTATCTTAACATTTATTTGGAGAAGCTAGAATTTGTAACTTTTGCTTTTAGCTTCTACTTTTCCTTTCGCTAGAAGCAGAAGTAAAAATTCTGTCAAATGCACAACAGCCTCAAACTAACCCTATAGCAATGGCCAATGAATTAACAGTTGCAGCAAGAATTATCGGAAACCATTAAAGCCTTTTTATGGCAACATGATTTTATAGATACTATGAAATACGAAATGATGTATAATGACCAAACATTTCAAGATTTGCTTCATCTGAAAAGCAGCTATTCGGTACCTCTTTCTCTATTTGTTGAGCGAGCTCCCTAGTTGGAGCTAATACCAATGCCAGAGGACCATCACCACGGCGAACGGGAGATTGAGCCAAGCAATGCTGCAAAATTAAAATAATACAAAAATAGCAGTTGGGAGGCTTCATACAAAATCTTTACCATGCTAAAAGCATTTGCAAAATAGATAAAATTACACCGAATGTCATAACCACACACCTGAATCATAGGAATGGCAAATGCGGCAGTTTTACCGCTACCAGTTTCAGCGCAACCCAATAAATCCCGACCGCCGAGAGCAACCGGCATCGCTTGAGCCTGAATAGATGTTGGCCTGGTATATTCATGAAGCGCTATATCCTTCATGATGCTTGGGTGCAAACTCTGGAAGCATCAAAAGGCCGCAATTCCGGTAAATTCAACAATCAAAGCAACATAAAAACGAATACAAAACAAATAAAATCATGGCTAAAACACGAAAATTGACCATATCTGTGAAGGACTCGATCGGCGCAGGCGCGGGCTCGGACTCTGGAGGGGAAGTAACATCAACATTGAGCCGCAAACGAACCTCTTCTATCTGTACGAAAATGCATAACAATCAAATATGATCATCAAACAAGCAAACAAGAATTCAAGTTGTGAATAATTCAAAAAAAAAAAAAAAAAAAAACCTTGCAACATGCCAAAAAAGATGCAAGAATTTTTCAGATATCAAAGGAACAAAGAAAAAGAATCTCCAAAAAATGCAAAGCAACAATTCTTCTCGAAAAGTATATCTAAATGCGAAACAGGAAGGATCGTCAGTTCGTGATGAAAAGTTGATTCTGCAAGAGAGATGCATGTAGAGAGACTCGCTCGAGAAAAAAACCCTAAGAAACTGCAAACTCAAACCGAGGCCTCAAAATGCAAAGCTCAGTCCAGAGAACCGGGCGAAAATCCGAGAAAATTTCCACAAAAGAAGCGAAGAAACCGAAATCGCAATGAGCAAGGAGCTAACAGAAGGAGGAAAACAAGGGCGTCGAACCTGGTCGGAGTTCATGGCAAGAACGCGGTCGGAGGGCTTCCAGAGAGGGAAAATGGGGTCGGCGAGGGAGTTGGGGAGAGGGGGAACAAAGCGGCGGAAGCCATTAATGGAGGAGTCATTCTTGTTGGGGACGGAGGTGTAGGAGAGCTTGGTGAAGTCAGTGGGTGAGCATGTGGTGGTGGAGGAGGTGGAGGAGGTTCTCAGGTGAGGAGGAACATACGACATCGTTTTGGGAGAGGAGAGAGAAGAGGAAGTTGAAGAACGAGGATAGACAATAGAGTAGAAGAAGAAGAAAGAATGGAGCGTTGTTGGTTGTTGTTGTTGTTGTTGTTGTTTTGGTTGATTCAGAAGTTAGAGAGTGAATAAGAGAGGGGAATAAGGATAAAGAGGTTTTTGAGTAGATGAATAATGATGATGGCTTGATGAGGATCTCCTAACAACTTGAGAACTCACTTTGGGCTGGTTCTTTCTATGTTTTTGGGCTCCATTCTTTATGAATTTCGTATGGGGCCAGAAATGCAGGTGGTGTTTCGTATCGTTTTCTTTTATTTTGAAAATGATTTTTTTTTTTTTTTTGAAAATTATAACAACTAATATAAAATATTATTTTATATGTATTTTTAAAATTTATTATAGATTTTTTAAAAGATGATAAATTATAATATATTTTAGATTAATTCACAAGTTTCCTTGACTTTTCTAGAAAATAACATATTTACAATTAATTTTTAATAACAAATTTATGTTGATAGTTTCGTGTCAAAGATAAAAAGAGAAAGGAGAAGTGAGAGAGAAAGAGGATGACAGAGGATTTTTTTTTTTTTTTTTATGATCATAAATATGATTATGTTATTTATTATTATGTTTAAAATTTTATATTATAATTTACTATTACTCTTTTTAAAAAATATTATTTTACTTTTTCTTCCTTATATATATATATATATTTAAGAAATCATCATTAATAATATTTTTTCGCAAGTAATAATTGAAAAAATAGTAGATTTTTGAAATGTCCAAAGTAAATAATTAATTCATCATGTATAATTTGCGTCTTGTAAATTACTCATTTATTTACGAAATTTATTATTTATCTATTAAATTTGTTATTTACTTCAAACATTTTAAAAACTTATTATTTAGCTTAATTATTTTTAAAAAAATTTCATTAATTTCTTTTATTTTGAGAATCTCAACAACCAATACAAAATCAAACATTATGAACTTATAAAAATTATCGGTTGCTAAACATTAAATGTTTTTGACATTCTCAATAATGAAGCCTCGACGACTCTTTTTATTATTATTATTATTATTATTGCATGATGAATTATAAAAATATCGGTTGCTAAACATTAAATGTTTTTGGCATCCTCAACAATAAATGCCTGGACGACTCTTTTTTCTTTATTATTATTATTACATGATGAATTATAAAAATATCGGTTGCTAAACATTAAATATTTTTGACACTATCAACAATAAAGCCTCGACGACTCTTTTTATTATTATTATTACCTTGAATATCAAAAACCTACCATTCTTCGACAAAACAATCTATTATACCTCTTCTCCCGGTGCTTTTTTTTTTTTTTAACTGTTATTTTTATTTGAAAATTTATTAAACAAACATTCATTTAATTAATTCACCAAAAAAAAAAAAACACACACACACACACACACATACACAACTTAAAAGGCTCATTGCACATGGACCAGCCCAACTCCTATTGTGTCAAACATGATAAAAACATGAGCACGAGATATAATTAGATCAATGAATCACCCCGGATGCAAGGTTATGATTTTGTGCTAATACGAGCACGAAACAAAATTTTGATGGGCCAAGATTCAACACGCATGGCCTATGTCCATTATGAGCCAAGCTAACACATAGTAAATAATAAGTCTAAAAATATTTGTGATAAATAATAAAAAAATAATAAATTTATTAATTAAATTATTTATTGACTTTTATGGCATGTTTACTTACATGTAATCGGAATAAGTATGAATCGGAGTGGGTAAAATTCAGAATGGGCTGGATTCGGAATTAGGATTTGGAGTCAAAATATGTTATATACTTAGGTTCCCGGAATCAGAGTCGGAATCACTGTCAATTCCATTCATTGCGTTTACTTAGAATATGAATCGGAGTTAATTACTGTAAATTTACTTGTATACCCTTTCATTTATTGTGTTTTCAGAAGTTAAAAAAATGATTAATATTTTTTATTTATTATCATACTATTAATCAAAAGTAAAATAATCATTATAATATTAAGACAATTAAATTAAATTGTGTAATTTTTTGTTTAAAAAATTAAAAAGAGTAAAAAAAATGAATTAAAATATAAAAAATATAAAAATAGAAACATAATAATATATTATGATAAAAAAAAAAGTTCTTTATTTACTCTAACAACGTTAATAGTAATTAGGATAGTTATATAATATTAAGTTAATAAAAATATATTATATTTAGTTAATAAAAATAATTAATATATGTTGTTATTATTTTTTAATACAAATTTTTGCAAATAAACTAAGGACAAAATGGTAATTTTATGTTAATAGTAGGAATGTGAGTTACAATCCGGAAGGGGCATGGGATTGCCAATCCCATTCCTCAATCCCAAATTGGTGTCGGATCCATCATTCTTACTCCCATTCCAAAAAAAAAAAAAAATTTTGAGCAAGTAAACAAGAGATTGATTTTCATTCCCTACTCCTAATAAGTAAACATGTACATTGATTGCTTTTGAATAGCTTAGAACGAAGACATGCACAAAATATGTTTTAGGTTGCATAGTGTATGCCTACACTTTCTTAAAAATAAAAGAAAAATATAACTTGGTGCCTTCCCTTTCTCGTAGTTCATAGCGCCATGGGGAGGGTGGTCTGGTTATGCGCTGCCCCCGTGGGGATGCATGGGGAGACCTATCGTGTTTGTGCAGCTGTCGGAGAGACGGGTGGGTTCGTGCCACTATAGGACGGGGATTGGCTCTCCATCAACACCGTGGAGAGAAGGGTTCACCGCCATCACTAGCAGCATCATTGTTCGTGACGTTGGAAAATAAATAGTTAAAAACAAAAAAGATTTTAGCCGGTATTTGAAGATTCTACTCCAATTAAAATTTTTCAAAAATTTTTAGTCTTCTTCTCCAAAAGTAAATCATTTTCACAATTCGTATCTTCAAATAACTTTTAAAAACTCAAATTTTAAAAGTTCATAACTTTCTTATTTCAAGTCAAAATGAAATAATTTTTTAAATTACATAGAATGATGAGAGTAATGAAACAAGATCCAATTTGTTTTTTCATTTTTTTCGAATACATTTAAGTTTTTACACTTTTTAACTACAAACCATTCATTTTTCTTTTCTTTTCTTTTTTTTTTTTTTTTTTTTTCAATCAGGATATTTTCAAAACTCCAATTCAAGTGTATACATTAAACGGGACTTAGTTTGTTTGTTTGGAGCATGTTAATCTCTTTAAACGCTCACTAGAGCTCCATTAGATCATTCCTTATCAACTTACAATTTATTCATTCCCTCGTTGTAAAACTACATATATAAACTAATACTGAAAGTCGTAGTACGTGCTCTCTTTTTTTTTTTTTTTTTTCATCTAAAATCAGTTTTATATATATCATAAAACTTGAATACTTAGAAATAGTAAACTTGATCACTCCACATACACATGACATAATATGTGTACAACTTATAAACTGCTAAACATAGTGAGCATGCCAACTTGTAAGAGTTTTTATTTTATTTTATTTTCCACGAAGTTGTCAACTAGTTAGTTTTTGTTGGAACAAGTTGTACTCTATGACTCCGTAATAAACCTTTTTTTCCCCCCTCCGCTTGAAATGATTGTACCATTAATGTTAGTGTATTTTACTCGCGCGCACGCATATATATATATATATGTATGTATGTATCGGTTTTTTTATTTTGGAATTTTTATTGTCCCACTTTCATGATCAAGTTGGAAAAGTTGTATAATTTTTCATGAATCAAACGTAAAATTTTTACATTATTCAGATACAGTAAAAAAGAATCCTTCTTTCTTTTTATTATTATTATCCTTGATAAAATTTTACGTATCTTTAGGCCTTGTCTGGATCATCATTTCAATTTGAATTTTTTACACCAATACGTAGTAAAGCATTCAAATGATCTAACTAATCACAATAATTCAACTCCAATCTAAGTCTAAATTAATTAGAAATCTGAATCACACTTTTTTTTTTAGCTTTTACACTATTCTTCAAATGCTAAATTTAACAAAATTATCCAAATAGACATTCAATTTAAATGCACAACTCAAATTCTAATTTGGAAATTCGATTTAATGGCAACATTAAAAAATCGAAATACAACTAAGATCCAAACAAACACAATCGTCATATTTGACTAACAAATGCCAAACATGATGATAACTTTATCATCAAATATAAAACATGTCGAACTTTAACTGTGAATTAATATTGATTGATACCTTTACTTTTCATTTACTCACAATATTGTCCTTTCTTAACTTTTTAAAAGATAACATCTTTTATACTATCTGCAAAGCTTAATCAAATTATAAAACATAGATAGAATATTAGAGTAATTACATTAGAGCTCAAATAAATATAACATCTTATATATGTATTTTTTATTTTTTTTATAATAAATATAATTAATATTGATATTAATATATATATATTATATATATATTTGAGATGACCTAATAAACGTACAAACATTTAGTCAAACACGTATTCCCCTATTTTCGAGTGATTGTCAATTTTTTTTGACAAGTTTGTCATTGGAGAGTGTTATGTTTACTTAGGCTCCGTTTGGGACATGAGTTTAGACTCATGTACCCTAGTTCAAACTGAACTAAAGCTGTTTGGAACAGCAGTTCAGTTCAAAATGCACATTGAACCGTTATACAGGAGTTTGGACTGATTTACTGTTGAAAATTTGCAGAGCTCAGCAGACTTGATTCCCCTCCCCTCGTGAGCGACGCTCGGTAGTGAAGACCCATGTGCTTCCTCTGTTTCTCCTTCATTTTCATTACTGACTCTAACCATCTCTCTCTCTCAGTCACGAAAATCAGCCCCGGTCTCTAACTCTCTCTCTCTAAATCCGTCCTCTCCGTCCTCTCTCCCCATTTATTTACTCAAACGATCGGAACCGTTTTTCGCGAACCGCCGGCCCCCACCCATCGTTTCAGCGTTTCCGAGAACGCCGGCGAACATTGAGTCCGACAAGCCCATCGAACTTTTTCCCCCAAGGACCCAGTCAAGTTGCGGAATCTCCTCCCTTCCACCGTGAGTAATCGGTCCCTTTTGTAGTTGTGAGTTTCAAACTGTGTCTCCTTTTCTCTCTCTACTTTCTCTCTCTAGCTCATAACAACCCCCACAGCACACACGGCTTGAAGACGAGTCTGCTCTCCCGGATCTTCTCTTTCGTCTTGCCTTCGGTTATGATGGGTGTTGTGGAATATGAATACAAAACTCATTTTGGATTAACCACCGGAAAAGGTACCGGATCTACAAGATCCCCGCCCGGTTCCGCCGGCTTCAATGGCTGCCCATTGAGTTAACAGATACCCCAGTCTGTCGTTTTTGATACACATGGTTTTTGGTGTGTTTTATTGTCGTTTTCCCCCTTGTTGAATGGTGTTTGGCACACATGCGATTGTCGTTTTTTTTTTTTTTTTCTTCTGCTCTGTTGTTATATGTGGCTGTCGTTCATGGAATCTGGACACAAAAATTTTGCTCCGAAAACGACAATAATGGTTAACAAAATTTCTAAGTATATAAATTTCCTTATCATTTTTATTAAACCAAAAAAAAAAAAACGAAAACATGCTTAATATAATAATTCATTTAAGATTTTTAGTTATTACATTAACAGATACTCTTATCAATGTTAATTTTCACAAAACGTCCAGCAATTTTAGTGTTAGGAATCAAAATTGTAAAAAATCAAATTTCAGATACTAATTTATCATCAACATTATGATGTAGAAAAGAAAGTTATAGAATACTTGTAGTTTAATGGCTAAGCAGATGAATTATAAAAAATGTACAAAGTTGAGTGATAAAAGTTGGATCCCAAGGGAATTGAAAAAGAAAAATTAAAAAAGATTTAAGAAATGAGAAAAATAAATGAAAAATACGGGGACTTAATTATTGGTATAAAATTAAACTAGAAAAAATAAGATTTGTTTGGACTAAAGTTTATATAATTAGATTTATAATATTTTGAACTAGAAAAAATTGTTTTATGAGGACACTCGTATAAAAATTATATAAAATATACTAGAAAACACAGATATTTAAAATACTAAAAGGCACCAATAGCTACCCGATGGACAAACAGGCTATGATCCCCGTGGCTTGTGCTGTTCTGCATAATTTCATACGGATGGTGCAGGTTGGGGATCCCTTACACGAATATTACGCCGGAGATTGTATTCCTGTAAGTGAGAATGTCGATGTGAACGCAGATTATGAAGTTGACGACGTAGTCTCCGGTACAGGGCCAAGTACAAGACCGCAGCACCATGACACGAGGAGGGATGCCATGAATATGTTGAGAGATATGATGGCTGATGATATGTGGGACAGATTTCAATCAGCCCCGTGGTATAGAACCACGTGAACGTTGGCGTCGTGATGTCACTGTTGACAACAGTATGACAGTAATGCTTAATAAAACATTTTAACTATACAGTTCACTGACCTACTACATACTAATGGTGGGTGTATTTTACGGCTATTTACGTAATTTCACAAAATATTTCGATGACGTAAGTTGATTGGTGTTATAGATTGAAATTGTTAATCGCGACATTTTGCATTAATAGAACTTATAATAGAATGTTAAATTGAGGATAAATGAAAAATTTAAGTTCTGAGTAGTTTGATTATAATTTTTCTTCAATAAAATAAATAAATTTAGTTGATAATATGAAAAAAGACAGTAGTTGAGGTGAAAAAATTTCATTTAGTTGGAGTTAAGATAAGTTACCAAACACAAAAGGCAAAAAAATTGGTTAACTCAATTTTTAAACATCCAAACAGGGCCCTTGTTTTTTTTAAACTTTTTAACTCAAACTTTTTCACCAAACAATCAACTCAAACTAAACTTTATCTCAAACTTTTTACCAAACAATCACCTTTTAAACTAAACTTAACTTAACTCAAACTAAACTTAAAAATTTCAACTTGAACTTGTGTACCAAACAGGCCCTTAACTCCATTTGGTGAAACGGTTTGAGTTGAAATTTTTAAGTTTGAGTTGGTTATTTTGTTAAAAACTAGTTATAATTTTTGTTGACTTTTAAGAAAAAGATAAAAACTGAGATAAAAATGTGAATTTAAGATGTAATACCAAACGGGCCATTATATTTAAAAACTAGTATAAATTTCCATGAAACGGGCAGCTCATATTTTTATACTGAAAAAAGAATGGTCGTGTATACATAAAAATATACTAGATTTGGTCGAGACTTCAGATGAGTGGAAAATAGTAGTTAAATTCCAGATCTAGATAGCACATGCATCATCCTTCTTTCCTTTGCTTAAACTCTTATGCCACCCTTTTTTTTTTCCTTTCTTTTTTCTTTCGAATTAGCAATTGGAAGCTAAAAACTTCCTATTTAATTTTAGAGTCAAAATCTTGCAATGTCTGATTTTCTTATAAAATGTGAAGTTAGAATCCTTTTATCCTTAAATTAAAAAATAATTAATTAATAAATAAACCTTCCTACTCATTTTCTAGTCTACTGCCTTCGAAATAGTACCAACAATTTTCTCAAAACTCATAACAAAATGAGAAGAAAATAAAATTTATTAAGAAAAGTTCTGACACAAAAAAGTGGAAGGAAAATGATAGAAAAGTGGAAAATGATCATGTGATTTGGTATCATAGAAAAGTGGAAGGAAAGAAATGGGTGGAGGGAAAGTTAGATGGAAAATGATCATGTGATTTGTTTGATAAGAAAGAAGGAAATGAAATATAAGGTGAAAAAAATAGGGTGCGTCCCATCTCTTTTTTTTTTTTTTTTTGTTAACTTGGTGATCGGAGATTCAAACTATGTATTTTAGATAAAATCAGGTATTGTATTCTTGCTAGAGTATATACAACTACGAGCATATCAATTTCCCTCCCATATTGGGTGGAGAACATAAATCTACCAGTTGATACCTAAAATTATATGGTCCTTATTTTTAAACCAAAAATATCATAAATAAGTGGATAAAATAATATTTATATAATTTTTTTGTTTTCTTTATTTTCTTTCTACCAAATAATGTTAAAAAAAAAAAAAGCTAAAATCCTCTCTATTATAAATTTTTTTTATATATATATAAGTTTTCTTTCCATAGCTCTCTCTCTTATTTTTTTGCCCCCTTCTAATCAAACGGAGTGTTAATGTCCGAGCACAAGTTGCTGACGCTATCAAAATATGCAAGTGACATGGTTGCAACGTGGACGAATTTGGTGAGTTGAAAATTCTGGAGTTTTTAGTTTAATGTGTGGATGGTGAGGGTGGTTTAGTTGGAACGAGTTAGGTGTTTTTTTTTTTTTTTTTTTTTGGGTAATATAATAATTTTGGTGTGCCTATTTTGTCCCAATCCCAACATCCTTTTTAACGGTAGTAGGTGAGCGCACGGCACAAACCCCTCCCCCTAATTTGGTAGTAGGTGAGAACTGGAATTGGTCCTCTTTAGTCACTTCCGTTTAGTTAGCCTATGAAAATTTTAAATTGAGGTGCGTTATTTTTTAAAAAATTAATTATAATTTTTATTAATTTTTAATAAAATAAAAATAAAAATTGATATGAAAATTTTGAGTTAAAATTTAAGTTTCAAATGCACTCTTAACTTGATATCTTTTTCCTCTCAATTTTTATTTTACTTTTTTTAAAATTAACAGAAAATTTTAACTTTACACCTTATAATAAAATTATAATATTGAAATTATTATTAGATTTTACATACAATCACCTTTATTCTTTTATTTTATTAATTAATGTTATATAAGATTTTATTTATCTGATTATGTTATATTTTAAAAATAAAATATTATAAGAATTGTACATAGGTCTATTTGCTGGTACAAATATTTTTAGCCATTGGATTTATGAGTATAAACATTAAAATAAAGAACCATACAAAACAAAAATGCTTTTTGTTTAAAGATCCAAATCTCTGTCAAAAGATAAAAGTAAAGTTCTTATCTAATTTTTCTCTTTTTAAAAGTTTTTTTTTTTTTTTTATGCAAAAAGGATTCAATTGCTTTAGTTCTATTTTATGTTCAAAATATTTCAGCTACTCAAGGGCATTGCCCCTATTTAGATTTTCTCAATTGAAACTTTAATATGACATCTTTTGCATATTGAATTCATGTGCCTAATTCGCAATCATGTAGCGGTTTTAATCATTGTCCTTATTTGTCCAACTGAAAAAGGTTACTATTCTTTAGGCCCTAGAGTTAAGAGAATAATAGAGCCCGTGACTTGTAGGAGACAAAAATTATGCAACGTTTTTTTTATTTTATAATTTCCTGATTGCTCACCGACACCCAAAGCCACTCACAAAGTGACTTGATTTTTTGTGTTCATATTATGTAATAACCTTTTTTTTTTTTTTTGATATTATCCAATAACTTAATCAGTGGATTGAGTGCATCATTAATTGATTTAAAATGATTGATTTTTAAGAAAACTAATTGGACATCACATGTGAAATATAGACAAATAAAGTAAAATAAGAGAATATATATATTTTAAAAATTATTATGTGATGGATGTTGGACCTGTCACGTAATGGCCTGTGAAGGAGGACGAAAGACACCGTAAAAAGTGTATTTCGTGCTTTTACAATATAGTAAGAAATGTCATAATCTTGTAATATAGATTTTTTAATCATAGTCGTTATTCGTTCAACTTTAAAGGCGCAACTCAAAAAAAAAAAAGAGAGAGACCAATTCCACCACTTCTAAAGTACATTTAATATTATGTAGGTCTAAGTTTTAGAAATAATTAATCTTAAATCTGACATTTATAAAGGTGCCAAATTGGTTCGTGACGATATATGATTTGAACGGTTCGTAAGGGTTGAGGGATATCCATAGTGTGAAGTAAGTCACACAAGCTAATTTTTTTTAAGTTACTCTTTAAATATATGGCTTTAAATATATAGTTGTAGACACGTTATGTTAGTAATTTTACGAGTGTAGAGTTTAAACTTAAACCCTAAAAAATAGAAAAGAAAAATAAAAGAAAAGAAAAGAAGTAATTTGAGTAAACATATGGGAATGATTGTGGAATAAGGGTCTACTTTACATAACAAGCCAGACTTTACTTTTTAAATACGATGATAATATAATTTAAATTTAATTTAATTACTAGAGCAAAAAAATCAATGTAACACTGCATTTTCCGTAATTGTTACAGTGAACATAGACAGACAAACAAACAAAATTAAAATATATAATAATAATAATAATAATCCAAGCAAAAGACCAGGTAGTCCACCAAGTAATCTCTTTCCAAGAAGTTTTTCCATCATGTGCGTATTTGCAGCTACCAAACTAGCTAAATAAAATGCCTATAATTAGAATCCCATCCTGTGGGGATTTGCTTCCAAAAACCAAAAAACCAAAAACAAAACAAAACAAAACAAGAAATGTATTCGTCTCACTAACTGTAAAGAAAGCGTATCCATAAAACAATTAAAGCTACTAGAATACTACAATCTCATATTGTTGTCAATATTACATAAAAAATTAAATGCTCATATGTATTTGTTAACAGTTCTCGTATTAAACAACTTTTGCCTTTTATTTTCATTAAATCGGGTCAAGCACAAACAAATATTTGAAATAAACTCATATCACGATTATTATAAACTTGTGTTATAATCAACGTTATATAACAAATTAAACGTTGACATTACTGTATTAGCACCACGTAATTAAATGAGCTGAGGCTGTTAATTTTATAGATTAAAAAAAAAAACTTCATACGCACTATTACTTTTTTGTTACTTCCTACCATATAAAACATTGGAAAAAAATATATATTTTTCTTCCAAATATAAATATATATACGGAAAAATCACTAGCACCAAAAATATTTTTTTGAAAACTCCCATTTACTTCCACGAACCAACTCCTTTATTTATTTATTTATTTTTATTTTTTGTACAAATATCTCGGGAACATTTTGAATTTGGCAAATTTATCTTTAAACTAATTTTTCTTGACAATCAACACCTTAAACTTAAAATGTTTGACACCATTAGTCATTTTTAGTCATATTCCCGTTAAAATTTAGACGGCTTTTTACAGACATGCACATAATAATCCAAGAAGGGTATTATTGGTAATTGCTATTTAATTTCAATACAAATTCATTTGAAAACATGAATCTAATTTGTTAATAATTCAAACGTGTACATAAAATTTTGAAAGGAATTTGTATATCTAAAATAAACAATAAAATTCTTAAACTGGCAAGCTTTAAACACTCAATTAAATTTAAATACAGACTTAGGCTCTGTTAGGTAAAACAGTTTGAGCTGAAATTTTTAAGTTTGAGTTGATTGATTTTTTTAAAAACTAGTTATAATTTTTATTGACTTTTCAGAAAAAAATAAAAACTTAGATAAAAAATTTGTGTTTAAAATGTTTCACCATACAAACTTTTACTCTATTTGGGATAAACAATAAAATTACCAATTTTTTGTTATAAATGAAATTGTCCTTATTTTGTTAGAAATAAATAAGATATTGTTTTATTTAAAGAAAAAGGCTTTTATTATTTGCTATTCTTCATGTTTTTAACTCTTTTTTTTTTTTTTTTAAGTGGTCAATAAACCGCCGCTCATCTAATTTTCCCCCTTTTAGCTCTGTTTTTTAACCAATCATGTCCTATTTATTTTTTATTATTATTATTTTTTTCTAAGAAATACAACTTGGTTCCACGGTCCACCCTGGCTTGCAATTTCCCCTTATTTTAGTTTTTAGTCATGTGGGACTAGTATGGGACGACAAAAGCAAAAATGGTAAGGTTTAGCAATTTAGAACAACGACAAATAAATAAATAATTAAGAAATAGGATAATCAAGCATAGACTTGATCTTTTCAGAAGTGTAAGACGAAAGCGACGTGAAGAATATAGATTTCCAGCAGAAAAAAAAAAAAATTAACAATAAATTTTTTTGGGGATTCTACAATGTTGTAAGGATTTTTACTCGTCGGATAAAAATTTTTAACTACAAATTCAACTTTAATTGTTTAGATGATTTGTGCACACAAAACTCATTGTGCATCCAACCATATGGAATTATTGCAAAACTCTTCCGAAAAAAAGGTCAAAAAAAAAAAAAAACTTTCTTCCGATCTTCTTCCAGCTCACCGGCCGGCGAAGGAGGCAGAGCAGTCACCGGAGAAGGGGAAGCTCTCCTACGCTGTAGAGCCGGTGGCTGCATCTCCGGCCACCCAACCACACCGTCGCGCCGCCCCTCCACATCGTCTCCGGCCATGCCGCCGTTGCCCTTCGCCGTGAGCAGGCGAGCCCACAGCAGCCAGCCGGCGACCTCAACCTACAGATCTGTGCTACTCGGCGCCGCTCGCAAACCCTGGCACCGGCGCTCCCTCCTCTAACACCTCCGATGACTGCGATTTCTCTTTTTTTTTTTCCTCCAGAAAGTTTTTCCCTCTTTTTTTTTTCCTGATTTTTCAAGTATGATCGTGTGGTCCGTCGAGCCCCCTCGGCCTTAAGCAATCCATCTGGCGGCCAACCGCCACGAGGGCCGTCGACCTCCCCGCCGGTGTTTTTTCCGATCCCCCTCTCGCCGGTTTCTCAGCAGACTGCGCTGAGTTCTTTTTTTTTTTTTTTTTTGGGTTAAATTCTGATAAGGAAGTTTCATAAGGTGTAGGAGGTTTTATTTTACTTTGGTGGTCTTTCAACCCTTTTTAACCTCGAGATTGAAGTCATCGGGTTAAAAAATTTTACTTTATTCATTGGGAAAAGTAACAAGGTGCCATTGTAGAATTGCCCAATTTTGGGGGTTTTAATTAAAAAAAATGGTTAGCTTTCTAGGAAATATAAAAATATGCAAAAATATTTCTTTAAAGAAAGTCACGTGAAAGGTGGAGGTTTGGTGCCTTTGGTGGTAGATAGAGCACGTGGGAGGCTGGGAGCCAGACCGCCTCGTCGATATTCGGAAGTCAGACACCTTAATCTTTGCCCATTCAGAAAACATACGCGACTCAGCAAAAGAATGAACAAAGTAAAAATAAAACAAAAGAGAAGAGAGAGAACGAGAGGGGTTGTAGAGGTAATTTCGATATTTTTATGTATAATTAATATGAATATATTAGTATCAATCTTTATAATTACTAAAATAGTACTATAACTTTAAATTAGAGTCTCAAAAATGGGAAAAAAAAAATGTACAAAAAGGAGGTCATTTTCTTTTGAAAAACTCAAACTCAGAAATATGAAAAATGATATTTGAACATAATATTAAAAAAATTCAAGATATCTTTACAATACTAGGTTTGACGCACGTCCTTTGGACGTGCATTTGTTTTGTTTTTTCTTTTTAAGTACATTTAGATTCAAATAAAATTATTTATTAAAATATAATTGGTGCTTACTTTTGTTATTAGTAAGATCCCTAAAAATTTGTATTTTTTTAGGATGTCATCCTATATGATATTTTTGCTGAAATTAAAAAAAAATTTTTTTTTGATAAATTCCTAAAATTTGTTATGTAAATTTAACTTATGTTTTGGAACAAAATTTTTAAGTTGAAGTTAATTGACTTTTAAAAAACTAGTTATAATTTTTGTTGACTTTTCAGAAAAAAAAAAAAAAAAAAAAAGAAGTAAAAATTAAGATGAAAAATTTATGTTTGAACTTTAAAACCAAACGCACCGTTAAATTGTTTAAATGGAAAGACGAAGAAAAAAGGGCCGTAAGATTCATATTCAATAACTAGTTGAAGTACAAAACCATATTCTCACTTCTATATATCTTATCCATTATATATTATGGATGTAGTATATAGATTACAAAGAATTCTTTCTTTTTTTTTAATTCTAAAGACAATTTGACTTTTCTTAACTGACCGAGTCATGAGGTGAATTTTTTATATGTCTGGATATTATGGACCAGATGTTCAACTTCATGGTTTAATCATATGAAGTGGCTTGCCAATTTCTATAGTTGACTTCTTATCTTTATGCAATTTTCTTTAACCATTTGTTGGTGGTATTTATGTATTTATTTATTTTGTTGGGAACAGATTGGATGCATTTTTCTTTTTAGTATTATATATGTCTTTTCTATGATGAATGGAAAATGAAAGAAAATGACCTTGATTTCCTAGATCAAACTGCACAATGCTCAATATTTGCAATTCATGCTTTCAATGAATGTCATATATATTTTCTTCGTAAAAATTCAATTAAAGGGAGAAATTCTCAAACTTTTCTAAAATTTAAGGGGAAAAAATATTGTAAATTGAAATTCATTAGCATTTTGTAACAAGACCTTAAGTTCAAAGGAGAAAATATAATTTGTCTAAAAATTAATGGATCTCATTATATCTTTATCCTCATTTATTTTATTTTTTCCCCCTTTTCTCTTTTACATCAAATAATTTACTCTATTGTTTGCTATCTAATTTTTCCTCCTTCGTTTCATTTTACTTTTCTATCCTACAAAACAAAACGCAAAAGAGAACATAGAAAATAGGTATTTGCCATGTGGGCTTATTATTATATGTTCATGCAGAGGTTCACGTGGATGCGCACAAATCCAGTAAATCAGACTGGCTTAATCATAAGTAACACTGCCTTTCGAAATAATAATAAATATACGTTGGCGAATTAAAAGAAAATTAAAAAAAAAACAGCATAAATATTTTGTTGTCCGCCTCAAGTTAACATATTAAAAATTAAAAAACAGAAAAAAAAAAAAGGGGCAAAAATGATTCAGTGTGGTGTAAATCGGACTGGCTGAATCTAAGTAGCACTGCCCTTTTTTTTTTTTTTTTTTGAAAGTACCAATGCCTTTTCAAAATAATAATAAATATATGTAGGCGAGTTAAAAGAAAATACTAAAAAAACAAAAATACTTCCCTACTCAAGTTAACATATTAATAGGTTGTTTGGAAGGAAACCGTAAATCTAAGTTTTTAAATTTGTTTTTTTTTTTTTTCTGAAAATATCAATAAAAATTATAATTAATTTTAAAAATTTAATTAACTTTAAATTAAAAATTACTTCTCAAATTCGTATTCTAAATGCATGCTAAAATTATAGTAAAAAAAAATTAAAGTTAACATATTAAAAAAGATTTGAAAAAAAGGCAAAAATGATTCAGTGTGGTGGTCAAGACAGTACTACTGTCAAGCGGCCCCGTTTTCAACCACGAAAAAGTCAAAAATGCACGGTTTGTCAACTGTTAACACCTCTACGAGACAATCACCTGCAACAAACGATTTGCAATTCATGACGTGGTGCAAATCCATTGGTCTGATCACCTAAAAAGGTGGATGGTGGGCTGAAGGGGAATGCCCAAGCAGAACATAAAATTGGCAATTTCGTCCACCAACCCCCAATCTCATTGTTTTGTATCTTTTTATTCTTACCTACTCCCTCTGGGAAGCTCCGTACTTACACTTCTCATTCTCATAGTCGTCGTCAAACAACATAACTCCGTCGAGTACGGTCTTCACTTTTTTTTTTTTTTTTTTTTTCGATAGTCATTTTCAGAAATGGTCCTCGAATTATACAATTGAGCGGACATAGGGCCCTTCTTTTAAGTTTTACTTATTACACTATCTCGAATTTTTCTGATATTACACAAACGACTGTTATGTTGGTATTTCCGTAACAAACTAACAAAAATTGAATAAATTATTTGATATTTATTAAATGTGAACTTTAATTAAGGTTAAAATTATAATGAAACGTATTTAAAGATAAATTATACCTCTAAAACATCTTTGACAAAAAATACAATTTACTTCCAAAGTGCATTTGATGGAGGTACAATTTCCCTATATATATATATATATATATATATATATATATATAAAACATGTTAACCACAACTTGACCTTTAACTAAAACTCATATAATTTGAAACATGTTCAATTTCTATCCCTTTTTTAACGGAATATTGACACATGGACCATTGGGATAACAATAAAAAGGTTCGGGTATGTAATGTGGAAAATCAAATAGTAAATGATCAACATTAGACAAACAAGGGCAGAGCTACCTATAGTTGAGTGTGAGCTTTCACCCTTAGTGAACTTTTATCTTTTACAATTTCTTTTCTATGTTTTTTAATTTCTCCCCTATTAAAAAAAATCAGCAACCATGTATGAGTACTCATAAAAACTATACCTTTTAATTTATATCCCATTGAAATAAGATGCTAGTTGCGCCGCTGGAGACAAGGTGTATAGTTCATTGATCATTTATTTGTATATATAGAAAAGAAATCTTATTTTTAATAAAGACAATCTTTTATTATAAAAAAGTTATAAATTCTAATTTTTGAGAATAATTTAAAAAGTTGCAATATTTATTTTATGCAGTATAAGTGTTTTTCCCTTTTTCAAATAAGAAGAAGAAAGAGATGTATGTCTTGACCAAGCTTCATATTACAATTATTAAGTAGGACCACATGTGTATAGTCCATAAAACAAATAGAGACTTTAGCGTATGATGCATATTCAATCTAAAACTTAATAAAAGTGAAGGTTATAAAATGAATTTCGTTATCATTATGTCACTACTAGCAGTGGTTATATAGTGGTTATGAGTGCTTTTTATCAATGACGAAGCTAGACATTTTTATCAAGGGGGGCTAATACTATGTAGTGGATAATTAAAAAAGATTATATACAAGTTTTCATTTTTAAGAGGGTTATTATAAAATTTTCTTCAAAATAGTAGGTTTTTTTTTTCTTTTTTAAAGAAAAGTTAAGGGGCAGGTTAAACCCCCCCCCCCCCCCCCCCCCGGCCTTCTCTAGTTACATCCATGCTTTTTACGCTTTCCTGAAACATTGTTTTTGCCTTTTTATTTATTTATTTATTTTAAACAAGTGCTTTTAAAAGTTTTAAAAGCAATATCAAATTAGCTCTCATGTTTCTTATCAATCTTCTTATCGAATGCCCCTTTGAGCCTAATGTGCATTTGCATTTTGTTTAGATGCCCACTCTCAACATTATTACATGCGTTTATTGGGACCCTAAATGGGACGGTAAGGATCTTAATCATATATTCTCATCTGCTAATAGACCAAAGTTCATATAGTTCATCAAACATATAATTTATGCCAAAAGCGGATTTTAACCTACAATGACATTACTTGAAGCTTACAAAAAAAAAAAAAAAAAAAAAACTATAATGTGGCTTGAGTCTTAAATCTTAAATCTTAAATTTATAAAAGTGACAGATATAAGTAGATCGTCTTATCGTCATATCACCACGATTGATAATTAAAAATATTATGTCGGCATTTTTTTTTTTAACTTTGATGCAAAGTGCTTTTGAGGAGGTGTTTAGGGACATCTCCAAATATTTTTTTGTCTTTTTCTTTAATTAAAATACTATTCATGTTTAAAAAATATTTATAATAAACTCAGACTTTAAAAGTTCAAAACTTTACATAAAATTTTGAGAGAAACGAAACAAATTTCAAATTGATATTTTTCTTCGAATACAATTTAAGTTTTTTTATTTTTTCATTTCAAACAATTTATTTTCATTAAACGTACGTTTTTAAAACTTAACTCATCTCCAACTTTTAAAATACTGTCTCCAAACAGCTCCCGGATCCTCGAGTTTTTGTTAAAAGCAATATCGAATTGGGTCTATGCTTCTCATTATTTTAAATATAATGAGAGCCCCTAATTGAGAAGTCACCGTCAAACAAATAACGCCGTCAAGTACAGCCTGACGGTCTTCACCTTACCCACTCGCACGATCCCATCCTCCATCAGCCCACACACATGCCCACCACACGATCCACCTAACGTATTTAGCCGTCACCAAAGAAAAAAATATATACATTAATAATTAAATAAATAAAAAAAACACACCTAAATTGCTTATAAAAACCCGTCACCCATAACTCACCCACCAGGACAGGCGAAAAAAAAACAAAGAAACTGAAGTAATCTTCTCACCCTTTACTCTCTCTCTTCTTTCATCGTTTCGCTGCAATGGATCTCCTCCTTCTGGAGAAGACCCTCCTCGGGCTCTTCGCCGCCGTGGTCGTCGCCATCGTGATCTCAAAGCTCCGCGGGAAGCGGTTCAAGCTCCCGCCGGGGCCGATTCCGGTGCCGGTGTTCGGAAACTGGCTTCAAGTCGGCGACGACCTGAACCACCGCAACCTGGCGGATATGGCGAAGAAATTCGGCGACGTATTCCTCCTCCGCATGGGCCAGCGCAACCTGGTGGTCGTCTCGTCACCGGAGCTCGCCAAGGAGGTCCTCCACACACAGGGCGTCGAGTTCGGGTCCCGGACCCGGAACGTCGTGTTCGACATCTTCACCGGAAAGGGCCAGGATATGGTGTTCACGGTCTACGGCGAGCACTGGCGGAAGATGCGGCGGATCATGACCGTCCCTTTCTTCACCAACAAGGTGGTCCAGCAGTACCGGTATGGGTGGGAGGCGGAGGCGGCGGCCGTGGTGGAGGACGTGAAGAAGAACCCCGACGCCGCGAGAAACGGCATCGTTTTGAGGAACCGGTTGCAGCTGATGATGTACAACAACCTGTACAGAATCATGTTCGACAGGAGGTTCGAGACCGAGAACGATCCTCTGTTGTTGAAGCTCAAGGCCCTGAACGGCGAGAGGAGTCGTCTGGCTCAGAGCTTCGACTACAACTATGGCGATTTCATTCCGATCTTGAGGCCTTTCCTCAGAGGTTACTTGAAGATCTGCAAGGAAGTCAAGGAGACCAGGCTCAAGCTCTTCAAGGACTATTTCGTCGATGAGAGGAAGTAAGTCAAACTTTGAAAAAACATTAGAGACGGAACGAGTAATTTATTTTGTATTTATTTTTTTGATTTTGTTATGAAATTTGGTTTGATTTTTAATTTTTTAATTTTTTTGTTTTTGGGGATGAGTAGGAAGCTGGCGAGCACCAAGGGAGCGAACAATGAAGGATTGAAATGCGCGATAGACCATATTTTGGAAGCTCAGCAGAAGGGAGAGATCAACGAGGACAACGTACTTTACATCGTCGAGAACATTAACGTTGCTGGTAAGTGGTTGTTTCTGTTCCTAATTGACTTTCTTTCCTTCTTTCTTTCTTTATTATTTGTTTGTGTTCTGAATTTTCCGTTTTAAATTCATTTTCTTTATTGAGATACGTGGCTTATTTTTCTGCCTGCAACTGATCAATTTACTGGCCTGCCCTCCAATTTGAGTACTGTTTTTTTGGTTGAAGATTGACAACATAAGGGCAATTTTGTCTTAAAGTTTCCGTACTTATATTTAATTTTTTAATTTTTAATTTTTTTTTATTAATAGGAAACAAGAGTATTAATTGGAAAAAACACCAACGTTTAACTGTTTTTACATAAATGGAACCATTCAAATAAAGAAATGAATGTTTTGTGATGAACAATTAGCTTGTGTTTGGGAGATAAAGTTTTTAAATTGGAATTAGTTGAATTTTTAAAAATTATTTATAAATTTTATTGATTAAAAAAAAAAAGGACTAAAATTAAAGATGAAAAATTGAATATAATATTATCAACCAAATTATTTAATTCTAATTTAATGCACTAGCGTTGGATCCAACAATTGCATATCTGACGTAGAAAATTGAATATATTATTTATTTTAATCCATCCTGACCACAATCTAGTTGCCTATGCTCCTTCAGATAATTTTTTTTAAGTGAAATCCGACTGTTTTTTTTATAATAATTTTTTATATATAGTAATTAGTAAAAATTATATGAGCAAATTCATTTCAAAAAAAAAAAAAAAAAAAAAAGAGAAGCAACTTGCACCACCCAGTATTTTTAATTCCCAAAAAAAGTTATTTTTTAAAAAAATTGTCATTAAATTGAAATTACTTGTCGAAAGTCTCTGTCGACTTGGGTGGAATTAATTTTTCCCTCTGGTGTAACTCAAATATCTCACTTTTTAATTTTTTAATTTTTTTTTTTTTTGGCTCTGAGTTCATAGATCTCACCTACCACGTGAATGAATCCATAGGAATCCTTGGGATTCGAGTGATTCTGGCCTCCGTGCCGTCCACCTTACTCTTTCATATACATACATATATATATACACACACACACACACTTTAAAATATTTAAGTCTTAAATCTGACAGCCACAGTAATATATCATTATACTTTATAACGTGTAGCACTAATATAATTAATGCGTAATTTTTTCTATTGAAAGTTGTTAGTTTTACTAAAAGTTTACTTAAAATTTTCAAAATACGTGTTAGATATATAAGAATGATACAACCGTGGAACTTAAAACTCATCATATACATGTACATATATCCATATTTTCCCTTCCCATCCTTTTCAACTCCCACTTGCAATGGACGCGAAGCAATTATCTTTTGTTTTTTGTTTTTTGGATGGCCCACAAATAATGGTATAAGCTAATGTCCCACACGTGTTCAGTTTGACACGTTTTCCCTATAGCGAAATCCTTTGGTTTTGGACCCGTTTGGTGATCTGTGTGGCTCTCCGGGGGGGTAGGTATGAATGCTGACCAAGATTGCCCACCAGTTTTGAGCACTTGAAATAAGCCCACCTACCTCCTATAGTTGTTTGTAACTAATACATTACTCAAATACATGCATATTTGTATTTATTTTAGCTTCATACAATTACATTGCTTACATATTTACCAAAAAGTACATTGCTCCCATTATTGGATAGGGAAATCCCTTTCATCATGAATGCTTTTTGTGGCAATCAAGCAATCTCTTTCTGTTTGTCTACTTTTACCTAACAGTCACTTCAGCATTAATTTATACCGATGGGATAGTTAAGCGAAATGCGGATTGGATCTCTTATATATATATATAATTTTTTTTTTGGTCTCAAGTTTATAATTGTCGCTTATTGTATAAACCTAACACTTGTAATTTTTGAATTGTAAACTCTTATTCAAATTCTTTCATTTTTACCAGCTAAGCTGGTCTTTGCTAATTTTTTTGGAGCCTTAACACCCACTAGGGTGGATGGGTTCGCAAAGGGATATGGTGCCTTTGTTAGGTTTCTCCTATTTGTTCATCCGGGTTTGATTCTCGTTACCTCACCTTAGACCTCGTTCCAGCTTCGGCTGTTAAAGCATGATTTGATAATGGTAGGGTAGGTCTTAGGTGGACGATTGAGAAAAACTAGTATAAGGACCTGTCTTTACCATATCTAGGGAAATGAGTTCCTGTTTGTAGGACTGAAAACTTGAAAATGATGGAACCATCCCCATGTCTTTTTTATTCACAAAAAAAAAAAAAAAAAAAAAAAAAAAACACCTTTTGGAGCCTTGTGAAAAAAGTGATCACTTTAACCTTTTACAGTCATATCATGTTACACATCAAAAGTGATAATAATTAAATTTTTGTGATGAAAACAGCAATCGAGACCACACTATGGTCGATCGAGTGGGGCGTTGCGGCGCTAGTGAACCATCCCGAAATTCAAAAGAAGTTGAGGCACGAGCTCGACACCGTCCTAGGACGCGACAAGCAGATCACCGAGCCAGACACTTACAAGCTGCCTTACCTGCAGGCCGTGATCAAGGAAACCCTGCGGTATAAGATGGCAATTCCGCTCCTCGTCCCACACATGAACCTCCACGACGCCAAGCTCGCTGGCTACGACATCCCCGCCGAGAGCAAGATCCTCGTCAATGCCTGGTGGCTCGCCAACAACCCCGACAACTGGAACAACCCCGACGAGTTCCGCCCCGAGCGGTTCCTGGATGAGGACGCCAAGGTCGAGGCCAATGGCAACGATTTCCGCTTCCTTCCTTTCGGAGTCGGCAGAAGGAGCTGCCCTGGAATCATCATCGCATTGCCGATCCTCGGCATCATCTTGGGGCGTCTGGTGCAGAATTTCGAGCTCTCGCCGCCACCGGGACAGTCGAAGGTCGACATCTCCGAGAAAGGTGGACAGTTCAGCTTGCAAATACTGAAGCACTCCACCATTGTTTTGAAGCCGAGATCGGTTTAAGATGGTTTTACGCGTCCATGACTTACTGTTGAAGAATTTCTTGTGATATATATGTGGGCTGTGACAGTGTAATTTTAAGGATTGAACATCATCGACATGTTTTCAATAAATGATCAGTTTATGTTTTTTTATTACTTTTATTTTTGTTGTTTGAACTTTGAAGCCATGTAGCAATTAGAAATTTATATGGTTTTTAAAGATTAGTGTATGAAAGTGAAAAATATTTTATCCGATTTCATTGGAAAACTACTTTATTATGCTTAAATTTTGATCCCTTTGTCTCGACGGATGACGAGAAAACTCTTATTATAGTTGTTAAAAAAAAAAAAAATAACATTATTACTGTTAGTTGGTGAAAGGGAGTCAAGGACTCGAGAAGAAAAAGATATTTTCCCTCCAATTTGAAGTAAATTGCCGCAATATCTTTTCTTTTATGATAGCAATGAGTAAGATTGTATAAAGAAGTATAATGTGCAAACTCCAAAAACCACATTCAAGGAAAAAAAAAAAATGTCACCATGACTTTAGATAAATGGAGAAAAACTGTCAACT